>JARJIL010000006.1:44439724-45762224 GCA_038502395.1 Dittrichia graveolens | reverse complement strand
CTGAAAAATAGAGAAGGTGATGAATTGGGAGCCACCAAAGAACCCGACAGTAATCAACACTTCTATGGGATTATTTGAGAAATTAAGTAAAGCAACAGTTTGCACTACCTGAATTGATTGAAGAGATGATAGCATTGTGTGATGTCTGGTACAGTGGTCTGAATGAATGCAGAGGGGCAGAATTATTATTTGCACTTCTAGACAGTTTAATCATACGAGAATGAATATACAGACTCGCACCTGATAGTAGTATATGTGGCATGTTATTTATATGATACGTGAGGATTATACCTCGATAGTGGGTGGATATGTGGATGTAAGACTATTGTTGGTGCGCCACAATAGCATTCATAGGTGGTGTAAGACTACCGTTAGTGCGCTACGGTAGCATTTAGTATGATATGATGAGAATATGTGTTTATATGTGAAGTGTTGTTTACACAAAATTATAAAAATTAGAAATAATTGTTGAATGAGAAAGACCTTTAAAGGTGACAGAAACACTGGTTAGAATCAGTGAGGGATTGTGAGTAGAATATTATGTTATTCAGGGTAAGGCTAATGATATAGCCGACAGTTTGAACAGGAAATCAGAAATAATACTTGTATGAATCAATTATCTAAATGACAGTTACGACACTCTTACTCAGAAGTGATAAGAACAGTTCGGTGAAAAGTGATTAAAGGTGAAAAATATCTTAAAGAATGGATAAAAGGGGACAAGTAGTTAATCTGTTTAAAAACAGTCATGACATATTAATTGGATATGATCGTACATGAGTATCAGGTTACGGGGATGTGTATAAGACACATCCATATGAAGTTCATAAGTTTATAATGGTGGTGTAGCCAGAAGTTAATAAGGGTATGAATACCTAATGATAGATTATTGATAGCTGGAGGTGAAACTAGATATGGTCAGATAAGTGGGGAAATATCATTAAAGATATATAACTTGTTTCCATTAGAGAAACTTATTAATCAGAACAGTTAACAGATGTGTATGTGAAACAGATTGTGTTATGTCATAGCATATCAGTGTTTATTGATTCAGACAATGATATTAGATCCACTTCTAGAATTCGGAATAGATTTCATATAAAGTTAAAGATTAAGCTTCATCTCAGTACAGTCAGAATGAAAGAAATATACAGATGATGGAAAGCATGTTTTATGATTGTGTTATTAATTCAGAAGAAAACTGGGGTATATATTTGCTTGACAAAGTTTCGTATTACAATAGATGCAAGTTCAGCACTGGGATGCCAACGTATGAAATTGTATGATATTACTGCCAAACTTCAGTGTATTCAGTGACGTGGGTCAGAAAGTGTGGGGTAGTACAATAATGATACAGTGAAAGACAGAACAGATTCAGAAGGTATGTAATAGATTGTTTGACGCCCAAAATAGAAAAAGGGTTATACAGATAAACCGAAATGGCCACATCAGTCTTAATAGGGGAATATGTATCATTGGCAGTAGCATTGTGGGAAAACATGATCAGTTATTCAGAAATTATTGTATATGAGGGTAAAGGCTGTTGATAGATCAGAGTTATCAGAAGAATTATCATATTTTCCGAGCACCTGTCGTGTATTATATTTCAGAAAGTGTTTATCAGATGGGTCTGCAATTGTATTGTTGGAAATTTTTAGTAATAATGATAAACTGTATTATGAGGAAGAGTTCACAGCAATTTTGAAAAGATGAGGTTTTACTTAATAGTCAGATTAAACTAGTCAAGAATCAGTAAAAGCATATAAAAGGTTCAGATTACATATTGAAGCCTGAACAGATTATGAAGAGTAATTATCCAGAACCCTTCGGTAGTTGATTTCGGGGACGAAATCATTTCAAGTGGGGAAGAGTTGTAACACCCAGAATTTTATTTATAAGTTAAAATGAGAAAATGTACAAAGTGTTACACGAGTTATAAATGGATATACGTGATAAGATGTGGTTTTAAACTAGAGGGGCCAAAGCCGTCAGATTTCAACTGGATTAAGTGCAGGGGCTGTGGTGTCAATAGTTGATACTTATATATATATATATATATATATATTACCAAATTTGACTCTTGAGTCAAAATTTTCATGGTTCTCCTCTGCAAATCACGAAATGAAGATCAGACCATAGTAACCTCTCCATTTCAGTGAACAACTCAAAATATCTAGTGCCTATAGCCAGATTATAGCAAGAATCCAACTTGAGGTAAGGATCTAAACATTATTTTTGATGTTTTGTAAGTTAAATCACATGATTCAATGGTGGAATCATGTTAGGATTGTTCTATATTGTTTAGATTATGTATATCAGCTGTATGAGGTGTAGGAAAACAACTCTAGTCGATTTTATGATGTTATTAGAGGATTTTTGGTGAAATCCGACAGTTCTTGATAAGAACAGTCTGCTACTCTGTAGAGTACACGGCCCGTGTAGCGGTACACGGCCGTGTAGTAGTAAAGGCAGTCACAGGGCCATGTAGGGTTACATGGTCGTGTAGCATGAGTGGTACACGGCCCGTGTAGGGTGACTAGACCACACTAGCCATGTTGCCAGCTTAGGTCGTGTAGCATATAAGGGACACGGCCCGTGTAGGCCCTATTTCAGTACAGTATGTCCTTATGTGATTTTATGTATTGTTTATATAGGAGGTGATTGACATATTACCTGTATCATTGACATCTGTGGATCAATTCATGATATTATAATCAGAAGGTGAGTCTTCTAGACTTCTCTTCATATCTGCAGCATGTATGCTATTATATCAGATTACTGACATGTAATGTTATTCATATGTGTGTATAAGCTTACTTCTTTGTGCAGTAGGTCTCAGAGGTGGGGTGCTTACTGCTAAGTCTAGTAAGGCTCAATTATGGTACAGTACTGTGACCTAGGTTGCTGCCCTCGAAACTATCTCTTTCAAATAAATATCAGCTAATCTCTCAGCCGAACTTGCCTCTCGGATCGGTATGAAGTGAGCGCTTTTCGTTAACCGATCCACCACTACCCAGATTGCATCATAATTCCTTGGTGTTTTCGGTAGTTTCGTAATCATATCCATGGTTATATGCTCCCATTTCCATACAGGTATCTCTAGCGGTTGTAATTTACCGTGCGGTCGCTGGTGCTCAGCTTTCACCCGAAGACAAGTGAGACACTTTTCAACATGCTTAGCCACATCTCGCTTCATTCCTGGCCACCAATAGTCCATTTTCATGTCTCTGTACATTTTTGTGGCTCCTGGATGTATAGAAAATTTCGACTTGTGCGCTTCATCAAGAATGAGATTCCGGACATCAGTGATCTTGGGTACCCAAATTCGTCCGTATCGGGTCCACAACCCGCAGTTTTCTGATTCTCTTCTTTTACTGCTTCACTTTGGGCAGCTGAAATCGACTCAAACAGCGAAGTCGTAACTGTCATCCTTAAACATTTCACGTTCAACTATGCATGGTTTGCCTTACGGCTTAGTGCGTCTACTACAACGTTAGCCTTCCCCGGATGATACAAGATCTCGCAATCGTAGTCCTTGACTAGGTGTAGCCATCTCCGCTGGCGCATGTGCAGATTCTTTTGAACAGCGAAATACTTTAAACCTTTGTGATCTGTATAAATGGTACATTTAACTCCGTACAAATAGTGTCTCCATAACTTGAGCGCGAATACCATAGCGGCTAACTCCAAGTCATGAGCGGGTAGTTGCATTCGTGCGGTTTCAGTTGTCATGAAGCGTAGGCAATTACCTTCCCTCTTTGCATCAACACGCAGCCAAGTCCCACATGGGACACATCGCAGTAGACTACCAAATCCTCCTTCCCCTCTGGTAAGGCTAGTATCGGGGCTTCACACAACTTGCCTCGCAGAGTTTCAAACGTTTCCTGCTGTTTCTCTCCCCAATCAAAACGAACACTTTTCTTCGTCAGCTTGGTTAATGGCACTGCTATTTTTGAGAAATCCTTAATAAACCTCCTGTAGCCGGCCAACCCTAGAAAACTTCGAATTTCCGTAGGACTCTTCGGCGTTTCCCGCTTCATTACAACCTCGATCTTGGCGGGGTCGACTTTGATTCCTTCTCGGTTAACCAGGTGCCCGAGAAACTGAACTTCTAGTAACCAAAACTCGCACTTGGAAAACTTTGCGTAAAGCTTCTCTTTCTTCAGGGTCTCAAGTACTTCCCGTAGGTGTAGCTCATGCTCGGCCTCCGTCTTTGAGTAAACCAAGATGTCATCGATGAATACTATCACGGACTTGTCAAGCATTGGTCTGCAAACCCGGTTCATTAGATCCATAAATGCTGCTGGTGTGTTTGTAAGACCAAAAGGCATGACAACGAACTCAAAGTGCCTATAGCGCGTGCGAAAAGCCGTCTTAGCTATATCCTCCTCTCGAACCTTGAGTTGATGATATCCCGATCGCAAGTCTATCTTGGAAAAAAAAGCCGCTCCTTGCAGTTGGTCGAACAAGTCGTTGATCCTTGGCAGCGGATAACGATTCTTAATTGTCACCTTGTTAAGCTCTTGATAATCAATACACATCCTGAAAGTTCCATCCTTCTTTTTCACGAAAAGGATTGGTGCTCCCCATGGGGAGCTACTTGGGTGTATGAAGCCCTTATCGAGCAGTTCTTGCAGTTATGACATCAGCTCTTGCATTTCTGGCGGTGCTAGGCGATACAGCGCCTTTGCAATAGGTGCCACTCCCGGCGCTAGGTCTATTCAGAATTCCACTTGCCCATCTGGCGGAATCCCCGGCAATTACTCCGGAAACACTTCCGTGTACTCACATACCACAGGTACGTCCAACACTGTCAGCTTCTTCTTCTCCATTCTCGAGTCGACCACATGAGCTATGAAGGCCGTGCAGCCCTTACGTAGATACCTTGCCGCTTTGGTCACGGTACAGCATGCCATCAATCCATTTTGTCGTTTGCCGTAGATGGAGATTTCTCCCCCACTTGGACTCAGGATCCGTATGATCCCTTGCTTGCACAAGATGTTGGCCTGGTGACGTCCCAGCCAATCCATTCCCACAATTACTTGGAACTCTCTCATCAGAGTCGGTCGCAGATCTATAGTAAACTGTACATCATCTATCACTATTACATTACCCCTATAGATCGTGGTAACACATAAAGCCTTATCATCGGCTATCTCTACCTCTAACGGTGTTTCTAACTTCACCGGAGCTATTACAAACTTATTACAGAAAGTGGTAGATACAAAGGACATACTCGCCCCGGAATCAAATAATACAAGTGCACGTAGAGAGTTAACAATAAATGTACCTGCAATCACGTCGGGCTCTTTCTTTGCTTCCTCCACGGTCATCTGGAACGCCCGTCCCCGAGGCTTCGAAACCTCTGGTTTATTTCCCTTATCCCCATCGATGATTCGGAGAGGTGGTTGCCAAGCGGGTCTCCCGCTTCCTCCAGTAGCCTCTGGGCACTCTGCCATGTGGTGCCTCGGTTTGTTGCATTTAAAACACACGTTCAGATGGACCCTACAGTCCTTCCCGTAGTGCCCACTGTTTCCACATACAAAGCAGTTAACAGTTCCAGCCCAGCACTCTCCAGCGTGCCCCTTACCACACTTCCCACATCGAGCCCCCAGATTCTTCACAGCAGGCCTCATATTCCCAACATTCGGTTTCTTGAAGGGTTGCTTACTTGCGTTCCCTCCCAGAGCAGCCCGCTCCGCAAACCTCTTTTTGTTTCTTTCTATCAGATACAACTCCCTTTTTCTCGCTCCCTCAATCAACTGGTCCAGTGTAGCATACAGGCCGTTCGATACAAACTCTTGAATATCCTCCCTCAACATCTGCGTATACCTGTGTATCTGTAGTCTCTCATCATTTGCATAGGCCGGACAGTACAAAAGTTTTTCCTTGAATACCGCGGTTATTTGATTAACCGTATCAGTCGTCTGCTTGAGTTTCATGAACTCATCCATCACTCGCTCCACCTCAACCTTCGGAGCATACTCCTCAAAGAACAATTTTGTGAATTTCTCCCACCTCAATCCGGCGATAGCTTTGCCCTTCATTTTTCTCAGTAGATTCCACCAATCCTTGGCCGCTCCTCTCAGGAAGTAGAAGCGAACCACACTTTCGAGTCCTCAACACATCGGCTGGTAAAGAAAGCTCCCTCTATTGCCGCGACCCATCTGCTGCTCCGCACCGGGTCCGGTACTCCATCAAATACAGGCGGCTGACACGCCGAGAAATCCCAGAAAGTCCCTCCGGGGATCACTTGATTCGTTGCTTGTGCTACCGGTTGAGCGACCACAACAGCCGTGGTAGCCTCCTTCGCAGCCCATAGGGCTCCCAGTTTCTGATCAATCATCATACCCATATCCTGTTTCAGATCTTCCACGATCTTGGGCAGCAGCTCCTTCAGGGTGTTGGTAACCACAGTAGTCACCAACTAGGTCATTACCTCATTCCTATATTCATCATCATCCATCACATTCTCCGGTACGACGTTTTCCGGATTTACATTCTCAGTTTCGTTCAAGATCGGTTGGGCGCGGGGGTCGCTCTCTCCCGTCACACTAGCATTTTCTCCATTAGGTGGGTTCTCAAAACCCGTCAGTATCACAGATCGATTTCTCGTAGTCACCATACTGGATGTATAGACAATGCACTTAATTAACATGCGGCATTGCCAAACAGTCCTCATTACTATATTAGTTCACAGTTCACGTATTTCATGTTATAAGTACCACTATTAGGCAACCCTAGTCGTTCTAAGGCACCCTAGCTGCATGCATCTTATCTCCACAAGTACCCCTCACCGGATCCACAAGATTCCTCGGATTCTGACAAGTTTCAGTAAGTGTCGTGTGCAAATAATAATATGGGCCCTATTATTACAAACACGCTACACGTACTGGATCTGGTCATTACCATTAGGAATCCCGATTCACTGGCTTGGGCCATGTATCAATCATTTCATCAAGAATTCAGTCAGTTATCACGTAGACACTAGCATGTCATTCTATTCTAGTTCTACTAGAGTACTTAAATTGCAAAGTCTCAGTCATCATAGTCAGTACAACATAACTTTAACATTTCAGTTAACATGATCATCATATCATAAGTTCATACCTTGTACTCGCGTGTGGCCACTCTGACTAGCTCCAGCTGATAGCTCATTGTAACATTTAACATTTGAAAAAGTTTCAAAACTTTGTCTAAAATCTTTCACGAACCAAGGTTTAAGTTCAAACACGCGGAAATGTATTCAAATCTCTTAAACCAAGGCTTTGATACCAAGTTGTAACGTCCCAAATTTTTTTTAACAATTAAACAAAGAGTACGCTTGATAATTCATCACAAATAAAACATTGTGTAAGTTAATTACAACCCCGGGTGTTAAACCATAAATTCACATGTATTTTTTTGTGAATACATCATAAAACACAAAGTAGTTTGATCGTTGTGGAAGCTTGTGGAAAGATGAGCTATCAACTGCGTGCTGGAGCCCCACCGTGGCCATCACCTGAAAAGAAGGTTAAACAACAACCGTAAGCATGAAGCTTAGCGAGTACACTTACTTACAATCATCCATATGACATCACATCAATTGCTTTACATTCCTGTTACATCTTTCATTCCCGCTACCGTAGTAGTCGGTCCCACATTCCCGCTACCGAAGTGAACGGTCCCATCATTCCCGTCACCACAATGAAAGGTCTAGTCATTCCAGTCACCAAAGTGAACGGTCCAATCATTCCCGCCACCGAAGTGCACGGTCCCATCATTCCCGTCACCGAAGTGAACGGTCCAATCATTCCCGCCACCGAAGTGCACGGTCCCATCATTCCCGTCACCAAAGTGAACAGTTCAATCATTCCCGCCACCGAAGTGAATGGTCCCATCATTCCCGTCACCGAAGTGAACGGTCCAATCATTCCCGCCACCGAAGTGAACGGTCTAAACAATAGCATAGCATGATACAAATATCAATTCATCAATTCACCAGTCATCATTTCATCAATTCATCATTCATTAATCATATAGCATATAGCATATAGCACATTTAACTCACACATCATAGGGTTTAGATAGTAAGTAAGAATACTCACCTGTCTTGCAGTCTCAGTGTCTCAATCTTATCTTACTAACTCACTTGCGATTACTTGCTAGCCAACCGTCACCTACAATAGGTTTAACAATCAATACCGTGTACGAATCTCTCGTTCGTTTATCCCCGTAATACATTCGGGTTTCACAAGGAAAGTAACAATAAGAAATTTACTAAAGTCCATTAAGTCGGGGACGCGTCGCGTCCAACAAACCGACGCGTCGCGTCGTGTGTAAAAGTGTCGGATTCTACGATCCGGACCTAATTGTCGGATTTCAGACTTATCGGATTGTAACTATCGGATTTCAACATCAAAATGTATAAGTCGCATGAAACACAATCAAGTGTAAGTCGCATGAATCATAAGTTATCAATTGAAAGTCGCATGAGGGTTTCATAAGTCGCATGGTGTTAAGGTTCAAGGTAAAAGTCGCATGAAGGTTTTAAGTGCAAAATTCGCATGAAGGCTCCATGCGAAAGTCGCATGATGCGACAGTCGCATGAGAGTGTTTCAAAGGAAAGCCGCATGGATTGTTTAAGGGTGAAAGTCGCATGGTATGAAGTAATAGGTCGCATGGGTTTCAATCGAAGGTCGCATGAAACGGTGGTGATAGCCATGCGAAAGTCGCATGGAGTTAATTTCAAAGGTCGCATGAAAAAAACAAACGTCGCACGACTTACACAACAAAAGTCACATAGGCTTAAAACCAAAAGTCGCATGACTCCCAACAAAGAGTCGCACGACACATTTTCAAAGGTCCCATGGGATGAACTTCATCCGTACCAGTTCATCATTTTCAACTTTCAGGCTCCATGGCCAAAATCATGTTCTTTCAAAACTTAACCAAATCATTTCATTTTGGTTTCAAAACATTTCTTCATTCATTTAAACACTTCTTTCAAGATTTAAGCACATTACAACTGTTGATTCTATGTGCACAAGACACAAATTAATACGATATTACTGATAATAAATAAACCCATAGGGTCACACATTTACAACCAATGGATACCAATTATATATTTGAATATGATTTAAATATGTTTCCAACTCATTATATATATAAGTATATATGCATTGTTACATATTAATATTTATGTGAAATAATAATATAACTCTTATATATTGATATAAGATAATGCATATCAAATATATAAATATAAACATATGATTTTATATGTATGTATGTATATATATATATAGATGCATAAATATATATTTGTTACAAGTAAATTGTTACTAGTAACAATTATATAAATGTATCTATATCTTTGTTACTAGTAAAGAGTTACTAGTAACAATCAAGTATGTATATAAAATACATGTAGATGTATTTTATACATATTATGACACATCTAGTATATCTTTTATATATATTTATAAAAGAAACTAGAAATGCTCACAATAATTACCAAGAGGTGCCTATTTGAGGTTGCTTGAAAGAAAATCAACCAAGACATGCATACTATGGACAAGTGAAGCAACAAGAGCAAGAGGGGACCCTCTCCCCTTCATATTTTCGTCCAAAATGATAAGGGAGGGTCCTCCCTCTCTTGTTTTGGCTTCTTGGCTTTTAAAGTCACTTGCATGGTCCTTTTTTCTGTTACACTTACATGCTACCACCTTGGTGCTTCTTTAGAAAAGTTCTAAGTGTTTTCATACTTGAAAAAAACATCCTTACTTACTAGTATTGGTGTTCTTTCTTTTAAGCCAAGTGTGGTAACATAATACATACTCAATATACATACATCTAGTTCAAGAAGGAACAAGAGGTTGTTGCTTGCTTACTTGAATTTCAAGGGTTAGAGAGACTAGCATCTTGGAGGTGGTAGACTCATTGATTTGTGGATGCCTTGGAGGAAGTCTCTACTTGGCTTCTCATTGATCAATCACTTCACCAACGGTTTTATCACGCTACAAATGTTGTAGTTCTAAACACCCTATGGTTGTTTTGTTTCTTAAGGCTTGCATATGGATCATTGGTGGGGAGTTTTAAAAAGTTTAAAATTGTTGTTAATGCTTCCGTTTCTAAAATATATTTTGAAAAAACCGAACAAACCCCAATAGTGGTATCAGAGCCACTTATGTATAGTTTTAAGAAACTTTATTTTGAGTATGTATTGTTTAAGAAAATGGACAATTTTTCTTTTGTTAGAAAAGTTGTGGATTTTCTTGTTGGCAACTTGTATATGTTTATATATTTATTTGGGAAACAACCAAACCACATGCATGTTTGGTTGTAAAAGTTGCCTAAACACCAAGTGTTGATATATATGTTTGTTTAAGTGTATGTTGTGCATAACAAGCCATAGACTTTTTGTGATGTGCTGGAAATTCGATTTGGTTGTAAAATTATTCTTTCATTTGGTATGTAATAATAATTTTAGTTTTGTTTTATCTTGTTGTATTTTGTAAGTAGTAGAATAGTTTAGACTAGTTTACTTTTATAAAAATGTAACAAGATGGAGAAATGACCAAGTTGGAGTTTTCAAGTGTGGTGGAGTCAACCATGAAGGCTTGGAGTCATTTGCACTACAAGGAGTTGTTTTGGCAAGTGGGAGCTTCAAGTTCATCACAAGAGGAATTTTATGGTCCTTAGTTATGACTTGGTATTTTTGTATGGCTCACAAAAATACCACTTAGGATAAATGGCTTGGTTATGCACTTATACATGTTATTTGTGTGTGTTTATGTTTATATTATTATGCATGGTTGAAAATAGGATTTTTGCATGCTAGATAATATTTTTGACATAATATAAATCACACAATGGGAGTTTGGTATTTTAAGTTGACATAACATAAGATGTAAAATGAATTTTATATAAAAGGGGTTTTGTAAAGATTAAAATTCATTATGTCAAAATATGTATATATATGAGTTTTATAAAATAGAGATTTTAAAACTCAACCAAACTCCATTCAAGCTTAATAATAAAATGGTTTTATTACAAGCTAAAATTGGTCGTATTCGTGCGCTCGAAACTACACACGTTAATATAGGATATTAATACTAGTTTAAAATTGAACGCGTTGAGAGTTCGTAAAATATGGATTTTAAGAATACTCAAGACCAATATATATATAAAATATGATTTTATCAAAACGTGGACTTATTATTGTATGCATGCAATACTAGTCACACGACTCGTTTTGTTTCATTTAATAAATATACAAAACGGTAAAAGCCCTTTTTCAAAACGTAAGTCTATGCCATCCCATTTTAAGACACTCGCTTGTTGCAACGACACTCACGTGGAGAGAGCATTAGCCAAACGCGTGGATTGTTTTTGTGACAACCGAGGTGTTTTTCCGCGAATTCCATGAACGTCTTGGGCCGGAAATTCACCGTCTTGAAATTCACCGTCTTGGGACGACTTAATCTGAATCTTATTACGGAGAGAGCATTAGCCAAACGTAAGGAAGCCCGAGGCATAGATGGGATCAAACATGCCAAAATTGACAATTGTTGTCTAGGATCCCATAAAGATCTAGGAATTACATACGAAATGTAAATGGTAAACGTTACCTACCTTGTTGTTTTAACTTGATGGAGAGAGCATTAGCCAAACATTCAAGGTTAAGTTCAACTTGGATCCTAGCCTTTAAAAATTAAAGAATTTTATAATTCTAAAGGGTATTAATTATTAAAGGATTAAATATCGAAAATACTAAATTGAACTTTGTTAATTTTGTAGATGGCTCCTAACTCAACTACGCCCGTTAACAACTTATCTCTTCGTTCAAACTTAGAGAAAGAAAAACTCAATGGTACAAATTTCTTAGACTGGTATCGTAACTTGAGAATCGTTCTTAAGCAAGAAAAGAAATTGTACGTACTTGAGGATCCCATCCCTGAGGAACCTCCATTGACTGCGGCCAAAGCCGTTAGGGATGCTTGGGTGAAGCATTCCGACGACTCGGTCGAGGTTGAATGCCTGATGCTTGCTACCATCTCCCCGGATCTTCAAAAGAACCTTGAGGAGCATGGAGCATATGAGATGCTTCGCCAGCTTAAGGAAATGTTCCAAAAGCAAGCGAAGCAAGAACGCTTTGAGGTCACTCGAGCCTTCCATGCATGCAAGATGGAGCAAGGTCAATCCGTTAGCGACTATGTGCTAAAGATGAAAGGATACATTGACCAGCTTGCTAGGCTTGGATCTCCCATAACCAACGAATTTGCACAGGATTTGATCCTTAACTCGTTGACCAAAGCCTATGATCAATTTATCATGAATTATAACATGAACAATTGGGGGAAATCTGTCTCAGAGTTGCATGGGATGCTTAAAACTGCTGAGAGTAAGATTCCAAGCAAAACACCTCAAGTCTTGATGATTCAAGAAGGGAAACTCAAGAAGAAAAAGAAAAACAACTCAAAAGGGAAAGGCAAAGCAAAGGAAAAGGGAAAGGACAAAGGCAAGCAAGTTGCCAAGGCTCCTACACCCAAGACGGCGGGAAAGGTTCCCAAGAATGACCCGTGCTTTGAATGCGGGGTGGTAGTGTTGGAATATGCCCGCTGACACGAAAGAGTTAATGGCACTACCGATGAGGTATAGGCCTATTGGGTCACACACAAGTGTTGATTCCGGCAACACGATCAAGCAAAAGAGAGGAAAAGGCCAAAATGGGTTTTGGCAGGATGGTACACAGGCCGTGTTCCTGAACACGGGCCGTGTCCAGTCCAACATACACGAGGGTATTAGCCCAATTCAAGGTCGTGTAGTTTGGGCCTACACGGGCCGTGTAGATGAACACGGGCTGTGTAGTGCCTGTTAGACACGAGCCGTCTTAGCCCAATTGGGGCCATGGACTTTGGGCCTACACGGCCGTGTAGACCTACACGGGCCGTGTACGTTCGCTGTAACAGCAGAATTAACAGCCTTAAACACTTGGTTTAATGTGGTTAACTTCTCATAAGTGTGGTAGGCAAAGAGATCACGAGTTATCTGCTGTTGTCGAGGCTTTTGGCTATGACTTGGTCTCTTGGTTGACACTTGAACTTTCTCTCACTTGTTCATCTTGTTCTTGGTGTTCTTGAACACAAGAAGCAAGAAACACATAGACTTGGGTGTTGTTTTGGTGGCTACACCAACTTACTAGCATTTGGGAATCAAGGTTTCTTGGGGTGGACTTCATTAGAGGAATCCTTGTTTGGATTCTTGAAGCCTTGACTAGCTTGAGTTCTTGAAGATTAACAAGAGGAAGATTATTGTGCTTGAGTTATGGTATAACTTTTCTTCTATCTTGTTTATTATATTTTAGTTGCAATTCCATGTCTAGATATTGGTCCATGGGAAGTGTTTGTTTGGTTAGCTTATTATTTTGTATTATATCTTGCTTCCGTTGCTACTTGATTATGCCAAACAAATACCTTCAGGTAGGACATTGGAGGCGCAATTGTCCAACCTACCTTGCGGAGTTGAAAAAGAAGAAGGCTGGCGAGGCTAGCACTTCAGGTATATATATGATTGAAATGTATACTTTTTCTATTAATTCCTGGGTATTTGATACCGGTTGTGGAACTCACATTTGTAACAATGTGCAGGGGTTGAGAAAAAGTAAGCTGCTAAAGCCAGGTGATTTGGATCTCCACGTGGGCAATGGAGCAAATGTTGCTGTTGAAGCCCTTGGAACTTTTGAATTATTATTACCAAATGGCCTGTAGTTAATATTAAACAATTTTTGTTATGTACCTAGTTTAACTAGGAATATTATTTCAGTAGCTCGGTTAAGAGAATATGGATTCACTTTTGGTTTCGTTGATGATGGCATTCGTGCCTTCAAAAACGACATTTTGTATTTTGAGGCTCGCCCTCTTAATGGAATATATGAAGTTAATCTTAAAAGATCTCTTGATGATAATTCTATATATACCACTAGCACCAAACGACCTAAGCATGACTTAAGTGAAACATACCTATGGCATTGTCGACTTGGTCATATAAACAAGAAACGCATTGCAAAACTTCAAAAGGATGGAATTTTAAAATCAAACGATTCTAGCTCATTTGAAGTTTGCGAATCATGTTTATATGGGAAGATGACTAAGGCTCCTTTCTCCGGTTTAAGTGAAAGAGCCAAAGATCTATTAGGAATCATACATACGGATGTATGTAGTCCTTTTAGATCAATGTCTAGGGATGGTGATAGATACTTTGTTACATTCACCGATGATTATAGTAGATTTGGTTATGTTTATTTGATGAAACATAAACATGAAACATTTGAAATGTTCAAGTTGTTTCAAAACGAAGTACAAAATCAACTCAACAAAACAGTCAAGGCCCTTCGTTCGGATCGAGGTGGCGAGTACTTAAGCCAAGAGTTTATGGATCATCTTAGTAATTTTGGGATTATCTCACAACTTACTCCTCCTAGAACACCACAACATAATGGTGTATCTGAAAGGAGGAACCGAACTCTACTAGATATGGTTCGGTCTATGATGAGCCGAAGTACTCTACCCTCGTTCTTTTGGAGTTATGCTTTAGTAACTGCTGCGCGCATATTGAATATGGTTCCAATCAAGAAGGTAGATAAGACACCATATGAGATGTGGTATGGAAAGGTTCCAAACTTATCTTACTTGAAAGTCTGGGGTTGTGAGGCTCATGTACGATAAGAAGCTTCAAGCAAACTAGATCCTAGATCTATCAAATGTAATTTTGTGGGATATCCTAAAGATTCATTAGGATATTATTTCTACAACACAGCTGAGAACAAAGTGTTTGTTTCTAGGCATGCCACTTTTTTAGAAAAGGAGTTTCTTTCAAAAGAGGCAAGTGGGAGAAATGTAGATCTTGAAGAAATTCAAGAACCACAAAATGCAAGTTAGGTTAGCACTAGCACTCAGCAAACGGTTGTTGAACCTGAACAATTGGTTGTTCAAGAACCTACTCAAACACAAAGTGTACGTAGATCTGGTAGACCTCGTCAAGAACCCGAGAGATACGGATTTCTCGTGTCCAATGATGAGGTTTTCTTGGTAGACTCTTCCAAGCCTACTAACTACCAAGATGCTAAATCGGATCCGGAATCCGATAAATGGCTTGATGCCATGAACACTAAGATGCAGTCCATGTATGAAAATCAAATATGGGACTTGGTTGATCTTCCTCCCAATAGTAAGATTGTAGGGAGCAAGTGGGTCTTCAAGAAGAAGACAGATATGGATGGAAATGTACACACATTTAAGGCAAGGCTAGTGGCGAAAGGTTTCACTCAAACTCATGGTATTGACTATGATGAAACTTTCTCTCCGGTAGCCATGATTAAATCTATTAGAATACTTATTGCCATAGCTGCATATTATGACTATGAGATATGGCAAATGGATGTCAAAATGGCTTTTCTAAATGGATACTTAAGTGAAGATGTCTATATGGTTCAGCCCGAAGGTTTTGTAGATCCTAAGTATCCTAACAAGGTGTGCAAGCTTAAAAGATCCATCTATGGACTAAAGCAAGCATCTCGAAGTTGGAATATTCGATTTGATGAGAAAATCAATGAGTTTGGTTTTATCAAATCAGAAGATGAACCGTGTGTTTACAAGAAAACTAGTGGGAGCGCAGTAGCATTCCTTGTCTTGTATGTTGATGACATACTACTCATTGGAAACGACATCCCGACCTTGCAAGACATCAAGTCTTGGCTTGGGAAGTGTTTCTCAATGAAAGACTTGGGAGAAGCCGCCTACATTCTTGGAATAAGATCTATAGGGATAGATCTAGGCGTCTTTTTGGCCTAAGTCAAAGTGCATATATTGACAAGATCTTGAAACGATTCAAGATGGAGAATTCTAAGAGAGGATTCTTACCAATGGCACAAGGCACGGTTTTGAGTAAAGCTCAAAGCCCTAGCACAAGAGAAGAGCTATATAAAATGAGTGAGATCCTATATGCTTCTGCAATTGGATCCATCATGTATGCTATGCTATGCACTAGGCCAGATCTCTCGTATGCTTTGAGCATGACGAGCAGATACAAGCAAAACCCAGGAGATAGCCATTGGATGGCAGTCAAGAACATTTTAAAATACTTGAGAAGAACCAAAGACATGTTCTTGATCTGTGGGGGTTTGGAAGAAGATCTTTGTGTAAAGTGTTACACAGATGCTAGTTTCCAAACGGACCGAGATGATTCTCGATCACAATCGGGCTATGTCTTCGTTATGAATGGAGGCGCGGTTGCTTGGAAAAGTTCTAAGCAAAGTGTAGTTGCACAATCCACTACAGAATCTGAATACATTGCTGCTTCTGAGGCTAGACAAGAAGCTGCATGGATGAAGAAGTTCATTGCTGACCTTGGGGTAGTAACAAGCATTCAAGACCCCATAGAGATATTTTGTGATAATGAAGGTGCTATTGCCCAGGCAAAAGAACCTAGATCACATCACAGCACCAAACACATCCTCAGGCATTTCCACTACATACGGGATATAGTGGATAGAGGAGATGTGTGTATTCGCAAAGTTCATACAGATCAGAATCTTACAGATCCTTTTACGAAACCTCTTGCCTCGACTAAGCATGAGTCTCATACTAGGGCAATGGGTCTTCGCTTTGCAAGGGATTGGAATTGAATTGAATTTAGTATTTGGATATTTTGGAACATTATGACAATATCTATTTTATCTGAATGATATATGGGATATGATCACTTCATTAATATTTATTGTGTTCTTTATTAGCATGTTTAAATCCATGAATAATTCTTTATTCTAAAACGTCCATAGTCGGTTATAACTATGGGAATAGTTATGAATTAAGACTAATGTGAATCGGTTGGTTGACTTTCATTCGTGATGAAAGTAGGCAAAAGGGTTTGCAACCAAATTCACTAATGTTTGTTAGGGAACGAACATTGGACATGACCCGCTCTTAAGATCGCTTCATTTATCAGTGTCATAAGTAAATCTTGAGAAAAAGGTGGTATCTTTGTATCCTTAGACCTGAGACACATATTGGGACTCGAGTATGAGGAGTATCATGCTTTAATGTGGTTAAACGCTATCTTTAACCGGGTAGTTATAAAGGCCATTATTAAGTATGATATGAGTCTTATAAGAGACGTATGTGGTCAAGATGGAATTTGTTTCTCTCATTTAATTGGGAGTATAATATCTCTAGGCCCTAAACCAAGTTGAACACCATATGAGAATTGATGACGATCCATGTCTCATGTTCAACGAGATGTTAAAACAAAGGGATAAATTGACGACTAACCTATAACAACGATTTGTAGCTAGTGAGTTAATTTCGTTGGTAAAAGTGTTGATCAACACACTTTATTTATTATTAGGGGCAATGGGATGTTGCTAGACGTTCTTACCATTGTCTATATCGGCTTAAGTTGTAACTTTTGCAAGTGGGAGATTGTTGATTCTATGTGCACAAGACACAAATTAATACGATATTACTGATAATAAATAAACCCATAGGGTCACACATTTACAGTCAATGGACACCAATTACATATTTGAATATGATTTAAATATGTTTCCAACTCATTATATATATATATATATAAGTATATATGCATTGTTGCATATTATTATTTATGTGAAATAATAATATAACTCTTATATATTGATATAAGATAATGCATATCAAATATATAAATATAAACATATGATTTTATATGTATGTATGTATAAATATATGTATAAATATATATGTTACAAGTAAATTGTTACTAGTAACAATTATATAAATGCATGTATATCTTTGTTACTAGTAACAATCAAGTATGTATATAAATACATGTAGATGTATTTTATACATAGTATGACACATCTAGTATATCTTTTATATATATTTATAAAAGAAACTAGAAATGCTCACAATAATCACCAAGAGGGGCCTATTTGAGGTTGCTTGAAAGAAAATCAACCAAAACATGCATACTATGGACAAGTGAAGCAACAAGAGCAAGAGGGGACCCTCTCCCCTTCATATTTTCATCCAAAATGATAAGGGAGGGGCCTCCCTCTCTTGTTTTGGCTTCTTGGCTTTTAAAGTCACTTGCATGGTCCTTTTTTGTGTTACACTTACATGCTACCACCTTGGTGCTTCTTTAGAAAAGTTCTAAGTGTTTCCATACTTGAAAAAACATCCTTACTTACTAGTATTGGTGTTCTTTCATTTAAGCCAAGTGTGGTAACATAATACATACTCAATATACATACATCTAGTTCAAGAAGGAACAAGAGGTTGTTGCTTGCTTGCTTGAATTTCAAGGGTTGGAGAGACTAGCATCTTGGAGGTGTTGGACTCATTGATTTGTGGATACCTTGGAGGATGTCTCTACTTGGCTTCTCATTGATCAACCACTTCACCAACGGTTTTATCACGCTACAAAGGTTATAGTTCTAAACACCCTATGGTTGTTTTGTTTCATAAGGCTTGCATATGGATCATTGGTGGGGAGTTTTCAAAAGTTTAAAATTGTTGTTCATGCTTCCGTTGCTAAAATATATTTTGAAAAAACCGAACAAACCCCAGCAACAACAAGTATTGAAGCTCATTCTTCCATTTCTTTTTCTCTGGTTCTTCTTAAACCCAGAACCCAAATACCCAGTAGCTAAATCATGCCATCATCATCTATACAAGATAAAATTGATACCTACAGTATCCTAGTGAGGTAAGAAACATTACCTGATGATTCTTGTAGCAATTCTATGAGTTTCCCAGCTGATTCTTGCCTCTCCTTCCTTGTTTCCTCGTGGGGTTTAAGCACACACACAAAAACACACACTAAACTCTCTCTCAATGCAACAGTAACAAACCTTTGGGGTTGTGCCCTATTTCACTTTATATACACCTTAAATCCAATAATATATTTAAGCCCAACATGTACACACATATTTAACCCAATAGGACTTAACTTGTCCAACATAATCATCTAATATATTTTACAATTCAATTCACAATATTATTTCTCAACAAAATATTTCCTTTATTTATTTTCGAAGTTCGGGTATTACACAATACTTCCAATTTGAGGAAACTATCTTCGAACCCCTATCACCAACTTTTTCCAAGTTAACGATCACTTCGAAGCTTTCAAGTAATTAAACCAAAAAGTCAAGTTCCAACGATATATTGGCCATTGGCATAGACTCAAAACCCCCTGTTCTCTTCCGCAATGACTATCTAGTATGGAAATGGAGGTTTATGGATTTTCTGGAACACAACGAAGTGTATGGTGAGATGATGATTGATTCGATTCTTAACGGGGAAAAGAAATTCTACAAAATCATTAATGCAACACCTGATAACAACCCTCCAATTCCTGGAGAGGTGAGAGAGAAAACTCATGACGAGTTGAATGTTGCTGAGAAGGAAAGGAAAGCAGATAGTCTGGCCAATTATTATCTCAAACAAGGTTTATCTTCTGAGATGTACATGAAGGTTGACAGTTTGGCAACAACCAAAGAAATCTGGGACGAGATAAAAAGACAATTGCAAGGAACTGAGCAAGGAGAACATATAAAAAGAACACAATTGGCGAACATGTTTCACGAATTTACTACCAAGGATAACGAACTGTTAATTGACACTTACAGTCGTCTCTGCAAGCTCCAGAACGAACTCAGAACTAACAAGGTTGAAAGGACGGATTTGGATATCAACTGCGTGTTTCTTCGTGCTCTAGGTCCTGAATGGAAAAAGCATGTGAAGCTATACAAACACATCAACCGAAACCTTACAATTGTCACTTACCACAATATCTTTGAGGACCTTCAGCAATACCAAGATGAGGTCTTAAAGTCATCTCCCAGACTTTCTGTTCATCCCTTAGCCCTAGTAGCTTCAGAACCATTACCCCGCGAGTCCTCCAGAACACAGAAATTCAAACAGGTGGCCCTGTCTGACTCAGAATCTAATGAGTCAGATGGTACGGAAATGGGACAAGTCATTAAGGCCATGTCATTCATAACAAAGGCATTCAAGAATAGGTATTCGAAAACCAATAATCGTCAAAGGTACACTTCTGGGTCTCGAAGACCAGAAAATGTTAAGGTTACTGAAAACCTAGGTTTGCCAAGGAGGAAAGAAAAGAAGAACGAAAATGCTAGAATTGCGGGGGGAATGGTCACTTCATAAAAGACTGCACTCAGAAAAAGAAGAAAGACGTTGAGTATTACAAACAAAAACTCAGGATGGCGAAAAGGAAAAGTACAAGAAGGGCTATGATGGTTGAAGAAGACCAATTCCTCACTCACAAGCATAATTTTTCCTAATGGCTGATGTTGAGGATGAGTTCACTGATGAAGAAGAATAGCCAGAGGCACATTATGACAATACCGATGATGAAAGGCTTGATGCTGACAATGATGATGATGAGGTACACTCTAACTCTTTAACAGGTTGTGGTCTGAGCATGGAACATGTTCAGATCGTCATGTCACGAATGAATAAGTTAGAGAAAAAGGTACAAAAATCAAAATCAGATAAAGAAAAACTAAAAGAAATCATAAGAAATCAACAAATGGAAACTTTCCAGGTTGATAAAGAAATTGAAGAACTTAAAATCAAAATCATTGAAAAGAAAACGAACTGATTGAGCTAACTGCAAACATGAGTACACAATTACATGACCTCAAAGCAGAAAAGATCAGCGCAGAAAATGACACAAAATTTATTCTCAAGGAAAAGGGTGAATTGTACTAAAAAATCAAAGAGCTTGAAGACACACTGATAAAAAGGGGTCAAACAGAACAAACCATTTTTTTTCAATAAATCCAAAGAAAGAAAATTCTCAAAATGGACCTATGATGGTCTTGGATTTGAAAACCCTCGAATCAGTGAGAAAGTGAAGGCCAAAAAATTATATGATTTCAACTTAATGAATGCTAGCATCACTAACAAAATGGTATTTGTTGGTCAAGAAGAAGAGGTTGTGGAAGAAGATCTTAAAAGAAACTCTAAACTAAAATCTGAAATTCCTTTTGACTATGAGGAATTAAATGAATCTACCTCATCTGAGCCTCAAATGCTCAGTAAGACAGATGAGTCTAATGGTTTCACCTATCCTAATGATCTTAAAAAGCCGCAAGCAATTCTGGAAGCCCGAGTATATGTACCACATATGGTGTTACAAAGGCAACTCGAAATACATGTAGCTTATTACGTTCAAACCATTATCACAAATGATTTAGAAAAGAAAATTAATAAATCAGAAAAGAGTCTTTCATGTCACTGTAAAAAGGAAACCCTGACATGTACTTCTACTCCATCAACTTCCCAACCAACAAGAAAATATACTAGAGAGGAAAAAGGTAAAACAAAGGTGGAAGAGTTATGGACTCCAAAGTCAAATCAAAAATCAACTGAAACCACCAAAAGGCAACCAAATGTCATTCCCAAAGCCAATCTCACACACTCTTCCAAGTACAAATCAAAGCCACCAACAAAGGTTGTCAAAAAGAGCTCATAACCACTCACAACTAACCACTTTTCAAATGTTTCAGATGTGAGAAGAAAAGACAACAACAAGAAGAGTGTTTGACCCAATGAAAACAGAAGAAAGTTTAAACCCAGTTTCTCTAAGCCTTGTTTTGATTTTTCCAAGAAGTGTCATCACATTTCGCATTTCTTTAGTCACTGTGTTAGTCCCATGGTTAGAATAGTTGGATTTGATGAGACAAACCATAGAGATGTATAGATGATAGGTTAAGTGTTAGGAATGATGTAAGTCTATTGTAGACTGACTAGTCAGCTTAGGCTTAGTAGTCAGCGTACAAACAGATATAGAGTTTTCTATGTAAGTACTAGATAGCTTTGTGACTTCGAAGCTAAGACCGGTTTCAAGAATGAAGACTTGAAGATTTGAAGATTCAAGAACTCAGCTTGATCAAGACTGAGTGAGTCAGCTCAGCACCAGAAGTCAGTGCAAGAATTTAAGTAAGTTTTAAATTCTGTTATTAACTCTTGATATCTATGACATTTAAATTAGGATATCTAAACCTAATTTAAACTATCTATTATTTGGATAGAGATCTCAAACGAAGTTAATTAGATATGTTCTAATTAAGGAGTTTGTTACGGTTTTAAAGAAAAAGATAAGTTTCATCTTTAATCGCGATTTGTTCTTAGATAAATCAAGTATAAATATAAACCTTCTTAGGGGTTTTAAACAGATAGAACAACAGAAGGTTCTACATAAGTTGCAAGACGTACATGTTCATCATACTTGATATGTGTGTGTTGCGATAACTTTGTGTGTTCGAAGTTCAAGAGAGTTTTCCAGAGTTCTTGTTAATCAATGTGAACAAGAAGTTCAATCATCAATTAGTTTGTGATACAAGAGTGTTTAGAGAGAGTTGAATTTATAATCAGTGTAACATCAACTTATTCGATTGATTTGATTAGAGAGTGATATTGTAATATCTTGATTGATTATTGAATATATTCTTGTGGAATTATTTTATTATTAATTGAGTGTATTCAACCCTCCCTTCTACACTATATCAGTTGCTTGTTTAGCCTCTTTGGGACCAACAACTGGTATCAGAGCAAGTTTCTTCATAAACTGAAGATCAAGATCCGCTGTCAAGAGGCCAAGATGTCTACTAACAAGCAATCAAATCATATTGCAACAATGGTGGTGAAAGGGTATCCTATTTTTTATGGCAATGACTATCCTACGTGGAAGTTCAGAGCCATGTTGTATCTGAAGTCCGTGGATCACAGGATGAGTACTGTAATTCAATATGGCCCAATTATACCCATGATCCATATTACTGCCACTGACAAAATTGTTCCCTCTAGAGAAACTCCCAAGCCTGAAGCATCTTGGACTGAGGGAGATCGTAAACTATTCAATATTGATGATAGGGCACAGAGCATCATAGCAAATGCTTTGACTAACCCTCTTTTGCATACTGTGACTGGGTGCCAAACTGCAAAAGAAATGTGGGATACTCTAAGTGTTACTTATGAAGGCACTGACCTAGTCAAGCAACATAAGAAGACATGAGTCGTTCTTATGAGACTTTCTTTGCTAAGAAGAATTAAACCCTGGCTAATTTCTTTACCAAGTTTCAGTGCTTGATTAATGATCTGATCTTGGTAGGAGTCAAGAAAGATGAAAATGAGTTGGTGCTCAAGTTCTTGGATGCGTTACCAAAACAATTTAATGAGATCACCATTGCTCTTCATGCTGGAGGAACCTTAGGCAAATATGATCTCAGATCTATCTATGGTTTTCTTTTATATCATCAATAGATCATGGAACAAAAGAAAGTGGCCCAGCAACAACTAAAAGAATCTATCAATAGTGTTGGATTTGCATTGATTGCAGATAAGAAGAAGAAGAAGGGATCTAGAAAGTCTCAAGCTGAGAGTAACTCTAAATCTGAATCTGAGGAGGTAATTTCTAACTCAGACTCAAATGATGAAGAGATGGATGCTCTTACAGAACAAATGTCAATGCTAGCTAGAAATTTTAGAAAGTTCAAAAGAGGAAGGGGTCAATTTGAAAAAAGCAAAAGTGGTAAGTCTACTTTTGATCCTAAGAATGCTAAATGTTACAACTGTCAGAAGATAGGGCACATAGCTGCTGAGTGCAAAGCTAAGAAAGGGGATTCAGTCTCAATAGCTGATAAGAATGCCTATAGAGCTGATAAATACAAAATGAAGTATCAAACGCTCAAAGGTAAGCCAGATGAAAACATCAAAGGTCTTTGTGCTGAGACCTGGTATACTGAATCATCCACCTCAGATGATGACAAGCCAAGTAAATGTTTGATGGCCATTGAGGATGAAGAGGAACAGGTTGATTTCGAGTTGGAAGAAAGTTCCTTTGATGAGGATCTAGTAGAAGCTGCTAAGCTGAGTAAACTGACCAATAACTGGGATCCTTCCTCAATGTATAAGGTAAACAACTTTAGCTCTTACACTGATGAACAGAAATGCTTAATGTTCAACTATTTGTTGAATGACTTCAAAACCTCTCTTATAGTTCAATCTAATTTTAAAACTGAAATTTCAAAATTAAAAGATGAACTTAAACACTCTGAAACTCTCATAAATGCTGGTAAAAAGACTCAAAGTGATTATGAGTGTCAGCTTCACATCAACAAACTTCTAAGTGAAGAATTACAAGAATCGAAGGAGCAAGCTGATAATCTAAGAAAAATTTGTGAATCTTGGTGTAAGTCATCAAGAGAGGCAGAAAAATGTATTAACCAGCAGATACAAAATCAGGTAAAAGCAGTGCTAGGGGGAGATTTCAGTGCTGCTGTTGTTGAAGTTAATCGAATTAGTTTAGAAAACCAAGATGTGAAACCTAATGATATTCTACCAAACACATTTGTGAAAAACAAGGATGGTAAGCAGGTCAAAACCGATAAGTTTGTGAGACCAACTCAAAGCCCCCAGATATATGTGCAGACTTGATGCCAATCAAAATGTCATAAGGGGTACAGTCCTAAGTGGACGAATGGCGGTCGACATAGATGCAAATTTTCTACGAAGAATACTATATCTTCCCGTTCATAATCAATATGAGGCCACAATATCAAGGTAAATTTCAAGAAGTGTATTACCGTTGATGGGTCATCCTCAAGTCGTTGGAGTGACAAGGAAGTCTGTTTTCCAAATAGCTTGGGGATTCATGGTGTCCACGGTGGTTCGTTCACTTGGCTACAAAGTGGGTGGACTTGATAATGTCAATGATTTTGAGATGCAACTACTATATAATATATTCTATGACCGAAGATTGGACTATGCTCAGCTAATCTTTGAAGCACTCAAGTCATTAATGCCTAAGAATGTGAGGGATAACATTGTGCCCTTTGTAAGATTCTTATCAATGGTTATCGAGGACAGGTTGGGTACCAGATACACTACATAATATGAGTCAACTCCTACTCCTGTTCTTAGCTCCAGAATGTTTGCACATGACATATTCCCTGAGCATCCCACAATGAGTGCTCAGATGAGGGTGTATGCACAGCTTCCGACTCCTGAGTCAAGTGAAGCTGAGGAGGATGACGACGCTGAGGAGGAAGTAGAAGGGGCTAATGATTCTGAGGCTGAGTCCTCCCAAGCTGAACTTCTAAGGACTCAGCTCCGATCGTGTATCCAAAGGATTTCCTCCACCTTCAGCTCTGAGCAAGAGAGTATCTTTCCTAGCTCAGAGTTTCCACTGATAGGTACGGCAGGTATGACTTCTCTTCCCTCCTCTCCTTCTTTCTCTCGTATCTCTCCATCACCCAAATAGGGAGATGAGACTGAGTCAAGGCCAACTCGGTCTAACCCCTCTCCCCCACCGCAAACGTCTCCATCTATCCTCCATTCCACAACCCACCTTGGTCAGCCCACTGCTACTAAGGTAATTCCCCACACACATAAACGAAAAACTACCAAAAGTGGTTCTACTTCTCAAAAGACCACTGGAGCAGATGTCACACTGACACCTCCACCGGCAGGGGCTGAGGGGGAGACACCTTCTCTTAAGGTGCCAACCTCAAGGCTCACTTCACCCATTCAGCCTTTACCGGATATGGTGTCTACTCAGCCCATACCTACTAGAGCCATGGGAGAGCCTATTTATGTGCCTTCACAAACCCATGAAGGTCACATTGAACAATTGATCACTCCTCAGGATCAACTAACCCCCTCCTCACCACTCAACCTAGCCTACCCTACATCCAAACTACACGACCTTGGTCATTCTTCTTCTCTTCTCTTCTCACACACCCTAGCACGACCTGTCAATGATCCTTCTAGACACCAGGAAGGTTTACAGGGTCCACAATCTGGCCCCCTTGATTCCATAGGACAACACCAACCTTTGAACATGGGCCCCACATTCTCACCTCATGAGGTACACTCAAGAGCCTCTCCTAGAGTGGAAATTCATTCTTCCACTGGCCAAGAGGACTTTGAGATTAAACAAAGACCGAAGGAGCCGAAGCTGATGGCCACTGATGCCCAAGCCATTATGAAGTATTTACAAACTCAGTTTGAGCTTCTGCACAAGAAGAGAAAGAGTGATAAAGCCAAGTTGATGCGCAAGCTGAATGATCTTTCAAACTCTGTGTCCAACTTGGAGAATTTTGTGTCAACATTAAGACCCTCCCCTGGTGATGATGACAAAAAAAGGGAGGAAGAATCAAAGAAAATGATGATATGGTTGAGGGGGAGCATACAGAAGAAGTAAACATTGAAGAAGAAGCTCATGATTAGTTCATGAGTACCGTAGATCAACCTCCTCAACAAGGTCAAGGAGCAGTTTCGAAAGCTCAAAGGTTACAAATATCCAATCCATTACATCTCCTTTAGTTCAGTCAACTCAACCAGACATTCCACATGTTGTGATTCCTCAAGCTGAACCTCTTCTAGTGTTACAAGTTGAATTGCCAAAATTGGAGAAGTTGAGTATGTTCCAGCTTCACAAATGGTTAAAGGGAAAGGCAAGGCAATTGAGACTGGAAAGAGAAAGAAAAGAACAAGTGCAAGGTCTCCAGCCAAGAGGAGGAAGATGATAATAGAAGAGCCAAAGAAACAAACTAAGCCTCCAAAACCTAATTCTGAGACTGACTCAGAAGATGAACTTGATGCAGCAGAAAAGGCTAACCTTGCTCTAGCTGAGCAAATGATAGCCAACATGGCTAAGGAATTAGGAATGACTATGGAAGAGGTAAAGGCACAAGAAGAAGAAGCTGAAAGAGTAAGAGAACAAGCCAAAGCTGATGCTGCTCTAGCTGAAGCAGAGGCTGACTACTCAGGACCAAGAACTGAACCAATTCCATATACTGATGATGAGTTAAGATACTGCTACAAAAGAAAATATTTTGGTCATACAATTGAAAGACTAACATTGAGCAGAAAAGGGGAGTTGGTAATAATCAACTTTGTGTTGGAAAACAAAGCTGAGGTGGGACTAGACATGAGAAGATTGTATAAGTTGGGATTCTCTGAATGGAAGACAGTGGCCTTGAATGTAAAAAGAATGAAACAAAGCCAGATCAAACAAGAGGTCATCCAAGAGCTTAAGAAAATTTTTCTTAGAATTGATCAACTTGGAGAAATTCCTATAGCTGAATTTGATGTCTTCCTAAATCAAAATAGAGCTGCAAGAGAAAGAGCAGCTAGGCAAAGGAAAAATAGAGTTCTCAGCTTACAAGTTCCCAAGTGTGTTGAGTTCAAAGAAAATACATATATTGATCAACCCCTATCAGGCTTCATGTACATAGACATTGAAGGAAATCAGTGTTTCTTGGAGGAAGCCATTATACATTTGGCTAGCCTGGAGCAGATTCTGTATTTGAGAATTTTATGTGATGACTCAAGTCAGAATTCACCATTCAGATATCAACTAAACAGAGCAATCAGATCAAGAAGAGATGAAATGAAGGAATATCAAGATGGTGAAGAAACTCTTATCAGTGCTATTAAAGAAGCGGTAGTATGGGAACTTAAACTATCAAATGAATGGTTAGAATTAGAAGAAGATTGATAAATAGATTAGTTCTATGATTTTGTATGCACTAAGTGTGCATAAGCTGATCATAATGATCAAGCAAAAATGTAAATGATATGTTCATAAATAAAATTTTAAGTTTGATATGTTCAATATTATGCTTGATGTGTTCAAATAAACAGCTTTGTAAGTTCAAGCTGGGAATTGATATGTTCAAGTTTAGTAACTAAGTAGTTGTATGTTCAAATACTTAGAATATAAGCCTTATAAAAAGGTTTGTAGCACAGTAACTCTTGTAATTTTAAGACATACGTGAACAAGTATAGATCAGTTCAATACTCGTTTCAAAACTAACTTTGGTCAGTTCCATAGTTGTTTAACATAACTTTTTTAACCTATGCTTAGTTTGATTCAATGTTTTGTCATCATCAAATAGGGGGAGATTGTTAGTCCCATGGTTAGAATAGTTGGATTTGATGAGACAAACCATAGAGATGTATAGATGATAGGTTAAGTGTTAGGAATGATGTAAGTTTGTTGTAGACTGACTAGTCAGCTTAGGCTGAGTACTTAGCGTACAAACGGATATAGAGTTTTCTATGTAAGTACTAGATAGCTCTGTGACTTCGAAGCTGAGATAGGTTTCAAGAATGAAGACTTGAAGATTTGAAGATTCAAGAACTCAGCTTGATGATGTCAAGACTGAGTGAGTCAGCTCAACACCAGAAGTCAGTGCAAGAATTTAAATAAGTTTTCAATTCTGTTATTAACTCCCGATATCTACGACATTTAAATTAGGATATCTGAACCTAATTTAAACTATCTATTAGTTGGATAGAGATCTCAAACGAAGTTAATTAGATATGTTCTAATTAAGGAGTTTGTTACGGTTTTAAAGAAAAAGATAAGTTTCATCTTTAATCGCGATTTGTTCATAGATAAATCAAGTATAAATATAAACCTTCTCATGGGTTTTAAACAGATAGAACAGCAGAAGGTTCTGCATAAGTTGCAAAACGTACGTGTTCATCATACTTGATACGCGTGTGTTGCGATGACTTTGTGTGTTCGAAGTTCAAGAGAGTTTTCCAGAGTTCTTGTTAATCCGTTTTAACAAAAAGTTCGATCATCAATTAGTTTGTGATACAAGAGTGTTTAGAGAGAGTAGAATTTATAATTAGTGTAACATCAAATCATTCGGTTGATTTGATTAGAGAGTGATATTGTAATATCTTGATTGATTATTGAATATATTCTTGTGGAATTATTTTATTATTAATTAAGTGTATTTAACCCCCTTCTACACTATATCGGTTGCTTGTTTACCCTATTTTGGACTAACACACTGTAATTCACTTTCCACAACTGAAATGAAAGCAAGTACATGTTTTTGCACAAGTCATGGTTGTTTGCACAGACATTGTGAATACAAGTGTGAATATGATAGGCTTGGAAAACAAATGGCAATTCGTGCTTGTGAGAAATGGAAACCACAAGGGTCCAATCAAATAAATGCACCCTTTATTACATCACACGGGATAATCATTCATCAGTGGGTGACTAACCATGCTTTAAAACTCATGAATTTTTGGAACTATGAAAATAGATTAATCACAATTCTAGAGTTAGAAGCATACAGAAAAGGAGGATACAAAGAGTTTTTGAAGGCCTGGAATAATACTGAATCCAGAACAAGGAAATCTCAATCCCAACGCACCAAGGTTCTATCATCCAAGGCACAACCAAATTCTTCAAAAACATCAAACTCAAAAGCTAAAATCAACAGGAATCAAAAACCCAAACCACCCACCATAAAACACCAACCTGTTACCACCAAAAACGAATCCAAATCTCAAACAGTTGCAAAACCCAAAATAATCCAAGTTTGGCAACGAAAAGATGTGGTTCAGGTAGTAGACATCAAGGACATCAACAGTCCACCAATTCATGAAAGAGGAGAGATTCCTCTAACCATTGAATCTAAAATTGTTCCTGATCCATTTTGGATTAAAACATCAAAGTTTAACAAAGAAGAACAAAAGATTCAATGAAAAACATAGAAAAGAATACATTGTATTTTTCAAGAAGTTGTGGACACCAATGTATCACCTAACACACGAGGACCCATTTCAACATGGGGACCTAAATCTTAATTCTTTTCTGTGTGAAGGAACCTAATCTCTGGTACTTGGACTCCGGCTGCACCAAGCATATGACCGGTACCAAGAGTCTTCTCAAAAACTTTGTTCCCAAGTACTCCGGGAATGTTCGTTTTGGGAATGACAATGTAGCACCGATTCTGGGGTATAGAGATATAAAAAAGAAGAGTATCAAAATAAAGAAGGTTTCTTTTGTAGAAGGACTGGGCCATAACCTGTTTAGCATTGGCCAGTTCTGTGACAAAGATTTGGAGGTTACTTTCCAAAAGAATTCATGTTCAGTGAAAACAAAAACATGTGATGTGCTTCTCGCAGGAACACGGAAGTCTAACTTGTATTCAATTGATCTGAACAACTACAACACAAAGACCTCTGTTTGTCTACTAAGCAAGGCCTCATCGGACTTAACTTAGCAGTGGCACAGAAAACTCTAACATCTCAACTTCCTTTTTCATAGTCTGCACACAGATGATCTTTGGTGAATTTTAACTTAGGCAGGCCTCTCACCAGATCTCCAGTAACCAATTTAGCGAGGCTGGAGGTTTCACATGTTCACCAATTGTGTTCTTTTTATATGTTCTCCTTGCTTAGTTCCTTGCAATTGTCTTTTTATCTCGTCCCAGATTTCTTTGGCTGTTGCGAAACTGTCAACCTTCATGTACATCTCAGAAGATAAACCTTGTTTCAGATAATACTTGGCCAGCCTATCTGCTTTCTTCCTTTCTTTCTCAGCAGCATTCAACTCGTCATGAGTTTTCTCTCTCACCTCTCCAGGAATTGGAGGGTTGTTATCAGGTGTTGCATTAATGATTCTGTAGAATTTCTTTTATCCGTTGAGAATCGAATCAATCATCATCTCACCATACACTTTGTTGTGTTCCAGAAAATCCATAAACCTCCTTTTCCCTACTAGATAGTCATTATGGAAGAGAACAGGGGGTTTTATGTCTGTGCCAATGGCCAATATCTCGTTGGAACTTGACATTTTGGTTTAATTACTTGAAAGTTTCGAAGTGATCGTTCACTTGGAAAAAGTTGGTGATTGGGGTTCGAAGATGGTTTCTTCGAATTGGAAGTATTGGTTCGAAAAGGTGAATTCGAAGTGAATGTTCTTAGGAATTCGAAGTGAAGTAATCAAGAAATTCGAAGTGAACTTGGATGTTGACTTCGAATGGAACAGTAGTATTTGGTCTTCGAAGGCTTGTTTCAATGTTTCAGAACTAGTAATATTTGAATGCGAAGTAAGGTAAGTTCTACAAACTTTGCTTTCGGAGTGTATTGGGAATTGAGAACACGCTCAAAGTCAATGAACTTTGTTTTCGAAGTGGATTTGTAACTTGATTAACGCGCTCGAAGTCAAGGTGTCGAAGTGAATGAAGCTGACTTCAGACATGTCAAGTTGCATGACATTGAGTTCATATACGAGGAGCTGTCCGCAAAGATCAACAAGTCCTACGAAGAACAAGGACGATCAGCTCTAATGAAATATATGAGGAGATGTATAGAGTTTATTCAAGAGCACGATCTACAACTTGGCGCCCAGAGTAATCAACTCGAGGTGAATCTGCTCAGACCACTGCAACATCATATTGATCTACAAACGCTAGAGGAGTTCACAGTTATTGATGAAAATCATTCAAGCTATGCGGGTCAAAGAGGTGTCATCTTTGTCAATCAACTCCGTCGAAAGACCACCAATTGTCACATCACCGCTAGCCGACTTAGGGAAATCCTTCGGCTCCCCACCGCCAGAAGCAGGCCTCCTTTTCTTGACTTTCAGGAGATGCCTAATGAAACGGCTGCCCTTCCAGGCATTCGTGCTATGGGTTACATTGGGGACTTACAGCTTCGTTCCCATTTCAAAAGAGCCAAGCTTCACCCCATGTTCTATACTTTCATTACCATTCTCCAACGTTGCCTCACCCCTAAACATACTGGCTACGAATACCCCAACACCAATAAATCAAACTAATCTATGCTGCGGCTAATCACCTACATATCGATTATGCCACTTTAATCTTTCTTGATCATGTGCAGCAGGTAGAGGGCAAACTTTCTAATCTTAAACGAGCAAAGGGCAGATTTCTGCCGTACCAAAGGTTTTGGCCTATGATGGTCCAATTCACAATGGACAGAAACGAGGAAATCCCTCGAAGGCCAAATCATGATGCTATCTGGCCAAAAAAATTTATGTATGTGAAAGTCCTTACAGCTGATCATCCGATTCAACCGCAACCATTTCCGGTTTCTCTGCTGGATCTCTGTGCACAGAATGAAGTTGTGAGAATTTATAGGCAGAGTGTAGGACTAGGCCCTATGGAGCAACCAGAGCCGGTTGCACCTACCTCAGGGCAAGTAGCACAGCGTGAGGAGATAGTGCATAGGCCTTAGTCTTCCACGGGGGAAGCTGAGAGGGAAGTGATGAGAGAGAAAAGCGTTGAGAGGGGTGGTGAAGGGGATGAAGGTGAAACACATAGTGAGGGAGGGGCGGAGTATGACCCTGCATAGATCCAAGCTATGATTGCTTCATTTTTTGATGTACTGCCCGAACCAATGCCGGATCCCCTATGCCTGATTTACATGCTGGTTCAGTTGCCCCGGACTTTGAAACTGATACATTTGCACTGACCAGGTATACCCCAGGAGAAGCACCACAGGTCTTCGATAACGTTGCTAAACAAAAGGCTAAAATGCCTGTGGTGACTGAGGAAGAGGATTTGAGTTTTTCTAACTTATTCCCAAATCTACCCGAGGCCATTGACTCTGAAATAGAAATCATATATGGCTATCAACCGGGTCCTCTTGATGAAGCTAGTGAAAGTCATGATTTTGATCCGTATATTGAAGAGGAATAGGTAGAAGAAGAGGAAGAGATAGAGCTAGAAGAGAGAGTGGTGAGAAAAGAAAAAACGAGTGCTGAGGGACCCCCAAGGAAAAAGCCAGGAAGCTACACTTGCCATCGGGGCTAACATTGTCAGCTCTGGTGTTGAAATAGCCACTGTCATCCCAACAGTGCACATTCACCCCACCAGCCACTCAAGTGTCTCTCAACAGACACCTGTTTCATTCCATGGAGAACTTGCATATACTCTACCTGCCTCTCATTCGGAGTTGGTTGGTATTAAAACTAGAGGTCTGCCTCTCCCGACCTCGACCGTCTCTTCAAAGCACATCGACATACCGCAAATATCTGCTTTCCTTTCTAGACACCAATCTACACTAGCACAAATAACGACGTTGTTTAATAGACAACAGTCTAGAACACGTGTAGGTGGCACTACTGAAAGTGTCATTCAAGGATCAGGTGGAAATCTAGGCGGAGTGTTCACCACTTCAGCTCAGCATGTGAGTAGCTCTGCCTCTGTGGTAGAGACTTCAACGAGTAATCTAAGTGAGTCTCGGTTTGTTACCAAGGAGGAATTGAAGGAGGCTCTAAACCCTATCACCGAGGGCATAGCTGACATCAAACAAACCCTTGCTTCTCTCAAATCCAAAGTTGATGACAGCTCGAGCTTATCTACAGATACATTAAAATCCCTGCTATACGCCCGTTTGTTAGAAAAGGCCCCAGACCGTGAACAGAACGTAGATCTCCTTGAAACCCTTCGGAATGAACAAACTTATAAGGGTAGCAACCTCAATGATTTCAAAGAAACTATAATGAACACAATGGAGGATCTGGGTAATGTGGTCTTTCAAAAGGTGGATTCTGTGAAAAACAGGTTGACAACTCTTGAATCTACTTGCAAATCCCAAGCTGCTATGTCAAAACGTAAGCGTGATGACGATGATCCCGATCATGATCGTCACGAGGGGGAGAAAAGACCCCTCGTTTTGACCTTTACCCCTTTAACTGAATGAATAGCAGCCGCAATGGGGATCGGGGCAGAATCACAACAACAACGGCAACAACAACAACAGCAATAACAACAACAACAACAACAACAACAAATAACTGAGCCAGAACCTGACATCCCAGTGTTTGAATTAGAAACGGAAACTGCTGATATTGATGAAAGGGATGAGTCAGATGAATTGATGAAACAGATTGAGGGGTTCTCTTTTGAAAAACTACCTGAAAGAACCGAGGTCCAGATCGTGGACAGGTTAGAAGATATGCCGGTGCCCACTGTTCAAAAGCCAGCTTCTTTAAGGGTTGCAAAGCCTGCGAGGGAGTTGGTTACCAAAAAGAAAATGGAGGAAACCATCAGAAAGGTAGATCTTACAAGGGTTCACCGGGGCGTATCTAAGGAGGTTCATCAACTATTTCCTCCTGAATCAAAGAAATTCCAGGTGTCAGCTGCCAACAGTGAGAATGTGTTTATGGCTTGTTATAGTACATGCTGGTATGTTTATGTGTTGAAAAACATGAATTTATGCAAATACACCATTGTTGAAATTGGAAGAGAACTTGGTAAATGGGTTTTGTAGATTTTGTTGTTATGAATGAGTAAAAAGGTGTTTTTGATGATTTATATGCATGTTAGATGTTAAATATATGTTTTGTTAAAAGAAAAATGATGTTAGAAATGATAATATGGAATTTTGGACTGAAAATCCGACACTTTGCGAAGAAGATAATCTAGAAAATAGTGCGTAGCGGCGCTACGCTATTATGTCGCGGCGCAACGTCGAGAAAACCGAGACTTCAGTTTCGGATTGTGAGAATCCGAGTAAAATTACAAAACCGACCCTTGAAATCCGGAACCATGGCAAATCCAACACTTAAATCCGAAAGTTTAGAAATCCGCCACTGAAATCCGAGTAAGGACTCTCGGATTTGAAATCCAACCCGGTCGCGGCACGACGAGGGTTATGTCGTAGCGCGACGGACTCAAATCCGAATGATTGTTTGCTTTTTTATGTTTTGCTTGGTTTGAGTTAGTATGTTTTATATGTGGTTTTATTGAGTTATTTTTATGAAATTGAGATATAAATATATATATGAGAAGATATATTTATATATTCGCGACTGATTTGATTGTTGCTGTGTTTTCAGGCAATCAAAAGACTTAGTAAAATTAGATTTCTAAGCCTGTGCTGTTTTTGAGGTGAGTGGACGTTAATCGCGGATGATAAAGATTTCGATTAGTGTTATTGGTGTGATGCATGACTGTGATTAAGATTGGATTGGATTGATTGAACTGTTGATTGTGATTATTGTTGATTGATATCTGCTACATGATTATTTGGTCGATACGCACTCTTAGTATGATTTTGAGTTGCGTTAGGAAGTCAGCTATACGTAGAATTGGGATGGGCTCGTTCACTGGTTGGTTGAACAGTTTAGCCTTACTGGTGCGTATGTTGCATCAGAGGGAGATTTTCACCGTGCCAATTCAGTGGAGGGCTATCGGTAAACCTTTGCTTTGGCCGGCATTGGTTGTAGGTTCTGCGCCGAACCGCCGGTCTTCTTGGGATACGTGATTACATGCTTTGATATTGACTGAGGATGTTTGCTTTTGGGTTTAGCCTCTACTCACTTAGCTTTGTGCTAATCCCCCTCAGTTGTTGCTTTTTGCAGGTTCGTGTTTGTGAGGTTAGCTGAAGGAGAAGTTGACCTAACTCTGATATTAGTTTTTGAAAAAGAGACGAGCCTATAGTTTTTGTAACACAACAATGACACTTTTGTTTGTGAACAATGTTTGTATATTTGTTAATTGTAGTTTGAATGTAAATGATTTTGTTTACTTAAAGCTTCCGCCGCGTATTAAAAAAAATGGCTTGAGTTTTCCGGTGTTACAATAGTTTTATTATTATTATTATTGTTTTTAGTTAGTTTTATGTATAAATATAGCCCTACCACCGCCGGTGAACCGACGACGGCCAACTGTTGCCGTCCACCGCCGTCAAGTGACGGAGAACCGCCGGATACCACTCTATAAATATGGCATTTGTACCCAGTTTTATATGTAACTGAATATATGAAGATTCTATGAAAGATTTGCAAGTTTAGAGTTTGATTTATGTGTTTTTGATGTTCTGATCATTTCATTTCCATCTTGATGGCTTCGCATGGGTTTGGACATTTGGTAAATGAAATCTACCATTTGAAGGATTCTTAAAAACTGACGGTGTGCGAAACCTGGTTTTGGAAGCATTATGTACCTTAGAATGGAGGAGTAGGCCAATACTGTCAACATGTTAAATATGGATGAAGGTACTTTAATATTTGTGAAGGTAATCTAATAGATTGATACAAACACTTCAATTTGTTTAAAATAGGCTATATATGTCAATTTTTTTTGTTTCGGATTCTATAAGAATGTGTTCATTTTTGGAGATTAAATGTTGACATTATATTTATGTATTACTCTAACAAAGCATAGAGATTTACAAATTACAGCATCAAATCATAAAGTATAATCAGGAATAGAAATGATAGCATTCCATAAATGATTCCCTCTTACTAGATTATGCCATATTTGTGCACTTCAATTGTGTAAAATATGCCTTTATAAATGGATAACATTTTGGGTTGATCTCCATCATCACTAGACGACCCACCATCAGCTTTTGTATTTTTTTAAAGGAGTTTTTCCTTGACCAGGCTCAGCTTTTTGTATCTATTTGTGTTATCATGTGATTTCTCTTATTGTTTCTGCAAATGACTCTTACATAGGAATAAAAAAAGAAGTTACTTGTAGGTTAGGATGCTAATTATGTATAATAGTTTTTCATCAATGCCAATCATGATAGATATTGCTGCTTCCTGAATCCGATATATATCCATTTGAGTGAATCCGGCTCATCGCCCAGAAGCCTGTGAATAAAACAACAAATTGGTATGTTATGAAATTTTTCCATAGGTCTAATTGAGAACCGACTTTTAATTTGACTTGACCAATCTTAACGGTGATCTTTTCTTACAAATTCGTCCTGTCATGCGGGATTTTCTTATGAACTGATGCCATTATCAACTCAAATAGAGCTATTCATCTTACAAGTGAAAAACAATAGTTTACTTTCATACTTCCAATATCCTTAAGGTTTGAGGTGGAAACTTCTACCCATTAGAGATTATCTTTTATTTCAAACGAGTAAAACCAGTGTAAGAAAAAAGCTAAAAAGGAAAAGGGTTAGGTGCATTGATCATAAGATAAAAGTTTCTCTAAATCAGTTAAGGGTATATGATAGCTATCCCGATTATCCTTTCAAGTATGAATGTAGAGAGAAGATGCTATGAAAGAAACACACACTACACCTTGGCTTTGAATAATGATATTTCTATTACAGAATTGTCAAAAGTGTTCAAAAGGTTCTCAAGCCTTACAATGGCCAAGGGCCTATTTATAGGCCACGCCTAAAATAAGGCTTTTCTACAGTTTTTAAACTAACAATCTCCCCCTAAATGGAGAGAAAGCCTATTACATAAAAGATTGAAATGCATAAAAAAATTTATTACAAGATAGATCTGTTTCTAATTCCAAACATCATCTGCCACCTCCTTATGATCCGACGACTATCCAGCTTCCATTTGATTGCATCAATTTTCCTCATCAGCCTAGCCCTTTCTGAATCACTTAGTGTTGATTGATCTTTATCAGCCCTTTCTTGGAGTCTGTGGAACGGTAGTTTAAGAGTATCATCTAAGTATGCCATCATGTCCACCATCCTAACGAAGATCTTTCGTCTGCGTTGGTTGATGAAGACGACACCTCTTTGACCCGTAACGCTTGGATGATTTTCATCAATAACTGTTAGCTCTTCTAGGGTTTGTAGACTTGTATGGTTTTGTAGTGGTCTGAGCAGATTCACCTCGAGTTGATTACTCTCGGCTCCCAATTGAAGATCTTGCTCTTGAATAAACTCAATAAACCTTCTCATATATTTCATCAGAGCTGATCGTCCTTGCTGTTCTTCATAGGACTTGTTGATCTTTGTAGATAGCTCCTCATATATGAACTCAATGTCATGAAGCTTGACATGTCGGAAGTCAGCCTCCTTCAGAGAGATCTTTTGACCATCTTCCCTTTGAACATCATGTACAACAAACCTATACCTTAAAGATTTTTGCATAATGACTCGAAGTACTTTGCTAATAGGGTACTCTGACACAATCTGCTCCCTCGGTGTTTTGTACTCGTTGAAGATGTGGTTGTATTGTCTCCTTTGAACTTCATCAAGATCTCTCAGTTCAGGAGGAATCTTGTCTCTGATTTGAGTAGTAAAGATAGTAGGAATCCGATCCTCGAGGTAAGTAGCATTCACACCATATTTACCCCACAGAGGGTTTTTCATTATGTCTCTTGTGAACATGTTGTGTCAATCAAGGCCTGGATCTGATGATGTAAGGATTGAAGGAGCTGGTTGGACATTTGGAGGTAGTTGCCATTCAAATGTTTGTTGGAGTTGTTGAGCCTGCTCTGCTTGAAGATTTTTCCTCGGGATGTCGGCAGCTGACACTTGGAATTTCATAGGTTCTAGAGGAAAGAGTTGATGAACTTCCTCTGAAATTCGCTGGAGGACCCTTGTAGGGTTTATTTTTTGATTGCTTCCTCCATTTGCTTTTTAGTTACAAGCTCCTTCGTAGCTTGACCCTGTAGCTTTGTCATTCTGTTTTCCACAGAATCTAACTTTTGAAAGACCATATTGCCCAGATCCTCCATAGATTTTTGAATGGTTTCTTTGAATTCGTTCAGGTTACTACCCTTGTAAGTTTGTTCATTCTGAAGGGTTTGAAGGAGATCTAAGTTTAGTTCATGTCTGGGCTTTCTCCGGCAATCTAACATAGAGCAGGGATTTTAATATATCAGTGGATAAGCCAGAGCCATCATGAACCTTGGTTTTCAGAGAAGCAAGTGTTTGCTTGATTTCGGTTAAGCTTTCAGTAATCGGGTTGAGGACCTCCTGCAATTCTTCTTTGGACTGAAAATCTGACACTTTGCGAAGAAGATAATCTAGAAAATAGTGCGTAGCGGCGCTACGCTATTATGTCGCGGCGCAACGTCGAGAAAACCGAGACTTCAGTTTCGGATTGTGAGAATCCGAGTAAAATTACAAAACCGACCCTTGAAATCCGGAACCATGGCAAATCCAACACTTAAATCCGAAAGTTTAGAAATCCGCCACTGAAATCCGAGTAAGGACTCTCGGATTTGAAATCCAACCCGGTCGCGGCACGACGAGGGTTATGTCGCGGCGCGACGGACTCAAATCCGAATGATTGTTTGCTTTTTTATGTTTTGCTTGGTTTGAGTTAGTATGTTTTATATGTGGTTTTATTGAGTAATTTTTATGAAATTGAGATATAAATATATATGAGAAGATATATTTATATATTCGCGACTGATTTGATTGTTGCTGTGTTTTCAGGCAATCAAAAGACTTAGTAAAATTAGATTTCTAAGCCTGTGCTGTTTTTGAGGTGAGTGGACGTTAATCGCGGATGGTAAAGATTTCGGTTAATGTTATTGGTGTGATGCATGACTGTGATTAAGATTGGATTGGATTGATTGAACTGTTGATTATGATTATTGTTGATTGATATCTGCTACATGATTATTTGGTCGATACGCACTCTTAGTATGATTTTGAGTTGCGTTGGGAAGTCAGCTATACGTAGAATTGGGCTGGGCTCGTTCACTGGTTGGTTGAACAGTTTAGCCTTAGTGGTGCATATGTTGCATCAGAGGGGGATTTTCACCGTGCCAATTCAGTGGAGGGCTATCGGTAAACCTTTGCTTTGGCCGGCATTGGTTGTAGGTTCTGCGCCGAACCGCCGGTCTTCTTGGGATACGTGATTACATGCTTTGATATTGACTGAGGATGTTTGCTTTTGGGTTTAGCCTCTACTCACTTAGCTTTGTGCTAATCCCCCTCAGTTGTTGCTTTTTGCAGGTTCGTGTTTGTGAGGTTAGCTGAAGGAGAAGTTGACCTGACTCTGATATTAGTTTTTGAAAAAGAGACGAGCCTATAGTTTTTGTAACACAACAATGACACTTTTGTTTGTGAACGATGTTTGTATATATGTTAATTGTAGTTTTAATGTAAATGATTTTGTTTACTTAAAGCTTCCGCCGTGTATTAAAAAAATGGCTTGAGTTTTCCGGTGTTACAGCTTGGTATCGAAGCCTAGGTTTGGCAATGCATGCACGGCTAGAGTGTTGCATTCCTAAATCTTGGCTCGTGACGGGTCAAGTTTTCCTTCGGGGGAATTAGAGTGAGTTAGAGTTGTTTCTAGTGGTTAGTATTTTGGATACTAACGGTTTATGCTAATGAGTTATGAGATGATGTGATTGTAACTAGATAATGGCTGATAGAGATACTCCTATACTTCCTCCTACGACCCAAGCTGTAACTGAAGCTCCAGCGACTAAATACTTGGGAAATACAGCTACTGCGGGAACGTCGGGTCAAGCCCGGGAAGAGGATAATAGTGATTATGTGTACCAATTGGAGAACGAGTTGGTTGAACTCAGAGATAAAGTTCAGAGAATGGAACAACAACAACAACAGCAACCTGAACCCACCCCAGTGCCGACTACGATTCTTACACAGGCGACAACTGCACCAGTGACAGCACCGCTGCCACCTGTGACACAAATGATTCAACCACCATTCTACTATCCATATCCACAACCAGGAGCCTACCCGTTTGTGTTCCCTGGATATAAACAACCCTGCACCTACAAGCAATTTTTGGATTGTAAACCATCTGAGTATCACGGGAGTTCTGATCCCAATACTACATTGAACTGGTTGAGGGAGATGTCAAAGGCACTTGATGCCTGTAATTGCGAAAATGAATTGAAAGTCAAGTATGCGTCACGAATGCTGAGAGGAGACGCATTGGTCTGGTGGGATTCCATTACCGGCCTTTTTACTGAACAGCAACAGAGAGCATCACCTGGAATCAATTCCAGGAAAAGCTGTGTGAACAATATTGTGGAACTTTTGAGATGGCGAGAATCAAAAAGGAATTTATGGATCTGCAGATGACCGGGAACATGATTGTGGATCAACTGATTAAACAATTTAACAAGAAAGTGAGGTTTGCCAAACAGTAGGTACCGGATGAGAAATCGAAGATTGCCCATTTTGTGGGGGCACTACACCCGGATTACCGAGGCGCCACCAGGTGGGCCACCACACTGTCCCAAGCTTTCACTTTGGCCAAATTGGCTGAAGGGGACATTGTTGCGAGAAATAAGTTGAGCGGGCAGAAACTTTCCCAACAGAAATCGAGATATGAACATTATAACGCTCAACAGAGGCAGGGAGGGCAGAGCAGTGGGGGCAGACAGGGGGAGCAAAATAGAAGACCTACTTCGGGCGGGTCTACTCAAAGGGCACCTTGGTGTAGTAGGTGCAAATATTATCAACACGGGCAGTGTACGCCCCAGACGAGGAGATGTGTGAACTGTGGCCAGTTTGGCCATGATTTAAAGAATTGTAGGTTCCCAAAGAGCATGTGTAGGAATTGCCAGAGGGAAGGGCATAGAGTTGGTGATTGCCCGATGAGCAATAACACAGGATCAGGGTCAGGGGGAGGAGGAGCTGGAGGATCGTCTTCGGCTGGCCAGAAACAAAAGAACCCACCCACTGCTGAGGTTCAGGCGTTCAAAATGACGGTGGATGATGCTACCACCACTGACGATGTGATCACGGGTATGTTTCTAATAAACTCTACTCCTTCTAGAGTATTGTTTGATTCAGGAGCAAATCTCTCCTTTGTTTCTGTGGAATTCTGTGATAAATTAAATGTGCCTGTGATTGAACTTGCTACTGCTTTAGAGATAGATGTAGCCGATGGTATGATGGTTCCGGTCACGACTGCTGTGGCTGGGGCTAAAATTGATATAGATGGCGTGTGTTTTCCTGTTTATTTTCTTGTTATGCCATTGTCCGGGTTTGATGTGTTGCTTGGGATGGATTGGCTGAGTCTGAATCAAGCCAGTATCAAGTGTCACAAGTTGATTTCTTTTCCACTAGCTGATGGTTCACGGGTAATAGCAAGAGGAGAGAAGGCTGGATCTGTGATTCCTATGATTTCGTGTTTAAAAGCTAAGAAAGCATTGGGCAAGGGGTGTGAATCCTACTTGGCTTATGTAATCGATGGAAAGAAAGAAAAGCAAGCAATGACTGATATCCGGGTGGTAACGGAATACCCGTATGTGTTTTCAGAAGAATTGCCAGGATTGCCTCCGGTTCGTGAAGTGGAATTCAAAATAAACTTAATACCTGGTTCTAGACCAGTAGCAAAGGCTCCGTACAGGTTGGCACCTTCAGAGATTCGGGAGATGATGACGCAGATTCAGGATCTGCTAGACAAAGGGTTTATTCGTCCAAGTTCGTCCCCGTGGGGAGCACCGGTATTGTTTGTAAAGACGAAAGACGGTACGTTGCGTATGTGTATCGACTACCGTGAACTAAACAAGAAGACGATAAAGAACAAGTATACGTTGCCAAGAATCGATGATTTGTTCGATCAACTGCAAGGAGCTTCATTCTTTTCTAAAATTCATTTGAGATCGGGATATCATCAAGTTGTTGGAATCTGCCCACTGACACACGTATGCCGGTATCACTGCTAATGAAGCGCGAGCCTATTGGGTCACACGCCAAGGATTGATCCCGACAGCACGTTTAGAAAGAGAGGAATAAAATAGTGGTTTTGGTTGTCAATGGGTGCTTCATGACCATGAAGGTTTGTGCTTCATGGGCGGTGAAGGCTAGGTGCTTCATGACCATGAAGCTGATTACTTCATGGGCTGTGAAGGCTGGGTGCTTCACGACCATGAAGCTGTCTTCATGGGCCGTGAAGGCTATGAGCTTCACGGGCTGTGAAGAATCCTTCACAGGCCGTGAAGAGGCAGCTGAAGTGTCACTTTGTTTTTATTGGACCTTTTGTTGGTCCAATCAAAACCTTTACTTTTGGTCCGACCCTGGAGGCTTCAGATGGCTGTTCAAAGGGCTGGAACATTAACTAGAAACTCTCTCTCTCATTCCACAACTATTCTCTCTTGGTGCCACAAGCAAAGATCTCAAAAACTAACACTAAGATGGTGATCTTGAGTATTATGTGAGCTGATCTATGGTGCAAGAGGAGATGTTCATAGGCTGTTCCAGATGGTGAAGTCATCAAGGATGTTCATCTATGGCTTACTAGCATTTGGGGATCAAATGTTCTTGGTGTGGACTAGCAATGGAGGAGGAAGCCACTTGTTTCCTCAATCTCATCCCAATCCACTTGATGAACTCGATTTCCAGCCATTGTAAGGAGGCATTTTCTTCCTTCTTCTTCTTGTTGTGAGTTGCAATTTGCTTTGTAGTGTATTCCACCATTGACTAGTTGTGTTTTTTTTTGTGCTTTCGTTTTATGTCTTGCATGCTACTTTCTTGTGTGCTTCCGCTGCGTTTGTGCCCACCACGAGTTCCAACAGTGGTATCAGAGCCATCTCTACAAAGAAATTGCACTTTGATGGCTTGAAAACCAAAAATGGACATTCTGTCCAGATGAGCTTCACGGGCCGTGAAGGTTTTGACTTTACGGGTCGTGAAGCCTACACGAGTGGCTTCATGGGGTGTCGCTCGTGAAAGGTTTAAATGTGTCAGACTCGTAGAGCTCATGGGCTTCATGGGCCGTGAGGGCCCGTGAAGGCTTCTGGGCCGTGAAGGCTTCTGGGCCGTGAAGGTCTTCGTGAACAGTGTTTTTATCCTTGTTTATAAAAAGAAATAAATTTTCAGTTTTAGCACCTTTCGATTCTGTTTTTCCAGAATCTGTCCTTTTGTTTGGACACTTGAAAAGCCCCGTTTATGTGTCTTGATTCGTATATTTATATGTATTGGGTGGTTTTGGCATAAAATACACACATGCATATACTTATATTGTGTATATATGAATATGTGTTCTCAAAGTGTTTGGGATACTAATGCATATGTACAAGGATTGTTCCTTTTTGTGCCTTGAGTGCTTTGCTTGTTTGAACAATCTTAATTGAGATACATTTTGCATGGTTTTGTTGTGGCACACCATGTTTTGTTTGTGGTTGTTGTTTTGTCCGGTAATGTCTTGCCCGTTAGACCTGTGTGTTGGTTGTTTGGTTGTTTATTTATGTATTCATTCATTTGGTGACTTTTAGTCACAATGGTTTGTAATAATATTTAATTTGGTTTGTAAATTTGTGAATTTATTATGGCTTGCATGCCATTGCTTTCCTTTGTACTTGTTGTAAGTAGCTTAGAATAGCAATCGCGGCTTGCATGTCGTTTCTTTTCAAATTGTTTGTAATTGTGAAAAGAAGACCGAAGACAACCATCGAGAGTCGTGGAGGAGACGTCTCGGCTATATTGGATCCGGTGGATCATTTGGAGAGGACGGATTCAGTGGGAGCACATCCGGCGAGGCCTTTTGGTTGTGTCCTTAGTTTGGCCTTGCTCTCTCCGTTTGGCTCACGGGGAGGGCGCATAGGGTTTAGGGGCGTGTTACCGGATATTTTCTTTGTGCGTGGTTGTGATTTATTTTGTTATTTTCTTGCGTGGTTGTTTAGGATCTTCGCATGCTAGAAAACTTTTCAAAATAATAAAATCACAAGAGTTCTTAAATTGTTTAACAAACCCCGCGCGCTCACGATTAACAAATAAATATATAAATTGGTTTATATTAAAGTGAAAAATGTGTTTTGTCACTTGTTTGTTAATCAACTTGAAAAGAGGTTTTTTAAACCGGAAAGACAAAAGTCCCGTTTTTCTCAAACGTAAATCACACGCCATCCGTAAGATGACACCACCCGAATCTAGTAATGCATGGGATGATTGTCGAGCTAAGCACGAGTTGTTCCATGTGGATCTGTGTGGAAGGTGAGTGTGGCGACTTGAAATTATTGGTTGTCGAGCTTAGCACGAGCCAATGATTGTCAAGGGTGTCACCGTGTATCTTAACGGACGATTTACAATTCCAACTTAATACGCCTCGGTAATTGTCGTGCCTATACCGAGTTGCCAAAGCGGCTTAACGAGGAATTGGTGTGAGAAGGGATCAAACATGCCAAACCGACGCTATGAGTGTTGATGGATCCCGCAAGTGTCTAAGAGTTGTAGTCTCGGATTACAATTGGTAAAGCGTTTACCGGCCTAAATAACTTCATGAAGTGATCCGCGGCAAACCCGTCATGTAGTGAAGTGAAATAAGGTTCTTAGCCCTTGTTAAGATAATTGGTTTTCTTAAAAACTAAATGGGTAATTATCGTAACGAGGATTGTATCAAAACTAACTAAAACGTGTATTCTTATATCTTTAATTGGCAAACGTTAACGACACTGCTTCAACTTAAAACTCCGTTCGTTCCTAAAGAAGGAGATACTCATTAGTGTGGACTTCGTGGACTAGGATTGGTCGTTAAGGCTTGTCCTCCATCATGAGTCAAAGTTGCACATTTTAGAGAAATCCCTTCTAGAGCCAAAATGCTACCAACGCGACCTAGACCTCTATATGCATGTAAAAGTGCTTCGTGGCCTTGATCGGTTGAAGGATGCATGAAGGAGGGAATATTAGTGTCCATATCCTTGAGATGAAGCATGTGGACCTAAAGGAGAGGCATGGATTCTCCATAGGGAGGGAGCTTTTGGTGAATGTATATTCTCCAAAGTCCCTGCCCAAGTGATGTAAATGGTTCATTGTGAACTATCACATGCACAATATGGATAAGTCCTTGATAAAGCATTATGGCATGTTGTGAACTGCTAAGTCTTGCATGGCCAAAGTATGGCTCGCCTCACCGACTCCCGCTAAAGGAACAAGAAACCGAGAAGAAGAAATTGACCTCAAACGGAAAGTTTGGTTTTACCAAGCCTATCTTATATGTGAAGTCAGAGGGCAATGAGATTGCGCCTCAAGATAAGACTCCACAAGGGGTAATTTGCTACTTCTACGGAAAGATTGGAAAATTGGCGCCACCACGCCTGCCCTATGGGCCTGAAAGAGCTAAAATCACTTATAAGTAAGAGAAATTAGCTCCTTGACTTCAGGAACATTCATGATCAAACTCCATTGCTCTTCTACTTCTAAAGGCTAGGTTTTAAACGCTAGCAATAACGCTCACGTTTGTCACAAATTTGTTTGTTGCAAAGTGAAGGTGTTAAAAGAGAAGTAGGCAGATGAGGCATGGAGAGTTGGAATTCGAAAAGGGAAACATAGTTGTTGTCCCTATTGAGAGGATTGGAAGTTTGTATCTTGCCTTTCCTTCCAGCTATTCTATTACTTTATTGGATGTATGTTTATGCCATGTATGGCTAGAAACATTATATCTAAACGCCTTTGTTGACGATGGATATTACTTTAACTTTTGAAATTAGTGGTGATTTATTTCAAAGTTTATCCATGTCGTGGCATTTAAAATAAGCTTATGCTTAAGGAGTAATAGAACGATCATAAATGTATTGATAAGTTATCCTATTGTGAAAGTCGATTAAGCAATATAAACAAGACTTGCATCACCAAGATCCGTGAGGTTTAGGAACTTGGAACCCTTTGACCATGGGTCACATGTTGAATGCATATCTTGTTTGTTATGCTAGATGACTTAAACATCCTTCACTTGAGTATGTGAGAGGATTCATAGCTTGTTGGATTTCGTTCACACTTTTAGTGTGTTGACCGTTCAAGCAAACATTAAGGAGTAACTTTAGATACCTTGTTACCTTTACCTGTGATGGTAGAAGGGATGGTATGTCTATTTTAATGGACTAGTTTTTGAAACCTTAGAGGTGTTCAAAACTCACCATAACGAGGTACATGATAGAGAGGGAAATGCAACTATGATACTCGAATCTAGTTAAGATGTTGAGTACCTTAGTTTTATATTATGTGACTATCATAAGAATTATGGGATTGTCTCACAATTCATTCCTCTTAAGACACATTGTTACATGTGGTCGTCTAAATGAGGAACTGGACATTTTGATATGGTCCGATAAGTGAGAGGTTACACTTTTATATCCAAAATTGTTTTGGGTCATTCTCCAAATGGTGGGCAATAAGTTCTAAATCTTATAAACAACAAAGATGGTCATGTAAACGCCTTCGAGGATATGACGAAAAGGAGGATCCTTGTTTGTCCATCCCAAAGTCTGGATTGTCTAGCCTACGTTTAGACGTGAGGTAGAAGAACCCAGGATCTAGAGGTGATTACTCCATTAGGTACTCTACTAAGACCATGGGATATTTGTTTTGACAAACCTTGTGAGAACATGATGTTAGTTGCTCAAAGGTAGAGTCTCTTAAATTAATATCCATGGATGTATGTGAGAGTAAAGTATACCTTGAATGGAAGGACCTGATGTTGACACTAGAATCCAATCAAGAATGATTGAAACTCAGCACGGCAATGCTGAAGAACCTGGCATAAAAATTCATTACCTCTTGGTAGAAGTTGTCATAAGACCAGAAAGACATAATTCATTATGTCTGAGGAAGACAACTTTATGATGATTCATGATGGATGCGTCAACTACCGGTAAGCGTAGTGGGCTTGGAGTCCGCTAGGAGGAAGGAGGTTATGAAATATGAGATGCTATCCATGTCGGGTATCTAAGTTTTCGACTTGGTTGATCCTACACCTGGGTGTGAACCCGCAAGGTGTGATTGGTTCCTTAAGGAGATAGACCAACATGGATAAGTTTGTAGACTACTTCAAATACCGACTGGTAGGAATGGTTTCACGATGATTGACCATGAGAAAGGTATCATCTAGAAACATTCTCCTAGTGGTTATGTTGAAGTCCACACGGGTACTTATTTTATAAGTGCCTTTTAGGCTATATTGGATGGAAAATGAAAACCACATTCCTTAATAGGAATTTTCTGAGAAAATGCTCACAACATTTTCGAGGGTCTTTCACTATCATAAGTATCCTAATGAAATCTACAAACCCTAAGTAGTCCACTTGTGGACTTGTGTTGCCATCTCAATGTTAGAGTCTTTGCTTTGATATGAAAATCACTTGTTTGAGTTTTCAAAAGGCAATGATAAAACATGGATGAATTCCAGAGCTAGTGGGAGCATTTTGTAATCCTATTCTAAATATGTCTAGCACATACAACGTATTGGAGATAATGTCCTGATCTTACTTCGAAAAGCTTAGATCAAGAATTATGCATCCAGAACGATTATAGGATATACAATACCTATGAAAGGAGTAAAGAAATATTGAAATATGTTCTTGTTGATCTATAGTAAGAAGCAACATAGATTAAGTTGTTATTCAAATGCTTGCTTATATACTTCTTAGGATAACTGCCGATCTTTATCAGGGTTCGTGATCCTACTAAATATGGTGTTGTTAATAAGTATGCTTCTCAAAACATCGCTGACTCTATTGGGATCTTATGAGACAATGAGAGTACGATGGCTTGCGCAAGATAACCTTTATCTCAAGCATCTTTTGATCTTATTGAGTTCTAATGAATCAATGAAGGTATGATATCTTGACAAAGGACCGTTATCTCACCAACGCACACTTTCAAGTGAATGGTTGAGGTAGAGATATAGTCATCTTACGAATACACACGGATAGCATGGTGGCGGATCCGTTTTGCTAAAGCCGTAGTTGCAAGATAGTGATGATTGTCATACTAGCGCTTGCAAAGACTTGGCTTGAGTTTGTTTTAGTTGAAATTTTGATATGGTGAATTTGGGAACGTTAAGCAACATTGTGCTTCTACTAGTATCGATTATCAAATGGAGATTTGTTAATACACGTGTAGCGGGTACTCTCAGTTGCCTTTGTTGTGTTCCATCTTAGCATGCTTACCACTTCCCTGAATGTTTTACATTCTAAATGTCCACAGTCAGTCACTCTTTATAGGAAGGAAGTTTGAACGAAGACTGAGGGAAAGCGTTGGTCGTGTATTCAATGGGGATTGGATACGAGAGACGCAACACTTTACCTATACTTGAAAAGAGTTTCAAGTGATTGGACGACCCACACCTGAGTTTACTTCATGGTACATGTCAAGAGTAACTGAGGATGATAATATCTTCTGTCCTTTGACCAGAGATACATGTGTTTCCACGACATTGGTCTGCCTTGTTCTGATTGCTTTCAAACGCAGTCCGTAACTGGTTGTTATAAAGGAAGCTTTTGGGAAAAGTATTACCGATGTAATGGGGCAATGTAGTCGAAGGAATTTGTTCCTCTGTTTACAGAGATATCCTTGGGCCCCTCGATGATTGGGCGCTGACACCAAAATGCATGGTCGTGCTCATTCTTGCAATGATAGTTGATCAGTTGCAAACTTGCATATTTTGGTCACCACCAATCTTGATCGAGAAACATAATCGTGAACGATTGGAGAATGACTTTGTACCATGTCTCGTGTTCACCCGGATATCGCGAACAATAGGATGATTGATCACTTATCTGTAGGACCTTTTCAAACCTGTTTGGATTGTGATAAGGTACTTGTCAGGGATGACATACCTCGTGTTGATTTAGGAGCAGGGATGTCTTGCTAGAGGCCGCTCCCTGTCTGTGATGCATATGGGTACGGTGTGTCATGTGCAAGTGGGAGTTTGTTGGAATCTGCCCACTGACACACGTATGCCGGTATCACTGCTAATGAAGCGCGAGCCTATTGGGTCACACGCCAAGGATTGATCCCGACATCACGTTTAGAAAGAGAGGAATAAAATAGTGGTTTTGGTTGTCAATGGGTGCTTCATGACCATGAAGGTTTGTGCTTCATGGGCGGTGAAGGCTAGGTGCTTCATGACCATGAAGCTGATTGCTTCATGGGCTGTGAAGGCTGGATGCTTCACGACCATGAAGCTGTCTTCACGGGCCGTGAAGGCTATGAGCTTCACGGGCCGTGAAGAATCCTTCACAGGCCGTGAAGAGGCAGCTGAAGTGTCACTTTGTTTTTATTGGACCTTTTGTAGGTCCAATCAAAACCTTTACTTTTGGTCCGACCCTTGAGGCTTCAGATGGCTGTTCAAAGGGTTGGAACATTAACTAGAAACTCTCTCTCTCATTCCACAACTATTCTCTCTTGGTGCCACATGCAAAGATCTCAAAAACTAACACTAAGATGGTGATCTTGAGTATTATGTGAGCTGATCTATGGTGCAAGAGGAGATGTTCATAGGCTGTTCCAGATGGTGAAGTCATCAAGGATGTTCATCTATGGCTTACTAGCATTTGGGGATCAAATGTTCTTTGTATTCCACCATTGGAACTAGTTGTGTTTTTTTTGTGCTTTCGTTTTATGTCTTGCATGCTACTTTCTTGTGTGCTTCCGCTGCGTTTATGCCCACCACGAGTTCCAACACAAGTGCGTGTTTCTGAGGACGATGTGTCGAAAACGGCCATTCGTATGCGTTACGGGCATTATGAGTTCTTGGTTATGCCGTTTGGCTTAACCAATGCACCTGCGATTTTTATGGATTTGATGAACAGGGTTTGTCGACCATTCTTGGATGATTTTGTGCTAGTCTTCATCGATGATATCTTGATTTATTCAAAAACTGAACAGGAGCATGAACAGCATTTGAGACAGGTTTTGGAAACTTTAAAGAAGGAACATTTATTTGCTAAATTCTCAAAGTGCGAGTTCTGGTGTAGGGAGGTTCAGTTCTTGGGGCATGTTATCTATAATGAAGGAGTGAAAGTGGATCCTTCTAAAGTGGAAGCTGTGATGAACTGGAATGCTCCAAAGACACCGTCTGAGATAAAGAGTTTTCTGGGTTTGGCTGGATACTACCGCAGGTTTATTAAAGATTTCTCGAAGATTGCGGGTCCGTTGACTAAGTTAACTCGGAAAGACGTGAAGTTTGTTTGGAGTAGTGAACAAGACAAGGCTTTCCAGATTTTGAACCAGTTGTTATGTCAGGCTCCCATTCTTGGAACAGAGGATTTTACTGTTTATTGCGATGCATCGTTCGCTGGATTGGGATGTGTGCTTATGCAGAGGATCGGGTTATTGTGTATGCTTCAAGACAGTTGAAACCACATGAAAAGAATTACCCGACTCATGATCTAGAACTGGTAGCTGTCGTATTTGCCCTAAAACTGTGGAGACACTATTTGTATGGTACCAAGTGCGTGATTTGTACTGGTCATAAGAGTCTTCAGTATGTGTTTACACAGAAAGAATTGAACATGAGACAGAGGCGATAGGTGGAGCTAATAAAAGATTATGATTGCGAGATTAGATACCACCCTGGGAAAGCGAATGTCGTAGCAGATGCCCTGAGCCACAAAGGAGCGGGGAATTCCATTAAACTCATGCGTATAGAGATTGTATCTGATTTAGTGGATAGATTGAAGTCTGCTTAGTTAGAAGCTCTCAAGGAAGAAAACTTGAAGAATGAATTGATGAGGAAACGTAAGGACGAGCTTACTGATGATTCTCGCGGATTGAAAATGTATAAGACTCGTATGTGGGTGCCTATGCTTCGAGAATTGTGAAAGTTGATTTTAACGGAAGAGCATAAGTTGAGACTGTCTGTTCACCCAGGAAGCACTAAAATGTATAACGATTTGAAAGTGCTTTACTGGTGGCCTACTATGAAGGCAGATGTGGCTCATTTTATGGATTCATGCCATATCTATGCGCAAGTGAAAGCAGAGCATCAGAAGCCCTACGGATCCTTGAAACAATTGGAGATTCCTGAGTGGAAGTGGGAACATATAACGATGGATTTTGTGACTAAACCTCCACGAACTCAGAAGAATCATGACATGGTTTGGGTGATTGTGGATAGACTGACGAAGAGTGCCCATTTTCTGGCTACCTGTGAGACGGCTTCCCTGAGCAAGTTGGCTCAATTGTACATTGACGAGATCATTGCGAGACATGGTATACCGTTGTCAATAGTATCTGACAAAGACTCCAGGTTTGTTTCTAATTTCTGGAGAAGTCTACAGAGGGAGTTGGGGAAAAGAATTAATTTGAGTACTGCTTATCATCCCCAGACTGGCGGTCAAACTGAGTGAACCATACAGACACTCGAAGATATGCTACGTGCTTGTGTAATTGAGTATGGTGGATCTTGGGATTCGCACCTGCCATTGATAGAGTTTGCGTATAATAATTCTTACCACTCCAGTATTGGAATGCCTCCGTATGAGATGTTGTACGGTCGTCGCTGCCATACTCCGACGTGTAGGTTAGAGGCCGGTGAGAAACAGTTTGCAGGGCCCGAGATTGTTTAGTTGACTGCTGACAAGGTTGCTATTGCCAGAGAAAAGTTGAAAGCAGCCAGAGATAGACAGAAAATGTATGCGGATCCGCGGCGTCATCCAGTATCGTTTGATGTGGGGGAGTTAGTGTATTTGAAGGTCTCTCCGTGGAAGGGCGTGATTCGATTTGGTAAACGCGGGAAGTTAGCTCCCCGTTATATTGGTCCTTTCAGGATTCATCAGATTGTAAATGACCAGACAGTTACATTGGATCTCCCGGTAGAGCTTACAGGTATTCACGATACGTTCAATGTCCGTTATTTGAGAAAATGCAAGGTTGAAGATGAGAGTCAGATCCTCCCAGTACATGAATTGAAAGTGGATTCAAAGAAGAGACTGATAGAGGAACCTGTTGAACTGTTAGATCGTAAAGTGGCCAAGCTCCGAAAGAAGCAGATACCGATGGTGTTGGTCAAGTGGAAACACATTTTAGGTTCTGATTTGACATGGGAGATTGAGGCGGAAATGAAGGATAGATACCCTCACTTGTTTGAGCGAGAAGGGATTCCGAGGACGGAATCCTCTTAAGGAGGGGAGATTTGTAACACCCGCAACCCTGGGCTAGGAGATTAGCGGGTTAGCGGTATGTGATTGGTTTGTTTTAATTGATTATGTGTTTATTAAGAGTTGATAAAATTAATTAATTTGAATATAAATATATTAATATGTTATTGGTGAAGCTAGAAAGAAAAGAAAATATAAGTTTAGTATGTATGTATGCTAGAATATGTGTATGTAAGCATGTAGGAATTAAAAAGAATAGGATTTCAAGCTAATTGTCTTGCCACCTCCTGCTTGCTTTATACAAGTATATGTGTACGTGTATAGCTAATAATCTGCTTATTATCTTGAATGTGCAAAAGGTGTAGTGTGTGTTTTGGAAAGAAAAACCGTGAGTAAGGAAAAGCTATAAACTTGAATTTGAGAAGCAAGGAGTTTGTGTGTTTTAATTCCAAAGGAAGGTGAGAATGTGTTTATGGCTTGTTATAGTACATGTTGGTATGTTTATGTGTTGAAAAACATGAATTTATGCAAATACACCATTGTTGAAGTTGGAAGAAAACTTGGTAAATGGGTTTTGTAGATTTTGTTGTTATGAATGAGTAAAAAGGTGTTTTTGATGATTTATATGCATGTTAGATGTTAAATATATGTTATGTTAAAAGAAAAATGATGTTAGAAAAGATAATATGGAATTTTGGACTGAAAATCCGACACTTTGCGAAGAAGATAATCTAGAAAATAGTGCGTAGCGGCGCTACGCTATTATGTCACGGCGCGACGTCGAGAAATCCGGGACTTGAGTTTCGGATTGTGAGAATCCGAGTAAAATTACAAAACCGACCCTTGAAATCCGGAACCATGGCAAATCCGACACTTCAATCCGAAAGTTTAAAAATCCACCAATGAAATCCGAGTAAGGACTCTCGGATTTGAAATCCGACCCGGTCGCGGCGCGACGAGGGTTATGTCGCGGCGCGACGGAACCAAATCCGAATGATTGTTTACTTTTTTATGTTTTGCTTGGTTTGAGTTTGTATGTTTTATATGTGGTTTTATTGAGTTATTTTTATGAAATTGAGATATAAATATATATATGAGAAGATATATTTATATATTCGCGACTGATTTGATTGTTGTTGTGTTTTCAGGCTATCAAAAGTCTCAGTAAAATTAAATTTCTAAGCCCGTACTGTTTTTGAGGTGAGTGGACGTTAATCGCGGATGGTGAAGATTTCGATTAGTGTTATTGGTGTGATCAATGACTGTGATTGAGATTGGATTGGATTGATTGAACTGTTGATTGTGATTATTGTTGATTGATATCTGCTACATGATTATTTGGTCGATACACACTCTTAGTATGATTTTGAGTTGCGTTGGGAAGTCAGCTATACGTAGAATTTGGATGGGCTTGTTCACTGGTTGGTTGAACGGTGTTAGCCTTACTGGTGCATATGTTGCATCAGAGGGGGATTTTCACTGTGCCAATTCAGTGGAGGGCTATCGGTAAACCTTTGCTTTGGCTGGCATTGGTTGTAGGTTCTACGCCGAACCGCCGGTCTTCTCGGGATACGTGATTACATGCTTTGATATTGACTGAGGATGTTTGCTTTTGGGTTTAGCCTCTACTCACTTAGTTTTGTGCTAATCCCCCTCAGTTGTTGCTTTTTGCAGGTTCGTGTTTGTGAGGTTAGCTGAAGGAGAAGTTGACCTAACTCTGATATTAGTTTTTGAAAAAGAGACGAGCCTATAGTTTTTGTAACACAACAATGACACTTTTGTTTGTCAACGATGTTTGTATATTTGTTAATTGTAGTTTGAATGTAAATGATTTTGTTTACTTAAAGCTTCCGCCGCGTATTAAAAAAAATGGCTTGAGTTTTCCGGTGTTACAATAGTTTTATTATTATTATTGTTTTTAGTTAGTTTTATGTATAAATATAGCCCTACCACCGCCGGTGAACCGACGACGGCCAACTGTTGCCGTCCACCGCCGTCAAGTGACGGAGAACCGCCGGATACCACTCTATAAATATGGCATTTGTACCCAGTTTTATATGTAACTGAATATATGAAGATTCTATGAAAGATTTGCAAGTTTAGAGTTTGATTTATGTGTTTTTGATGTTCTGATCATTTCATTTCCATCTTGATGGCTTCGCATGGGTTTGGACATTTGGTAAATGAAATCTACCATTTGAAGGATGCTTAAAAACTGACGGTGTGCGCAACCTGGTTATGGAAGCATTATGTACCTTAGAACGGAGGAGTAGGCCAATACTGTGAACATGTTAAATATGGATGAAGGTACTTTAATATTTGTGAAGGTAATCTAATAGATTGATACAAACACTTCAATTTGTTTAAAATAGGCTATATATGTCAATTTTTTTTGTTTCGGATTCTCTATGAATGTGTTCATTTTTGGAGATTAAATGTTGACATTATATTTATGTATTACTATAACAAAGCATAGAGATTTACAAGTTACAACATCAAATCATAAAGTATAACCAGGAATAGAAATGATAGCATTCCATAAATGATTCCCTCTTACTAGATTATGCCATATTTGTGCACTTCAATTGTGTAAAATATGCCTTTATAAATGGATAACATTTTGGGTTGATCTCCATCATCACTAGAAGACCCTCCATCAGCTTTTGTATTTTTTTTAAAGGAGTTTTTCCTTGACCACGCTCAGCTTTTTGTATCTATTTGTGTTATCATGTGATTTCTCTTATTGTTTCTGCAAATGACTCCTACATAGGAATAAAAAAGAAGTTACTTGTAGGTTAGGATGCTAATTATGTATAATAGTTTTTCATCAATGCCAATCATGATAGATATTGCTGTTTCCTGAATCCGATATATATCCATTTGAGTGAATCCGGCTCATCGCCCAGAAGCCTGTGAATAAAACAACAAATTGGTATGTTATGAAATTTTTCCATAGGTCTAATTGAGAACCGACTTTTTAATTTGACTTGACCAATCTTAACGGTGATCTTTTCTGACAAATTCGTCCTGTCATGCGGGATTTTCTTATGAACTGATGCCATTATCAACTCAAATAGAGCTATTCATCTTACAAGTGAAAAACAATAGTTTACTTTCATACTTCCAATATCCTTAAGGTTTGAGGTGGAAACTTCTACCCATTAGATATTATCTTTTATTTCAAACGAGTAAAACCAGTGTAAGAAAAAAGCTAAAAAGGAAAAGGGTTAGGTGCATTGATCATAAGATAAAAGTTTCTCTAAATCAGTTAAGGGTATATGATAGCTATCCCGATTATCCTTTCAAGTATGAATGTAGAGAGAAGATGCTATGAAAGAAACACACACTACACCTTGGCTTTGAATAATGATATTTCTATTACAGAATTGTCAAAAGTGTTCAAAAGGTTCTCAAGCCTTACAATGGCCAAGGGCCTATTTATAGGCCACGCCTAAAATAAGGCTTTTCTACAGTTTTTAAACTAACAATCTCCCCCTAAATGGAGAGAAAGCCTATTACATAAAAGATTGAAATGCATAAAAAAATTTATTACAAGATAGATCTGTTTCTAATTCCAAACATCATCTGCCACCTCCTTATGATCAGACGACTATCCAGCTTCCATTTGATTGCATCAATTTTCCTCATCAGCCTAGCCCTTTCTGAATCACTTAGTGTTGATTGATCTTTATCAGCCCTTTCTTGGAGTCTGTGGAACGGTAGTTTAAGAGTATCATCTAAGTATGCCATCATGTCCACCATCCTAACGAAGATCTTTCGTCTACGTTGGTTGATGAAGACGACACCTCTTTGACCCGTAACGCTTGGATGATTTTAATCAATAACGGTTAGCTCTTCTAGGGTTTGTAGACTTGTATGGTTTTGTAGTGGTCTGAGCAGATTCACCTCGAGTTGATTACTCTCGGCTCCCAATTGAAGATCTTGCTCTTGAATAAACTCAATAAACTTTCTCATATATTTCATCAGAGCTAATCGTCCTTGCTGTTCTTCATAGGACTTGTTGATCTTTGTAGATAGCTCCTCATATATGAACAATGTCATGAAGCTTGACATAAGTCAGCCTCATTCAGAGAGATCTTTTGACCATCTGCCCTTTGAACATCATGTACAGCAAACCTATACCTTAAAGATTTTTGCATAATGACTCGAAGTACTTTGCTGATAGGGTACTCTGACACAATCTGCTCCCTCGGTGTTTTGTATTCGTTGAAGATGTGGTTGTATTGTCTCCTTTGAACTTCATCAAGATCTCTCAGTTCAGGAGGAATCTTGTCTCTGATTTGAGTAGTAAAGATAGTAGGAATCCGATCCTCGAGGTAAGCAGCATTCACACCATATTTACCCCACAGAGGGTTTTTCATTACGTCTCTTGTGAACATGTTGTGTCTATCAAGGCCTGGATTTGATTATGTAAGGATTGAAGGAGCTGGTTGGACATTTGGAGGTAGTTGCCATTCAAATGTTTGTTGGAGTTGTTGAGCCTGCTCTGCTTGAAGATTTTTCCTCGGGATGTCGGCAGCTGACACTTGGAATTTCTTAGGTTCTAGAGGAAAGAGTTGATGAACTTCCTCTGAAATTCGCTGGAGGACCCTTGTAGGGTTTAGTTTTTTTATTGCTTCCTCCATTTGCTTTTTAGTTACAAGCTCCTTCGTAGGCTTTGCAACCTTTGAAAAAGCAGGCTTTTGTATCACCGGTACTGGCATGTCATCAAACCTGTCAAGAATTTGGACTTCCTCTATTCTTTATGGCAGTTTGCCAAAAGAGAACTCATCAATTTGTTTCAGCAACTCATCTGACTCATCCCTTTCTCCAATATCAGCAGTTTCAGTTTCAAATTCGAATACTGGGGTGTCATGTTTAGGTTCAGGTTGAGATTGTTGTTGCAGTTGTTGTTGTTGTTGCTGTTGTTGTTTTTGTTGGGTTTGTTGTTGTAGCTGTTGCTGTGTTTCTGCATCTATCCCCGTTGCAGCCGCTCTCTTCTCCCCCTCTTGACGATCATGATCGGGATCATCGTCGTCACACCGGCGCTTTGACCCTGTAGCTTGGGATTTGCACGTTGATTCGAGAATAGTCATTCTGTTTTCCACAGAATCTAACTTTTGAAAGACCATATTGCCCAGATCCTTCATAGATTTTTGAATGGTTTCTTTGAATTCGTTCAGGTTACTACCCTTGTAAGTTTGTTCATTCTGAAGGGTTTGAAGGAGATCTAAGTTTAGTTCATGTCTGGGGCTTTCTCCGGCAATCTAACATAGAGCAGGGATTTTAATGTAACAATGGATAAGCCAGAGCCATCATGAACCTTGGTTTTCAGAGAACCAAGTGTTTGCTTGATTTCGGTTAAGCTTTCAGTAATCGGGTTGAGGGCCTCCTGCAATTCTTCTTTGGTAACAAACCGAGAGTCACTAAGAGTACTTGTTGAAGTTTCTACCATGGAGGCAGAACTACTCACATGCGGAGCTACAGTGGTGTATGCTCCAGTGAGATTTCCACCTGATCCTCGAATGGCACCTTCAGTAGTGCCACCTACAGGTGTTCTGGATGGCTGTTTTGTAAACAACGTCGTTATTTGTGCAAGTTTTTGTTGGGGTCTTAAAAGAAATGTAGAAATCTACGGTATATCGATGTGCTCTGAAAGAACGGTCGAGGTCGGGAGATGCAGACCTCTTGTTTCAATACTAGCCATCTTCAAATGAGAGGACGATAGAGTATGTGTTATTTCTCCGTGCAATGAAATAAGCATATATTGAGAGATACTCGAGTGTCTGGAGGGGTAAATGTGCACTGTTGGGATGACAGTGGCTGTTTCAATATCAAAGCTAACAGTGTCAGCTCTGGTAGCAGATGTGGTTTCCCGGCTTTGTTGGCTTGGGGGACCCTCAGCACTCTCTTTTTCTTTTCTTACCTCTCTCTTTCTCTCTCCTCTTTCTCTTTCCTCTTCCTCTTCCATTTCACTCTCATATTCATCATAAAATTCAAGATTGGCGTCAAAGTCTTGGCTTTCACTTGCTTTATCAAGAGGACCCGGTTGGTAGCCATACATGAATTAAGTTTCGTCATTAAAAGCCTCGGGTAAATCAGGAAATAGATCTGAGAAGCTTAAATCCTTTTCCTCAGTCACCATTGGAATTTTTGCTCGTTGTTGCTCGGTATTATCAGAAACCAATGGTGCTGCTCTAGGAGTATACGTGGTCAAGGCGATAGTGTCTGTTTCAAAGTCAGGCGCCACTGAACTAGAAAGAAGATCAGGGGACTCCGGTTGTTGCTCGGGGTCTGGGAGTACATTAGAAAATGTATCAATTATAGCCTGGATTTGTGCCGGATCATACTCAACCGCTCTCGGTGTCCTTTACTCTTCTTCCCAGTCTATTTAAGGGCTTCTAATTCTCTCAATTCCAACTCTTCCTTCATGACACAATATTACACACTTAGTTGATACTTGAACTTATATAATGAGTTAAGTGAGTGTAAAAGAGTGAAGGCAAGTTCATGGTGGTTGTTGTTGTTCCAAAGACTTGAGATTCAAAAGTGAGGGTCGAGTTTGAGGAACTATAGCAAGGTGAAATATCTTTCACTTGTTGTGAACTATCAATAGAGGAGCTCGGGTTCATGGTCAGCTCTCATGCCACCCTCTGATTGGACCAACACAAAGGTCCAATAAACAAAGTGTCACTTTGACTTCTGCCTCACGGGCTCTCATGGGCCATGAAGCACTCGTGAAGGCTTCAAAGACCGGGTACCACCACACACTCTCATTGGGCCAACGAGTGGTCCAATAACAGCAGGGTATCTACCTTCACGGGCTCTCACGGGCCGTGAAGCCCTCGTGAAAGCAGTGCCCCCCACGACTACCTATCCGGATTGTGAAGCCTTGTAGAGGGTCTCTCTTTACGACCTCTTCACAGCCCATGAAGCTTGCTAGAAACCCTAATTTCATATTCACTCATGTTTGGGTTATGCTGTCTGAATCTACCCTTGGCGTTTAACCCAATAGGCCCGTACCTCATCAATAGTGATATTAGTGCACGTGTATCAGCGGGTATATACCAACAAACTCCCACTTGCACATGATACAACATTACTAACACCACATATAAGCAGCGGCTCTAGCAAAGCATACTTGCCCCCAAGTCGGTACGAGTTACGTTATCCTCGACAAATCCTGGTAGCCTAGAAAGACTATAAGGTCTTATAGATAAGTGATCATAAACATTCCTTTGTTCGTGATATCCTTGCGAACACGAGACATAGATATATATCAATCTCCAGATCGTTCACGATTATGTTTCTCGATTCTAGATTGGTGGTAACCAAAGTAACAAGTTGCAACTGATCTAAAATCATTGCAGCTTGAGCACGCCATGTATATTTGGTGTCAGCACCCAATCATCACGGGGCAATGGGATATCTCTCTAACTATAGGAACAAATCCTTTTGACTACAATAGTCCTTCCACATGCTTCATACTTTATTTGAAAATTCCTTTATAGTAGTCGGTCACAAACCATGTTTGAAAGCAATCAAAATAAAGCAGACACATGCTTTGGATACACATGTATCTCCGGTCTAAGGATGAAATGCTATTATCATCCCGAGTTACTTGTGACCATAATCCATGAAGTGAACTCAGGTGTGGGTCTTCCGGTCACTTGACACTCATTTCAAGTACATGTTAGTTTTGCATCACTTGCATTCAATGCTTGATTAATGCATGACCAAATCTAAACCTCAGTCTTATCTCAAACTTCCTTCCCATGAAGAATGATTAACTGTGGAAATCTAGAATGCATAAGCACTCGGGGAAGTGGTTAAACATGCTAAGATGGAACACAGTAAAGACTAATTAAAGTAACCGCATCTGTGTATATATAGTCCCCACTATATATCGAAAGCAATCAAAAGTTACAATACTACTTGCAATTCCCAAAGTTAACATAAAACAATCAACTACTAAAACAATATTCAAGACAAATCATATGCATAAAAAATTCTACATGACCTAGTATGACAATCATCACTAGTCTTATGACAATGACTTAACTAGTGGACTTGGACAGTAACATCCACTTGTATTCTTGTTATCTTCATAACTATCATTTGACCATATTACTATTCAAAGTATCCGTCCAAGAGATCATACAACAAAGTGCTAAGGTAATCACATCCTCATTGTTATTGAAATTCACAATAGGATAAGTGATACTTAAGAACTTATTCTAATCAATAATCAACACCACAAAGTAGGATCATAAACTTCGATCAAGATCGATAGTTATCCTATTAGAAATTAGCATTAGAGTAAATGCTTACTTCAAGGCTTATTTCTATTTGTCAAACATCAAGAACATATCTTAGTATTTCTTGAATTTCAAAAATTTCCAAATTTGTATCTTCTAAGTATTATCATGAAGCAATAATTCCCAATTTTAGGTTCATAGAAAACCGAACAATGGGACATTATCCTAATTCGATAGATACTTCTATGTATACAACAAAGCTCGCACTAGCCCTGACCTATGTAAAAGTCTCATATATGCTTCTAGAAAACTCATAGCTTTGATTTTCTCATGAAAGCAAAGATCTTACTTTTAAGATGTTAGCATAAGTCCAAAGGACTTATTCACACTTGTAGACTTAATTTGGATACTACGGATATCTAAGACCCTCGGAGAGTGTTGTAAGCACTTCCTCAAAATAATGTTCCATGAAGGAATGTGGTCTTGTATATCCGTGTACTATCTAATATTGCCATAAGAAGGCAACAATTGCTACAAGTATCAAATGACCTTCAACATGGACACTAGGAAAAGTTTCCACAATAACCTTTATGAAACCTTTACCTCTAGTTGGTATTTGAAGTTGTCTACAACTCAATCCATGTTAATTCCATTTGCACCTTGGTATGGAATTAAAACAAAGTACTTGCATCCTTAAAATAGATTTAATCTCATGATTAATTACTTCTCTTAACTTAGTAAACTCAGGGCACACTATGCTCCCCGATAGATGGTGACTTCAACAAAACTCACCATCAAGGCATTGCCACTTGGATGTGGGAAACCCATATCTCTTTGGCTACACATGACTTCTATCAGCTTTGAAAGTAATTACTCATGGTCAGGATAGCCGGCATATTCATGCCGACACTTGATCATATGCTAGTGCCAACATCAAGTCTTTCATTTAAGTTTCATGTTTTTCCACTGGAATGCTTTAGTTATTATCTTCCTTTAGAGAAACAAAACATTGTTCTCGCAAGGTTAAATATCTAAAACCTATAAGAACTCCTTAAATGTATTAGCACTCCTTAAGTTCATCAATCTACCACTAAATGTAGATTGAGCAACTTCAAACTTTGAGATATACAAGCAAAGAACTCTTTCAATACATGTCTCATTAGGTGCTAAATAGACTTTCAAGTTTGATTAAGATAGAGAACTTGGCTTGCCAGTTAATTTGCATACCAACAGGTTGAATACACATATTTGACCTATCATGTACCATATCATGTTCAATAATATCCGGTTTCCTACTATATGCCACCATGTTCCAATGTGTCTAAGTAAGAAATGAATTGTGAGACAATCCCGCAATTCATTATGTGGTCATAGATGTAAGGTATCTTAGCATCTCAACTAGATCTAAGTATCTTATCTATATGTCCCTCAAGTGTGATCTATATCCTACAAGCATGTCCCTCTCACAAACACGTTGAAGTGTTTCATAATCATCTTATCCTAATAGATAAGACTAGCATCTAATGTTTAACCCTAGGTTAAACCATCCCTTGATCCTAAACACATGGATCTAGGCGATACATGTCTTATTTATATGGTTAAGTTGATTATGTCATAGAGACAACTAATCCAAACTACTTTGGACTTAAAATCAATTATTCATGATTTTTATTACGTGTAATGTGTATTTCGTGACATGGATAATTTTGATTTTATCAACCAACAAAATATTTTTCATAACAAGATTCAAATTTCAAGTATAAATCGTCATGAAATGTAGAATGATGCGCCAAGAAGGCCAAAATAAAACATAAGCAATGACATGAATTAACTTCGAAAAGTAAAGCGAAAAATCTTTTACAACAAATTCCGAAAAATTCAAAATTACATCCATCGTCTTCATGAGCATACAAATAAATATACTTGGCTCACAGGGCATCACAAACAAAGTAATAAATAAACCGGTAACAATAGGCGAGATCAAAACTCCTTATTCTCTTGTAGAGGACAAACATCCCAGTTTTCTCTTCTGAGATCCGGTTTTTCATGCTCTTGCTTCTTCTTTTAATGGTACCTACACTTTGTGACAAACGTGAGTCAATTAGCTCGGGTCAAACAAGCCAGAATTAAGAATAATTAGCAATGAATCATGAATGTACCTTAAGAGGGGAAATTAACTCTCTCTTTCCTTAGAAGTTTAATATCCTCTCGACACGAAGGGCAGACGTGACAGCCCCAATCTCCATATCTTCTGCAGAAGTAGCAAACCACCGTTTCTTGAATCTTTTCATGAGGCACACAATCTAGGTCCTCAGACTCAATATTAAGGATAGACTTGGTAACTCCAACCTTTCTTTTGGTGTCGGTTTTTTCTTCCTTTTATCTCGTTCCCTTGAACTCATGATAGGAATGGAAGATGTGGATTCATGTTTGGCCATGTCAAACTCCGCAGTCTTCAACATGCCATGCAATTCACCTAAAGTTTTTTTCATGTCATGCATGTGATAGTTCATGACTAATTGATCATATGATGTGGGCATGGACTAGAGTACTATATCCACAGCAAGCTACCTCCCTATGGGAAATCCTAGTCTCTCCATTTGGTCCACGTACGCCTTCATCTTAAGGACGTGGGCACTTACACTCCTGCCTTCCGGCGTTCTACAATCAACTAGGCCTCTTACTGCAGCAGTACTCACAGTGTAAGGTTAGCGGGGGGCATAGCTTAAGACACCCATAGTGTTCTTCCCTAACTTGTTGTTGGAAGACGTCCTTCAACTTGTTGATCATGTCGTACACACTCATGTGCTTGAAAGTGTTTTTGCAACTCCGAGCTCATAGGTGACAACATGAGACAGGCAACATCGTGTGTGTCCTCAACACGCTTTACATACGCATATCAAACGGCCCAAGTTGCGTCGGCAGCAGGTGGCTCCGGAAGGGGTTCCTCAAGGATGTGTAGCTTTGACTCATGGCGAAGGACAATTCTCAATTGCCTAAGACATCAACGAAGTTCACTCCTGTGAGTTTCTCCCTTTGTATGAACACGCGAAGTGAATAGTTTGACGCGGTGTTATTATGGTTTGACATCTATAAGCAACAAGAGTACATGTTTTAGTTAGTTCGATATAATCCTCCTTAAAATAATTACCCATAAAGTTTTAGAAAAACAAGTTATCTTAACAAGGGCTAAGAACCATATTTCACTCCACTACATGACGGGTTTTCTGCAGATCACTTCATGAAGCTATTTAGGCCGGTAACCAATTTACCGATTACAATCTCCATTGCAACTCTTAGACACTTATGGGATCCATCAACATCCATCAGTCGGTTGGCATGTTTGATCCCTATTTACACCAATTCCAAATTAAAATTCTTGGTTGACTCGTGCTAAGCTCGACAATCACACAAGGATTTTAGTTTGCAATTGTAAATCGTCCAACAAGATACACGGTAGCACCCTTGACAATCATTGGCTCGTGCTAAAATCGACAACCAACAATCCCAAGTCGCCACACTCACCTTCCACACAGATCCACATGGAATAACTCGTGCTTAGCTCGACAATCATCCCATGCTTCACTAGAATCAGGTGTTGTCATCTTATGGATGGTGTGTGATTTACTTTTTTAGGAAACGGTCTTTTGTTTCCTGATTAAAACCAAGTTTTAATTTTGATTAACAAAGTAAGTGACAAAACCAATTTTCACTTTCAAATATAATACCAAGTTTATATTATCTTGTTAATCATGTACGCGCGAGAGTTTGTTAACCAAACTAAAAACTCTTGTGATTTTATTAACTTTAGAAAAGTTAGAGTTATCAAGCATGCGAACATAAGCAATCAATCAAGAAAGTAAATCACATCACACGCATACAAGGAGTTGGTAACCAAGCCAAAAACCTATGCGTCCTACCAGCGAGCCAAGCCGAGAGGACTAGGTCTACTAAGGACACAAATCTAGACCATAGAGTGCTCCCACTGAATCCGCTACCTCTATCGGGACTTCCCGGATCCAAGGTCTTCAAGACGTCACCTCTTGACTCTTGATTGTGGTATTCAAAACACAAGTACATAATATAGAGGAAATGGCATGCAAGCCACGTGCTTCCTATCAATCTAGTACAAGTACATATGGATGAATGAAACGGCATGCAATCCGCGATAATTAATTACAAACCAAATGAATAAATAATTAATTACATCACATGTGACACTAAGGCCACCAAATAAATCCAGACAAACAAACCACAAGGCACAACAACAAGGTCTAGAGCAGCTTCCCAACCTAAAGGCAACAAACAACAACCACAAAGGAATATTTCGGTAAAAATTTTCATCACAAACACTCATGGCACTAATATCGTCTAAAATATACATATTATTTATATCCGATATCTTATTCTTTGATTGAATTATGATGATGAATTAGGTTAATTATCTACTTAATTTATTATAATATATGTTTTAGGGAACTTGGGAGAAGAAATAGAGAATTTGATGAGAAATGATGAAGAAAAGAGATAAATTGAGTAAAGCTGACAAAGTTGATACATCTTCAATGTTTTGGTCGTATCTCACTCATACGAACTCGAAATGAGGTGATTCAAAAAGCTACGGTAATTACACAAAAGAGGCTACAATAATATTATGATTTTGATATTTAATTGGGCCGAGAAACAGAAGTAAAAAAAAAGAGGAAGGAACAATTATATGGGTCATGAAGCCCCACACAATTAAAAGAAAAATATGACGTGGGCTTCTCGAATTGGGGGAAAGGCAGCGAACAAGAAAAGAAGGGAAGAACACAAAATTGATGGTTGTTGAATTACAAAGTAAAAGATATTTCACATATATGGAGGCTGACGTTCTAATTTATTGAGAAAGTAAATGGGTCAGGAATTATTGATGTGGGCTTCTTATCAAATAATAGAAGGAACTAGGGGATTAACGGGGGAAATATATATCTTAAAAAACGGCGGCTGCGCATAGATAAGAATATAATTCGAAAAGAGGCAGTCGACGAGGGAAGAAGGATGCGACAGTTTTAGGGGAGCGATCTGTAGTGGAGAGGAGAGGCTATAACATCTGCAGGGTTAACTTGGGTTGCTACCATCGGTCTATAATGGTTTACAATTTTTGTTTTACTTTGTTTTTGTTTTCTAACTTGTCTATGTGTTAGACCTTTCTTGTATTTACCGTGATGAACGAACCCTAGGTTTTGATTTGTAATTTTTATTTCTAATATATGATCTGGTTTTGTTTATGCTTAATCATGAACCTTGAGTTTTTTATCTTAACTTTTGTTGAGTAATCTGTTAGATACAGTTTGTGCATACTCTGAGACAATGACTTGCATGTGTATTTTCTTCTGGATTATTGTTTGCTTGTTCTGAGACAATGACGTTTGCATTCAATAGGATAGATAACTTTTCTGAGACAATGAGGGTTAAGATTATTCGGTAATACCATAGATAAAAGTTTGAGTTCAATTCACCATACAACGAGAGTTAAGAGTGTTTTGGAAAGGTTAAGTCGTAATCGGATTAGTAGGACTGATGGTTGTTGGTTCGAACGCCCTTAGAAACTTGTCATATTATCTATGTTTATAACAAATTGAACTTAGGGAGAGTGATTCATTGGTGAATAAATCTCTGCCAACTGATTTCAACTTTCCAAAATTGTTTCGATGTTTACTGCTTTAACTCAAAACCCCCCTTTTTACTTTTAAAGCCTTTTAGTGTAACTAGTTTATTTCTTAATAGTATATTCCATAACTGTTGCCTGTGGAGAGAATCCTCGTCTTGCCTAGTTTACTGCTATATGATTGGGTGCGCTTGCCCGTTAGTGTGTTAGTCAAATACGGTTAGATTAGTGTTTAAATTTAAGACTGATATTTGCGTATCAAGTTTTTGGCGCCGTTGCCGGGGAACAGTAACGTATGTACTATTTTAAGATTACTAGTTATTCGATCCTTTCGCGGCGATTTATTCTCGTTAAAGTTATTTGCTTTATTTTTCTTCTATTTTATTTTATTTTAGTTATTTCTTTCTCGTTCTACCCCGGGTATTTTCTTTGTGCTTCTTCTGCATATATGGTTTGTCATGTTATTCCCTTGACACCAAAGGCCTTATGGGTACCTTTATTGTTGGAGAGAGAAGATGTAGAAAATTATTCTAATGAGGTGTTAAATTATCTAGAGTATTTGCTCAATGATGAACCTACTTCACAGCCAAAGGAAGAAATCAAAATCCCATGTGCAATGGAAACAAAAGAAGAGATCCAGGAGCTTTAAAGGGAAATGATACAACCTGCTGAGCTTCAAGTAGGTAAATTATTATTTTCAGGTATGTATCTATATTACCACTCTCACTTTATTGCAAGTGTGGGGCGGGGTGCTCTAATTCCTAGTAAATAAGGGCAGAGTCAAGCTAGAGACTCGAACAAAAACAAGCGCTTCTCGGGAGGCAATCCGTGCTTAATGTAGGTTTTTACTTCTATATTATTTTTCTTATTTCTTCTTCGTACAAAACTTTGTGGGTGTGTTTACTATAAACCCTCACGAGACTATAACTCGTCCACTCGGGCTACCGAGGGGTTTAAAGGCTTGTTGCATGCGCTAAATGCAACCGTGATTCCTACGAAAGTGAGTTTAGGTTTTTTTTTTGCTTCTTTTAGACTAATGGTTTCTCGAGTTTTGCTCTGTGGATGCAAGTTGTGGTCCTCAAGTTTGCACAGATTGGTCCTTCCTACAACTGCTGTTTTTGTAGATCCATTAACCCAACCATTGCGGCTCCGTAACCCAGGGAGTATATGTCATTTCTTACTTTTCACCTTTACACATTTATATGCTTATTTTGTCATTGCATTGGGGACAATGCAAATTTCTAAGTGTGGGGTAGGGGTTAAGTCCCACTTAAGCTTTCGTTTATCCTTGCATACTGTGTGAAAGTGTTTAAAATTGGATCATTTTTTTTAGATTTCTTATTCCATCTGCTTGAAAGTGATTCAACAACATGAATTAGCTTGTTTTCTATTATCTATGTTAGAAAGTAATCGAGTGCTGAAAAACTGCATGACTTAGCATATTAATAGCCCGTACTTATATGAGAGATTGAGCCTAGAAGATGTCAATTTGACTCTGTATTCATTTGCTGTGAGTTTGTCTGAATGCATTCATTTCAGAACTTATGTCTAAATGCTTGTTGAAACCACCATGATGAGTGTACTAGACTATTGCACTGAGAGAGACCTTCTTTGTGTTTAGCCTTTTGTTTTTAACCACTTTCTTTGTTCGTTGGATAATCTACTTTTTAGATTATTTAATTTGTCCTACCTTTATTTGTGTAGTGCTCATTGTTAGCACTCGATACCCTAGTTAGCCACTTTGAGCCTAGCCTTTTCATTTGTTTAGCCACATTGTGACCCTTTTCCGTTTTAGCTTTCTTTTTGCCTTAGTCAAAAGTCATAACTAATTTATCTTTGCTGCTTACTTTTAGTTAGCTGTTTTTGGCCGTACTTACACCGCGTAGTGGGATATAAATTTCACTATGACCTCTAGTTTATCAAGAATATAATGTATGCACATTAAAAACAAGCTAGCTGATAAAAAAAAGTGAAAAAGAAAAGAAAAAATAATGAAGATATCACTTACATGACGTGCTTTAGTCTGCATTTTTTTTGTGTTGTCATACATTGAGATGCAGTTTTTTGTTAGTCTTTTCTAAGTATTTGCAGTGCTTAGATAAGTCTGGTTTCACTTCATCTTAGTGAACTGTGTGTCCTCGTAAAAATATTGTTTAGTTGGTTATAGTCTGAATAAAAGCAATTTAGATAATATCAGTTTTCGATTTTGACTATATACTTTTTAGCCACTTATAATATCCTTTTTTCCTACCTTGACCCATAGCCAAAACCTTGCAACCCTAAAGTCCTCTTGAAAGTCTTAAGTCCTCTAGTGGTGCAGATTAGATTTAGATACAAGCCTATGATAATAGTGTATTTCATGACATGTGTGTTCACTAAATATTTTCGCCCAAAACACTTTGTGTGAAGAGTGTATACCTAGTGAGAATGCAAGGTCATGCAATTTTGGAGATGCTTGATGATTTCTTATATAGATATGGAGTTGATCTTATTCATGTTGATAGATTACTTGATTGTATATGGAAAAGGATGATGAATTAAATTGGTCTAGTTTGAGTATTTTTCATGACGGTTTGCTTGGGGACGAGCAAAGTTTAAGTGTGAGGTGTTTGATATCGTCTAAAATATACATATTATTTATATCCGATATCTTATTCTTTGATTGAATTATTATGATGAATTAGGTTAATTATCTACTTAATTTAATATAATATATGTTTTAGGGAACTTGGGAGAAGAAATAGAGAGTTTGATGAGAAATGATGAAGAAAAGAGATAAATTGAATAATGCTGACAAAGTTGATACATTTTCAATGTTTTGGTCGTATCTTACTCATACGAACTTGAAACGAGGTGATTCAAAAAGCTACGGTAATTACACAAAAGAGGCTACAATAATATTATAATTTTGATATTTAACTGGGCCAAAAAACAGAAGTAAAAAAAAGGAGGAAGGAACAATTATATGGGTCATGAAGCCCAACACAATTAAAAGGAAAATATGATATGGGCTTCTCAAATTGGGGGAAAGCCAGCAAACAAGAAAAGAAGGGAAGAACACAAAGTTGATGGTTGTTGAATTACAAAGTAAAAGATATTTCACATATATGGCGGCTGACGTTCTAATTAATTGAGAAAGTAAATGGGCCAGGAATAATTCATGTGGGCTTCTTATCAAATAATAGAAGGAACTAGGGGATTAACGGGGGGAATATATATCTTATAAAAAACGGCGGCTGCGCATAGATAAAAATATAATTCGAAAAGCGGCAGTCGACGAGGGAAGAAGGATGCGACAGTTTTAAGGGAGCGATCTGTAGTGGAGAGGAGAGGCTATAACATCTGCATGGTTAACTTGGGTTGCTACCATCGGTCTATAATGGTTTGCAATTTCTGTTTTACTTTTTTTTTGTTTTCTAACTTGTCTATGAGTAGACCTTTCTTGTATTTACCGTGATGAACGAACCCTAGGTTTTGATTTGTAATTTTTATTTCTAATATATGATCTGGTTTTGTTTATGCTTAATCATGAACCTTGAGTTTTTTATCTTAACTTTTGCTGATTAATCTGTTAGATACAGTTTGTGCATGCTCTGAGACAATGACTTGCATGTATATTTTCTTCTGGATTATTGTTTGCTTGTTCTGAGACAATGATGTTTGCATTCAATAGAATAGATAACTTTTCTGAGACAATAAGGGTTAAGATTATTCAGTAATACCATAGATAAAAGTTTGAGTTCAATTCAGCATACAACGAGAGTTAAGTGTGTTTTGGAAAGGTTAAGTCGTAATCGGATTAGTAGGACTGATGGTTGTTGGTTCGAACGCCCTTAGAAACTTGTCATATTATCTATGTTTATAACAAATTGAACTTAGGGAGAGTGATTCATTGGTGAATACATCTCTGTCAATTGATTTCAACTTTCCAAAATTGTTTCGATATTTACTGCTTTAACTCAAAACCCCCCTTTTTACTTTTAAAGCCTTTTAGTGTAACTAGTTTATTTCTTAATAGTATATTCCATAACTGTTCCCTGTGGAGACGATCCTCGTCTTGCCTAGTTTACTGCTATACGATCGGGTGCGCTTGCCCGTTAGTGTGTCAGTCAAATACGGTTAGATTAGTGTTTAAATTTAAGACAGATATTCGCGTATCAGGCACATCAAGGAAATTATTGTACATATGTATTAGGGCACAAAACCAATTTTTACACCCATATCATATATAAACAACATATGTGTATGCATGTAGCTTTATCTATTCCACAACAAGGTGTTAAAAGTTTTCAAAAGATTTATAAAACAGTTGTCAAATAGGAGCTTTGCCCTTGCCTTTGTTGTGCCCTGCAAAAACATTTAAAAGAGTATCTGATAAGCTACGAGAGCCTAGTGAGTATGCCAAACTGTAAATCATATAAACACATGCATAAATCATATAAAGATGTCACACTTATATACATAAGCCATAGAAATGTGCTATCTTATCAATACCAGATGAGGTTGAATGCTAATACGAGCTCTACCGCATAAAGTAGTGTGTTTTATAATACTGACATATGAGTATCATGCTTCTATATAGCATTAGACATTGTGCATATACGATAAAGAGTTTAGTAAACTCACCTTATTATCAATTAAAGAAAATAATAGCGTCTAAGAATTGATAAGGTATCCAATCACTTCTTATACAATAAAAATAACAAAATATTACAAACTACACATACTGGTCTATTGTAGGGGTTTACACGGGCCGTGTACCCTGTACACTACACTACCACACATGGCTACATGGCTTGTGTTGACAAAATCTACTACACGGGCCATGTTCCTTTACACGGGCTGTGTACTCTTTATATTACACAACCATGTAAGACTACATGGCATGCCACTGCCCTAGGTCACTACACATGTCGTGTACCTCTAGATAGGCAATGTTGACATACACGGGCCAAGCTACACAGCCTCCGAAAAGCTACACGGGCCGTGTAGTTACCGACTCAGCGGACTGTGTTATTGGACATACGCTATTTTTACCAAAACTTTGACCTAAAGTTGATTCTAACAAGTTAGGGGTATTTTCCTACACCCCATACAATAGTTAACATCAATAGAAACAACATACAACACGACTTACATACTTTGATCATTGAATCAACCATTTGAATCACTTTTGACCCATTTGAACTTGAATTCAAATAAACTAAACATACATATATAATACATGGACTGAACTGAAGATACTATGATGTTAATCTTGCTGATTTCGTGATCAAAATTCGAGAGTGAAATGGGAAGCCTTAGTTCTTGATATGCAGAAGCAATTGTCTGTGTTTGTTTTGGTGTTCAAAAGAGAATTGTATATATATCTATAAGAATGACATAATTGCAGAATTGGTCCCTACACTTATCAACTTTTATTTTGACGGTTATAGCCGCTCTAGTGTTATAAACACCTATAATCCCATATAACAACTCATAATATGTGTAACACTTATTTATCAATTTTTAATTAGACATTCAAACCTTGGGTGCTATACATTTTTCACTTGGCGATTCTAAACATGGTTATTTAGCACTTGGATATTCGTAGCGTTTGGCTATTCATAACACTTGGCTATTCCATTGTACTTAGCTATTTAAAGTATGTACTTGGTTATGAATAGCCAAATGCTACGAATATACTTGGCTATAAGGTAGAGTCAATAGCCATAAAGACTACACTTAAACTAGCCTTAAAAGATCATTTTAAAGCAGGTCTTATAGCGTGGGGCACGGTCATACCTCACAAGGCATGCTCGTGCCAGCCCAAACGGGCACACCCAAGTCATGCCAGACTTTGGCTCATGCCTCAGCACTAGGCATGGCCGCACGTCTATTAGGCACACCCGTGCCAGCCTCTAATGGTATGCCCAAGTCACGCCTGACTTAGGCCCGTACCTAACCAAAAGGCATGCTCGTATCTACCTTAGGCACGGTCATGCCCGGCTCACCAAAACCATAATTTGGCATTTTTCTCTCATTCAAAGGTGTTGCCGGAATCAATACTTGTCATTTACCTAATAGGCCTATGCCTCATCAGCAGTGGTACCAACTCGTATGTGTCAGTTGACATAATCCAACAAACTTCCACTTGCACATGACACACCCATGAAAGGTAACACCGACATAGAGCAGCCTCTAGCAAGGTGATGTAAGAAATCTAAGTTTTAAAATTTAATGGGTGACATCTTGTTATAATATGAAAATGATTTAATGAGTCCATAATGTCAAGTTTTCATTTAACTATTTAACCGGCTTTGGCCGTGGTGGTATTAGCTATGTATTCTGTTGCGACTGTTTTAGATACCAATACTGCACCTAACGACTAGTATCAGTTACTAATGGGATTCACCTCCGACCGAGCGAATTAAATACCAATACTGATATGCAATTTATTTTACTTCTCTGCAATGTAACTGAAAATTTGGTATTATAAACTTAGACTCATCCAACAATCCAATGTGCTAAAAAAAATGTAAGAAAAAAACATACGCAACATGCATCAAGCTATTTTTACAACCATCTTGTTCTTCTTTCCGGCAGATAACAACAAAACCTTCCCATCCACAATATCATCAGCATCAATCTTTTTACCTTCATTATCAACCCTCCCATTATTCAAATACAATCCACCTTGCTTCAATAGCCTCCTGGCAGCAGATTTACTCTCAATCAAACCCGTTGAAACCGATAAATCAACAACACTAACATCCAAAACCTTGTCATAAACCAAAGAGCACGAAGGAACATCCTCTGCAATTCCCTCTATTGTTTTCCAATCTAATCGCGTCTCAGATCCTGGTCTTAAAGCTTCTGTCGCTTTATGGGCTTCCTCCAAACCATCGACCCCGTGAACAAAACAAGTCACCTCCTCTGCTAACCTCTTTTGAGCCGAATTCGGTAGGTACCCACTTTTCTTCATGTCCATTTCTATCTCCTTTATCTCCTCTAAACTCAAAAAAGTAAGAATCTTTAAAAACCTAACCACATCTGCATCAGGAACAGAGAAGAAATACTGATAGAACTTATAAGGAGATAACAATAGTGGCGAAAGCCATATTGCACCTTCTTCAGATTTCCCAAACTTGGTGCCATCAGATTTTAACAACAATGGGAATGTAAGACCATAAGCAGAATCAGATTGATGAAGCTTACGAATTAATTCAGTCCCAGCTGTGATGTTTCCCCATTGATCTGATCCACCAATCTGAACCGTAACATTTTCTGTTTTGAATAAGTGAACAAAATCATACCCTTGTAGAAGTTGGTATGTAAATTCAGTATAGCTTAAACCCTGATCAGATGACTCTAATCTTCTTTTCACACTTTCCTTAGCCATCATTGTGTTCACCCTAGCAAATTTTCCAACATTTTTCAAGAAATCAAGTAATTTAACATCTTTCCACCAATCGTAATTGTTCAAAACCCTAACCGAATCGTCGGCATTGTCAGTATAATTAAGGATTTTAACAATTATATCGGAAATACCGGATATGTTCCGTTCTAGGGCTTGAGTATCAAGTTCAGGGCGTTCAATAGACTTACCGGAGGGATCACCTACACGACCTGTAGCGCCACCAACGAGGGCAACGACGGAGTGGCCGCAGCGGAGGAACCATGACAAGACGATAATTCCTATGAGGTTTCCAAGGTGGAGACTTTCGGCGGTTGGGTCGAAGCCGCAGTATACTCGAAGAGATGAATCTGAGCAAATTGAACGGAGGTTTTCTCCGGTGAGGGATTCGAGTAAGCCTCTTTCTTCAAGGATTTCGACGACGTTGGGACGAGTACGATGAGATTGTTGTTCTGTTGATTGTGAATAGCAGAACTTTTGGGTGAACTGGTAATGCCCGCGGCGGCGGTTCTGGTGGTGGACGTTTAGTTTTTTAGAAAACGATTGTGTGAAGGGCGATAGAAACAGAGATGAAAATGGGATTTTGTTATTAGGTTTGAGGAGGAAGAAGGTTGTTCTTAGCATAGATGTAGTAGCCGCCATTGATGAGGTTTCAGGAGTGGAACGAGGAGTTCCCGGAGGTTTAAGATCGGGATAAGGCAATGCACTTGTTATTAAAAACTTTTCGACACCAAAGTTTAGGTTTTTCCAAATTGGCCTCTAAGGAAATTTGTAAAATCATATTGATATTCTTAGTTCATGTATCTCAACCCTAATTTAACCAAGTATATCAAAAATTATAATTCTAATCTGGACACATTTGATACACAAAGTTATTTTTTATTTAATAAATGCCTTAGTCGTATCAACATGTTTTATGACTTGAACTAGAGTTAAATAGTAGATGATTAACTCTTAGAGTGACTATGGAGCACTATTACGCCATTAACGAAGCTCTTACGCCAAGCATTAGGCTCTTGAAGGTAGGTCCTACGGTACTACGGTTTGCCCCGCACCTTTGCTAATAGCACTACAACTCTGTCTTATGCACTTGTTGCACTACCGTTTGTCCCGCTGCTTTGAGTTCATGCACTGGACTTGCGTTTGGTTTTTGGTCGGGCATGAGGATACATATACGTGTTTGGTATACCTATGTATTAGAAATGATTTATTACTAGGATATTAATCTTTATATGTGCATAAATATCGTTATTTGAGATGCATGCAAACTTTTAAGTTCATTACTATTGCCAATAGTTTGTAGCAATGAACCAAGGGACTATGACTATGGTATGAACCCTACCCCCAATGAAACACCCAGATTTTCGGAAAAAATATTTTAGTCACAAAAGAAATTGAGTATTGATATATAAAGTGTTATGGGTTAGCCATTTAGTTCAAATTAGTGTTAAGAGAAATGGGGACAAATCTTGAAGTTACTACAAATAGCTATTACTTTAATTGATAAAGGACATTTGTAACACCGGCTTTGCATATACTAGATTTTAGCAAAAATTTGCGTTTTTAAACAAACGTGAACTTAATCACGATCATATATCATTTAGCAGCGGAATATTTACAATAAACTTTGTATCTGTATATGGTGTTACACTACAAAATAACCGACCACAATGTAATTATTACAACATCAATTGTTCCCGCAAAATATGCAGAGGCAGGGGACCGGGCTCACCAGGCAATCTATCTCTGATCTGCAAAAGCAGTTAACATGGCACCGTTAGCTACACTTAGCTAGTGAGCACAAACTTGGCATAAACTTCATTAGAGTAAGAACATGCATTTCAGGAATAAGCATACAATGCTATCCTATCACATTGTGGTGTGCTGACACGATCGGTATAAGTTGTTTCTTGCAGGATAGCTAGTCCCGCTCAACACCAATACACCGGGGGATCAGGCACAACCCTCCGCGCTGGTCGGGGAGCATAAAGCAGTCCACCAAGCATCGTTAACGGAACCAGAGGCTCCTTAGGTAACTCAGCCATTTCTGACTGATTAACCCTCATGATATAAGGCACGGCGGTTCTGCAGAACCTACGATCCGGAATGTTACCTCGAATCACCGTTAAATCCCGAATCTCCTGATCAAGGGTCCCTGGGATCCAGCTAACCGGCTGACCTTAACCATGCTTGCTGATGTTCGCGAACACATACACATATCTTGTTCATTTACTTAGCATGCATATTCATTTACTTCTTTTAGCATGCAATCACATTCAGTTACTTCTTTATGGATCCAATCTGGATCCCTAGCATACATATCATAGCATCTTGACTCAACTGATTCATTCAGAATTAGTATCATGCATAGCATTTACTTAACTAAGCGGTTCCAGTACTGGATCCCGCTGGCATACACTTAACTTACTTACATCAGTTATTTAACATGGCATTGTACTTTATGGCAATTCTTTCTTATCAACTTATGAGCACAATCGTACTCAAATCACTTAACACATAATTCCTGCTCTACCGAGGCTTATGGAAGTCGGTACTCACCTGAGTAACTTAACAGGTAGTTACTTAACTTCTTGCCTTGTCTAGGGTTTCAAGTTCACCTAGAACATTAGGATTTACATTAATATCTTAGTATACTTAAATTAGCTACAAAGCCAACATAGTAAATCCCCCAAATCCGGATTCCACGCAAATCCGACAGACTGTCGGATTCCTTGAAATCCGACACTTCAAAGGGAAATCCGACACTTTATGAAATCCGACACTTATCGGATTTCAACACTTATGAACTTGAAAACTTGGTCACAAAGTTGGAAATCCGACTTTCAATCGAAATCCGATTCTTTTATCGGAATCCGAAACTTTTGTCGGAATCCGACACTTACATAGAAATCCGATTCTTTCGGATTTTGACTTGCAACCTACATGGACATTGGGAAATCCGATACTTTCGGATTTAGACCCATAACACGGATTTAAACACGCGGATTTAGACATGCGGATTCCGACACCCTAAAGTCTCGGAATCTGACACTTAATTGGATTTGTCAACATGCGGATTCCGACACCTTCATGTCTCGGAATCCGATTGTTTTAACATGGAAATCGCCATCTTCAATGGCTTATTTCCAGAGCTTGTTTCTTGTTTGTTTTGACATTTATACATTCTGAAAACACTTATTTTCGTTGGTATATCTTTGAAAACACATCAAACCCATACAATAACACCAAACAACCAAAACCCACTTGAAAAGTAAGCTTTGCATGTTCTAAATAGTGTTTTGCAAGGATTTGAGTTTCAATCATGTTTTTAATCATAAAAACAGTCTTATATGTATTGAATATTAACAACAAACAAGTAGCTACCTTGATTTGGAATTCAAAATCACCAATCCCTTTGGCTTCAAGAAATCCGAGAGATCGTAGAGAGAAAGAGAGAATCCAAGAACTTTCTTGCTTTGGGTTTGTTCTTGTGGTCTTTGACCACTTTGACTTTTCCTCTATTTATATATATTGCAATCCAGAGGCACCACCTCTGGATTGTTCTAATTCTTTTCTTTTCTTAATACTTTATATACATGAATACACATTAAGCACAAAACACACATACATACAATTAAACCTTTCATTATCATAACTAGCTTACAACTTTACTTACACATCTAACAGCTAGGCCCAAATCGAGGATGTTACAGCATTAGTACCCAAACTTCCTGTATAAATTTAATTTCACCTAAAACACACACTAGTATGTCTGCTAGAGTTTTGTGTGTGTAAAGGTTAGAGAGAGACACTAATCTAGAGAGAGAAATGGGTGATTAAGCTAGATTAAGCTTAAATTCAAGATCAAAATCAAGATTTGGAGGCCATTTAACATCATCTACATATATGGAATTTCACACACTAAGTGTGTATTCTTGGTATGAGAGAATCTATAGAGAGAAAGTGCAACTTCAAGGGTTAATCAAAGATTTGGAGCTTGCATGTGAAGATTATCATCAAACTACAAGATTTCCAGGTTCAATTAGCAATAAAACTAGTGTTTATCATCTAAAATCAAGGTTAGAAGTTCATCTTTGTTCTTATATACAATTCTAGATAGACAAAGCTTGTTTAAAGCTTTGATTTGAGTTGCATGAAGTATTTTATGAATGATTTGATGATATTATCATCAGAGGAACATAGAATAACCATTACATGGAGTTAATTTGAGCTCAAATGATGAAATTTGATGATTTTTAGAAGTTTAAACAAGCTCTGTCAAACTGCCTTAGCATCCCGATGCGACCGACACACAAAATGTTGTTTCGATCGATTTTTCATGCGTTGATGTTTGGGTTGTAATTGTAGGCTAAAATACGAATAAAGGCATTGTAAAGAACATAGTTACATTTCTAGGACCTCAGGTAAATACCTCGAAACCGGTACTTGAAGGTGTAAGTTAACTAATTATATACTAGAACACATTGAAGTATTTAGTATGGATAGTTGAGAAAGTTTAATTGAGTGTTGAATCTGAAATTGAGCATATCTCATGAATTATGATGTTTTTATATTTGTGAATAGTTGATAATAAATTAAATGATGATAAATAACATATAGAAGGATGAATTTAGAATTTGAGACCTTGAGAATGAATTAGTATATTTTATAAATTAAGATCTTAATATCTATATATGAATATTTATTAATAAATTAAATATATGATAAGTGATGTATAAAAGAAGAATGGTGAAATTCGAGATTTAGAGGATGAATTTATAAGAATTAAAAACAGTAAGACTATGACATAATTCATAAAACAATGAAGAGTATAATGTGGAGAAAGCTATATATATATGAAATAGTTAGTGTGAATTATTTTATTGAGTAATTGATATGGTAAAACTGAATGATACACAAAGTACAAATACTTCAAGGGATGATAAGCACTAGTATTATTTATGAACAAAGGATGGATATTAATTGGGTAATGTGAATATCATACAATATTTAAGTAAATAGATTGAATAACTAAATGTCCCAAAGATGGGAATTTAAGGAGTCAAGGTGATATTTATATATATGACGGATGTATGGAATTAGGGACTCAATTATTATGAGTAAAGGATATATGCAATTCTCTTCACATAAACAATTATAGACCCGGAACCAGTAGAGACTCGGAATATAATCATAAGAATAATTAGTGAATATAAGTGATTATGAATCTTATATAAAATTTGATTATTATAATAAATGAGAGGAAAAAGGAACGAGACAAATACGAGATTTGAATGAGCAGATAAATGTTTATACTTTATACTAATGTGAAAACAGATACTAAATAGGTAAATAACCTTAAATAATTATGTTAGAACCTAGAGGGGGGTGAATAGGTTATATGCCCACTTTTTGAAATTTTTAACAATATTTGCAAGTAAATAAAGAATTTAAGGAAGAAAGATATCACCAATGAAGTAGCTAGGACACAATGATTTATAGTGGTTCAAGCAAGGGTTAACAACCTTGCTCTACATCCACTCCTTGGTCTCACCCACCAAGAGTTGCTCCACTAACTTCTCCCTTTGAAGGTAGAGATAAACCTTTTACAACTTCTTTTTTAGCTTACAAGAATTACACTTCACTCTTCTAAACAAGGCTAAGATAAACCTCACTTCACTCTAATTTGAAAGGCTAGAGTTGATCCTCACTTCTCTCTAATTTTATAGGCTAGAGATTATCCTCACACTATTACAAATATGTATGAAAGTAATGGAGTAATTGAACTTGAATGCTTTCACTCTTGCTTGATTCTTGATCTTGGTTTATCAAGGAATATGAGCTCATAAGATTTTTATGAATCATCTGTTTTTCAGATTGCAAGAGGTGAGTAAAACACAAGACATGAGTTGCTTTAAATAAGGAAAAGGTTGATGCTCAAAAAGTGTCCAGACTTACCACGGTCGATCCACGGTCGACCGTGGCATCGATCATCGGTCTGCTGGAAAATTTTGAGCCTTGTGCATGTAGACGTTGGGCTTTTACCAAAACCACACACAACTCATTTTTGCCATAAAAATGCATTGAAAAGTAGTTTAAGAAAAGTTGGGTTAGTGCCATACTTCTTAAGTTTGAATTTAAGCATGAAAATGGTAGTTTGGAACCAAATGCATAAAGTATGTTGGAAGTTTTCCACTTTGGGAGATTCCTTTTGCTAAATGTGGTTTTAACTTGTTTTAATGTAAGATTGTGTTAAGTATTTGCCAAAATGGGAATTTATTTGCTTTGATTTCCAAGCTTGTGATTTTTATAAAAATTGTCTCAATTTTTATAAAGGTTTTTATAAAAATTGTCTCAATTTTTATAAAGGTTTTTATAAAAACTTAAACTTATTTGATTATTTATTTTGTAAGCTCATAGACTTTGAATGTTTATTTGTAGGAGTCTTCGGCATCGACTTTTACTTGAACTCGGATCTTGACGATTGAAGCTTTGCCATTTGATGAATCTTATTTTGTAGATCATAGATGAGAATATATTTGATTGAATATATTTATGTATATGTGTACATATGTTAATGTTAATACATACAATTATATAAACAAGTTGTATATTTTTGTGTCAACAAAAGAGGATTTATTTATAAGCCCATTTTCCCAACAATCTCCCTCTTTTTGTTGAAGACAAAAATTTATAACTTGTATAAAAATTGTAGAGATAACTTTAACATGTTAACATGTGCATATATGTATATATATATATTCTACTATCTTCTATATATTCTTCTATCTTCTCCCCCTTTTTTGTCTTAACAAAAAGGAGACTCCCCCTTGGCATAAGCTCCCCCTTGAATGTAGAACTCCACATCTTGATTTGGATGAGCTAGAGTACATACAAAATTCTACGAAGGACTTGCAAGAGTGATGTGAGTATAGCCAATATTAATCACAGTACATGTCATATGGAAAGCAAGCATATCAAACCACAAAATGTACATCACAGCATAATATATTGTAGCACATGACCAACATAAATAGCATATTGTGTGGTAATCATAAAACATCCCATCATGATTGAGACGGCTCACCTCCATCAGTTCCAGAATTGCATTTAAGAGCATTCATAATTGATCACAATATGCCCTTTACCCCTTTTACTTCTTTACGGAGAGAGCGAGTTTAATTCCGTAAAGCATTCACATTGCGATTTAGCGCCGCAATTCTTTTATCCGTGGAGCCTTCCACCATGCCGAAGTCCGGATGGATCTCACTATCAGCTTCACCTTCCTCCTCTGTGCCAAACGTGAAGGCGTCGATCTCGGCTTCCGTATCCCCGGAGGATGATGAATAAGCTCGTTTCTTCCCTTTATGGGAAGACATCTTGCGAAGTGTCGCAAGGTCTATGGGAACCGAGGAAGCTGGAGTAGAAGCAATGCGAAAAATATTGGGTAGGTTGTTGAAGAGAATGGAGAGGAGACGGCCGTATGGAAGGTCCCTACGGCTAGTGACAAGGCCACTCATGCGTTTAGCAAGTATGTGCATGATGTTGACCTCAGATCGCGTTTTGAGAGCATAAAGGAGGACGGCTTGAATGGCGCTAATTTCCGAATGATTCCCGGATTTTTGAAAGATGTTGGAATCAATGATCTTATTCCACACAGCGTATTCGGGAAGAAGATCCCTCCTAAATAGATTGGTCGTTGTGTGTGGAATATTTGGATTGCAAATCGAGCCAAGGATCTCCGGGATGGAGAAAGCGGCAGGGAGATTTGTGAGGCTGTGAGATGTGTTGTAGAACTTTAAACCAGATGAGGGGATATGAAGGATCATGCCCAGTTGGACAAGAGTAAATGTGAAGTCGGTTCCTTCAATTGCAAAAGTGACAACTTCATCATCTTCATTGTAGTTAAAGGATGCATAAAATTCAAATATGCGAGACTTATATAAGACATTAAACAATGTAAGAAACGTGGACTACCCAATTGCGTCGAAAGTGGCTTGAGTGCGAAATTGATCTAGTTGGTTAACAACAACCAACCGACCTTCATTGATCCCTCGTTTTTTGAGGGCATTCGCGGATTGGCGCAGAGTTGGGTTGTCGGGTATTCTTGAAGCTGATGTAGGAACACGTGGCATGATTATCTATAGAGACAATGATTATATGATTAAGTACAAATATATAGCATTAGGACTAGTGTGTGCCTAATGTGTAAGACATGTTCAATTTATCTAGCCATGACATGAAAAAGAGTTTGGTTTTGGAAATTTATAATTAGATATATGATATTTCAATATATATGAGACATATTTGAAAGTGTGCTTAAAGAAATATAGCAAACTCTTTGAGAATATGTCCATACGATGTGTTTGTGTCCTAAGTGTGAGAAGATTTTGAAAATTTTGATGAATCATGTGATGACAAATGTTTGTTGGAGCATATGAAGCATGAATAAAGTGAATTTGAGCACTAATAGTTAAAACACTAAAAAGTGAAAAGTTCAAAAATTTCCAGATTGCTGACGGCGATGCACGGCATCGACCGTGGTTGGATTGGAATTTTGCACAGTTGCGACGGTCGAGTGACGGTCGACCGTGAGTTCGACCGCCGGACGGTTTTCAAAATTTTGGCTTTTTATCCTTTTTGGAAACTCTGATTTTATTACTTTAATATACATCTAATTCTTATATTTAAAATACATCTTAGATCCAACAAACCTATGTATAAGAAAACTACAACAAAAGTTAAACCAAACCGAAACAAAACCCACTTTATCAACCTTAAACCATTTATAACAAAAACTACTAAATAATCTTGCCAAATCAAGCCCAATCAAAAAAAATAAAGAAGCTTGAGATACACATGATTCATTTGTGCCAAAAAGATAGAATCCTAAGGAGATGAGGAAGAAAGAGTTAAAAAACATTATACCTTGGAGAGAGAAAGTGTGGATCGACCGTGAAAGAAGGAAGAAAACGTGTTCAACCGTAGATCGACCGTAAGCAGAACCGTGCCTTCGACCGTAAGTAAAATATTTTTACTTCTAATGATTTTTGAGGCTTTTTAGAGAGAAAAATGGTAAAAGGCGGCTAGGGTTTAATGAAGAAGATGAAAGTGGGGAGGTAAGAAGGCAAGATAGGGTTAAAACTCGTCAGGTGTCCTACGGTCGATCCACGGTCGACTGTGGTATCGACCGCGTGTTTTCTTACATTTGTGACAGTGCCTCGACGGTCGATACACGGTATCGACCGTGGTTCGACCGTAGAGCCTCTGGATAGCATTTTTCTGTTGTGTTTCAGCTGTTGGGTGTTTATCTCTTAAGGTACATGTTCCATCATTCCCAAACCAAGTCGTAATGTGTCAAATACTTCCTTTTTTAATGGTTTAGTGAATATGTCGGCAGTATTTTCACATGAAGTAACTTTTTCTAAGCTTATATTGCCTTTTTGCACGTTATCACGTAGAAAGTGATGTCTAATTTCGATATGTTTAGTTCTAGAATGTAATACGGGATTTTTACTTAGATCAAAGGCACTTTTATTATCACACATAATAGGAATTTCGGATAGATGTACCTCATAGTCCAATAAAGATTGTTGCATCCATAAGACTTGAGTGCATGCTCTTCCGGCGGCTACATATTCGGCTTCGGTTGTTGACAAGACAACGGATGTTTGCTTTTTCGAGAATCATGAGGTAAGTGCCAATCCAATAAACGCACATACTCCACTTGTACTTTTTCTATCCAAGTAGCATCCACCAAGATCCGAATCCGCATAGCACATTATATCTAAGCCGCTCCACTTTGGATACCACAATCCCAAGTTGATTGTTCCTTTAATGTATCGGAATATTCGTTTGACGGCTTCATAGTGTGATTTCTTTGGATTTTCCTGAAAACGAGCTCACACACATACACTATACATAATATCGGGATGACTTGCCGTTAGATAAAGCAAGCTCCCGATCATACCACGATATCTTGTACTATCAAATCCTTCACCCTCTTCATCTAGTGTCAAGTGTGTGTTTGTAGCCATAGGTGTACTAATTGGTTTCACATTTTCAAAATCGAATTTCTTAAGCATGTCTTTAATATACTTTGATTGATATATGAATGTACCATCTTCATATTGTTTTATTTGAAGTCTAAGAAAATAATTCAACTCACCCATCATACTCATTTCAAATTCATTATGCATAAGTTTTGAAAATTCATCACACAAGTCTTGGCATGTTGATCCAAATATGATATCATCCACATAAATTTGTACAAGCAAGATGTTATTTTACTTTTCTTTGTGAACAATGTATTATCAACTTTACCCATATTATATCCATTTTTCAACAAGAATGATTTTAATCTATCATACCAAGCTCTAGGAGCTTGTTTAAGGCCATACAATGCTTTTCTAAGTTTATATACATAAGATGGATGAATGGGGTCTTCAAAACCGGGAGGTTGACATACATAAACTTCTTCATTTATAAACCCGTTTAGAAAAGCACTTTTGACATCCATTTGATATAGTTTGAAATTTTGAGCACAAGCATAAGCAAGTAGAATCCTAATAGATTCTAATCTAGCAACCGGAGCAAATGTTTCATCATAATCTATCCCTTCTTGTTGATTATTTCCTTGGGCTACTAGTCTAGCTTTGTTTCTAGTGATATTTCCATTTTCATCAACTTTGTTTCTAAAAACCCATTTAGTTCCAATTATTGTGTGACCACTAGATAGAGGTACTAAGTCCCAAACTTGGCTTCTTGTGAATTGATTTAACTCTTCTTGCATTGCGATTACCCAATTTTTATCTTTAATTGCTTCTTTAATGTACTTGGGTTCTATGTGTGACACAAAGGCAAAGAAAGTATTAAGGTTTTGGGCTTGGGATCTCATGAGTCTTTGATTTAAGTCTCCTATGACTTGAGTTATTGGATGGTTCCTATTTTATTTAATTTCATTTTCATTACTTGTGGTTTTGTTATCTATTATTGGGCTTTGGACACTATGATGATTTATGTCTAATTTTGAGAGTTATTGTTCTATGACTTCTTCTTCTAATTTGTCATTATCTACTAAGGGTTGAGTCTTATGAGGAAGTGGAGATTCATCAAATGTGACATTAAGGTATTCCTCCACAACCATAGTGGATTTGTTTAATACTCTATAGGCTTTACTATTCAAGGAGTATCCTAAGAAGACACCCTCATATGCTTTAGGATCAAATTTTGTCAAGTAATCTTTGGTATTAATGATATAGCATTTAGTACCAAATACCTTAAGATGTCCTAAGGATGGTTTTCTACCTTTGATGATTTCATAGGGTGTTTTATTTAACATTGGTCTAATCAAGACTCTATTTAGGATGTATGTAGCCGTTGAGACCGAATCACACCAAAACTTTTGTGGAATGGATTGTTCATTTAGCATTGTCCTACTCATTTCTTGTAAAGTCCTATTTTTTCTTTCAACAACCCCATTTGATTGGGGAGTGCGAGGAGCCGAAAAGTTATGAGAAACTCCATGTTTTTCAAAAAATGCTCCAAATTGCACTTCATTGTCAAATTCTCTTCGATGGTCGGTACGAATTGAAATAATCGTACAACCAAATTGGTTTTGAATTTTCTTGCCAAGAATTTTGAATTTGTCAAAAGCTTCATTTTTTGTTTTCAAAAATAGTGTCCATGTATATCTAGAAAAGTCATCTACAACAACTAGTGTGTAGAAGTTTTCCCATAACTTTGAATTGACGAAGGCCCAAAAAGATCCATATGCAATAGTTCAAGACATCTCTTTGTAGTTACAACATTTTTGGATTTATGAGATGAATGCACTTGTTTTCCTATTTTACATGCATCACAAAAATGATTATTGAATTTAATATTTGGTAAGTCTCTAACAAGCTCATTTCTACTCAATGTTTGTAGTAGTCTCATGTTGGCATGTCCTAGTCTTCTATGCCATAATGTTGAATTATCAATTATAGATGCAAGACATACTTGTGTGTTAGGATTATCACCAAGTCTACATGCATTGAGTCCATTTCTCCTAACACCTTTTACTAAAACTTTATCATCTTTGCATATTAAGCTTTCATGTTTAAAGAATTTAATATTTAGATCTTTATCACATAGTTGACCAATACTTATTAAATTGTAAGCTAAACCACTAACATGCTCAACATTCAAGAATTTGATATTGTCATGAAGAATGTTACCTTTACCAATCACCTTTCCTCTTAGATTGCTTCCAAACACAACATGTCCTCCATCATACTTCTTGTATGAAGTGAAGAGTTCTCTATTACCGGTCATGTGTTTTGAATAACCACTATCAAGAATCCATTCATGAGACATACTCTCACTTTTATTGTAACCCTACACATATGAAGTTTTCATTCAAGCTTTTGGTACCCAATGTTTCATGGGTCTTGGATGGTTAGCATCAAAAACTCCTATTCTAATCCATCTTTGTGTGATTTTAAACCTTTATGATACCATGTGTTCTTAGGGTTTATGGGTTGAGAGTATTTTGGTTTTTGAGTCACATTTGATTTAGGTTTCTTGAATCCAAGTCCATGCTTTGTAGTTGGAGTATAAAACGTTCTCATTAACTCATTACCTGCAACCTTTGGCATACAAGTGGAAGAGCTAGAGACAATGTTCACATTTTTGCTCTTTTGAAAATTCCAGTGACCCGACGGTCGATGCACAGTATCGACCGTAGGGGTCCTGGGTTTTTTCTTTCCCTTTTTCTTTCACAAATTGGATGGTTTTCAAGCGACTTATTGGCATGTTGTTTGAGTGTCCAGAGAATCCAATGCCACCCTTATCTTTTGATGATTTTTGAATCTTTAACATTTCATCTAACTTTGTTGAACTATTCTCAAATTTTGACAATGTGGTTGTATCCAAGTTTGTTTTTAACTTACTCTCCAAATCTTTTATGCTTGTATGTGTATGAGATGCAAATTTGTTTTCTAGATCTTTTATCTTTATAATTAAGTCATCATTTTCATTTTTCAACTTGACATTTTCCTTTTTTAAACTTTTGTTCTCATTTTTTAACTCCTCATTTTAGTAAGTATTTTTGAGCTAAAATCACATAATTGATCATATTGACGGCCATTATTATCACTATAGTAGCTAGAATCGGAATGTACCTCACTTGTCTCAAAGGCCATGAGACATTTTTCTTCTTTTGTTTCTTCTTGGTTCTCATCACCACTATCACTCCATGCTCCTCATAGGAAGGCTTTGTGATTTTCCTTTATTGAAGCTATCTTTGGGCAATTACTTATGAGATGAGAAGAGTCTCCACATCCATAGCATTCTCTAGATGATCTCTTTTCTTTCTTGGCATCCATGGCTTGCTTATACTTCTTAGGATCAAATGGAGCTTTCACATGCTTACCTTTCCTTTTGAAGAATCTTTTGAAGTTCCTTACCATCATGGCATACTCTTCATCATCATCACTACTATTGGTTTCATCTCCTTCATCACTAGAGGATTCTTTGACATGTTTGACTTTAAGTGCAATAGACTTGCTCTTTTCTTTCTTTAGATTGGCAATCTCATCATCTTTTTACATGATCACTTCATACACCTTGAGATTTCCTATTAGCTCATCCATTTGAAGTATGTTCAAGTCCTTTGACTCTTCAATAGCCGTTACCTTTTCCCTCCATTTTGGTGAAATAGCCCTAAGAAACTTTCTTACAATCTTTTAATTAGAGTAAGTAGTCCCAAGTGACTTGAGACTAGTAACAATAGTATTAAACTTTGCAAAAGCCTCATCAATTTTCATATCATCTAATATTTGAAATTGTTCATATTGTTGCACAAGTAATTCAATTTTATTATCTAGAACTTGGGCATTTCCTTGATGTGTGGTGACAAGAGATTTCCAAATAGCATTTGCATTTTCACACATAAAGACTCTTTCAAACTCTTTTCTAGGCAAAGCATTGTAAAGAAAGAGTTTTGCTTCAACATTTTTAGAAACCATTTTCTTATCCTCTTGATCTCATTTTTCTTTAGGAAGTGCAACAAAAGCATGTTGTTTGGAATCAAAGGTTTTTTGTACATAATCCCCTTCTTCAATAATTTCCCAAAGATCAACATCTTTGGCTTTGACATAAGTCATGAATCTTTGTTTCCAATAACAAAACCCTTCATCTTCAAGAAGTGGAGTTCTAACCATAGAATTCCCCTCTACATAGTTTTGTCCCATGTTGTTAACTCAAAAAAAATTTTGAAATTTTTTTTAGAAGATTTAAACAACTTTTTCAAAAATTATCTAAAGCAACTTGCTCTGATACCAATTGTTAGAACCTAGAGGGGAGGTGAATATGTTATATGCCCACTTTTTGAAATTTTTAACAATATTTGCAAGTAAATAAAGAATTTAAGGAAGAAAGATATTGTTGGAATATTCCCGTTGACACGAACGAGTTAATAACACTGCTGATGAAGTATAGGCCTATTGGGACACACCAAGTATTGATTGCGGCAACACGATCAAGCAAAAGAGAGAGAAAAGGCCAAAATGGGTTTTGGCAGCATGGTACACGGGCCGTGTTCAGCCCAACTAGCACGGGGCGTTTTGGCTCAAGTAGAGACCGTGTGCTTTGGGCCTACACGGCCGTGTAGGTGAACACGGGCCGTGTTGGGCCTGTTAGACACGGGCTATCTTGGCCCAATTAAGGCTGTGGACCTTGGGCCTACACGGCCGTGTTGACCAACACGGGCCGTGTACAGTCCCTGTAACAGCAGAATTAACATCTTTTAACTCACATTTTAATGGGATTAAGTAGAGGTTAATGCTAGCTACATTTTTCTCTGGACATGAACAGACTTGAGAGAGTTTAAGAGGTTCTTGGAAGTTCATATTCTCTCTTGGTTGTTCTTCTTGAAGGTGATCACGTTTTGATGCACATGAGAAGTTGACATACACTTTGTGATCTAGACTTGATGCACAAAGGTGTTTCTTGCTCTTGTATTGTGTTGTTTTGGTGGCTACATCAACCTACTAGCATTGGGGAATCAAGTGTGCTTGGGGTGGACTACTCTAGAGGAATTCTTCCTTGAATTCTACACACTTTGACAAAGAAGAAAGTTTTTGGTGATCTTGCATGATGGTACAATCTTTCTTCTACTTTGTTTATTATATTTAAGTTGCAACTTCATGTTTAGATTTTGGTCCATGGCATGTGTGTTTGTTTGGCTAGTTATAGTTTGTTGTATTGTATCTTGCTTCCGTTGCTACTCGATTATGCCAAACAAATACCTTCAGTGATATCAGAGCCATATCTAACATGGCTTTGTACTAACGAGTCTAGAAAACCATATGAATATTTTATATAAGAAAATTGTTTTCTTGAAATGATCTTTCGGGTAGATGGTTGCTAGGCTAAAATTGGTATATTTGTAGCCTACATAATATTCATATAAATATTTTTATATTAGAAAATTGTTTTCTAGAAATGGTTTTCATGTAGATTTTTGTTAGGCTAAAATTAGTATATTTGTAGCCTACCTAATATGTTAGTTTTTACATCGAGTCTAGAAAAGCCATATTAATTCTTTTATATAAGAAAAATTGTTTTTCTTAAAATTGGTTATTCCTTGAGACTCTTGTTGTGCTAGAATTGTTATATTTGTAGCCTTGTTAATATTTTAGTTTTTATATTTATATATTTGTTGTAACTTGGCATGAAGTGTACACAAATATATACTTATAAATGTATATATGAATACGTGTCACAAAAATGGTTTGGTACACTAATGCATATGTACAAGGATTGTCATTTTGGTGCCTTTGATGTTATTGACAATCTTGACTAAAATATAGATATATATTTATACCATGGTTTTGTGTGGCACACCATGTTTTATTTGTTGCGTTTGGTTAATTCGGTAACATGATGTGCCCTTAGACCTATGTGTTGTGGTGGTTGATTGATTTAGGTTTTGGTGGTCTGCGCGCCGTATTGATGTAATATAATTTATTTATTTATTTGTTGGTGCGGCTTGCACGCCGTTTCAGTTATTCCGTGTATTTGTATAAATAGTGTAGGAATGCGACCTGTGCGTCGGTTATATATATTCTATGTATTTATATATAGTATAGAATTAGAACCGGAGAAATCAACGGGAGTCATGGTGATGACGTCTTGGCGAGAAGGAATCAACACGCTATTGGAGGTGTTGGATTCGGTGGGAGCTCACCCAACGAGACTTTACCTTGTCCTTAGGATTTGGCCTCGTTTTCCCCGTTGTGGCTCACGGGGAAAACGCATAGGATTTTTGGGCATGTTACCGAATTATATATATATATATATATATTTGCGAGTGTATTTTATTTTTCTATGCATGGATTAGGATTCGCATGCTAGACAATTTTTCTATAAAATTAAATAAAATACAATCGTTTGTTAAAATGGTTAACAATCTCACGCAGATAGAATTGACAAAGAAAATATAAACTTGGTATTATATTTAAAAGTGCTTAAAATCGTTTTGACACTTACTTTGTTAATTCACAAAAGGGTTTTTATAAACCGGAAACAAAATCTCGTTTTTAAAATGTAAATCACGCACCATCCGTAAGACGACACCACCCGAATCTAACGAAACAAGGATGATTGTCGAGCTAAGCACGAGTCATTCCTTGCGTAGTTGTGTGGAAGGTGAGTGGGGTAACTCGCATGGTTGGTTGTCGAGCTAAGCACGAACCAATTGATGGTCGAGAGTGCCACCCGTGTGTCTTGTCGGATGGTTTACAATTTTAGTATATAGTTCTTGATTAGTTGTCGAGCTAAGCACGAGCTAAAGAAAAATTATACATTAAGATTGGTGTAAGGAAGGGGTCAAAAATGCCAACCGACATAATGGATGTCAACAGATCCCGCAAGTGTCTAAGAGTTGTAATAGAGATTACAATTGGTAAAATGGTTGTCGGCCTAAATAGCTTCGCCATGTGATCCGCGGCAAACCCGTCATGGTGTGTGGTGAAATAAGGTTCTTAGCCCTTGTTACGAATGATTGTTTTTATCTAAAACTATGGGGTAATTATTTTTAACAAGGTTTATCTAAACTAACCAAAACTTGTATTATTGTTATTTATAGATGTCAAACCAAAACAGCACTACGTCAAACATCTCACTTCGTGTGTTCCTAGAAAGGGAGAAACTCACGGGGGTGAACTTTATTGCATGGATTAGGCAATTGAGGATTGTCCTTCGCCATGAGTCAAAGTTGCACATCCTTAAGGAACCCCTTCCGGAGCCACCTGCTACCAACGCGACTTGGGCCGTCCGATACGGGTATGAAAAACGTGTTAAGGACACGCACGATGTTGCCTGCCTCATGTTGTCAACTATGAGCTCGGAGTTGCGAAAGCAGCTCGAGCACATGAGTGTGTACAATATGTTAAACAAGCTCAAGGACATGTTCCAACAGCAAGTTAGGTAGGAACACTATGAGTGTGTTAAAAGCCTAGTCGGTTGTAGGTTGCAGGAAGGCGGGAATGTTGGTCTTCACGTCCTTAAGATGAAGGCGAACGTGGACCAAATAGAGAGGTTAGGATTTCCTATTAGGAGAGCGCTCGCTGTGGATATTGTACTCTAGTCTCTGCCCGCATCATATGATCAGTTTGTCACAAACTATCATATGCAAGGAATGGAGAAATCCTTAAGTGAATTGCATGGCATGTTGAAGTCTGCGGAGTCTGATATGGCCAAGCATAGTTCCACCTCAACCACTCCCGTCTTGGGTTTAAAGAAACAAAAGAAAAGGAAGAAGAAACCGACCCTAACAGGAAAGGTTGGAGTTTCCAAGCCTATCCTTGATATTGAGTCAAAGGACATAGAGGATATGCCTCAAGAAGAGACTCAAGAAAAGGTGGTTTGCTACTTCTGTGGAAGATTTGGAAATTGGGGCCGTCACGCCTGCCCTATGTGTCGAGAGGATATAAAACTTCTTAGGAAAGAGAGAGTTAACTTTCCATCTTCAGGTACATTCATGATTCATTTCTATTCTTCTATAAGCTGGGTTGTTGACCTGAGCTGATTGACTCACGTTTGTCACAAATTTGTTTGTTACAAAGTGTAGGTCCTTTGGTGAAAGAAAAGCATGAAGAACCGGATCTCGGGCAAGGAAACCATGATGATTGTCCTCTAAAAGAAGAAAAGGAGACTTGATCTCGCTTTTGTCGCCGGTTTATTTATTACTTTATTTTGTTTGCCCTGCGTGGCAAGTAACATCTCTTTGTATGCTCGTTTTCAATTACGGTGGACATAATTTTGAAGTTTTAACAATTGATGTAAAACCTTTTTAAGCGTTATTTACACAAGGTTTTTATGTCATAGCTCATGTGTAGTTTTTCCCTGCGTGGCACACAACTTTACATGTGGTGACGATGAGTTTATTCTTAAAATTCGAAATTTATTATAGAAATTTGTTGTGAGATATTTTGTTCAAAATTTTTCCATGTCATGGCATACACAAGGTGTTGTTACAAGTAATAGAATATTCATGAATAATTGATTATTAATCCAAAGTAGTTTGGATAAGCCGTCTTTGTGTGATAATCAACTTTACCACATAAACAAGAAATATATCACCTAGATCCATGTGGTTGGGATCTCGGAATAGTTTAGCCTCGGGCTAAACGCTTTGATGTTGATCTTGTTTATTAGGCTAAGATGATTATGAGATCCTTCACCGGAGTTTGTGAGAGTATTATAGGCTTGTTGGATATTGATCACATTTTATGGATAATCCGTTCAAGCACATCACAAAGAATTACGAAAGAGAAACTTCTTCGTCACTACCTTGATGGTAGTAGGTGCGAGACGTTTACTAGTTTGGATATATGTCTGAAACCTTGTTGGTGTTCAGAATTAACCAAGACAAATTTAAGAATCAATAGGGCATATAGATCAAGGTACTTAGATCTAGTTAAGATGCTAAGGTATCTATTATCTATATACTATATGACCATATAGTGAATTGTAGAATTGTTTCACAATTCATATCCTACTAAGACACATTGGTACATGGTGTCATGGAGTAGGGAACCGGGTGTTATTGGTCCGGTTTATGACGGGTCAAGAATGTGTGTCCGATTTGTCGGGATATTCATTTACCATTGTGACTAAGTCCTCAAATCTAAATTCAATTGATGGTCTATTTAGCATTTATTAAGATACGACTAGAAAGGTTCTTTGCTTGTCTATCTTATAGTTCGAAGTCATCCATTCTACATTCAGTGGGAGAAGGATAAACTTGAAATCAAGAAGTGCTAATACATTTGAGGAGTTCTTCTATGTTTCAGTTATTTAACCTTTTGAGAACAATGTTTGTTGCTTAAAAGGGGAAGAAGAGAGAAACTAAAACTAAGGCATTCCAATGGAAGAACGTTGAACTTAAATGAAAGACTTGATACTAGCATACAGTCTGATATCTTTGGTAGATGATCAGCATGGATATGCTGGTATGCCTGACTAAGAGTCATTACTTCGTTTAATTCTGATAAGAGTCATATTGAGTCAAAGAGATATGGGTTTCTCATATCTAAGTGGCAATGACTTGATGGCGAGTCATGTTAAGTTCACCACCTATCAGAATTGCTAAAAATAAAAGAAGTAAATGATAAAGAGATGCAATCCATTTGAAATGTCCAAGTGCTTGACTTGACTTGATCCCATACCTAGGTGTATACCAAGGTGGTAGTGATGGGATTAACATGGATGGAATTGTAGACAACTTCAAATACCGACTAGTGGTAAAGTTTTCATGATGGTTATGGAGAAACTTGTCCTAATGGCTATGTTGAAGAATGTTTGGTACTCATGGATATTAATGACCGCGTTCCGTCATGGAACAATATGATGAGGAAGTGCTTATAACACTCTCCGAGGGTCTTAATATACGTCCGTAGTATCCGAATTATGTCTACAAAAGTGGATAAGACCACTTCGGACTTATTCTTGCGTCTTAAAGGAAATATCTTTGCTTACTATTAGAAAATCATAGTGACGAGTTTTCTAGAAGCGTAGATAAAACCTTTTATATGTGTCAGGGCTAGTGGGAGCTTTGTTGTATTCCTAGTGAAAAATGTCTATTGAAGATAATGTCCCGATATTAGGTTATCTGCAAACCTGATTCAGGAATTACTGCTTCATAAAGGCATTTAGGAGATACAAAAGTGGATTGTATTTAGTTCAAGAAATATAGAGATATGTTCTTGATGTTTGATGACTAGAATAGGCTTGGAGTAAGTAGTTACTCTAATGCGTGTTTCTGCTAGGATAACTGTTGATCTTTGGTCAAAGTTGATGATCCTAACCTGTGGTGTTGTTTGTTGGTTCTTAAAGTATCGCTAACCTTATTGTGGGCTTCTGAGACAATGAGGGTGTGATTACTTTAACCTCTTGAAAAGTTGAGATCTTTTTGATGCATACTTTTGAAGTAGTCTTGTCAAAAGAGATATAATTGAATAACAAAAGTACTTGTGGATGTTGTGGTTCAAGTCCATTAGTTAAGCCGTTGTTATGGACTAGTGATGTTTATCATACTAGGTCAATTAGCATTTCTAATGCATATAAGTTGGCTTGAATATGTTTTGGTTTATGTTTGATTAGTACTTATATTTTGGGGACGTTAAGCAGTACTGCAATTCATACTATATCTATTATTAAATGGAGATTTAATAATACGCCGAGGGCGGGTATTTTATGAATCCTTATTGTGTTCCATCTTAGCATGTTTAAACACTTCAGAGAATGTTTTTCATTCTAAAATCTCCACAATCGGTTATACTTTATGGGAAGGAAGTATAAATTAAGATTGAGGTAGAGAATTGGTTTTGTTAAACGTGGTTCTTGCCTATACTTGAAAGGGGTTTCAAGTGATTGGAGGACCCACACCCGAGTTCGCTTCATGGTTCTGGTCATAAGTAACTCGGGATGATGATGGCGTTTCATCCTTAAACTAGAGATACATGTGATTCCAAAGCATAGGTCTGCTTTGCTTTGATCGTTTTCTAACGCGGTCCGTAACTGGTCGTTATAAGGGAGGTGATTAGGTAGAGTATTATCTATGTGGCGGGACTATGTAGTCGATTTATTCCTCTATGTATAGAGAAGATATCCGTGGGCCCCTCGATGATTGAGTGCTGACGTTCATATGCATGGCCGTGCTCAAGTTATATTGATGATGGGTCAATGTTAACTTGGTTTGTTGGTCACCACTAATCTAGGATCGAGAAACATAATTGTGAATGATCTGAAGGTTGACTTTATTCCATGCCTTGTGTTCACATAGGATATCGCGAACAAAGGGATGTACATGTTCATTTGTCTTTAGGACAATCATTTCATGATTGGGATCTTGTCAAGAGTGGCATACCCTATACTAACTTGGGAGCATAGATGTCTTGCTAGAGGCCGCTCTATGTTTGTGTTATTTTTCGTAGTCGTGCCACGTGCAAGTGGGAGTCTGTTGGAATATGCCCGCTGACACGAACGAGTTAATAACACTGCTGATGAAGTATAGGCCTATTGGGTCACACACCAAGTATTGATTCTGGCAACACGATCAAGCAAAAGAGAGAGAAAAAGCCAAAATAGGTTTTGGCAGCATGGTACACGGGCCGTGTTATTGAACACGGGCCGTGTTCAGCCCAACTAGCACGGGGCGTTTTGGCCCAAGTAGAGACCGTGTGCTTTGGGCCTACATGGCCATGTAGGTGAACACGGGCCGTGTTGGGCCTGTTAGACACGGGCTATCTTGGCCCAATTGAGGCCGTGGACCTTGGGCCTACACGGCCGTGTTGACCAACACGGGCCGTGTACAGTCCCTATAACAGCAGAATTAACATCTTTTAACTCACATTTTAATGGGATTAAGTAGAGGTTAATGCTAGCTACGTTTTTCTCTGGACATGAACAGACTTAAGAGAGTTCAAGAGGTTCTTGGAAGTTCATATTCTCTCTTGGTTGTTCTTCTTGAAGGTGATCGAGTTTTGATGCACATGAGAAGTTGACATACACTTTGTGATCTAGACTTGATGCACAAAGGTGTTTCTTGCTCTTGTATTGTGTTGTTTTGGTGGCTACATCAACCTACTAGCATTGGGGAATCAAGTGTGCTTGGGGTGGACTACTCTATAGGAATTCTTCCTTGAATTCTACACACTTTGACAAAGAAGAAAGTTTTTGGTGATCTTGCATGATGGTACAATCTTTCTTCTACTTTGTTTATTATATTTATGTTGCAACTTCATGTTTAGATTTTGGTCCATGGCATGTGTCTTTGTTTGGCTAGTTATAGTTTGTTGTATTGTATCTTGCTTCCATTGCTACTCGATTATGCCAAACAAATACCTTCAGATATCACCAATGAAATAGCTAGGACACAATGATTTATAGTGGTTCAAGCAAGGGTTAACAACCTTGCTCTACATCCACTCCTTGGCCTCACCCACCAAGAGTTGCTCCACTAACTTCTCCCTTTGAAGGTAGAGATAAACCTTTTACAACTTCTCCTTTTATCTTACAATAATTACACTTCATTCTTGCAAACAAAGCTAAGATAAACCTCACTTCACTCTAATTTGAAAGGCTAGAGTTGATCCTCACTTCTCTCTAATTTTATAGGCTAGAGATGATCCTCACACTATTACAAATATGTATGAAAGTAATGGAGTAATTGAACTTGAATGCTTTCACTCTTGCTTGATTCTTGATCTTGGTTTATCAAGGAATATGAGCTCACAAGATTTTTATGTATTCTCTGTTTTTTCAGATTGCAAGAGGTGAGTAAAACACAAGACTTGAGTTGCTTTAAATAAGTAAAAGGTTGATGCTCAAAAACTGTCCAGACTTACCACGGTCGATCCACGGTCAACCGTGGCATCGACCGTCGGTCTGCTGGAAAATTTTGAGCCTTGTGCATATAGACGTTGGGCTTTTACCAAAACCACACACAACTCATTTTTGCCATAAAAATGCACTGAAAAGGAGTTTAAGAAAAGTTGGGTTAGTGCCATACTTATTAAGTTTGAATTTAAACATGAAAATGGTAGTTTGGAACCAAATGCACAAAGTATGTTGGAAGTTTTCCACTTTGGGAGATTCCTTTTGCTAAATGTGGTTTTAACTTGTTTCAATGTAAGATTGTGTTTAGTATTTGCCAAAATGGGAATTTATTTGCTTTGACTTCAAAGCTTCGGATTTTTATAAAAATTGTCTCAATTTTTATAGAGGTTTTTATAAAAATTATTTTATAAAAACTTAAACTTATTTGATTATTTATTTTTTAAGCTCATAGACTTTGAATGTTTATTTTTAAGAGTCTTCGACATCGACTTTTACTTGAACTCGGATCTTGACGATTGAAGCTTTGCCATTTGATGAAGCTTATTTTGTAGATCATAGATGAAAATATATTTGATTGAATATATTTATGTATATGTGCACATATGTTAATGTTAATACATACAATTATATAAACAAGTTGTATATTTTTGTATCAACAAAAGAGGATTTATTTATAAGCCTATTTTTCCCAACAGATTATATTAAGAGTTCATACTTGTTTAATATAAATAAATGTTATGTATCTAAAACAGTCTATTGAAGACAATGAAATTCTTTAACTTATGTTTTACAAGTTCAGAATTTGACTTACTGAGCTTAATAGCTCATGAGATGTTTTCATGCGGTTTTGAGGTATTTCGAGATGAAGATGCTGATGTCCACGTGGATGAATTCAAATAGTGCAACCTTAGTTTTAAATTTCAGTTATGTCATTTGTTTCTTGAATTTTAAATAAATTAATGTGTTTTAGACCTAAATGTTTTCAAGTACAGTAAGTTTGTTTAAATCTTTATGTAATGAATGATTTTCATTACTACTTCCATTGTATAGGTATTGAAAGAGTTTTGGTTGCACATCATTTTACATAAGTAATGATAATTTCTATAAGATTTGATTTTATAAAAATTAGGACATTACAACTTGATATCATAGTCTAGGTTTAAGGAATTCAAGTGCAAAGAGGTGTTACCTGAAATTAAACCATAAGTAGAAATCCACTAGAGTAGAGTCAGATAAGTGAGTATAAGTTAAATGCATGACCTAAGCGTGTGAATGGAGGTATTTAGTGATTAAATTAAGTATAAATGTATATATTGTGTCTACAGCAACATGTGATTGGTGTCTGTGACAGATTTTGAAGTTACTAAAAATAACTGGCACACTAATGGATAAGGAGTATTAGTACCCAGACATCTAAGCTTCCTGTAGTCAAAATCACTTAAAACACACTACTATGTCTACTAGAGTTTTGTGTGTGTGTGAAGGGTAGAGAGAGAAACATGAATCTAAAGAGAGAAAGGGGCGATTAAGCTAGATTAAGCTTAAATTCAAGATCAAAATCAAGATTTGGAGGCCATTTAGCATCATCTACAAATCTAGAATTTCATACACTAAGTGTGTGTTCTTTGTGTGAGAGAATCTAGAGAGAGTGCAAATTCTAGGGTTAATCAAGGATTTGAAGCTTGCATGTGAAGATTATTAACAAACTACAAGATTTCCAGCTTCAATTAGCAAGAAACTAGTGTTTAGCATCTGAAATCAAGGTTAGAACTTCATTCTTGTTCTTATAACAATTCTAGAGAGAGAAAGCTTGTTTATAGCTTTGATTTGAGCTGCATGAGGAATTCTATGAATGATTTGATGATATTATCATTAGAGGAACATAGATTAACCATTGCATAGAGTTAATTCAAGCTTTGATTTTTTTAACGGTTTAAACAAGGTGTGATGGAACTGCATTAGCGTCGGGACGCAACGTGTACACGATCGCTATGCGAACGACGCACATAATGCTATTTTGATCGATTTTTCTTGTATTGATGTTTGGTTTGTAAGTGTAGGCTAAAATGTTGGGTTTTTAAACTGCCAAAAGCACCTCGTGCATCACACACTAGACCACGTAGGTTTTAATAAAAAAAAACTTTGTATGGTTTAGTATATTAAACAGCAGAAATGGTTTAAAAAACACAAAGATTAAAACTCCATAAAACGCCAAAATGAGTCATATTTATTAATCTCTTGAATGTAATAATAAATATACAATATATAAACAACATGAAAAAGATATAAACAATATACCTAGGTTGCTGAAGATATAGTCCACCCGTGATGATACCAACCAGATCCTTTTAGCAGGAATCAACCAACACAAAGAAAGACGGTCTTGGCTTGTAGGTGTATGATACTCGGTTCAAACAAAACCCGAAACACCCTAACCTGGTGTTCTCAGCCGAATGATAAGGAGAGAGGAGAGGGAGTTTTCTTTGTATATTCTCTCATTAGCTTTGTTAATGGTTTACCTCATATATATAGGCTTAATTATATTCCTCTAATTAAGGATATTGAAAGTCCAAAAATCTAGAAGATAGATGAATATGAAGAACACTTTACTCTCAAAACACACACATGAAGGTGTAAATCTATATTTAGAATGTGTAAAGGTTGATTTGCCACTAGGGCTACAAGGTTTATATAGTTCAAATCCCATGGGCCTACTAGGCTTAGTCTTGAACTATATGGGCTTAACTATTACATAAAATCCTAATGTAAGTGAACATAAATTACACAAGGACTAATAAACAAATATACGTCTAACATTCTCCCCCTTTTGTAGCCTTGTGGATGATCACCCGTTTCTCTGCCCAATAAGCCCTTCCCATGACCTGTACGTCTTTCTCTCTTGGTCCTTTTCTTCAAGATAATTAGCTGACCAAGTCATTTTGACAAGTATGTCTTGTTCCTAGATGCTTCAATTCTTAAAACAAGTTATGCGATACTTTGAGATGTACCTGTTGAGAGTACTATCAGAATAGACGTTTAGCTCAGAGAATCTCATGAAGGCTTTTTCACTGTTAATTTTAGATATCACAATCCCTTCATGTAACATCCTCGATTTGGGCTTAGTTGAAATTTGTATGTACGCGTTTGTGAATTAATAGAATGTGAGTGTTTTAAGTTGTATGTATATATGTATATGTATTTGTGTACTAGTTGTTTAATTATATATATATATGTATTAGAATAATTAATTAAAGAAAGATATTTAGAAGGAATCCAGAGGCGGTTTGCCTTTGGATAAAATTACATGTATGTGTATGTTTAAGTTGACAAAGAGAAGTCAGCTCTCAAACTTGAAAGAAAGAAATTGGAGATTTGTTATTGTTAAATAAAACAAAGGTTAGTATGATGTTTCTCTTGAAGTTTAAGTATGTTTAATGTTAGTTATATGTTTAATCATGGCTGGAAATCATAAAGAGAGGAAGAACTCCATTGCTGAACATGGAGAGCTCACTTGACAATGGGATTTTCATGTTCAATGCTTTTAATTGGAGTTAGTGAGTTCTTGATGATTGTATAGGTGTTATGTGTAGTTTAAAAGTGTTTTAGAAGTCATTTGAACGAGTTTGTAAATCTGGAAATAAGTTGAGTTGTAAAATAAGTCGGTTGGTTGATGAACAAAAAGAAGATGAACTGCATGTCTGCATGCGACACGACGCGTCGAACAAGGGAACACGACAATGTCCCACGACCTTTGTGCTTGATCCGAATTTTGTTCATCCGACTTTCGTGATCCGACCATTTGGTCCCACTTTCGGACCAACCTTTTGTTGGAACATTATGGTGATCTTGACAAAAGAGTTTTAGCAGCGGAAGAAAGGTTTTATCACCACAATGTAGAACCAGGGTACGATTTGCACAATCTAACTAGCAACAAACAAAGAGGGTAGAAAGAAGGTGTAGAGCAATCAAATGAATACACAATAGATTCAAGTAGAGAGAAAAGTATGGAAAACACCTTAATGTGTGTGTTTTCTATTCAATATAATATTCTAGGTTACAAGGAAGGAAGACAACACTACTATATATACTAAGTACAAAGTAAAACATAAAAACATTAAATTGTGACTAGACTTAAACACAAATTTAACTCTAACATTCTCCCCCTTGTTTAAGTCTAGCTCATGTTTCTTTGATCCATCTTTCTCTGCCAATGTCTGATCATCTTTCGTTCATCTCGTTTGGCATCGAATAGCTTTATGACTTCTGTTAATCTGACTCTTGGCGCTTGGTCTATTTCATCCTTTAGGCTCATACTATAATCCAAAATTTTTAAGGTCCAAATCTTCAAAGATCCATCTGAGTAAGCATTAACTTCTTTGAACCTTAAGAAAAACTTTTCTCTTTTGCTATTAAACAAGACAATCCCTTCATCTCCCTCGAACTCTTCATCATCACTCCAGACAACTTGAAACATCTTCAGTTGGTCAATTTTTGAATGTTTTGTGTTTGGCTTTATCAGATTGATTTTGGCTTTATCAGATTCGGCTCCCAAGTGAAGATCTGTATACTCTGCAATCTGACATCGGTGCCTGATGAACTCCCTGAGCTTCTTATAACCAGCTGAATCTTCAACATTCTTTTCTAGTTTCATTTCAAGCTCCTCTAGCAAAAAGTTAACGTCACTAAGTTCTAAGAATTTTAGGTCCACATGCCCAATTGTATAACTCTTCATATCTGACCTTGTGACTAAATAGCTGATCATTTCTTTGTAGACAACTCTCTGAACTCCAACATAATTGAGCTTTATGATCTGATATTTTGATTTGACTTCCTCTTTCTTTGCAGTATGCATATTGAGAATCATCTTTGCTTTAACATCTTCTGCATCTTTGGCACCCATCATATTCACATCCAACATTTCTTCTATTTCCTCTGCATAGATATCAACAAAATTTTCTTCTAGAAAGGCCACTGGTATATCTTGGTATCTCTAGTTTCTGATGGTTTTCTTCAGGCCTCCCTAGTTAGCACATAGCTTTTCTTTATGTTTCGTAAAGACCCTGTGTGAACCGGATCTATTTGAGCAGTTATAGGAATATTCCATTTTGTCTGTTTAGATATTTCTCTGATTTGACTTTCTTTTAGTTGTTGCTTTCTGATATCTGAAGGAGTGACTCTGAATTGCTTGGGAGATGGCGGAAATTGTTTTGTTACTTCTTTATGTACCTTCATCACACTATCCAAATTGTATCTTTCAAGCCCAGATTCATTAACTATTTTGAAATAAGGCTTTTCAACCTCTTGCTTGCTCAGCCATAAGGCTAGCATCAGATCCTCATCCTCTGCCTCAATCTCAGGCACATTTGACTCCTCAAATTCAACCACAGTCTACTTGCCCTTATATTTTTGTTTAAACGATGTTTCCTCCAATCTGGCAGCAACTGCACCGATTCGCTAAGCATCCGGGGTATCAAAATAAGTTTTCAAACGTTTCTCCCCCTCGGGACGATCGGTGTCTGAATCATCATCGTCATACCTAGGTTGTTTTGATGACCCGGCAGCAGCTTTGCACATAGACTCCACCTCAGTTCTCAACAATGATAAGATATCTAAATCCTCAGAACTGCTATCACCCTTGCCAATCAGTTTAACCATTAACAAGCTTTTTAATTCATCCACTGACAAGGCATCTGTAACTTTATCTTTTACGTCCATTTCTTTCTGTTCTACTAAATCATCCAATTTCTTCTCGATTCTGGTGAGTCTGTCAAGTTGTAATCTTTGAATATCATCAATTCTGACGTGCAGATGTTCAAGAGCAGCATCAAAATCAGCCTTGGAAACGAATTCCTTAGCCGATTCAGCTTCAGAAGTTGTAACACTGGGATCACTTAGATTACCCGTTGAGGTTCCATCATCTCCAGAAACGAATTCTGTAGATGAAGGACCACCCACATTCACAGCTGGATTGACGTTGGCTGTGGTGGGATATCCTACTAATCCTCGGATATGGCCTGTGAAGGCATCACCTATAGTAGTTCCAGCAGGTCTATCACTGAATAGACCAGTTATTGCTTCAAGTGTTTCCCTGTGTTTTGAAAGAAAATCAACAATCTGTTGATAGTTATCGATGTGCGTAGAAACGACAGGTGTGGTATGAAGAGGAGTGCCACTTGTTTCAATAACAGTTTCCTCCAAATGAGGAACCGTTAGATTATGTGCTTTATCTCCGTGTGATGAAACAATATCCTGTTGAGAGGATACTGAGTGGCTTGGAGGGATTTGTGCATGCTTTGGTGGGAGGCTAGAGTCTTTTTCAATGCCAGGTATAAACCCGACAGTAGATGTGGTTTCCCAGCTAAAAATGGCTGGAGGAATCTCAGCACTCACATATTCTTTTCTTACAACACTCACTCCCTCACTTTGTTTTTGCCTCTCAGCATCTTCATCTACATTAAGCGTAGTAATATCATCATACATCATTTGTGTATCAATATCCGAAAAATCCATCATTTGGTCATAATCAGGTAAACTAGTATGTACTCTTTGACCATCAGGACCTAACTCCTCCTCAATCTGATCTGGAAACATTTTCTCAATATGTTTTTGGAATGAATCAGTGTCACTTTCAGATGTGTCCAGAGCAACTCCCTCTCTAAACTCACCAACACCTTCACTTTCTTCTCCACCCCTCTCGATTATTTTTTCTCTTAACTCTCCCCTGTCAGCTTCTCCCGTAGAAGACTGACTCCTAATATCACTAGCACTCGGGGATCCTAACGTTCTTGAGGTAGGATCAACAGGACCTTGTCGATCCATAAGAACAATGTTATTCAATCTCACATACTCCTGGACCACCTCGCTTTCCAGATCCAACAAATATACTAACTCAGCAGGCATCACGAATGGTTGAATATCAGGCATCGCCGGGATTTTGTATAATTTGATCATCATTTGAATTTGCACTGCTGGTTCACCATCATGCCTCGAGATATCAGTATCTCTGGCCATCACCCGTTGAATAATCATAGATAGAAACCGCGGAAATGGTAAGAAGTTACGTCCTTTTCCAGGTATCACTTTTTCCCTGGCCACCTTGGCTATCTCAATAAACAACAATTCTGCATAACCAAAATGAAAATGCTTAGCCATTCCAACGAGTACTTTCAATGCAAAGATATTGGCCCCATCTATCCCTTTGGTTACACTGGTCAAACACCACATGATTATAGCATATAGAGTTTGCCATTGAGGAACAAGTCCTGAACGTTTGAACTTTGACACACCAGTTAATTCATCTCCTCTCCATCCAAGATCCATCACATGAGTTAGAATTTGTTTGTCGGTAGGGATTGGATCAAATTCAGGTTTTGGTGGATAAGAGGTGGATTTGGGTAGTCTTAGTATTCTGCGTATGCTTTCGATACCCATCTCAAATTCAACTTGCTCTATTTAGCCAGCAAGTACAGGAAGGCCTTAAGCACTTTCAGTTAACGATAATGAACTCCATAGTTGTTGTACATACACCTACGGGACATGAGGGAAGGCTTCAGTAGGATTAAAAGTGAATATATGGTTCAATGGGTGAGAACTTATAAGTTCTGTGATTATCGGGTATTCGATTTTGGTAATGTCTGGTACAAAGTAGGCGTTGTTCAGTTGGTTTGGTAGGTAATTGGCTTGAGGGAAAAGGGTATTGGATGGAATTTGAGCCATCTGTGAAATAAAACGATTAGTACAAAACTCAAAAATTTCCAAAATTTTTGAAAATTCCTAAATGTTGGCAAACCTGGGCTAGTAGATTAGCGGGTTTACGGTATGTGTTTGTTTGTGTTTTAATTGCTTTAATTAATTAAGCGATTAACTAAGTGGTATTAGTTTATTAATTAACTTATTAATCATTTGGAATTAAAAATTATAAGTATGTATATTTGTATGTATGACCGTAGGTGTGTGTGTATGTATGCATGAGTGTGTAAGTGTATTACACGTGGGGGTGTTAGGTGATATTGTGCCACCTAATTTGCATGTAAACAAGTGTGTGAGTTCTGCTCATTTTCTCTCAAAACATTCAAGTGTGTGTGTGTTCTTGCTAAGAAAAACCGAGAGAAAGAAAAGAAGAAAAAGAGAATCGGAATCTTACCTTGTGTCTCTAGAATCACGATTTAAAGGTTGGTATGTTTAAATTGACATGTTATAATCTTTCTTGATATGTTACAGGATTCTAAAACATGAATTATGTTTAGATTGAGGATTGCATGTTAGAACACCATAATCATTTTTTGATATAATAGGATTTTGATGTTTCATGTGTTCATATGATATATGCAAATATGATGTTTACTACATGAGAAAGTGTTTAAAGGTGTTTAAATCATATTCTGGAATAATGTTATGAGTTCATGAAATCTAGGTTTGGATTACTATATGTTGAAGTTATCGGATTTTACATTTTTATGAAGCTCTCGGATTGTTGAGAAGAGAAAATCCGAGTCTTGCTAAAATCCGGATCTTATGAAATCCGAATCCTTAAATCCGGAAGTATTGAAAACCGAAACTTGAAATCATTGACCAAATCCGAATACTATAATTGGATATGTAATCCTAAACTTGGAAAGTGATTTAAGTCAGAATCCGACACATAGAATCCGGATGGTTGAAAATCCGAAGCAACGAAATCCGATACCCTAATCCGGGACTTTGAAACCAAGTGTTTGAAATCCTATTAAGGTGAATCCGACAGTTATGGAATCCATCGGATTCCCAAATCCGACATTGGCCAAATCCGACACTTCAGTTGCGGATTTTGAGAAATCCGAGTGTAAATCCGATAGTTTTTAAGAATCCTATATTTTTAAGTTTCAATTGCAATTGTTTATTGATTGTTGATGTATTGAATAAATTATAAATATATGATGAGATATATTTATGAGATATGGACTGATTGGTTGTTATTATGTTTTCAGGAAATCAAAAGGCTCAGTAATATAAGAATTCTGAGTGCTTCATCTGAACTTGAAAGGTGAGTGGAAGTTGGATGCGAATGGTAAAGATTGTGTTTAATATTACTAATGTAAGGCATGATTGTATGTGATGGTTTGTTATTGGAACTGCTGATCGTGAATATTTTTTTGATGTCTGTTGCATGACTATTTGTTCGATACGCACTCTTAGTATGATTTTGAGTTGCGTTTGAGAAGTCAGCTATACGTGGAATTGGGCTAGGATCGTTTAGTGGTTGGTTGAACAGTGGTAGCCTTACTGTTGCATATGTTGCTTCAGAGTGGGATTTCACTGTGTCAATTCAGTAGAGGGCTATCGGTAAACCTTTGCTTTGGCCGGCATTGGTTGTAGGTTCTGCGCCGAACCGCCGGTCTTCTTAGAGTTGTGATTACATGATTAGTATTGACTTGATGTTTGCTTTTGGGTTTAGCATCTACACACTTAGTTTTGAGCTAATTCCCCACAGTTGTTGCTTTTTGCAGGTTTGTGTTTGTGTGTGCTCGTGGAAGGAAAAGTTGACTTGACTCTGATGTCTTGATTTAAACGAAACGAGCCAGTTTATTTTGTAACACAGAATTATGTTTGTTGAATTTTGAGAACAGATATTTTGTTTGTAAATGATTGTAATTATTTGTGAACGAAAAGTATGTTTAACTAATTAAAGCTTCCGTAGCGCAGTTTAAAAAAATGGCTTAGATTTTACGGTGTTACAGTTTGGTATCAGAGCCTTGGTTTGGCGATGCAGGCACGGCTAGAGTGTTGCATTCCCAAATCTTGTCTTGTGACAGGTCAAGCTTTCCTTCAGAGGGAATTAGAGTGAGTTAGAATTGTTTGTAGTAGTTAGTATTTCGAGTAGTAACGGTTTATGCTAATAAGTTGTGAGATGATGTGATTGTAACAGATATGGCTGAAAGAGAGACCCCTATCCTCCCTCCTGCTACTCAATCATCTGCTGAGGCACCAGTAATAGAAGAATTGGATGTAACTAACAGGGCAGGAACATCTGGTCAGGAACAGGAAGAAGATCAGAGTGAGTACATATTTAAACTGGAAAATGAACTGATGGATCTTAGAGCTAAATTAAATAACCTAGAACAAAGATTGACCCAAACCAAACAACCTCCAGTATCAGCTGCGATCTTTACTCAGGAAACCGTACCACCAGTATCAATGCCCCTACCACCAGTGACACAGATGATACAACAACCGTTCTACTATCCGTATCCACAACAGGGAGCTTACCCTTTTGCGTTTCCGGGGTTTAAGCAGCCGTGCACATATAAACAATTCTTGACTGTAAGCCTTCGGAATACAGTGGAGGTTCTGACCCTAACGTAACCCTGAACTGGCTGAGGGAAATGGTAAAGGCACTAGATGCCTGTAACTGTGAAAACGAACTGAAAGTGAAATATGCATCCAGGATGCTGAAGGGTGATGCTATGGTGTGGTGGGATTCGATCACTGGTCATTTCACTGAACAACAACAGGAGAGCATTACTTGGAGTCAATTCCAAGAGAAGCTTGGTGAACAATACTGTGGAACATTTGAGGTTGCAAAAATCAAGAAGGAATTTATGGACTTACAAATGACCGGAAACATGACGGTGAATGATCTGATTAAACAATTTAATCAGAACATGAGATTTGTGAAGCACTGGGTACCAGATGAGGAGTCAAAGATTGCTCACTTTGTTGGAGCACTACACCCCGATCTCCGTAGCGCCACTAGATGGGCTACTACCTTATCACAAGCATTTAATTTGGCTAAAATAGCAGAAGGGGATTTAATAGCCAGGAACAAGTGTAATGGGGAAAAGATTGCCCAACAAAAGTCGAAGATAGATCATTATAATTCCCAACAAAGACAGGGTGGGCAAGGAAGTGGATATAAGCAGGGAGACCAGAGTAGGAGGTCGAATGTTGGTGGGTCAACTCAGAGGGCACCATGGTGTAGTCGGTGCAAGTCATACCACAACGGGCAGTGTATGCCCCAATCAAGAAGATATGTTAAGTGTGGTTAGTTTGGCCATGAACTGAAGGACTGCAGGTTCCCGCGTAGTGTCTGTTGGAACTGCCAGAAAGAAGGGCACAGAGTGGGAGATTGCCCGGTGGGAAAGAAACTAGGATCGGGAGCAGGGGCAGGGTCAGCTGGGGGATCATCTTTAGCTGGTCAGAAGAGAAAGAATCCACCTACTACTGAAGGTAGGGCATTTAAGATGACAGTGGAGGACGCCACCACTACTGATGATGTCATAACCGGTATGTTCCTGATTAAATCTATCCCTGCAAGAGTGTTATTTGATTCTGGAGCTAACCGCTCGTTTGTGTCTGTGGAGTTCTGTGGTAGATTAAATATACCTGTTATTAAACTTGCTAGTACCCTAGAGATAGAAGTAGCAGATGGCATGATGGTTCCAGTCACGACTGCTGTGGCTGGAGCTAAAATTGATATTGATGGTGTATGTTTTCCTGTTTACTTTCTTGTCATGCCTTTATCTGGTTTTGATGTTGTATTGGGTATGGATTGGTTAAGTCTGAATCAAGTAAGTATAAAATGCCACAAGAAGTTAATCTCATTCCCATTAGCGGAGGGTACAAGGGTGATAGCAAGGGGTGAGAAAGCTGAGTCTGCAATTTCAATCATTTCGTGTTTAAAGGCAAAGAAAGCACTGAGTAAAGGTTGTGAATCGTTTATAGCGTATGTGATTGATGGGAAGAAAGAAAAGCAAGCTATGACAGACATCCAGGTGGTAACGGAATACCCGGAGGTGTTTCCAGAAGAATTACCTGGGCTGCCTCTAGTTAGAGAAGTAGAATTCAAGATAGACTTAATTCCGGGTTCCCAACCAGTGACTAAAGCACCGTACAGACTGGTACCTTCAGAAATCCGAGAAATGATGACCCAGATTCAAGACTTGTTAGATAAGGGGTTTATCCGTCCAAGTTCATCACCGTGGGGTGCACCAGTGTTATTTGTAAAGAAGAAAGATGGTACATTGCGTATGTGCATCGATTATCGGGAATTGAACAAGAGAACGATAAAGAATAAGTACCCGTTACCCAGAATTGATGATTTGTTCGATCAATTACAGGGAGCTTCTTTATTCTCGAAGATTGATTTAAGATCGGGTTACCATCAGGTAAGAGTGTCAAAGGAGGATGTGTCAAAGACAGCTTTCCGTACATGATATGGTCATTATGAGTTTCTGGTTATGCCATTTGGTCTAACCAACGCACCAGCAATATTTATGGATCTCATAAACATAGTCTGTCTACCATTTCTTGATAAGTTTGTGATTGTCTTCATTGATGATATTTTGATTTACTCAAGGACTGAAATAGAGCATGAGCAGCATTTGAGACAGATTCTGGAAATTCTGAAGAAAGAACAGTTGTATGCAAAGTTATCGAAATATGAGTTCTGGTTAAGAGAAGTTCAGTTTTTGGGGCATATAATTTGTAAGGAAGGGGTAAAGGTAGATCCTTCAAAGGTAGAAGTGGTGATGAGTTGGAAAGCTCCAAGAACACCATCTGAGATAAAAAGTTTTCTGGGATTGGCTGGATACTACCGCAGATTCATCAAAGATTTTTCTAAGATTGCGGGTCCGTTAACCAAGTTAACTCAGAAGGATGTAAAGCTTATGTGGGGTAACGAACAAGATAAGGCCTTCCAGATATTAAAAGAACTGTTATGCCAAGCTCCGATCCTTGCTTTACCAAGTGGATCTGAAGATTTTATAGTATATTGTGATGCGTCATTGGCGGGCTTAGGAATGCAGAGAGATCGGGTAATTGCTTATGCTTCCAGACAATTGAAACCACATGAAAAGAACTACCCGACTCACGACTTGGAGTTAGCGGCAGTGGTATTTGCACTCAAATTTGTGGAGACATTACTTATACGGCACCAAATGCGTGATATGTACAGATCATAAGAGTCTGCAGTATGTGTTTACTCAGAAAGAATTGAATATGAGACAGAGACGCTGGGTAGAATTGATAAAAGATTATGACTGCGAGATCAGATATCACCCGGGAAAGGCAAATGTTGTGGCAGATACCTTGAGTTAAAAAGGAAACGGAAGCTCTATTCAGTTTATGCGAATTGAGATAGTATCTGATCTGATAGATAGATTGAAGTCTGCTCAAGTGAAAGCAGAACATCAGAGGCCTTATGGGTCTAAGAAGCAGTTAGAGATTCCTGAGTGGAAATGGGAGCACATCACAATGGATTTTGTAACAAAACTACCACGAACTCAGAGGAATCATGATATGATATGGGTAATAGTGGATCGTCTAACAAAAAGTGCTCATTTTCTTGCCACCTCTGAGACAACTTCGTTGGGTAAAATGGCACAATTATACATAGACGAGATCGTTGCGAGGCATGGTATACCATTGTCAATTGTGTCCGACAGAGATTCAAGGTTTGTATCAAATTTCTGGAGGAGTTTGCAAAGAGAATTGGGAACTAGAGTTAATTTGAGTACAGCCTACCATCCTCAGACAGACGGTCAGACTGAACGAACCATACAGACACTCGAGGATATGTTGCGACCTTGTGTACTAGAGTATGGTGGATCTTGGGATTCATACGTGCTGTTAGTAGAATTTGCGTATAATAATTCTCATCACTCCAGTATTGAAATGCCTCCGTATGAAATGTTGTACGGTCGTCGCTACCGTACTCCGACTTGTTGGTTAGAGGCAGGTGAGAAACAGTTTGCATGTCCCGAGGTAGTACAGTTCACTGCTGACAAGGTTGCTATAGCCAGAGATAAGTTAAAAGCAGCCAGAGATAGACAGAGAATGTATGCTGATCCGAAACGACGTCCAGTAAAGTTTGATGTGGGGGAATTGGTATACTTAAAAGTTTCTCCATGGAAAGGTGTAATTCGCTTAGGCAAACGTGGGAAGTTGGTGTTGGAGATCTGCCCACTGACACACGTATGCCGGTATCACTGCTAATGAAGCGCGAGCCTATTGGGTCACACGCCAAGGATTGATCCCGACAGCTTTATGTGGATGGAGAAAGTCAAAGAATCAAAAGTGTTTTGATTTGGGGCTTCACGACCGTGAAGGATGCTCCACGGGTCGTGAAGCAGGCTGCCCTAACGATTGTTCGACGGCCGCCACGCGTCGTGACGCCTTTGGGCTTCACGACCCGTGACGAGGTCGTGAGGGGTCGTGAAGGAGATGCCCTCACGAGTCTCGACCGGGCGGCACGGCTCGTGGAGTTCTAAGTCCCCTCGTGGCGCACTTAGGCTTCACGACCCGTGAGAGCTCGTGAGGGGTCGTGAAGAGGGTAGCTGCAGTGATAGTTGTGTTTTATTGGACCATTTGATGGTCCAATCAATGAACATGCAAGATGGCCGAGTTTTGACTCCTAATCTGGTCATTTGAGGCTGTAAGGTGCATAGAACATATCACAAAATTTTCTCTCTTTACTTGTAGCTCTCTCTTGGTGCAATAGTAACACATACATACACTAAGATGATCTTGAGTGTTCATGTGAGGCTTTCATGGCGCAAGAGGAGATCTACATGGGCTGTTCCAGATGGTGAAGTCATGGTGGACGTTCATCTATGGATTGCTAGTACAATGGGATTAAGCATACTTGGTGTGGACTAGCAATGGAGGAGGAAGCCTTTTGTTTCCTCAAGTTCATCCCACATTTGAAGAGATCGAATTCCAGCCATGGTAAGGAGGTACTTTCTACTCCTTCTTCTTGTTCTTTTGTTGCAATTTGCTTTGAAGTGTGTTCCACCATTGGAACTAGTTGTGGGCTTTGTGTGTGCTTTTGTTTTATATCTTGCATGTTACTTTCTGGTTTGCTTCCCCTGCGTTTGTGCCCACCACGCGTTCCAACAGTTGGCTCCCCGTTTCATCGGTCCTTTCCATATCCGTCAGGTTGTGAATGATCAAGCAGTTACCTTAGATCTTCCTACAGAGCTTGCTGGAATTCATGATACATTTAATGTCTGTTATCTGAGAAAGTGTAAAATTGATGATGAAAGTCAGATTCTTCCAGTGCATGAATTGAAAGTTGATTCTAAGAAGAGACTGATAGAGGAACCAATTGAACTGCTAGATCGAAAGGTGACCAAGCTTCGAAAGAAGCAGATACCTATGGTATTGGTCAAATGGAAACACAGTCTAGGTTCTGATCTAACCTGGGAGACTGAAGCGGAAATGAAAGAAAGGTATCCCCAGTTATTTGAGTCGGAAAGGATTCTGAGGACGGAATCCTCTTGAGGAGGGGAGATTTGTAACACCCGCAAACCTGGGCTAGTAGATTAGCGGGTTTACGGTATGTGTTTGTTTTAATTGCTTTAATTAATTAAGTGATTAACTAAGTGGTATTAGTTTATTAATTAACTTATTAATCATTTGGAATTAAAAATTATAAGTATGTATATTTGTATGTATGACCGTAGGTGTGTGTGTATGTATGCATGAGTTTGTAAGTGTATTACACGTGGGGGTGTTAGGTGATATTGTGCCACCTAATTTGCATGTAAACAAGTGTGTGAGTTCTGCTCATTTTCTCTCAAAACATTCAAGTGTGTGTGTGTTCTTGCTAAGAAAAACCGAGAGAAAGAAAAGAAGAAAAAGAGAATCGGAATCTTACCTTGTGTCTCTAGAATCACGATTTAAAGGTTGGTATGTTTAAATTGACATGTTATAATCTTTCTTGATATGTTACAGGATTCTAAAACATGAATTATGTTTAGATTGAGGATTGCATGTTAGAACACCATAATCGGTTTTTGATATAATAGGATTTTGATGTTTCATGTGTTCATATGATATATGCAAATATGATGTTTACTACATGAGAAAGTGTTTAAAGGTGTTTAAATCATATTCTCGAATAATGTTATGAGTTCATGAAATCTGGGTTTGTATTACTATATGTTGAAGTTATCGGATTTTTGACATTTTTATGAAGTTCTCGGATTGTTGAGAAGAGGAAATCCGAGTCTTGCTAAAATCTGGATCTTATGAAATCCGAATCCTTAAATCCGGAAGTATTGAAAACCGAAACTTGAAATCATTGACCAAATTTGAATACTATAATTGGATAAGTAATCCTAAACTTGGAAAGTGATTTAAGTCAGAATCCGACACATAGAATCCGGATGGTTGAAAATCCGAAGCAACGAAATCCGAATGATGAGATCCGATACCCTAATCCGGGACTTTGAAACCAAGTGTTTGAAATCCTATTAAGGTGATTCCCAAATCCGACATTGGCCAAATCCGACACTTGAGTTGCGGATTTTGAGAAATCCGAGTGTAAATCCGATAGTTTTTAAGAATCCGATATCTTTAAGTTTATATTGCAATTGTTTATTGATTGTTGATGTATTGAATGAATTATAAATATATGATGAGATATATTTATGAGATATGGACTGATTGGTTGTTATTATGTTTTCAGGAAATCAAAAGTCTTAGTAATATAAGAATTCTGAGTGCTTCATCTGAACTTGAAAGGTGAGTGGAAGTTGGATGCGAATGGTAAAGATTGTGTTTAATATTACTGATGTAAGGCATGATTGTATGTGATGGTTTGTTATTGGAACTGCTGATCGTGAATTTTTTTTTGATGTCTGTTGCATGACTATTTGTTCGATACGCACTCTTAGTATGATTTTGAGTTGCGTTTGAGAAGTCAGCTATACGTGGAATTGGGCTGGGCTCGTTTACAGGTTCGTTGAACAGTGGTAGCCTTAGTGTTGCATATGTTGCTTCAGAGTGGGATTTCACTGTGCCAATTCAGTAGAGGGCTATCGGTAAACCTTTGCTTTGGCCGGCATTGGTTGTAGGTTCTGCGCCGAACCGCCGGTCTTCTTAGAGTTGTGATTACATGATTAGTATTGACTTGATGTTTGCTTTTGGGTTTAGCCTCTACTCACTTAGCTTTGTGCTAATTCTCCATAGTTGTTGCTTTTTGCAGGTTTGTGTTTGTGTGTGCTCGTGGAAGGAAAAGTTGACTTGACTCTGATGTCTTGATTTAAACGAAACGAGCCAGTTTATTTTGTAACACAGAACTATGTTTGTTGAATTTTGAGAACAGATATTTTGTTTGTAAATGATTGTAATTATTTGTGAACGAAAAGTATGCTTAATTAATTAAAGCTTCCGCAGCGCAGTTTAAAAAAAATGGCTTAGATTTTACGGTGCTACAAAATCCGACACATGTTTAAATCCGATAGTCAATGTTATTCAAAATCCGATGACTTTGAAAAACCGACACTCATTTATCTCAAAAATCCGTGTCTTTTGAACTTGAAATCCGATAAGTATAAAAAACCGACACTTTCAAAATCCGATGATATTTGAAAATCCGGTTGTGTTAAAATCCGACAACCACTTGGATTTACATGAAATCTGACAAACATTCGGATTTATATAAAATCCGACAACCATTCGGATTTATATAAAATCTGATAACATTGAAGTCCTTTGCTTTGTTTGTTTATTAAATCCGACACTTGTCAATGTGAACATTCGGATTTGTCAAAATCTGATTGAACATGAAATCCGATTAACTATCGGATTTCCATGAAATCCGACAGTTCATGTTCATGAACAGAGCGACTAGTTCGACAATCCGATTCTTCCAAAAATCTTCACCTCGTTCATTTATCACTTAAAAATCAACATATTTGTGCAATTAAACATAAACTAAGAACTCCTTTTGGATTAAACAACACAAATAACTACTAAAATCCTTCCTCGTTTGAACCAACATTTCCGATTAAACTCGAACAAAACCGACAGATTCAAAATCATTCAAAAACCAACTCAAAGATCGAGTATCTTGAAATCGACATACAACCCATTAAAGTAAAACTATAACCGGGTCCAATCATGTTAACAACACATATGATTTGAAGATTTGAGCATCAAGTGTTTCGAGGGTTTTTCAATCAAAAGAATCGATTAAAAACCAATCAAATGTTGATGAAAATGAAAACAAAGTATACCTTTGGAATCAGAAAGGTAATGCGACCTTGGATCTGTAGTTTGTTTGCACAAATAAACACTTCGAAATTTTCGGATTCTTGAAAAGGTTTGGAAAACCGATAATGAAATCGGATTTTTGTTTTTATAGGAAAAACTGACCCACGAAATCCGAATGGGTAAAATCCGATCCATAAGAAATCCAGAACCCACAAAACCGATAAAACATTCGGTTTTGGTCAAAATCCGATTAAAGTATTGGGATCCGATAAAAGTATCGGAATCCGACAACTTTTAGAGGATTTTCAACACTTCATTCGATTTTTCAAATCATTTCACTCCCCCTAAACTTTACATTTCATCTTTAAAAATAATTCTTTGAATATGAAGATGAAATTTTCAAAAATTTGAAAATTTCAATTCAAAAACAAAAAAACAGAAAAAATAAAACTCCCCCTCAAATTATGCACAAATGTACAACAATTTGAGATGAAGAAAAAAATATTTTTGAGTTTTGTGTGTTTTGTACATGTTTTTTATTTTTCATTTAATATATACAAAACCTGATATAATTTCTCCCCCTACAAGTATGAACCCTCAGTGATTCATAACTTGTATTTGCTCTGTCTGTCCATTGACCAAATTTGTCCTGCACAACTAGCATATACCATGTAAGATCTGTTGATTCAGAATGTTATGTTAAAATGTCAAATTCAACATTCCTAATCTTGACACTAAAGCATTAAAACGAGATTCATCTAACGCTTTGGTGAAAATATCAGCAAGTTGATTATCTATTTGAACATATTTTAATTCAATTAAACCTTTTTCAGCATAGTCTTTTATAAAATGATATCTGATGTCAATATGTTTCGTTTTAGAATGATGTACCGGATTGCACGTAATTGCAATGGCACTTTGCGAATCACACATTAGAGGGATTTTGTTATATACCAGACCAAAGTCGGAAAGCTGAGTCCGAATCCAAAGACATTGAGAACAGCAGCTAGCAGCAACAATGTGCTCTGCTTTAGCTGTTGATGATGAAACACAGTTATGCTTCTTGGACCCCCAGCAAACCAGTCTGTCTCCCAAAAAATGTGCACTCCCAGATGTGCTCTTTCGGTCTAGCATGCAACCGGCATAATCTGCATCAGAATTGGAAATTAGCCCAAACCTAGAATCCCTAGGATACCACAAACCTAGATCTGGGGTACCCTTAAGATATCTAAATATGCGTTTTACCGCCAGAAGATGAGATTCTTTAGGATTTGCTTGGAATCTGGCACAAAGACATGTAGAATACATAATATCCGGCCTACTAGCTGTTAAATATAGCAATGAACCTATCATTCCTCTATAAGTTTTCAAATCTACTGCTTTTCCTTCCGGATCAGCAAATAGTTTTGTTCGTGAAGCCATGGGTGTTGAGATTGATGAACAGCCAGTCATATCAAATCTCTTTAACAGATCTTTGATATACTTAGCTTGATTTATAAAAATTCCATGGCTAAATTGTTTAATTTGCAATCTGAGGAAAAAATTAACTTCCCCCATCATGCTCATTTCAAAGCGCTTTTTCATAGTATTCGAAAATTCATTGCCATATTTAGGATTTGTAGAACCAAATATTATGTCATTGACATATATTTGTACCAACACATAGTCGTTTCCAATCTCCTTTTTGAACGATGTGGTGTCAGTTTTCCCTTTGACGTATCCTTCGTTAAGCAAGTGTTTTGACAGCTCATCATACCAAGCTCTCGGGGCTTGTTTTAAACCATATAGAGCTTTGTCCAGAATGTAGACGTCATTGGGTCTGTTAGGATCTACGAAACCTTCAGGTTGACTAACATACACTTCCTCTTTCAATTTGCCATTGAGGAAGGCAGTCTTCACATCCATTTGATATACAGTGAAGTTTCTGTAGGAAGCATAGGCTAGGAAGAGTCGAATTGCTTCTATCCGTGCTACAGGGGCGAAGGTCTCATTATAATCTATCTCTTCCTGTTGATTATACCCCTTAGCCACTAGCCTAGCTTTATTCCTAACCACTACACCATCAGAATCCTTCTTATTCTTAAATACCCACTTCGTTCCAACAATAGATTTGCCTTTAGGTCGTGGAACTAGTCTCCAGACTTTGAGTCGGTCAAACTGATTTAGCTCTTCTTGCATAGCAATAATCCAATCAGGATCAGCTAGAGCTTCCGACACTCATGTGGGTTCGACCATGCTTAGAAAACTAGAGTGTTGACATATGTTAGCTGTAGCAGATCGAGTTTGAACACCGGAGTCCAAACTTCCTATGATTTGAGTCTCTGGATGACTCTTCAGCCAAACAGGTTCGGGGGATTGAACCTGAATGAAGTCATTAAATTTTGAAGATCAATTGAATTAATGTCTCCTGCCGCTTGATCATATCTTGGACTTTGTTCATTTGCAGGGATATTTGTAGCTTCAAACTCCGAGTTATCAGAATTTGTAGTCTGTTGAACTGTAGATACACTTGGTGGCTCAGTTATTGACACAGACTCCTGCTGAATATCAGTATTCACGGCTTCAGCCCAGTAGGATGGTGATAGCTTTGAGTATTGCAACATTGTTCTGGCAGCTTCAACCAAAGTTCTATTTTTCCTCTCAACTACTCCATTCTGCTCCGGAGTATATGTTGCCGAGAACTGATGATTAATTCCCTCAGAATCTAAATAGAAATCTAAAGTTCTATTTTTGAACTCAGTCCCATTGTCTGTTCAAACACTCTTCACCGGTTGTCCGTTCTGAGTTTTGTGTTTCTTTAGAAATAGAATTACTTGTTGTGGTACCTCACTCTTATGACTCACGAACCGGACCCAAGTGTACCGGGAATAATCATCAACCATCACCAAGATATATCTCTTTGCATTTCTTGACTGGACTTTCATTGGTCCGCAGAGATCCATGTGAATCAACTGTAAAGGCGCGGTAGTTGAAGATATCCGACTTAATTTGTGTGGAACTCTCTTCATTTTGCCCGCTTCGCAGTCCTTACAGAGATGATCTTTCTCAAATTTAAGCTTCGGTAAACCTCTGACCAAGTTACCATTCACCAGCTCGTTTATGTTTTTAAAATTCAAGTGCGACAACTTGCGATGCCATGCCCAGTTTAGGTCTGATGATGCTTTAGACAGCAGGCATACTGATGCGCCGGAACCTTTCTCAGACAAGTCAATTGTATACAAGTTTGACTTTCTGTTGCCACCCAAAATTTCTGCTCCATCTTCAGTTCTTAATGAATAGGAGCTTTTCTTGAAAACTACTTCCATACCATTATCACAGAATTGTCCTATGCTAAAAAGATTGTGGCCAAAGCCTTCCACATAGGATACTTTTTCTATCTTCAAATTTCCTGTTTCTATTACCCCGTGGCCTAAGATCGGCGAGACTTGGTCATTCCCAAACTTTACATTCCCTGTATACTTGCTCACATAGTGTTTGAGAAGACCTTTGTTCCCCGTCATATGTTTAGTGCAGCCCGAGTCCATGTACCATAGATGATCTTTCTGCACATGGAAAAGAAACTCGTTTGATTTGTTGTGTTAGATGTTTCAGGTGTTTTGACAACATTCAAACTTTCTTTGTTAAGCATTTTCTTTACAATCCATTTCCCTGTTGATTTCTCAGTTGATTTGATCACAGGTGAGAAATGCTTGTTTTTGACAACATACACGCTTTTCATTATGGGTTGATATGACACAACTTCTGTTGAATACGATGTATATGATGAATTTGAAACAGCTTTCTGTTGAAATTGGTTAAAAGATGTGAATTTGTTACGAACTACGGGAGTTGGAGAATGTGTTTGATTGTTGTTCATTATGTTCATATGGTCCCTCCATTGGTGAATAATGAATCCATTCTTATTGACGAACCAAAACAGAATTTTATTATCATTTGAATTCTTCCAGTTTTTGTTGGATTTTAATTCACTTTTCAGTTTATTTTGATGATTTTCACATTTGAACATACATTGTCCTTCAGGACAGCCATCTCCAGCACAACACATTTTGTTATCAACTACTTTTGCTTTTGAGCTCTCTATTTTGACTTTCCATGAAAAAAGTAACTCACAATTTTTATTACAGTATGATTTATGGATCTTACAAAATGGTTTCACTTTTTTCTTGGAATCAGTATTGACTACATGTGCTTTCTTCTTCTCTATCTCTTTCAGATCTTTCTTCGCAATCCACTTCATTGACGCTTTTGTCTCTCTTTTCTTCACATCTTTGATGTTTGACTTCTTCATGCTGTTGATTGAACCTTCTTTCCTTTTTAATTGAGCTAATTTTGATTCAGACAAGGAATTTTTGTTAGACATGTGAAGTGATTTAATAGATTTTAAAGCATGCACAGTTGATGTCTTTTTGATTTTTGGCATTTTAGGAATCTGCTTTGTGTTTGAAGATGATCCTTTTTCTGTAATATTGTTTGAATCACAAAACTGATTGCATTTATGTGACAAGAACTCTCTGCAAGCCTTCGGACACTGTGGATACACAATATCCAGATACTTGTCCAATTCGGTTAGCAATCTTTCCACCTTCTCTTCAAGCATCCTCCGTTTGATTCCATTGGAAATAAATTGTGGAATAAGAAATTGTGCAATAACAGAATTTTTATCTTTTTCATCAGATATTTCAATCTTTATCTCGGATGCAGCGGAATTTAATTTCTTGTTAAGATTAAAGATTGTTTCCTTTAAAACACAATTTTCCACATCAAATTTAATTTTCTGATCGATGCATGCAACTTCAAGCAATTCTTGCCTCCTTTGTAATTCCATATGTGGAATATACACTCGAGCATTTCCATCATTTGCTTCTTCAACAGCTTTCTTTACTGCAGGTGGGATAGGAATGAAGCATTCTTCTAACGCACAATCACCACTCTTCTCGGTGTCTGCGTAAGATGCATTCAGTTCATCATAATTAATTGAGTTTTGCATTTTCTTTGTTGTTTTTCTTTTGAGTTCTTCTTCATGCTTAATTTCTTCCTCTCCGACAAACACCATTTTTGAAGTCCAACCTTGATTCATTCGTTCTAATTGATACAGTTGAGTGCAATTGATTTTTGAGAAGAAGTTATTTTCATCATACCCTAACCCTTTATATCTGTTCTTGACATTTGGTTCAAGGTGTTTGAAAATACTATGACGTGTAGTTACTTTCTTTTTAACTATATCTTCAAGATGTTGAACTTTCTCATCAAGATTCCTTTTCTCCTTCATTATTAATTTAAGTTTATCTCTGCAGACAGTTTGGCTGCATTCAAGTCATGCACTTTTACCTCTGTTTCTTTTTGAAATTTGTTGAGTGCATTTTCTTTGTCTTTTATTTCTTGTTGAAGTTGTTCTAATTTTGAGAATTGAGTTTTTAAATCAACTTCACTTTTCGTTGCTTGTTCCATTTTTAGATTTATATTCCTTTCATGCAACTTCTGGTTCTTGTTCATGAGAGATTGATTCTGGGAAGTTAGGATCTCCACCTGTTGCATAAGAGTTAGTATATACTCAGTAGGAAATTCAGAGTCATCTGTTAATACCTTCTCTTCATTCTCAGCAACTGATGGGTTAGTGCCTTCAGTAGCAACCTCTGGTTCAATCTCTTCCTCTTCCTCATATTCACTCTCCATGTCTGACTCATCAAATCTAGCCATAAAACCAGAGTCATTTCCACGATTTCATCTTCACTCTCCCCATCGGTTTCCTCAAATTGACATTCCTCTACCTCAGCCATTAGAACAAATTGGGCATGGACATTGGGATCCTCATCACTGTTATCAGTTTCAGACAAGAATTGATCCTCTTCTGCAAGTAATGCCCTCCCACTATTTCTTTGTTTGATGAGGTTGAGTTTTTTCTTGTAATATTCTGAGTCCTTCACCTTGGGCTTTTTGCAATCCTTGATGAAATGCCCAGTTCCGCCACAGTTATAACATTTGCGCTCCTGGGCAGTTTCTACTTTTCTTTCATACCTCCTTTCTTATCTCTGACCATCCTTCTTTGGGAATTGATCATCTCTCCTTCTTGAGCCAGGCGTGAACCTCTGTCTGTTGTTTGTCTTGTTCTTCAGAAACTTATTCTGCATCATGTTGGTCAAATAGGCCATTGCCTCCATGATCTTTTCATTGTCAACCACATTTTCTTCCTCCGAATCTAAAGTTTCTGTTTCTATAACTTGTTTCATTTTAACAGACTTCGTTGAGCTCTTAACTCTTTTCTCATTTACCACCAGAGCCAGTGGATCTACAGTGTCTTTTTGTGTACCTAAACAAACATCATCCTGATATTGATTTAGTTCCTCAAAGATCATATGATGGGTAACCTTGTTGAGGTTCTTTTTATTCATTTGTCTATCGATCGCCACTTGGGATCTCCATTCAGACCCTAGAGAGTTTAGAAACCTAGTATTCTTCGTTAGATTCGAGTAATCATCAAGTTTCTGGTTTCTGAGGTCATTGAGTAGTTTACAGTAGCGACTGTAAGTTTCAATCAGTGCTTCCCCTTCTCTGGCTTTGAAATGATCAAAGGAGTTAACCAGTGTAGTCTCCTTGATCCATACCCCTGACTCTGTGCCTTCCATCTGACTCTTAATTTCATCCCATATCTCTTTTGCAGTGTTGAGACCATTCACCTTGATGTAAAATTCTGAAGAAAGGCCATGTTTTAAGTAGTACTTTGCTTTTCGATCAGCTGTGGCTCTGTGTTTTTCTTCAGCAGTATACTCAGATGGAAGTTTTTCTCGGTGGGTTTCATCCAAAGGTGGATTATGATGAGAATCTGCTTCTTGATCTATCCTTAAAACACCATTTCCTTCCAATATGCCCTTCTTCATTTCCTCACCATATTGCTCATTGTTGTCTATAAAATCCATAAACCGACCTTTCAATACATGATATTCTCCTCTATACAACACTGGTGACTTCGTGTCTGATCCGAATGAAAGTGTTTCACTGTATGTACTCATTCTTGCTTTGAGGATCTTTTCTTTGTAAGATAATTGATTGAAGAATTCTTTTGTAATCTGAAATCCGATACTCACTGAAATCCGAAACTCACTTGTCTAAAATCCAAGTCTTAAAATCCGATTCCTATCAAAACTTCAAAATCCCAGTCAAAATCCGATAGAAATGTAATCCGATGGATTCAAAATCCGAATGTGTAGAAATCCGATAATGTTTTGAAATCTGTATGTTTCAAAATCCAAGAAATTGGAAAACCGAATTGAAATCCGAATGATTCAAAATCCGAAAGATTCAAATCCGATGATTTGAAATTCGAGATAATTCCAACTTTGTAAATCCGTTCAATCAAATCCGTTGATCAAATCCAACTCCAAAATACGATACTTGGCAAATCCGAAATTAAACCAGACAACTAAACAATCCGATTGCAAACCCCAAATCCGCAACTCAATCCTTGTATTTCCAAAATCTGCAACACAGAATCCGATAGAAAATTATCGGAATCCGATTGAAATCTTCGGATTTTGCAGAATCCGATTGTTCTTGATATCAAATCCGAAAGTTCTTGTAACTGTTGTAACCGCCAACTTTCAAACTTCAAATTCTTCCGAATTTAGATCAAATTCGCGAATTTTTTCTTCCAGAGGTTTCGTATACACACGAATTACAATTTAGAATCAAATTTACAACAAAATTCAACCTCTAGAATACATTTTAGATCAATTTTTCTCAAAAACCGAAAAATACAAAATCTCAAATTCGACACAAACTGTTGCAGTGATTGATCGCGGACTCACACATATTAATTCTAATGATGATTGCGAATCCAATATATTTCTAATCCTCCATTTTCATACACAATTCGATAGAAATCATATTACACTCAAAGTCTACCAAAATACCTCAAAATTTGACAAATTCCTTCGGATTGTTGCTGTTATCTCTCGAAATCTTCAATCAAGAGCCTTATCTTAGCAAAGATCAGGCTCTGATACCAATTGTAGAGCAATCAAATGAATACACAATAGATTCAAGTAGAGAGAAAAGTATGGAAAACACCTTAATGTGTGTGTTTTCTATTCAATATAATATTCAAGGTTACAAGGAAAGAAGACAACACTACTATATATACTAAGTACAAAGTAAAACATAAAAACATTAAATTGTGACTAGGAGAACTAGGACATTGAGCCCTGCTCAGTGTCATGCCATGTTGCATAGGAACGAATCCTTTATTGGATTCTTCCATCCTGAATCTTTTCAGGACTTTGTCTATGTACATGCTCTGGCTGAGCACTATTAGGCGCTTGGACCTATCTCGATAGATCTTTATGCCCAATATATACGACGCCTCTCCCATGTCCTTCATAGAGAAACATGTTCCCAACCAAGCCTTAACACTCTTAAGTGTTGGAACATCGTTTCCTATGAGTAGTATGTCATCGACATATAAGAGTAGAAATGTAGTGTTGCTCCCACTAGCCTTGACATATACGCATGGTTCATCTTCGCTTTTGTTAAAACCAAAGGTTTTAACCTTCTCATCAAAGCAAAGATTCCAGCTACGAGATGCTTGCTTTAGTCCATAAATGGATTTTTGCAGCTTGCACACTTTATCAGGATGGCGTGGATGCTTAAAATCTTCAGGTTGTGCCATATACACATCCTCATTAAGCTTTCCATTGAGGAATGCTGTTTTAACATCCATCTGCCAGATCTCATAGTCATAGTATGCAGCTATTGCTAAGAGAATCTTGATAGACTTTATCATGGCCACTAGGGAGAAGGTTTCCTCATAGTCAACACCATGAGTTTGAGTGAACATTTCCATGCATATCGGTCTTCTTCTTGAAGATCCATTTACACCAAACGGTTTTACAACCTGGTGTAGGATCAACTAAGTCCCAGACTTGGTTATCCTGCATGGATTGCATCTCGCTGTCCATTGCCTCCTTCCATTTAGCAGACTCTGCGCCCGCCATCGCTTCCCGGTTGTTTGTAGGTTCATCAGAATCTACTAATTCATCATTTCCAGAGACGAATAACCCATATCTCTCCGGTTCATGATGAATCCTACCAGACCTGCGTGGAGTAGATGGTACAATGTCAGATTCCTCAGCTTCCATCGGCTAAGGCTTGCTAGTGTCAACTTCAGGTTCCATGTTAGTTGTCTCTTGAATTTTCTTCAAGGTCAACTTGGTTCCCACTATCCTCTATGGATAACATGTTCCTTTCTAAAAAGACAGCCCCTCGAGACACAAAAACTTTGTTCTCGGAAGGCTTATAGAATATGTATCCATATGAGGACGCCGGGTATGCGATGAATAGACACTTCTCAGATCTAGACTCTAGCTTGTCTTGAGTCTCACGTATAACGTAAGCCTCGCAGCCCCAGAAACTTATTGGTAGCATAGTTCGGCACATCATGGACCAAACCATATCAAAAAATGTTCGGTTCCTCCTCTCGGCAACCCCATTATGTTGCGGTGTCCTTGGAGGAGTCAATTGTGAGATAATCCCACAATTTCTAAGATGTTCGCGGAACTCAAGACTAACATACTCACCACCTCTATCAGATCTGAGTATCTTAATCTTCTTGCCTAGTTGATTTTCTACTTCGTTTTGAAATGTTTTAAACATGTCAAACGTTTCGTGTTTATGTCTAACAAGATAAACATAACCATATCTGATATCATCAATAAATGATACGAAGTATCTAGCATTGTCTCTTGTGCACGATCTAAAAGGTCCACACACATCCGTGTGTACGATATCCAATAGATCTTTGCCCCGTTCATTTGAACCGGTAACGGCGCCTTCATCATCTTGCCTAGTAAGCAAGACTCGCATTCTTCATTAGATCCAAGATCAAATGATTCCAAAATCCCATCCACTTGGAGTTTGGTGATGCGGGCTTTGCTTATATGGCCAAGACGACTATGCACAAAGACATTTTATCCAAAGTATTGGATTTTCTAGTACCAACATTCATGATTGAATATTTATTATTATTGTTGCAAACATCAGTTTCATAAACACCATGACAAGGATAAGCTTTGAATATTAAGATAGAATCTTTAAATACGGATATAACTCCTTTATTAAAACTAAAATCAAAATTATCCTTGAATAATGCATGGAAAGAAATAATGTTTCTATAAATACTAGGAGAATAGCAACAATCTAATAATAAAATAGAGGAGCCGGAAGGAAAAGACAGCTCATAGCTTCCAATCCTCTCCACAGCAACAACTTGCTTGTTGCCCATGATCAGGTCCAGCTCTCCTTTCTTCAACATTCTACTTTCCTTTAGACCCTGCACATTTGTACAAATGTGAGATCCACATCTCGTATCTAGTAACCAAGAGTTAGAAAAAGAAGTTGAATTAAGTTCAATCATGTATATACCTAAAGGTCCAATACCTTTGGCCTTAAGCTTCTTCAGCTCATCCAGATATATAGGACAAGTACGCCTCATATGAACCTTCACACCGCATTGGTAGCAGGTCGCATCTTCGAGCGTCGTGGCCTTAGGAGCAGGAGCTTTGGAGGAATTCCTTTTGACTGCAGGCTTAGGCTCAGCAACTGCTTTACCTTTACCCTTGGACCTGGAAGACCCCTTCTTCTACTTAACTCCACCCTCACGGATGGCTAACACTGGAGATGCACTAGAGGTAGGAGTTTTGTGCTTGGCCATGTTCTCTTCTACATTCTTGAGCATGCCATGCAATTCCATAAGGGTTTTGTTCATGTTATGCATGATGTAGTTCGTAACGAACTGCTCATATGCCCTGGTCAATGAACTAAGGATGATGTCAGCAACCATCTCATTCTGAACTTCAAAACCCAACCTTTGAAGCTGGTCAACATACGACTTGATTTTCAAGACGTGTTTGCTGACACTAGTACCCTCTTGCAGCTTTATCGTGAGGAGCTATCTCATAGTCTCGAACCATTCCTGATGTGCTTGCTGTAGGAACATTTCCTTCAGCCGCACAATCATGTCATACGCACTATGACCATCGAAGCCCTTTTGGAGCTCCGGTGTCATAGTGGTAAGCATTAAACAGACAACCTCAAGAGACTCCTTCTTATGCTTTGCGAAAGCATCCCTCACATTCTACGCAACATTAGCCTTTGGTTCCTGAGGAACAGGCTCATCTAGGACATACTCCTTGTGTTCGTACCTAAGGACGATCCTTAAGTTACGTAACTGATAATCCCTTAATTCTTCAAGTATCAAGCAAATCTTCTATTGCATGTGTAGAACTATGAGAGAATACTAATTACACCTTGATTAACACATAGTTCATATCATTGATTATGGCAATTGATTCATGATTAGCCTTATTCATAGGCTTATATACTCCATGAGTATATTTACAATTAGGACCCTCTAGTTTGTAATTAATACAAACTTCACTCAAAATGTAATCTTCTATTCTATACAATTAATAAACCGATGTTATGTCTTTTTGGCATCTTACGCAAAACTATAACAAACTCCCCTTTTGAATCATGCAGATATTATTTTTCAATTAATATTCTTTTGAAGCTTTGGGGAATCTTCAAATGTTTTCTTTCTGATCTTGAGCTCTCTTGTCTTAAAATAAGTTTTGCTTTTGCATGAGGAATATTTTGTTCTCTCCCCCTTGAATGTAGCTCTTGATCTTGTTTATCCTGTTCATAATGTCTTGATCACACAATTATCTTTTCTTTTGAATCTCTTGATCTTTTTCAAATTTGATAGATATCTCTTTTCTTTGCTCCCCCTTGACTTGACATATATTGATTTTTTAGAATTAAACTTTTCTTTGTCTCCCTCTTAACATATGAATTTGGTTTTCTTTAGCTGCACAATTTTGATGAGCTATAAGAATAGGATTGAGAATAAGAACTCATCATCATCTTCAACTCAGTAAGAATCAACTAATATTTTTGTTTCCTTCTTTCAAGATCAACTGAATTTCAATTTCTTTAAACTTTCTCCCCCTCATGATGATCAGGATTCTTCATAAACTTAGACCGTTTACTTCGCTAATGGGTATGTTTAGACCGTTCACTTCGGTAACGGGTATGTTTAGACCGTTCACTCCGGTGACGGGTATGTTAGACCGTACACTTTGGTGTCGGGTATGTTAGACCGTACACTTCGGTGTCGGGTGTGAGACCAGCACTTCAGTGCCGGGTATGTTAGACCGTTGTGACGACAACGGGTGAGACGAGACCGTCCTAGTGACGGGTATGATGAGACCACTTACCACGGTAGTGGGTATGAGTTGAGTAGTAAGTGCACTATTTGGTTGTAAGTAGTATACCCGCTAAGCCTTGGGCTTACAGATGTTGTTTCATATCTTTTCAGGTTACGACCATGGCGGGGCTCCAGCACAGTGATGATAGCTCTAATCCCAAGCTTCCGTAATCTTCTAACGTAGTTTTCAACAGTAATAGTTGTAATTACAAACAATGAGGACGACGATTGTAACTTAATGAATTATGGGTGTTTATTCAATGAATAGTATGTCATGTAATTACGTTATCATTGATTATGAATGTCTTTTATGAATGAATTATGTAAAAAAAATTTGGGACGTTACATTTCCTCACTTGTTTTCTTCATCTGATGCTCCTTAGCTGATATCCCTTGGCTGATACTTTGGGTAGGATCTGATGGTCAGTTGATGGTTCCATACTTAGCATATTTTCCAGAATCTGATTCAAACAACACATGTTTGAATTCTTTCTAAGTCATACTGAATGTAGGGTTTGGTTATGTAACGCCCCGAAGATCAAAAGTTGTTATGATTAAGTGTTACAAAGATTAGAGATGTTTATCTAAATAGAGGGATTAAAGTTATCATTTTAATAGTTGATAAGTGCAGGGATTGTTTGTAATTCTTGAAAGGTAATATATATATAAATGTAAGTATGTTGACTTTGATAGTCAAAGCATTTGTCAAACACATACACACTTATGTGCACAACAAAGTTCTCTCTTCTCTTTTCAGTTTGGAATCAAGAACACATAAGTTTAGCATCTCAAGTAGTTACTTTGAGAGCCTAGATCAGCAAGGTATGTGTAGTTTACTTGATTTTAGTGTTTATGGGTCAAAAGAGAGATTCTTGGTGAATCAATGATCTTGTGTTGTTGTTTGTATGTTGGTGATATTATTTAGCTGTTTAGGTGTTGAGAAACACCCCTATGATGTTAAAAACTGATTAGAAATGGGTTTTGTTGAGTTTTGGTTGGAAAAACAGTGTTCTGGCCGACTTTCTGGTGCAGACCAGGGGAGGCACGGGCGTGCCTATAGAGGGTATGGGCGTGCCTTACTCCCTGTGGAAAAACCTAGTTCATAAGGTACTTCCTGTGCTTTTTGGCTGAGGCACGGGCGTGCTTGAGGGAAAGGCACAACCATGCTTAGGAAAGGCACAGCCATGCCTGGGGGGAGGCACATCCATGCTTAGGGTGTGCCTAGAGGGTGCCCAGCTTGCAATACTTAGAATTTGTGTAATTTCTATATAATGCTTGTAGGTACTATTTGTCGACGTATGCGGTGACTTTGTAATCGATATTTGAGCTATTGTTTGAACCAACCTTGTTACTGAGGTGAGTGTACTAGTTCTTTAGCATGTTTAGCATATGACCATGATTTAGATGAACAACATAATATTTGTATTATGAGACATGAATGTTATATGTATACAATGAAAGTAAGTATGGTACATAATACATACGAGGTGTAACCTTTTACAAAGAATAGTGTTAAGATATACGGCTATATAGATGATGTAACTGTACACCAAAGCATTACAAGTATCTATGAGTCAGTATATGTATATGTGCACTAGAAGATATGTTATGTTATAACCAGATATAATATGCATACGTGACTAGATATGTTATGTATATGTGACCAGATATGATATGTATACGTGACCAGATATGATATGTTATGTTATGACCAGATATGACATGTGATACAAGTACAGGTATATAGTCTTGCCATGAGCATAACTATGCCCAAGAACAAAGATAGGGTAGTCAGCGAGCTGTTTACCAATAGCAGTTGGGATAGGCTACTCCTGCGAGGTGTAGATAAGCCCAGCACAGAGGATACCTAGTGATGAGGGGTATATTAAGCTCCTTATACCCAAGAAAAGCTTATAAGCCAGACACAGAGGATACCCAGTACGCGCAAGCGTAGCTTTGTATCCAAGATAGTAGAATGGGGTATATCGAGTTCTTTTACCCAAGAGAAGCGCTGGGGATATTCTACACTGAGGTGTAGATAAACCCTAGTACAGTAACAGTTTTGCATATTTTTAGGTGATACAGCTTGGATGCGAGACATCCTGAGAAGATCTTACTCCAGTTATTACAGTTTGGATACAAGATATCCTGGGGAGATTTTACTCATGTTCCTTGTTGTTTATGCTCAGTTAGTATGCTCACTAAGCGTTAGCTTATGTTTCAATATTGCATGTTGCAGGTTATGCAAATTCCAGCAAGGGTAAGGCCCCAGTACGGTGCTTAGTCGGATAGCTCCTGGTTTTCAAGAAGCAAACATCGACATTACTTTTGTAAATGTTAGCACACGTATGTTTAGAAATTGTATTATTGTGAAACTCTGATATCTTTTTGGTGCTAACACGTAAGATAATGTTTTTAAATTAAAACTGGAAATGAGGTGTTACAACTTGGTATCAGAGCCAAGGTTTAAGGGATTTGGGTACACATGAGTGTGATGCCTGAACTTAAACCATGGTTTTGAGGTTAAGTGGAGCTATCCCTGGGGCAGTAAACCTTGTTGAGCATACGGTTAGTAAAAGTTTATGATTGATATTTGTTTTACAGATTGAGTACGAATTAGCATGTTTATGCATGTACAACAGTTATGTGGCAAAGTGGTAAATGTTATGAAGCTGGGATCTGTAACACCGCTTCTGAATTTAGTTGCTTTAATGTCAAAAAAGATTTTAGCAGCGGAAAATTTTCTTTTAAAACACCAACTGTCATTTACATTATCAAAAGAACGTAGGTGTTACCAATGTATAGGAACCGACCATAGAATCATATTACATTACAACATATATCTACAAATGTTCCACCCACAAGGGGCAATGTACATCCCATAAGTAACCCGCCTCGCAGGCCATCTAGTCTTTACCTGAAAAGGGAAACAAAGTATCATTAGCTACACTAGCTAGTGAGTACATACAATCATAAGCATCAATGTAGTAAGTCATGCGTCATATAGTAAACAATCATTGCTAGCTTAGCACATAGCGGTGTGATGACAAGATCGGTAAGAGTCGTGTCTTGTAGGGAAATCAATCCCGCTCAACAACTCAGACCGGGGGATCAGACACGACCAATCCGCGCTAGTGGGGGAGCACAAGGCAGTCCACCAAGCATCGTTCACAGAGCCAAAGGCTCTACAGGTAATCTAGCTACAATCAGCTGATCACCACTCACGTTAAGGCACGGTGGTTCTGCAGAACCTTGATCCAGGATGCACCCCGAATCACCGTTAAATCCAGAAATGACCGAAGTCCTGTTAAGATCCAGCTAACCGGCTGACCTTAACCATGCGTCAGATAGTCTGCAGACAGGTCACATACACATATACGTACATTTGATCCCACCGGGATCCATCATCTTACATATAACATCATTAAGTAGTTATTCATGCAAAGCATCATATACTAACTAAGTGGTTCCAAACTGGACCCACTGGCATGCTCCTGACACATACTCTAACATCATACAAGTCATACACTTACCTCTTCGAGCGTACCTGCAAAAGCAAGTTAGTAATACATAGTACATTCATAGTCACTTAGCAGGAAAGCCTTACTCTACTGAGTCTCATGGTCGTAGGCCACTCACCTGAGCTGTTACTAGGCACATGTATTGGCTTGAGTCCTCTAACAAGTTCACCTAGCATATCACATTGACTTTAATCATTCACATGTGCATTCAAGACTTCACAAAACAACATTTAACATTGGACATTACACAAATCCGCTAGAACTGTCGGATTTGGGGGAAATCCGATGGTTCTGTCGGATTCATGAAATCCGACACTTCAAACCATGAAATCCGATACTCAACATTCGGATTCCAACACTTGGGAATTCCAATCATGTATGTGAAATCCGACACTTGCGGATTTCGACACATGGATGGAAATCCGATTCTTCCAATGAAATCCGATTCTTATCGGATTCCGACACTTAGAATCCAGAACCAAGAAAATCCGACAAAGTTGCGGATTCCAATGGCTACAAAACATGAAATCCGACAGAGTTGCGGAATCCAACACTTCTATCGGATTCCGACAATTCCTTCGGTTTCCAATACATGCGGATTCCGACAACTTAATCTCCGATAGCTTCATTCAATCATCTAAACAACTTTATTTTGGCTTGCTTTAAGCCCAGAACATCATAACATCATCATCTAATCGTCATAAACACATGAAATCCCAACAAGAACACCATTCATGCAAAACCCACTTAGAAAGTGAGCTTTCCATATTCTTCAAGGTGTTCATGCATGGATTCATAGTTCTCAACATGTTATACATGCTTCTAATCTTCTAAACATCTTAAAATTATGTTGCTAACCATAAAGATCAACAACCGACTTCTTTTCTTTTCTTCTTCTGGAAATCCGAATGCAACGAGAGAGAGAGAGCAACGAGAAACCGAGAGAGAAAGTGTGTGTGTTTTCTTTTGCTATATTTGACTTGGAAAGTCAAATTATACATACATATTCAACCCTATATTCTCAGAGGCGGTCGCCTCTTACTTCACGTAGGGTTTTCCTTAATTAACTATGTACACACATAGCTAATACACACATCTTATTCGTACATGCATACGTACATACATACATGCAAACACATATTCATTTAACTCAACAAAAACTTACATAATACTTCCTATTACAATATCTATACATAGGTACGTACTAATTACAACTAGGCCCAAGTTGAGGATGTTACAAATCTAACTTCTTAAGAAGATTCCGTCCTCGGAATCTACTCAGTGATAAACAGGCGAGGGTATCTTGTCTTCATCTCGTCTTCAACTTCCCACGTCAGGTTTGGACCCAGATTGTGCTTCCACTTCACAAGGACTAGTTTAATCATCTTCTTGCGTAGCTTCTTGACCTTCGTATCAAGAATCTCAACAGGTTCTTCAACTAATCGCTTGGAAGAGTCGACTTTCAGTTCTTGCAAAGGAATAATCTATTCTTCCTCAACGTGGCACTTGCGTAAGTAGAACACGTTAAAGGTGTCGTGTATTCCAGATAATTCAGGCGGCAGCTCTAGAGTTACCGTCTGATCATTCACTTTGAGTATTATCTTGAATGGGCCAATGAAACGTGGACTTAGCTTCCCCCTACGTCCGAAACGAATGACGCCTTTCCAAGGAGAAACCTTCAAGAGCACACGGTCACCGACTTCAAATGTAGCGGGGCGACGCTTTGGATCCGCATACATCTTCTATCAATCCCGAGCTGTTTTTAGCTTTTCAAGAGCCACATTCACTTTGTCAGAAGTAATCAGGAAAATTTCAGGTCCAGCGAACTGCTTCTTTGCTAGGCTCCAACCAACAGGTCGGAGTGCGACATCGTCTTCCGTAAAGAATCATCTATGGTGGCATTCCAATGCTGGAATGATATGAATTGTTGTAAGCAAATTCAATCAATGGGAGATGAGAATCCCACAATCCACCAAACTCGAGTACACAGGCACGTAGCATATCTTCCAACGTCTGTATCGTACGTTCAGATTGGCCATCAGTCTGTGGATGATAGGCAGCGCTCAGATGAACACGAGTGCCAAGTTCGCGTTGTAGACTCTGCCAAAAATTTGAAACAAACCGAGAGTCACGATCAGATACAATAGAACAAGGAAGACCGTGACGTGACACTATCTCATCAATATACAACTGGGCTAAACGGGTCAGCGAAGCAGATTCGTTCGTTGCCAAGAAATGAGCACTTTTCTCCCCCTCATGATGATCATCTTCAACTCAGTAAGAATCAACTAATATTTTTGTTTCCTTCTTTCAAGATCAACTGAATTTCAATTTCTTTAAACTTTCTCCCCCTCATGATGATCAGGATTCTTCATGAACATCATGTAATTGTAATTGACATTCAGCTTGATTTGTGCATGAATACTTCAACATTTATAGCTTAGAATCCTCCTTGTGACATTCAGTTGAATTTATCAAATATGTATCTCTTTGATATGTATCAAAGTTCCCGTTGGGAAATGTTAACACCGAGATCACATAGATTGCTCATTAACAGAACAGTTTGAATAAACTGTGTGACCCACATTCAGTGTTGGAATAAGGATAGCACTGGTAGGATTTCCATCTATCATCGTGAATATCACAAAGATAACACTCAAGATGTTCCGGTATCAGTTACGAAAACTAGATACTTGTGACATTTCCATCATGTGTCCTAAGAAATAAAGTTATATAGCAATAAGCTCTAGACTCTATAAGTGCATGAAAGAAGTCGGGGACCGGAGCAGCATGTCCTCCTTGTTTCAATATTAACAATCTCCGAGTGAGATGTCAATAGAGATGTGCTAATTCTCCGTGTGAAGTTGAAACAATCATCTTTTAAGAGATAATTGAGTAGCTGGGTGGGGTTAGTGCATTGCATAACTGGGTCCATGATGTATTCTTCAATACCAAATTTCAACACATGAAATCTAGTAGTATATGTGGTTACCCAGATTGACACTGTTTTGAGAGGATCTTTCTTTTATTTGATCCTATCTCTCACCCTCAGCTCTCTAAATATTTTTCAACTTCTCCCTCAAACTCTCTTTCCAAAATGAATATTTGTATCTCCGTTGGATACAAATTGACACTTGTTATCTGTTTAAATGATTATGAGCAATCATATTGATGTCAACAAGAATGATTTTCACGAAATATTCAGTTGAGAAAGATTGTCAAGAATGATTTGAGCAATTAAAGAATATGAACAATCAAAGAATTTTGAAGTAGGAAATGAAAAAATGATTTGACATGTATGCTCAAAGTGATTTGTTGATCATATGCACCCCCATCTCCTGTTCCACCCCTCTCATTTCATTTTATCTCTGCCCACCAATCAGTATCACGTGATAACTGATACTGTTCACCTATTTGACCTATTAAACACTTACTTTGTTTTTTTAAAGCATAAGGTGAACTCCTGGGGCAGGTCCTTCCGGTTCAGGATTGACCATAGGAGTAGAATCATCCTACACTCACTCACTCTTTGGTGCCATAAAAATATGTGTCACATAAAAAATGATTGACACAAGAATGAACGGTTACCATAATGAATGGAATATTCGACAATAAAGGAAAGATTTCCAGAATTATTACCGGGATAGAATTCAAGAAATGAAATATGAGCGTTTAGAAGATCAACAGTCAAATGAATCAAGAAAGACATCAGAATGAATCACCGAATGAATGCCTTCTCGATGGGAAAACAATAAAATTTGAAAAATGAAAAATCTTTTTGAATTTTAAAATTTTGTATTGTTTTTGAAATTTTCATTTTTAAAATGATTTGAAAGAAAAAAAATAAACTCTTCCTATGTTGATGCATTTAAATTCGAAAATGATTTTCATCAACTAGGTTAGAAAAAAAATTGCTCCCCCTACAAGAATGCACAAAAATAGTTTTCATTTTAAACAAAATTGCAATCTTGTAGGTTCTCGACGAAAATGATTTGTCTGTCAAAGAATCTATGTCGTTCTTGCTCCCCCTACAAATAATGAACCATTATCACACAAGTTATATCAAGGAATGATAAACTACAAACATTAAGTTTCTTAGGACATTAGACTCGGGCTAATGCTGAACACAATGACATGTGAAATGGACTGCAGGGAACACTCTTCTTTCTTCAAGTCAAGAGATTGAAATTGTTAGCATACTGAACAAAATGTGCTTTTCAACGTATTCTGAATGATCTTCATTGTGTTCCAACAATGTCTCTGACTAATCTGCAAAACTGATTAAGCACACTTTGGTACCCACTTGAAGTTGGGTCCAGCTATGATAGGTTTATGAACCTTTCTATGCATTGGGCCTGTATGCCATTGGGGAATACCATTTTGAACAACAAATTTATGATTAGTTCTTGAAGTTTTACAAATCTTCTCTTTTGAAAGTCTGACTAAGTGCTTGACTGAGTATACCACAAAAGGATATTTGACATCAGTTTTGAGCACAAAATTTTCATTATGCTTTGATTTAGAGAAGAATTTGGTATTTTTGATGTTTAAACGAATGATATTGCATATCAGCATGATTGTCCTTACCAGAATGATGTTGTCTATGCATTCTTCTTTGTGGTACAACATTGGAATTAAAACCATCATTGATGACATTCTTCATTCGAAACTCAGATACTCTAGGTTTAGTTTCTGAAAATATGCTGGTAGGTATTGCGTTGGATGAGAATTCATTAGTTATGACATTTTTGATACGGAATTCTGATGATGAAAAACATGCATTTGAATGCACATGATTGATTGAACCACATTGTGAATTAAATATTGAGGTTTCTGTGGTTTTCTTCTTTTCAGTCCAGAAAGATAATATCTTTACAAACATGTCACCTAGATTCTTCTTTGGAATCCAAGCTTGTTTAGTCTTTGGTAAAGAATCATTTGAGCTTACTGAAAATTCAGAATCAATATAACTTGAATAAGATGCATTATGTTGACTTCTAAATTCAGTTTCTTTTGGCTTTTGAGAAGAAGTAGTTGATTTGGGAGTAGAAGCATCAATGAAATCGTCATCTGATTTTCTACTTTCAGCATCTGCAACAGAAAAATAAGAGTCAGTATCGCTACCACAATATGTTTCTGAATCAAAATTGATATTGTCAGCGGAAGTCTTGGTAGATTCAAAATCTTTTTCAGCAAGAAGCATTGCGAACTTGAGTTTAGCCAAAAACTTTAGTCTCTCTTTTTCCAATGTTTTCTTCTTTGTGTCCAGAGTCTTCTGAAGTTCAGATATTTTGTTTTTCAGAACTGAGCTGGGAATATATAGTTTAGAAGAGGCAGTAAGATCTTGCTTAAGTCCTGTGACTTTTCTTTGCAATTCAGCCTTTTCAATACCTAAACTCGCTATCAACTTATCATCATTCTGCAACATCCTTTGAAAATATTGACGTTCAACAGAAAATTCAGATATGAGGTCTTTAAACTTGGCATTCTCTTCTGACAAAATCTCTGCTTTCTTTTTCCCCTCTTTAGAATGTACTTCAAGTTGTGAAATTTTCTCCACAAACTTACTTCTTTCTTCTTCAAACATTTTCTTTTCACTTTCCAAACTCTTTTATAGGTCTAATACCTTTGTTTCTTTCTGTAACTCAACTTTTTCAACAAGTAGCTGTTGCTCAAGTTGTTTCAACTTATCATGCAATTCAGCTTTTTCAACTTGTAATTCACTTGCTCTTTTCTTTTCAAATTCAACTTGTTCTTTTAGTAATGAACTTTCTCCACTCAGAATTTGCATCTGTTTCTCCTTTTTGATTATATCATCTGATATACGTTCAATCCTTACATCATAAATTGTATTTCTCCGTGTCAATGTGTGAATCTCTTTGTTCAGTGAAGAAATCTTCTCTTTGAGCTGGATATTCTCATTAACCAATCCTTCTTCCTTCTTTTTCTTAAAATTTACTTCAACTTGTGGAATATTCGTTGATATCTTGATACCTGAAAACTATACGATCGTTTAGGAATGATTTGATTTGATCAAAAATTTAATCAATAATAATGATTTGAAAGTGTAGTATGAGAATCAATTAGAGTGACTATGATAATCCCTTAATTCTTCAAGTATCAAGCTAATCTTCAATTGCATGTGTAGAACTATGAGAGAATACTGATTACACCTTGATTAACACATAGTTCATATCATTGATTATGGCAATTGATTCATGATTAGCCTTAATCATAGGCTTATATACTCCATGAGTATATTTACAATTAAGACCCTCTAGTTTGTAATTAATACAAACTTCACTCAAAATGTAATCTTTTATTCTATACAATTAATAAACCTAACAGCAACCAATCAAGGTAGTTAATCACAGTAAGTTTATCCTTCTCAAGGAAGGATCGCGGTGTTAAATTAGAATGCGATGATGAAGACATCTACAAAAAAAAGTTCCAATAGTTTTAGTTTTCACCGAATAAATATCCTCATTAAAATAATTACCCAAAAAAAACGTTTTAACAATGCTAAGATCCATATTTCATTTCAAGTTCGTGGAGTTTTTCCGTGCCCATGAAAGTGAAACAATTTAGGTAGGTAAAGAATTACCAATCACGGCCATATGTTCCATTCTTAAATCCTTGCGGGGTTCAATACGATAAGCGTGTCAAATGGCATGTTTAACCCCTTCTACGCCGACCCTTTCCCGAAGACGGTTTACCTAACAACGGGTCCAGATCGCAAGTCTTCCCTAATAATACACGTAGTCATCCGGCCCAGGACTCCTGGGAATTGTGAATACTCACCAAATCTAGATCCGTCCCAGGACTCCCGGGTATCGCGAACCTAGAACCGATGTGTGTCTTAAAATGGACGGCGTGTGACTTACATTTTTCGAAAAGCGGGTTTTTGTTTTCCAAGATAAAAGAATTTAACTTTTAAGCAAAATCATGTCAAACCATATAGTTTTAGAAATTGCTTTGTTTACGCGAGTTGTATCGATTTTATAACACATACAAGTTTGACTACCAAAGACAGGTGGCTAGGCAGGTCGATCGGGAGGCAGGATCCTTTCAGTCAAAAGACCTTTTCGGAAAATCCAACAACCAAGCCAAATTCGACTATTCTAGGCACCACCTTCTCAAGGGTACTCCTGATATAGGTTCGTGGTATCCAAGGGATTCAAATCTATAGTTATATGCTTATTCAGATGCAGACTATGCTGGTTGCATGTTTGACCGAAAGAACACATCTGGCAGTGCACACTTTTTGGGTGATAGGTTGGTGTGTTAGGCTTCTAAGAAATAGAATATTGTCTCTACTTCAACTGCTGAGGCTAAATATGTTGCTGCTGCAATGTGCTGCTCTCAGAGTTTGTGGGTTAGGACTCAGCTCTCTGACTTTGGCCTACACTATGACAAGGTCCCACTACTCAGTGATTCACAATCTGCCATAGCTATCTCATGCAATCCAGTTCACCACTCAAAGACCAAGACATTGATATACGGTATCATTTCATTAAAGATAATGTGGAGAAAGGTCTGATAGAGCTTCAATATGTTAAGAATGGCGATCAACTTGCCGATCTGTTTACTAAACCATTAGACGAAACTCGTTTTAATGAGTTAGTATCCAAATTAGGTATGTTGAATTATAAAGTCTAACTATCAATCATTTGTTTTGAGTGGGTATTTCACTTTGTTTGTTCATTGTGCAGATAAATGAAAGCATAATCTAAGAGGGAGTGTTAATCTTCCGTACAAGTTACGCATGCTTGTAGGGGGTGTAAATACCAAAAACATTTCACAAATCAAACAAAATACCAAAAACATTTCACAAAACAAAGAAAATGTCAGAAACATTTACAAAATTTATGAAAATATCAAAAATATGTGATCTCATTGGTTTACAATTGAAAAATACAAAAATATTTGAATTTTTGGTTAATAAAAGAAAAGAACAAAAAGATTTCAAGCTTAAGTGCTTAATTCACTTCGAATTCGAAATCTTGATCTTCGAATTCGAAATGATCTTTCAAATCAAAGGGAGGACTTCAAACATCCATTCCAGTTTTCTCATTCAAAATAAACAAAGAAGTTTGATTTTTGCATTCGAAAGGCACAACGGAAGACTTCGAGTGCTTATTGTCTTCATATTCGAAGTCAAAGGACTTCGCATGTGAAGCCCACTAAGTTCTAGTTCACTTCGAGCGCCTTCGTAAGCTTCAATTCAAAGCAGTGGACTTCGAATACAAAGCCATCGAATGTTAGTTCACTTCGAGCACATTTACTAGCCTCAATTCGAAGCTAGTAGACTTCGCATTCTAAACAGTGCATCTCAAATGCACTTCGAGCGCTCATGAACAATTTATTAAATGGAGCTAAGAACAACTCACTTCGAATTTGAAGTCTTCACACTTCGAATTTGAAGCCTTTGGACTTCAAAGTCTACAATGGTCCTCATGACCACTTCGAGCGCGGATTTCCTTCGAAATCCTTTAGACTTCGAGCGCGTGAAAACACATTTTTTTACAATTGCACACCTTGCCTATAAATAGGCAGTTACTTAGTGTGTTCTTCACGCTTTTAACCTTTTGAATTCTCGAAATATTTCCGGTTACTCATTTACTCTCGTTGTGATCAAAGTTGCTGCCCAAATTTCGTACATTTTGTGTTAAGGTTACTAACTAAACCAAGGTATACATAAAATAACCAACAACCCATGAGTAACACATGTTTAAATGCTTGAAATCAAACTTGTACTGTTCAACTCGGAAGTTGCCTTTTCCGACTTTGAACACTTTGTTTGACATATAAATGAGCTTGTTAATAAGCACATGATTTGCGATGGGACTTAGGAACACAAGGACAATGTTTTTATCAAATAAAAACTCGAAAAATTTGAAAAGTGTTCTTCGAGTGGTTGAAGATTGGGCTTGATTCCGTTTTTAGCCTAGATCTTGATGTTATGGACCAAATGAGAAAAATTCTAGTGTTACAAAAGTGTTTAGATACATGTATTCATTGTAAAACATGTGTCAAAAAAACATTTTTGTCAACCAAAATACCACTTTGTCTAAGAAGGATTTTGAGTGTTATACATTTTTTTAACAAGGAGTTGTCTACTTCTACTAGGCTTGACTCTTAGTCAATATTTAAAAGTCAGCAACGGTCAACATGGTTCACACTTGAATGCTTGACCTTACACGTCAATGCACTTCAATCGGATTTTCACTATCGGATTTTGACTAGGATTTCAAATTCATTCGGTTTTTTAAGTCTCGGATTTTGAAGTTTTGATAGGAATCGGATTTTAAGACTTGGTTTTTAGACAAGTGAGTTTCGGATTTCAGTGAGTATCGGATTTCAGATTTTCAAAACAATTCTTCAATCAATTATCTTACAAAGAAAAGATCCTCAAAGCAAGAATGAGTACATACAGTGAAACACTTTCATTCGGTTCAGACACGAAGTCACCAGTGTTATACAGAGGAGAATATCATGTATGGAAAGGTCGGTTTATGGATTTTATAGACAACCATGAACAATATGGTGAGGAAATGAAGAAAAGCATATTGGAAGGAAATGGTATTTTTAGGATAGATCAAGAAGCAGATTCTCATCATAATCCGCCTTTGGATGAAATCCACCGAGAAAAACTTCCATCTGAGTATACTGCTGAAGAAAAACACAGAGCCACTGCTAATCGGAAAGCAAAGTACTACCCAAAACATGGTCTTTCTTCAGAATTTTACATCAAGGTGAATGGTCTCAACACTGCAAAAAGAGATATGGGACGAAATTAAGAGTCAGATGGAAGGCACAGAGTCAGGGGTATGGATCAAGGAGACTACATTGGTTAACTCCTTTGATCATTTCAAAGCCAAAGAAGGAGAAGCACTGATTGAAACTTACAGTCGCTACTGTAAACTACTCAACGACCTCAGAAACCAAAAACTCGATGATTATTCGAATCTAACGAAGAATACTATGTTTCTAAACTCTTTAGGATCTGAATGGAGATCACAAGTGACAATCTACAGACAAATGAATCAAAAGCACCTCCACAAGGTTACCCATCATATGATCTTTGAGGAACTAAATCAATATCAGGATGATGTTGGTTTAGGTACACAAAAAGACATTGTAGATCCACTGGCTCTGGTGGTAAATGAGAAAAGAGGTAAGAGTTCAACGAAGTCTGCTAAACTGAAACAAGTTATAGAAACAGAAACTTCAGATTCAGAGGAAGAAAATGTGGTTGACAATGAAAAGATCATGGAGGCAATGGCTTATTTGACCAACATGATGCAGAATAAGTTTCTGAAGTCCAAGAATAACAACAGATAGAGGTTCACGTCTGGCTCAAGAAGGAGAGATAACCATTACCCAAAGAAGGATGGTCAAAGATTAGAAAGGAGGTATGAAAGAAAAGTAGAAACCGCCCAGGAGCGCAAATGTTATAACTGTGGCGGAACTGGGCATTTCATCAAGGATTGCAAAAAGCCCAAGGTGAAGGACTCAGAATACTACAAGACAAAACTCAACCTCATCAAACAAAGAAATAGTGGGAGGGCATTACTTGTAGAAGAGGATCAATTCTTGTCTGACACTGATAACAGTGATGAGGATCCCAATGTCCATGCCCAATTTGTTCTAATGGCTGAGGTTGAGGAATGCCAGTTTGAGGAAACCGATGGGGAGAGTGAAGATGAAATCGTGGGAAATGACTCTGGTTTTATGGCTAGATTTGATGAGTCAGACTTGGAGAGTGAATATCAGGAAGATGAAGAGATTGAACCAGAGGTTGCTACTGAAGGCACCAATCCATCAGTTGCTGAGAATGAAGAGAAGGTATTAACAGGTGATTCTGAATTTCCTACTGAGTATATACTAACTCTTATGCAACAGGTGGAGATCTTAACTTCCAAGAATCAATCTCTCATGAACAAGAACCAGAAGTTGAATGAATAGAATATAAATCTAAAAATGGAACAAGCATCGAAAAGTGAAGTTGAACTAAAAACTCAATTCTCAAAAATAGAACAACTTCAACAAGAAATAAAAGACAAAGAAAATGCACTCAAAATATTCCAAAAAGAATCAGAGTTGAAAGTGCATGACTTGAATGCAGCCAAACTATCTACAGAGATAAACTTAAATTTAATAATGAAGGAGAAAAGGAATCTTGATGAGAAAGTTCAACATCTTGAAGATATAGTTAAAAAGCAAGTAACAACACGTCATAGTATTTTCAAACACCTTGAACCAAATGTCAAGAACAGATATAAAGGGTTAGGGTATGATGAAAATAACTTCTTCTCAAAGATCAATTGCACTCAACTGTATCAATTAGAACGAATGAATCAAGGTTGGACTTCAAAAATGGTGTTTGTGGGAGAGGAAGAAATTAAGCATGAAGAAGAACTCAAAAGAAAAACAACAAAGAAAATGAAAAACTCAATCAATTATGATGAACTGAACGCATCGTATGCGGACACTGAGAAGAGTGGTGGTTGTGCGTTAGAAGAACGCTTCATTCCTATCCCACCTGCAGTAAAGAAAGCTGTTGAAGAAGCAAATGATGGAAATGCTCGAGTGTATATTACACATATGGAATTACAAAGGAGGCAAGAATTGCTTGAAGTTGCATGCATTGATCAGAAAATTAAATTTGATGTGGAAAATTGTGTTTTAAAAGAAACAATCTTTAATCTTAACAAGAAATTAAATTCCACTGCATCCGAGATAAAGATTGAAATATCTGATGAAAAAGATAAAATTCTGTTATTGCACAATTTCTTATTCCACAATTTATTTCCAATGGAATCGAACGGAGGATGCTTGAAGAAAAGGTGGAAAGATTGATAACCGAATTGGACAAGTATCTGGATATTGTGTATCCACAGTGTCCGAAGGCTTGCAGAGAGTTCTTGTCACATAAATGCAATCAGTTTTGTGATTCAAACAGTATTACAGAAAAAGGATCATCTTCAAACACAAAGCAGATTTCTGAAATGTCAAAAATCAAAAAGACATCAACTTTGCATGCTTTAAAATCTATTAAATCACTTCACATGTCTAACAAAAATTCCTTGTCTGAATCAAAATCAGCTCAATCAAAAAGGAAAGAAGGTTCAAGCAACATCATGAAGAAGTCAAACATCAAAGATGTGAAGGAAAGAGAGACAAAAACATCAATGAAGTGGATTGCGAAAGAAGATCTGAAAGAGATAGAGAAGAAGAAAGCACATGTAGTCAATATTGATTCCAAGAAAAAAGTGAAACCATTTTGTAAGATCCATAAATCCTACTATAATAAAAATTGTGAATTACTTTTTTCATGGAAAGTCAAAACAAAGAGCTCAAAAGCAAAAGTAGTTGATAACAAAATGTGTTGTGTTGGAAATGGCTGTCCTGAAGGACAATGTAAGTTCAAATGTGAAAATCATCAAAATAAACTGAAAAGTGAATCAAAATCCAACAAAAACTGGAAGAATTCAAATGATAATAAAATTTTGTTTTGGTTTATCAATAAGAATGGATTCATTATTCACCAATGGATTCACAAACATCAAAAAGCAGGGCTATTAAAAAGGTATGGCAACCGAAAAATACCAGTCCGTCCAGGACAGTGGAGAGAACATATGAACATAATGAACAACAATCAAACACATTCTCCAACTCCAGTAGTTCATAACAAATTCACATCCTTTACCCAATCTCAATAGAAAGCTATTTTCAATTCATCATATAAATCATATTCAACGAAGAATCAAAAACAGATGATGAATACACCCGTGTCATATCAACCCATAATGAAAAGCGTGTATGTTGTCAAAAACAAGCATTTCTCACCTGTGATGAAATCAACTGAGAAATCAACTGGGAAATGGATTGTAAAGAAAATGCTTAACAAAGAAAGTTTGAATGTTGTCAAAACACCTGAACCATCTAACACAACAAATCAAACGAGTTTCTTTTCCATGTGCAGAAAGATCTTCTATGGTACATGGACTCGGGCTGCACTAAACATATGACGGGGAACAAAGGTCTTCTCAAACACTTTGTGAGCAAGTATACAGGGAATGTAAAGTTTGGGAATGACCAAGTCTCGCCGATCTTAGGCCACGGGGTAATAGAAACAGGAAATTTGAAGATAGAAAAAGTATCCTATGTGGAAGGCTTAGGCTACAATCTTTTTAGCATAGGACAATTTTGTGATAAGGGTATGGAAGTAGTTTTCAAGAAAAGCTCCTGTTCATTAAGAACTGAAGATGGAGCAGAAATTTTGGGTGCCAACAGAAAGTCATACTTGTATACAATTGACTTGTCTTAGAAAGGTTCCGGCACACCAGTATGCCTGTTGTCCAAAGTATCATCAGACCTAAACTGGTCATGGCATCGCAAGTTGTCGCACTTGAATTTCAAAAACATAAACAAGATGGTGAATGGTAACTTGGTCAGAGGTCTACCGAAGCTTAAATTTGAGAAAGATCATCTCTGTAAGGACTGCGAAGCGGGCAAAATGAAGAGAGTTCCACACAAAGTAAGTTAGATATCTTCAACTACCGCGCCTTTACAGTTGATTCACATGGATCTCTGCGGACCAATGAAAGTCCAGCCAAGAGATATATCTTGGTGATGGTGGATGATTATTCCCGGTTCACTTAGGTCCGGTTCGTGAGTCATAAGAGTGAGGTACCACAACAAGTAATTCTATTTCTAAAGAAACACAAGACTCAAAACGGACAACCGGTGAAGAGTGTTCGAACAGACAATGGGACTGAGTTCACAAATAGAAATTTAGATTCCTATTTAGATTCTGAGAGAATTAATCATCAGTTCTCGTCAGCATATACTCCGGAGCAGAATGGAGTAGTAGAGAGGAAAAATGGAACTTTGGTTGAAGCTGCGAGAACAATGTTGCAATACTCAAAGCTACCACCATCCTACTGGGCTGAAGCCGTGAATACAGCATGCTACACCCAAAACAGATCACTAATTCATCGTCGCTTTAATAAAACTCCATACGAATTATGTATTAGAGTAGTTCCTAATATCAAATACTTTCATGTATTTGGTAATAGGTGCTTTGTGCTGAATGAGTCAAACAAACTATCAAAGTTTGATTCGAAAGCCGATGAAGGAGTCTTTTTAGGTTACTCAATGGATAAAAAGGCTTTTAGAATTCTAAATCGGAGAACTAACATGATTGTCGAAAGCATAAATGTTACGTTTGACGATTTAGTCAATTTAAATTCCTTAACGAGTAAACCTAACTCATCTAAACATTCAATTTTTGCAAATAACAAAACAGATGAGTCATCCGCACATTCAAAAGATATAAGCTTGGATTTTATGTTTGATTTCTTTAAAAGGATTGATAATACATATACTGTCTAGCAGGACATTCAGCAGGAGTCTGTGTCAATTACTGAGCCACCAAGTGTATCTACAGTTCAACAGACTACAAATTCTGCTAACTCGGAGTTTGAAGCTACGAATATTCCTGCGAATCAACAAAGTCCAAGATATGATCAAGCGGCAGAAGACATTAATTCAACTGATCTTCAAAATCTTAATGACTTCATTCAGGTTCAATCCCCCGAACCTGTTTGGCTGAAAAGTCATCCAGAGACTTAAATTATAGGAAGTTTGAACTCCGGTGTTCAAACTCGATCTTCCACAGCTAACATATGTCAACACTCTAGTTTTCTAAGCATGGTCGAACCCACACGAGTGTCAGTAGCTCTAGCTGATCCTGATTGGATTATTGCTATGCAAGAAGAGCTAAATCAGTTTGACCGACTCAAAGTATGGAGACTAGTTCCACGACCTGAAGGCAAATCTATTGTTGGAACGAAGTGGGTATTTAAGAATAAGAAGGATTCTGATGGTGTGGTGGTTAGGAATAAAGCTAGGCTAGTGGCAAAGGGGTATAATCAACAGGAAGGGATAGATTATGATGAGACCTTCGCCCCTGTAGCTAGAATAGAAGTAATTCGACTGTTCCTAGCCTATGCTTCCTACAGAAACTTCACTGTATATCAAATGGATGTGAAGAATGCCTTCCTCAATGGCAAATTGAACGAGGAAGTGTATGTCAGTCAACCTGAAGGTTTCGTAGATCCTAACAGACCCAATGATGTCTATATTTTGGACAAAGCTCTATATGGTTTAAAACAATCCCCGAGATCTTGGTACGATGAGCTGTCAGAAAACCTGCTTAATGAAGGATACGTCAAAGGGAAAACTAACACCACATTGTTCAAAAAGGAGATTGGCAACGATTATGTGTTGGTACAAATATATATCGATGACATAATATTTGGTTCTACAAATCCTAAATATGGCAATGAAGTTTCAAATACAATGAAAAAGCACTTTGAAATGAGCATGATGGGGGAAGTTAATTTTATCCTCGGATTGCAAATTAAACAATTTAGCCATGGAATTTTTATAAATCAAGCAAAGTATATCAAAGATCTGTTAAAGAGATTTGATATTGTTAATTACACTTACACATCTTAATTCGAACAACTTACGACTTTCTTTCCAATACCAAAGAAAACTGCTAACTTAATCGAGTTAATCTTATTTTCTTTCAATCTCATTCAACATTTTGGGTTAACCAATCATGAACCCACAATTATTCTTTTATTAATCACATAGATTTCATCAACACGCTTATAACGTTTCACATATCATTTACAGTTTCATCTATTATAAAACATCATGTACCATTGAGGCATCGCATCACATCTAAAGTATACTTCTTCAATATCTTTGTATTTCAAATTCAATTCTTATCAACTCGTGTTAGTTTAACATTCCCTCATCAATCATTCTAATTATTTAAAATTAGAACGATTGTATTTAATTAATATTCGACTTTAATCAACGTTTATCTTAGCACAGCTATTCATCAAAACTCTTCTTCATACTCTAGGATTCAATTAGAATCCGTGATCAAACTTCATCATTTACTATTTGTTACATTACATAGGAACTGAGGACAGTTCCCCTGTTTATCATATTACTAGTAGCAACAAGACTACTATGACTCCAGCTATTCATTTGGCTTCACTTTTAATCTATTATTATCAATCTGATTATTTCAGATTGATCTAACATCGCTTTATTATGTAACCAATAAATATATTGGTAGTCGTATTTTAAACTTTTACGGTTATCATTCTGAGTTATCTTGCATAACCCTACCAATTTGTACCATTAAGGAACTTATCATGAGTTTTACATACTTATTAGTCTCATGGTTCAATACTTTCTTGCTTCCAATTCACTTCTTGTAACTTAACATCAAGCTATCACTTTCATTCTACTAGGCAATCCTATCTCTAGGCAACCTAGTTTAACAATACTGAAGCAAGAATCATTCTTACCTCACAAATATCTGCATATAATGCATAAAATACTCATAACAATTTTAGGACACTACGATGGTCGGGCCCGAGTTTGAGACTGAACACCCATTAGATGTCCAATTCACTCAAACTTAGGCTCTGATACCTAATTGTAACACCGCAATTTCAGAGTAAAAATTTTGACTTTTAAAAACCTATAATCAAACATATTTTAGTAATTAACAAAACAACGGAAGTCTTTAAAAACATTTTCTTTATTTACAAACTGGTGTTACAAACATTAATACCGACCGACCATCATACCTGTAATAAGCAACAAATGTCCCAACACGAATTAGCAATCCCAGGCACATGCTAAGCGTTCATCTGCAAAGCCATACATATATACTGGGAGGGGATTAGCTTTTAAAGCTAGTGAATACAAACTTAACCCTAAGCATCATGCAGCACATAGGGCATCATATACTTCACATCATAAGCATAGCAACATGGCAACATAGATACATGTGAGTCATATAACACAGGATTTAGCAAACAATGCTATCCTATCACATAGCGTAGTGCTGACCCAACAGGCAGGCATCATATCTTGCCGGGTAGCTAATCCAGCTCAATAATTTTCCACCGAGGAATCAGACACTACCATCCGTGCTGGTTTCATCACATAAGTGAATCTACCTTCTCGTTACGGAGCCAAAGGCTCATTAGGCTCAGCCAGTTAAGGCAATCACCCCAAGAGTTTGAAGGAACGGCACTCGAGTACCATTGGTCCCGAACAATTGCCCGAAGGCCCCTGAGACCCATTCGAAGCTGACCTTCCATACACATATATGTCCGGACACTCACATAGCTCGTCAATAACCCTTTGTAGGGACAATAGCATGCATGCATTTACATATAACTTGTAATCATTTATATATCACAATATATGCACATGTACTTAAATACATGTCTAGCATATCAATAATTCCACATGGTTGATCCAATCTGGATCCATAGCAGGCATAACAACAAGTTCTACTTACATTCAATAAGTAGAATTCTTAAGTACAACAAGGGTGATCTAATCAGGATCCATACATTTGCAAACTAATCACAATCCAACATAACATACATATCATCAAGTTTAACTAGGCGGGTCCAACTTGGATCCGCTGGCATGCACTCTACAATAACTAACAACTTTAACGAGTCGGATGCAATCCGGATCCATCAACATGCATACATATCATATAACAAGTATTCGTTCATTATTATTATAAACATAAACCATACAGGCATCTATACTTTGTGTTTCTATAAACACCAGTTTAAACTTACTTTACAAACTTACTAATCATACTCGTAACTATCGCATTTCGTTTATACCTAATGGTAAACAATAAATCCGTATATACTGCATAATGGTTACAAGTTAAGTCGGTACTCACCTGAGTCCAGGATGCTCGTATTAATCTTCTAACGATGCCTTTAATCCGTATATTAACCTATAATAATGGCCCACGCATTAATATGCGTAAAACAGCAAAATTACTAACTAACGTCTCGGACGCGTCATGTCACGCTTAAATAGCCAGACGCACCGCAATCTTTATTTCGACGCATCACGTTGCTAAAATAGTTACAAAGCGCCATTATTTTTCTGTAGATAAAAACTCGACTAAATATCATCTAAATCAATCCCAAACATCTCCTAACACTTACAAATCTTGTTTGGGGCTATTTAGGCACTTTATTATATTAAAATCAAAATAATCCCATTAAAATAGTTTAGACTCAAATACATCAGTTTTGATGTTATATTCACTTATTTACATAAAGATAGTCTATGTAAGTTATAGGGACCAATAGGAGACCTCCTAACATCACATAATTGCAAGAATCAAGATTTGATTCAAGAACTCCAATCAGTTCATAATTGAAACTTAATCATTTGTAAACACTCCTATCCTTTTAAGGAGTCTACTAACATATATTAAAACTTATTTTAACAATCCTTTCAAGATTTGGGTTAACTACCCATTAACACTTCAAACCTTTTAAAACAATAAAAGGATTAGATAAGAATACTTACTTGTCCCCAAATGATAGTTGCAATCTTATCTTCAATTCTCCAACTTCAAACTTGACTAAATCTTCAATTATTCAAGCTATGTGTGTGTGCTTATTCTTATTAAAAGAAAGAAAAAGAAAGAAAGAAGAAGAAAGAATGAAGAAAAGAAACAAAAAAGCAAAACCAAATGGGAAGGAAAAGGGGCTGCCGCCTCTTTGGTGGTGGGCCTTTTTGACGGGTATCTCGCTCCCCTTTTCAACGTACAACTCATCCAAACGCTATCCGTAAATTCTAACGAGGATATATTCGGAATCCTAATTTCAAATTATTCAATAATTAATAACTATTATTCGTTTTCATCAACTTTTATCAACACCTCATTTAGTAATAACAATATATATTGTCCTCCTATAAACTTAGAATTCTTATTCATTTCACAAGGGTACAATCCTAAATACAAGGGGTACAACTAGGCCCATTTTAGGGTGTTACAAATCTACCCCCCTTAAAGAGGATTCCGTCCTCGGAATCCTGCCACAGCTATCTATGTAGTTATAAATCACATTTATCATCCAATTATAAGCAACACTTACAATTAAGCTTAATATCACCAAGAAACATCGAATACATCACTTTGGGTTTCTACATTCATTATGACCTCTATTTCACATTATAGAGTTCAATAAAATCTTACGAATGGGTCACCATTCATCTTACATTCAAACTTTACACAATATCTACTTCTCTTATCACTATACAAGTGTTCCCGTGTGTAGTCATCATTGACAACTTAACTAGAGTTTTTAAACACTTATTTCTCTAATCCGTACACGCACACGTACATGTATAGATACATACTCTCATGGTTTTATCTCATTACTTTACATGCATTTCTATACTCTGATTACTGATGGTTAACATCAGTTTCACTTATAGATCTTTGGTTAACATATTCAATCATTCATACATAACCACTTTACCTCGAAAGATTAAATCCTATTCACAAGTACACTTTTGTTTAACTACATATCCTTAGACAAGTATTATCTTAATTGAGTTAATAGATTCTAGCAAATCCATTACTCACATTACTTTCTAATCATTCCCTTTTTATCAATAAATTCGTATACTTACATAGTCAATTTAATCATCTTTTATCACACTCAATACTTACAACATCTGTATATCACACAACCTTACAACGGATTATGTAACATCAGTCACACATTTAGTACTTAAACCCGTCATTATCATATTAGCATCATTAACACTTACATTATACTTATGTCAACTTTACATCTTCCATCTGAGGTAGTGTTCAACAAAACCTGCTATCTATTAAACACTTTACCTAACAGTCATCTTTCACATGTACTTAATGTTATTCACACGTCTTTCGCCAGGTCAACCTTAATTCTTTCGAGTCACTCAAACATCTTACTATTATCATAACTCCTTACAATTGTAGGCTAATTCTTAACCCACTTGAAGGTCACATTACACTTGGAATACCTCCAAGTATTCTTTTATTACACATATATACTTTGCTTGATACAACCTTAAACATCGTTGGTTCTCACTAAATTCACTCGTTTACTTGTAACCACCGATTATTTAGGGTTATCTTCATATTCATTTCACTCTCAACTTTTAGAAATTATCGTCTCCTTACTTATACATTTGGACTTTTATGTCCTTATGTCATTGTTCATTTGAACCATGACATATCATTACTTATACTTTTTGGGAATCACACACGCTTGATTAGTTAGACACACAATCAACAATCGAGCTTTGAGCTCATTACATTAAATCCTAACAACGATTTTATGACTACAATTTGTTCTCACGTTCGATCTCACAAATGGTTCAAGTGTGAAGTGTTAATTACACTTACACATCTTAATTCGAACAACTTACGACTTTCTTTCCAATACCAAAGAAAACTGCTAACTTAATCGAGTTAATCTTATTTTCTTTCAATCTCATTCAACATTTTGGGTTAACCAATCATGAACCCACAATTATTCTTTTATTAATCACTTAGATTTCATCAACACGCTTATAACGTTTCACATATCATTTACAGTTTCATCTATTATAAAACATCATGTACCATTGAGGTATCGCATCACATCTAAAGTATACTTCTTCAATATCTTTGTATTTCAAATTCAATTCTTATCAACTCGTGTTAGTTTAACATTCCCTCATCAATCATTCTAATTATTTAAAATTAGAACGATTGTATTTAATTAATATTCGACTTTAATCAACGTTTATCTTAGCACAGCTATTCATCAAAACTCTTCTTCATACTCTAGGATTCAATTAGAATCCGTGATCAAACTTCATCATTTACTATTTGTTACATTACATAGGAACTGAGGACAGTCCCCTGTTTATCATATTACTAGTAGCAACAAGACTACTATGACTCCAGCTATTCATTTGGCTTCACTTTTAATCTATTATTATCAATCTGATTATTTCAGATTGATCTAACATCGCTTTATTATGTAACCAATAAATATATTGGTAGTCGTATTTTAAACTTTTACGGTTATCATTCTGAGTTATCTTGCATAACCCTACCAATTTGTACCATTAAGGAACTTATCATGAGTTTTACATACTTATTAGTCTCATGGTTCAATACTTTCTTGCTTCCAATTCACTTCTTGTAACTTAACATCAAGCTATCACTTTCATTCTACTAGGCAATCCTATCTCTAGGCAACCTAGTTTAACAATACTGATGCAAGAATCATTCTTACCTCACAAATATCTGCATATAATGCATAAAATACTCATAACAATTTTAGGACACTACGATGGTCGGGCCCGAGTTTGAGACTGAACACCCATTAGATGTCCAATTCACTCAAACTTAGGCTCTGATACCTAATTGTAACACCGCAATTTCAGAGTAAAAATTTTGACTTTTAAAAACCTATAATCAAACATATTTTAGTAATTAACAAAACAACGGAAGTCTTTAAAAACATTTTCTTTATTTACAAACTGGTGTTACAAACATTAATACCGACCGACCATCATACCTGTAATAAGCAACAAATGTCCCAACACGAATTAGCAATCCCAGGCACATGCTAAGCGTTCATCTGCAAAGCCATACATATATACTGGGAGGGGATTAGCTTTTAAAGCTAGTGAATACAAACTTAACCCTAAGCATCATGCAGCACATAGGGCATCATATACTTCACATCATAAGCATAGCAACATGGCAACATAGATACATGTGAGTCATATAACACAGGATTTAGCAAACAATGCTATCCTATCACATAGCGTAGTGCTGACCCAACAGGCAGGCATCATATCTTGCCGGGTAGCTAATCCAGCTCAATAATTTTCCACCGAGGAATCAGACACTACCATCCGTGCTGGTTTCATCACATAAGTGAATCTACCTTCTCGTTACGGAGCCAAAGGCTCATTAGGCTCAGCCAGTTAAGGCAATCACCCCAAGAGTTTGAAGGAACGGCACTCGAGTACCATTGGTCCCGAACAATTGCCCGAAGGCCCCTGAGACCCATTCGAAGCTGACCTTCCATACACATATATGTCCGGACACTCACATAGCTCGTCAATAACCCTTTGTAGGGACAATAGCATGCATGCATTTACATATAACTTGTAATCATTTATATATCACAATATATGCACATGTACTTAAATACATGTCTAGCATATCAATAATTCCACATGGTTGATCCAATCTGGATCCATAGCAGGCATAACAACAAGTTCTACTTACATTCAATAAGTAGAATTCTTAAGTACAACAAGGGTGATCTAATCAGGATCCATACATTTGCAAACTAATCACAATCCAACATAACATACATATCATCAAGTTTAACTAGGCGGGTCCAACTTGGATCCGCTGGCATGCACTCTACAATAACTAACAACTTTAACGAGTCGGATGCAATCCGGATCCATCAACATGCATACATATCATATAACAAGTATTCGTTCATTATTATTATAAACATAAACCATACAGGCATCTATACTTTGTGTTTCTATAAACACCAGTTTAAACTTACTTTACAAACTTACTAATCATACTCGTAACTATCGCATTTCGTTTATACCTAATGGTAAACAATAAATCCGTATATACTGCATAATTGTTACAAGTGAAGGGGATGAGGGTGATACATTTTCTGATGTACTCCCGGACCCTGAGCTACAACCGGAGTCCCCTGATCTTCATGCTGGTTTAGTGGCGTCTGACTCTGAAACAAACACTATCGCCCTGACCACGTATACTCCTTCGGCCTCTCATTCGGAGATGGCTGGTATTGAAACCAGAGGTCTGCCTCTCCCGACCTCGACCGTTCCTTCAACGCATATCGATATACAGCAGATTTCTGAATTTCTTTCTAGACACCAACAGACACTTGCACAAATCACGACGTTTTTTACAAAACAACCGTGCAGAACACCTGTAGGTGGCACTACTGAAGGTGCCATTCGAGGATCAGGTGGAAATCTCACCGGAGTGTACACCACTACAGCTCCGCATGTGAGTCGTTCTGTCTCCATGGTAGAAACTGCAACGAGCACTCTTAGTGAGTCTCGGTTTGTTACAAAATATGAATTGCTGGAGGCCCTCAACCTAATTACTGAAAGCTTAACAAAAATCAACCAGACACTTGCTTCGTTGAAAACTAAGGTTGATGATGGCACGGGCTTATCTACTTATACTTTTAAATCCTTGCTATATGTTATATTGCTGGAGAGAGCCCAGACCGTGAACAGAACCTAGATCTCCTTAAAACCATGCAAAATGAACAAACTTACAAGGGTAGTAACCTCAATGAATTCAAAGAAACCATTCAAAACTCAATGGAGGATCTGAGAAATATGGTCTTTCAGAAATTAGATTCGGTGGAAAACAGAATGACTATTCTTGAATCTACGTGCAAATCCCAAGCTGATGGGTCAAAGCACAGGCGTGACGACCATGATCCCGATCATGATCGTCAAGAGGGGGAGAAGAGAGCGCGCGTTTTGACCTTTACTCCTCTGACCGAAAGACTAGCGTCTACAACGGGGATAGGGGAAGAAACATAGGAACAACAACAACAACAACAACAGCCACAACTACAACAAGAGCAACAAATTCAAACTGAGCCTAAACCTGACATCCCAGTATTCGAATTTGAAAGTGAAACTGCTGATATTGGAGAAAGGGATGAGTCAAATGAGCTGCTGAAACAGATGGATGAGTTATCTTTTGGCAAACTTCCAGAAAGAACAGAGGAAGTCCAGATCGTGGACATGTTTGATGACATGTCGGTGCCTGTGATACAAAAGCCAGCTTCTTCAAGGGTTGCAAAGCCTGCGAATGAGTTAGTTACCAAAAGGCAAATGAAGCGTATTAGCTGCTTCTTATAGGCATGTAGAGAACATGATATTTGGCCTATTAGCCGTCAGATACAGTAATGAGCCTATCATACCTTGGTATATTTTTAAATTAGCTGCTTTTTCCCTCTAGATCAGTAGATAGTTTGTTTTTAAAGATATAGGTGTTGGAGTCTGCCCACTGACACACGTAGGCCGGCATCACTGCCAATGAAGCGCGGGCCTATTGGGTCACACGCCAAGTTTCAATCTCGACAGCCTACTATAAGAGGAAAGAGTCAAAATGGTCAAATTCCAGTTGACCAAGGCTTCACGAACGTGAAGGATGCTCCACGGGTCGTGAAGCAGCTCGTGTCCACAAGTCCTGTCATGGGCCACATGGTTCGTGAAACCCTAGGGCTTCACGACCCTACACGGCCCGTGAAGGAGGTCGTGAAGGCACAACCCTCACGATTCTTGCACGGTGCGGCACGACTCGTGGAGGATAAATGGCCGGTCGTGGCGCATTTATCCTTCATGACCCGTGAGAGCCCGTGAAGAAGTCGTGAAGGCAGAATTCTAAGTGACACTTGAATTTGGTTGGACCATTTTGTTGGTCCAATGAATGAGTGCCAATTAGCTCCGACTCTAGACTCTTTGAACACAGAGAATGCTTATATTAGAGGTGTTCTTGGTTCATTCACTCTTCTTGGAAATTTGGTGCATTATACACATATTGTGAGTTCTTCCATAGAGAGAGAGAGAGCAAGATCAATTGAAGGTGGTTAGTCCACAAGTGGTTAACAAGGCTGTTCCAGAAGATCATCATGTGTTGGTGTCTTCTTGGTTTGCTAGTACAAAGAGATTGAAGACTTCCTTGGTGTGGACTTGCATTAGGGCTTGGAGCCTTTTGTTTCAAGCTTACATCCCAATCCAGAGAATTATCAAAGTCTTCAAGGGTATGATTCACTTCCCTTCTTCTCTTTGTGCTTGTTTTTTGGTTGCATGCATGTTCTTGCAAGTTTTCACCACCATTGGGAAATCATGGGATCATTTTGTTTGTTTTTGTTGCTTTCGTTGCATGCTTTGATCCCCATGGATTCCTAACAGTGGTATTAGAGGCATACTTGTAAGATGCATGCACCTTTGTGGCTTGAAAATCCATATTTTCGATTTTGGACATTCTGTCCAGAAGGTCTTCACGGGCCGTGGAGCTTGCTTCACGGGTCATGAAGGCCATACGACCAGTCTCGTGGGGTGGTGGTCGTGAAAGGTTTTTAATCTGTTTCACGAGTCGTGGAGCGTACTTCCTTCACGGCCCGTGAGAGCCCGTGAAGAGCAGTAGCTCGTGAAGGCGTCGTGAACAGGCTGTTTTTGGCCTTTTTGAAAAAGAAAATTTGATATGGATTTTAGCATTTGATTTTGGTGTTTCCAGAATCATTTCAGGATGTTTAGCCTTGTAGATTAAGCCCCATAATATCCTAATTCTTTTATATGTATGTATTGGTTGGTTTTGGCATAAAATGCACACATGCATACATGTAAATTGTGTATCTATGAATATGGATTTCAAAGTGTTTGGAATCCTAATGCATATGTACAAGGTTTATTCTTGTGCCTTTAGTTTTGGAATAAACTTAATTGGGATATTGTTCTGTGCATGGTTTGGTGTGGCACACCATGCTTTGTGGTTGTTTCGTTTTTGTGAGCACTGGTTTGAGCCTAAACCTTTGTGTGGTTGTTTGGTTGCTTTATTTGTTGTTCATTCATTTGGTGGTTTGTACCACATTTGGTTTGTAATAATTTATTTAATCCGGTTTGTAATAATTTATTTATTTGTGGCTTGCACGCCAAAGTATTTATTCTTTGTAATTGTATATTAGCTTAGAATAGATTACGTGGCTTGCATGCCATTTCTCTTTAAATTATGTATGTAATGAGAAGAGAAGACCGGAGGCACCAACGGGAGTCTTGGGAGACGTCTTGGCTACCTCGGATCCGGAGGTGCGGGATCGAGTGGGAGCACGCCACGAAGTCTTGGATTGTTTGTCCTTAGTAGACTTAGTTCCTCGGTTGGCTCACCGGGGAACACTTAGGTTGGCTCAAATCGGTTTTGTATTCGTGGTTGTGTAGTTTTATTTATTTGTTTTCTTGCGTGGTTGTAGGATCTTCGCATGCTAGAAAATCTTTTAAAAATAATAAAACTATATACTTTTCCTTAATTGGTTAACAAACCCCGCTCGCTCACATGATTAACAAACGAATATAAAGTGTTTATGTTCAATTGGTGAAAAATGCGTTTTGTCACTTATTTGTTAATCAAAACGAAAAGAGGTTTTTAACCAGAAAAACAAAGGTCCCGTTTTTCTTAAAAACGTAAATCACACGCCATCCAAAAGATGACACCACCCGAATCTAATGAAGCATGGGACAATTTTCGAGCTTAGCACGAGTTGTTCCATGTGGACTTGCATGGAAGGTGCGTGTGGCGTCTTGAAATCTTTGGTTGTCGAGCTTAGCACGAGCCAATTATTGTCAAGGGCGTCATCGTGTATCTTGTTGGACGATTTGCAACTCCAATTTAATACGCCTTGATACTTGTCGTGCCTATACCGAGTTATCAAAGCTGCTTATTGAGGAATCGGTGTGGGAAGGGATCAAACATTCCAAACCGGTGCTATGAGTATCGATGGATCCCGCAAGTGCCTAAGAGTTGTAATCACGGATTGCAATTGGTAAAGCGTTTAGCGGCCTAAATACCTTCACGAAGTGATCCGCGGTAAACCCGTCATGTAGTGAAGTTATGTTGGGTTCTTAGCCCTTGTTAAATTTAAGTGTTAAACTATTGGGTAATTATCTCACAAGGATTAAAATATGTCGAACTAACCTTTTTTGTGCTTTGCCTTCTTTTAGACATCTACAAGCAACACCGCGACACACATGTCACTCCGTCCATTTTTGGAGAAAGAGAAACTAATAGGCGTAAACTTTATGGATTGGCATAGGCAATTGAGAATTGTCTTGCGCCATGAAAGCAAGTTGTACGTCCTAGAGGAACCTCTTCCGGAGGCTCCTGCTACCACCGCTACGCGGACGATTAAGGACACCAATGAGGTGACTTGCCTCATGTTGACGACCATGAGTTCCGAGTTGCAAAGACAATTCGATGACGTTGGTGTGTTTGACATGATCTCGCAGCTAAAGGAAATGTTCCAGCAGCAAGCAAGGCAAGAACTCTACGAGTGTGACAAGGCATTTATAGGGTGCCGGATGCAGGAGGGCGGGAACGTGAGCTCCCACGTGCTTCGTATGAAGCAATACGTGGACCAGCTCGAGAGGTTGGGCTTTCCAATGGGGAAAAAGTTGGCTACGGATATTATCCTCCAATCTTTGCCTCAAGCATATGGTCCATTTATTGTAAACTACCATATGCATAACATGGACAAGTCCTTGATGGAGTTGCACGGCATGTTGAAGACCGCCGAGTCTAACATGGCCAAGGCAAAGCCATCGACCTCCGCACCCGTCATAGCCATCCATGAGGGTGATGCTAAGAGGAAGCGGCCCGCTTCAAGCTCCAAGGGCAAAGGGAAGGGGAAGGCGAAGGTGGCAACACCCAAGCCCAAACCACTCCCGGCGCCGGAGCCGAAGGGGAAGGAACCCGCTCCTATAGCCCCCTCACCGGAAGAGGCCACCTACGTCTTCTGCGGGGAGAAGGAACACTACCGGCGTAGTTGCCCCAAGTACACGGAGGAGCTCAAGAGGCTTCGCGCCAAGGGACAAGGCGCCTCCGGTATGATTAAACTCCATAACACTTCTACTTCTAACGCTTGGGTCTTGGACACCGGGTGTGGTACTCACATAGTTAATAATGTGCAGGTACTAAGAAGAAGTAGGGACTTGGTTGATGGGGAGCTAGATCTCATCATGGGAAACAAGGCGGTTGTCCCGGTTGAGAAGATAGGGAGCGTGGACCTCGCCTTTCCATCCGGCTTATCTATTACTTTATTAAATGTATCTTATTCACCCTGCGTGGCATGAACCATTTTATCATTTTATGCACTTGTTGACGATGGATTCAATTTTAATTTCTCTAATGGAATTATTTCATGCTTTAAGAATGATTTATTTTATTTTAAAGCACATCCATGTCGTGGCATATATGAGACAAGCATATGCTTGCAAAGTAATAAATCAATCATGAATGTTGGTTCTAAATCCAAATGAGATTTGGATAAGTTATCTTTATGGCATGGTCGTTTGGGCCACATAAACAAGAAACGCATCGCCAAGCTCCAATCGGATGGGATCTTGGAATCATTTGACCATGGGTCGGATGATGTATGTGAATCTTGCTTATTGGGCAAAATGACCAAAGCACCCTTCACCGGTGTTTGTGAGAGGGGAAAGACTTGTTGGATATCGTTCACACGGATGTGTGTGGTCCGTTCAAGCATGTCACTAGGGATAACTCAAGGTACTTCGTAACCTTTACCGATGACTTTAGTAGGTATGGGTATGTCTACTTGGTGAGACAAAAGTCGGAAACCTTTGAGGTTTTCAAGACTTTCAAGAACGAAGTTGAGAACCAATTGGGTAAACGAATTAAGTGCTCAGATCGGATCGTGGTGGTGAGTATCTAAGTTCGGAATTCTGAGACTATCTAAAAGATTGTGGAATTGTTTCGCAATTGACACCTCCTAGGACACCACAATTAAATGGTGTCGCCGAGAGGAGGAACCGGACATTGTTGGATATGGTTCGGTGTATGATGAGTCGTACGGATGTACCCATTAGCTTTTGGGCATATGCATTGGAAATGGCCGTTAGAATCCTTAACCTCGTACCAACTAAGAAGGTCAAGAAGACACCTTTTGAGATGTGGCATGGAAAGGTTCCATCGCTTTCATATCTAAAGGTTTGGGGTTGTCCTGCCTACGTGAGACGTGAGGTGGAGGACAAACTAGAACGCCGAACCGAGAGGTGTCTGTTCATTGGATATCCTGCCGGGTCTATGGGATATTTGTTCTACAAACCGTCCGAGAACAAGGTATTTGTTGCTCGGAGGGCCGTCTTCCTTGAAAGGGAGATGCTATCCAAAGACGCTAGTGGGAGAAAGGTAAATCTTGAAGAGATTCAAGAACCTTCCAATGACCAACCTGAAGTTGGCACTAGTTCACAAGATGATTCTCAGCATGGTGCTGCTGGAGAACTTGACATGGATCCTTTACCTCTTAGGAGATCCGGTAGGAGTCGCAATGAACCAGAGAGATATGGGTTTCTCATGTCTGAGGGCTACGACCTAGTGGTGGATCATGATGAACCATCATCTTATCGGAACGCCGTGGTGGGCCCTGAGTCCGCTAGGTGGAAAGAGGCTATGGAGTCCGAGATGCAATCTATGTCAGATAACCAAGTCTAGGATTTGGTAGATCCGGTACCCGGGTGTAGACCAGTAGGGTGCATGTGGGTCTTTAAGAAAAAGACCGGAATAGATGGAGAGGTAGACACCTTCAAAGCCCGACTGGTGGCTAAGGGTTTCACGCAAACTCATGGTGTAGACTATGATGAAACCTTTTCCCCGGTTTCTATGTTGAAGTCTATCCGGATACTCATGGTAATTGCCGCATTTCATGATTATGAGATTTGGCAAATGGATGTAAAAACCGCGTTCCTTAATGGGACAGCGAGGAGGTCTATATGACTCAACCCGAGGGTTTTGTACATGCCAAGCATCCGGATAAAGTCTGCAAGCTTAAGAAGTCCATTTATGGACTTAAGCAAGCATCGCGCAGTTGGAACCTGTGCTTTGATGAGAAAGTCAAAGAGTTTGGCTTTTCGAAAAGCAAGGATGAGCCATGCGTATACGTCAGGGCTAGTACGAGCATAGTTGTGTTCCTAGTCTTGTATGTCGATGACATACTCCTCATTGGGAACGATGTCCCGACCCTTCAAGGTGTAAAAACTTGATTAGGGAATTGTTTTTCAATGACGGATCTAGGAGATGCAACTTATATTCTTGGGATCAAAATCTATAGAGATAGATCCAAGAGGCTTATTGGGCTTAGCCAAAGTACATATGTTGACAAAATCATAAGGCGGTTTAGGATAGAAGACTCCAAGAAGGGGTTCATTCCAATGTCACATGGTTTGGTATTGAGTAAGACTCAATCCCCTAGTTCCCTAGAGGAACGGGAAGTAATGAAGCGAGTGCCATATGCTTCGGCTGTGGGCTCGATCATGTACGCCATGCTATGTACGAGGCCTGATGTATCGTGTGCCTTGAGCATGATAAGTAGATACCAAGCCAACCCTGGCGAAGCTCATTGGACGGCAGTGAAGAGCATTCTTAAGTATCTTCGGAGGACTAAGGAGATGTTCTTGGTGTACGGAGGTGAGGAAGAGCTTAGAGTAAAGGGTTACTCTGATGCAAGCTTCCAAAACGATAGGGATGACTGCCGATCACAATCGGGGTTAGTGTTCCTATTAAACGGCGGTGCTATATCCTGGAGGAGCTCCAAGCAAGACACCGTGGCCGATTCCACTACTTAGTCAGAATACATTACGGCCAGTGAAGCTGCTAAGGAGGCCGTATGGATGAGGAAATTTCTGCTTGATCTGGGAGTGGTTCCAAGCATCAGCGACCCTGTTGAGATCTTCTGTGACAACGAGGGTGCCGTTGCTTTAGCAAAGGAACCGAGGTCTCATCGACGCACGAGGCATATTCCGTGGAAATATCATTTTATCCAGGACGTGGTCGAAAATGGAGACATCGTCATTAGCAAAGTACACACAGATAACAATTTAGCGGATCCGTTCACTAAACCGTTGTCGCAAGCTAAGCACGATGCCCACACACGTGCTATTGGGATTAAATTTCCTAGTGACTTGGTTTGAGTTGTATATTGGTTATTGTATTTGATGTATTTACTATGTTATTGGGAACATTAAGCAATAGTGTATTTTTGAATGTACTGATTATTAAATGGAGATTTAATGATACGCGTGTAGCGAATACTTTCATTAAATCATTATTGTGTTTCAAGTTTGCATGTTTTATCACTTCCTTGAATGTTTTAACATTCTAAATTGTCCATGATCGGTCATTCTTCATGGAAGGAAGTATGAACGAAGATCGAGGGAAATGATTGGTCATAGTGTTCAATGGGATTGAATACACGGGACGCAATATTTTACCTATACTTGAAAAGAGTTTCAAGTGATTTGACAACCCACACTTTTGGAGATCTGCCCACTGACACACGTATGCCGGTATCACTGCTAATGAAGCACGAGCCTATTGGGTCACACGCCAAGGATTGATCCCGATAGCTTTATGTGGATGGAGAAAGTCAAAGAATCAAAAGTGTTTTGATTCGGGGCTTCACGACCGTGAAGGGTGCTCCACGGGTCGTGAAGCAGGCTGCCCTAACGATTGTTCGACGGCCGCCACGCGTCGTGATGCCTTTGTGCTCCACGGCCCGTGACGAGGTCGTGAGGGGTCGTGAAGGAGATGCCCTCACGAGTCTCGACCGGGCGGCACGGCTCGTGGAGTTCTAAGTCCCCTCGTGGCGCACTTAGGCTTCACGACCCGTGAGAGCCCGTGAGGGGTCGTGAAGAGGGTAGCTGCAGTGACAGTTGTGTTTTATTGGACCATTTGATGGTCCAATCAAGATCAATGCTTTATGGCCGGGTTTTTGAGGTTAGATGTTGGTCATTGAGGCATGGTGACTATGAGAACACATGAAGAACTCTCTCTTGATACTAGCTCTCTCTTGGCTCCAAAGATTTCATGCTTCTAACACTAAGTTGGTGATCTTGAGTGTGATGATGAAGATCAATGGTGCAAGAGGAGATGCTTCATGGGCTGTTCCAGAAGGTAGAATCATGATGGATGTCTACATGATGGTTTACTAGCATTTGGGGATCAAACTCTTCTTGGTGTGGACTAGCAATGGAGGAGGAAGCCTTTTGTTTCCTCAAGTTCATCCCACATTTGAAGAGCTCGAATTCCAGCCATGGTAAGGAGGTACTTTCTACTCCTTCTTCTTGTTCTTTAGTTGCAATTTGCTTTGTAGTGTGTTCCACCATTGGAACTAGTTGTGGGCTTTGTGTGTGCCTTCTTTTTATGTCTTGCATGCTACTTTCTTGTTTGCTTCCGCTACGTTTGTGCCCACCACGAGTTCCAACACACACTTGATCTTACTTCATGGTACATGTCAAGAGTAAATCAGGATGATAATATCTTTTATCCTTAGACCAGAGATGCATGTGTTTCACTATTTTGGTTTGCTTTATTCTGACTACTTTCAAACGTAGTCCGTAACTGGCTATTATAAAGGAGGTATTTGGTTAAAGTATTGCCATTGTATTAGAGGCAATGTAGTTGAAGGAATTTGTTCCTCTGTAAAGAGAGATATCCCTAGGCCCCTCGATGATTGGGCGCTGACACCAAAAATGCATGGCCATGCTCGAGCTTGCAATGATTGTTGATCAGTTGCAACTCACCTTTTGGTCACCACCAATCTTGATCGAGAAACATAATCGTGAACGATCGGAGAATGACTTTGTACCATGTCTCGTGTTCACTTGGATATCGCGAACAATAAGATAATTGATCACTTATCTATAGGACCATGTCAAACTCTTTTAGTTTTACTTGGTACTTGTCTGGGATGACATACCCCGTGTTTAGTTGGGGGCAGGGATGCCTTGCTAGAGGCTGCTCACTGTCTGTGGTGCCCATGGGTACGGTGTGTCATGTGCAAGTGGGAGTTTGTTGGAGTCTGTCCATTGACACACACGTAGGCCGGCATCACTGCCAATGAAGCGCGGGCCTATTGGGTCACACGCCAAGTTTCAATCTCGACAGCCTACTATAAGAGGAAAGAGTCAAAATGGTCAAATTCCAGTTAACCAAGGCTTCACGACCTGTAGTGGGCCACATGGTTCGTGAAACCCTAGGGCTTCACAACCTTACATGGACCGTGAAGGAGGTCGTGAAGGCACAACCCTCACGATTCTTGCACTGCGCAGCACGGCTCGTAGAGGATTAATGGCCGGTCGTGGCGCATTTATCCTTCACGGCCCGTGAGAGCCCGTGAAGAAGTCGTGAAGGAAGAATTCTAAGCGACACTTGTATTTGGTTAGACCATTTTGTTGGTCCAATGATGTAGTGCCACTTAGCTCCGACTCTGGACTCTTTGAACACAGAGAATGCTTATATTAGAGGTGTTCTTGGTTCATTCACTCTTCTTGGACATTTGGTGCATTATACACATATTGTGAGTTATTCCATAGAGAGATAGAGAGAGCAAGATCAATTGAAGGTGGTTAGTGCACAAGTGGTTAACAAGGCTGTTCCAGAAGATCATCAAGTGTTGGTGTCGTCTTTGGTTTGCTAGTACAAAGAGATTGAAGACTTCCTTGGTGTGGACTTGCATTAGGGCTTGGAGCCTTTTGTTCAAGCTTACATCCTAATCCAGAGCATTATCAAAGTCTTCAAGGGTATGATTCACTTCCCTTCTTCTCTTTGTGCTTGTTTTTGGTTGCATGCATGTTCTTGCAAGTTTTCACAACCATTGGGAAATCATGGGATCATTTTGTGTGTTTTTGTTGCTTCCGTTGCGTGCTTTGATCCCCATGGATTCCCAACAATAGGGGTAGATAGTGATGAACAACTGAGCATGTCATACTTCTTCAACAAGTCTTTATTGTACTTTGATTTATTTATGAAAATGTCATGACTCGGCTGTTTCACTTGTAATCCGAGAAAGAAATTAATCTCTCCCATCATACTCATTTGAAAACGGTTTTGCATTATTAGGGAAAACTCATCACTGTACTTAGCGTTTGTTGAACCAAAGATGATGTCATCCACATAAATCTGTACTAAGATTAAACCATTTCTTTTGGCTTTTGTGAAGAGAGTGGTGTCAGTTTTTTCTTTGTTGTATCCGTCACTCAGCAGATATTCAAACAAGACATCATATCAAGCTCTAGTGGCTTGTTTTAGTCCACATAAGGCTTTGTCTAGATTATACACATGATGTGGGAGTTTGGGATTGACAAATCCTTCCAGTTGAGATACATACACTTCCTCTTTGAGTATACCATTGAGAAAGGCAGTCTTAACCTCCATATGGAAATCCTTAAAGCCTTTATGAGCAACATAGGCTAAGAAAAGTCGAATAGCTTCTATCCTAGCTACAGGAGCGAAAGTTTCATCGTAATCTATTCCCTCCTATTGGTTGTATCCTTTAGCAACCAGCCTAACTTTATTTCTCACCACTGTTCCATTGGAATCTTATTTGTTCTTAAAGATCCACTTAGTACCCACTACTAATTTATCTTCAGGAAGTGGTACCAATCTCCAAACTTTGAGTCTTTCAAATTGGTTGAGTTCTTCTTGTATAACAATAACCCAATCAGCATCTTGTAGTGCATCGGAGACCTTGGTGGGTTCTATCATACGTAGGAAACTGGAGTGAAGGCACTCATTTGCCGTTGTAGAACGAGTCCTTACTCCATCTTGAATGTTTCCTATAATCTAAGATTCTGGATGGGATTGTGTCCATCTTATTCCTTGGGGGTTTTGAATTGGAGGAAACAATTCATCTAATCTAATAGCAAGTTCAGTATCTTCCTCATTAACTCTTAGATCTGAATCATAGATTGGAGTACTCTCATATACCGGCTCATGAGGTACTGCCACTAGACTGACGCTCATATAGACGGAGAATCCACAGTTGGATTTGAGGACGAACTGTCAACCTCCGTTCAAGTTGTAGTAGGAGAAACTCCATCATTCCTGTCACCAGCATTAGGAACTTTAGATTCAGATTGAAAAAAATCAAATAGGAAATCTAAATTATGTTCTGATGAACTTGGATTTGTATTTGTTTCTTTTATTTGAAGAACTGGTCCTGAACGGACTTGTCTAGAAGCAAATTTTTTTTTATTTTGAAAATGATTAACATCCAACATGTCGTCGAATGAAAAGTTTATGCTTTCAACAACACAGTTAGTCCTTTTATTTAAAACTCTGTATGCTTTAGACTCATGTGAGTAACCCAGGAAAATTGCTTCATGAGGTTTGGCCAATTATTTTCCTAGGTTATCTTTTTCATTGAGTACGAAGCACCTATTACCAAATATATGAAGATATTTGATATTAGGCACAATGCCATTTGCCAATTCGTATGGGGTTTTATTAAAGCGTTTATGGATGAAAGCATCTTACGAGCAGCCTCAACCAGAGTTCGGTTGTGTCGTTCTAGCACCCCGTTTTGTTGTGGAGTGTATGCTATAGAAAATTGGTGTGAGATCCCCACCAGGTCAAGATAAGCACACAAGGTTTTTTTCTTGAACTCATGTAACAGACTGCGCCCCCGCGATGCGCCGGCGCACCAACCGCACCTTGCGATACACGGCACCGATCACCCGGCGACGACAGCTGTCAGGCCTGCAGACCAATACACCCCAACCCTTCTCTCTGGGCTTCCCCCAGAGTAGGTTGTCGTTATATGCCAACCCCAACACTTCTCTTATATCTTGCTTTGAGTCATACATAAACATGTCACATATCCACAAAATATATCATGTTCACCCCTCTTAGTAAGTCATCAATTAAATACTTTGTATGACATTATACAATTTTTGCCCTTCCAAATGCACTGGCAAATTAGATTCGTAAGTCTCTTTCAAAATAAATTTCCAATTTCAAGCAAAGGCACGTATACACAGGGGTCTATAAGTCTTCTATCCACATGTTTAGGCAATTAATTCCTCTATGCTCTTCCTCATATTTGATCATTTTAATAGTTAATCCATCAACTTCCAGTAAAGGCAATTTCAATTCTATTCCCTAAGTCAAGTATGCTTCATTTCGCATAATTCCAATATTATCATCATTAGCTCCCTCGCATATCAACATGTCTAACATCGGTTTATCTTTCCGAAGTGATATCAAATATCTTAATCACATTATTTAATTCATTCTAAATATTGTCTTTACCACCTACTAAACTCATATGTATATAATCATCCGCTACTCTTTTTAATAATTAAATCCATCCCACATACCTTTTATTTATAATCATTATTTTCCACATAGTCAATACAAACGCATCTGTTGCAATCTCCCTGTCATGGGTTGAATCATTCCTTTCAGGAATCTTTAACTATCGCAAGACATAAAACATTCCTCAAATTCTAAAACGTAGCATCATACATCAATCCAACAAATGCAATACTTCAACGTATCATAAATCTCTTCAGGTTCATCAATCAATATCATAGATTATCTTTACTCATTAGATTTGCTAATAACTCACAATCTCAGTTATATCTTTATTAAAACATCTCTTGGTTGACACAAACTCTTCCAATCCTCAGTAATTTATCCATTTTTCTTCTTCTTTGCACAAACACGTATACGTATACACATATACAAACACAGAACACAAGACAAGTTTCGCAACTTATAGCATAGCATGTAATTTTACCAATCTGAAAACATCTTTCTAGGGTATTTCATACCCAATTCACATAATATATATCTCCTCATTTACTGTCACATCACTTACTGTCATAGGCATCAGATAATTTCACAGTTTAAAAATATTATATCAACTATCTCTACTTTTAGAGAATCATACTCTTCGAAAGTAAACCTACACACTTAGCACACACTGGCACCAAAAATTCATAATTAACTTTGAAGTTAACAAACACACGTACACGTATAAAGGTTATCAAAACGTACCCGTTATATCATCTTCGATAGTGGCAATATCACCTGCCCCAACTCTTGACCCTGACTCAGATTATTTGCTAACATTACAATCTCTTGCTCGGTGATCTTCCTCAAAACAAATCCAACATACTTTTCGTGAGAAACGACATTCTTTCATTTCATGGCCAAACTACCCACATGTAAGGCACCGCATAGTCTGAGGCGTACATGGCCTATGTGGCTTACACTTCCCACACCGTGACACTCGTTGATTAGATTCATCAAATGCAGGTCTATGTTTAGGGGTAGATTGTTAGTTTTAAAATGTAGAAAAGCCTAATGTTAGGCGTGGCCTATAAATAGGTCCTTGACCCTTGGCCAATGTAACCTTCGGATCCCTTGTAATGCTTTTCCTCTCACATTTGAATATATCGATATTAAAGCTAAAGGTGTAGTATGTGTTTCTCTCATATCATCTTCTCTATACGCTAATACTTGAAGGGATAATCACTGGATTGAGCTTTCACTAAGTCCCATCGCACACCATATGTGCATTAACAACACCCTTTGATTGTCGAACAAAGAGTGTGAAGTTCAAAAAGGTGATTTCTCAGTTGTATAGTACAAGTGCATTTTTGAGCATTTAAACGTGATTTAAGCATGATTTGTTGCTTATATTATGTATACCTTGCGTAAGTAAGCAACTTTAACACAAACGAAGAAAATTTCGGCAACAAGTTTGATCACAAGTTCGAAAAATAAGTAACCAGAGATTTTGAAAATTCAAAATATTTTTAATGTGTGAAGAACTCAGACTACGAACACCCTATTTATAGACGAGAGTGTAACGGTTAGAAAATGGGCGAGACACGCTCGAAGTCTAAAGGGGTTCGAGGACTAAAAAACGCGCTCGAAGTGGTCGTCAGAGCACTGTTCAGACTTCGAAGTCTGAAGGCTTCGAATTCGAAGGGTCAAGGCTTCAAATTCGAAGTGTGTTTATTTCGACTTTGGAATACTATTCATAAGCCTTCGAAGTGTATTGAGGAATGACTGTTTAGTATGCGAAGTGAACTTACTTCGAATTTAAAGTTGGAAACGCACTCGAAGTGTATTGACAATCGAGGGTTACGCGTTCGAAGTACATTGACTTCGAATGCGAAAGCAAGAAGGGCGCTCGAAGTTTCTTTGCTTTTGTATGTTTGGAGTGCGAAGACCACACTAGTTTTAAAAATGTTCGAAGTCCTCTAATTTAAGGAGATTTCGAATACGAAGTTGACTTCTGAATTCAAAGTTGTGAATACGAAGTTGACTTTTGACTTCAAAATTGTGAATTTGTTCTGTTGACTTAGAAGTTTCTAATTCGAAGTCTCCTCTTCGAATGAGGATTTTTGATTATTGGTCATTTCGAATTTGAAGGCCATGGTTACAAATTTGAAATGTATTGCAACACTTATACTTGAATTTTTTTTGTTCTTTTCTGTTATCAACAAAAATTCAAATATTTTTGGATTTCTAAGTTTTTAACATATAAAAACACATATTTTTGATATTTTCATCATTTTGTAAATGTTTTTGGTATTTTCTCTATTTTGTGAATGTTTTTGATATTTTCTCCCCCTATAAGCATGCGTAGCTTGTACATATGATTGACACTCCCCCTCAGATTATTCTCTACCATTTACACAATTAAAAAAACATAGTGAAATATCCACTCAAAAAAAATGACTGATTGTTAGACGTTATAGTTCAACAAGCGTAGTTTGGATACTAGCTCATTAAAACGAGTATCGTCTAATGCTTTAGTAAACAAATCATCCAGTTGATCATCAGTTCTATCAAATCTTTTTCCACATTATCTTTAATAAAGTGATACCGTATGTCAATGTGTTTGGTCTTTGAGTGGTGAACTGGATTACATGAAATTGCTATGGCAGACTGTGAATCACACAATAATGGGATCTTCTCATAGTGTAGACCAAAGTCAGAGAGTTGGGTCCTTACCTACAAACTTAGAGAGCAGCACATTGCAGCATCAACATATTCAGCCTCAACAGTTGAAGTGGATACACAGTTCTGTTTCTTAGAAGCCTAGCACACTAACCTATCTCCCAAAAAGTGTGCAATACCAAAGGTGATTTTTCTGTCAAGCATGCAACCAACATAGTATTCATCTGAATAGGCATAAAGTTGTAAACTTGAAGCCCTTGGATACCATAGACCTAGATTAGGAGTACCCTTGAGATATTTGAAAATTCGTGTCACTGCCAACAGATGTGATTCCTTTGGATTAGCCTGTAAGCTAGCATATAGGCATGTAGAGAACATGATATTTGGCCTATTAGCCGTCAGATACAGTAATGGGCCTATCATACCTTGGTATGTTTTTAAATTAGCTGCTTTTCCCTCTAGACCAGTAGATAGTTTGTTTTTAAAGATATAGGGGTAGATAGTGATGAACAACTGAGCATGTCATACTTCTTCAACAAGTCTTTATTGTACTTTGATTTATTTATGAAAATGTCATGACTCGGCTTTTTCACTTCTAATCCGAGAAAGAAATTAATCTCTCCCATCATACTCATTTGAAAACGGTTTTGCATTATTAGGGCAAACTCATCACTGCACTGAGTGGTGTCAGTTTTTCCTTTGTTGTATCCGTCACTCAGCAGATATTCAGACAAGACATCATATCAAGCTCTAGGGGCTTGTTTTAGTCCACATAAGGCTTTGTCTAGATTATACACATGATGTGGGAGTTTGGGATTGACAAATCCTTCCGGTTGAGATACATACACTTCCTCTTTGAGTATACCATTGAGAAAGGCTGTCTTAACCTCCATATGGAAATCCTTAAAGCCTTTATGAGCAACATAGGCTAAGAAAAGTCGAATAGCTTCTATCCTAGCTACAGGAGCGAAAGTTTCATCGTAATCTATTCCCTCCTATTGGTTGTATCCTTTAGCAACCAGCCTAACTTTATTTCTCACCACTGTTCCATTGGAATCTTATTTGTTCTTAAAGATCCACTTAGTACCCACTACTAATTTATCTTCTTGAACTGGTACCAATCTTCAAACTTTGAGTCTTTCAAATTGGTTGAGTTCTTCTTGTATACCAATAACCTAATCAGCATCTTGTAGTGCATCGGAGACCTTGGTGGGTTCTTTCATATTTTGGAAACTGGAGTGAAGGCACTCATTTGCTGTTGTAGAACGAGTCCTTATTCCATCTTGAATGTTTCCTATAATCTGATATTCTAGATGGGATTTTGTCCATCTTAATCCTTAGGGGTTTTGAATTGGAGGAAAGAATTCATCTAATCTAATAGCAAGTTCAGTATCTTCCTCATTAACTCTTTGATCAGAATCATAGATTGGAGTACTCTCATGTACCGGCTCATGAGGTACTGCCTCTAGACTGACACTCATATAGACGGAGAATCCGCGGTTGGATGTGAGGACGAACTGTCAACCTCCGTTCCAGTTGTAGTGGGAGAAACTCCATCATTCCTGTCACCAGCATTAGGAACATTAGATTCAGATTGAAAAAAATCAAATAGGAAATCTAAATTATGTTCTGATGAACATGGATTTGTATTTGTTTCTTTCATTTGGAGAACTGGTCCTGAATGGACTTGTCTAGAAGCAACTTTTTTTTATTTTGAAAGTGATTAACATCCAACATGTCGTCGAATGCAACGGTTATGCTTTCAACAACACAGTTAGTCCTTTTATTTAAAACTATGTATGCTTTAGACTCATGTGAGTAACCCAGGAAAATTGCTTCATCTGCCTTTGCCAAAAATTTTCCTAGGTTATCTTTTTTATTGAGTACGAAGCACCTATTACCAAATAAATGAAGATATTTGATATTAGGCACAATGCCATTTGCCAATTCGTATCGGGTTTTATTAAAGTGTTTATGGATGAAAGAATGATTCTGTGTGTAACACGTCGTGCTGATTGCTTCAGCCCAATAGGAGGGCGGGAGACCCGAATATGAAAGCATCTTACGAGTAGCCTCAACCAGAGTTTGGTTGTGTCGTTCTAGCACCTCGTTTTGTTGTGGAGTGTATGATATAGAAAGTTGGTGTGAGATCCCCACCAGGTCAAGATAAGCACACAAGGTTTTGTTCTTGAACTCATGTAACAGACTGCGCCCCCGCGATGCGCTGGACCGGGCCCCGTGATGCACCAATCACCCAGCGATGACAGCTGTCAGGCCTGCAGACCAATACACCCCAGCCCTTCCCTCTGGGCTCCCCCCAGAGTAGGTTGTTATTATATGTCAACCCCAACACTTCTCTGATATCTTGCTTTGACTTATACATAAACATGTCACATATCCACAAAATATCTCATGTTCACCCCTCTTAGTAAGTCATCACTTCAATACATTGTATGACATTATACAATTTTTTCCCTTCTAAATGCACTGGCAAATTAGATTCGTAAGTCTCTTTCAAAATAAATTTCCAATTTCAAGCAAAGGCACATATACACAAGGGTCAATAAGTCTTCAATCCACATGTTTAGGCAATTAATTCCTCTATGCTCTTCCTCATATTTGATCATTTTAATAGTTAATCCATCAACTTCCAGTAAAGGCAATTTCAATTCTATTCAATAAGTCAAGTAAGCTTCAATTCGCATAATTCCATTGTTATCATCATTAGCTCCCTCGCATATCAACATGTCTAACATCGGTTTATCTTTCCAAAGTGATATCAAATATTTTAATCACATTATTTAATTCATTTTAAGTATTGTCTTTACCACCTGCTAAACTCATATGTATATAAACATCCGCTATTCTTTTTAACAATTAAATCCGTCCCACATACCTTTTTTTATAATCATTATTTTCCACATAGTCAATACAAACGCATCTGTTGCAAACTCCCAGTCATTGGTTGAGTCATTCCTTTCAGGAATCTTTAACTATCGCAAGACATAAACCATTCCTCAAATTCCAAAACATAGCATCATACATCAAATCCAACAAATACAATACTTCAACGTATCATAAATCTCTTCAGGTTCATCAATCAATATCATAGATTATCTTTACCCATTAGATTTGCTAATAACTCACAATCTCAGTTATATCTTTATTAAAACATCTCTTGGTTGACACAAAATCTTCCAATCCTCAGTAATTTATCTATTTTCCTTCTTCTTTGCACAAACACATATACGTATACACATATACAAACACAGAACACAAGACAAGTTTCGCAACTTATAGCATAGCATGCATTTTTACCAATCTGAAAACATCTTTCTAGGGTATTTCATAACCAATTCACATAATATATATCTCATCATTTACTGTCACATCACTTACTGTCATAGGCATCAGATAATTTCACAGTTTAAAAATATAGTATCAACTATCTCTACTTTTAGAGAATCATACTCTTCAGAAGTAAACATACACACTTAGCACACACTGGCATCAAACATTCATAATTTACTCTGAAGTTAACAAAGACACATACAAGTATAAAGGTTATCAAAACGTACCTGTTATATCATCTTCGATATTGGCAATACCATGTTCGATAGTGGCAATATCTTCGATAGTGGCAATATCACCTGCCCCAACTCTTGACCCTGACTCGGATTTCTTGCTAACATTACAATCTCTTGCTCGGTGACCTTCCTCAAAACAAATCCAACATACTTTTCGTGCGAAACGAAATTCTTTCATTTCATGGCCAAACTGCCCACATGTAAGGCACCGCATAGTCTGAGGCGTACATGGTCCTATGTGGTGAGACTTACACTTCCCACACTGTGACACTCGTTGATTAGATTCATCAAACGCAGGTCTATGTTTCAAGTTTCTTTTATTTTGGCTATTCTGCCCTGTTTGCTTTTCAACGTTATATTGTTCCAATTGGAATTTCTGTTAAGAAATCTGATCTCAGTTCATTCTATCTCTAGCCTTCATATCACCTTCAGTTTTCTTGGGTAAGGTAAATGCTTGCGATAATGTGTTAGCCCATCTGGTAGCAGTTCGGTATTCCGGAAGCAAAGCTCCCACAAAATGTTGTATCTTTGATGCTTCGTCAGGTACCCATTGCTTCACAAAGCGCAATCTCTCGTTAAATTGTTTAATTAATTCATCCACAGACATGTCTCAAGTGATATATAACTCCGTAAATTCTTTTGATACGAGATATCTCAAAAGTATTACAATATTGTTCACATAGTTTCTATTGAAACTGATCTCAAGTCACATTGTCTTGTTGTTGTTTAGAAAAATGACTGGTAAGGGAATCCCACTATACCATCGCATCTCCTTTATGCATACGAGTTGCAAAACAAACTCTGAATTCATCCTCGCAATTGCACGCATCTAAAGCCCTTACCATTTCTCGCAACCAATTCAAAGTTATGTTAGGGTCTGTACTTCCATAATACTCTGAAGGTTTACAATCCAATAATTGTTTATATGAACATGGTGGTTGGACTCCTGGATACGCAAAAGAATACACCCCTTCAGTAGTAAAAGGATGAAAGCTCGGTTGTTGTGTTACTTGTGACATTGAAGGAAATGGAACCATAACTGGCGCAGTTGTAGCTTGAGTTGTAATAGATGTAGGAATATGAATTCGTTCATTCTGAATAATCCTCACTCGTTCCATGTTACACATAGCATTTCTGATCTCCCAAAGTTCACTTTCCAATTTGGAAATATATTCACTCTGATCTGATCCAGGTTCGCAACCTGAAGTACCAACTTGACCTGTTATATTCAAAACATCCACCGTTGAAGTTCCAACCACTTCTTGGGTCACAAGAGTGTCAGCAGAGGTATCTCTGTCAGCCATACTTGTACTATCACATCATCTCACAAGCTCATTAGATAAACCGTTAGTAGATAACATGCTAACTAACACACAACATCTCCAATTCACTATAATTCCCCAAAGGAAAGTTTGACCCAACATGAGTGAAAGGTTGAATTCCTGATGGAGAACCTTCAAGTAATCGTGTAGAGAGAAGATGATAATAGAGAGAAACACACACTACACCGTTTGCTTTGAAAAATTAATATCTCATATATTGTCCCAAAAAGCGTTGCAAGGCCAAGGGGCCTAATACCTATGTATAGGGTACGCCTATAAAGTAGGCTTTCCTACATTTTCTAAACATAACAATCTCCCCCTAAATGGAGAGAAAGCCAATTACAATGAAAGAAATGCATAAAGTAATTAATTACGCTAAAGACCTATTCCTTATTCGAAACATCATCTGCCATCTCCGAATTATCCGACGGCTGTCCAGCGTCCTTTTGATCTGTTCAATTGTTCGTATTAGTCCAGCCCTTTCAGTCTCACTTAATATAGATTGATCTTTTTCAGCCTTCTCTTGTAGACGGTGAAATAACAGTTTTAGAGTCCCATCGGAGTATGCCATCAAGTCCACCATCCGAACCAAGATCTTTCTGCGACATTGGTTGACAAAGACGACACCTCTTTGACCCGCAAAGCTTGAATGATTTTCATCAATAACTGTTAGTTCTCCTAGGGTTTGTATATCAGTATGATGTTGTAGTGGTCTGAGCAGATTCACCTCGAGTTGATTACTCTCGGCGCCTAGTTGTAGATCGTGCTCTTGGATAAGCTCTATGAACCTCCTCATATATTTCATCAAAGCTGATCGTCCTTGTTGTTCCTCGTAGGACTTGTTGATGTTTGTGGACAGCTCCTCGTATATGAACTCAATGTCGTACAACTTGACATGTCTTAAGTCAGCTTCATTGAGAGAGATTTTCTGACCATCTGCTCTTTGAACATCATAAACAACAAACCTGTACCATAGAGATTTTTGCATGCTGACGCAAAGTACATTGCTGATAGGGTACTTTGACAAAATCTGCTCCCTCAGTGTTTTGTATTCATTGAAGATATGAGTGTATCATCTCCTTTGAGCATCATCAAGACCTCTCAGTTCAGGAGGAGTCTTGTCTCTGATTTGAGAAGCATAGATAGTAGGGATTCGAACCTCGAGGTGAGCAGCATTCACACCATATTTGCCCCAAACAGGGTTTTTCATTGCTTCCCTTGTGAACATGTTGTGTCAATCAAGGTCTGGGTCTGATGATGTGGGAATTGGACGAGCTGGTTGGATAGTCGGAGGGATAGGCCATTCAGATGATGATTGTTGGAGTTATTGTGCTGCTCAGCTTATAGATTCTTCCTCAGGATGTCGGTAGCTGACACCTAGAATGTCTTTGATTCAGGAGGGAATAGTTGATGAACCTCCTCAGATATGCCCCGGAGAACCCTTGTAAGATCTAGCTTTCTAATGGTTTCCTCCATCTGCTTTTTGGTGACCAACTCCCTCGCAGGCTTTGCAACCCTTGAAGGAGCTGGCTTTTGAACAGTAGGCACCGGCATATCCTCAAACCCTTCCACTATCTGGACTCCTTCAGTTCTTTCGGCCAATTTTCCAAATGAGAACTCCTCAATTTGTTTTACTAGATCATCCGACTCATCCCTCTCACCCATGTCTGCAGTCTTAGTTTCGAATTAAAATATTGGGAAGTCAGGTTCGGGTTCAGTTTGAGCTTGAGCTGGTTGTTGTGGTTGTGGTCGTGACTATTGTTGTTGTTACTGTTTTTGTTGTTGTTGTTGCGATTGTTGGGTTTGTTGTTGAGATTCTGCCCCTATCCCCATTGCGGCTGCTAATCTTTCTGTCAAAGGAGTAAAGGTCAAAACGCGCGGTCTTTTCTCCCCCTTGTGACGATCATGATCGAGATCATTGTCATCACGTCTGCGCTTTGACCCGGCAGCTTGGGATTTGCATGTAGATTCAAGAGTTGTCATCCTGTTTTCCACCGAATCTTGCTTTTGAAAGACCAAATTACCCAGATCCTCCATCGAGTTGTTCATTGTTTCTTTAAATTCATTTAGAATTCTACCCTTGTAGGTTTGTTAATTCTGAATGGTTTGAAGGACATCTAGATTCTATTCACGGTCCGGGGCTTTTTCCAACAAGCGTGCATACAGCTAGGATTTCAATGTATCTGTAGATAAGCCCGAGCGATCATCAACTTTGGATTTTAACAAAGCAAGTGTCTGGTTGATATCTGCTAGGCTCTCGGTGATTAGGTTTAGGGCCTCCTGCAATTCCTCTTTGGTGACAACCCTAGACTCACTAAGAGTACTCGTTGAAGTCTCTGCCACAAAGGCAGAGCTACTCGCGTACGGAGTTGTAGTGGTGTACACTCAGCCGAGATTTCCACCTAATCCTTGAATGGCACTTTCAGTAGTGCCACCTACAGGTGTTCTGGACTGTTGTCTATTAAACAACGTTGTTATCAATGCAAAGGTGGATTGGTGTCTAGAAAGAAACGTAGATATCTGCAATATATCAATGTGCATAGAAGAGACGGTCGAGGTCGGGAGAGGCAAACCTCTAGTTTCAATACCAGCCATATCCGAATGAGAGGCCGGTAGAGCATGAGCAAATTCTCCGTGAATGGAAACAAGCATCTGTTGAGAGACACTTGAGTGGCTAGTGGGGTGAATGTGCACTGTTAGGATGATAGTGACTGTTTCAACACTAGAGCTGACAGTGTCAGCCCCGATGGCAGATGTCGCTTCCCGGCTTTTTGGGCTTGGGGTCCCTCAGCACTCATTTTTTCTTGTCTCACCTCTCTCTTTTCTAATTCCATCTCTTCCTCTTCGCTTTCATATTCATCATAGAAATCCAGATTAGGATCAAATTCTTGGCTAGCACTTGCACTGTCAAGAGTACCGGGTTTGTAGCCATAGATAAATGTAGTTTCATCCTGAGAAGGCTCCGGTAAATCTAGAAATAAATCAGAGAAGCTCCAATCTTCTTCTACAGTCACCACAGGCATTATAGCCTTTTGTTGTGCAGTGTTGTCGAAGACCTGTGGTGTTGTTCCTTGGGTATACCTAGTCAGAGCAAATGTGTTGGTTTCAATGTCAAGAAGGGCTACTGAACCAGCATGTAAGTCAGGCAAAGGAGATTCCGGCAGTTGTTCAGGTAGTACATTAGAATATGAAGCAATCATAGCTTAGACCTGTGCAAGGTCATACTCCGCCCCTCCCTCACTATGTGTTTCACCTTCATCCCCTTCACCACCCCTCTATTGGCTTTTCTCACTCAGCACTTACCACTCAGCTTCCCAGTGGAAGAATAAGGCCTATGCACTATATCATCACTTGGTGCTACTGGCCCTAGGGTAGGTGCAACCGGCTCTGGTTGCTCCATAGGGACTAATCCTACACTCTACCTATATAACCTCACAACGTCATTTTCAGCATAAAGATCTAGCAGAGAAACAGGGAATGGCTGTGGTTGAATAGGATGATCAGCTGTAAGAACTTTCACATACATGAATTGTTTTGGCCGGATAGCATCATGATTTTGCCTCCGAGGTATCTCCACGTTTCTGTCCATGGCAAATTGGACCATCATATGCAAAAATCGTTGATATGGCAGAAATCTGCCATTTGCTCTTTTAAGATCAGAAAGTTTGCCCTCCACCTGCTGCATAAGACGAAGAAAAATTAAGGTGGCATAATCGACATGCAGGTGATTAGCCGCAACATATATGAGTTTTATTTGGTTGGAGTTGGGGTATCCGTGGCCAGTGTGTTTGGGGTTAGGCAACGTTGAAGAATGGTTAGGAAAGTATAATATATGGGGTGAAGGTTGTCTCGTTTGAAGTGTGAAGTGTGAACGAAGTGGTAGGTTCCAAATGTTACCAATGGCTCGAATGCCCGCTAGGGCAGTGATTTCATCAGGCATTTCCTGAAAATCAATGAGAGGAGGCCTGCTTCTTGCATTAGGAAGCAGAAGGATTTCACTTAATCGGCTAGCAGTAATGTTAAGAGTGAAGTGGTCTACGTTACCACAAATAGACACTTGACCGGAGACGGAATTTGTATGAGTGTGGGCTGTGTGCCAGAACAGTTGGACATACAACTCAGGAACATGAGTTCCAGAAGTGGATGGATCAAATGTGAGAGCATGGTTCAAAGGGTGGACACGAAGTATTTCGGTGATAATTGGAAAGTTAGAGTTTCGGAAGTTATCAAGGTTGACAAAATGGTTGTTGTAATGAGTGACAACTGAAAGGATTTGATTTGTGTGAAGGAGTTGATCATCAGGGTTATGGGATTGGCTAGCTGTCGAAGAACAAAATGAGACAGATTCATCTTCCATAGCCATGATTAATCCTGTAAGAATAGCTAATAGGTTAGATAGCTGTATTATAAAGAATAACTCATTGAAATGTATTGACTTGTTAGGTCAAAACATTCAACTATGAAGTACTTTGCCTTTTGTTGACTTCAAGACATTCATTTTGAATCAAACATTGAAAAAAGTGATCAACTCCGTAGAAAAATTGTATTACACCTAAAAGTCCTTCATTGATGAAGTGGTATTTTTGATGAGCAAAAATGTGTTTTGACGCATGTTTTACAATGAATACATGTATCTGAACCATTTGTAACACTGAAAATTTTCCCATTTGATCCATAACATGAAGATCTAGGCCAAAAATGAAATTAAGCCCAATCTTCAACCACTCGAAGAACAAGAACACTTTTCAAATTTTGTGAGTTTTTCTTTGATAAAAACAGTGTTCTAGGTGTCTCATACCCCATCGCAAACCACACTTTCATTAACGTCATGGTTTGATTGTCGAACAAAGCATTTGAAGTTCGAAAAAGGTGACTTCCGAGTTGTATAGTGCAAGCTTCGTTTTTGTGCATTTAAACATGATATAAACATGATTTGTTACTTATTTGATGTATACCTTGAGTAAGTACGCAAGTTTATCAGAAAAAATCAAAATTTTGGCAGCAACTTTGAGTAAGATTTACAAAACACGTCACCGGTAATTCTTGAAAGTTTAGTAAGATAGGAAGCGTAAAGAATACTCTAAAAAAGCCACCTATTTATAGAAAATAATTGCAATGGTAATTTTTTGAAATATACACGCTCGAAGTCCAAAGGATTCGAGAGGTAAAAACACGCTCGAAGTTGTCTTGACAGCCACTGTTGACTTCGAAGTCCAAGAGGCTTCGAGTTCAAAGTGTGAAGGCTTTGAACTCAAAGTGAGTTTATTTTGGTTTAGTTCAATGGACTATTCATGTGCGCTCGAAGTGTATTGGAAATACACTGTTTAGAGTTCGAAGTCTACGAGTGAAAATGTCTAATCAGTGATGATGAGCCTTCAAGTAACTTGTAGAGATGATTATCGAGAGAGAACACACACACTTCACGTTTTATTTTCAATATCAATATTGCATTAATGGCTAAAACATTACAAGCGGTACCAAGGCCAAGGGCCTAATGGCCTATTTATAGGCCATGCCTATAAAATAGGCTTTTCTACATTTTTCTAAAATAAAAATCTCCCCCTACATGGAGAGAAAGCCTATTACAATGAGAGAAATGCAGAAAGTAAATTAATTACATAATAGACCTATTTCTTGTATCAAACATCATTTGCCACCTCCAAATTATCCGACGGCTGTCCAGCGTCCTTTTGATTTTTTCAATTGTTCGTATCAGCCCAGCCATTTCAGTGTCACTTAAAATAGATTGATCTTTTTCAGCATTTTCTTGGAGACGGTGAAATAACAGTTTCAGAGTCCCATCTGAGTATGGCATCAAGTCTATCATCCGAACCATGATCTTTCGGCGGCGTTGGTTGACAAAGATGACACCTCTTTGACCCGCAAAGCTTGAATGATTTTCATCAATAACTGTGAGCTCTTATAGGGTTTTTAGATCAATATGATGTTGCAATGGTCTGAGCAGATTCACCTCGAGTTAATTACTCTCGGGGCCAAGTTGTAGATCGTGCTCTTGGATAAATTCAATGAATCTCCTCATATATTTCATTAGAGTTGATCGTCCTTGTTGTTCCTCGTAGGACTTGTTGATCTTTGTGGACAGCTTCTCGTATATGAACTCAATGTCGTGCAGCTTGACATGTCTGAAGTCAGCTTCATTGAGAGAGATTTTCTGATCATCTACTCGTTGAACATCATACACTGCAAACCTGTACCTTAGAGATTTTTGCATGCTTACGCGCAGTACTTTGTTGATGGGGTACTCTGACACAATCCGTTCCCTCGATGTTTTGTATTCATTGAAGATAGGTGTGTATCGTCTCCTTTGAGCATCATCAAGACCTCTCAGTTTGGGAGGAGTCTTGTCGCTGATTTGAGAAGCATAGATGGTAGGGATCCGATCCTCGAGGTAAGTAGCGTTCACACCATATTTACCCCATACAAGGTTTTGCATTGCTTCCCGTGTGAACATTTTATGTGGATTGATGCATGGTTAGCAAAGTTATAAAAATGAAAGTGATTTGGTTTTAAAGTAGATATGGCTAACTCACAACATGGCAGTGTACCTGTCATTTGTTAGTATAGCTAAGATAAGACCGGGTTGTCGATCTCAGGGAACGGTTGTTAAACTTCAATACTATGATATTAGTTAATTCTTAGTCTTTTGAAAACAAGATTTTTGATTTTAAAATAATAACTGAAAATAAAGCAAATACGACGCAATAACCAAACAAGAGAACGAGCAATTCACGAAGTAACTAATATGATGGGTAAAGAATGTTCACTTAGAAAGAATCCCCCTAATTCGTAGTAGCAATGATCTAGACGTGCAATGGATTTGATGAAACGGTAAATGGAATCACAAAGTGTAGAGCCTCTTTGGATACTTGGATATTGAACCTTAAGAAAGTTAACAAAAACATCTTCCAAACAGTTTCCTTCTATTAGATGTGGTTCACATGGTGGGTTTTGGTTAGGTGGGTAAGGTTCTTGGGGTGTTTGGCATTCGAAAGGGTAGTCTTGAATACCTTGGTAATACCCCGTATTATCCATACTCTCAAAGTTAGATACTTCCCCCATTGAATATCTGTCACCCGTGTATTGTTCATAATCACCCATACCCATACACTCTTGATTACCCCACTCATTGGTCGGTTGGATTGCATTGGATATCAAGTATCTTGGATCATATTCTTGATTGTAACATTCACTTTGATAATCCCATGCTTCCCTTTCATAAACTGCTTGTTGCCACTAATTATTCACGTTTCCCACACTTTGAATTCAACCATTATTCCAATACCTATAAGACAAACTCAAGGAATACCAAAGATCAAAGTAGCAAGTAATATGTTAAAAAAAACTCTCTTAGTTTCCTAAAAAGAGGATCAACTAAGCAAGAAACGAATATCAATTCTTGAAGATAGGTCACCGTTCCCCGGCAGCGGCGCCAAAAACTCTTTGATGCGTGGTTAGCAAAGTTATAAAAATGAAAGTGATTTGGTTTTAAAGTAGATATGGCTAACTCACAACATGGTAGTGTACCAGTCGTTTGTTAGTATAGCTAAGATAAGACCGGGTTGTCGATCTCAGGGAACGGTTGTTAAACTTCAATACTATGATATTAGTTAATTCCTAGTCTTTTGAAAACAAGATTTTTGATTTTAAAATAATAACTGAAAATAAAGCAAATACGACGCAATAACCAAACAAGAGAATGAGCAATTCACGAAGTAACTAATATGATGGGTAAAGAGTGTTCACTTAGAAAGAATGCCCCTAATTCGTAGTAGCAATGATCTAGATGTGCAATGGAGATGAAACGATAAATGGAATCACAAAGTGTAGAGCCTCTTTGGTTAAGAAAGCTACAACTATGGTAATGGTACTAACCCCCAATATCAAGTATTGGTCAACGTTGACATCAAGAAGTATTCCCAATTTAAACAATACAAATAATCCAAGAGATGTTCAACTAATTTACTCGATTGAAATATGAATACTAGTGATTACTTGTGATTATAAATAACTAACACATAGTATTGGTCAACATATATGTTACAATCATAACCCCAAATAACCATAAATATTCATGCCAAGCAAAAACAAGTATTGGTAAACATTTAATTTCTTGTAACAAGTGTTATTAGATCAAAACCCCAAGTTAAAACCGGGACTTAATCGACAAGAAACAAATATAACACACGCTAATGAATCTCCTGATTTTAAATATATATTTGATTTCTTAGACACTGATGATTCTGGAACTAATAGTGTACCTATTGACAGGCCCACAGATGCTGTTCAGGAATCCCTTGAACTCACGCAGCAAACTGCCACCACATCCACAACCGGGGCTATTAATTCATCTACCGACCCACTCTTTATTCTAGGTGACCGGTACACTGCATCCAACTCCACTATGAATACCGTCAGTGATGCTGCCACTGAGGATCACCAAAATAGCACTCCTCAGTCCTTCCCAGAATCATCCACTCCTGAGGGTGAACCACCATTCAACAACGCCTGGATGAATTCTTTCCCCAGGATATTACTGATGAAGTCACTAATAACACTCTTCCTCAGAACACCAGATGGACGGCTGCACATCCAGAGACGCAAATCATTGGAGACAAAGATGCCGGCGTTCAAACCAGATCTGCCACAGCAAATGAGTGTTAGTTCTCCAGCTTTCCTAGTCTGTTAGAACCCACACGAACAGCTGACACACTACAAGACCCAGACTGGATCCTTTCCATGCAAGAAGAGCTAGATCAGTTTACCCGTTTAATGGTTTGGAGACTCGTGCCCCGACCCCACGACAAGACCATTGTTGGCACCAAATGGGTCTTCAAGAACAAGAAAGATTCCGACGGTGTGGTAATTAGGAACAAAGCCAGACTAGTTGCGAAAGGATACAACCAGCAGGAGGGTATTGACTACGATGAAACCTTTGCTCCTGTTGCCCGTATCGAAGCCATCCGAGTTTTTCTCGCGTATGCTGCTTACAGGAACTTCAAGGTGTACCAGATGGATGTCAAAACGGCATTTCTGAATGGAATCCTTAAGGAGGAAGTTTATGTATCTCAACCAGAAGGCTTTGTTGATCCCAAACGACCGACTGACGTTTACATCCTTGATAAGGCCCTCTATGGACTCAAACAGGCTCCACGGGCTTGGTATGATGTTCTCTCGGCCTACCTGGTTCGTGAACGATATTCGAAGGGACGAATTGACACCATACTTTTCACCAAGAAAATTCGGGATGACTATATCTTGGTTTAGATATATGTAGATGATATTATATTTGGCTCTACAAACTCACAGTACAGTCTAGAGTTTTCAAAATTAATGGCGAGCAATTTTGAAATGAGCATGATGGGAGAAATGAATTTCTTCCTCGGCTTACAAGTCAAACAGATTTCCAATAGCATTTTCATAAATCAGTTCAAATATATTAAAGATTTATTAAGAAAATATGAAATGTTGGACTGCTCGTCCAAATCCAACCCCATGTCTTCTAAAACCAAATTGTCTGCTGACTCTGATGAAAAGGCAGTTGATTTGAAAACCTATCTGGGTATGATCGGCTCTCTGCTGTATCTCACGGCTAGTAGACCAGATATAATGTTTTCTACATGTCTCTGTGCTCGTTTTCAGGCAAATCCCAAAGAATCACATTTACTTGCCGTGAAACGTATCCTCAAATACCTGAAAGGGACCCCTGATCTTGGTCTGTGGTATCCCCGCGACTCATCATTTGAACTGCTTGCGTATTCCGACTCGGACTATGCCGGGTGTACGTTAGATACGAAAAGCACGTCAGGGAGTGCACACTTCTTGGGCGATCGTTTGGTCTGCTAGAGTTCAAAGAAACAAAACTATGTTTCTACATCAACTGCCGAGGCTGAATTTGTGGCAGCTGCAAGTTGCTGCTCTCAGAGTCTGTGGATGCAAACTCAGCTGCGGGACTTTGGTCTTACCTACTCCAACATTCCCCTGTTGTGTGGTTCTAAGAGTGCCATAGCCATTTCCTACAATCCTGTCCATCACTCCAAAACCAAGCATATTGATATCAGGTACCACTTCTTGAAAGACAACGTCGAAAAAGGTCTGATTGAGCTCCAGTACATTCCCACTGATCATCAGCTGGCTGATCTGTTCACTAAACCACTGGACGAAGCCCGATTCTCATTTCTGGTTTCCAAGATCGGCATGCTTAATCTCAAACTCTAATTCTCTACTGTTTTCATGTCTTGAACAGATTAACTGTTTTCTCTGTGCAGTTATACGGGTGCTCCTGTCTAGGGGGAGAGTTGCGGATTCACTGGTGAACACGAATGTTTTCCGTGCATTCGTGTAGGGGGAGAAATGTGCAGTATTCATTTTCACAGATGATACTTCGTCAGATGTTAATTTTATTGTAAATGTGCAGTATTCATCTTCACAGATGATACTTCGTCAGATGTTAATTTTATTGTCTGTGTTTATGTCACCAAAAATGAAATAGAAAAACCACAAAAAGAAAAAAAATAATAATAACTTTTGTCAAGGTGAAATTGAAAACCATAATGAAAATCACAAAAAGAAGGAAAATCACCTTTTGGGCTTAAATAATGCTGCAATTTAAGTCATGGGCCTAAACATCCGGTTTTGACCAAACCGGGTCGATCCGACAGTCGGATCAAAGCCCCAATCCATCCGACCATCGGATAGTTCTATTTATAGGCAACCCGACGGTTCCTTTCCATTCACGCTTTCAAGAATTCAAAAAGCCAAAACCACTATTCATCTTCTTCTCTCTCAACTACTTTCGATCGAACTTACTTGAAGTGAAATCTATTGTGTTTAAATCACACAAAACTGAAAGGTAAGAGGATTGAAACAAGAATGGGTGAATCTTCTGTGGTTTAAATGTCTAGAATCCCTTTCTTTTTGGCTTGACAACCCCTGTTTATCGAACAGTGGGTTTTTCTAGGTTTATTGCATCAAAACACCATTAATGGTATTGTTTAATGTTTGAACAATGTAGAGTGATCCGTGAGTGTATGCGAACACAAAGGCACTAATTTCTTGCTCTAGGTCACACAAAATCGAATCATTTGGAAATCTGTGTTTGAAGGTTTAGGCGTTGTTCTTCGCTTTGAAGAACAGAACGTTCGAGTCCAAATATGCACAAAATAAAGTTGTTTAGGCTTGGTTGAGAGTACAAACCTGTTTGGGGTTAAATTCCGAGTCATTTGTTACCAACTTTGAGTCCATGAACTTAGTTTATGTCAAAAATCACTTTGGACTCAATATGAACTAGGCTGGGTGTTCTTAACAGTCGGATGAAGGAAACGAAATTTCATCCGACAGTCGGATGAAATTGGTCTATCCGACTTTCGGATGAAGTTTGGCCTATGCGACTTTCAAATGGCTACGTTTACACCATGCGACCTTTGAAATAAAGCAACTCTGAAAAGACCAAGTCGTAGGCCAACCGACTTTTGGATGAAACAGGCCCATCCAACTTTCGGATGAAACAAGTTCATCCGACTTTCAAGTAAAACAAGTTCATCCGACTTTCAACTTAAACAAATTCATCCGACTTTCGTATGAAATCAAATCCATTTGACTTTTACATAACTGTTATCTTCATGCGACTTTCGGATGAAATTGGTCCATCCGACTGTCAAGTTAACCTTCATGCGACTTTGAAGATTATGACTCATGCGACTTTCACCTCATCCGACTGTCGCATAACTTAAGCTTATCCGACTTTCAACACTTAGAAATTTTTGTGCCTTGCTTCAAATTTCATAAGTTACATAATCAAAGTCAAAGTCAACACCCAACATTCACATGTGCATAGAACTTAATACACATATTCATTCATGGGTTCACATGTTCATCAGCAAATATCTGTCTTTTCTCTTATGCTAATATGATCTATCTTATATGTGACAGATGGCTGCTAATCAACCCCTTCCCGAGGAAAGCCTAGTCCCTGCTGCTGACAGGCTTGAAACTCTGAGCAACAACGTACATTTTGATCTAGCCACCATACCAAAATCCCCATAATCACAGAAATTATCCGTGCCCATCCTCTCCGCCAAGCCATCACTGAAAACCCAAACACATCACCCACCCATGTACCTGAAATCTATCTGCAGCAACTGTGGTACACTTTTACTGAGGGTGTCACCCGCTTGGGACACAAGTGCCTCCGGGGTCGTATTGAGAATATCCGAACAACTCTTTTTGCAGTCTGACTGAGAAACCTATTGGACCTACCCACTGCTGATCACTATCCAGGAAGAGCTGACTTTGATGAAAATCCAACTGTAGATGCGGTACTATACCTAATCAGAGGTCTTGGATATCAGGGAGAACTGAACCAAATTCATCAGTTCAGACGAACAAATCTTGCGCCTCTCTGGCAGACGCTAGCCACTATTATCTCCCGTACCCTGACTGGTATTCACCGAGGCACCGATGGCGGCTCCTACTACTCCCTACTACTGTTGGCCGGTGTTGCTTACCACCGCCACTTGGACTACGCCACCATCATATTCGAGGAGATCGTCCGAATGGTCAAGGAAAAGGAAACCTCTCGCCATAAAACCTTTATACCTTTTCAACGATTCCTAACCATCTTCATTGCCACAGACCTGGAAACCTACCACACCATCCCTCGGCGACTCAATAACCCACAAGTCCAAGTACAAAGCATCGCCAGATTCCTACGAATCAGAGACCTTCCCGATGTTGTAGCCATGACCGTGACAGTTGCCCTTCTTCGAACGCTGAATCAGGAAAGTGAGGTAGTGCGCGAGTATATGAGGGTTAATAGGATTTCTCCTCCGGTGCAACCAGAGCCGGTTGTGCCTGCCCTGGGAGCAGTAGTACCTGGTGAGGGTCCTAGTGGTATTAGGGCTCGGGTGCGCAGGGGTGCCCCGAGCAGGGTTGTGATTGAGAGAGAAGAATCTATTGAGAGGGGCGGTGGAAGTGGTGAGGGAGGAGAGATACAAGAGAGCGAGGGAGTTGTAATCAGTGACTCAGAGGCCTCCACCCATGCTGAACCAGAGAATAAGTCCTCCATAGAAAGGACTCAAACCGAATCCTCCTCCTCAGGACAATCCATCTCATTTGGTCCATGACCTTCTCCAGTCCGTGTCGAATCCACTGGCACGCGACAAGTTTTTGATCACCCCGTGGACATCCATCATGATTTATCAGACATATCTGCCACCTTTGGTGATGTACCGGTTATGAAAAGAGAAGACGAAGAAGTAGAGATTGTAGTGAGTGATAGTGTTAGTGAGAAAGAAAATGCTGAGAGTGAGAGTACACCAGACCGAGAAAGCCGGGAAGCCTCATCTACTACCGGTCGGGACACAGTTCCGGCTAGTATTGAAACAGACACTGGCATCCCACCAGTGCATACACCTCACCCCACCAGCCACTCTGCTTCCACCCAAATGGAAGTAGTTTCATTGAACGGGGATCTATCACATACGCAGTCAGCAACTCGTTCGGAGTTTGCTGGCTTTGAATTCAGTGGGCCGCCTCCCCCGTCCACATCTTCTTTCGGAGCACCATTGAGTCTAGCGCCACCCTTAACTGGTTTTTCAATCATTTTCTAGGACACAATCTGCATTAGCATGTCTTCGTGACGTTGCCGGAACGCCCGTAGCGGCCTCTACTGCAGAGGTAACGCGAGGATCAAGCGGAAGTCCCTCCAGTGCTACAATTGTGCCAACACTGCGTGAGGGCCACGGGTCTAAAAGACCTGTGCCAACCGAGCCTCTTGGTGAGGTCGGGGTTACACCGGAACTTAGGTCTTTCCTAAACACTAAGTTCTCTTCTCTTGACGCCGCCCTGAGGGAGTATGTCAACGCCCAACTCCACTCTGAAATCGACTCCCTCAGAGCCCAAATCCGAGCCCTGGAAAACCGCCCACCTAATGTCATTGAGCGAGATTATTCAATCGATAAACTCAAGGACCTCCTTCATGCTAAACTGAACAGTGTTGCCAATCCTACACCCGAACAATCAACCATCTTAGCAGCACTGCAACACCAACCCCAACCCTCCTCCTCCAGCTCCACCACCTTCCAAGATACTGTCCTACAAGCCTTAAATGCCTTAACCTCTACCGTCTCCAATATTAGCAAATGGCTGGAAGTCGTGGAGGAGTCTTGTAAAGCTCAATCGGAAACACGCAAGCGTAGGCATGATGATCCTGAGGATCTAAGACATCATGAGGGGGAGAAGCGGCAGCAGCGTTACATTGGGGCTCAAAGCACAGTACTCCGAATCGAAGCCGCCCCAGTGTCAAAGCCGTCAGAGGGTCAAAGCGGCAGTGGGAGTGGGGGTAAACAACAACAACCTGAGCCTACTACTGAGCCTACAATGGTAGAATTTGAATTTGAAGCAGGTCAGGAGGCAAAGTCAGAGGTAGAAAGACAAGAAACCCCAACAATCCAAATCCTACAATCCAAATCCCACAAATCCAAACACACTCAAAAGATCCTGAATCCTCTCTTCCTGAATCCTCAACAGAAAAATCCAAAGGCAAAAGGCCAATTACAGAGGAAGTAGAAGAGACTCCACTGATCAACATCCGCAAAGTCTTCACAACGGTAAACAGGGAGCTGCTTGACATCTTTCCACCTGAACAAGGGCAGTTCAACATTGCGCCCATCGATCTTATAAGTCAGCAGCAACCTCAAGGGTCTGAACAAAAAGAGGGTGAGTGGCCGGTACCTGCAACTTACCATGGAGGACCTATGCCCTTGGCCACTCGTGAAAGAGTAATAGCAGAAAGGCCAAACATCAGAAATATCAGGCCTAGGGAAGCTCTGGCTAAAGACCAACCTCGATGGCCCACTCAATGGTTAAATACTCCGTATCTTGAAGAAAGAATTCCGGGTTTCTTTTCAGAGGTTGTCAGAGACTTTATGAGAAAGAAAATCATTCTGTGCAGAACCCACGATTTATAGCTTGGTGCTGAGGTTGATCTTGCAAAAATAAATCTTCAAAGGCCTAACCAACAACATTCAAAGCTAGACGAAAACAGAAAATACACTATTATAGAAGAATATGATGAACACTACGAAGGAGCGTATGGATCCGTTCCACTTGGCAATGCAAGAATGGGAGCCTGACACAACAACTGCTTCAAAGTCTGGAAAGCCTTGTCTTGTTCACTACCCCAAACAAATTTCATGTCTTTCCGAGTTAACTTAGTCAACGGACCCGCAATCTTTGAGAAATCTTTAATAAACCTACGGTAGTATCCAGCCAAACCCATAAAACTCTTTATTTCAGACGGCGTCTTTGGAGCATTCTAGTTCATCACAGCTTCTACTTTTGAAGGATCCACTTTCACTCCTTGATTAGATATCACATGCCCCAAGAATTGAACTTCCCTCAACCAGAACTCGCACTTGGAGAACTTAGCAAACAGATGTTCTTTCTTTAAGGTTTCTAAAACTTGTCTCAAATGTTGTTCGTTCTCCTGTTCAGTCTTTGAATAAATTAAAATATCATCAATGAAGACTATCACAAAATTATCCAAAAATGGTCGACAGACCCTGTTCATGAAATCCATAAAAATCGCAGGTGCATTGGTTAATCCGAACGGCATAACCAAGAACTCATAATGCCCGTAACGCGTACGAAAGGCCATTTTTGACACATCTTCTTCAGAAACACGCACTTGATGATATCCCGACCTCAAATCAATTTTAGAAAAGAACGAAGCTCCTTGCAGTTGATCAAACAAATCATCGATTCTCGGCAACGGATACTTATTCTTTATTGTTCTCTTATTCAATTCACGGTAGTCGATACACATACGCAACGTACCGTCTTTCTTCTTTACCAACAATACCGGTGCTCCCCACGGGGATGAACTCGGACGAATAAACCCCTTATCGAGGAGATCCTGAATCTGCGTCATCATCTCCCGGATTTCTGAAGGTGCCAACCTGTACGGAGCCTTCGCACTGGTCGAGTACCCGGAATCAGATCTATTTTGAACTCTACCTCACGAACTGGAGGTAGTCCTGGTAATTCCTCTACAAACACCTCCGGGTATTCCGTTACCACCCGGATATCACTCATTGCCTTCTTCTCTTTCTTTCCATCAATCACGTATGCCAAGTATGATTCGCATCCTCTATCCAAAGCTTTCTTTGCCTTTAAACATGAAATAACCGAGATCACAGACCCAGCTTTCTCACCCCTTGCTATTACCCGTGAACCATCAGCTAGCGGAAACGAAATCAACTTCTTGTGACACTTGATACTGGCTTGATTCAGACTCAGCCAATCCATCCCAAGCACCACATCAAACCCGGACAATGGCATAACAAGAAAATAAACAGGAAAACACACGCCATCTATATCAATTTTAGCCCTAGCCCCAGCAGTCGTGACAGGAACCATCATACCATCAGCTACTTCTATCTCTAAAGCAGTAGCAAGTTCAATCACAGGCACAGTTAATCTATCACAGAGTTCCATAGAAACAAAGAAGCGATTTGCTCCTGAATCAAACAATACTCTAGCAAGAGTAGAATTTATTAGAAACATACCCGTGATCATGTCGTCGGCGGTGGTGGCATCATCCACCGTCCTTTTGAACGCCCGACCCTCACCAGTGGGTGGGTTCTTTTGCTTCTGACCAGCCGAAGACGATCCTTCAGCTCCTTCTCCCCCTGACCCCGACCCTGTCTTTTTGCCCATCGGGCAATCACCAACTCGGTGCCCCTCCCTCTGACAATTCAAACAAACGCTCCTTGGGAACCTGCAGTTCTTTAAATCATGGCCAAACTGGCCACAGTTCACGCATCTCCTTGTCTGGGGCGTACACTGCCCGTTGTGATAAGATTTGCACCTACTACACCAAGGTGCCCATTGAGTAGACCCACCCGAAGTAGGTCTTCTATTCTACTCCCCCTGTCTGCCCCCGCTGGTCTGCCCTCCCTACCTCTGTTGAGTGTTATAATGTTCAAATCTCGATTTCTGTTGGGAAAGTTTCTCCCCGCTCAACTTATTTCTCGCAACAATGTCCCCTTCAGCCAATTTGGCCAAAGTGAAAGCCTGGGACAGTGTGGTAGCCCACCTGGTGGCGCCTCGGCAATCCAGGTGCAGTGCCCCCACAAAATGGGCAATCTTCGATTCCTCATCCGGTACCCAGTGTTTGGCAAACCTCATTTTCTCATTAAATTGTTTAATCAATTGATCCACAGTCATGTTCCCGGTCATCTGCAGATCCATGAATTCCTTTTTGATTTTGGCCATCTCAAAAGTTCCACAATATTGTTCACACAACTTTTCTTGGAATTGACTCCAGGTGATGCTCTCCTGTTGATGTTCAGTAAAATGGCCGGTAATTGAATCGTACCAGACCAATGCGTCTCCTCTCAACATTCGTGACGCATACTTAACCTTCAATTCATTTTCTCAATTACAGGCATCAAGTGCCTTTGCCATCTCCCTCAACCAGTTCAATGTTGCATTGGGATCAGAACTCCCATGATACTCAGATGGTTTACAATCTAGAAATTGCTTGTAGGTACAGGGTTGTTTATATCCAGGGAACGCAAACGGATAGGCTCCTGGTTGTCGATATGGATAATAGAATGGTGGTTGCATCATTTGTGTCATAGGTGGCAGCGTTGTTGTCACTGGTGCGGTTGTCGCCTGTGTAAGAATCGCAGTCGCCACTAGGGTTGATTCAGGTTGCTGTTGTTGTTGTTACTGTTCCATTCTCTGAACTTTATCTTTGAGTTCAACCAACTCTTTTCCAACTGGTATACATAATCACTTTTATATTCTTCACGGGCTTGACCCGACGTTCCCGCAGTAGTTGTGTCTCCCAAATGCTCAGTTACTGGAGCTTCAGTTGCAGCTTGGGTCGTAGGAGGAAGGATAGGAGTATCTCTGTCAGCCATGATCTGTTACAATCACATCACCTCATAACTCATTAGCATAAACCGTTAGTATCCAAAATACTAACTACTACTGACAACTCTAACTCACTCTAATTCCCCCGAAGGAAAGCTTGACACGTCGTGTGACATTCGGCAACAAATTTCCCAGGTTAGCCATTAGAAATTCTAATTTTAAGCCTAGTATGACTAAAAATAGTAATTATGACTTAAATACATCCATAATAATATTAGATTTCGTAGAAATCCCGCCTATATGGTTAGAACCTTCCGGAGCTCGAAAAATCGAATTATTACGAGTCAATAATTACAAATCAGGTACAATAATAAAAATAATATCAATTAAAATAATTAAATAAATTATGATAAATATAAATAAGTTAAAATATAAAACATATAAAAATAAACTCATAAAAGTAATAAAAACTTTGTAATTAAAAGATTTAAACAAAATCAACAATTATACAAAATTCATTTAAACCAATTACACTTAATTATTCAAAAAAAAAAATAAAAGAAAACACCCCCCCATGAGGCCGGTCACCGTACCCCCCCCCCCCCCTCAAATTTCTCTTGCCTCCTTCTCTTCCCAAGAACCACCACTTGATCTCCCCATGCTCTATATAAGCCTCCTACTACTCCTTATCATTTCCTTTACCACCACACTCCATCTCTTCTCTTTTCTCTCTTCTTCTTTCACCGACAAAAATCTCCCAAGAACATCCAAGTCTTGATCATCTTTTGAAGATCAAACACTAAATCAAAGAAAAGAGTTGGTAAGATGATCATAAAACACTCATCTCTACACTTCTACCTCTCTTCTCTTCTTCTTTCTTCTTTATTTTATTTATTTTCTTTGTCAAAAAGAAAGATAGATTGCTGCGAATGTGCATAGACTATAGGGAACTCAACATATTGACCATCAAAAATCAATACCCTCTTCCTCGAATCGATGACCTTTTCGATCAACTTCAAGGTGCTACCTATTTTTCTAAAATCTATATTCAATCTGGATATCATCAATTAAGAATCTGTGAAGAGGACGTGCCCAAAACCGCGTTTAGAACACGTTATAGTTATGCCCTTTTGATTGACAAACGCACCAATTGTCTTCATGGACGTAATGAACCGAGTATGCAGACTATACTTAGATAAGTTGTGATTGTGTTTGTTGATGATATACTCATTTACATGCGACACAAGAGCAACCATGAAAAGCATTTAAGGTTGATACTAAAGTTACGTAAGGATCAGAAGTTGTATGCCGGGAATTACGTTTTCTAGGCCACGTAATTAATAGGAATTCATGTTGACTCAACAAAGATCGAAGCCATAAAGAAATAGGAACCCCATATATCCCGACTGAAATTGTAAATTTCTCGGTTAAGTACATTTATTTATAGCAAATTTCTCAAAATTTGTGCAACCACTCGCGGCATTAACTCAAGAGGATAAGAAGTTTGTTTGGCGAAAAAAAAAACATTTTCTACGCTTAAGAATAAGTTAGCAATGCACCAATTTTGGCGTTACCCGAAGGAACATATAACTTCGTGGTATATTGCGATGTGTCACACCAAGGATTGGGTTGTGTGTTGTTGCAAAAAGAGAAAGTCATTGATATGATTCGAGACAATTCAAAGTGCATGAGAAGAAATTTACTACCCACAACTTAGAGTTAGGAGCCATAGTATATGCCCTTAAAAAATGGAGATATTACCTTTATAGTACTAAGCGAACTATTTATACAGACCACAAGAGTCTTCAGCATATTCTTGATCCAAAGATGCTCGATATGAGGCGTAGAAGATGAGTGGAATGGCTTAGTGACTACGATTGTGAAATCAAATAACATACTAGCAAGGCCAATATGGTCGCTGATGCTCTATGAAGAAACAAAAGAGTGAATCCATCTAGGGTATAAGCTTTAAGAGCAACCATTCAAACAAGCCTAAAGGAAAGAATAGTTGAAGCTCAAAAAGAAGCATCAAAGACGGAAAATTTGAAGAACGAGACCCTATATCACTTGGAGCGATGATTCAAAACAGGCCAGATGGAGTGCACCACATCGAAAACAAGAATTGGATAGCTAAGTTTAATAACCGTTAATCAACAATTTTAGACGAGGCTTATAATATTCAATCCACCCTGGAGCCGACAAAATGTTCTCAAGGAATACTATTGGTAGGCCTGGAATAAAGAAAGACGTCTCCTTGTTTGTGGGAAATGTTTAACTTGAGCAAGGGTTAAGACATAACACCAGAAGCTATCCGGTTTGTTGCAACAGCCAGAATGGAATGGGAACATATAAGCATGGATTTTGTATCTAAATTACTCCGATCTGCAAAAGGGTACGATTACATTTGGGTTATAGTAGATCGACTCACGAAATCGGCACCTTTTCTCCCTATACGGGAAGATTACAAAGTGGAAAACTGTCTCAGAATTATATTGATGAAGTTGTTGCCCGACACGCAGTACCAATTGCAATAATATCCGATAGAGGTAGTCGGTTCACATCCCGATTTTGGCAATCGTCACAAATGGCGTTAGGTACGCAAGTAAACCTGAGCAGCTGTGACATTCGGCAACAAATTTCCCAGGTTAGCCATTAGAAATTCTAATTTTAAGCCTAGTATGACTAAAAATAGTAATTATGACTTAAATACATCCATAATAATATTAGATTTCGTAGAAATCCCGCCTATATGGTTAGAACCTTCCGGAGCTCGAAAAATCGAATTATTACGAGTCAAGAATTACAAATCAGGTACAATAATAAAAATAATATCAATTAAAATAATAAAATAAATTATGATAAATATAAATAAGTTGAAATATAAAACATATAAAAATAAACTCATAAAAGTAATAAAAACTTTGTAATTAAAAGATTTAAACAAAATCAACAATTATACAAAATTCATTTAAACCAATTACACTTAATTATTCAAAAAATAATAATAAAAGAAACCCCCCCCCCCATGAGGCCGGCCACCCTACCCCCCCCCCCCCCCCCCCCTCAAATTTCTCTTGCCTCCTTCTCTTCCCAAGAACCACCACTTGATCTCCCCCATGCTCTATATAAGCCTCCTACTACTCCTTATCATTTCCTTTACCACCACACTCCATCTCTTCTCTTTTCTCTCTTCTTCTTTCACCAACAAAAATCTCCCAAGAACATCCAAGTCTTGATCATATTTTGAAGATCAAACACTAAATCAAAGAAAAGAGTTGGTAAGATGATCATAAAACACTCATCTCTACACTTCAACCTCTCTTCTCTTCTTCTTTCTTCTTTCTTTTATTTATTTTCTTTGTTGTTCATCTTATCTCCTTTATTTATATATATATAATCATGTAAATATAAACATCCTAGCAATATTGTAAGGAGCACATGAAATGTGCATCATCCTACCGTTGTTGTATGGAACTTAATCAACTAAAAATCAAGAAAATAAGACTTTGATCATGCATGTGTTTCATCTTAACAAATGTTGTAAGGAACACATAAAATGTGTATCATCCTACCATTTTTGTAAGAACACATGGATTATCAAAGCTTATACTCATACAAGATGATTAATCATGAATATAAACATGTTATATTAAAGTTATGACCCATAAGCAAAAAGAGTAATAAAGCTGGCAGATTCTGATGCTAGAACTCCCCACTTGTTTTTGTTATATCTGGAGTTCTAGGTATCAAAATCAGTTGATTCTTTTTGCTAATCTTAGTTTAAGGTGTTACCTTTCATTTAAACCTGGATTCACTAATTTTCATCAACGTTTGATCCTTCAAACATATTTAAAAAGACCCATATGTTGAATCTAGAAATCTGACAGATTTAAAAAGGTACACTTTAAACGCGTGTAACTTACTCATTATTGGGTCAAAATACGTCTAGTTTTTTTTAAAAGTTTAATCTTTGAGTCGTGGTTAATTCCCAGTTTGAATCATATAAAAATGAGGTCGTATGAGCCCTAAACAGACGTTTTAGTAAAAACATGTCATCCAGACACTGATCAGTGGACATCTTATACACTTTTAATTATTAAAAATATTAAACATGGATTATAAATTCCTATATTTTTACTGGACATTCTAGAAATATGTATTAAGATTATATTAAAATATCAAGCCTTAATATGACTCCTAAATTACAGTTTTTAATTTTTAAAGTTCAACTTAAAGAACTGAAAATTCCAGTGAACACTTATGATTTATGGAAAAATAGAGATAACCTTTAACTATTTAAATAAATAAGTTAACAACAAATAAATAATACAAAATAATAAATAAAATAAGTATAATAGAGCTACATACCTCTTATATTAGGAAATGAGCTTCGGTAGGAACAAGAAATCCTTACGAGTAAACACCTTTGCATACCGAGTGAGTATCATAGCCCCTTTTTACCGTATTTCATATTATTTTGGGGTGAATGCATGTGTATACGTTTAATGAAAAGTTTATTGCCTATCTTCTTATTTATTTCAAATATTATTTTGAGCACTTATGGTATTATTCTTTGATGTGCTTGGGTGATCGTTGTAAGGCCCTTTCGTTGGACATTATTCCTTAACTCCGCTAGTGAGCCGATGGTATTTGTAAGTAGCGCTATTTGGAAATTCCGACGTCTCCCATTTATGGTTGACGAACTATAGATGTACTTTACCACTACTAACGTCATTTAATATAGGCGTTAGGTTTATCATGGGCAATTGGTTGTCGGCTAGGTTGGATAATGGCTCAAGCAATAATCATCATAGTCTATTACTACCATGTGCAACGTATTGGGCAATATAATACATCTTCTATCATTATTTCATACTTGGATTTTTATCCAAAAACTTCCATCAATTATTTAAACTTTTCTCATTTAAAAGATATTTTGTGCATACATTAAAAACCTATGAACTCACCAACTCTAGTAGTTGACCCTTTTCTTTTACCCGTGCTTTCAGGTGACCGCCGTTAGGTACCTTATGCTTACAAACATGATGTGTGGCATCTTCATCTTCATCGTCACATTTTATAAAAACAATATCTATTTTATTTACGCATCGTACAAGACAATGTCCTTTAAATATTATTCGGTTGTGTAACTTTTATTTATGTTTCATCCGAACTACTTATTTTGTTAATTTAATCTAATGGTTATTATCTATTTACCTTGTGCGATGATATCTTGTGCTGTGACACCTCGTGTTTCCGCTTTAGCGGGGTGTGACAGATTTGGTATCAGAGCCTAAGGTTATAGAGAATGTTGTTTTTCTTATGGGGGGAAAACAACAACTATGACCAATGGTTTATAAAAATAATTTTTCCAAATAATTTGTTTAAAATGCATCAAGTGTATTGATAATATAATTAAGCTGAGTACCACATTGTTATACCTCAATTAGACAAAGCTTGATCACCTATGTCTAATTTAGCTATGTACAATATGGCACTTAGGTTAGTTATAATAAAAATATACTTAGAAACAAAATTTTATTTACTTTCTCTCTAGATCATGATCACTGTGTGTGTGCATGAGCATAACGTTCATATATAGACAATTTAAGTTATGAATTTAGTAAATAAGTCTATTCAAACCTTGCAGATCATGTCAAGCGAAAGTGAACCTACCGAGAACAGCCAAAGATCTTCCACCGATAGTAACCAATCCCCACAATACCAGCTGCCTGAAGGATTCTTAGAACCCCTACGTAGACCCGTAAGGATCTTTGACATTCCCTCCTCTCAACCAAACCAAAACCCAAACCCCGGAACAACCGGGCCTCGGGTTAGACAAACTGCCCGAAAGAGGGTGGCCATTCCAGTACGAGCAACCGTAGCACCACCCCAGCCTACCATGGGAGAAACTTCCCGGCAGGTGAACGAGCCAGTAAGAGCCCTTACGGGAATCCCGATGATACCTTCATCCGGGATGACCGACGAGGAAAAGAGGAGATTCCACCACATGTCTCTGGAGCTATATAACGTGAGAGGCATGTTAGATTACCAAACCTACAGGGTTAGTTCGTGCTTAGACATGGCGGACCTTAACCACCATCATGCAAGGCAAGCCTTAGAGGCGGCTCAAGAAGCCCGAAGACTAATTAGGCTAGTGCATACATGCCTAGTTTTAGGGGTTGTGTTGATGATGTTAGTGGGGCTAGCTTACATTGGAATTGGGCGCTAGATGGGTTGGAGTGGATCTACTTTGTGTTTTAATGTCTTTCTCTTTTGTTGATTACGAACTAAAATATCCTATGTTGGTTTGAAGGATGTATGATTGTATGGCTACTATTAACTCCCTATTAATATATATGGCATCTTTTAAAGAGCCGATTTTGGTAAATATTTTGTGCCAAGTGAATGATTGATTATTTAATTAAATCTCATACTATTAAGTCATATTTAATGCCATGAATGAATTACACACGTTACACATAGAGTAGTATGATAAAACCGATTAGATTGAGTGACTAAAAATCGTCGTGTGATTATGCTCTAGAACGATGCCTCCACGAAGAGCAAACCCCGAGTTAGATCAACTTGTCATGGAACAAGTGATTGCAACATTACCCAACATAGTTAGCCAAGTTGCTGCTGGGCTTCAAACAAACCAAGGAGCACCAACCCCAACCCAAGATTGCAACTACAAAACCTTTAGGGCCTGCAACCCTAAAGAATTCTTTGGAACGGAAGGAGGTGTGGGTCTACTAAACTGGATTGAAAGCATGGAATCAGTCCTTAGCATCACTAAATGTACGGAAGCAAACAAGGTGGAGTTTGCAGCATGTCTTCTGCAAGGGCGAGCCCTATCGTGGTGGAATATCTAAGTGCAAACGCTTGGAAGAAATGCTGCGCACCAACTCACCTGGGATGCATTCCTCAGGCTATTAAGGGACGAATTTTGCTCGAAGAGTGAAATTCAAAAGCTAGAAGCCGAGCTGTGGAATCATGAAATGATCGGGGATGACATCAACTCCTACACCACCCGATTTCATGATTTGGCCAAGCTGGTGCCGCACTTGGTGACCCCGGAAGAAAACCGTATCGATAGATACATTTGGGGTCTAGCCCCTGAGATCCGGGCAAATGTCACGGCTGCAAACCCCAACACCATCCAAAGTGCGGTAAATCTAGCTACAAGACTTACCCACAATGCCATCTGATCGGGATTGCTTGGGAGCAACAAGGACAAGGGTAAGAGGAAGTTTGAGGAGGTGCCGAGGAAGCCATCCGGTGGAGAAGCTGCGAGGACTCAAAAAAGGGCTAGAAACTTCGGAGCTCAGGCGCAAGCAGCCGATAAAGGATGGAGATACTACCCCAAATGTGACAAGTGCCACAAACACCACGAAGGGAAGTGCATGGTGTGCTTTAGGTGTAAGCGGCTAGGACACCTCAGCAGAACTTGCCGAGTAAAGCCATGCTTTAAATGCGGAAGTCTGGAGAACCATGGCACCGTCTGCTCGCGGCCAACTCAAGGGTCTAATTATAATCAAGCACGTCCTGCAAGCCAAAGTAACCAAGGAAATCAAGCACGAGGCAGGGTGTTTGAGATTGGAGCAAATGAAGCTAGACAAAACCCCGATGTCGTTACAGGTATGTTTCCTCTAAACGGTTATTACGCATCAGTACTATTTGATTCAGGAGCCGATAAAAGCTTCATATCATTAAGATTTAAGTTAAGGCTAAACCTAAAAACCATAGAAATGAAAGAGCCTTACATCATTGAATTTGCTAACGGTCAGAAAACTAGCGTTAAAGACATAATCCCTGGTTGTACCTTGGGCTTAGCCGGTAAAACATATACCATAGATTTAATCCCACTTGAAATGGGAAGTTTCGACATAGTTGTTGGGATGGATTGGCTTTCTAGCCATCGAGCGGAAATCTGTTGCTTCGAAAAGATCGTCCGAATTCCGACGCCTAATGGTGAGACACTTAAGGTGTATGGAGAAAAATCCGGAAGGAATTTCAAGATAATCTCATCCATCAAGATGAGAAAATGCTTAAGGAAAGGAAACGAGGCATTCTTAGCACATATAATCAATAAGAAAACCTGTGAGAAAAACATTCAAGAAATTCCCGTCGTGCGAAACTTTCTTGAAGTATTTCCGGAAGATTTGCCAGGATTACCCCCGAATCGGCAAGTCGAATTCCATATCGATCTAGTCCCTGGAGCGGCTCCCGTGGCAAAAGCACCATATTGACTCGCCCCATCAGAAATGCAAGAGCTATCGGCACAACTACAAGAATTACTCGACAAAGGTTTCATTCAACCAAGTTCATCCCCTTGGGGAGCCCCAGTTCTTTTCGTCAAAAAGAAGGACGGGTCGCTACGAATGTGTATCGACTATCGGGAACTCAACAAGTTAACAATCAAGAACCGATACCCTCTCCCTCGAATCGATGATCTGTTCGACCAACTTGAAGGCGCCAAATATTTTTCAAAAATCGATCTTCGCTCGGGATATCACCAATTGAGAGTTCGCGAAGAAGACGTCCCCAAGACCGCCTTTAGAACCCACTATGGACATTATGAGTTCTTAGTTATGCCTTTTGGGTTGACTAACGCTCCAGCAGTATTTATGGACTTAATGAATAGGGTCTGTAGACCATATCTAGATAAGTTTGCTATACTGTTCATAGACGACATCCTCATCTATTCGCGAAGCAAGGAAGATCATGAGCAGCATTTGAAATTAATCTTAACACTACTCAAGGACCAGAAGTTGTATGCCAAATTCTCTAAGTGTGAATTTTGGATCCGAGAAGTACACTTCCTTGGTCATGTAGTTAATTCAAATGGAATTCATGTCGATCCAGCAAAGATCGAAGCAATCAAAAAGTGGGAAGCACCAAAGACGCCAACTGAGATTCGACAATTTCTGGGTTTGGTAGGATATTATAGGCGATTCATTCGAAAACTTTTCACGCGTGGCTCAACCATTAACGACTTTGACTCAGAAGGATAAGAAATTCATTTGGGGAGATAAGCAAGAAGAAGCCTTTCAAACCTTAAAGCAGAAGCTATGCAACACACCTATCTTGGCATTGCCAACTGGATCAGAAAACTTTGTGGTCTATTGCGACGCATCACACCAAGGGTTGGGATGTGTTTTAATGCAAAAAGACAAAGTTATCGCCTACGCTTCGAGACAATTGAAGGTTCATGAGAAAAACTACACTACTCATGATTTGGAGCTAGGAGCGGTAGTGTTTGCACTCAAAATATGGAGACACTACTTATATGGCACCAAGTGTACCGTCTACACTGACCATAAGAGTCTCCAGCATATTTTTGATCAAAAGATGCTCAATATGAGACAAAGGCGATGGGTAGAACTACTCAATGATTATGATTGCGAAATCAAATATCACCCAGGCAAGGCCAATGTGGTAGCCGACGCGTTGAGTAGGAAGGAAAGAGTAAAACCAACGAGAGTACGAGCATTAGGAGCTGTTGTGCAAACAAGTCTGAAAGGAAGGATCCTTGAAGCTCAGGAGCAAGCATTAAAAGCAGAAAATCTAAAAGAGGAAACCCTTCGTCATTTGGAGCACAGGTTTGAGATTGGAACTGATGGAGTACGTTACTTCGAAAAGAAGGTTTGGATACCCAAGGTAAATAACATAAGGTTAACGATATTGGATGAGGCACATAAGTCTAAGTATTCTATTCATCCCGGAGCCGATAAAATGTACAAGGATTTGAAGGAATACTATTGGTGGCCCGGAATGAAGAAGGATGTCGCCCTATACGTGGGGAAATGTTTGACTTGTGCAAGGATTAAGGCAGAACACCAGAAACCCTCTGGATTACTACAGCAACCCGAAATCCCGGAATGGAAATGGGAACAGATAACTATGGATTTTGTGACTAAGTTACCCCGATCCGCAAAAGGGTACGATTCCATCTGGGTAGTAGTAGACCGGCTTACAAAGTCAGCACATTTCCTACCTATTCGTGAAGATTACACGATGGAAAAGCTGGCACGAATCTACATCAATGAGATCGTCATGCGTCATGGAGTGCCCATCTCTATTATCTCGGATAGGGATAGTCGCTTCACTTCCCGATTTTGGCAATCACTTCAGAAAGCATTGGGAACGCGAGTCAATCTTAGCACCTCATACCACCCCCAAACAGACGGACAATCGGAAAGGACTATTCAAACGCTGGAAGATATGTTACGTGCTTGTGTGTTAGATTTTGGTGGGAGCTGGGACTCGCATTTGCCACTGGTTGAATTTTCATACAATAATAGTTATCACACCAGTATCCAGTGTGCACCCTATGAAGCATTGTACGGACGCAAATGTAGATCCCCGCTCAACTGGTTGGAAATCGGAGACCGACAATTGTCCAGACCAGACGTCGTACAGGAAACCACTGATAAGATAAAGATTATCAGGGAAAGGCTCAAAACCGCTAGGGACCGACAAAAGAGCTACGCCGACAATCGCAGGAAACCCCTAGAGTTTCAAGTTGGCGATAAAGTCCTACTAAAGATATCACCTTGGAAAGGGATAGTGCGTTTTGGTAAAAAGAATAAGTTAAGTCCCAGGTATGTTGGGCCGTTCGAGATAATCGAAAGGATCGGACCGGTAGCCTACGAGCTAAAACTGCCACAAGAACTGAGCGCCATCCATGACACGTTCCATGTGTCGAATTTAAAGAAATGCCAAACGGAGGAAACCTTAGTCTTACCCTTAAAAGATGTGCAAGTTGATGACCGGTTGCACTTTGTAGAAGAACAATTCGAAATCCTTGACCGGGAGGTCAAAAGACTAAGGAGAAGCAAGATCCCCATCTTAAAAATTTGTTGGAACTCAAGGCACGGACCTGAATACACTTGGGAGCGAGAGGATTATATGAAACTCAAATATCCACACCTCTTCGCCAAAAAGCAAGTCGAAGACGTCAACGATTAATTTCGGGACGAAATTCTTTTAATCAGGGGAGACTGTGACATTCGGCAACAAATTTCCCAGGTTAGCCATTAGAAATTCTAATTTTAAGCCTAGTATGACTAAAAATAGTACTTATGACTTAAATACATCCATAATAATATTAGATTTCGTAGAAATCCCGCCTATATGGTTAGAACCTTCCGGAGCTCGAAAAATCGAATTATTACGAGTCAAGAATTACAAATCAGGTACAATAATAAAAATAATATCAATTAAAATAGTTAAATAAATTATGATAAATATAAATAAGTTAAAATATAAAACATATAAAAATAAACTCATAAAAGTAATAAAAACTTTGTAATTAAAAGATTTAAACAAAATCAACAATTATACAAAATTCATTTAAACCAATTACACTTAATTATTCAAAAAAAAAAAAAAGAAACACCCCCCCCCCCCATGAGGCCGGCCACCCTACCCCCCCCCCTCAAATTTCTCTTGCCTCCTTCTCTTCCCAAGAACCACCACTTGATCTCCCCCATGCTCTATATAAGCCTCCTACTACTCCTTATCATTTCCTTTACCACCACACTCCATCTCTTCTCTTTTCTCTCTTCTTCTTTCACCAACAAAAATCTCCCAAGAACATCCAAGTCTTGATCATCTTTTGAAGATCAAACACTAAATCAAAGAAAAGAGTTGGTAAGATGTTCATAAAACACTCATCTCTACATTTCAACCTCTCTTCTCTTCTTCTTTCTTCTTTCTTTTATTTACTTTCTTTGTTGTTCATCTTATTTCCTTTATTTATATATATATAATCATGTAAATATAAACATCCTACCAATGTTGTAAGGAGCACATGAAATGTGCATCATCCTACCGTTGTTGTATGGAACTTAATTAACTAAAAATCAAGAAAATAAGACTTTCATCATGCATGTGTTTCATCATAACAAATGTTGTAAGGAACACATAAAATGTGTATCATCCTACCATTGTTGTAAGAACACATGGATTATCAAAGCTTATACTCATACAAGATGATTAATCATGAATATAAACATGTTATATTAAAGTTATGACCCATAAGCAAAAAGAATAATAAAGCTGGCAGATTCTGATGCTAGAACTCCCCACTTGTTTTTGTTATATCTGGAGTTCTAGGTATCAAAATCAGTTGATTCTTTTTTCTAATCTTATTTTAAGGTGTTACCTTTCATTTAAACCTGGATTCACTAATTTTCATCAACGTTTGATCCTTCAAACATATTTAAAAAGACCCATATGTTGAATCTGGAAATCTGACAGATTTAAAAAGGTACACTTTAAACGCGTGTAACTTACTCATTATTGGGTCAAAATACGTCTAGTTTTTTTTAAAAGTTTAATCTTTGAGTCGTGGTTAATTCCCAGTTTGAATCATATAAAAATGAGGTCGTATGAGCCCTAAACAGACTTTTTAGTAAAAACATGTCATCCAGACACTGATCAGTGGACATCTTATACACTTTTAATTATTAAAAATATTAAACATGGATTATAAATTCCTATATTTTTACTGGACATTCTAGAAATATGTATTAAGATTATATTAAAATATCAAGCCTTAATATGACTCCTAAATTACAGTTTTTAATTTTTAAAGTTCAACTTAAAGAACTGAAAATTCCAGTGAACACTTATGATTTATGGAAAAATAGAGACAACCTTTAACTATTTAAATAAATAAGTTAACAACAAATAAATAATACAAAATAATAAATAAAATAAGTCTAATAGAGCTACATACCTCTTATATTAGGAAATGAGCTTCGGTAGGAACAAGAAATCCTTACGAGTAAACACCTTTGCATACCGAGTGAGTATCATAGCCCCTTTTTATCGTATTTCATATTATTTTGGGGTGAATGCATGTGTATACGTTTAATGAAAAGTTTATTGCCTATCTTCTTATTTATTTCAAATATTATTTTGAGCACTTATGGTATTATTCTTTGATGTGCTTGGGTGATCGTTGTAAGGCCCTTTCGTTGGACATTATTCCTTAACTCCGCTAGTGAGCCGATGGTATTTGTAAGTAGCGCTATTTGGAGATTCCGACGTCTCCCATTTATGGTTGACGAACTATAGATGTACTTTACCACTACTAACGTCATTTAATATAGGCGTTAGGTTTATCATGGGCAATTGGCTGTCGGCTAGGTTGGATAATGGCTCAAGCAATAATCATCATAGTCTATTACTACCATGTGCAACGTATTGGGCAATATAATACATCTTCTATCATTATTTCATACTTGGATTTTTATCCAAAAACTTCCATCAATTATTTAAACTTTTCTCATTTAAAAGATATTTTGTGCATACATTAAAAACCTATGAACTCACCAACTCTAGTAGTTGACCCTTTTCTTTTACCCGTGCTTTCAGGTGACCGCCGTTAGGTACCTTATGCTTACAAACATGATGTGTGGCATCTTCATCTTCATCGTCACATTTTATAAAAACAATATCTATTTTATTTACGCATCGTACAAGACAATGTCCTTTAAATATTATTCGGTTGTGTAACTTTTATTTATGTTTCATCCGAACTACTTATTTTGTTAATTTAATCTAATGGTTATTATCTATTTACCTTGTGCGATGATATCTTGTGCTGTGACACCTCGTGTTTCCGCTTTAGCGGGGTGTGACAGATTTGGTATCAGAGCCTAAGGTTATAGAGAATGTTGTTTTTCTTATGGGGGGAAAACAACAACTATGACCAATGGTTTATAAAAATAATTTTTCCAAATAATTTGTTTAAAATGCATCAAGTGTATTGATAATATAATTAAGCTGAGTACCACATTGTTATACCTCAATTAGACAAAGCTTGATCACCTATGTCTAATTTAGCTATGTACAATATGGCACTTAGGTTAGTTATAATAAAAATATACTTAGAAACAAAATTTTATTTACTTTCTCTCTAGATCATGATCATTGTGTGTGTGCATGAGCATAACGTTCATATATAGACAATTTAAGTTATGAATTTAGTAAATAAGTCTATTCAAACCTTGCAGATCATGTCAAGCGAAAGTGAACCTACCCAGAACAGCCAAAGATCTTCCACCGATAGTAACCAATCCCCACAATACCAGCTGCCTGAAGGATTCTTAGAACCCCTACGTAGACCCGTAAGGATCTTTGACATTCCCTCCTCTCAACCAAACCAAAACCCAAACCCCGGAACAACCGGGCCTCGGGTTAGACAAACTGCCCGAAAGAGGGTGGCCATTCCAGTACGAGCAATCGTAGCACCACCCCAGCCTACCATGGGAGAAACTTTCCGGCAGGTGAACGAGCCAGTAAGAGCCCTCACGGGAATCCCGATGATACCTTCATCCGGGATGACCGACGAGGAAAAGAGGAGATTCCACCACATGTCTCTGGAGCTATATAACATGAGAGGCATGTTAGATTACCAAACCTACAGGGTTAGTTCGTGCTTAGACATGGCGGACCTTAACCACCATCATGCAAGGCAAGCCTTAGAGGCGGCTCAAGAAGCCCGAAGACTAATTAGGCTAGTGCATACATGCCTAGTTTTAGGGGTTGTGTTGATGATGTTAGTGGGGCTAGCTTACATTGGAATTGGGCGCTAGATGGGTTGGAGTGGATCTACTTTGTGTTTTAATGTCTTTCTCTTTTGTTGATTACGAACTAAAATATCCTATGTTGGTTTGAAGGATGTATGATTGTATGGCTACTATTAACTCCCTATTAATATATATGGCATCTTTTAAAGAGCCGATTTTGGTAAATATTTTGTGCCAAGTGAATGATTGATTATTTAATTAAATCTCATACTATTAAGTCATATTTAATGCCATGAATGAATTACACACGTTACACATAGAGTAGTATGATAAAACCGATTAGATTGAGTGACTAAAAATCGTCGTGTGATTATGCTCTAGAGCGATGCCTCCACGAAGAGCAAACCCCGAGTTAGATCAACTTGTCATGGAACAAGTGATTGCAACATTACCCAACATAGTTAGCCAAGTTGCTGCTGGGCTTCAAACAAACCAAGGAGCACCAACCCCAACCCAAGATTGCAACTACAAAACCTTTAGGGCCTGCAACCCTAAAGAATTCTTTGGAACGGAAGGAGGTGTGGGTCTACTAAACTGGATTGAAAGCATGGAATCAGTCCTTAGCATCAGTAAATGTACGGAAGCAAACAAGGTGGAGTTTGCAGCATGTCTTCTGCAAGGGCGAGCCCTATCGTGGTGGAATATCTAAGTGCAAACGCTTGGAAGAAATGCTGCGCACCAACTCACCTGGGATGCATTCCTCAGGCTATTAAGGGACGAATTTTGCTCGAAGAGTGAAATTCAAAAGCTAGAAGCCGAGCTGTGGAATCATGAAATGATCGGGGATGACATCAACTCCTACACCACCCGATTTCATGATTTGGCCAAGCTGGTGCCGCACTTGGTGACCCCGGAAGAAAACCGTATCGATAGATACATTTGGGGTCTAGCCCCTGAGATCCGGGCAAATGTCACGGCTGCAAACCCCAACACCATCCAAAGTGCGGTAAATCTAGCTACAAGACTTACCCACAATGCCATCCGATCGGGATTGCTTGGGAGCAACAAGGACAAGGGTAAGAGGAAGCTTGAGGAGGTGCCGAGGAAGCCATCCGGTGGAGAAGCTGCGAGGACTCAAAAAAGGGCTAGAAACTTCGGAGCTCAGGCGCAAGCAGCCGATAAAGGATGGAGATACTACCCCAAATGTGACAAGTGCCACAAACACCACGAAGGGAAGTGCATGGTGTGCTTTAGGTGTAAGCGGCTAGGACACCTCAGCAAAACTTGCCGAGTAAAGCCATGCTTTAAATGCGGAAGTCTGGAGAACCATGGCACCGTCTGCTCGCGGCCAACTCAAGGGTCTAATTATAATCAAGCACGTCCTGCAAGCCAAAGTAACCAAGGAAATCAAGCACGAGGCAGGGTGTTTGAGATTGGAGCAAATGAAGCTAGACAAAACCCCGATGTCGTTACAGGTACGTTTCCTCTAAACGGTTATTACGCATCAGTACTATTCGATTCAGGGGCCGATAAAAGCTTCATATCATTAAGATTTAAGTTAAGGCTAAACCTAAAAACCATAGAAATGAAAGAGCCTTACATCATTGAATTTGCTAACGGTCAGAAAACTAGCGTTAAAGACATAATCCCTGGTTGTACCTTGGGCTTAGCCGGTAAAACATATACCATAGATTTAATCCCACTTGAAATGGGAAGTTTCGACATAGTTGTTGGGATGGATTGGCTTTCTAGCCATCGCGCGGAAATCTGTTGCTTCGAAAAGATCGTCCGAATTCCGACGCCTAATGGTGAGACACTTAAGGTGTATGGAGAAAAATCCGGAAGGAATTTCAAGATAATCTCATCCATCAAGATGAGAAAATGCTTAAGGAAAGGAAACGAGGCATTCTTAGCACATATAATCAATAAGAAAACCTGTGAGAAAAACATTCAAGAAATTCCCGTCGTGCGAAACTTTCTTGAAGTATTTCCGGAAGATTTGCCAGGATTACCCCCGAATCGGCAAGTCGAATTCCATATCGATCTAGTCCCTGGAGCGGCTCCCGTGGCAAAAGCACCATATTGACTCGCCCCATCAGAAATGCAAGAGCTATCGGCACAACTACAAGAATTACTCGACAAAGGTTTCATTCAACCAAGTTCATCCCCTTGGGGAGCCCCAGTTCTTTTCGTCAAAAAGAAGGACGGGTCGCTACGAATGTGTATCGACTATCGGGAACTCAACAAGTTAACAATCAAGAACCGATACCCTCTCCCTCGAATCGATGATCTGTTCGACCAACTTGAAGGCGCCAAATATTTTTCAAAAATCGATCTTCGCTCGGGATATCACCAATTGAGAGTTCGCGAAGAAGACGTCCCCAAGACCGCCTTTAGAACCCGCTATGGACATTATGAGTTCTTAGTTATGCCTTTTGGGTTGACTAACGCTCCAGCAGTATTTATGGACTTAATGAATAGGGTCTGTAGACCATATCTAGATAAGTTTGCTATAGTGTTCATAGACGACATCCTCATCTATTCGCGAAGCAAGGAAGATCATGAGCAGCATTTGAAATTAATCTTAACACTACTCAAGGACCAGAAGTTGTATGCCAAATTCTCTAAGTGTGAATTTTGGATCCGAGAAGTACACTTCCTTGGTCATGTAGTTAATTCAAATGGAATTCATGTCGATCCAGCAAAGATCGAAGCAATCAAAAAGTGGGAAGCACCAAAGACGCCAACTGAGATTCGACAATTTCTGGGTTTGGCAGGATATTATAGGCGATTCATTCGAAAACTTTTCACGCGTGGCTCAACCATTAACGACTTTGACTCAGAAGGATAAGAAATTCATTTGGGGAGATAAGCAAGAAGAAGCCTTTCAAACCTTAAAGCAGAAGCTATGCAACGCACCTATCTTGGCATTGCCAACTGGATCAGAAAACTTTGTGGTCTATTGCGACGCATCACACCAAGGGTTGGGATGTGTTTTAATGCAAAAAGACAAAGTTATCGCCTATGCTTCGAGACAATTGAAGGTTCATGAGAAAAACTACACTACTCATGATTTGGAGCTAGGAGCGGTAGTGTTTGCACTCAAAATATGGAGACACTACTTATATGGCACCAAGTGTACCGTCTACACTGACCATAAGAGTCTCCAGCATATTTTTGATCAAAAGATGCTCAATATGAGACAAAGGCGATGGGTAGAACTACTCAATGATTATGATTGCGAAATCAAATATCACCCAGGCAAGGCCAATGTGGTAGCCGACGCGTTGAGTAGGAAGGAAAGAGTAAAACCAACGAGAGTACGAGCATTAGGAGCTGTTGTGCAAACAAGTCTGAAAGGAAGGATCCTTGAAGCTCAGGAGCAAGCATTAAAAGCAGAAAATCTAAAAGAGGAAACCCTTCGTCATTTGGAGCACAGGTTTGAGATTGGAACTGATGGAGTACGTTACTTCGAAAAGAAGGTTTGGATACCCAAGGTAAATAACATAAGGTTAACGATATTGGATGAGGCACATAAGTCTAAGTATTCTATTCATCCCGGAGCCGATAAAATGTACAAGGATTTGAAGGAATACTATTGGTGGCCCGGAATGAAGAAGGATGTCGCCCTATACGTGGGGAAATGTTTGACTTGTGCAAGGATTAAGGCAGAACACCAGAAACCCTCTGGATTACTACAGCAACCCGAAATCCCGGAATGGAAATGGGAACAGATAACTATGGATTTTGTGACTAAGTTACCCCGATCCGCAAAAGGGTACGATTCCATCTGGGTAGTAGTAGACCGGCTTACAAAGTCAGCACATTTCCTACCTATTCGTGAAGATTACACGATGGAAAAGCTGGCACGAATCTACATCAATGAGATCGTCATGCGTCATGGAGTGCCCATCTCTATTATCTCGGATAGGGATAGTCGCTTCACTTCCCGATTTTGGCAATCACTTCAGAAAGCATTGGGAACGCGAGTCAATCTTAGCACCTCATACCACCCCCAAACAGACGGACAATCGGAAAGGACTATTCAAACGCTGGAAGATATGTTACGTGCTTGTGTGTTAGATTTTGGTGGGAGCTGGGACTCGCATTTGCCACTGGTTGAATTTTCATACAATAATAGTTATCACACCAGTATCCAGTGTGCACCCTATGAAGCATTGTACGGACGCAAATGTAGATCCCCGCTCAACTGGTTGGAAATCGGAGACCGACAATTGTCCAGACCAGACGTCGTACAGGAAACCACTGATAAGATAAAGATTATCAGGGAAAGGCTCAAAACCGCTAGGGACCGACAAAAGAGCTACGCCGACAATCGCAGGAAACCCCTAGAGTTTCAAGTTGGCGATAAAGTCCTACTAAAGATATCACCTTGGAAAGGGATAGTGCGTTTTGGTAAAAAGAATAAGTTAAGTCCCAGGTATGTTGGGCCGTTCGAGATAATCGAAAGGATCGGACCGGTAGCCTACGAGCTAAAACTGCCACAAGAACTGAGCGCCATCCATGACACGTTCCATGTGTCGAATTTAAAGAAATGCCAAACGGAGGAAACCTTAGTCTTACCCTTAAAAGATGTGCAAGTTGATGACCGGTTGCACTTTGTAGAAGAACAATTCGAAATCCTTGACCGGGAGGTCAAAAGACTAAGGAGAAGCAAGATCCCCATCTTAAAAATTTGTTGGAACTCAAGGCACGGACCTGAATACACTTGGGAGCGAGAGGATTATATGAAACTCAAATATCCACACCTCTTCGCCAAAAAGCAAGTCGAAGACGTCAACGATTAATTTCGGGACGAAATTCTTTTAATCAGGGGAGACTGTGACATTCGGCAACAAATTTCCCAGGTTAGCCATTAGAAATTCTAATTTTAAGCCTAGTATGACTAAAAATAGTACTTATGACTTAAATACATCCATAATAATATTAGATTTCGTAGAAATCCCGCCTATATGGTTAGAACCTTCCGGAGCTCGAAAAATCGAATTATTACGAGTCAAGAATTACAAATCAGGTACAATAATAAAAATAATATCAATTAAAATAGTTAAATAAATTATGATAAATATAAATAAGTTAAAATATAAAACATATAAAAATAAACTCATAAAAGTAATAAAAACTTTGTAATTAAAAGATTTAAACAAAATCAACAATTATACAAAATTCATTTAAACCAATTACACTTAATTATTCAAAAAAAAAAAAGAAACACCCCCCCCCCCCCATGAGGCCGGCCACCCTAACCCCCCCCCCCCCTCAAATTTCTCTTGCCTCCTTCTCTTCCCAAGAACCACCACTTGATCTCCCCCATGCTCTATATAAGCCTCCTACTACTCCTTATCATTTCCTTTACCACCACACTCCATCTCTTCTCTTTTCTCTCTTCTTCTTTCACCAACAAAAATCTCCCAAGAACATCCAAGTCTTGATCATCTTTTGAAGATCAAACACTAAATCAAAGAAAAGAGTTGGTAAGATGTTCATAAAACACTCATCTCTACATTTCAACCTCTCTTCTCTTCTTCTTTCTTCTTTCTTTTATTTATTTTCTTTGTTGTTCATCTTATTTCCTTTATTTATATATATATAATCATGTAAATATAAACATCCTACCAATGTTGTAAGGAGCACATAAAATGTGCATCATCCTACCGTTGTTGTATGGAACTTAATCAACTAAAAATCAAGAAAATAAGACTTTCATCATGCATGTGTTTCATCATAACAAATGTTGTAAGGAACACATAAAATGTGTATCATCCTACCATTGTTGTAAGAACACATGGATTATCAAAGCTTATACTCATACAAGATGATTAATCATGAATATAAACATGTTATATTAAAGTTATGACCCATAAGCAAAAAGAATAATAAAGCTGGCAGATTCTGATGCTAGAACTCCCCACTTGTTTTTGTTATATCTGGAGTTCTAGGTATCAAAATCAGTTGATTCTTTTTGCTAATCTTATTTTAAGGTGTTACCTTTCATTTAAACCTGGATTCACTAATTTTCATCAACGTTTGATCCTTCAAACATATTTAAAAAGACCCATATGTTGAATCTGGAAATCTGACAGATTTAAAAAGGTACACTTTAAACGCGTGTAACTTACTCATTATTGGGTCAAAATACGTCTAGTTTTTTTTAAAAGTTTAATCTTTGAGTCGTGGTTAATTCCCAGTTTGAATCATATAAAAATGAGGTCGTATGAGCCCTAAACAGACGTTTTAGTAAAAACATGTCATCCAGACACTGATCAGTGGACATCTTATACACTTTTAATTATTAAAAATATTAAACATGGATTATAAATTCCTATATTTTTACTGGACATTCTAGAAATATTTATTAAGATTATATTAAAATATCAAGCCTTAATATGACTCCTAAATTACAGTTTTTAATTTTTAAAGTTCAACTTAAATAACTGAAAATTCCAGTGAACACTTATGATTTATGGAAAAATAGAGACAACCTTTAACTATTTAAATAAATAAGTTAACAACAAATAAATAATACAAAATAATAAATAAAATAAGTCTAATAGAGCTACATACCTCTTATATTAGGAAATGAGCTTCGGTAGGAACAAGAAATCCTTACGAGTAAACACCTTTGCATACCGAGTGAGTATCATAGCCCCTTTTTATCGTATTTCATATTATTTTGGGGTGAATGCATGTGTATACGTTTAATGAAAAGTTTATTGCCTATCTTCTTATTTATTTCAAATATTATTTTGAGCACTTATGGTATTATTCTTTGATGTGCTTGGGTGATCGTTGTAAGGCCCTTTCGTTGGACATTATTCCTTAACTCCGCTAGTGAGCCGATGGTATTTGTAAGTAGCGCTATTTGGAGATTCCGACGTCTCCCATTTATGGTTGACGAACTATAGATGTACTTTACCACTACTAACGTCATTTAATATAGGCGTTAGGTTTATCATGGGCAATTGGCTGTCGGCTAGGTTGGATAATGGCTCAAGCAATAATCATCATAGTCTATTACTACCATGTGCAACGTATTGGGCAATATAATACATCTTCTATCATTATTTCATACTTGGATTTTTATCCAAAAACTTCCATCAATTATTTAAACTTTTCTCATTTAAAAGATATTTTGTGCATACATTAAAAACCTATGAACTCACCAACTCTAGTAGTTGACCCTTTTCTTTTACCCGTGCTTTCAGGTGACCGCCGTTAGGTACCTTATGCTTACAAACATGATGTGTGGCATCTTCATCTTCATCGTCACATTTTATAAAAACAATATCTATTTTATTTACGCATCGTACAAGACAATGTCCTTTAAATATTATTCGGTTGTGTAACTTTTATTTATGTTTCATCCGAACTACTTATTTTGTTAATTTAATCTAATGGTTATTATCTATTTACCTTGTGCGATGATATCTTGTGCTGTGACACCTCGTGTTTCCGCTTTAGCGGGGTGTGACAGATTTGGTATCAGAGCCTAAGGTTATAGAGAATGTTGTTTTTCTTATGGGGGGAAAACAACAACTATGACCAATGGTTTATAAAAATAATTTTTCCAAATAATTTGTTTAAAATGCATCAAGTGTATTGATAATATAATTAAGCTGAGTACCACATTGTTATACCTCAATTAGACAAAGCTTGATCACCTATGTCTAATTTAGCTATGTACCATATGGCACTTAGGTTAGTTATAATAAAAATATACTTAGAAACAAAATTTTATTTACTTTCTCTCTAGATCATGATCATTGTGTGTGTGCATGAGCATAACGTTCATATATAGACAATTTAAGTTATGAATTTAGTAAATAAGTCTATTCAAACCTTGCAGATCATGTCAAGCGAAAGTGAACCTACCGAGAACAGCCAAAGATCTTCCACCGATAGTAACCAATCCCCACAATACCAGCTGCCTGAAGGATTCTTAGAACCCCTACGTAGACCTGTAAGGATCTTTGACATTCCCTCCTCTCAACCAAACCAAAACCCAAACCCCGGAACAACCGGGCCTCGGGTTAGACAAACTGCCCGAAAGAGGGTGGCCATTCCAGTACGAGCAACCGTAGCACCACCCCAGCCTACCATGGGAGAAACTTCCCGGCAGGTGAACGAGCCAGTAAGAGCCCTCACGGGAATCCCGATGATACCTTCATCCGGGATGACCGACGAGGAAAAGAGGAGATTCCACCACATGTCTCTGGAGCTATATAACATGAGAGGCATGTTAGATTACCAAACCTACAGGGTTAGTTCGTGCTTAGACATGGCGGACCTTAACCACCATCATGCAAGGCAAGCCTTAGAGGCGGCTCAAGAAGCCCGAAGACTAATTAGGCTAGTGCATACATGCCTAGTTTTAGGGGTTGTGTTGATGATGTTAGTGGGGCTAGCTTACATTGGAATTGGGCGCTAGATGGGTTGGAGTGGATCTACTTTGTGTTTTAATGTCTTTCTCTTTTGTTGATTACGAACTAAAATATCCTATGTTGGTTTGAAGGATGTATGATTGTATGGCTACTATTAACTCCTTATTAATATATATGGCATCTTTTAAAGAGCCGATTTTGGTAAATATTTTGTGCCAAGTGAATGATTGATTATTTAATTAAATCTCATACTATTAAGTCATATTTAATGCCATGAATGAATTACACACGTTACACATAGAGTAGTATGATAAAACCGATTAGATTGAGTGACTAAAAATCGTCGTGTGATTATGCTCTAGAGCGATGCCTCCACGAAGAGCAAACCCCGAGTTAGATCAACTTGTCATGGAACAAGTGATTGCAACATTACCCAACATAGTTAGCCAAGTTGCTGCTGGGCTTCAAACAAACCAAGGAGCACCAACCCCAACCCAAGATTGCAACTACAAAACCTTTAGGGCCTGCAACCCTAAAGAATTCTTTGGAACGGAAGGAGGTGTGGGTCTACTAAACTGGATTGAAAGCATGGAATCAGTCCTTAGCATCAGTAAATGTACGGAAGCAAACAAGGTGGAGTTTGCAGCATGTCTTCTGCAAGGGCGAGCCCTATCGTGGTGGAATATCCAAGTGCAAACGCTTGGAAGAAATGCTGCGCACCAACTCACCTGGGATGCATTCCTCAGGCTATTAAGGGACGAATTTTGCTCGAAGAGTGAAATTCAAAAGCTAGAAGCCGAGCTGTGGAATCATGAAATGATCGGGGATGACATCAACTCCTACACCACCCGATTTCATGATTTGGCCAAGCTGGTGCCGCACTTGGTGACCCCGGAAGAAAACCGTATCGATAGATACATTTGGGGTCTAGCCCCTGAGATCCGGGCAAATGTCACGGCTGCAAACCCCAACACCATCCAAAGTGCGGTAAATCTAGCTACAAGACTTACCCACAATGCCATCCGATCGGGATTGCTTGGGAGCAACAAGGACAAGGGTAAGAGGAAGCTTGAGGAGGTGCCGAGGAAGCCATCCGGTGGAGAAGCTGCGAGGACTCAAAAAAGGGCTAGAAACTTCGGAGCTCAGGCGCAAGCAGCCGATAAAGGATGGAGATACTACCCCAAATGTGACAAGTGCCACAAACACCACGAAGGGAAGTGCATGGTGTGCTTTAGGTGTAAGCGGCTAGGACACCTCAGCAAAACTTGCCGAGTAAAGCCATGCTTTAAATGCGGAAGTCTGGAGAACCATGGCACCGTCTGCTCGCGGCCAACTCAAGGGTCTAATTATAATCAAGCACGTCCTGCAAGCCAAAGTAACCAAGGAAATCAAGCACGAGGCAGGGTGTTTGAGATTGGAGCAAATGAAGCTAGACAAAACCCCGATGTCGTTACAGGTACGTTTCCTCTAAACGGTTATTACGCATCAGTACTATTCGATTCAGGGGCCGATAAAAGCTTCATATCATTAAGATTTAAGTTAAGGCTAAACCTAAAAACCATAGAAATGAAAGAGCCTTACATCATTGAATTTGCTAACGGTCAGAAAACTAGCGTTAAAGACATAATCCCTGGTTGTACCTTGGGCTTAGGCGGTAAAACATATACCATAGATTTAATCCCACTTGAAATGGGAAGTTTCGACATAGTTGTTGGGATGGATTGGCTTTCTAGCCATCGAGCGGAAATCTGTTGCTTCGAAAAGATCGTCCGAATTCCGACGCCTAATGGTGAGACACTTAAGGTGTATGGAGAAAAATCCGGAAGGAATTTCAAGATAATCTCATCCATCAAGATGAGAAAATGCTTAAGGAAAGGAAACGAGGCATTCTTAGCACATATAATCAATAAGAAAACCTGTGAGAAAAACATTCAAGAAATTCCCGTCGTGCGAAACTTTCTTGAAGTATTTCCGGAAGATTTGCCAGGATTACCCCCGAATCGGCAAGTCGAATTCCATATCGATCTAGTCCCTGGAGCGGCTCCCGTGGCAAAAGCACCATATTGACTCGCCCCATCAGAAATGCAAGAGCTATCGGCACAACTACAAGAATTACTCGACAAAGGTTTCATTCAACCAAGTTCATCCCCTTGGGGAGCCCCAGTTCTTTTCGTCAAAAAGAAGGACGGGTCGCTACGAATGTGTATCGACTATCGGGAACTCAACAAGTTAACAATCAAGAACCGATACCCTCTCCCTCGAATCGATGATCTGTTCGACCAACTTGAAGGCGCCAAATATTTTTCAAAAATCGATCTTCGCTCGGGATATCACCAATTGAGAGTTCGCGAAGAAGACGTCCCCAAGACCGCCTTTAGAACCCGCTATGGACATTATGAGTTCTTAGTTATGCCTTTTGGGTTGACTAACGCTCCAGCAGTATTTATGGACTTAATGAATAGGGTCTGTAGACCATATCTAGATAAGTTTGCTATAGTGTTCATAGACGACATCCTCATCTATTCGCGAAGCAAGGAAGATCATGAGCAGCATTTGAAATTAATCTTAACACTACTCAAGGACCAGAAGTTGTATGCCAAATTCTCTAAGTGTGAATTTTGGATCCGAGAAGTACACTTCCTTGGTCATGTAGTTAATTCAAATGGAATTCATGTCGATCCAGCAAAGATCGAAGCAATCAAAAAGTGGGAAGCACCAAAGACGCCAACTGAGATTCGACAATTTCTGGGTTTGGCAGGATATTATAGGCGATTCATTCGAAAACTTTTCACGCGTGGCTCAACCATTAACGACTTTTACTCAGAAGGATAAGAAATTCATTTGGGGAGATAAGCAAGAAGAAGCCTTTCAAACCTTAAAGCAGAAGCTATGCAACGCACCTATCTTGGCATTGCCAACTGGATCAGAAAACTTTGTGGTCTATTGCGACGCATCACACCAAGGGTTGGGATGTGTTTTAATGCAAAAAGACAAAGTTATCGCCTACGCTTCAAGACAATTGAAGGTTCATGAGAAAAACTACACTACTCATGATTTGGAGCTAGGAGCGGTAGTGTTTGCACTCAAAATATGGAGACACTACTTATATGGCACCAAGTGTACCGTCTACACTGACCATAAGAGTCTCCAGCATATTTTTGATCAAAAGATGCTCAATATGAGACAAAGGCGATGGGTAGAACTACTCAATGATTATGATTGTGAAATCAAATATCACCCAGGCAAGGCCAATGTGGTAACCGACGCGTTAAGTAGGAAGGAAAGAGTAAAACCAACGAGAGTACGAGCATTAGGAGCTGTTGTGCAAACAAGTCTGAAAGGAAGGATCCTTGAAGCTCAGGAGCAAGCATTAAAAGCAGAAAATCTAAAAGAGGAAACCCTTCGTCATTTGGAGCACAGGTTTGAGATTGGAACTGATGGAGTACGTTACTTCGAAAAGAAGGTTTGGATACCCAAGGTAAATAACATAAGGTTAACGATATTGGATGAGGCACATAAGTCTAAGTATTCTATTCATACCGGAGCCGATAAAATGTACAAGGATTTGAAGGAATACTATTGGTGGCCCGGAATGAAGAAGGATGTCGCCCTATACGTGGGTAAATGTTTGACTTGTGCAAGGATTAAGGCAGAACACCAGAAACCCTCTGGATTACTACAGCAACCCGAAATCCCGGAATGGAAATGGGAACAGATAACTATGGATTTTGTGACTAAGTTACCCCGATCCGCAAAAGGGTACGATTCCATCTGGGTAGTAGTAGACCGGCTTACAAAGTCAGCACATTTCCTACCTATTCGTGAAGATTACAAGATGGAAAAGCTGGCACGAATCTACATCAATGAGATCGTCATGCGTCATGGAGTGCCCATCTCTATTATCTCGGATAGGGATAGTCGCTTCACTTCCCGATTTTGGCAATCACTTCAGAAAGCATTGGGAACGCGAGTCAATCTTAGCACCTCATACCACCCCCAAACAGACGGACAATCGGAAAGGACTATTCAAACGCTGGAAGATATGTTACGTGCTTGTGTGTTAGATTTTGGTGGGAGCTGGGACTCGCATTTGCCACTGGTTGAATTTTCATACAATAATAGTTATCACACCAGTATCCAGTGTGCACCCTATGAAGCATTGTACGGACGCAAATGTAGATCCCCGCTCAACTGGTTGGAAATCGGAGACCGACAATTGTCCAGACCAGACGTCGTACAGGAAACCACTGATAAGATAAAGATTATCAGGGAAAGGCTCAAAACCGCTAGGGACCGACAAAAGAGCTACGCCGACAATCGCAGGAAACCCCTAGAGTTTCAAGTTGGCGATAAAGTCCTACTAAAGATATCACCTTGGAAAGGGATAGTGCGTTTTGGTAAAAAGAATAAGTTAAGTCCCAGGTATGTTGGGCCGTTCGAGATAATCGAAAGGATCGGACCGGTAGCCTACGAGCTAAAACTGCCACAAGAACTGAGCGCCATCCATGACACGTTCCATGTGTCGAATTTAAAGAAATGCCAAACGGAGGAAACCTTAGTCTTACCCTTAAAAGATGTGCAAGTTGATGACCGGTTGCACTTTGTAGAAGAACCAATCGAAATCCTTGACCGGGAGGTCAAAAGACTAAGGAGAAGCAAGATCCCCATCTTAAAAATTTGTTGGAACTCAAGGCACGGACCTGAATACACTTGGGAGCGAGAGGATTATATGAAACTCAAATATCCACACCTCTTCGCCAAAAAGCAAGTCGAAGACGTCAACGATTAATTTCGGGACGAAATTCTTTTAATCAGGGGAGACTGTGACATTCGGCAACAAATTTCCCAGGTTAGCCATTAGAAATTCTAATTTTAAGCCTAGTATGACTAAAAATAGTACTTATGACTTAAATACATCCATAATAATATTAGATTTCGTAGAAATCCCGCCTATATGGTTAGAACCTTCCGGAGCTCGAAAAATCGAATTATTACGAGTCAAGAATTACAAATCAGGTACAATAATAAAAATAATATCAATTAAAATAGTTAAATAAATTATGATAAATATAAATAAGTTAAAATATAAAACATATAAAAATAAACTCATAAAAGTAATAAAAACTTTGTAATTAAAAGAGTTAAACAAAATCAACAATTATACAAAATTCATTTAAACCAATTACACTTAATTATTCAAAAAAAAAAAAAAAAAGAAACCCCCCCCCCCCCCCCATGAGGCCGGCCACCCTACCCCCCCCCCCTCAAATTTCTCTTGCCTCCTTCTCTTCCCAAGAACCACCACTTGATCTCCCCCATGCTCTATATAAGCCTCCTACTACTCCTTATCATTTCCTTTACCACCACACTCCATCTCTTCTCTTTTCTCTCTTCTTCTTTCACCAACAAAAATCTCCCAAGAACATCCAAGTCTTGATCATCTTTTGAAGATCAAACACTAAATCAAAGAAAAGAGTTGGTAAGATGTTCATAAAACACTCATCTCTACATTTCAACCTCTCTTCTCTTCTTCTTTCTTCTTTCTTTTATTTATTTTCTTTGTTGTTCATCTTATTTCCTTTATTTATATATATATAATCATGTAAATATAAACATCCTACCAATGTTGTAAGGAGCACATGAAATGTGCATCATCCTACCGTTGTTGTATGGAACTTAATCAACTAAAAATCAAGAAAATAAGACTTTCATCATGCATGTGTTTCATCATAACAAATGTTGTAAGGAACACATAAAATGTGTATCATCCTACCATTGTTGTAAGAACACATGGATTATCAAAGCTTATACTCATACAAGATGATTAATCATGAATATAAACATGTTATATTAAAGTTATGACCCATAAGCAAAAAGAATAATAAAGCTGGCAGATTCTGATGCTAGAATTCCCCACTTGTTTTTGTTATATCTGGAGTTCTAGGTATCAAAATCAGTTGATTCTTTCTGCTAATCTTATTTTAAGGTGTTACCTTTAATTTAAACCTGGATTCACTAATTTTCATCAACGTTTGATCCTTCAAACATATTTAAAAAGACACATATGTTGAATCTGGAAATCTGACAGATTTAAAAAGGTACACTTTAAACGCGTGTAACTTACTCATTATTGCGTCAAAATACGTCTAGTTTTTTTTAAAAGTTTAATATTTGAGTCGTGGTTAATTCCCAGTTTGAATCATGTAAAAATGAGGTCGTATGAGCCCTAAACAGACGTTTTAGTAACAACATGTCATCCAGACACTGATCAGTGGACATCTTATACACTTTTAATTATTAAAAATATTAAACATGGATTATAAATTCCTATATTTTTACTGGACATTCTAGAAATATTTATTAAGATTATATTAAAATATCAAGCCTTAATATGACTACTAAATTACAGTTTTTAATTTTTAAAGTTCAACTTAAAGAACTGAAAATTCCAGTGAACACTTATGATTTATGGAAAAATAGAGACAACCTTTAACTATTTAAATAAATAAGTTAACAACAAATAAATAATACAAAATAATAAATAAAATAAGTCTAATAGAGCTACATACCTCTTATATTAGGAAATGAGCTTCGGTAGGAACAAGAAATCCTTACGAGTAAACACCTTTGCATACCGAGTGAGTATCATAGCCCCTTTTTACCGTATTTCATATTATTTTGGGGTGAATGCATGTGTATACGTTTAATGAAAAGTTTATTTCCTATCTTCTTATTTATTTCAAATATTATTTTGAGCACTTATGGTATTATTCTTTGATGTGCTTGGGTGATCGTTGTAAGGCCCTTTCGTTGGACATTATTCCTTAACTCCGCTAGTGAGCCGATGGTATTTGTAAGTAGCGCTATTTGGAGATTCCGACGTCTCCCATTTATGGTTGACGAACTATAGATGTACTTTACCACTACTAACGTCATTTAATATAGGCGTTAGGTTTATCATGGGCAATTGGTTGTCGGCTAGGTTGGATAATGGCTCAAGCAATAATCATCATAGTCTATTACTACCATGTGCAACGTATTGGGCAATATAATACATCTTCTATCATTATTTCATACTTGGATTTTTATCCAAAAACTTCCATCAATTATTTAAACTTTTCTCATTTAAAAGATATTTTGTGCATACATTAAAAACCTATGAACTCACCAACTCTAGTAGTTGACCCTTTTCTTTTACCCGTGCTTTCAGGTGACCGCCGTTAGGTACCTTATGCTTACAAACATGATGTGTGGCATCTTCATCTTCATCGTCACATTTTATAAAAACAATATCTATTTTATTTACGCATCGTACAAGACAATGTCCTTTAAATATTATTCGGTTGTGTAACTTTTATTTATGTTTCATCCGAACTACTTATTTTGTTAATTTAATCTAATGGTTATTATCTATTTACCTTGTGCGATGATATCTTGTGCTGTGACAACTCGTGTTTCCGCTTTAGCGGGGTGTGACAGATTTGGTATCAGAGCCTAAGGTTATAGAGAATGTTGTTTTTCTTATGGGGGGAAAACAACAACTATGACCAATGGTTTATAAAAATAATTTTTCCAAATAATTTGTTTAAAATGCATCAAGTGTATTGATAATATAATTAAGCTGAGTACCACATTGTTATACCTCAATTAGACAAAGCTTGATCACCTATGTCTAATTTAGCTATGTACAATATGGCACTTAGGTTAGTTATAATAAAAATATACTTAGAAACAAAATTTTATTTACTTTCTCTCTAGATCATGATCATTGTGTGTGTGCATGAGCATAACGTTCATATATAGACAATTTAAGTTATGAATTTAGTAAATAAGTCTATTCAAACCTTGCAGATCATGTCAAGCGAAAGTGAACCTACCCAGAACAGCCAAAGATCTTCCACCGATAGTAACCAATCCCCACAATACCAGCTGCCTGAAGGATTCTTAGAACCCCTACGTAGACTCGTAAGGATCTTTGACATTCCCTCCTCTCAACCAAACCAAAACCCAAACCCCGGAACAACCGGGCCTCGGGTTAGACAAACTGCCCGAAAGAGGGTGGCCATTCCAGTACGAGCAACCGTAGCACCACCCCAGCCTACCATGGGAGAAACTTCCCGGCAGGTGAACGAGCCAGTAAGAGCCCTCACGGGAATCCCGATGATACCTTCATCCGGGATGACCGACGAGGAAAAGAGGAGATTCCACCACATGTCTCTGGAGCTATATAACATGAGAGGCATGTTAGATTACCAAACCTACAGGGTTAGTTCGTGCTTAGACATGGCGGACCTTAACCACCATCATGCAAGGCAAGCCTTAGAGGCGGCTCAAGAAGCCCGAAGACTAATTAGGCAAGTGCATACATGCCTAGTTTTAGGGGTTGTGTTGATGATGTTAGTGGGGCTAGCTTACATTGGAATTGGGCGCTAGATGGGTTGGAGTGGATCTACTTTGTGTTTTAATGTCTTTCTCTTTTGTTGATTACGAACTAAAATATCCTATGTTGGTTTGAAGGATGTATGATTGTATGGCTACTATTAACTCCCTATTAATATATATGGCATCTTTTAAAGAGCCGATTTTGGTAAATATTTTGTGCCAAGTGAATGATTGATTATTTAATTAAATCTCATACTATTAAGTCATATTTAATGCCATGAATGAATTACACACGTTACACATAGAGTAGTATGATAAAACCGATTAGATTGAGTGACTAAAAATCGTCGTGTGATTATGCTCTAGAACGATGCCTCCACGAAGAGCAAACCCCGAGTTAGATCAACTTGTCATGGAACAAGTGATTGCAACATTACCCAACATAGTTAGCCAAGTTGCTGCTGGGCTTCAAACAAACCAAGGAGCACCAACCCCAACCCAAGATTGCAACTACAAAACCTTTAGGGCCTGCAACCCTAAAGAATTCTTTGGAACGGAAGGAGGTGTGGGTCTACTAAACTGGATTGAAAGCATGGAATCAGTCCTTAGCATCAGTAAATGTACGGAAGCAAACAAGGTGGAGTTTGCAGCATGTCTTCTGCAAGGGCGAGCCCTATCGTGGTGGAATATCCAAGTGCAAACGCTTGGAAGAAATGCTGCGCACCAACTCACCTGGGATGCATTCCTCAGGCTATTAAGGGACGAATTTTGCTCGAAGAGTGAAATTCAAAAGCTAGAAGCCGAGCTGTGGAATCATGAAATGATCGGGGATGACATCAACTCCTTCACCACCCGATTTCATGATTTGGCCAAGCTGGTGCCGCACTTGGTGACCCCGGAAGAAAACCGTATCGATAGATACATTTGGGGTCTAGCCCCTGAGATCCGGGCAAATGTCACGGCTGCAAACCCCAACACCATCCAAAGTGCGGTAAATCTAGCTACAAGACTTACCCACAATGCCATCCGATCGGGATTGCTTGGGAGCAACAAGGACAAGGGTAAGAGGAAGCTTGAGGAGGTGCCGAGGAAGCCATCCGGTGGAGAAGCTGCGAGGACTCAAAAAAGGGCTAGAAACTTCGGAGCTCAGGCGCAAGCAGCCGATAAAGGATGGAGATACTACCCCAAATGTGACAAGTGCCACAAACACCACGAAGGGAAGTGCATGGTGTGCTTTAGGTGTAAGCGGCTAGGACACCTCAGCAAAACTTGCCGAGTAAAGCCATGCTTTAAATGCGGAAGTCTGGAGAACCATGGCACCGTCTGCTCGCGGCCAACTCAAGGGTCTAATTATAATCAAGCACGTCCTGCAAGCCAAAGTAACCAAGGAAATCAAGCACGAGGCAGGGTGTTTGAGATTGGAGCAAATGAAGCTAGACAAAACCCCGATGTCGTTACAGGTACGTTTCCTCTAAACGGTTATTACGCATCAGTACTATTCGATTCAGGGGCCGATAAAAGCTTCATATCATTAAGATTTAAGTTAAGGCTAAACCTAAAAACCATAGAAATGAAAGAGCCTTACATCATTGAATTTGCTAACGGTCAGAAAACTAGCGTTAAAGACATAATCCCTGGTTGTACCTTGGGCTTAGCCGGTAAAACATATACCATAGATTTAATCCCACTTGAAATGGGAAGTTTCGACATAGTTGTTGGGATGGATTGGCTTTCTAGCCATCGAGCGGAAATCTGTTGCTTCGAAAAGATCGTCCGAATTCCGACGCCTAATGGTGAGACACTTAAGGTGTATGGAGAAAAATCCGGAAGGAATTTCAAGATAATCTCATCCATCAAGATGAGAAAATGCTTAAGGAAAGGAAACGAGGCATTCTTAGCACATATAATCAATAAGAAAACCTGTGAGAAAAACATTCAAGAAATTCCCGTCGTGCGAAACTTTCTTGAAGTATTTCCGGAAGATTTGCCAGGATTACCCCCGAATCGGCAAGTCGAATTCCATATCGATCTAGTCCCTGGAGCGGCTCCCGTGGCAAAAGCACCATATTGACTCGCCCCATCAGAAATGCAAGAGCTATCGGCACAACTACAAGAATTACTCGACAAAGGTTTCATTCAACCAAGTTCATCCCCTTGGGGAGCCCCAGTTCTTTTCGTCAAAAAGAAGGACGGGTCGCTACGAATGTGTATCGACTATCGGGAACTCAACAAGTTAACAATCAAGAACCGATACCCTCTCCCTCGAATCGATGATCTGTTCGACCAACTTGAAGGCGCCAAATATTTTTCAAAAATCGATCTTCGCTCGGGATATCACCAATTGAGAGTTCGCGAAGAAGACGTCCCCAAGACCGCCTTTAGAACCCGCTATGGACATTATGAGTTCTTAGTTATGCCTTTTGGGTTGACTAACGCTCCAGCAGTATTTATGGACTTAATGAATAGGGTCTGTAGACCATATCTAGATAAGTTTGCTATAGTGTTCATAGACGACATCCTCATCTATTCGCGAAGCAAGGAAGATCATGAGCAGCATTTGAAATTAATCTTAACACTACTCAAGGACCAGAAGTTGTATGCCAAATTCTCTAAGTGTGAATTTTGGATCCGAGAAGTACACTTCCTTGGTCATGTAGTTAATTCAAATGGAATTCATGTCGATCCAGCAAAGATCGAAGCAATCAAGGAAGCACCAAAGACGCCAACTGAGATTCGACAATTTCTGGGTTTGGCAGGATATTATAGGCGATTCATTCGAAAACTTTTCACGCGTGGCTCAACCATTAACGACTTTGACTCAGAAGGATAAGAAATTCATTTGGGGAGATAAGCAAGAAGAAGCCTTTCAAACCTTAAAGCAGAAGCTATGCAACACACCTATCTTGGCATTGCCAACTGGATCAGAAAACTTTGTGGTCTATTGCGACGCATCACACCAAGGGTTGGGATGTGTTTTAATGCAAAAAGACAAAGTTATCGCCTACGCTTCGAGACAATTGAAGGTTCATGAGAAAAACTACACTACTCATGATTTGGAGCTAGGAGCGGTAGTGTTTGCACTCAAAATATGGAGACACTACTTATATGGCACCAAGTGTACCGTCTACACTGACCATAAGAGTCTCCAGCATATTTTTGATCAAAAGATGCTCAATATGAGACAAAGGCGATGGGTAGAACTACTCAATGATTATGATTGCGAAATCAAATATCACCCAGGCAAGGCCAATGTGGTAGCCGACGCGTTGAGTAGGAAGGAAAGAGTAAAACCAACGAGAGTACGAGCATTAGGAGCTGTTGTGCAAACAAGTCTGAAAGGAAGGATCCTTGAAGCTCAGGAGCAAGCATTAAAAGCAGAAAATCTAAAAGAGGAAACCCTTCGTCATTTGGAGCACAGGTTTGAGATTGGAACTGATGGAGTACGTTACTTCGAAAAGAAGGTTTGGATACCCAAGGTAAATAACATAAGGTTAACGATATTGGATGAGGCACATAAGTCTAAGCATTCTATTCATCCCGGAGCCGATAAAATGTACAAGGATTTGAAGGAATACTATTGGTGGCCCGGAATGAAGAAGGATGTCGCCCTATACGTGGGGAAATGTTTGACTTGTGCAAGGATTAAGGCAGAACACCAGAAACCCTCTGGATTACTACAGCAACCCGAAATCCCGGAATGGAAATGGGAACAGATAACTATGGATTTTGTGACTAAGTTACCCCGATCCGCAAAAGGGTACGATTCCATCTGGGTAGTAGTAGACCGGCTTACAAAGTCAGCACATTTCCTACCTATTCGTGAAGATTACAAGATGGAAAAGCTGGCACGAATCTACATCAATGAGATCGTCATGCGTCATGGAGTGCCCATCTCTATTATCTCGGATAGGGATAGTCGCTTCACTTCCCGATTTTGGCAATCACTTCAGAAAGCATTGGGAACGCGAGTCAATCTTAGCACCTCATACCACCCCCAAACAGACGGACAATCGGAAAGGACTATTCAAACGCTGGAAGATATGTTACGTGCTTGTGTGTTAGATTTTGGTGGGAGCTGGGACTCGCATTTGCCACTGGTTGAATTTTCATACAATAATAGTTATCACACCAGTATCCAGTGTGCACCCTATGAAGCATTGTACGGACGCAAATGTAGATCCCCGCTCAACTGGTTGGAAATCGGAGACCGACAATTGTCCAGACCAGACGTCGTACAGGAAACCACTGATAAGATAAAGATTATCAGGGAAAGGCTCAAAACCGCTAGGGACCGACAAAAGAGCTACGCCGACAATCGCAGGAAACCCCTAGAGTTTCAAGTTGGCGATAAAGTCCTACTAAAGATATCACCTTGGAAAAGGATAGTGCGTTTTGGTAAAAAGAATAAGTTAAGTCCCAGGTATGTTGGGCCGTTCGAGATAATCGAAAGGATCGGACCGGTAGCCTACGAGCTAAAACTGCCACAAGAACTGAGCGCCATCCATGACACGTTCCATGTGTCGAATTTAAAGAAATGCCAAACGGAGGAAACCTTAGTCTTACCCTTAAAAGATGTGCAAGTTGATGACCGGTTGCACTTTGTAGAAGAACCAATCGAAATCCTTGACCGGGAGGTCAAAAGACTAAGGAGAAGCAAGATCCCCATCTTAAAAATTTGTTGGAACTCAAGGCACGGACCTGAATACACTTGGGAGCGAGAGGATTATATGAAACTCAAATATCCACACCTCTTCGCCAAAAAGCAAGTCCAAGACGTCAACGATTAATTTCGGGACGAAATTCTTTTAATCAGGGGAGACTGTGACATTCGGCAACAAATTTCCCAGGTTAGCCATTAGAAATTCTAATTTTAAGCCTAGTATGACTAAAAATAGTACTTATGACTTAAATACATCCATAATAATATTAGATTTCGTAGAAATCCCGCCTATATGGTTAGAACCTTCGGGAGCTCGAAAAATCGAATTATTACGAGTCAAGAATTACAAATCAGGTACTATAATAAAAATAATATCAATTAAAATAGTTAAATAAATTATGATAAATATAAATAAGTTAAAATATAAAACATATAAAAATAAACTCATAAAAGTAATAAAAACTTTGTAATTAAAAGATTTAAACAAAATCAACAATTATACAAAATTCATTTAAACCAATTACACTTAATTATTCAAAAAAAAAAAAAAGAAACCCCCCCCCATGAGGCCGGCCACCCTACCCCCCCCCCCCACTCAAATTTCTCTTCCCAAGAACCACCACTTGATCTCCCCCATGCTCTATATAAGCCTCCTACTACTCCTTATCATTTCCTTTACCACCACACTCCATCTCTTCTCTTTTCTCTCTTCTTCTTTCACCAACAAAAATCTCCCAAGAACATCCAAGTCTTGATCATCTTTTGAAGATCAAACACTAAATCAAAGAAAAGAGTTGGTAAGATGATCATAAAACACTCATCTCTACACTTCAACCTCTCTTCTCTTCTTCTTTCTTCTTTCTTTTATTTATTTTCTTTGTTGTTCATCTTATTTCCTTTATTTATATATATATAATCATGTAAATATAAACATCCTACCAATGTTGTAAGGAGCACATGAAATGTGCATCATCCTACCGTTGTTGTATGAAACTTAATCAACTAAAAATAAAGAAAATAAGACTTTCATCATGCATGTGTTTCATCATAACAAATGTTGTAAGGAACACATAAAATGTGTATCATCCTACCATTGTTGTAAGAACACATGGATTATCAAAGCTTATACTCATACAAGATGATTAATCATGAATATAAACATGTTATATTAAAGTTATGACCCATAAGCAAAAAGAATAATAAAGCTCGCAGATTCTGATGCTAGAGCTCCCCACTTGTTTTTGTTATATCTGGAGTTCTAGGTATCAAAATCAGTTGATTCATTTTGCTAATCTTAGTTTAAGGTGTTACCTTTCATTTAAACCTGGATTAACTAATTTTCATCAACGTTTGATCCTTCAAACATATTTAAAAAGACCCATATGTTGAATCTGGAAATCTGACAGATTTAAAAAGGTACACTTTAAACGCGTGTAACTTACTCATTCTTGGGTCAAAATACGTCTAGTTTTTTTTAAAAGTTTAATCTTTGAGTCGTGGTTAATTCCCAGTTTGAATCATGTAAAAATGAGGTCGTATGAGCCCTAAACAGACGTTTTAGTAACAACATGTCATCCAGACACTGATCAGTGGACATCTTATACACTTTTAATTATTAAAAATATTAAACATGGATTATAAATTCCTATATTTTTACTGGACATTCTAGAAATATGTATTAAGATTATATTAAAATATCAAGCCTTAATATGACTCCTAAATTACAGTTTTTAATTTTTAAAGTTCAACTTAAAGAACTGAAAATTCCAGTGAACACTTATGATTTATGGAAAAATAGAGACAACCTTTAACTATTTAAATAAATAAGTTAACAACAAATAAATAATACAAAATAATAAATAAAATAAGTCTAATAGAGCTACATACCTCTTATATTAGGAAAGGAGCTTCGGTAGGAACAAGAAATCCTTACGAGTAAACACCTTTGCATACCGAGTGAGTATCATAGCCCCTTTTTACCGTATTTCATATTATTTTGGGGTGAATGCATGTGTATACGTTTAATGAAAAGTTTATTGCCTATCTTCTTATTTATTTCAAATATTATTTTGAGCACTTATGGTATTATTCTTTGATGTGCTTGGGTGATCGTTGTAAGGCCCTTTCGTTGGACATTATTCCTTAACTCCGCTAGTGAGCCGATGGTATTTGTAAGTAGCACTATTTGGAGATTCCGACATCTCCCATTTATGGTTGACGAACTATAGATGTACTTTACCACTACTAACGTCATTTAATATAGGCGTTAGGTTTATCATGGGCAATTGGTTGTCGGCTAGGTTGGATAATGGCTCAAGCAATAATCATCATAGTCTATTACTACCATGTGCAACGTATTGGGCAATATAATACATCTTCTATCATTATTTCATACTTGGATTTTTATCCAAAAACTTCCATCAATTATTTAAACTTTTCTCATTTAAAAGATATTTTGTGCATACATTAAAAACCTATGAACTCACCAACTCTAGTAGTTGACCCTTTTCTTTTACCCGTGTTTTCAGGTGACCGCCGTTAGGTACCTTATGCTTACAAACATGATGTGTGGCATCTTCATCTTCATCGTCACATTTTATAAAAACAATATCTATTTTATTTACGCATCTTACAAGACAATGTCCTTTAAATATTATTCGGTTGTGTAACTTTTATTTATGTTTCATCCGAACTACTTATTTTGTTAATTTAATCTAATGGTTATTATCTATTTACCTTGTGCGATGATATCTTGTGCTGTGACACCTCGTGTTTCCGCTTTAGCGGGGTGTGACAGCAGCACCTACCACCCTCAAACGGATGGGCAATCGGAGAGAACGATTTAGACACTAGAAGACATGTTGTGTGCATGCGTAATAAATTTTAGTGGAACTAGAGATTCACATATACTATTAGTTAAGTTTTCTTAGAATAATAGGTGTCACACTAGCATCCAGTGTGCACCATATAAAGTCTTGTATGGGCGCAAGTGTAGATCCCCACTTAATTTGTTGGAAATTGGCGATAGGAAATTGACTAGACCTGATATCATGCAAGGGGTCATCGACAAGAATACAATTATGAACGATAGGCTTAAGACTGCCAAAGATCATTAGAAAATTTACGCTGATAATCTCCGTAAGCCTTTAGAGTTCCAAGTGGGCGATAAAAGTGCTTATAAAGGTATTGCCGTGGAAGAAAATAGTACATTTTAGGAAAAGAGGAAAACTATATCCCATATTCTTTAGACCATTTGATATAATTAGAAGAATTAGGCGAGGGGCGTATATGCTTAAAACTGCCACAAGAACTGAGCGCCATTCATGACACGTTCCATGTGTCGAATTTAAAGAAATGCCAAACGGAGGAAACCTTAGTCTTACCCTTAAAAGATGTGCAAGTTGATGACTGGTTGCACTTTGTAGAAGAACCAATCGAAATCCTTGACCGGGAGGTCAAAAGACTAAGGAGAAGCAGGATCCCCATCTTAAAAGTTCGTTGGAACTCAAGGCACGGGCCTGAATACACTTGGGAGCGAGAGGATTATATGAAACTCAAATATCCACACCTCTTCGCCAAAAAGCAAGTCCAAGACGTCAACGATTAATTTCGGGACGAAATTCTTTTAATCAGGGGAGACTGTGACATTCGGCAACAAATTTCCCAGGTTAGCCATTAGAAATTCTAATTTTAAGCCTAGTATGACTAAAAATAGTAATTATGACTTAAATACATCCATAATAATATTAGATTTCGTAGAAATCCCGCCTATATGGTTAGAACCTTCCGGAGCTCGAAAAATCGAATTATTACGAGTCAAGAATTACAAATCAGGTACAATAATAAAAATAATATCAATTAAAATAATTAAATAAATTATGATAAATATAAATAAGTTAAAATATAAAACATATAAAAATAAACTCATAAAAGTAATAAAAACTTTGTAATTAAAAGATTTAAACAAAATCAACAATTATACAAAATTCATTTAAACCAATTACACTTAATTATTCAAAAAAAAAAAAAATAAAAGAAAACACCCCCCCCCCATGAGGCCGGCCACCCTACCCCTCCCCCCCCTCAAATTTCTCTTGCCTCATTCTCTTCCCAAGAACCACCACTTGATCTCCCCCATGCTCTATATAAGCCTCCTACTACTCCTTATCATTTCCTTTACCACCACACTCCATCTCTTCTCTTTTCTCTCTTCTTCTTTCACCAACAAAAATCTCCCAAGAACATCCAAGTCTTGATCATCTTTTGAAGATCAAACACTAAATCAAAGAAAAGAGTTGGTAAGATGTTCATAAAACAATCATCTCTACATTTCAACCTCTCTTCTCTTTTTCTTTCTTCTTTCTTTTATTTATTTTCTTTGTTGTTCATCTTATTTCCTTTATTTATATATATATAATCATTTAAATATAAACATCCTACCAATGTTGTAAGGAGCACATGAAATGTGCATCATCCTACCGTTGTTGTATGGAACTTAATCAACTAAAAATCAAGAAAATAAGACTTTCATCATGCATGTGTTTCATCATAACAAATGTTGTAAGGAACACATAAAATGTGTATCATCCTACCATTGTTGTAAGAACATATGGATTATCAAAGCTTATACTCATACAAGATGATTAATCATGAATATAAACATGTTATATTAAAGTTATGACCCATAAGCAAAAAGAATAATAAAGCTGGCAGATTCTGATGCTAGAGCTCCCCACTTGTTTTTGTTATATCTGGAGTTCTAGGTATCAAAATTAGTTGATTCTTTTTGCTAATCTTAGTTTAAGGTGTTACCTTTCATTTAAACCTGGATTAACTAATTTTCATCAACGTTTGATCCTTCAAACATATTTAAAAAGACCCATATGTTGAATCTGGAAATCTGACAGATTTAAAAAGGTACACTTTAAACGCGTGTAACTTACTCATTCTTGGGTCAAAATATGTCTAGTTTTTTTTAAAAGTTTAATCTTTGAGTCGTGGTTAATTCCCATTTTGAATCATGTAAAAAGGAGGTCGTATGAGCCCTAAACAGACGTTTTAGTAACAACATGTCATCCAGACACTGATCAGTGGACATCCTATACACTTTTAATTATTAAAAATATTGAACATGGATTATAAATTCCTATATTTTTACTGGACATTCTAAAAACATGTATTAAGATTATATTAAAATATCAAGCCTTAGTATGACTCCTAAATTACAGTTTTTAATTTTTAAAATTCAACTTAAAGAACTGAAAATTCCAGTGAACACTTATGATTTATGGAAAAATAGAGACAACCTTTAACTATTTAAATAAATAAGTTAACAACAAATAAATAATACAAAATAATAAATAAAATAAGTCTAATAGAGCTACATACCTTTTATATTAGGAAAGGAGCTTCGGTAGGAACAAGAAATCCTTACGAGTGTTTACCTTTGCATACCGAGTGAGTATCATAGCCCCTTTTTACCGTATTTCATATTATTTTGGGGTGAAAGCATGTGTATACGTTTCTTGAAAAGTTTATTGCCTATCTTATTATTTATTTCAAATATTATTTTGAGCACTTATGGTATTATTCTTTCATGTGCTTGGGTGATCGTTGTAAGGCCCTTTCGTTGGACATTATTCCTTAACTTCGCTAGTGAGCCGATGGTATTTGTAAGTAGCGCTATTTGGAGATTCCGACGTCTCCCATTTATGGTTGACGAACTATATATGTACTTTACCACTACTAACGTCATTTAATATAGGCGTTAGGTTTATCATGGACAATTGGTTGTCGGCTAGGTTGGATAATGGCTCAAGCAACAATCATCATAGTCTATTACTACCATGTGCAACGTATTGGGCAATATAATACATCTTTTATCATTATTTCATACTTGGATTTTTATCCAAAAACTTCCATCAATTATTTAAACTTTTCTCATTTAAAAGATATTTTGTGCATACATTAAAAACCTATGAACTCACCAACTCTAGTAGTTGACCCTTTTCTTTTACCCGTGCTTTCAGGTGACCGCCGTTAGGTACCTTATGCTTACAAACATGATGTGTGGCATCTTCATCTTCATCGTCACATTTTATAAAAACAATATCTATTTCATTTACGCATCGTACAAGACAATGTCCTTTAAATATTATTCGGTTGTGTAACTTTTATTTATGTTTCATCCGAACTACTTATTTTGTTAATTTAATCTAATGGTTATTATCTATTTACCTTGTGCGATGATATCTTGTGCTGTGACACCCCGTGTTTCCGCTTTAGCGGGGTGTGACACGTCGAGCCAAGATTTGGGAATGCAACACTCTAGCTGTGCATGCATCGCCAAACCTAGGCTCTGATACCAAACTGTAACAACGGAAAACTCAAGCCATTTTTTTTAAAATACGTTGCGGAAGCTTTTAATAAACAAACTTAATTACATACAAACCAATATTAACAAATATACAAACATTGTTCAAACAAAATGTCATTGTGGTGTTACAAAAATTACAGGCTCGTTTCATTTCAAAAACTAATATCAGAGTCAGGTCAACTTGACCTTCAGCCAACCTCACAAACACGAACCTGCAAAAGCAACAACTGAGGGGAATTAGCACCAAGCTAAGTGAGTAGAGGCTAAACCCAAAAGCAAACATCCACAGTCAATATCAAAGCATGTAATCACATATCCCGAGAAGACCGGCGGTTCGGCGCAGAACCTACAACCAATGTCGGCCAAAGCAAAGGTTTACTGATAGCCCTCCACTGAATTGTCACAATGAAAATCCCCCTCTGATGCAACATATGCAACAGTAAGGCTAACACTGTTCAACCAACCAGTGAACGAGCCCAGCCTAATTCTACGTATAACCGACTTCCCAACGCAACTCAAAATCATCCTAAGAATGCGTATCGACCAAATAGTCATGGAACAGATATTAATCATCAATAATCACAATCAACAGTTCAATAAATCCAATTCAATCTCAATCACAATCATGCATCACATCAATAACATTAACCGAAATCTTTACCATCCGCGATTAACGTCCACTCACCTCAAAATCGGCACGAGCTCAGAGGTCTAATATTACTGAGTCTTTTGATTGGATGAAGACACAACAACAATCAAATCAGTCTCAAATATAAATATATTTACCCACATATATTTATAAGTTAATCATTCATCAAATAATCAACAAACAATTATAAGTCCGAACACAAAATTGTTGGATTCTCAAACCATCGGATTTGGCACTGTCGGATTTCTAAGAATCCGCAACTCTAAGTATCGGATTTCACCTAATCGGATTTTGAGACTCGGATTTCATATTTGTCGGATTTCACTATATACCAGATTTTGGGAGTTTCGGATTCTTGGCTCTCGGATTTGAATCTCTCGGTTTTGGATCTCGGATTTGGGTTTCAGTTTTCAAGTGTAGGATTTCAAGACTTCCGGATTTTTGGTTCCTCGGTTTTTATATTCTTTCAGATTTCATTTGTATCGGTTTTATAGTGGTCGGTTTTGGCCTTATCGGTTTTCAACATCAATCGGTTTCATCTTCTTCTTCATATAACCAAATCCGCCAACATCATCACCATCATATCTCAAAATCCAGAAATTTTATAAATACATCAAACACACCAGAAACATGTTTTAACATACTAAAACACATATTCATACCTTAAAACATCATATGAACATATACTTCATGAGAACACCTAAAATCCATAAAATCAAGTTTCTTTAAAACCGATCCTATCGTTCTTCATAAATTCATGTTATTCAATCAACAATCACCCCAAGTTAACATTTAAACATGTTAGAAATAAAATCTAACCTTCAATTGAATTAATCCACACAAACTTGAAAATCCGATTCCTTTCTTTCTTTTTTTTCTTTCTTCGGCAGAGTAAATTCACAAAACACACAGTTACACCTTTTTCTTAAGTTTGAAGATAATGACCAAAAACATTGTTATTAAGCATATAACCTACACGTACACACGCTTCTACAAGGTGTCCCATTTCATGTATATGTATACATCTATTTACATACATACGGCTAGTAGCATACATACATATAATTACCACAAACCCGCTAATCTCCTAGCCCAGGTTTGCGGGTGTTACATACACTCTTGATTACCCCACTCATTGGTCGGTTGGATTGCATTGGATATCAAGTATCTTGGATCATATTCTTGATTGTAACATTCACTTTGATAATCCCATGCTTCCTTTCATAAACCCTTTGTTGCCACTGATTATTCATGTTTCCCACATTTTGAATTCAACCATTCTTCCAATACCTATAAGACAAACTCAAGGAATACCAAATATCAAAGTAGCAAGTAATATGTTAAAAAAACAACTCTCTTAGTTTCCTAAAAGAGGATCAACTAAGCAAGAAACGAATATCAATTCTTGAAGATAGGTCACCGTTCCCGGCAGCGGCGCCAAAAACTCTTTGATGCGTGGTTAGCAAAGTTATAAAAATGAAAGTGATTTGGTTTTAAAGTAAATATGGCTAACTAACAACATGGCAGTGTACCGGTCGTTTGTTAGTATAGCTAAGATAAGACCGGGTTGTCGATCTCAGGGAACAGTTGTTAAACATCAATACTATGATATTAGTTAATACTTAGTCTTTTTAAAACAAGATTTTTTATTTTAAAATAATAACTGAAAATAAAGCAAATACGACGCAATAACCAAACAAGAGAACGAGCAATTCACGAAGTAACTAATATGATGGGTACTAACCCCCAATATCAAGTATCGGTCAACGTTGACATCAAGAAGTATTCCCAATTTAAACAGTATAAATAATCCAAGAGATGTTCAACTAATTTACTCGATTGAAATATGAATACTAGTGATTACTTGTGATTATAAACAACTAAGACATTGTATCGGTCAACATATGTGTTACAATCATAACCCCAAATAACCATAAATATTCATGCCTAGCAAAAACAACTATCGGTCAACATTGAATTTCTTGTAACAAGTGTTATTAGATCAAAACCCCAAGTTAAAACTTGACTTCAACCTATTTAGTTCAAATAATGGTTGTCACAATTGTTTAAGAAACATTAGTGCATAAACAATTTCAAACATGAAGTTTTGATTCAAAATTCAAGCTAGAATCATTCACAAATCAAGTTAAACCAAGAATCAAGATCACCACAACAATATCCAACCAAGTTAAGAAAAGTCAAAAACCTTAGTTTACCATTTCATCAAAAACCCTAGATTCAACAAACTACAAATTAGGGTTCTTCAAATCTAAGTAAACACAAAGTAAATTTAGCTCATAATAACTAATAAATAACAAATCCAAAACAAAATCATGTCTAGACTCATGATTCAAGAGTTTAAAAAAAGTTAGAGATACCAAACCAAACCAAGGAATAAGATGAAAATGAAGATGGAGATGATGATCTTGATGATGTATGGATGGAATGGTGTAGTAATCTTCAAATGTTCTTGAGTTCTCTCCAAAATCTCCTTTGGTTCTCTCAAAATCGCCACTTCTCTTTCTCTCTCTAGGGTTCTTGTTCAAAAAATGCAGCCTCCTTTTTTGGTCTCTGTTTCACGTTTTTATGAGTGCAGGAAGCTGACGAGGTCTCGAGCAGGCAGCGACCAGGTAGTGACAGTGTTAATTCAAGGCCCTGAGATTTATTTATTCCGTCAGCCGTCAAGGCCACGACGAGAATGCGAGCAGGTAGTGACCAAAGGATGCAAAACTCTAGTGACTAAGGGGAGAGCTCGTGACTTTCCTCATGGTAGTGAGCTAGCTGTGACATGTAATCGAGGGCACATGGAGGCTGCAACAACTACACGAACTTGATAAATTTTATACTTCTCTTGCATTTTTTCTCCAATATCTTCCATCTTGGATCTACAACATATTCAACAAAATTAAGCAATTAAATATCTAAAATTAATAACTTTTGCTAATTAACTTGGATTAAATGGAAGGATATGTATCAAGAATATATGTATAAATATGAACATATCATGGATCTAGGCCTGGGTCTGACGAAGTTGGAATTGGACGAGCTGGTTGGACATTCGGAGGGATAGTCCATTTAGATGATGTTTGTTGAAGTTGTTGTTCCTGCTCTGCTTCAAGATTCTTCCTAAGGATGTCGGCTGCTGACACCTGGAATTTCTTTGATTCAGGAGGAAATATTTGATGAATCTCCTCTGATACGCCTCGGAGGACTGTTGTCAGATCTAGCTTTCTTATAATTTCCTCCATCTGCTTTTTGGTAACCAACTCCCGCGCAGGTTTTGCAATCCTTGAAGAAGCTGGCTTTTGAATGATAGGCACTGGCATTTCCTCAAACCTATAACAATCTGGACTTCCTCGGTTCTTTCAAGTAGTTTTGCAAAAGAGAACCTTTCAATTTGTTTCATCAATTCATCTGACTCATCCCTTTCCCCAATATCAGCAGTTTCAGTTTCGAATTCAAACACTAGGATGTCAGGTTCAAGCTCAGTTAGTTGTTGTGGTTGTTGCTGTTGTTGTTGCTATTTTTGTTGTTGTTGTTGTTGTTGTTGTTGTTGTTGTTCTTGTTCTTGTTCTTGTTGTTGTTTTTGTTGTTGTTGTTGTTGTTCCACCCCGATTCCCATTGCTTCTATTAATCGTTATGTCAAAGAGGTAAAGGTTAAAGCGCGAGGTCTTTTCTCCCCCTCGTGACGATCATGATCAGGATCATCGTCATCACGCCTGTGCTTTGACCCAGCAGCTTGAGATTTGCAACTAGATTCATGTGATGTCAGCTTGTTTTCCACCTAATCCAGCTTTTGAAATACCACATTACCCAGATCCTCCATTGAGTTCATGATAGTTTCTTTAAATTCATTGAGGTTGCTACCCTTATAAGTTTGTTCATTCCGAAGGGTTTCAAGGAGATCTAAGTTATGTTCACGGTCTGGGGTTTGTTTCAATAGTCGTACATACAATAGGGATTTTAAAGTGTCAGTAGATAAGCCTGAGCCATCATCAATTTTGGATTTGAACGAAGTAAGAGTCTGCTAGGCTCTCAGTGATTGGGGTAAGGGCCTCCTGAAATTCCTCCTTGGTAACAAACCGAGACTCACTCAGAGTGCTCGTTGAAGTCTCTGCCATAGAGGCAGAGCTACTCGCGTACGGAGTTGCAATGGTGTACACTCCGCCGAGATTTCCACCTGATCCTTGAATGGAACTTTTAGTAGTGCCACCTACAGGTGTTCTGGACTGTTGTCTGTTAAACAATGTCGTTATTTGTGCTAGTGTAGATTGGTGTCTAGAAAGGAAAGCAGATATCTGCGGTATAACGATGTGCGTAGAAGAGACGGGCGAGGTCGAGAGAAGTAGACCTCTAGTTTCAATACCAGCCATCTTTGAATGAGAGGCCAGTAGAGTATGTGTAAAATCTCTGTGGAATGAAGCAAGTGTCTGTTGAGAGGCACTTGAGTGGCTGGTGGGGTGAATGTGCATTGTTGGGATGACAGTGGCTATTTCAACACCAGAGCTGACAATGTCAGCCCCGATGGTAGGTGTAGCTTCCCGGATTTTTTTGCTTAGGGGTCCTTCAGCACTCGTTTTTTCTTTTCTCATTCCTCGCTCTTCTACCTCTATCCCTTCTTCTTCCTCCATCTCTTTCTCTTCCATATCAAAATCATGACTTGCACTTGTTTCATCAAGAGGACCTTGTTGATAGGCATAAATGAATTCCGTTTCAGAGTCAAAGGCCTCGGGTAAATTAGGGAATAAATCGGAGAAGCTTAAATCCTCTTCGTCAGTCACCAGAGGCATTTTAGCCATTTGTTGTGCAGTGTTGTCAAAGACCTGTGGTGCTGCTCCTAGGGTATACCTAGTCAGTGCAAATGTATCGGTTTCAAAGTCAGGGGCAACTGAACCAGCATGTAAATCAGGTATAGGAGATTCCGGCATTGGTTCGGGTAGTACATCCGAAAATGAAGCAATCATAGCTTGGATCTGTGCAGGGTCATACTCCGCCCCTCCCTTACTATGTGCTTCACCTTCATCCTCTTCACCACCCCTCTCAACGCTTTTCTCACTCAACACTTCCCTCTCAGCTTCCCTCGTGGAAGACTGAGGACTATGCACTATATCCTGACTTGGAGCTACTGGCTCTGAGGTAGGTGCAACCGGTTGTGGTTACTCCATAGGGCCTAGTCCTACACTCTGCCTATATGCTCTCACAATTTCATTTTGTGAACAGAGATACAGCAAAGAAACAAGAAATGGTTGTGGTTGAATCGGATGATCAGCTGTAAGGACTTACACATACATAAATTTTTTTGGCCGCATAGCATCATGATTTGGCCTTCGAGGGATTTCCTCGTTTCTGTCCATTACGAATTGGACCATCATAGGAAAAAACCTTTGGTACGATAGATATCTGCCCTTTACTCATTTAAGATCAGAAAGTTTGCTCTCTACCTGCTGCACAAGATCAAGAAAGATTAAAGTGGCATAATCGATATGTAGGTGATTAGCCGCAACATAGATTAGTTTGATTTGATTGGTGTTGGGGTATTCGTAGCCAGTATGTTTAGGGGTGAGGCAACGTTGAAGAATGGTAAGGAAAGTATAAGACATTGGGTGTAGGTTGGCTCGTTTAAAGTGGAAACGAAGTGGTAAGTCCCTAATGTAACCCATAGCACGAATGCCCGCAAGGGCAGTAGTCTCATCAGGCATCTCCTGAAAGTCAAGGAGTGGAGGCCTGCTTCTGGCAGTGGGAAGCTGATGAATTTCCCTGAGGTTGGCGGTGATGTTAAGGGTGAAATGGTCTATGTCACCACGAATTGATACACGACCAGAGTTGGGATTTGTATGTGTGTGGACTGTGTGCCAGAACTGTTGCACATATAACTCAGGAACATGAGTTCCAGAAGTAGATGGATCAAAGGTGAGAGCATGGTTCAATGGGTGGACACGGAGTATTTCGGTGATGATGGGAAAGTTGGGGTTTCTGAAATTATCAAGGTTTATGAAGTGGTTGTTATCATGGGTGACCATAGAAAGAAATTGATCACGAGGAAGGAGTTGATCATCAGGGTTATGGGACTGGCTAGCTGTCAAAGAACGATACGAGACAGATTCGTCTTCCATAGCCATGATTAATCCTGTAATAATAGCGCATATGTTAGAAAGCTGAACTTTGATGAAGAAATCAATAAAATGTATTGACTTGTATGTTGGGGTTTGTTCGGTTTTTTCAAAATATATTTTAGCAACGGAAGCATGAACAACAATTTTAAACTTTTAAAACTCCCCACCAATGATCCATATGCAAGCCTTAAGAAACAAAACAACCATAGGGTGTTTAGAACTACAACCTTTGTAGCGTGAGTAAACCGTTGATGTAGTGGTTGATCTATGAGAAGCCAAGAGAAGACTTCCTCCAAGGTATCCACAAATCAATGAGTCCAACACCTCCAAGATGCTAGTCTCTCCAACCCTTGAAATTCAAGCAAGCAAGCAACAACCTCTTGTTCTTCTTCTTGAACTTACTATGTATGTATATGAGTATGTATTCTAGTACCACACTTTGCTCACTTGAAGAACACCAATACTATAAAGTAAGGATGTTTTCAAGTATGAAAAAACTTAGAACTTTTCTAAGAACACAAGGAAAGGTGGTAGCATAAAAACTTCTACACAAAAGCCATGCATGAAGACTTAAAAAGCCAAGAAGTAAAGCAAGAGAGGGAGGCCCCTCCCTTGCTTGATTTCGGCCGTAGCAAGGAGAGGGGGGGGGGTCCCCTTTGGCTCTTTTGCTTCACTTGTACATGCATGCATGTCTAGGTTAGTCCATTTTTCAAGCAACCTCAAATGGACCCCCTTTGTGATACTTGTAAGCATTTCTAGTTTTATATATAAAATATAATGCTAGACTTGCCATACATTGTATAAAATACATCTACATGTATTTTATATACATACTTGATTGTTACTAGTAACTCTTTACTTGTAACAAAGATATACATACATTTATATAATTGTTACTAGTAACAATTTACTTGTAACAAATATACATTTATACATATATATATATATATATATACATATATAAAATCATATGTTTATATTTATGTATTTCATATGCATTATCTTATATTAATATATAAGAGTGATATTATTATTTCACATAAATAATAATACGCAACAATGCATATATATACTTATATATATAATGAGTTGGAAACATATCTAAATCATATTCAAATATGTAATTGGTGTCCATTGATTGTAAATGTGTGACCCTATGGGTTTATTTATTATCAGTAATATCGTATTAATTTGTGTCTTGTGCACATAGAACCAACAATCTCCCACTTGCACAAGTTACAACTTAAGCCGATATAAACAATGGTAAGAACGTCTAGCAACATCCCATTGCCCCTAATAATAAATAAAGTGTCTTGATCAACACTTTCACCAACGAAGTTAACTCACTAGCTACAAATCGTTGTTATAGGTAAGTCATCAATTATCCCTTTGTTTTAACATCTCATTGAACATGAGACATGGATCGTCATCAATTCTCATATAATGTTCAACTTGTTTTAGGGCCCAGAGATATTATACTCCCAATTAAATGAGAGAAACAAATTCCATCTTGACCACATACGTCTCTTATAAGACTCATATCATACCTAATAATGGCCTTTATAACTACCCGGTTAAAGATAGCGTTTAACCACATTAAAGCATGATACTCCTCATACTCGAGTCCCAATATGTGTCTCAGGTCTAAGGATACAAAGATACCACCTTTTCTCAAGATTTACTTATGACACTGATCGATGAAGCGATCTTAAGAGCGGGTCATGTCCAATGTTTGTTCCCTAACAAACATTAGTGAATTTGGTTGCAAACCCTTTTGCCTACTTTCATCACGAATGAAAGTCAACCAACTTATTCACATTAGTCTTAATTCATAACTATTCCCATAGTTATAACCGACTATGTACGTTTTAGAATAAAGAATTATTCATGGATTTAAACATGCTAATAAAGAACACAATATATATTAATGAAGTGATCATATCCCATACATCATTCAGATAAAATAGATATTGTCATAATGTTCCAAAATATCCAAATACTAAATTACAATTGAAATCCAATCCCTTGCAAAGCGAAGACCTATTGCCCAAGTATGAGACTCATGCTTAGTCGAGGTAAGAGGTTTCGTAAAAGGATCTGCAAGATTCTGATCTGTATGAACTTTGCGAATACACACATCTCCTCTATCCACTATATCCCGTATGTAGTGGAAACGCCTGAGGATGTGTTTGGTGCTGTGATGTGATCTAGGTTCTTTTGCCTGGGCAATAGCACCTTCATTATCACAAAATATTTCTATGGGGTCTTGAAAGCTTGTTACTACCCCAAGGTCAGCAATGAACTTCTTCATCCATGCAGCTTCTTGTCCAGCCTCAGAAGCAGCAATGTATTCAGATTCTGTAGTGGATTGTGCAACTACACTTTGCTTAGAACTTTTCCAAGCAACCGCGCCTCCATTCATAACGATGACATAGCCCGATTGTGATCGAGAATCATCTCGATCCGTTTGGAAACTAGCATCTGTGTAACACTTTACACAAAGATCTTCTTCCAAACCCCCATAGATCAAGAACATGTCTTTGGTTCTTCTCAAGTATTTTAAAATGTTCTTGACTGCCATCCAATGGCTATCTCCTGGGTTTTGCTGGTATCTGCTCGTCATGCTCAAAGCATACGAGACATCTGGCCTAGTGCATAGCATGGCATACATGATTGATCCAATTGCAGAAGCATATGGGATCTCACTCATTCTATCTAGCTCTTCTCTTGTGCTAGGGCTTTGAGCTTTACTCAAAACCGTGCCTTGTGCCATTGGCAAGAATCCTCTCTTAGAATTCTCCATCTTGAATCGTTTCAAGATTTTGTCAATATATGCACTTTGACTTAGGCCAATAAGACGCCTAGATCTATCCCTATAGATCTTTATTCCAAGAATGTAGGCGGCTTCTCCCAAGTCTTTCATTGAGAAACACTTCCCAAGCCAAGACTTGATGTCTTGCAAGGTCGGGATGTCGTTTCCAATGAGTAGTATGTCATCAACATACAAGACAAGGAATGCTACTGCGCTCCCACTAGTTTTCTTGTAAACACACGGTTCATCTTCTGATTTGATAAAACCAAACTCTTTTATTTTCTCATCAAATCGAAGATTCCAACTTCGAGATGCTTGCTTTAGTCCATAGATGGATCTTTTAAGCTTGCACACCTTATTAGGATATTTAGGATCTACAAAACCTTTAGGCTGAACCATATAGACATCTTCACTTAAGTGTCCATTTAGAAAAGCCGTTTTGACATCCATTTGCCATATCTCATAGTCATAATATGCAGCTATGGCAATAAGTATTCTAATAGATTTAATCATGGCTACCCGAGAGAAAGTTTCATCATAGTCAATACCATGAGTTTGAGTGAAACCTTTCGCCACTAGCCTTGCCTTAAATGTGTGTACATTTCCATCCATGTCTGTCTTCTTCTTGAAGACCCACTTGCTCCCTACAGTCTTACTATTGGGAGGAAGATCAACCAAGTCCCATACTTGATTTTCATACATGGATTGCATCTCAGTGTTCATGGCATCAAGCCATTTATCGGATTCCGGATCCGATATAGCATCTTGGTAGTTAGTAGGCTCAGAAGAGTCTACCAAGAAAATCTCATCATTGGACACGAGAAATCCGTATCTCTCGGGTTCTTGACGAGGTCTACCAGATCTACGAACACTTTGTGTTTCAGTAGGTTCTTGAACAACCAATTGTTCAGGTTCAACAACCGTTTGTTGAGTGCTAGTGTCAACCTGACTTGTATTTTGTGGTTCTTGAATTTCTTCAAGGTCTACATTGCTCTCACTTGCCTCTTTCGAAAGAAACTCCTTTTCTAAGAAAGTGGCATGCCTAGAAACAAAGACTTTGTTCTCAGCTGGGTTGTAGAAATAATATCCTAATGAATCTTTAGGATATCCCACAAAATTACATTTGATAGATCTAGGATCGAGTTTGCTTAAAGCTTCTTGTCGTACATGAGCCTCACAACCCCAGACTTTCAAGTAAGATAAGTTTGGAACCTTTCCATACCACATCTCATATGGTGTCTTATCTACCTTCTTGGTTGGAACCATATTCAATATGCGCGCAGCAGTTAATAAAGCATAACTCCAAAAGGACGAGGGTAGAGTACTTCGGCTCATCATAGACCGAACCATATCTAGTAGAGTTCGGTTCCTCCTTTCAGATACACCATTATGTTGTGGTGTTCTAGGAGGAGTAAGTTGTGAGATAATCCCACAATTACTAAGATGATCCATAAACTCTTGGCTTAAGTACTCACCACCTCGATCGGAACGAAGGGCCTTGATTGTTTTGTTGAGTTGATTTTGTACTTCATTTTGAAACAGCTTGAACATCTCAAATGTTTCATGTTTATGTTTCATCAAATAAACATAACCAAATCTACTATAATCATCGGTGAATGTAACGATGTATCTATCACCATCCCTAGACATTGATCTAAAAGGACCGCATACATCCGTATGTATGATTCCTAATAGATCTTTGGCTCTTTCACTTGAACCGGAGAAAGGAGCCTTAGTCATCTTCCCATATAAACATGATTCGCAAACTTCAAATGAGCTAGAATCGTTTGATTTTAAAATTCCATCCTTTTGAAGTTTTGCAATGCGTTTCTTGTTTATATGACCAAGTCGACAATGCCATAGGTATGTTTGACTTAAGTCATGCTTAGGTCGTTTGGTGCTAGTGGTATATATAGAATTATCATCAAGAGATCTTTTAAGATTAACTTCATATATTCCATTAAGAGGCCGAGCCTCAAAATACAAAATGTCGTTTTTGAAGGCACGAATGCCATCATCAACGAAACCAAAAGTGAATCCAGATTCTCTTAACCGAGCTACTGAAATAATATTCCTAGTTAAACTAGGTACATAACAACAATCGTTTAATATTAAGTACAGGCCATTTGGTAATAATAATTCAAAAGTTCCAAGGGCTTCAACAGCAACATTTGCTCCATTGCCCACGTGGAGATCCAAATCGCCTGGCTTCAGCAGCTTACTTTTTCTTAACCCCTGCACATTGTTACAAATGTGAGTTCCACAACCGGTATCAAATACCCAGGAATTAATGGAAAAAGTATACATTTCAATCATATATATACCTGAAGTGCTAGCCTCGCCAGCCTTCTTCTTTTTCAACTCTGCAAGGTAGGTTGGACAATTGCGCCTCCAATGTCCTACCACCCCGCATTCAAAGCACGGGTCATTCTTGGGAACCTTTCCCGCCGTCTTGGGTGTAGGGGCCTTGGCAACTTGCTTGCCTTTGTCCTTTCCCTTTGCCTTCGCTTTGCCTTTCCCTTTTGAGTTGTTTTTCTTTTTCTTCTTGATTTTCCCTTCTTGAATCATCAAGACTTGAGGTGTTTTGCTTGGAATCTTACTCTCAGCAGTTTTAAGCATCCCATGCAACTCTGAGACAGATTTCTCCTAATTGTTCATGTTATAATTCATGACAAATTGATCATAGGCTTTGGTCAATGAGTTAAGGATCATATCCTGTGCAAACTCGTTGGTTATGGGAGATCCAAGCCTAGCAAGCTGGTCAATGTATCCTTTCATCTTTAGCACATAGTCGCTAACGGATTGACCTTCCTCCATCTTGCATGCATGGAAGGCTCGAGTGACCTCAAAGCGTTCTTGCTTCGCTTGCTTTTGGAACATTTCCTTAAGCTGGCTAAGCATCTCATATGCTCCATGCTCCTCAAGGTTCTTTTGAAGATCCGGAGACATGGTAGCAAGCATGAGGCATGAAACTTCGACCGAGTCGTCGGAATGCTTCACCCAAGCATCCCTAATGGCTTTGGCCGCAGTCAATGGAGGTTCCTCAGGGACGGGATCCTCAAGTACGTACAATTTCTTTTCGTGCTTAAGAACGATTCTCAAGTTACGATACCAGTCTAAGAAATTTGTACCATTGAGTTTTTCTTTCTCTAAGATTGAACGAAGAGATAAGTTGTTAACGGGCGTAGTTGTGTTAGGGGCCATCTACAAAATTAACAAAGTTCAATTTAGTATTTTTGATATTTAATCCTTTAATAATTAATACCCTTTAGAATTATAAAATTCTTTAATTTTTTAAAGGCTAGGATCCAAGTTGAAGTTAACCTTGAATGTTTGGCTAATGCTCTCTCCATCAAGTTAAAACAACAAGGTAGGTAACGTTTACCAATTACATCTCGTATGTAATTCCTAGATCTTTATGGGATCCTAGACAACGATTGTCAATTTTGACATGTTTGATCCCATCTATGCCTCGGGCTTCCTTACGTTTGGCTAATGCTCTCTCCGTAATAAGATTCCGATTAAGTCGTCCTATTTCAAGACGGTGAATTTCCGGCCCAAGACGTTCATGGAATTCGCGGAAAAACATCTCGGTTGTTACAAAAACAATCCACGCGTTTGGCTAATGCTCTCTCCACGTGAGTGTCGTTGCAACAAGCGAGTGTCTTAAAATGGGATGGCATAGACTTACGTTTTGAAAAAGGGCTTTTACCGTTTTGTATATTTATTAAATAAAACAAAACGAGTCGTGTGACTAGTATTGCATGCATACAATAACAAGTCCACGTTTTGATAAAATCATATTTTATATATATATTGGTCTTGAGTATTCTTAAAATCCATATTTTACGAACTCTCAACGCGTTCAATTTTAAACTAGTATTAATATCCTATATTAACGTGTGTAGTTTCGAGCGCGCAAATACGAACAATTTTAGCTTGTAATAAAACCATTTTATTATTAAGCTTGAATGGAGTTTGGTTGAGTTTTATAATCCCTATTTTATAAAACTCATATATATATATATATATATAAAGATATATATTTTGACATAATGAATTTTAATCTTTACAAAACTCCTTTTATATAAAATTCATTTTACATCTTATGTTATGTCAACTTAAAATACCAAACTCCCATTGTGTGATTTATATTATGTAAAAAATATTATCTAGCATGCAAAAAAATCCTATTTTCAATCATGCATAATAATATAAACATAAACACACACAAATAACATGTATAAGTGCATAACCAAGCCATTTATCCTAAGTGGTATTTTGTGAGCCATACAAAAATACCAAGTCATAACTAAGGACCAAATATTCCTCTTGTGATGAACTTGAAGCTCCCACTTGCCAAAACAACTCCTTGTAGTGCAAATGACTCCAAGCCTTCATGGTTGACTCCACCACACTTGAAAACTCCAACTTGGTCATTTCTTCATCTTGGTACATTTTTATAAAAGTAAACTAGTCTAAACTATTCTACTACTTACAAAATACAACAAAATGAAACAAAACTAAAATTATTATTACATACCAAATGAAAAATAATTTTACAACCAAATCGAATTTCCAACACATCACAAAAGGTCTATGGCTTGTTATGCACAACATACACTCAAACAAACATATATATCAACACTTGATATTTAGGCAACTTTTACAACCAAACATGCATGTGGTTTGGTTGTTTCCCAAAATAATTATATAAACATATATAAGTTGCCAACAAGAAAATCCATAACTTTTCTAACAAAAGAAAAGTTGTCCATTTTCTTAAACAATACATACTCAAAAAGTTTCTTAAAACTATACATAAGTGGCTCTGATACCATTGTTGGGGTTTGTTCGGTTTTTTCAAAATATATTTTAGCAACGGAAGCATGAACAACAATTTTAAACTTTTAAAACTCCCCACCAATGATCCATATGCAAGCCTTAAGAAACAAAACAACCATAGGGTGTTTAGAACTACAACCTTTGTAGCGTGAGTAAACCGTTGATGAAGTGGTTGATCTATGAGAAGCCAAGAGAAGACTTCCTCCAAGGTATCCACAAATCAATGAGTCCAACACCTCCAAGATGCTAGTCTCTCCAACCCTTGAAATTCAAGCAAGCAAGCAACAACCTCTTGTTCTTCTTCTTGAACTTACTATGTATGTATATGAGTATGTATTCTAGTACCACACTTTGCTCACTTGAAGAACACCAATACTATAAAGTAAGGATGTTTTCAAGTATGAAAAAACTTAGAAAGCCATGCTTTGTTTCTACACAAGGAAAGGTGGTAGCATAAAAACTTCTACACAAAAGCCATGCATGAAGACTTAAAAAGCCAAGAAGTAAAGCAAGAGAGGGAGGCCCCTCCCTTGCTTGATTTCGGCCGTAGCAAGGAGAGGGGGGGGGTCCCCTTTGGCTCTTTTGCTTCACTTGTACATGCATGCATGTCTAGGTTAGTCCATTTTTCAAGCAACCTCAAATGGACCCCCTTTGTGATACTTGTAAGCATTTCTAGTTTTATATATAAAATATAATGCTAGACTTGCCATACATTGTATAAAATACATCTACATGTATTTTAAATACATACTTGATTGTTACTAGTAACTCTTTACTTGTAACAAAGATATACATACATTTATATAATTGTTACTAGTAACAATTTACTTGTAACAAATATACATTTATACATATATATATATACATATATAAAATCATATGTTTATATTTATGTATTTCATATGCATTATCTTATATTAATATATAAGAGTGATATTATTATTTCACATAAATAATAATATGCAACAATGCATATATATACTTATATATATAATGAGTTGGAAACATATTTAAATCATATTCAAATATGTAATTGGTGTCCATTGATTGTAAATGTGTGACCCTATGGGTTTATTTATTATCAGTAATATCGTATTAATTTGTGTCTTGTGCACATAGAACCAACATTGTAAAGTCAAGACATTCACATGTGAAGCATTTTGACATTTGTTGACTTCAAAACATTCATTTAGAGTCAACATTTGGAAAACTTGGTCAACTCCTTAGAAAAATTGTATAACACCTAAAATTCTTCATTGATGAAGTGGTATATTTGATGAGAAAAAATGTGTTTTGACACATGTTTTACAATGAATACATGTATCTAAAAACTTTTATAACATTAAAACTTTTCTCATTTTATCCATAACATGAAGATCTAGGCCAAAAATGAAATCAAGGCCAATCTTCAACCACTCGAAGAACACCAAGAACACTTTTCAAATTTTATGAGTTTTTCTTTGATAAAAACATTGTTCTAGTATTCCTAAGCCCCATCGCAAGTCACGTTTTCATTAACATCATCGTTTTATAGTCGAACAAAGCATTTGAAACTCGAAAAGGTGACTTCCGAGTTGTACAGTGCAACCTTCATTTTTGTGCATTTATACGTGATATAAACATGATTTTTTACTTATTTGATGTATACCTTTAGTAAGTGAGCAAGTTTATCACAAAAATTGAAATTTTTTGCAGCAACTTTGAACAAGATTTAGAAAACACGTAACCGGTAATTCCTCGTAAGTTTGAAAGTTGGAAAGCGTAAAGAACACACTAACAAATGCCACCTATTTATAGAAAAAATGGCAACGGTAATTCTTTGAAAGTTACACGCTCGAAGTCCAAAGGCTTCGAAGGTGTAAAAGACGCTCGAAGTGGTCTAGAGGACCACTATTGACTTCGAAGTCCAAGTGGCTTCAAGTTCGAAGTGTGAAGGCTTCGAACTCGAAGTGAGTTTCGTTCAAAGGACTGTTCATGTGCGCTCGAAGTGTATTCGAAATACACTGTTTAGTGTTTGAAGTCTACTAGCTTTGAATTGATGCTAGTAGATGCGCTCGAAGTGAACTTGGAGTTGATAATTTCATATCCGAACTACATTGACTTCGAATGAACTCCTAAGAGGGCGCTCGAAGTCAACCTTCCATGGTATGCTTCGTATTCGAGGTCCATTGACTTTGAATTGAACTTTGAGTGAATTCGAAGTTCGAATTCGAAGTGAATAAAATATTTTTGTATTTTTCAATTTTGAAAGAAATAAAAACAAATATTTTTGATATTTCCTTGAATTTTGCAAATGTTTTTGGTATTTTCTTTGATTTTTGAGAATTTTTTTGATGTTTTAATCATTTTCTCCCCCATACAAGCATGCGTAACTTGTACGGATGATTGACACTCCCCCTCAAATTATGCTTTCTTGTATCTACAATATGAACAAACAAAGTAAACTACCCACTCAAAACAAATGACTGATATTCAGACTTTATAATTCAGCATACCCAATTTGGATATTAACTCATTAAAATGAGATTCGTCTAATGGTTTAGTAAACAGATCAGCTAGTTGATCATCAGTCTTGCCATATTAAAGTTCTATCAGACCTTTTTCCATGTTATCTTTAATAAAATGATACCGTATGTCAATGTGTTTGGTCTTTGAGTGGTGGACTGGATTGCATGAGATGGCAATGGCAGATTGTGAATCACATAGTAAAGGTATCTTGTCATAATGTAGGCCAAAGTCAGAAAGCCAAGTCCTCACCCACAAACACTGAGAGCAACACATTGCAGCAGCAACATATTCAGACTCAGCAGTTGAAGTAGAGACACAATTCTATTTCTTAGAGGCCTAACACACTAACCGATCACCCAAAAAGTGTGCACTGCCAGATGTGCTCTTTTTATCAAGCATGCAACCAGCATAGTCGGCATCTGAATAGGCATATAACTGTAGATTAGAATCCCTTGGATACCATAGACCTAGATTAGGAGTACCCTTGAGATACTTGAATATTCTTTTGACTGCCAACAGATGTGATTCCTTTGGATTAACCTAAAATCTAGCACATAAGCATGCAGAGAACATTATATATGGCCTACTAGCCGTCAGATATAGTAATGAGCCAATCATACCCCGATAAGTTTTTAAATCAGCTGCTTTTCCCTCAAGATCAGCAGACAGTTTAGTTTTTGAATACATGGGGGTAGATGTTGAACAACAACTAAGAATGTCATATTTCTTGAACAAGTCTTTAATGTACTTGGATTGACTGATGAAAATGCCATGACTCAACTGTTTCACTTGTAATCCGAGAAAGAAATTCATCTCTCCCATCATACTCATTTGAAAAAGATTTTACATGGTATGTGCAAACTCATCACTGTACTTTGGATTTGTAGAACCAAAAATGATGTCATCCACATAAATTTGTACTAAGATTAGATCCTTTCCTTTGGCATTTGTGAATAAAGTGGTGTCGGTTTTTCCTTTACTGTATCCCTCACCCAGCAAATATTCAGACAGGACATCATACCAAGCTCTGGAGGCTTGTTTTAGTCCATATAAGGCTTTGTCTAGAATATAAACATGTTGTGGGAATATGGGATTGACGAAACCTTCTGGCCGAGACACATAAACCTCCTCCTTGAGGATACCATTTAAGAATGTTTTCTTGACATCCATTTGGAAAACCTTAAAGCTTTTGTAGGCAGCATAGGCTAAGACTAATCTTATGGCTTCTAGCTACAAGAGCAAATGTTTCATCATAGTCAATTCCCTCCTGTTGGTTGTAACCCTTAGCAACTAGCCTAGCTTTGTTTCTAACCACTATTTCATCGGAATCCCGTTTGTTCTTAAAAATCCACTTGGTACCAACCACTGATTTATCTTCTATAAGTGGTACCAATCTCCAAACTCCGAGTCTTTCAAACTGGTTATGTTCTTCTTGCATTGTAATGACCCAATCTGCATCTTGTAAAGCATCGGAGACTTTGGTGGGTTCAATCATAGATAGGAAACTGGAATAAAGGCACTCATATTCCGTTGCAGAATGAGTCCTTACCCATCTTGAACATTTCCTATAATTTGAGATTCGGGATGGGATTGTTTCCATCTCATTCCTTGGGGGTTTTGGATTGGTGGAAAGAACTCATTTAAACGGTTTGAGAGTTCAATGTCTTCTTCTATTGATATTGTGTCGGAATCATATACAGGAGTACCCTCATAAACCGGCTCATGAAGAACTATAACTGGATTGACGGTTGACGTAGACGGAGAATCCACGGTTGGATATGAAGACGAGTTGTCAACCTCGGTTGCAGTTGTAGTGGGAGACATTGCATCATTCCTATCACCAGCATTAGGAACATTAGATTCAGACTGTAAGAAATCAAATAAGAAATCTAAATTGTGTTCTGATGAATTAGGATTTATATTTGTTTCTTTTCTTTGATGTACTGGTTCTGAACTGACTTGCCCAGAACCAACTTCATTTTCTTTTTGAAATGTGTTAACATCCAACATATCTTTGAATGTAACATTTATACTTTCCATATCACAGATAGTTTTTTTATTTAACACCCTGTAGGCTTTTGACTCATGTGAATAACCTAGGAAAATTGCTTCATCAGCCTTGGCTTCAAATTTCCCTAGATTACCCTTTTCATTGAGTACGAAGCACCTATTACCAAATATATGAAGATATTTGATATTAGGTACAATGTCATTTGTCAATTCATAAGGAGTTTTATTGAAACACTAATGGATGAAAGAACGATTCCGTGTTTAACACGCGGTGCTGACTGCTTCAGTCCAATAGGAAGGTGGGAGACCAGAGTAAGCAAGCATAGTACAAGCAGCCTCAACCAGAGCTCGGTTACGTAGTTCCACCACTCCATTCTGTTGTGGAGTGTATGCTGCAGAGAATTGATGCGAGATCCCCACTAGGTCAAGGTAGTTAGACAAGACGTTGTTTTTTAACTCATTTCCATTATCCGTGCGAATGGAGGCAACACCGTGTTCAAACTTGTTCTTTTGTTGTTTGATAAAGCTGATGATAGTAGGAGTTGCTTCATCTTTCGACCTTAAGAACTTGACCCAAGTATACCTAGAAAGTCATCAATAATGACTAGGATATACTTCTTCCCATTACGTGTTTGGACACTCATCGGACCGCATAGATCCATGTGCAGAAGCTCCATTATTTTCTTTGTACTGGAGACTTGTTTGACTTTGTGAGATGAATGTTTCATCTTCCCTTTTTCACAGTCTTCACACAGATGGTCATTGGTGAATTTTAACTTAGGCAGGCATCTCACCAGATCTCCTGTAACATGTTTGTTGATGTTCTAGAAGTTGAGATGTGAGAGTTTCCTGTGCCACTGCCAAGTTAAGTCCGATGAAGCCTTGCTTAGAAGAAAAACAGAGGTCTTGGAGTTGTAGTTGTTCAGATTAATTGAGTACAAGTTAGACTTCCGTGTTCCTGCGAGAAGCACATCACCTGTTTCTGTTTACACTGAACATGAATTCTCTTTAAAAGTAACCTCCAAATCTTTGTCACAAAACTAACCAATGCTAAACAAGTTATGGCCCAGTCCTTCAACAAAAGAAACCTTCTTTATTTTTATACTCTTCTTTTATATATTTCCGTACCCCAGAATCGGTGCTACATTGTCATTCCCAAAACAAACATTCCCGTAGTACTTGGGAACAAAGTTTTTGAGAAGACTCTTGTCACCCGTCATATGCTTGGTGCAGCCTGAGTCCAGGTACCAGAGATTAGGTTCCTGCACACAGAAAAGAATGAAGATTTAGGTCCCTATGTGGAAATGGGTCCTTGCATGTTAGGTGATACATTGGTGTCAACAACCTCATGAAAAATACAATGTATCCTTTTCTGTGTTTTCCATTGAGTCTTTTGTTCTTCTTTATTAAAATTTGAGGTATTAATCCAGAATGTATCAGGAACAATTTTTGATTCAATGTTTAAAGAAATCTCTCCACTTTCGAGACTTGGTGGACTGATGGTGTCCTTGATATCCACTACCTAAACCACATCTTTTCGTTGCCAAACTTGAATCATTTTCGGTTTTGCAACTGTTTGAGATTTGGGTGCTTGTTTGGTGGTTACATGTTTGTATCTTATGTTGGATGGTTTTGATTATTGATGTTTGTTTGGTTTAACTTTTGAGCTTGATGTTTTTGAAGAATTTTACTTTGCCTTAGATGAGAGAAACTTGGGACGTTGTGATTGAGATTTCCTTGTGTTGGATTTAGTATTATTCCAAGCCTTCAGAAACTCTTTGTATCCTCCTTTTCTGTATACTTCTAACTCTTGAATTGTGATTAATCTATTATCATAGTTTCAATAATTCATGAGTTTTTAAGCATGTTTACTCACCCACTGGTGAATGACTATTCCTTGTGATGTGATAAAGTGGGCATTTATTTTATTTGACCCTTGTGGTCTCCAAATCTCACAAGCATGAATTCCCATTTGTTTTCGAAGCCTATCATATTCACACTTGTATTCACAATGTTTGTGCAAACAACCATGACTTGTGCAAAAACATGTACTAGCTCATTTGTGGAAAGTGAATTACAGTGACAGAAGAAATTTGAAATGTGATGACACTTCTTGGAAAAATCAAAACATGGCTTAGAGAAACTAGGTTTAAACTTTCTTCAGTTTTCATTGGTGCAAACACTCTTCTTGTTGTTGTCTTTGTTGGAATCTGCCCACTGACACACGTATGCCGGTATCACTACTAATGAAGCGCGAGCCTATTGGGTCACACGCCAAGGATTGATCCCGACAGCTTTATGTGGAAGGAGAATGACAAATAATCAAAAGTGTTTTGATTCGGGGCTTCACGACCGTGAAGGATGCTCCACGGGTCGTGAAGCAGGCTGCCCTAACGATTGTTCGACGGCCGCCACGCGTCGTGATGCCTTTGGGCTTCACAGCCCGTGACGAGGTCGTGAGGGGTCGTGAAGGAGATGCCCTTACAAGTCTCGACCGGGCGGCACGGCTCGTGGAGTTCTAAGTCCCCTCGTAGCGCACTTAGGCTTCACTGCCCGTGAGAGCCCGTGAGGGGTCGTGAAGAGGGTAGCTGCAGTGACACTTGTGTTTTATTGGACCATTTGACGGTCCAATCAAATGACATGCAATTTGGCCGAGTTTCTGGTGTCAATAGGCATGGTTTGAGGCTTTAGAACACAAGCAACCATATACAACTTATCTCTACTCCATTTTTCTCTCTTGGTACTAAATGGGTTTCATGCTTCAACACTAAGATGGTGATCTTGAGTGTTCATATGAAGATCATTAGTGCAAGAGAAGAACATCTTTAGGCTGTTCCAGATGGTGAAGTCTTGGTGGACGTTCACCTAATGGATTGCTAGTACAATGGGATCAAACTCTTCTTGGTGTGGACTAGCAATGGAGGAGGAAGTCATTTTGTTTCCTCAAGTTCATCCCTACACATTGAGCTCGATTTCCAGCTGGAAGAAGGCATACTTTCTTCCTCCTTCTTCTTGTTTTGAGTTGCAATTTTCTTTGTAGTGTATTCCACCATTGGAACTTCGTATGGGCTTTGTGTGTGCTTTCATTTTATGTCTTGCATGCTACTTTTCTTGTGTGCTTCCGCTGCGTTTATGCCCACCACGAGTTACAACAGTGGTATCAGAGCCATCTCTACAAAGAAATTGCACTTTGATGGCTTGAAAACCGAAAATGGACATTATGTCCAGAAGTGCTTCACGGGCCGTGGAGGTTTTGGCTTCACGGGTTGTAAAGCCTACACGAGTGGCTTCATGGGGTGTTGCTCGTGAAAGGTTTTGACTGTGTCAGAGTCGTGGAGCTCATGGGCTTCACGGGCCGTGAGGGCCCGTGAAGGCTTCTGGGCCGTGATGGCCTCGTGAACAGTGTTTTTATCCTTGTTTATAAAAGAAATAAATTTTCGGTTTTAGCACCTTTCGATTCTGCTTTTCTAGAATCCGTCCTTTTGTTTGGACAATTGAAAAGCCCAGTTTATGTGTCTTGATTCATATATTTATATGTATTGGGTGGTTTTGGCATAAAATGCACACATGCATATACTTATATTGTGTATATATGAATATGTGTTCTCAGAGTGTTTGGGATACTAATGCATATGTACAAGGATTGTTCCTTTTGTGCCTTGAGTGCTTTGCTTGTTTGAACAATCTTAATTGAGATACATTTTGCATGGTTTTGTTGTGGCACACCATGTTTTTGTTGTGGTTGTTGTTGTGTCCGGTAACGCCTTGCCCATTAGACCTATGTGTTGGTTGTTTGGTTGTTTATGTATTCATTCATTTGGTGACTTTTAGTCACAATGGTTTGTAATAATATTTAATTCGGTTTGTAAATTTGTAAATTTATTATGGCTTGCCTGCCATTGCTTTCCTTTGTACTTGTTGTAAGTAGCTTAGAATAGCAATCGCGGCTTGCATGCCGTTTCTTTTCAAATTGTTTGTAATTGTGAAAAGAAGACCGAAGACAACCATCGAGAGTCGTGGTGGAGACGTCTCGGCTATATTGGATCCGGTGGATCATTTGGAGATAATGGATTCAGTGGGAGCACATCCGGCGAGGCCTTTTGGTTGTGTCCATAGTTTGGCCTTGCTCTCTCCGTTTGGCTCACGGGGAGGGCGCATAGGGTTTAGGGGCGTGTTACCGGATATTTGCTTTGTGCGTGGTTGTGATTTATTTTGTTATTTTCTTGCGTGGTTGTTTAGGATCTTCGAATGCTAGAAAACTTTTCAAAATAATAAAATCACAAGAGTTGTTAAATTGTTTAACAAACCCCGCGCGCTCACGATTAACAAATAAATATAAATTGGTTTATATTAAAGTGAAAAATGCGTTTTGTCACTTGTATGTTAATCAACTTGAAAAGAGGTTTTTTAAACCGGAAAGACATAAGTCCCGTTTTTCTGAAATGTAAATCACACGCCACCCGTAAGATGACACCACCCGAATCTAGTGATGCATGGGATGATTGTCGAGCTAAGCACGAGTTGTTCCATGTGGATCTGTGTGGAAGGTGAGTGTGGCGACTTGAAATTATTGGTTGTCGAGCTAAGCACGAGCCAATGATTGTCAAGGGTCTCACCGTGTATCTTGACGGACGATTTACAATTCCAACTTAATACGCCTTGGTAATTGTCGTGCCTATACCGAGTTTCCAAAGCGGCTTAACGAGGAATTGGTGTGAGAAGGGATCAAACATGCCAAACCGACGCTATGAGTGTTGATGTATCCCGCAAGTGTCTAAGAGTTGTAATCTCGGATTGCAATTGGTAAAGCGTTTACCGGCCTAAATAACTTCATGAAGTGAACCGCGGCAAACCCGTCATGTAGTGAAGTGAAATAAGGTTCTTAGCCCTTGTTAAGATAATTGGTTTTCTTAAAACTAAATGGGTAATTATCTTAACGAGGATTGTATCAAAACTAACTAAAACGTGTATTCTTATATCTTTAATTGGCAAACGTTAACGACACCGCTTCAACTTAAAACTCCGTTCGTTCCTAAAGAAGGAAATACTCATTAGTGTGGACTTCGTGGACTAGGATTTGTTGTTGAGGTTTGTCCTCCACCATGAGTCAAAGTTGCATATTTTAGAGAAATCCCTCCTAGAGCCAAAATGCTACCAACGCGACCTAGACCTCTAAATGCATGTAAAAGTGCATCGTGGCCTTGATCGGTTGAAGGATGCATAAAGGCGGGAATATTAGTGTCCATATCTTTGAGATGAAGGCGGATGTGGACCTAAAGGAGAGGCATGGATTCGCCATAGGGAGGGAGCTTGTGGTGAATGAAAATTCTCCAAAGTCCCTACCCACGTGATGTAAATAGTTCATTGTAAACTATCACATGCATAATATGGAGAAATCCTTGATAAAGCATTATGGCATGTTATGGACTGCTATGTCCTGCATGGCCAAAGTATGACTTGCCTCACCAACTCCTGGTAACATTATAAAGGAACAAGAAACCGAGAAGAAGAAATTGACCTCAAGTGGAAAGTTTGGTTTTACCAAACTTACCATATATGTGAAGCCAGAGGGCAATGAGATTGTGCCTCAAGATTTGACTCCACAAGGGGTGATTTGCTACTTTTGCGGAAAGATTGGAAAATTGGCGCCACCACGCCTGCCCTATGAGCCTCAAAGAGCTAAAATCACTTATAAGTAAGAGAAATTAGCTCCTTGACTTCAGGAACATTCATGATCAAACTCCATTGCTCTTCTACTTCTAAACGCTAGGTTTTAAACGCTAGCAATAACGCTCACGTTTGTCAAAAATTTGTTTGTTACAAAGTGAAGGTGTTAAAAGAGAAGTGGGCGGATGAGGCATGGAGAACTGGAATTCAAAAGTGGGAAACATAGTTGTTGTCCCTATTGAGAGGATTGGAAGTTTGTATCTTGCCTTTCCTTCCAGCTATTCTATTACTTTATTGAGAGAATTGGAAGTTTGTATCTTGCCTTTCCTTCCAGCTAGAAACATTATATCTAAATGCCTTTGTTGACGATGGATATTACTTTGACTTTTGAAATTAGTGGTGATTTATTTCAAAGTTTATCCATGTCGTGGCATTTAAAGTAAGCTTTTGCTTAAGGAGTAATAGAACGATCATAAATGTACTGATACGTTATCCTTATGTAGAAGTCGATTTAGCTATATAAACAAGACTTGCTTCACCAAGATCCGTGAGGTTTAGGAACTTGGAACCCTTTGACCATGGGTCAAATGTTGAATGCATATCTTTTTTATTAGGTTAAATGACTTAAACATCCTTCACTTGAGTATGTGAGAGGATTGAAAGCTTGTTGGATTTCGTTCACACTTTTAGTGTGTTGACCGTTCAAGCAAACATTAAGGAGTAACTTTAGATACCTTGTTATCTTTACCGGTGATGGTAGAAGGGATGGTATGTCTATTTTAATGGACTAGTGTTTGAAACCTTAGTGATGTTCAAAACTCACCATAACGAGGTACAAGATAGAAAGGGCAATGCAACTATGATACTCGGATCTAGTTAAGATGCTGAGTACCTTAGTTTTATATTATGTGACTATCATAAGAATTATGGGATTGTCTCACAATTCATTCCTCTTAAGACACATTGTTACATGTGGTCGTCTAAAGGAGGAACCGGACAATTTGATATGGTCCGACAAGTGATAGGTTACACTTTTATGTCCAAAATTGTTTTGGGTCATTCTCCAAATGGTAGGCATAAGTTCTAAATTTTATGAACAACAAAGATGGTCATGTAAACGCCTTAGAGGATATGACGAAAAGGAGGATCCTTGTTTGTCTATTCCAAAGTCTGGATTGTCTAGCCTACGTTTAGACGTGAGGTGGAGGAACCCAGGATCTAGAGGTATTTACTCCATTAGGTACTCTTAAGAAATTAATATCCATGGATGCCAGTGAGAGTAAAGTATACCTTGAATGGAAGAACCTGATGTTGACACTAGAATCCAATCAGAAATGATTGAAACTCAGCATGGCAATGCTGGAGAACCTGGCATAAAATCATTACCTCTTGGTAGAAGTTGTCATAAGACTAGAAAGATATAACTCGTTATATCTGAGGAAGACAACTTAATGATGATTCATGATGAATGCGTCAACTACTGGAAAGCGTGGTGGGCTTGGAGTCCGCTAGGAGAAAGGAGGAAATGATAAGATGAGATGCTATCCATGACGGATATCCAAGGTTTCGACTTGGTTGATCCTACACCTGGGTGTGAACCCGCGAGATGTGATTGGTTATTTGAGGAAATAGACCAAACATGGATAAGTTTGTAGACTAGTTCAAATACCGACTGGTAGGAATGGTTTCACGATGATTGACAATGAGGAAGGTATCATCTAGAAACATTCTCCCGGTGGTTATGTTGAAGTCCACACGGATACTTATTTTATAAGTGCCTTTTAGGCTATATTGGATGGAAGTGAAGACCACATTCCATAAATAGGAATTTTCTGAGGAAATGCTCACAATATTTTCGAGGGTCTTTTACTATCAATAAGTATCATAATGAAATCAACAAACCCTAAGTAGTCCACTTGTGGACTTATGTTGCCATCTCAATGTTAGAGTCTTTGCTTTGATATGAAATCATTTGTTTGAGTTTTCAAAAGGCAATGATAAAACATGGATGAATGCCAGAGCTAGTGGGAGCATTTTGTAATCCTATTCTAAATATGTCTAGCACATACAACGTATTGGAGATAATGTCCTGATCTTGCTTGGAAAAGCTTAGATCAAGAATTACGCATCCAGAACGATTATAGGATATACAAAACCTATGAATGGAGTTAAAGAAATATTGAAATATGTTCTTGTTGATCTATAGTAAGAAGCAACATAGAATAAGTTGTTATACAAATGCTTGCTTATATACTTCTTAGGATAACTGCCGATCTTTATCAGGGTTCGTGATCCTACTAAACATGGTGTTGTTAATAAGTATGATTCTCAAAGCATCGCTGACTCTATTGGGATCTTATGAGACAATGAGAGTACGATGGCTTGTGCAAGATAACCTTTATCTCAAGCATCCTTGATCTTATTGAGTTGTGATGAATCAATGAAGGTGCGATAGCTTGACAAAAGACCGTTATCTCACCAACGCACACTTTTGAGTGATTGGTTGAGGTAGAGATATGGTCATCTTACGAATACACACGGATAGCATGGTGGCGGATCCGTTTTGCTAAAGCCGTAGTTGCAAGATAGTGATGATTGACATACTAATGCTTGAAAAGACTTGGCTTGAGTTTGTTTTGGTTGAAATTTTGACATGATGATTATGGGAACGTTAAGCAACATTGTGCTTCTGTTAGTATCGATTATCAAATGGAGATTTGTTAATACGCGTGTAGCGGGTACTTTCAGTTGCCTTTATTGTGTTCCATCTTAGAATGTTTACCACTTCCCTCAATGTTTTACATTCTAAATGTCCACAGTCAGTCACTCTTCAACGGAAGGAAGTTTGAACGAAGACTGAGGGAAAGGGTTGGTCGTGTATTCAATGGTGATTGGATACAAGAGACGCAACACTTTACCTATACTTGAAAAGAGTTTCAAGTGATTGGACGACACACACCAGAGTTTACTTCATGGTACATGTCAAGAGTAACTCGGGATGTTAATATCTTTTGTCCTCTGACCGAAGATACATGTGTTTCAACGACATTGGTCTGCCTTGTTCTGATTGCTTTCAATCGCAGTCCGTAACTGGTTGCTATAAAGGAGGCTTTTGGGCAAAGTATTGCCAATGCAATGGGGCAATGTAGTCGAAGGAATTTGTTCCTCTATTTAGAGAGATATCCTTGGGCCCCTCGATGATTGGGCGCTGACACCAAAATGCACGGCCGTGCTCATGCTTGCAATGCTAGTTTATCAGTTGCAAACTTGCATATTTTGGTCACCACCAATCTTGATCGAGAAACATAATCGTGAACGATCGGAGAATGACTTTGTACCATGTCTCGTGTTCACCCGGATATCGTGAACAATAGGATGATTGATCACTTATCTGTAGGACCTTTTCAAACCCGTTTGGATTGTGATTAGTTACTTGTCAGGGATGACATACCTCGCGTTGATTTGGGGGCAGGGATGTCTTGCTAGAGGCCGCTCCCTGTCTGTGATGCATATGGGTACGGTGTGTCAAGTGCAACTGGGAGTTTGTTGGAATCTGCCCACTGACACACGTATGCCGGTATCACTACTAATGAAGCGCGAGCCTATTGGGTCACACGGAAAGGATTGATCCCGACAGCTTTATGTGGAAGGAGAATGTCAAATAATCAAAAGTATTTTGATTCGGGGCTTAACGACAGTGAAGGATGCTCCACGGGTCGTGAAGCAGGCTACCCTAATGATTGTTCGATGGCCACCACGCGTCGTGATTCCTTTGGGCTTCACGGCCCGTGACGTGGTCATGAGGGGTCGTGAAGGAGATGCCCTTACGAGTCTCGACCGGGCGGCACGGCTTGTGGAGTTCTAAGTCCCCTCGTGGCGCACTTAGGCTTCACGGCCCGTGAGAGCCCGTGAGGGGTCGTGAAGAGGGTAGCTGCAGTGACACTTGTGTTTTATTGGACCATTTGATGGTCCAATCAAATGACATGCAATTTGGCCGAGTTTCTGGTGTCAATAGGCATGGTTTGAGGTTGTAGAACACAAGCAACCATATACAACTTATCTCTACTCCATTTTTCTCTCTTGGTACTAAATGGGTTTCATGCTTCAACACTAAGATGGTGATCTTGAGTGTTCATATGAAGATCATTGGTGCAAGAGGAGAACATCTTTAGGCTGTTCCAGATGGTGAAGTCTTGGTGGACATTCACCTAATGGATTGCTAGTACAATTGGATCAAACTCTTCTTGGTTTGGACTAGCAATGGAGGAGGAAGCCATTTTGTTTCCTCAAGTTCATCCCCACACATGGAGCTCGATTTCCAGCTGGAAGAAGGAATACTTTCTTCCTCCTTCTTCTTGTTTTGAGTTGCAATTTGCTTTGTAGTGTATTCCACCATTGGAACTTCGTGTGGGCTTTGTGTGTGCTTTCGTTTTATGTCTTGCATGCTACTTTTCTTGTGTGCTTCCGCTGCGTTTGTGCCAACCATGAGTTACAACAGTCTTTTCTTCTCACAACAGTCTTTTCTCGTGGTTAGTTGTGAGTGATTTTGAGCTCTTTTTGACAACCTTTGTTGGTAGCTTTGATTTTTTTTGGGAGAGTATGTGAGATTGGCTTTGGGAATGACATTTGGTTGCCTTTTGGTGGTTTCAGTTGATTTTTTATGTGACTTTGGAGTCCATAACTCTACCATCTTTGTTTTACCTTTTTCTTCTCCGGTATATTTTCTTGTTGCTTCGGAAGTAGATGGAGTAGAAGTGCATGTCAAGATTTTCTTTTGACAGTGACACGGAATACTCTTTTTTGATTTATTTATTTCCTTTTCTAAATCATCTATGATAATGGTTTGAAAATAATAAGCTACAAGTATTTCAAGTTGCCTTTGTAAAACCATATGTGGTATATATACTCGGGCTTCCAGAACTACTTGCGGCTTTTTAAGATCATCAAGATAGGTGAAACCAATAGACTCATCTGTCTTACTGAGCTTTTAAGGATCAGGTGAGATAGATTCATTTAATTCCTGATAGTCAAAAGGAATTTCACATTTTAGTTTAGAGTTTCTTTTAAAATCTTCTTCCACAACCTCTTCTTATTGACCAACAAATACCATTTTGTTAGTGATGCCAACATTCATTAAGTTGAAATCATATAATTGTTTGGCTGTCACTTTCTCACTGATTCGAGGGTTTTCAAATCCAAGACTATTATAAGTCCATTTTGAGAATTTTATTTCTTTGGATTTATTGAGAAAAATGGTTTGTTCTGTTTTGACCCCTTTTTATTAGTGTGTCTTCAAGTTCTTTTATTTTTTAGTACAATTCACCCTTTTCCTTGCGAATAAATTTTGTCTCATTTTCTGCGCTGATCTTTTCTGCCTTGAGGTCATGTAATTGTGTACTCATGTTTGCCGTTAGCTCAATCAGTTCGTTTTCTTTTTCAATTTAAGTTCTTCAATTTCTTTATTAACATGGAAAGTTTCCATTTGTTGATTTCTTATGATTTCTTTTAGTTTTTCTTTATCTGATTTTGATTTTTGTACCTTTTTCTATAACTTTTTCATTCGTGACATGATGATCTAAACATGTTCCATGCTCAGACCACAACCTGTAAAAGAGTTAGAGTGTACCTCATCATCCGCATTTTCAGCATCAAGCCCTTCATCGGTATTGTCATAATGTGCCTCTGGCTCAGCTTCTTCATCGGTGAACTCATCCTCAACATCAGCCATTAGGCAAAATTGAGATTGTGCTTCCTCATCTAGATCACTATCATCAGTCTTAGTGAGGAACTGGTCTTCTTCAACCATCATAGCCCTTCCTGCACTTTTTCTCTTTGCCAGCCTGAGTTTTTGCTTATAATACTCAGCGTCTTTCTTCTTTTTCTGAGTACAGTGTTTTATGAAGTAGCCATTCCCCCCACAAATGTAGCATTTTCGTTCTTCTTTCCTCTCCTCCTTGGTAAACCTAGCTTTCTCAGCAACCTTAACGTTTTCTGGTCATCAAGACCCAGAAGTGTACCTTTGACGATTATTGGTTTTGGAATACCTATTCTTGAATGCCTTTGTGATGAATGAAATTGCCTTGATGACTCTTTCCATTTCCGTACCATCTGACGCATCAGATTCTGAGTCAGACAGGGCCACTTGTTTGAATTTTTTTTGTTCTGGAGGACTCGCGAGGTGATGGTTCTGAAGCTACTAGGGCTAAGGGATCAGCAGAAAGTCTGGGAGCTGTCTTTGAGACCTCATCTTGGTATTGCTGAAGGTCCTCAAAGATATTGTGGTACGTGACAATTGTAAGGTTTCGGTTGATGTGTTTGTAAAGGTTCACATGTTCTTTCCATTCAAGACCTAGAGCTCGAAGAAACACACAGTTAATATCCAAATCTGTCCTTTCAACGTTGTTAGTTCTGAGTTCATTCTGGAGCTTGCAAAAATGACTGTAAGTGTCAATTAACAGTTCGTTATCCCTGGCAGTAAATTCGTGAAACATGTTCACCATTGTGTTTGTTTTATATGTTCTCCTTGCTTAGTTCCTTGCAATTGTCATTTGATCTCATCCAAGATCTCTTTGGCTGTTGCTAAACTATCAACCTTCATGTACATCTCAGAAGATAAACCATGTTTGAGATAGTACTTACCAAGCCTATCTGCTTTCTTCCTTTCCTTTTTAGCAGCATTTAACTAGTTATGAGTTTTCTTGGTCACCACTCTAGGAATTGGAGGGTTGTTATCAGGTTGTGCATCAATGATTCTGTAGAATTTCTTTTCTCTGTTGAGAATAGAATCAATCATCATCTCACCATACACTTCGTTGTGTTCCAAAAAATCCATAAACCTCCCTTTCCATACTAAATAGTCATTGCGGAAGAGAACAGGGGGTTTCGAGTATGTGCCAATGGCCATTATCTCGTTGAAACATGACATTTTGGTTAGTGACCGTTAACTTGGAAAAAGTTGGTGATTGGGGTTTCCGAAGATGGTTTCTTCGAAGAGTATTTCGTAGTGAATGTTCAAGGAATTCGAAGTGAATTAATCAAGGAATTCGAAGTTAACTTGAAAGTGATATTCGAATGCGAAGTAAGGTATGTTCAAAAAATATTTATTTTCGGAGTGTAATGGGAATGGAGAACACGCTCGAAGTCAATGTTTGGTTTTCGAAGTGGATTTGTAATTCAATGAATGCGCTCGAAGTCAAGGTGTTGGAGTAAATTTCGAACTCGAAGTGCTCTTAGGGAATTAAGTCCGCTCGAAGTTTTTCTAGTATGTTTCGAACTTGGAACTTTGGAAGTTGATTTCGAACTCGAAGTGTTAAGGCTTCGAATTTGAGATGTGATTTCATCGAATTTGAGGATTGATCCGCTCGAAGTCTACTTTGAGCAACAAATTCCGGATTTTACGGGATCTGTTCTCAACTTCCTAGCTTGAAGTCTTCTTTGAAATAACTACCCCGCTTGAACTCAACAGTAAACACCAAAAACATCGAAATGTTAATCCAACTCGATCAAAAACTCAGATCTATGCTGTTCTTCATCATCTTCAAGTGTTATTGACTAAAATTTTAATTCTTATAAAAAACAATGAAAAACCCCTCGAATTTTATATTCTCCCACTCGCAATCCTTTGTAGATCAATGATATTCCAATGAATCCATCATCCTCGTGAAATCTAATGATCTTTTGAAGCAAAAACCGTAGATGTTTCCACAAAAAACTTTAAAACTCAATCGATTTTGATCCAAATCAAAATATATTTGATTGTTTTCGAACACAGAATTGATTTAGAGAAGAATGGGATCAGATTCTATACGAAAAACACTCAAACCTTCATTACTTCGAATTCTGAACAAAAACCTTCTTCGATGTAGCTTGTTTTATCGATGATTCACCCAATCATGAGCCAACTTAGATCAAGTTAGGCTCTGATACCAATTGAAAATGTCTAATCAGTGATGATAAGCCTTCAAGTAACTTGTAGAGAGATGATTATCGAGAGAGAACGCACACACACTTCACGTTTTGTTTTCAATATCAATATTGCATTAATGGCTCAGACGTTACAAGCGGTACCAAGGCCACGGGACTAATGGCCTATTTATAGGCCATGCCTATAAAGTAGGCTTTTCTACATTTTTCTAAAATAACAATTAGCTTCGAATTGATGCTAGTAAATGCGCTCAGAGTGAATTAGGGATTGATGATTTCGTATTCGAAGTCCACTGACTTCGAATTGAATCCTAAGAAGGCGCTCGAAGTGAACTTTCCATGGTATGCTTCGCATGCGAAGTCCATTGATTTCGAATGCGAAGTATATTAAACTTGAATAAATTCGAAGTGAATAAGAAAGGATAGAAATCTTTGTGTTCCTTTTTTTATTGTACATTTAACATGAATATTTTTGTATTTTTCAATTTGAAAGAAATAACAACACATATTTTTGATATTTTCTTGAATTTTGTAAATGTTTTTGGTATTTTCACTGTTTTGTGAATGTTTTTGGTATTTTCTTGGATTTGTGAAATGTTTTAAGTATTTACTCCCCTTACAAGCATTCGTAACTTGTACGGATGATTGACAGTCCCCCTCAGATTGTGCTTGGTTTATCTGCAACATGAACAAACAAAGTGAACTACCCACTCAAAACAAATGACTGATAGTTAGACTTTATAATTCAACATGCCCAATTTGGATAAGAACTCACTAAAACGAGATTCGTCTAATGGTTCAGTAAACAGATCATCCAGTTGATCATCAGTCTTAACATATTGAAGTTCTATTAGACCTTTTTCCACATTATCTTTAATAAAGTGATATCGGATATCAATGTGTTTGGTCTTTGAGTGGTCGACTGGATGGCATGAGATAGCTATGGCAGTCTGTGAATCACACAGGAGCGGGATCTTGTCATAGTGAAGTCCAAAGTCAGAGAGCTGAGTCCTAACCCATAAACTATGAAAGCGGCACATTGCAGTAGCAACATATTTAGCCTCAGCAGTGGAAGTAGAGACACAATTCTGTTTCTTGGAAGCCCAACACATTTATCTATCACCCAAAAAGTGTGTACTTCTAGATGTGCTCTTTTTGTCAAGCATGCAACCAGCATAATCTGCATCTGAATAGGCATACAACTGTAGACTTGAATCCCTTGGATACCATAGACCTAGATCAAGAGTATCCTTGAGATACTTGAATATTCTTTTTACTACCAGCAGATATGATTCCTTTGGATTAGCCTAAAATCTAGCACATAAGCATGTAGAGAACATTATATCTGGCCTACTAGCAGTCAAATACAGTAATGAGCCTATAATACCCTGATATGTTTTTAAATCAGCTGCTTTCCCCTCAAGGTCAGCAAACAGTTTTGTTTTTGAGGACATAGGGGTAGATAAGGATGAACAGCTGAGCATGTCATATTTCTTCAACAAGTCTTTAATGTACTTGGATTGACTTATGAAAATGCCATGACTCAACTGTTTCACTTGTAATCCGAGAAAGAAGTTCATCTCCCCCATCATACTCATTTGAAATCGATTTTGCGTAGTATGTGCAAATTCATCACTGTACTTGGGGTTAGTAGACCCAATGATAATGTCATCCACATAAATTTGTACTAAGATTAGATCTTTTCCTTTGGCTTTTGTGAATAACGTGGTGTCGGTTTTTCCTTTACAGTATCCCTCACCCAGCAAATATTCAGACAGGATATCATGCCAAGCTCTCAAGGCTTGTTTTAGTCCATATAAGTGTAACACCCCAAATTTTCTAAATTTAAAATATTAAGATCAAACACATATGAGTGTTCGCATTTGAACGTTTGAAATAAAGCGGAAGCAATACTTGTTTGAACTCCTGATGTATTTATAGATACGCACATAAATACTGTCACAAGTTTGGAACTAAAAACTTGATGTTTACAAACCAGGCGTTAAGTGTTTCAAAGAGTTTATCAAAGGTAGTCAAACCGAAGCTTTGCCCTTGTCTTTGCTAAGAAAACCTACAAAACATTTTAAAAATAGTATTTGATAAGCTACGAGAGCTTAGTGAGTAAAACAGACTAAACATCATATAAACATACATATAAAATCATACGAAGACAATAAACGTATGTCTGGCAAACAATGCTAGCCTCTGGTTCTAGACCCAGGGTAGCAACATAGGTCACAAACTGTACCATAATTGAGCCTTACTGAACATAGCAGTAAGCACCCCACCTCTAAGACTTACTGCACAAAGCAGCAAGCTTATACACACATATGAATAACATTACATGTCAGTAATCTGATATAATAGCATACATGCTGCAGATATGAAGAGTAGTCTAGAAGACTCACCTTATAGTCTGTAATGTTATATAACAGTCCACAATCGATAGTAATCTAGTGAACACACCAATGTAAAGTCTCTACATGAAATAATACCAAAGAAATATATCAATCATAAATTTTGCTGAACTTAATAACTGAACAAGACACTAGGAACGCCCATGCCTTGCCAGGCACGCCCGTGCCTTCTACCCAAGTACCCCCGTGCCTATAGCTAAGTACTCCCGTGGTCTCAAGGCACAATCTGGGCCTTTCTAGAACAGGGCACGCCCGTACCTTTTTGGGTCACGCCCATGCCTTGCAGGTATGCCCTGAGGCACGGTTGGATCATGAGGGGCACGCCCGTGCCCTTCAACTGGCAGCAGCAGTTTTGCCGACTTACATACTGTCTCCGGCCAAAACACCTCCAAAACTCAATTTTAATAAATTCTAATGATTCTGGGATGTTTTCGTACATCCCAAACTACTTCTAAACAAGTAATAATCACAATAACATGCTTAAATCATTGATTCACCATAGAATCAACTAAAACCCACTTAACTTGATAACTAAAACCATAGACCTTACCTTTCTGCTTGCAAGGTAGCTAGGAAGGTTGTAAATGACTTGAAATCTGTTGCTCTTGATCAAAACATGGAGAGAAAACATGTTGCTCAAAGATGTACGTGAGTTTCAAATGGGGAAATGAAAGACTTTGACTAAATTTAGTCAAAGGTGGCTATATATAAATACAACTTTGGGCTAATTACATAATTAGTCCCCCAAGCTTTCTAAGTTCTGTTTTAACGGTTTTAGCCCCTCTAGTCTATAACCACATTTATTCACTTATAACTTATAAAACACTTTGCATACTTCTCGCATATCATAAATAAAGTTCTGGATGTTACAACTCTTCCCCACTTGAAATGATTTCGTCCCCAAAATCAACTACCGAAGAGTTTTGAATAAATACTCAACATTTTCTATTCAGGCTTTTATATAAAATCTGACCCTTTTTTCTCTTACTGGTCCTTGACCAGTTTAATCTCTCTATTGTATAAGATCTTATCTTTTCAAAATTGCTATAAGCTGTTCCTCATAATACAATTATCATCATTACTAACTATTTCTAACAGTACGATTGCAGACCCATCTGATAAACACTTTCTGAGATAAAATACACGAAAGGTGTTAAGAGTATATGACAACGCTTCTGAAAACTCTGGTTTATAATCAACACTTACTTAACCTACTAACGTCTTTCCATGCTGACACTTTTAATGATAAACATTTCTTCCACTTGAAACTCATACGATGACCTCTACTTATTTGTATAACCCGTTTGTCTACTATGAGTGGCTAACAATTTATATCCTACCTTCTGAATATGTTCTGTCTTTTGTTGTACCATTTATGTATCATCCAGCTCGTTCGGACCCACGTCACCCAATACACTGATGTTTGGCAGTAATATCATACAAATTTCATACGTTGGCATCCCGGTGCTGAACTAGTATCTGTTGTAATATGAAACTCTGTCAAGCACATATGTACCCCAATTTTCTTCTGAATTAATAACACAATCATAAAATATGCTTTCCATCATCTATATATTTCTTTCATTCTGACTGTAATGAGATGAAGCTTAATCCTTAACTTAATATGAAATCTGTTCCGAATTCTAGAAGTGGATCTGATATCATTGTCTGAATCAATAAACACTGATATGCTATGACATAACACAATCTGTTTCACATACACATCTGTTAACTGTTCTGATTAATAAGTTTCTCTAATGGAAACAAGTTATATACCTTTAATGATATTTTTCCACTTATCTGACCATAACTAGTTTCACCTCCAGCTATCAATAATCTATCCTTTAGGTATTCATACCCTTATTAACTTCTGCCTACACCACCATTATAAACTTATGAACTTCATATAGATGTGTCTTATACACATCCCCGTAGCCTGATACTCATATACAATCATATCCAATTAATATATCACGACTGTTTTTAAACGGATTAATTACTTGTCCCCACCTATGAGTAAGAGTGTCGTAACTGTCATTTAGATAATTAATTCACACAAGTATTATTTCTGATTTCCTGTTCAAACTGTCAGCTATATTATTAGCCTTACCTTGAATAATATAATATTCTACTCACAATCCTTCACTGATTCTGACCAGTGTTTCTGTCGCCTTTAAAGGTCTTTCTCATTCAAAAATTATTTCTAACTTTTATAATTTTGTGGAAACAACACTTCACATATGAACACATAATTTCATCATATCATACTGAATGCTACCGTAGCGCACTAGCGGTAGTCTTACACCACCTATGAATGCTATTGCGGCGCACCAACAATAGTCTTACATCCACATATCCACTCACTGTCGAGGTATAATCCTCACATATCATATAAATAACATACCACATATACTACTATCAGGTGCGAGTTTGTGTATTCATTCTCATACGATTTTAACTGTCTAGAAGTAAGTGCAAACAATAATTCTGCCCCTCTGCATTCATCAAAACCACTGTACCAGGCATCACACAATGCTATCATCTCTTCAATCAATTCAGGTAGTGCAAACTGTTGCTTCACATAATTTCTGCAAATAATCCCATAGAACTGTTGATTACTATCGGTTTCTTTGGCGGCTCCCACTTCATCACCTTCTTTATTTCTTAGAATTCATCTCGATCCCATTTTTACTAATAAATTGTCTAAAGAATTTTCATTCCTTATATCTTGAAATTCACATTGAAAACTTAACATATAACTACTCTCTGATGTGTGACTAAGACTTTTCAAATATGATTCTCATGATCTGCTAAACCCTTGAAATAAATACGTATATTGTTGATGAACACAATTACTAACTTACTTAACATTGGCCAATACACCATATTCATTTAATACATAATCACTGCTGGTGCGTTAGCAACGCCAAAAAGCATCATAACCACTTCAAAATACCCAAACATTTTCTAAACGCAGTTTAAGGAATGTCATCCCTTCTGATCTTAGGCTGAAGAAAATCCGACCTTGAGTCAGCTTTGACAGCCACTTTACCCCCTTATAACTGATCTAGTAATTCACATATTCTGAACAACGGACATATATTCTTGATCACCTTATTAAGCTCATAAGAATTTATACAGATGATATAAGTACACCTCATGAAAAGCAACTGGGTCTTATAAACCATGTTGGTCCCAAAGAGGGTGAACAAGCAACCGATACAGTGTAGAAAGGGGGGTTGAATACACTTTAAACAATCAAACAAATTAATCAAATGTATATTCAATTATCAACCAGTACAATAAATATTATCACTCTCTAATCAAATCAACAGGATGATTTGATGTTACAATGATTATAACCTCAACTCTCTCTAAACACTCTTGAATCACAAACTAATTGATGATCGAATTTCTTGTTAAAATTGATTAACAAGAACTCTTGAAAACTCTCACGAACTTTGAACTTACAAAGTTATCGCAACACACGCGTATCAAGTATCACGAACACACGTACGTTTTGCAACTTATGCAGTCGTTGTTGTGTATTGTGTATCTGTTCTCATACACACGTAAGAACATCTGTGTGAAATCCATGAGAAGGTTTATACTTATACTTGATATATCTACGAGTAAATCGCAGTTTAAAGATAGAACTTATCTTTTCTTTAAAACCGTAACAAACTCCTTAATTAGAACATATCTAATTAATTTTCGTTTAAGATTTCTATCCAACTAATAGATAGTTTAAATAAGGTTTAGACATCCTAATTTAAATGTCGTAGATATAGAGAGTTTATAACAGAATTTAGAACTTACTTAAATTCTGAAGTGACTTCTGACGCTGAGCTGACATACTCAGTCTTGACCTTGTCAAGCTGACTTCTTGAATCTTGGATTCTTGAATCTTCAAGTCTTCAAGTCTTCAAATTTTAAAGTCTTCATTCTTAAGTCTTATCTCAGCTTAGAAGTCACTGAGTTATCTAGTACTTACATGGAAAACTCTATATCTGTTTATATGCTGACTACTCAGCTGAAGCTGACTATTCAGTCTAAAACAGACTTACATAATTCCTAACTATTAACCTATTATCTATACCTATCGATAGTTTATCTCATCAAATCTGACTATTCTAAACATGGGACTAACAATCTCCCCCTATTTGATGATGACAAAACATTAAATCAAATAAGTTATAGGTTAATAGAATTATGTTGAACCACTCTGGAACTGACCAAAGTTAGTTCTTGACATAAGTATTGAACTGATCCATACTTATTCACGTATCTTGAACTTACAAGATATTTATGTTACAAATCTATTGTAAGACTTGTATTCTAAGTATTTGAATATACAAGTACTTAGATTCTGAACTTATCAGAAGAAATTTAAGTTCTGAACTTACAAAACTTATATTACTAAACTTATCAGTTTACAATTGAACATATCAATCATCAGCTTAAACTTACAAAGCTGTCTGTTTGAACATATTAAACATAATTTTTGAACATATCAAATAATAAAACAGTTGAACATATCAAACTTTATTTTGTATTTATGAACATATCATTTACATTTTAGCTTAATCTTTATGATTAGCTTCTACACACTTAGTGCTAACAAAAACATAGAACTAATCTATTTACTCAACGTAATCTTCAACTTCTAACCACATATCAGAACATTTAAGTTCCCAAATTGCAGCTTTCTTAATAGCATCAACCATAATTTCTTCACCTTCTGGCATTTCTTTCATCTCAACTTTTCTTGATTTGATTTCTTTGTTGAGATGATATCTGAATACCGAGTTCTGAATTGAGTCATCACATAGAATTCTCAAGTATAGAATTAATTCCAGATTTGCCAAATGAAGATTTGTTACTTTCAAGAAACATTGATTACCTTCCACATCAAGATACAAGAATCCTTCCAAAGGTTGAGTGATATAAGTGTTCTCTCTGAATTCAACTTCCTCTGGAACTTGTAAAATGAAGTCTCATTTAGCTCGCTAGCTTCCTGCTCTAACTCTTGTAGCTTTGCCTCGATTAAGAAAGGTATCAAGTTCATCAGCAGGAATCTCACCTAGCTGATCGATTCTTATGAAGATTGTCTTAAGCACATCAACTATCTCTTGTCTGATTTGACTCTTTTTCATCTGCTTGATAGTTGTGGCTACTGTCTTCAGCTCTGAGAATCCCAACTTGTACAGACATCTCATATTTAGACCAATTTGTTGTTTGTTGTCTAGTACAAAGTTGATGATTACCAATTCTCCTTTTCTACTCAGTGTAATTGATTCAATCTTGTTATTAAAATGTGTTCTTTTGTAACAATGCCTTAGATCCACATCTGAGTAGGGAATTGGGGCAGCTCTTGGACCAGAATAATCAGCTTCAGCTTCAGCTCTGGTAGCCTCAGCTTTAGCCCTTTCTCGTTGAACATCAGCTTGTCGTTGCTGCTCTTTTATTTCCTCCACTGTTACGCCTACTTCTTTAGCCATCTCTTGTAACATTTGCTCAGCAAGTATGTTACTGGCTTTCTGTGCTGCATCAGCTTCATCACTTGAGTAAGATTCATGAGCAACTAATTGTGACTTACCCTGTTGCTCTGGCTTAGGCTCAGCAATGATGACCTTTCTTTTCTTTGCTAAAGGCATAACACTTCTTTTCTTTCTTTTTACCATCTCAAACACCTTACTCTTCCCTTTATCTATTTGTGAAGTTGGAACGGACTCAGCTTCAACAAATTTTGGCAAATTAGCTTAAGGAAGATTGGTGTGAACAGCTTGAGATGTTTCTTCAAGTGGAGTTTCTGGTTGAGCTTGTGAAGTTGTGGTTATTTGGACTGTTGGAGCCTGTTGTTGTTGAGAAGGCTGATCTACAGTACTCATGAACTGATCATGAGCTTGTTCAAATTGTACTTCCTCTGTATGCTCCCCCTCAACCTTATCATCATACTTCTTTGATTCTTCCTCCCCCTTTTTGTCAACATCATTAGGGGAGGGTCTGAGTTTGAACATGAAGCTTTTCAAGTTGGCAATTGAAGTTGACAAATCATTAAGTTTGTGCATTAACTTGGCTTTCTCAGCTTTCCTCTTCCTGTGAAGAAGCTCAAACTGAGTTTGTAAATAGTCCATAATGACTTGAGCATCGGTTTTCATCAGCTTGAACTCCTCAAGTCTTCGTCTCACGTCAACATCCTCCTGTCCAGTGGAAGATGTATTTCCACCGTAGGAGTAGCTATTGAGTGTTCCTCAATAGGTAAGGATGTGGGTCCCATATCCAAAGGTTGGTGAAGACCTATGGAATCAAGGGGGCCAGAATGGAGACCTTGTAAACCTTCCTGGTGTATCAAAGGTTCATTGACAGGTCGTGCGAGAGTGTGTGAGAATAGAAGAGAAGAATGACCAAGTTCGTGAGGGATGATATTGGGGTGAGCTAGGCTTATTGGTGAGGAGGGGGGTAATTGACCCTGGGGATTGGTCAGTATTTCAATGTTACCTTCATGGGGCTGTGAAGGAACAGAAGTAGGCTCTCCCATGGCACTAGTAAGTATGGGCTGAGTAGACACCATACCCGGTATATGCTTAAGGGGTGAACTGAGCCTAGAGGTTGGCACCTTAAGAGAAGGTGTCTCCCCCTCAGCTCCTGCCGGTGAAGGTATCAATGTGATATCAACTCCAGTATCCTTTTAAGGTGAAGGACCACCTTTGGCAGATTTCCTCGTATAGGTGTAGGAAATATCCTTGGTAGCAGTGGGCTTACCAAGGTTGGCTGTAGATTGTAAAATAGATGGAGATGTTTGAGGTAGAGGAAAGAGGTTAGACTGAGTTGGGCTTGACTCAGTCCTATCTCCTAAGTTTGGAGATGGAGAAGTAAAAGAGATAGAAGGAGATAAGGGTTGAGAAATCATACCTGCTGCACCTAGCAGTGGAGACTCAGAGCTAGGAAATAGACTCCTTTGCTTAGAACTCGAAGTGGTGGATGAAATTATTTGAGTACGAGGTCTGAACTGAGTCCTAGGTTGATCAGCTTGAGGAGACTCAGCCTCAGAACCAACCTCGTCACCCACTTCTTCCGCAGCTTTTTCCTTTGTCTGAGCTTCACTTGACTTAGGAGTCGGAAGCTGTACATACGCCCTCATCGGATCACTCAAAGTAGGGTGCCTAGGGAAAATATCATGGGTGAACATCCTATAGCTGACAACAGGAATAGGGATTGACTCATATTGAGCATTATTTCTTCTACCCAACCTGTCCTCGATGACCATGGATATAATCTTGCAAAGGGTATAATAGTGTCCCTGATGTTCTTGGTCACCAATGACTTGAATGCCTCAAAGATCAACTAAGCGTAATCCACTCGTCGATCATAAAATAAGTTATATAATAATTGCATTTCAAAATCATTTACATTATCCAGGCCACCCACCTTGTATCCAAGGGAACGAACCATAGTGGATAACATAAATCCCCATGCCGTCTGGAAAACAGATTTCCGTATGACGCCAATAACTTGAGGATGACCCATTAAGGGTAAAACACTTCGTGATGTTTCCCTAGAAACCGTCGCTTCATATTGACTGTGAATCGGGAGATGAAGAATTCGGCAGAGACAGTTTGCATCGACTTTTATCGCCACTTGTCCACTTAGGACTGTGCCCCGTATAACCGGTTGGGTTACATCGAGTTTACACGTATACCAGAATTCCGTGAGAAGTTGAGGGATGAGCATAGCAGGTCCACGAAGAAACGCATGTGCCAGGGGACCCTTGCGTATGTAGGAGACCCACTCCTCATATCCCCTGCCAATTTTGGACTTTGGAATGTCGGTACAGGCGATGACGTTGTTTTGTTTGTAGGTGGGGAGTGCATTGTTCTTGAAATTTCCTCCACGAATCATTTGTTCAGTCAGGTTTAGAGTATATCCCTCCATTGAAATCGAACTTATCGTATTGGATTGCACTTAGCAGTAATAAGCACTTAGCAATGAACTCTGCACACAGCAACGTTAGGGTTTAAGTGAGAAGAATATTTTGGTAGTTTAAACGAAATATGATGAACAATCTCTCTTATTTATACCTTTTCAATGCGAGAGAAAAGTTACCGTTATCTGAGAGTAATAAATATGACCATTACCGTAAAAACTTCTACGCAGTTTGTTACAACGGTGAAATTTATTGTTAGTTATCCAAATGCACACTGTTATATTGAAAAGATGTTTTATTAAAAAAATATATATCAGAAAAAAATTTCTGAACTACTAACGTTTATTTACCGGACACACCGTAAATATGTTGGACTTACCATATTATTGGACTTACCATATTGTTAGGACTAACCTAGACTTGTGGAACTGGCCACACTTTGGAACTGATTACTCAGCTGATCCTGAATGGTCAACTTATATGGAGTATTCAGCTGATCCTGAACGTTCAGCTTATATGAAGCACTCAGCTGATCCTGAACGTTCAGCTAATGTGAAGCACTGAGCTTCAGCTTGAGCACTTAGCTCAGATTTTGACACTTAGTCAAATATAGCACTTAGCAAATATTAAACAGAGATAAAGAACGGAACATACCAATTAAGGGTTGAGCATTCCAAGCTTGCTGAGTAGAGTTGTAAATCTTGTGCCTTCTATTGGTTTCATGAAGATATCCGGAAGCTGATCTTCAGTCTCAATGAAGACTAACTCTATCTTTCCCTTTTCTACAATATCTCTGATGAAGTGATGTCTTATCTCAATGTGCTTGGTTCTTGAGTGAAACACTGGGTTGTGTGTAATGGCAATAGCACTTTGATTGTCACAAAATATGGGAGTCTTTGAATAATGCAAATCAAAGTCCTTCAGCTAATGTTGCATCCACAGTATTTGAGCACAACAGCTCCCTGCAGCTACATATTCAGCTTCAGCTGTTGAAATTGCCACTGAGTTTTGTTTCTTGCTCGTCTAGCTGACTAATTTTCCACCTAAAAGTTGACATCCTCCAGTAGTACTCTTTCTATCAAAACCACATCCTGCGAAGTCTGTTTCGGAGTACCCTATCAGCTCAAATCCTGATCCTTTGGGATACCATAAACCTAAGTTTGGTGTTCCCTTCAGATATTTGAGTATTCTTTTAACAGCTAGCAAGTGTGATTCCTTTGGATCAGTCTGATATTGTGCACAAACACATGTAGCAAACATTATATCAGGTCTGCTTGTTGTTAAATAGAGTAATGAACCTATCATTCCTCTGTATGTAGTCTGACATACAGACTTTCCATCAACGTCCTTGTGTAGCTTGGCATTGTGTAACATTGGAGACTTTGTGGTATTGCTTGAGTCTAATTCATATTTCTGAATCAGATCAAAGACATACTTGCTCTAATTAATGAATATACCATCATCTTTCTGATAGATTTGAAGTCCCAAAAAATATGTCATCTCACCCATCATGCGCATTCTGTATTGATTAGACATTATCTTGGAGAACCAATCACACAGATCATGGTTTGTTGATCCAAAGATAATGTCATCCACATAAATTTGAACTAGAATGACATGTCCTCTACTCTTTCTTATGAAAAGAGTTTTGTCAATACATCCTGTAACAAAATCATTTGAGAGCAGATAGGTGGATAGTGTATCATACCAGGCTCTTGGAGCTTGCTTGAGTCCATACAAAGCCTTGTCCAACTTATAGACACAATCTGGATGTTTAGCATCAATAAAACCAGGGGGTTGTTTCACATAGACCTCCTCCTGTAGTGCTCCATTTAAAAATGCACTTTTAACATCCATTTGATACACTTTAAAGTTTTTGAAGGCTGCATAGGCTAGAAACAACCTTATAGCTTCAATCCTCGCAACAGGGACAAAGGTCTCATCATAATCAATACCTTCTTCTTGTCGATACCCCTGAGCTACTAGCCTTGCCTTGTTTCTGATCACTACTCCATCCCTGTCCATTTTAATTCTATAGACCCACTTAGTGCCTATAATTGTTTTTCCTTTGGGAGCAGAGACAACGGTCCAGACCTTGTTTCTTTGAAATTCTGTTAGTTCCTCTTGCATAGCTTCAATCCAATCTTCATCTTTCAGATCCTCTTCAGTCTTCTTTGGTTCCATTTGAGATAGAAAACTAGCGTAGGCAACATAGTTCGCATTTGCCTTAGATCTAGTTAACACACCATCTTCAACGTTCCCAATGACATCATCAAGAGGATGATCTTTTAATACTCTGAAGGTTGTAGTAGGAGACTGAGGTTCTGGGTCTGAGTCAGAGCAGTGTCTCTCAGGATAAATAGGACTTACTTCTTCAGTCTGAGTAGGAATTTAATGATCACTTAGATCTTCAATCTGACATGTACCTAATGATTCACCGAGATTCTCAGGCAGATTATCTTCAATATTGATAATTTCTTTCAGTGATGCACGTTTGTCAGATTTACTATCATCATCATCATCATCATCAGAATCATCCATAACATACATGGGATTTCATGTGAGATCTTCTTTACTCCTCTCAAGCTCACTCAGACTAACCGATTCAGCTTGAGCTCTGTTGGATTCATCAATACTTGTCTCATCAAACGTAACATGTACTGACTCTTCAATTACCTTTCTTTTAAGATTAAAGACTCTATAAGCTTTGGAGATTGAAGAATATCCAACAAATATCCCTTGATCAGCTTTGGGTTCCAACTTATGGAGCTGATCTCTTTGGTTTAGCACATAGCATGTTGAACCAGAAATATGGAAATATCCAATGTTGGGTTTTTTGCCATGATACATATCGTAAGATGTTTTACCATGTCTTTTCACTATAATTGATCTATTCTGAGTATAGGAGGCTGTACTTACAGCTTCTGCCAAGAAGTTCAGCTTGAGCTTTGCCTCACATAGCATGGTTTTGGTAGCTTCAATTAAGGTTTTGTTTCTCCTTTCAGCAACTCCATTTTGTTGTGGAGTTCTTACAGATGAGAAATTCTGGATAATTCCTTTCTCTTCACAAAAGCCTTCAAGGGTTGAGTTTCTGAACTCAGTCCCATGATCACTTCTGAGTTGTTTAAGAGACTTACCCTTTTGCAACTCTTCTTGTCTTATGAAGCTGATTAATTCATGTGCAGCTTCACTTTTGGCTTTTAAGAAGATTACCCAAGTGAATCTTGTGAACTCATCAATAATCACTAGAGTATACTTTTTACCACTTAGGCTAGGGGTGCTGATAGGTCCAAATAGGTCCAAATGCAACATATGCAATGGTTTTATGATTGAGAAATTATGTTTGGAATTGAAGGATCCCTTGTGATGTTTTCCTATTTCACAGGCTGAGCAGAGTTTGTCTTTAGCGAATGTGATCTTAGGCAGACCGAAGACTAACTCTTTGCTAGACAACTTGTTAATATATTTGAAGTTTAAATGAGACAGTCTTTTGGGCCATAACCAACTCAGCTTGGGAGTTAAGTCAGAATATAAGCAGGTTTCAGTTGAAGGATCTGCGGAGCTGAGATCTAACAAATAGATATCTCTCTCTCTTTTAACCATTAATATTGTTTTTCCCTTCTTATCATAAATTTTCCCTGCATGCTTTCTGAAGGTGACTTCATAATCCTCATCACACAGTTGACTGATACTTATCAGATTGTGTTTAAGGCCTTCAACATATGCTACCTTTTTGAAAGTGACTTTTCCAGCAGTTATCTTTCCATAACCTTTAGTCCTTCCTTGAGAATTATCCCCAAATGTCACCTTGGGTCCTTCATTGTTTTGGAATTCACTTAGAATCCCCTTGCTTCCGGTCATGTGCCTTGAGCATCCACTATCGAGATACCACTTGTAGGAGCCCTTCACATGATCAACTAAACGTATTAGTTTCTTTTTGGAACCCACTGTTTGGTGGGTCCTGAGGATGAGCACTTAGCTGATCCTTTGGAGTTTGATTTATCAGCTCGAATAGATTCTAGGTCTGTTTTGGACTGATCATCCTTTTCGTTTTCAGGTCTAAGATTGGTACTTACACAAACTTTGGCCTCATGACCTCTATCACCACACTTATAGCATTTTCTTCTAAAGATGGGTGTTTGGGTGATTTCTTTCAGTTTTCCAACATTAAATTTGGATTCAGATTTAGGGTCATATGATGTGGATAACCTTTCAATCCTCTTCGACAGTTTGTCTACTTGATTTTCACTGACTTTGGACTTACCTTTGTAAGCTTTATGGTTACCTTTATTTGGTGAGGTTTGACTTACAAACAACTTCCTGTTTTTAGACATCCTTTCATGTATGACTTGAGAATTATGTCTTTTTGAGTTAACATGAGATATTCTATAAAAAACAATTGTTCTCACCGGATTGTAATCCAATCTTTTGAAAACTGACTTACAGTTTCTGTTGGATCTGGAACATTCAGCTTGATGATTTGAGTGAATAACTTGAGGACTTTGGGTTGGTCTCACAAACTTATTGGTTTTGACATGTTTCCCCATTGTTCCTTAAGAATGTTCTTGGGAGTATGTCATCTGATTTCATCGTTTTGTCTTCAAGACTGACTTGATCTTCGATGATTTCATCCGTAGCAGCACTATAATCTCCCCCTAGCACTGCTTTTACTTGATTTGGTATCTGCTGATTAATGCACTTTTCTGCTTCTCTTGATGACTTACACCAAGATTCACAGATTTTTCTTAGATTGTCAGCTTGTTCTTTTGATTCTTGAAGTTTTTCACTTAGAAGTTTGTTTATATGAAGCTGACATTCATAATCACTTTGGATCTTTTTACCAGCATTTATGAGTGTTTCAGAGTGTTTAAGTTCATCTGTTAGTTTTGAAATTTCAGTTTTCAAACCAGATTGAACTGTGAGAGAGGTTTTGAAGTGATTCAACAAATAGTTGAACATTAGACATTTTTGTTCATCAGTGTAAGAGCTAAAGTACCTTATACATTGAGGCAGGATCCCAGTTACTGGTTTGCTTACTCAGCTTAGCTGCTTCTGCTAGATCCTCATCAAAGGAACTGTCGTCTAAATCATAGTCAACTTGTTCCTCTTCATCCTCAATGGCCATCAAACACCTATCTGACTCATCATCATGTGAAGTAGATGATTCAGTAACCCAAGTTTCAGCAAGGAGGCCTTTGGTGTTTTCATCTGGCTTGCCTTTGAGTCTTTGATATTTCTTTTTATATTTATCATCTCTGTAGGCATTCTTGTCAGCTACTGAAGCTGATTCTCCCTTCTTTACTCTGTACTCAGCAGCTATGTGTCCTATCCTCTGACAGTTATAGCACTTAGCTTTCTTAGGATCAAAAGTAGACTTACCACTTTTGCTTCTGTCAGATTGACCCCTTCCTCTTCTGAACTTTCTAAAGTTTCTTGCTAACATTGCCATTTGTTCAGTAAGAGCATCCATTTCTTCATCATCTGAACCAGAGTTAAGACTTACTTCCTTAGATTCAGATTCAGAGTCAATCTCAGCTTGAGACTATTTAGATCCCTTCTTTTTCTTTTCTGCAATTAATGCAGATCCAGCATTGTTTATATATTCTTTTAGTTGTTGTTGGGCCACATTCTTCTGCTCCATGATCTGTTGATGATTTAGAAGGAAACCATAGATAGATCTAAGATCATATTTTCCTAAGGTCCTCCAGCATGAAGTGCAATGGTGATCTCGTTGAATTGTTCTGGTAACACATCCAAGAACTTGAGTACCAACTCATTCTCATCTTTCTTGACACCTACCAAGATCAGATCATTTATCAAGCATTGAAATCTGGTAAACAAATCTGCCAGAGTTTCATTCTTTTTAGCAAAGAAAGTTTCATAAGAACGACTTAGATTTGTCTTCTTATGTTGCTTGACCAAGTCAGTGCCATCATACGTGACACTGAGAGTATCCCACATCTCTTTTGCAGTTTGGCACCCAGCCACAATATGCAGAAGAGGGTTTGTTAAAGCATTTGCTATAATGCTTTGTGCCTTATCATCAAGATTGAACAGTTTACGATCTTCCTCAGTCCAGGATGCTTCAGGCTTGGGAGTTTCTCCAGAGGGAACAGTTTTTTCAGTGGCAGTAATATGGATCATTGGTATGATTGGTCCATCTTGAATCACGGTACTCATCCTGTGATCCACAGACTTCAGATATAACATGACTCTAAACTTCCACATAGGATAGTCAGTGCCATCAAAGATATGACAACCTTTTGCTGCCATTGTTGGTATGTGACTTGATTATTTGCTAGTAGATATCTTAACCTCTTGACAGCGGATCTTGATCTTCAACTTATGAAGAAACAGGCTCTGATACCAGTTGTTGGTCCCAAAGAGGGTGAACAAGAAACCGATACAGTGTAGAAGGAGGGGTTGAATACACTTTAAACAATCAAACAAATTAATCAAATGTATATTCAATTATCAACCAGTACAATAACTATTATAACTCTCTACTCAAATCAACATGATGATTTGATGTTACAATGATTATAACCTCAACTCTCTCTAAACACTCTTGAATCACAAACTAATTGATGATCGAATTTCTTGTTAAAACTAATTAACAAGAACTCTTGAAAACTCTCTTGAACTTTGAACTTACAAAGTATCACGAACACACGTACGTTTTGCAACTTATGCAATCTTGCAACTTATGCAGTCGTTGTTGTGTATCGTGAATCTGTTCTCATACACACGTAAGAACATCTGTGTAAATCCCATGAGAAGGTTTATACTTATACTTGATATATCTACGAGTAAATCGCAGTTTAAAGATAGAACTTATCTTTTCTTTAAAACCGTAACAAACTCCTTAATTAGAACATATCTAATTAATTTTCGTTTAAGATTTCTATCGAACTAATAGATAGTTTAAATTAGGTTTAGACATCCTAATTTAAATGTCGTAGATATAGAGAGATTATAACAGAATTTAGAACTTACTTAAATTCTGAACTGACTTCTGACGCTGAGCTGACATACTCATTCTTGAGTCCTATCTCAACTTAGAAGTCACTGAGTTATCTAGTACTTACATAGAGAACTCTATATCTGTTTATATGTTGACTACTCTGCTAAAGCTGACTAGTCAGTCTAAAACAGACTTACATAATTCCTAACTCTTAACCTATTATCTATACATATCGATAGTTTGTCTCATCAAATCTGACTATTCTAAACATGGGACTAGCAAACCCCCTCATTTAACAATTCTTGAAATCGTTTCAATAATTCCCGTATCACTGAAGGAACAAGTCTGTACGGAGTTCTCGTAATCAGTGAAGCTTTCAACACCGCATAAATTCTAAACATTATCTGTCGGTCTGGCAGTAACTTTGGTAATTCCTTGAATTTTATATCAAGATACTCACATATTACTTTCATATCTTTCTAGCCCATCTGTTCTTCTTAATTTAATATTTATAACATAAGTTGAGAAAATAATACATCCATACTGAAGATACTCCCCAGCTTTTGAAACTGAGCACCCATATAACCTACTTGTTTTGATTTTAGCACATATAATTAGTTCTTCCCCACTTGGGATATGAACTAGTATCACTTCTGTTCACATAATATCATAACATGGTTACAATATAACTAGTCCATTCCAATTAGTATTTGGAACTTACTCATATTTATAGATACAAATTCACTAAGGAATTTGATAGTACTCATTTCTGTCACCTTATACTTATACACATCTAATCTTCATGTAACCACACTTGATTATGTTCTAACTTCTTTGGTCATTGTCTGGAAAACTCTCACTTTTGGTTATTGATATATTCTTCTCTTTCACTTTTTTGGGTTCCCACAATTCTTACTCATATTACCCGGTCTTCATATTTAAAACATGTCAGTGAATCAAACCTGCTTTCCCCCAGTCGACGTTTCTTATATGCTGAGTAGATAGGGTAAATCTTTTGCATCATTTTCTTCTTTCGAATCTCCATTCTTGTTTTTTCAAACACTGGTACAACTTTCTCTATTGGTTTCCTTTCTTTTCTGTCTTTCTAGTCCCTACTGCATCCATCAGGGATTTCACATCTTGGTGTTTATAAGTGTTTATAAATTCTCATATGCTATGCTGGAACACTATCATGTATCTGTATACTTTTATCTTTCATTGACAACATAATATGAGCAAAATGTATATTTTCTGAAACTTTACATCGACTTCTTGAATTGTCTCTAACGTCTGTTCCACCTATGGAATTAATCCATAATTCTGCCTATCTCTGACTGTGTCACCAACTGCCCAATTGTAATGTCTTTAAACTCTTTTCACGTCATGCTCTCAATTTGTCTGCAGTTCTTATCTAATCTATTACATATTTTACTTTATCTCCAGGTGCATACGTACATATATGAAATGCACCCTCAATTTCTAAAATTTACTTACGACTAACAGTCGATTTGCTAACCTTTAATACATCGTTGGTTGATACGCGGGAAAATCCTTGAATGTACAACCTTTTGATAAGAGTCATGTGTTTGTAATAATATAGGCCCGTATATTATTCTAAACACACTACACACGCTTGATCTTAACTTTATCACAAAAAGTCCCGATTCACAGGCTTAGGCCAAAGTTTATACATCATGTTCTCATATTTTCATATAACAATTTAATTTATCATGAATGCTCACATAATACATATTCAGTATAATTGCAAGTATACTCACCAAGCTGCAAGCCTCCAGTTTGACTATTTTCAAAATCCGCAGAACCATGGTTTAAGTCCAGAATGTGTCTTGTACACATCAAAATCCCTCAAACCGTGGCTCTGATACCAAGTTGTAATGCCCCAAATTTTCTAAATTTAAAATATTAAGATCAAACACATATGAGTGTTGGCATCTCAAAGTTTGAAATAAAAGCGGAAGCAATACTTGTTTGAAATCCTGATGTATTAATAGATACGCACATAAATACCGTCACAAGTTTGGAACTAAAAACTTGATGTTTACAAACCAGGCGTTAAGTGTTTCAAAGAGTTTATCAAAGGTAGTCAAACCGAATCTTTGCCCTTGTCTTTGCTAAGAAAACCTGCAAAACATTTTAAAAATAGTATCTGATAAGCTACAAGAGCTTAGTGAGTAAACCAGACTAAACATCATATAAACACACGTATAAAATCATATGAAGATAATACACGTATTTCTGGCAAACAATGCTAGCCTCTGGTTCTAGACCCAGGGCAGCAACATAGGTCACAGTACTGTACCATAATTGAGCCTTACTGAACATAACAGTAAGCACCCCACCTCTGAGACTTACTGCACAAAGCAGCAAGCTGATACACACATATGAATAACATTACATGTCAGTAATCTGATATAATAGCATACATGTTGCATATATGAAGAGTAGTCTAGTGAACACACCAATGTAAAGTCTCTACATGAAATAATACCAAATAAATATATCAATCATAAATTCTGCTGAACTTAATAACCGAACAAAACACCAGGCACGCCCGTGCATTGCCAGGCACGCCCGTGCATTCTACCCAAGTACCCCCGTGCCTATAGCGATGTACTCTCGTGGTCTCAAGGCACAATCTGGGACTTTCTAGAACAGGGCACGCCCGTACCTTTTTGGGCCACGCTCGTGCGTTGCAGATACGCCCTGAGTCACTGTTGGATCATGAGGGGCACACCCGTGCCCTTCAACTGGCAGCAGCAGTTTTGTCGACTTACATGTTGTCTCCGCCCAAAACACCTCCAAAACTCAATGTTAATACATTCTAATGATTCTGGGATGTTTTCCTACATCACAAGCTACTTCTAAACAAGTAATAATCACAATAACATGCTGAAATCTTTGATTCACCATAGAATCAACTAAAACCCACTTAACTTGATAACTAAAACCATAAACCATACCTTTCTGCTTGCAAGGTAACTAGGAAGGTTCTAAATGACTTGAAATTTGTTGCTCTTGATCAAAACATGGAGAGAAAACATGTTGCTCAAAGATGTACATGAGTTTCAAATGGGGAAATGAAAGACTTTGACTAAATTTAGTCAATGGTGGCTATATATACATACAACTTTGGGCTAATTACATAATTAGTCCCCCAACCTTTCCAAGGTCTGTTTTAACGGTTTTAGCCGCTCTAGTTTATAACCACATTTATTCACTTATATCTTATAAAACACTTTGCATACTTCTCGCGTATCATAAATAAAGTTCTGGATGTTACAATAAGGCTTTGTCTATAATATAAACATGTTGTGGGAATTTTGTTGGAACTCGTGGTGGGCACAAAAGTAGCGGAAGCACACAAGAAAGAAGCATGCAAGACATAAAATGAAAGCACACACAAAGCCCACAACTAGTTCCAATGGTGGAACACGCTACAAAGCAAATTGCAACTAAAGAACAAGAAGAAGAAGGAAGAAAGTACCTCCTTACCATGCCTAGAAATCGACCTCCATATGTGTGGGATGAGCTTGAGGAAACAAAGGGCTTCCTCCTCCATTGCTAGTCCACACCAAGAAGAATTTGATCCCGAAATGCTAGTGAACCATAGATGAACATCCTATAACGACTTCATCATCTGGAGCAGCCCATGTAGCAACTCCTCTTGCACCATTGATCTTCATCATCACACTCAAGATCACCAACTTAGTGTTAGAAGCATGAAATCTTTGGAGCCAAGAAAGAATATCACGTAGAAAGAGTTGTGTTGTATTCTATTGTGTTCATCTACACCTAACCTGCCTCAAGACTCCCTTTTGGCCGGCCATAAAGCAAGCAACTTGATTGGACCATCAAATGGTCCAATAAAACACAAGCGTCACTACAGCTACCCCCTTCATGACCCCTCACGGGCTCTCACGAGCCGTGAAGCCTAAGTGCACCACGAGGGGACTTAGAACTCCATGAGCCATGCCGCCCGGTCGAGACTCGTGAGGGCATCTCCTTCACGACCCCTCACGACCTCGTCACGGGCCTTGAAGCCCAAAGGCATCACGACGCGTGGCGGCCGTCGAACAATCGTTAGGGCAGCCTGCTTCATGACCCGTGGAGCATCCTTCACGGTCGTGAAGCCCCAAATCAAAACACTTTTGATTCTTTGACATTCTCCTTCCACATTAAGCTGTCGGGATCAATCCTTGGCCTGTGACCCAATAGGATCGCGCTTCATTAGTAGTGATACCGGCATACGTGTGTCAGTGGACAGATTCCAACAAACTCCCACTTGCACATGACACACCGTACCCAAGTGCATCACCGATAGGGAGCGGCCTCTTGCAAGACATCCCCGCCCCCAAATTAACACGAGGTATGTCATCCCTGACAAATACCTAATCATAATCCAAACGGGTTTGATAAGGTCCTATAGACAAGTGATCAATCATCCTATTGTTCGCGACATCCGGGTGAACACGAGACATGGTACAAAGTCATTCTCCGATCGTTCACGATTATGTTTTTCGATCAAGATTGGTGGTGACCAAAATATGCAAGTTGCAACTGATCAACTATCATTGCAAGCATGAGCATGGCCGTGCATCAGAAGTACACTCAGGTCTAAGGACGAAATGATATTATCATCCTGAGTTACTCTTGACATGTACCATGAAGTACACTCAGGTGTGGGTCGTCCAATCACTTGAAACTCTTTTCAAGTATAGGTGAAGTGTTGCGTCTCTTGTATCCAATCAACATTGAATACACGACCAACCCTTTCCCTCAGTCTTCGTTCACACTTCCTTCCGATGAAGAGTGACCGACTGTGGACTTTTAGAATGTAAAACATTCAGGGAAGTAGTAAACATGCTAAGATGGAACACAATAAAGGCAACTGAGAGTACCCGCTACACACGTATTAACAAATCTCCATTTGATAATCGATACTAGCAGAAGCACAATGTTGCTTAACGTTCCCAAAATCAACATATCAAAATTTCAACTAATACAAACTCAAGCCAAGTCTTTGCAAGCGTTAGTATGACAATCATCACTATCTTGCAACTACGGCTTTAGCAAAACGGATCCGCCACCATGCTATCCGTGTGTATTCGAAAGATGACCATATCTTTACCTCAACCATTCACTTGAAAGTGTGCGTTGGTTAGATAATGGTCCTTTTTCAAGCTATCATACCTTCATTGATTCATCAGAACTCAATAAGATCAAAAGATGCTTGAGATAAAGGTTATCTTGCGCAAGCCATCGTACTCTCATTGTCTCATATGATCCCAATAGAGTCAGCGATGCTTTGAGAAGCATACTTATTAACAACACCATATTTACTAGGATCACGAACCCCGATAAAGATCGGCAGTTATCCTAAGAAGTATATAAGCAAGCATCTGAATAACAACTTATTCTATGTTGCTTCTTACTATAGATTAACAAGAACATATTTCAATATTTCTTTACTCCTTTAATAGGTCTTGTATATCCTATAATCGTTCTGGATGCATAATTCTTGATCTAAGCTTTTCGAAGTAAGATCAGGACATTATCTCCAATACGTTGTATGTTCTAGACATATTTAGAATAGGATTACAAAATGCTCCCACTAGCTCTGGCATTCATCCATGTTTTATCATTGCCTTTTGAAAACTCAAACAAGTGATTTTCATATCAAAGCAAAGACTCTAACATTGAGATGGCAACACAAGTCCACAAGTGGACTATTTAGGGTTTGTAGATTTCATTAGGATACTTATGATAGTGAAAGACCCTCGAAAATGTTGTGAGCATTTCCTCAGAAAATTCCTATTAAGGAATGTGGTCTTCACTTCCATCCAATATAGCCTAAAAGGCACTTATAAAATAAGTATCCGTGTGGACTTCAACATAACCACTGGGAGAATGTTTCTAGATGATACCTTCCTCATGGTCAATTATCGTGAAACCATTCCTACCAGTCGGTATTTGAAGTAGTCTACAAACTTATCCATGTTGGTCTATCTCCTTAAGGAACCAATCACACCTTGCGGGTTCACACCCAGGTGTAGGATCAACCAAGTCGAAAACTTGGATACCCAACATGGATAGCATCTCATATTTCATAACCTCCTTCCTCTTGGCGGACTCCAAGCCCACTACGCTTACCGGTAGTTGACGCATCCATCATGAATCATCATAAAGTTGTCTTCCTCAGACATAATGAATTATGTTTTTCTGGTCTTATGACAACTTCTACCAAGAGGTAATGAATTTTTATGCCAGGTTCTTCAGCATTGCCATGTTGAGTTTCAATCATTTCTGATTGGATTCTAGTGTCAACATCAGGTCCTTCCATTCAAGGTATACTTTACTCTCACATGCATCCATGGATATTAATTTAAGAGACTCTACCTTTGAGCAACTAACATCATGTTCTCACAAGGTTTGTCCAAACAAATATCCCATGGTCTTAGTAGAGTACCTAATGGGGTAATCACCTCTAGATCCTGGGTTCCTCTACCTCACGTCTAAACGTAGGCTAGACAATCCAGACTTTGGGATGGACAAAAAAGAATCCTCCTTTTCGTCATATCCTCGAAGGCGTTTATATGACCATCTTTGTTGTTTATAAGATTTAGAACTTATTGCCCACCATTTGGAGAATGACCCAAAACAATTTTGGATATAAAAGTGTAACCTATCACTTATCGGACCATATCAAAATGTCCAGTTCCTCATTTAGACGACCACATGTAACAATGTGTCTTAAGAGGAATGAATTGTGAGACAATCCCATAATTCTTATGATAGTCACATAATATAAAATTAAGGTACTCAACATCTTAACTAGATTCGAGTATCATAGTTGCATTGCCCTCTCAATCATGTACCTCGTTATGGTGAGTTTTGAACACCTCTAAGGTTTCAAAAACTAGTCCATTAAAATAGGCATACCATCCCTTCTACCATCACAGGTAAAGGTAACAAGGTATCTAAAGTTACTCCTTAATGTTTGCTTGAACGGGCAACACACTAAAAGTGTGAACGAAATCCAACAAGCTATGAATTCTCTCACATACTCAAGTGAAGGATGTTTAATTCATCTAGCATAACAAACAAGATATGCATTCAACATTTGACCCATGGTCAAAGGGTTCCAAGTTCGTAAACCTCACGGATCTTGGTGATGCAAGTCTTGTTTATATTGCCTAATCGACTTTCACAATAGGATACCTTATCAATACATTTATGATCGTTCTATTACTCCTTAAGCATAAGCTTATTTTAAATGCCACAACATGGATAAACTTTGAAATAAATCACCACTAATTTCAAAAGTCAAAGTAATATCCATCGTCAACAAAGGCGTTTAGATATAATGTTTCTAGCCATACCTGGCATAAACATACATCCACTAATTCCAATCCTCTCAATAGGGACAACAACTATGTTTCCCTTTTCGAATTCCAACTCTCCATGCCTCATCTGCCTACTTCTCTTTAAACACCTTCACTTTGTAACAAACAAATTTGTAACAAACGTGAGCATTATTGCTAGCGTTTAAAACCTAGCCTTTAGAAGTAGAAGAGCAATGGAGTTTGATCACGAATGTTCCTGAAGTCAAGGACCTAATTTCTCTTACTTATAAGTGATTTTAGCTCTTTCAGGCCCATAGGGCAGGCGTGGTGGCGCCAATTTTCCAATCTTTCCGTAGAAGTAGCAAATTACCCCTTGTGGAGTCTTATCTTGAGGCGCAATCTCATTGCCCTCTGACTTCACATATAAGATAGGCTTCGTAAAACCAAACTTTCCGTTTGAGGTCAATTTCTTCTTCTCGGTTTCTTGTTCCTTTAGCGGGAGTCGGTGAGGCGAGCCATACTTTGGCCATGCAAGACTTAGCAGTTCACAACATGCCATAATGCTTTATCAAGGACTTCTCCATATTGTGCATGTGATAGTTCACAATGAACCATTTACATTACTTGGCCAGGGACTTTGGAGAATATACATTCACCACAAGCTCCCTCCCTATGGAGAATCCATGCCTTTCCTGTAGGTCCACATACGCCTTCATCTCAAGGATATGGACACTAATATTCCCGCCTTCATGCATCCTTCAACCGATCAAGGCCACGAAGCACTTTTACATGCATATAGAGGTCTAGGTCGCGTTGGTAACATTTTGGCTCTAGAAGGGATTTCTCTAAAATGTGCAACTTTGACTCATGGTGGAGGACAAGCCTCAACGACCAATCCTAGTCCACGAAGTCCACACTAATGAGTATCTCCTTCTTTAGGAACGAGCGGAGTTTTAAGTTGAAGCGGTGTCGTTAACGTTTGCCATTTAAAGATATAAGAATACACGTTTTAGTTAGTTTTGATACAATCCTTGTTACGATAATTACCCATTTAGTTTATAAGAAAACCAATTATCTTAACAAGGGCTAAGAACCTTATTTCACTTCACTACATGACGGGTTTGCCGCGGATCACTTAATGAAGTTATTTAGGTCGGTAAACGCTTTACCAATTTTAATCCGAGACTACAACTCTTAGAAACTTGCGGGATCCATCAACACTCATAGCGTCGGTTTGGCATGTTTGATCCCTTCTAACACCAATTCCTCGTTAAGCCGCTTTGGCAACTCGGTATAGGCACGACAATTACCAAGGCGTATTAAGTTGGAATTGTAAATCGTCCGTCAAGATACACGGTGACACCCTTGACAATCATTGTCTCGTGCTAAGCTCGACAACCAATAATTTCAAGTCGCCACACTCACCTTCCACATAGATCCACATGGAACAACTCGTGCTTAGCTCGACAATCATCCCATGTATTACTAGATTCGGGTGGTGTCATCTTACGGGTGGCGTGTGATTTACTTTTGAGAAAAACGGGACTTATGTCTTTCCGGTTTAAAAAACCTCTTTTCAAGTTGATTAACAAAGAAGTGACTAAACACATTTTTCACTTTAATATAAACCAATTTATATTTATTTGTTAATCGTGAGCGCGCGGGGTTTGTTAAACAATTTAACAACTCTTGTGTTTTTATTATTTTGAAAAGTTTTCTAGCATGCGAAGGTCCTAAACAACCACGCAAGAAAATAACAAAATAAATCACAACCACGCACAAAACAAATATCCGGTAACATGCCCCTAAACCCTATGCGCCCTCCCTGTGAGCCAAACGGAGAGAGCAAGGCCAAACTAAGGACACAACCAAATGGCCTCGCGAGATGTGCTCCCACTGAATCCGTCATCTCTAAATGATCCACCAGATCCAATATAGCCGAGACGTCCCTACCACGACTCTCGATGGTTGTCCTCGGTCTTCATTTCACAATTACAAACAATTTGAAAAGAAACGGCATGCAAGCCGCGATTGCTATTCTAAGCTACTTACAACAAGTACAAAGGAAAGCAATGGTATGCAAGCCATAATAAATTTACAAATTTACAAACCGAAATAAGTATTATTACAAACCATTGTGACTAAAAGTCACCAAGTGAATGAATACATAAATAAACAACCAAACAACCAACACATGGTGTGCCACAACAAAACCATGCGAAATCTATCTCGATTAAGATTGTTCAAACAAGCAAAGCACTCAAGGAACAAAAGGAACAATCCTTGTACATATGCATTAGTATCCCAAACACTTTGACAACACATATTCATATATACACAATATAAGTATATGCATGTGTGCATTTTATGCCAAAACCACCCAAAATATACGAATCAAGACACATAAACGGGGCTTTTCAAGTGTCCAAACAAAAGGACAGATTCTGGAAAAACAAAATCGAAAGGTGCTAAAACCGAAAATTTATTTCTTTTATAAACAAGGATAAAAACACTGTTCACGAGACCTTCACGGCCCAGAAGCCTTCACGGGCCCTCACGGCCCGTGAAGCCCATGAACTCTACGACTCTGACACAGTCAAACCCTTTCACGAGCGACACCCCATGAAGCCACTCGTGTAGTTTTCACGACCCGTGAAGCCAAAACCTTCACGGCCTTCAAAGTGCAATTTCTTTGTAGAGATGGCTCTGATACCACTGTTGGAACTCGTGGTAGGCACAAACGCAGCGGAAGCACACAAGAAAGAAGCGTGCAAGACATAAAATGAAAGCACACACAAAGCCCACAACTAGTTCCAATGGTGGAACACACTACATAGCAAATTGCAACTAAAGAACAAGAAGAAGAAGGAAGAAAGTACCTCCTTACCATGCCTGGAAATTGACCTCCATATGTGTGGGATGAGCTTGAGGAAACAAAGGGCTTCCTCCTCCATTGCTAGTCCACACCAAGAAGAATTTGATCCCCAAATGCTAGTGAACCATAGATGGACATCCTATAACGACTTCATCATCTGGAACAGCCCATGTAGCAACTCCTCATGCACCATTGATCTTCATCATCACACTCAAGATCACCAACTTAGTGTTAGAAGCATGAAATCTTTGGAGCCAAGAGAGAATATCAAGTAGAAAGAGTTGTGTTGTATTCTATTGTGTTCATCTGCACCTAACCTACCTCAAGACTCCCTTTTGGCCGGCCATAAAGCAAGCAACTTGATTGGACCATCAAATGGTCCAATAATACACAAGTGTCACTACAACTACCCCTTTCACGACCCCTCACGGGCTCTCATGGGCCGTGAAGCCTAAGTGCGCCACGAGGGGACTTAGAACTCCACGAGCTGTGTCGCCCGGTCGAGACTCGTGAGGGCATCTCCTTCACGACCCCTCACGACCTCGTCACGGGCCGTGAAGCCCAAAGGCATCAAGACGCGTGGCGGCCGTCGATCAATCGTTAGGGCAGCCTACTTCACGACCCGTGGAGCATCCTTCACGGTTGTGAAGCCCCGAATCAAAACACTTTTGATTCTTTGACATTCTTCTTCCACATTAAGCTGTCGGGATCAATCCTTGGCGTGTGACCCAATAGGCTCGCGCTTCATTAGCAGTGATACTGGCATACGTGTGTCAGTGGGTAGATTCCAACAAATTTGGGATTGACGAAGCCTTCTGGACGAGACACATACACCTCCTCCTTGAGGATACTATTTAAGAATGCTGTCTTGACGTCCATTTGAAAAACCTTAAAGCTTTTGTAGGTAACATAGGCTAAGAATATTCTTATGGCTTCTATCCTAGCTACAGGAGCAAATGTTTCATCATAGTCTATTCCCTCCTGTTGGTTGTAACCCTTAGCAACCAGCCTAGCTTTGTTTCTAACAACTATTCCATCGGAATCCCGTTTGTTTTTAAAAATCCACTTGGTACCAACCACTGATTTATCTTCTGGAAGTGGTACAAATCTCTAAACTTTGAGTCTTTCAAACTGATTAAGTTCTTCTTGCATTGCAATGACCCAATCAGCATCTTGTAAAGCATCAGAGACTTTGGTGGGTTCAATCATAGATAGGAAACTAGAATAAAGGCACTCATTTGCCCTTGCAGAACGAGTCCTTACCCCATCTTGAACATTTCCTATAATTTGAGATTCTGGATGGGATTGTGTCCATCTTATTCCTCGGGGGTTTTGGATTGGAGGAAAGAACTCATTTAAACGGTTTGTAAGATCAATATCTTCCTTAGTTGATATTGGGGTTTGAATCATAAACAGGAGTACCCTCATAAACCGGCTCATGAGGAACTATAACTGGATTGACAGTTGACGTAGACTTAGAATCCACGGTTGGTTATGAAGACGAGTTATCAACCTCCATTGCAGTTGTAGCAGGAGACACTGCCTCATTCATGTCACCGGCATTTGGAACATTAGATTCAAGCTATAAGAAGTCAAATAAGAAATCTAAATTGTGCTATGATGAATTAGGATTTGTATTTGTTTCTTTTCTTTGAAGTATTGGTCCTGAACTGACTTGTCCAGAAGCAACTTCCTTTTCTTTTTGTAAAGTGTTAACATCCAACATATCATCAAATGTAACATTTATAGTTTCATTAACATAGTTGGTTCTTTTATTTAACACCCTGTAGGATTTAGACTCGTGTAAATAACGTAGGAAAGTTGCTTCATCAGCCTTGGCCTCAAATTTTCCTAGATTATCCTTTTCATTACGTACAAAGCACATATTACCAAATATATGAAGATATTTGATATTAGGCACAATGCCATTTGCAAATTCATAAGGAGTTTTATTGAAACGCTTATGGATGAAAGAACGATTATGTGTCTAACATGATGTGCTAACTGCTTCAGCCTAATAGGAAGGCGGGAGACCGGAATAAGATAGCATAGTACGAGCAGTCTCAACCAGAGTTCGGTTGCATCGTTCCACCACTCCATTCTGTTGTGGAGTTTATGCTGCAGAAAATTGAAGTAAGATCCCCACTTGGTCACGGTAGTTAGACAAGATTTTGTTCTTGAACTCAGTTCCATTATCCGTTCGAATGGAGGCAACACTGTGTTCAAACTTGTTTTGTTGTTGTTTGATGAAGTTGATGATAGTAGGAGTTGCTTCATCTTTTGACCGTAAGTACTTGACCCAAGTATACCTAGAGTAATCATCAATAATGAGTAGGATATACTTCTTCCCATTGCGTGTTTGAACTCTCATCGGACCACATAGATCCATGTTAAGAAGCTCCATTGTTTTCTTTGTACTGGAGTCTTGCTTGGCCTTGTGAGATGAACGTTTCATCTTCCCTTTTTCACAATCTGCACACAGATGGTATTTGCTGAATTTTAACTTAGGCAGGTCTCTCACCGGATCTCTAGTAACCAGTTTGTTGATGTTGTGAAAGTTGAGATGTGAGAGTTTCCTGTGCCACTACCAAGTTAAGTCCGATGAGGCCTTACTGAGTAGACAAACGAGGGTGTATTGTTCAGACAGATGGAATACAAGTTAGACTTCCGTGTACCTGCTAGAAGCATATCACCTATTTCTGGTTTCAGTGAACATGAGTTCTTTTTAAAAGTGACCTCCAAGTCTTTGTCACAAAACTGGCCAATGCTAAACAAATTATGACCCAGTCCTTCTACAAAAGAAACCTTCTTTATTTTGATACTTTTCTTTACTATATCTCCGTACCCCAGAATCGGTGCTACATTGTCACCTGTCATATGCTTGGTTCGACCTGAGTCCAGGTACCAGAGATTAGGTTGCTGCACACAGAAAAGAATGAAGGTTTAGGTCCCCATGTTGTAATTGGTCCTTGCGTGTTAGGTGACACATTGGTGTCAACAACCTCTTGAAAAATGCAATGTATTCTTGTCTGGGTTTTCCATTGAATCTTTTGTTCTTCCTTATTAAATTTTGAGGTTTTAATCCAGAATAGATCAAGAACAATGTGAGATTCAATGTTAAGTGGGATCTCTCCTTTTTCAAGACTTGTTGGTGTGACTGTGTCCTTGAGATCCACTACCTGAACCATGTCTTTTTGTTGCTAAATTTGAAGCATTTTTGGTTTTGCAACTGTTTGAGATTTAGATGCTTGCTTGATGGTAACAGGTTTGTAAATTATGGTGGGTGTGTTGGATTCTTTGGTTTTGTTGGTTTTTGTAACATCCTGAAATGGGGCCTAGTAGAACGTAGGCATTGGGATATGTTACACGTGAATTTTTATGTTAATTGATTGGTATTTAATGGTTAATTTGATTAATTAATTATTTACTTAATTAATATGGATTATATATATATAAGTATGTATGTATACGGTGATATGTGTGTGTGCATGTGCTTAGTATTTTAAAACCATGACACCCCATGCTCAATTAAGATGTATACGTGGGTGTGTGTTGGTATTACTTTACATTGAAGTTATTATTGTGTGTGTAAAGTGAGTGTGAAACCGAGAGAAAAGAAGAAAGGAAGAAAGAAGAGCAACAATCGGAATTCTGATTTCTTGATTGTGTGATTCAAGTTTCAAAGGTTGATGATTATTTCATGATTCTTGCTAACATGCTAGTGGTTATAAGCATGCTACGTTTTTAAGTGGGTTTTGTTATCATATGAAGTAATCGGATTTGATGTTCTTGGTGTTCTTATGGTTTTATTGTGTTTAATATGCATGCTTGCATATTTAAACATGTTTATATGTGTTTATATGAACTTGTATGTGAGTTGTATAAACTGGAAAGATGAATTATACAAGCTTTGAATCTGTCGGATTCATGGAAGTGTTGAATGTTGCAGATTTTAATGTTGATGGTGAAATCCGGGTGTTGAATCTGGAACTCAGAATCCGATACTCATGAAAACCGGATGTGTGAAATCCTAATGCCGAAATCCTATGGTTTGAATCCGAATATGGAATCTTAGTGTTGAAATCCGAGTAGCATGGAAAATCCGTTTGTACCAAGTGAAATCCGAAGGAAGTATCGGATTCCTTCAAATCCGATACAAAGTGTCGGATTCCGATAATGGTTGCGGATTTGGTGCAAATCCGATGGTAGTGTTGGATTTCTCATGAAATCCGACAGTTTTGGCTTGTTGTTTTGCATTGTATGATGCTATGAGATATATGTGTATTTATATGTGAATCTTACATGTTTGTGTTTGATTAAAGGATATAAATATATGATTGATACATATATTTATGAATTGACTACGTGTTGATTAAAGGACAGACAAGGATCGGTAACATTAGATCACTGAGTGGAATATCTGAGAATCAGAGGTGAGTGGATGTTCGGTCACGGGTGATATTAGTTGTACTGGTTTTGTTGCAACTATTGTTGGATAGATTGTATATCTGTTGGATAATTAACTGTGAATGTTAATTCCTGTATTCTATGATATGTATACGTGTTGGAAGGGAAGTCAGTTTACGACTGGGCTTATGGCCTGGGTTCATTTGCTATTGGCTAACCAGTATCAGGACCTTGGGATGCATTTGTTGCTACCAGAGGATGATACTGTGTGAGGATAGCAAATGGACTATCGGTAAACCTTTGCTTTGGCCGGCATTGGTTGTAGGTTCCTACAGAACCGCCGGTCTTCCTAGGGTGCTTATTTGTGGTTGTTGATATCATGCGGTTCCGGCTAATATATCTAGTTTGTGATACTCCATTCACTTAGCTTTGTGCTAATCCCCCACCTCTCACTCTTTTTACAGGTTTTGGTAAGTCAGCGGCTCGGCTGAGAGTGGTTAGCTTAGGGAGTAATCACCTAGAACTCTGATAATGTATTTGTGACGAGCCGTGTTTTGTAATACTGATATTTTGTAAACAGTGGTTTGTAATTAGTTGTAATTATTTTGATGTTTAAAACGCTTCCGCTGTGTAATTAAAAGTTAAAATTTTTTGGTTAAAAATACGGTGTAACAAGTTTGGTATCAGAGTCTTGGTTTGGCAGTGTAGGCACAGTGGAAGTGTTACATTCCCAAATCATGGCTCGTGGTAGGTTGATTACTCCTTGGGTGTGGGATTGGGGTGAATTGGAGAGGGTGGAGTTAGTATGTTGTGTACTAACGGATTTATCTAATAAATCATGAGGTGAGGTGATTGTTACAGATAACAATGGCTGGACGTGATTACTAAACCGGTACCCCTACTGTCCCAACTATAGTTATGGTCCCTACTACAACTGTTGAGATTCCAACCAATGCTGGTACATCTGGTACAACAGTTGATGACAGGGATGAGTACATATTCCAACTAGAAGGTCAGCTGCAAGATTTGAGATCGGAATTAGAGCAGCAGAGGCAGGCTCCAGCAGCACAACCACCAGTTACTTCTGTAGCTTCAACAACTGTTGCGATACCCCCTATCTTTCCAGAAATAACTACATTGGCAGAGGTTCCTCCAATGTCAATGACAATACCACCATTTACTCAACTGATGACACAACCTTTCTATTATCCACTGTTTCCTCAGGGGCCCTATCCGCAAGGATCTGTTCCATAGGGGTCGATACCACAGGTATCTTATTCGTATCCATTTATGGGATTTCCACTAGGTATGGGATACAGGCAGCCATGTACTTACAAGACTTTCTTGGATTGTAAACCAGATGAATACCATGGAAGTACGGATCCCAATGTTACTTTGAATTGGCTGAGGGATACAGGGAGGATTTTGGATGCTTGTAACTGTGAGGAGGAGATGAGAGTTTGTTTTGCCACTCGTATGCTCAAAGGCAAAACAATGGTTTGGTGGGATTCCATTACCACACATTTATCGAGAGCACAAATGGATTCAATTACTTGGAATCAATTTCAAGATAAATTGTGTGAACAATACTACAACGCCTTCGAACGGAATAAAATAAGGCAGGAGTTCATGGAACTGAAGATGACAATGAAGATGACGGTGGATGAACTGATTGAGCAGTTCAACTCTAAGCTGAGGTTTGTATCTCAGTGGGTGCCTGATGAATCTTCCCAGGTTCAGCACTTTATCGGGGCATTGTTGCTAGAATACAGGAGCACCACGAGATTGGTTGGATCTCTGTCCCAGGCTTTCACCTTGGCAAAATCTGCTGAGGGGGACATCCAAGCCAAAGACAAACAGAGCAAGGAGGAGGTGGCTTTGCAGAAGCCGAGGTATGATCAGGCTGGGGGTAGCCAGCAAAAGAAGAAATGGCAGGGTAACCAATCCGAGGGCAGTCAGAATAGAAAAGCTCCTACAGGGGATTCGGGGAGTAAATCTCAATGGTGCACAAGGTGCAGGGCTACTCACACTGGGCAGTGTACTACTCAGACTATGCGATGTTTGAGATGTGGAACGCATGGGCACGAATCTAAGGATTGTCGGTACCCTCGAAATGTATGCTGGAATTGTCACCAGGAGGGGCACAGGGTGGGTGATTGCCTTACAGGGAGAAGACAAGTGGCAGGGACTGGGTCTGGGACAGGGGCAGGGGCGGTTGGGGGCTCGTCTTCAACAGTTGGGCAGAAAAAGAAGAATCCTCCAACTTCGAAGGGCAGGGCGTTCCAGATGATTGTAGATGATGCTACTGCCACAGATGACATGATCACCGGTACGTTCTTTATAAACTCCTTACCTGCTCGTCTATTGTTTGATTATGGAGTGAATCGCTCCTTTATTTCTGTAGCATTTTGTGCAAAGTTAAATTTGCCTACTACTAGTATCTCTGTGCCGATTGATATAGAAGTAGCAGATGGTAAGATAGTGCATGTTACGACTTCTGTGACGGGTGCTGAGATTGACATAGATGGTAAGTGCTTTCCTGTATCATTCTTGTTGATGCCATTAGCAGGGTTTGAGGTGGTTTTGGCGATGGATTGGCTGAGTAAGCACAGGGCGAGTATTAAATGTCATAGGAAGCTGATTTTGTTTCTGTTATCTGATGGGTCGCGTGTGGTGGCTCGAGGGGAAAGGAACAAGTCTGTGTTTCCTATCATTTCGATGTTGAAAGCCAAGAAATCCTTGAGTAAGGGATGCGATTGTTTTCGGGCATATGTGATTGATGCTAGAAAAGAGAAACGGGCATTTACTGATGTACAAGTTGTATCAGAATTTCCTGAGGTATTTCCGGATGAGTTTCCTGGGTTACCTCCCGTTCGAGAGGTAGAGTACAAGATTGATTTGATACCAGGTTCTAATCCAGTGGCTAGATCTCCTTATTGGTTGGCTTCTTCAGAGATAAGGGAGATGATGACGCAGATTCAGGAGTTGTTGAATAGGGGATTTATTCGTCCGAGTTCTTCACCGTGGGGTGCACCAGTCTTATTTGTGAAAAAGAAAGATGGTACTCTGCGAATGTGTATTGATTACAGAGAACTGAATAAGCAGACGGTGAAGAATAAATACCCTCTGCCCAGGAATGATGATTTGTTTGATCAGTTGCAGGGTGCTTCGTATTTCTCGAAGATTGATTTGAGATCGGGTTATCATCAGGTACGAGTTTCTGACGGGGATATTGCTAAGACTGCTTTTTGTACCATGTATGGCCATTATTAGTTTTTAGTCATGCCGTTCGGTTTGACTAACGCACCTGCAGTGTTTATGGATTTGATGAACCGGGTTTGTCGACCGTTCTTGGATAAATCTGTGATAGTATTTATTGACGACATTCTGGTTTATTCGAAATCTGAAGCTGATCACGAGGTTCATTTGAGACAGGTTCTTGAAACTCTAAAGCGGGAGCAATTGTATGCCAAGTACTCGAAGTGTGAATTTTGGATGTTGGAAGTTCACTTTCTAGGGCATGTCATTTGCAGTGATGGAGTCAAGGTTGATCCGGCAAAGATAGAAGCGGTAATGAACTGGGAGGCTCCGAAATCGCCTTCTGAGATTAAAAGCTTCTTGGGATTGGCTGGGTATTATAGAAGATTCATTAAAGACTTTTCTAAGATTGCGAATCCCATGACTAAACTAACTCGCAAGGAGGTTCCATTTCAATGGAGTGATGAACAGGAAAGAGCTTTTCAGACGTTGAAATGACTCTTGTGCCAAGCTTCTATTCTTGCTTTACCGGATGGGTCAGATGACTTCATAGTTTACTGTGACGCGTCATTGGCAGGGTTAGGTTGTGTGTTGATGCAATGGGATAGAGTGATTGCGTATGCTTCTAGTCAGTTGAAACCGAATGAGAAGAACTATCCAACCCATGATTTAGAATTGGCAACTATGGTTTTTGCGTTAAAATTGTGGAGACACTATCTTTATGGTACAAAGTGCGTCATATGTACGGATCACAAAAACCTACAGTATGTATTTTCGCAGAAAGAACTCAATATGCGACAGAGGCGATGGCTCGAACTTATAAAAGACTATGATTGCGAGATTCGCTATCACCCCGGGAAAGCCAACATGGTAGCCGATGCTTTGAGTCGCAAGGGAGTTAGTGAACATGTCAAGTTTATGCGAATTGAAATAGTCTCTGACTTGATTGACAGATTAAAGGCAACTCAGTTGGAAGCCTTGAAGGATGAAAACCTGAAGTCTGAGATTATGACTAAGAAGAAGAATGATCTAACTCATGATTCTAGAGGATTAAAGGTTTATCAATCCCGTGTTTGGGTGCCTATGCTTGGAGGTCTCCGAAGTTTAATTATGACTGAGGCACATAAATCGAGACTATATGTTCATCCAGGTAGCACAAAAATGTATAACGATCTAAAGGTGTTGTATTGGTGGCCTACAATGAAGACAGATGTTGCACAGTTTGTGGAGGCTTGCCATATTTGTGCACAGGTTAAGGCAGAGCACCAGAAACCCTATGGATCACTTAAACAGTTGCAGATTCCAGAGTGGAAGTGGGAGCACATAACGATGGATTTCGTAACGAAACTTCCATGTACGCATAGAAATAATGATATGATTTGGGTGATCGTTGATAGATTGACCAAGAGTGCTCACTTATTGGCTACCAGTGAGACGGCATCACTCAGTAAGTTGGCTCAGTTGTATATTGATGAAGTTGTTTCCCGACATGGTATACCGCTTTCGATTGTGTCAGATAGAGATTCCAGGTTTGTGTCGAACTTCTGGAACAGTTACAACGAGAGTTGGGTACACGGGTGAATCTGAGTACAGCTTACCACCCACAGAAAAACGGGCAATCAGAGAGAACTATTCAGACACTCGACGATATGCTGCGGGCATGTGTGTTAGAATATGGGGGTTCTTGGGATTCCCATCTGCCGTTGGTTGAATTCGCGTATAACAATTCTTACCATTCGAGAATCGGTATGCCGCCTTATGAGATGTTATATGGTCATCGCTGCCGGGTGAGAAACAGTATGCAGGGCCTGATATTGTGCAGATCATCACAGACAAAGTGGCTATTGCGCGAGATAAATTAAAAGCTGCGAGGGATCGACAGAAGATGTATGCTGATCCACGTCGTAGGTTAGTGGTATTCATTGAGGGGGGGTTGGTTTATCTGAAAGTTTCTCCGTGGAAGGGGGTTATCCATTTTAGGAAGCGGGGAAAGTTAGCTCCGTGTTATATTGGGTCATTTCGTGTCCAACGGATGGTAAATGATCAGACGGTATGTTAAAGTCAGATTCTACCTCTACATGATCTTAAAGTGGATTCCAGCAAGAGGTTGGTGGAAGAACCCGTAGAACTATTGGTTCGGAAAGTGACGAAATTGCGAAAGAAACAGATTCCGATGGTTTTGGTTAAGTGGAAACATAGTTTGGGTTCAGACTTGACGTGGGAAACCGAGGCCGATATGAACGCTCGTTACCCGCAGTTGTTTAATGATGAATAGATTCCGAGGACGGAATCCAGTTTAAGGGGGGAAGATTTGTAACATCCTGAAATGGGGCCTAGTAGAACGTAGGCATTGGGATATGTTACACGTGAATTTTTATGTTAATTGATTGGTATTTAATGGTTAATTTGATTAATTAATTATTTACTTAATTAATATGGATTATATATATATAAGTATGTATGTATACGGTGATATGTGTGTGTGCATGTGCTTAGTATTTTAAAACCATGACACCCCATGCTCAATTAAGATGTATACGTGGGTGTGTGTTGGTATTACTTTACATTGAAGTTATTATTGTGTGTGTAAAGTGAGTGTGAAACCGAGAGAAAAGAAGAAAGGAAGAAAGAAGAGCAACAATCGGAATTCTGATTTCTTGATTGTGTGATTCAAGTTTCAAAGGTTGATGATTATTTCATGATTCTTGCTAACATGCTAGTTGTTATAAGCATGCTACGTTTTTAAGTGGGTTTTGTTATCATATGAAGTAATCGGATTTGATGTTCTTGGTGTTCTTATGGTTTTATGGTGTTTAATATGCATGCTTGCATGTTTATATGTGTTTATATGAACTTGTATGTGAGTTGTATAAACTGGAAAGATGAATTATACAAGGTTTGAACCTGTCGGATTCATGGAAGTGTTGAATGTTGTGGATTTTGGTGTTGATGGTGAAATCCGATTCTAGTGAAATCCGGGTGTTGAATCCGGAACTCAGAATCTGATACTCATGAAAACCGGATGTGTGAAATCCTAATGCCGAAATCCTATGGTTTGAATCCGAATGTGGAATCTTAGTGTTGAAATCCGAGTAGCATGGAAAATCCGTTTGTACCAAGTGAAATCCGAAGGAAGTATCGGATTCCTTCAAATCCGATACAAAGTGTCGGATTCCGATAATGGTTGCGGATTTGGTGCAAATCCGATGGTAGTGTCGGATTTCTCATGAAATCCGACAGTTTTGGCTTGTTGTTTTGCATTGTATGATGCTATGAGATATATGTGTATTCATATGTGAATCTTACATGTTTATGTTTTATTAAAGGATATAAATATATGATTGATACATATATTTATGAATTGACTACTAATGGTTGGTTGTTGTGTTCTCAGGGACAAACAAGGCTCAGTAACATTAGATCACTGAGTGGAATATCTGAGAACCAGAGGTCAGTAGATGTTCGCTCACGGGTGATATTAGTTGTACTAGTTTGGTTGCAACTATTGTTGGATAGATTGTATATCTGTTGGATAATTACCTGTGAATGTTAATTGTTGTATTCTGTGATATGTATACATGTTGGAAGGGAAGTCAGTTTACGACTGGGCTTATGGGCTAGGTTCATTTGCTATTGGCTAATCCGTATCAGGACCTTGGGATGCATTTGTTGCTACCAGAGGATGATACTGTGTGAGGATAGCAAATAGACTATCGGTAAACCTTTGCTTTGGCCGGCATTGGTTGTAGGTTCCTGCAGAACCACCGGTCTTCCCAAGGTGCTTATTTGTGGTTGTTGATATGATGCGGTTCTGGCTGATATATTTGTTTTGTGATACTCCATTCACTTAGCTTTGTGCTAATCCCCCACCTCTCACTGTTTTTACAGGTTTTGGTAAGTCAGCGGCTCGGCGGAGAGTGGTTAGCTTGGGGAGTAATCACCTAGGACTCTGATAATGTATTTGTGACGAGCCGTGTTTTGTAATACTGATATTTTATAAACAGTGGTTTGAAATTAGTTGTAATTACTTTGATGTTTAAAACGCTTCCGCGGTGTAATTAAAAGTGAAAGTTTTTTGGTTAAAAATACGGTGTTACAGTTTTATCTTTTGAGCTAGAAATTTTTGATGATTTTGACTTTGCCTTTGAGAGAAACTTGGTACGTTGTGATTGAGATTTCCTTCTTTTGGATTCGGTATTATTCCAAGCCTTTAAAAACTGTTTGTACTATCCTTTTCTATATGCTTCTAACTCTTGAATTGTGATTAATCTATTTTCATAGTTCCAAAAATTCATGAGTTTGAGACCATGTTTGGTCACCCACTGATGAATGATTATTCCGTGTGATGTAATAAAGGGCGAATTTATTTGATTCGACCCTTTTGGTCTCCAATTCTCACATACACGAATTCCCATTTGTTTTCTAAGCCGATCATATTTACATTTGTATTCACAATGACCATGCAAACAGCCATGACTTGTGCAAAAACGAGTACTTGCTTTCATTTCATTGTTGGAAAGTGAAATACAATGACTAAAGAAATTGGAAATGTGATGACACTTCGTTGAAAAGTTAAAACAAGGCTTAGAGAAACTAGGTGGAAACTTTCTTCTGTCTTCATTCTTGGAAAAATTTCTTTCGGTGTTGTCTAATCTCCTCACATCTGAAACAGTTGAAAAGTGGTTAGTTGTGAGTAGTTTTGAGCTCTTTTTGATAACTTTTGTTGGTGACTTTGATTTGTATTTGGGAGAGATTTTGAGATTGGCTTTAGGAATGGCATTTGGTTGCCTTTTGGTGATTTTAGGTGATTTGTGATTTGTTCTTGGAATCCATGAATCTTCCACCTTTGTCTTACCTTTTCCTTTTCTAGTATACTTTCTCGTTGGTTGGGAAGTAGAAGGAATAGAAGTGCCTGTCAAGGTTTCCCTTTTACAGTGACATAAAAGAATCTTTTCTAATTCTTTTACTTCCTTTTCTACATCATGAGTGATGATAGTTTGAAAATAATAAGCTACAAGTGTTTCGAGTTGACTTTGTAAAACCATATGTGGTATATATACTCTGGCTTCTAGGACCACTTGTGGCTTTTTAAGATCATCAGGATAGGTGAAACCAATATGCTCATCTATCTTACTGAGCTTTTGAGGCTCAGATGAGATAGATTCATTTAATTCCTGATAGTCAAAAGGAATTTCAGATTTTAGTTTTGAATTTCTTTTAAAATCTTCTTCCACAACCTCTTCTTCTTGACCAACAAATACCATGTTTTTAGTGATGCCAACATTCATTAAGTTGAAATCATATAATTGTTTGGCCGTCACTTTCTCACTGATTCTAGGGTTTTTAAATGCAAGACCATCATAGGTCCATTTTGAGAATTTTCGTTCTTTGGATTTATTGACAAAAATGGTTTGTTCTGTTTGACCCCTTTTTATCAGTGTATCTGCAAGTTCTTTGATTTTCGAGTACAATTCACCCTTCTCTTTGATAATGAATTTTGTGTCATTTTATGCACTTATCTTTTCTGCTTTAAGGTCATGTATTTGGGTGCTCATGTTTGCAGTCAACCTAATCAGTTCATTTTCTTTTTCAATGATTTTGGTTTTGAGTTCTTCAATTTCTTTATCAACCTGGAAAGATTCCATTTGCTGATTTCTTATGATTTCTTTTAGTTTTTCTTTATTTGATTTAGATTTTTGTACCTTTTTCTCTAACTTTTTCATGCGTGACATGATGACGTGAACATGTTCCATGCTCAGACCATAACCTGTTAAGGAGTTAGAGTGTACCTCATCATTAGCATTTTCAGCATCAAGCTCTTCATCATCTGTATTGTCATAGTGTGCCTCTGGCTCTTCGTCTTCTTTAGAAAATTCATCATGAACATCAGCCAATAGGCAAAATTGTGCGTGTGCTTCCTCATCCAGATCACTATCATCAGTATCGGTGAGGTACTGGTCTTCTTCAACCATCATGGCCTTTCCTACACTTTTTCTTTTTGCTAGCCTGAGTTTCTACTTATAATACTCAGCATCTTTCTTCTTCTTTTGAGTGCAGTCTTTTATGAAGTGGCCATTTCCCCCACAATTGTAGCATTTTCGTTTTTCTTTCCTTTCCTCCTTGGCAAACCTACGTTTCATAACAACCTTGAAGTTTTCTAGTCTTTGAGACCCAGAAGTGCACCTTTATCGATTATTGGTTTTGGAATACCTATTCTTGAATGCCTTTATGATGAATGACATGGCCTTTATGACTTGTTCCATTTCTGTGCCATTAGACTAATCAGATTCTGAGTCAGACTGGGCTACTTGTTTGTATTTTTGTGTTCTAGATGACTTGCGGGTTGATGGTTCTGTAGCTACAAGGGCTAAGGAATCAACAGAAAGTCTGGGAGATGACTTTGAGACCTCATCCTGGTATTGCTGAAGGTCCTCAAAGATATTATGGTATGTGACAAATGTAAGGTTTCTATTGATGTGTCTGTAAAGCTTCACATGCTCTTTCCATTTAGGACCTAGAGCTCGAAGAAACACGTAGTTAATATCCAAATCTGTCCTTTCAACTTTGTTGGTTCTATGTTTATTCTGGAGCTCGCAAAAACGACTGTAAGTGTCGATTAACAGTTCGTTTTCCTTAGCAGTGAATTCGTGAAACATGTTCACCAATTGTGTTCGTTTTATATGTTCTCCTTGCTCAGTTCCTTGCAATTGTCTTTTGATCTCGTCCTAGATTTCTTTGGCTATTGCTAAAATGTCAACTTTCATGTACATCTCAGAAGATAATCCTTGTTTGAGATAATACTTAGCAAGCCTATCTGCTTTCTTCCTTTCCTTTTCAGCAGCATTCTTCTCGTCATGAGTTTTCTATCTTACCACTCCAGGAATTGGAGGGTTATTATCAGGTTGTGCATCAATGATTCTGTAGAATTTCTTATCTCCGTTGAGAATAGAATCAATCATCATCTCACCATACACTTCGTTGTGTTGCAGAAAGTCCATAAACCTCCCTTTCCATACTAAGTAGTCATTGAGGAAGAGAAAAGGTGGTTTCGAGTCTATGCCAATGGTCAAAATCTCGTTGGAACTTGACATTTTTGTTTAATTGCTTGAAAGTTTAGAAGTGATCGTTAACTTGAACAAGTTGGTGATTAATGTTCGAAGATGGTTTCTTTGAAGTGTTTTGTAGATGGTTTCTTCGACTTGGAAGTATTGGTTCGAAAAGGTGAATTCGAAGTGAATTAATCAAGGAATTCGAAGTAAACTCTGAAGTTGACTTCGAATGGAACAGTTGTATTTAGGCGTCGAAAGAATGTTGCAAAGTGCTTTCGAACAAGTGATATTCGAATACGAATTGTGGCAAGTATTAGAAATTTGTTTTCAGAGTGTATTTGGAACGGAGAACACGCTCGAAGTTAATGCGTTTCAGATTCCAAGTGGATTTGTAACTCAATGAACGCGCTCGAAGTCAAGGTGTGAAAGTGAATTTCGAGTTGGAAGTTCACTTGGGGGGGGTTTTTGTCCGCTTGAAGTTGTCTAGAATGTGTTTCGAACTTGGAACTTGTGGTATTGATTTCGAACTCGAAGTGTTAAGGCTTCAAATTCAAGATGTGTTTCCTTCGAATTTGAGAAAATATACACTCGAAGTATACTGTGAGCAACAAATTCCGGATTTTTAGGGATTTGTTCTCAACTGCCAAGCTCGAAGTTTTCTTAGAAATAACTAACCCACTCGAAATCAACTGTAAAACACCAAAAACTTCGAAATGTTAATCCAACTCGATCAAAAACTCAGATCTAGGCTGTTCTTCATCATCTTCAAGTGTTCTTGACTGAAATTTTTAATTTTTATAAAAAACAATGAGAAACCACTCGAATTTTATATCCTTTAACTCGCAATCCTTTGTAGATCAATAATATCCCAATAATCCCATCATCCTCATGAAATATGATGATCTTTTGAAGCAAAAACCGTAGATGTTTCCACGAAAAAACTTCAAAAGCTCAATCAATTATGATCCAAATCAAATCGCAGATGATTGTTTTCGAACTCAGAGTTGATTTAGAAATGAATGGAATCAGATTTAACACGAAATACACTCAAACCTTCTTAACATCGAATTCTGAACAGTAACCTCTTCGATGTAACCTGTTACTCGATGATTCACCCAATCATGAGCCAAATATATCAAGTTAGGCTCTGATACCAATTGAAAGGTTGAATTTATGATGGAGAACCTTCAAGTAATTGTGTAGAGAGAAGATGATAATAGAGAGAAACACACACTACACCTTTTGCTTTGAAAAATTAATATCTCACATATTGTCCCAAAAAGCGTTGCAAGGCCAAGGGGCCTAATACCTATTTATAGGCTACGCCTATAAAGTAGGCTTTCCTACATTTTCTAAACATAACAATGAGCCAAGATTTGGGAATGCATCACTCTAGCCGTGTCTGCATCGCCAAACCAAGGCTCTGATACCAAACTTGTAACACCAAAACCTCAAGCCAAATTTTTTTTTAAATTGCAGCGGAAGCGTTTTCTAATTTCATTAAACAAACACCCACAAAGTACAAAGTACCATTTACAAAATACTACATCAACTTGTGTTAAAAAAGATTATAAAATACGGTTCGTCTCTTCTCAAAGTACAATATTAGAGCGTTGGTCAAATTCCCCTTCCCATAAGCACAACTAAACAGCAAATCACACAATCCTGCAAAAAGCAATCAACCATGGGGAATTAGCACTAAGCTAAGTGAATAGAAGCAACAAAAAAGCTACCAACAACAACAGTTCACAACTGAACTTCTGAGCAACAATCACCAACAATCCGTCTATTCAACAATCTCTCAAATCTCGAGGACCGGCGGTTCTGCCGAACCCAAAACCAGTACGGGCCAAAGCAAAGGTTTACCGATAGCCCTCTGCCGATTGGCACAGTGAAATTCCCCTCTAATACAACACATGCATCAGGAGGACTACCACTGTTCGACCAACCGCAGACGAGCCTAGCTCTTTCAACAACAGCTAACCCCAACTAGCCCTTTCACAGAAGCTGATCACTACCAACCCGTTTAAACATCATAATTAATGTTTCTAATCATCATAATCATATCCAATCCATTTCAAACATCAAAATACACGAAACCCACATATCAAGTTAAGCATCTAAAAGCTTCATAGCAACATCAATGGTATTTCTCACCAAACACATGAAAACATAATCAGAAACATAACCAAATAATTAGTAACACATAAGGATCATAAGCTAACCTTTGTTTTGAATTATGAACCAACAATTTTTCACTTTGAAATTTCAAGTTTTTATCTCTTCTTTCTTTCTTCCTCTCAAAGAAACACAGACACACACACACACACACACACTTTCACCAGCCAATAATTCAAATGAAAAGGTCCAAGTATATATCCACACACACATGTGTACTCTTCTAACCCAATTTTAACAAGCATATTGTAACATCCTCGGTTTGGGCTTAACTGTTAATCGTATATAAGTACGTTTAAGATTGCAATTATGTAAAGGTCCAAGTTGTAAGCCAATTATATTAATAAGAAGAGTTAAATTGTATGATTCTGTGTTATGTGTTTTGTGTGTAATTGTGTATGTTAGATATATATGTGTATATAAGTATAGATAATAAATAAAAGAAAAGAAAAGAAGTTAAGAAGAAATCTAGAGGTGGTGCCTCTGGATTGTGGATATATATATATATATATATGAAAAGTTGACTTATGGTCAAAGTTACAAAAGAAAACACAGAAACACTTTATCTCTCGGATTCTCTCTTTCTCTCTACTCTCTTGCTCTCGGATTTTCTTCAAAGCCAAGAATTGGTGGTTTTTTATTACAATTAAGGTAAACATGGGTTTGTTGTTGAATTTAAACATATATGATATCTTCTTGTATTTAAAACATATTTGAAAGTAAACTTCTTGTAAAATTCTAGTCAAGAGCACACAAGCTTACTTTGGAAGTAAGTTTGGTGTGTTTGATGTTTTTAAACCATGTTATTATGTTTATAAAGTCCATACGGATGAATCATGATCTTTTGAAAGTGTTTCAATGAAAAAATTTGACAAGAACGAAATCTGGAAAGGGAGTAATGAAGGTGGCGGAATTCATGTTTTGAAGGCGTCGGATTCCGGGACTTTGAATGTGTAGAATCCGCATGTTTGTCCAAATCCGCAAGTCAAAATCCGATAGTGTAGGATTTCTTTGAAAGTGTCGGAATCTGACAAAGTGTCGGATTTCTTCCAATATATCGGATTCCGATTGAATGTCGGATTCCATTGGTTTGTCAAAATTAACAAGTCAAAAGATGTTCCGAGTGTCGGATTTCCTTGGTGTCGGAATCCGACAAAGTGTCGGATTTCCTCTAAGTATCGGATTCCGATATAATATCGGATTCCATTGTTGAGTCAAGTCAATGTGATGACTAAGTGTTGGTATCCGATGATGTATCGGATTTCCACAAAAGTATCGGATTTCCCAAATAGTCGGATTTCATATAATCCGCATGATTGTCGGATTCTGACAATCCGACAATTTGTCGGATTTTTGTGAGATCCGGATTTGAGGATTTCTATGTGATTTTAGTAGCCGTCCGTTATGTGTTAAGATAATTAATGTAAGTCATAATATTCTAGGTGTACTTGACATACTAAGTAAAGCAGAAGTGAATTAACTATCTGTTTAAGCCACTCAGGTGAGTACCAACTTCCGTAAGCCTCAGTAGAGGAAGACTTATCTGCTAAGTGTTTTAAGTGAACATATGCTTAGAAGTAAATGAATAAGTGTTGCCATGCTACTTAATGTACAATGCCATGCTAGATACTTGTCGTATGTAAGTTAAGTGTATGCCAGTGGAATCCAGAATTAGAGCCGCCTAGTTAAGACGAATGATATGTATGCAAAGGATCCAGATTGGATCCATAATGATGTAATGAATGATATTGCGTGCTTAAGGACGTAAATGAATGTGCATGCTAAGTGAATGATCTAGATTGGATCAGTATGTGTATGTGAAATGTTCACAAGCAACTGATGCATGATTAAGGTCAACTTTGTAGTTGGGTTCCAGGGATCCTTAAGAGGTGATTCGGAACATAACGGTGATTCGGGGTGCATCCTGGATCTTAGGTTCTACAGAACCACCGTGCCTTAACGTGAGATTGTAATCAGCTAGTATCTGGCCGGGATTACCAGGGAACCGATGGTTCCGTAAACGATGCTTGGTGGACTGCTTTATGCTCCCCCACCAGCTTGGATGGTCGTGTCTGATTCCCCGGTGTATTGGTGTTGAGTAGGATTAGCTATCCTGCAAGAAACAACTTATACCGATTATATCAGCACACCGCAATGTGATAGGATAGCATAGTATGCTTATTCTGGATATGCATGAGTTGCTCTAATGATGCTTATGTTAAGTTTGTGCTCACTAGCTAAGTGTAGATAACGGTGCCATGTTAACTGCTTTTGCAGATTGAGATTAGATTGCCTGGTGAGCTGGGATACCTCCTGCTGGATATTTTGGTGGAACACTTGTGATGTAATAAATATACGTTATGGTCGGTTGTTGTAGAGTAACACCAGATACTTGAAACAATGTTTGTAAATAATTTCCGCTGCTTAAGTTAATGCTATCTAATCGTGATTAAGTTCACGTTTGTTAAAGAACGCAAATTTTTGATAAAATCTAGTAATTGCAAAGCCGGTGTTACAAGTAGGTATCAGAGCCTAAGTTTGAGGGAATTGGGTACTTCCAAGAGTATTCAATCTCAAACTCGAGCCCGACCTTAATTAGGTGTTCCTTATGAGGGGTTGAGTGTGAGAGTTGCATGATTATTACTTGCTATGATATAGCTTGTTAAGTATGACGAGCAAGTATTGGAAATTATTAACTATTCTTATATGTTATATAGAAAGTCAAAGTTAAGTTAAAGATAAATGTCTGCTGAAAGAGGAAACATTGAACAAGCACTCAAAGAAATGGAGGATGAGGCTTCTCACATGCCTCACCAAGCAGAAGATCAACACTCTAAGGATAATGCTGGTGGCGAGAGACCTGACCCAGACCAATTAGCGTATATAAAACGTCTAGAAGAAGAAATCCGTATTGCTAAGGAGCTCTTACTGCAGTCTACTCTTGGCAAACCACGCAAGACCTGTTCATACAAAAAGTTCTTGTCGTGCAAGCCTCTGACCTTCGAGGGGGGTGATAACCCCACTGTTACGATCCAATGGCTCCGTGAAATGGAGCAAACGTTCGAGTCCTACGAGTGCGAGCCAGAGTACTATGTGAAATACGCAGTACGCATGTTAAAGGGTCGCGCTATTTTCTGGTGGGATACCGTGAAGGCCTCTATCAGCAAAGAGGTATTGAGTGCTCTCTATTGGGAGCAATTTTATGAGAAGGTGCTATAGAAGTATTGCACCGAATATGATATGGAACGGATGTAGAGGGAGTTCACGAATCTCCAGAAAGGAGATAAACCGATTGAAGAGCACATCACCTCATTCACTGATAAAATGAAGTTTGTTCCACACCTGATCCCAGATGAAGTCACCAAAATAAGAAGGTTTGTGGCGACCCTACCACTGGAATTTCACGCCCATGTGCGTGCAGCTCCAACTCTGGTTCGGGTTTTCCAAGTGGCCCGACAAATGGAAGGTGATCGTATACAGTGTCGGGGCGAATTTGCCAGTGGGAGTGGTAAAAGAAAGGTTCAACCATCTCTCAAATCGGGCTCTTCGAAAGGGCAATCCTCTGGAGGTGGAAAGACTAAATCTTCCAAGAAACCAAGACCTGACAATCCTTGGTGTTCTTCTTGCCGAACTTATCATTCTGGGGAGTGCTCTGCAGCAACCAGAAGATGTAGCAGGTGTGGGCAAAAGGGGCACTCGGTGAGCGAGTGCCGATATAAAGAAGATGTGTGCTACCGGTGTCGCAAACCCGGTCATAAATGGTGGAGTGCCCTGATCGACAAAGCTCTAGAGCAGCTGGGTCTTCTGGCAGGCAAAAGAAAGACAGTGCCCCTCGCGCCAAGGGAAGGGCATTTCTGATGACGGCCGATGAGGCAAAAGTGGCAAGGGATGTCGTTACTGGTACATTCCTTATCAATTATATTCCTGCTAGTGTACTATTTGATTCAGGAGCAACATATTCTTTCCTTTCTGTTGCTTGCCGTAAAAGACTTCAATTACTTGTTGTGCCATTAGACGAGCCTCTTAATGTAGACGTTGCTGATGGCAAAGTAGTCTCGGTTACCGAGAAAGTCCCTATTGCCGTTAGCTATATTGGTGGGAGTAGTATCCCTATCTTGTTCTTTATAATGCCTATTGCGGGCTTTGATGTTGTAGTTGGAATGGATTGACTTAGTAAGCGTGATGTTGAGATTCTCTGTTCCAAGTAGATGATTAAGATCCCTCTTGCTGATGGGTCTTATGCAGTGGCTCGAGGAGAACGACGAGAGTCTGACATTCCTGTTATCTCTGTTATAAAAGCCCAGAAGCCTATTTGCAAAGGTTGTGATTCCTTCTTAGCATATGTTATTGATGCTACGATGGAAAAGCGGCAAGTTCAGAATATCAGGGTGGTATCTAACTACCCTGAAGTCTTTTCGGATGAATTACCTGGTTTACCTCTGGTAAGAGATGTCGAATATAAAATTGAGCTTATTCGTGGAGCTACACTTGTAGCTAGATCTCCATATCATCTCGCTCCTTCTGAAATCCACGAGATGATGACTCAAATCCAGGAATTACTTGAAAAGGGTTTCATTCGTCCAAGTTCCTCACATTGGGGAGCTCCTGTTTTATTCGTTAAAAAGAAGGATGGAACCATGCGTATGTACATTGATTACAAGGAGCTGAATAAGCAAACTATAAAGAATAAGTATCCTCTCCCGCGAATCGACGATCTCTTCGATCAGTTGCAGGGTGCTACGTATTTCTCGAAAATTGATCTCCGTTCGGGGTATCATCAAGTTTAAGTCCACGAAGAAGACATTCCGAAGACGGCTTTTCGAACTCGTTACGGTCATTACGAATTCTTGGTTATGCCATTCGGCTTAACTAATGCTCCTGCTATATTCATGGATCTAATGAATTGCGTTTGTCGACAATTTCTTGATAGATCCGTGATTGTTTTCATTGATGATATTCTTGTCTACTCGAAGACTGAGGCTGGTCACGAGCGTCATCTTCGCCAGGTTCTCGAAACTCTCAAGCGAGAACGACTGTACGCCAAATTCTCTAAATGTAAATTCTGGCTTAGGGAAGTACATTTCCTTGGCCATGTTATCTGTCAAGAAGGCGTTAAAGTAGATCCGGCTAAGGTTAAAGCGGTGATGAATTGGGAGGTTCCTCGAACTCCCTCTGAAATAAAAAGTTTCCTTAGCTTGGCCGGCTACTATCGGCGATTTATTCACAACTTTTCAAAACTTGCGGGTCTGTTGACTAAGTTGACTCGTGATGATGTTTCATTTTTCTGGTCGGAAGCTCAAGAAGAAGCATTCCAGACCTTAAAGCGATTGTTGTGCGAAGCTTCGATTCTCACCTTACCGGAGGGTTCGGAAGACTTCGTCGTCTATTGTGATGCCTCATATGCGGGTTTGGGTTGTGTCCTCATGCAGAGAGATAAAGTAATTGCTTATGCCTCTCGGCAACTGAAATCTCACGAAAGGAACTACCCAACTCACGATCTTGAACTAGCTGCTGTTGTCTTTGCACTAAAGTTATAGAGGCATTACCTTTATGGAACAAAGTGTGTGATATGCACATATCACAAAAGCTTACAGTATGTCCTTACTCAGAAAGAACTCAACATGCGGCAGTGTCGTTCGTTGGAGTTAATCAAAGACTACGACTGTGAGATCCGTTACCACCCTGGTAAAGCCAACATTGTAGCAGATGCTTTGAGCCGTAAGGGGCCAGCAGCTGAGACAAAGTTCATGAAGCTTACAGTGATATCAGATTTGATTGCAAAGTTAAAAGACGGTAGTTACCTTTTGCAAGATGAAAATCTGAAAGCAGAAATGATGAAGAAGTTGAAAGACCAGCTGGGTGAAGATAATTGTGGATTGAAGACTTTTCAAATCCAGGATTTGGGTGCCTCTCATTGGAGGTAATCGTGAGCTGATTCTGCAAGAAGCTCACAAGTCTAAATTGTCTATCCATGCAGGTATCACCAAGATGTACTATGACCTGAAAAGGTTGTATTGGTGGCCCACTCTAAAAAAGGACATTGCTTCATTCGTGGAGAGATGTCAGATTTGTGCCCAAGTAAAGACAGAGCATCAAAGGCCTTATGGCAATATGCAACAACTTGACATTCCGGAATGGAAATGGGATCACATCACGATGGATTTCGTGACAAAGCTGCCAAAGACGTTCAGAGGGCACGATATGATATGGGTCATTGTTGACCGATTAACCAAAAGTGCTCATTTCTTGGCAACCAACGAGTCTGCTTCGTTGACTCGTTTGGCACATCTTTACATTGATGAGATAGTATCACGTCATGGTCTTCCTTGCTCGATTGTTTCTGATCGTGACTCTCGATTTGTATCTAATTCCTGGCAAAGTTTGCAACGTGAGTTAGGCACCCATGTGCATCTAAACACTGCCTATCACCCGCAGACCGGTGGCCAATCAGAACGAACGATCCAGACACTTGAAGACATGCTTCGGGCATGTGTACTCGAATTTGGTGGCTCATGGGATTCTTATCTCCCATTGATTGAATTCGCTTATAACAATTCATATCATTCCAACATTGGAATGCCACCATATGAAATGCTCTATGGGAGATGTTGTCGCACTCCGACTTGCTGGTTGGAGCCCGGAGAGAAACGGTTTGCTGGACCTGAGATTGTCCAGACAACTTCAGATAAAGTGAATGTGGCTTTAGAAAAGCTTAAAGCAGCCCGAGACCGATAGAAGATGTATGCGGATCCTAAGCGTCATCCCGCTTCATTTGATGTTGGTGATCGAGTATTCTTGAAAGTTTCCCTGTGGAAAGGCGTTATTCGTTTTAGACGCAAAGGGAAGCTAAGTCCACGTTTCATAGGCCTATTCAAGATCGTGCATAAAGTCAATGATCAGATGGTAACTCTTGAGGTGCCGCCTAAGCTATCTGGAATCCACAATACCTTTAACGTATGCTGCTTACGCAAGTGCAACGTTGAAGAGGAGCAGATTGTTCCATTACAAGAACTAAAAGTTGACTCTTCTAAACGACTTGTAGAAGAACCCGTTGAAATTCTTGACACGAAGGTCAAGAAGCTGCGAAAGAAGATGATCAAGCTGGTTCTTGTTAAGTGGAAGAACAGCTTAGGTCCAAACCTAACATGGGAAGTCGAGGACGAGATGAAGACAAGATACCCTCACCTGTTTACCACTGAGTAGATTCCGATGACGGAATCTTCTTAAGGGGGTAGATTTGTAACATCCTCGATTTGGGCTTAACTGTTAATCGTATATAAGTACGTTTAAGATTGTAATTATGTAAGGCTCCAAGTTGTAAGCCATTTATATTAATAAGAAGAGATAAATTGTATGATTGTGTGTTATGTGTTTTGTGTGTAATTGTGTATGTTAGATATATATGTGTATATAAGTATAGATAATAAATAAAATAAAAGAAAAGAAGTTAAGAAGAAATCTAGAGGTGGTGCCACTGGATTGTGGATATATATATATATATATATATATATATATATATGAAAGTTGACTTATGGTCAAAGTTACAAAAGAAAACGCACAAACACTCTATCTCTCGGATTCTCTCTTTTTCTCTACTCTCTTGCTCTCGGATTTTCTTCAAAGCCATGAATTGGTGGTTTTTTATTCCAATTAAGGTAAACATGCGTTTGTTGTTGAATTTAAACATATGTGATATCTTCTTGTATTTAAAAACATATTTGAAAGTAAAATTCTTGAAAAATTCTAGTCAAGAGCACACAAGCTTACTTTGGAAGTATGTTTGGTGTGTTTGATGTTTTTAAACCATGTTATTATGTTTATAAAGTCCATATGGATGAATCATGATGTTTTGAAAGTGTTTAAATGAAAATATTTGACAAGAACGAAATCTGGAAATGGAGTAATAAAGGTGGCGGAATTCATGTTTTGAAGGTGTCGGATTCCGGGACTATGAATATGTCGGAATCCGCATGTTTGTCCAAATCCGCAAGTCAAAATCCGATAGATTTCTTTGAAAGTGTCGGATTTCTTCCAATGTATCGGATTCCGATTGAATGTCGGATTCCATTGGTTTGTCAAAATTCACAAGTCAAAAGATGTTCCGAGTGTTGGATTTCCTTGGTGTCGGAATCTGACAAAATGTCGGATTTCCTCTAAGTATCGGATTCCGATATAATATCGGATTCCATTGTTGAGTCAAGTCAATGGGATGACTAAGTGTTGGAATCCGATGATGTATCGGATTTCCTCAAAAGTATCGGATTTCCCAAATAGTCGGATTTCATATAATCCGCATGATTGTCGGATTTTGACAATCCGATAGTTTTGTTAGATTTCCCTAAGTGTCGGATTTCCACAATCCGACAGTTTGTCGGATTTGTGTGAGATCCGGATTTGGGGATTCCTATGTGATTTTAGTAGCCGTTCGTTATGTGTTAAGATAATTAATGTAAGTCATAATATTCTAGGTGTACTTGACATACTAAGTAAAGTAGAAGTGAATTAACTATCTGTTTAAGGCACTCAGGTGAGTACCGACTTCTTTAAGCCTCAGTAGAGGAAGACTTATCTGTTAAGTGTTTTAAGTGCACATATGCTTAGAAGTAAATGAATAAGTGTTTCCATGCTACTTAATGCCATGCTAAATACTTGTTGTATGTAAGTTAAGTGTATGCCAGCGTAATCCAGAATTGGAGCCGCCTAGTTAGGACGAATGATATGTATGCAAGGGATCCAGATTGGATCTATAATGATGTAATGAATGATATTGCATACTTAAGGAAGTAAATGAATGTGCATGCTAAGTGAATGATCCAGATTGGATCTGTATGTGTATGTGAAATGTTCGCGACCAACTGAAGCATGGATAAGGTCAACTGTGTAGTTGGGTTCCAGGGATCCTTAATAGGTGATTCGGAACTTAACGGTGATTCAGGGTGCATTCCGAATATTAGGTTCTGCAGAACCACCGTGCCTTAACGTGAGATTGTAATCAGCCAGTATCCGGCCAGGATTACCAGGGAACCGATGGTTCCGTAAATGATGCTTGGTGGACTGCTTTATGCTCCCCCACCAACGCGGATGGTCGTGTCTAATTCCCCGGTGTATTGGTGTTGATTGGGATTAGCTATCCTGCAAGAAACAACTTATACCGATCATATCAGCACACCGCAATGTGATAGAATAGCATTGTATGCTTATTCCTGATATGTATGAGTTGCTCTAATGATGCTTATGTTAAGTTTATGCTCACTAGCAAAGTGTAGCTAACGGTGCCATGTTAACTGCTTTTGTAGATTGAGATTAGATTGCCCCGGTGAGCTGGGATACCTCCTGATGGATATTTTGCTGGAACACTTGTGATGTAATAAATATACGTTATGGTCGGTTGTTGTAGAGTAACACTAGTTACTTGAAACAAAGTTTGTTTGTAAATAATTTCCACTGCTTAAGTTAGTGCTATCTAATCGTGATTAAGTTCACGTTTGTTAAAAAACACAATTTTTTGCTAAAATATGGTAATTGCAAAGCCGGTGTTATACATCAGGTGGTTTAACACCTCAATGTATATTTATTCATACATACATGCTCACATACACAAACCCACATAAATACCATCAATTTACAAATTGTGTATATAACTTCCAACATTCTTATACATATACATATTAATTCTCACAAACATGAGATTACCAACCTTATCCTTTCTAGATAAATCCAAATAGTTAATCTTTCTCAATTAATTAACTTAACACACAATCGAGGTATTTTCTACAACCCTCGTACCTAGCTCGATCTTATTCAATCATAATTTATACGATACCAAACGTCCAATTAATTATGTAATTGATCTTTAAATACGCATATACAACACATTCTAACTTACCATTGGCCCGCCTACAACTAGGCCGGGTTTTCGGATGTTACAACTCAGTTCCATTATCAGTGCGAATGGATGCATCACTGTGTTCAAACTTGTTCTGCTGTTGTTTGATGCAGCTGACGATGATAGGAGTTGCTTCATCATTTGATCTTAAGAACTTGACCCAAGTATACCTATAATAGTCATCAACAATCACTAGGATATACTTCTTCCCGTTGCATGTTTGGACTCTCATCGGACCATATAAGTCCATGTGCAGAAGTTCCATTGTCATCTGCACACAGGTGATTTTTGTTGAAATTCAACTTTGGCAAGCCTCTCACTAGATCTCCAGTAACTAACTTGTTAATGTTGTGAAAATTAAGGTGATAGAGTTTTCAGTGCCATTTCCAAGTTAAGTCCGATGAGGCCTTGCTTAAGAGACAAACTGAGGTCTTGGCGTTGTAATTATTCAAGTCGATAGAGTACGGATTATACTTTCTAGTACAAGCTAGAAGTACGTCACCTGTTACTATTTTGACTGAACATGAATTTTTCTTGAAGGTGACAAAGTCTTTGTCATAGAACTTGCCAATGCTGAATAAATTGTGGCTCAGTCCTTCCACAAACGAAACCCTTTGAATTTTAATACTCTTTTTGACGATATCTCTGTACCCCAGAATCGGTGCTACATTGTCGTTCCCAAAACGAACATTCCAAGAGTACTTAGGAACAATGTTTTGAAGAAGACTCTTGTTACCGGTCATATGTTTTGTGCACCCTGAATCCAGGTACCAGAGATTAGGTTCCTGTACAGAGAAAAGAAAGAAGGTTTAGGTCCCCATGTAGAAATGGGTCCATGTGTGTTAGTTTCTTTTGAGCTCACAACTTCTTTGAATATACAATGAATGTTTTTCTATGTGTGCCATTAAATCTTTTGTTCTTCTTGGTTGAATTTTGAAGTTTTAATCCATAATGGATCGGGAACAATTTTGGATTCAATGTGGATAGGAATTTCTCCCTTTTCAAGAATGAGAGACTGTGTTGTGCTTTTGGGTTCCCATACGTGAACCATTTCTTTTCGTTGCCAAACTTGAACCATTTTTGGTTTTGAAACTATTTTGAATTCTGATGGTTGTTTGGTGGTTACAGGTTTGTACACTTTTTTACTTGTCTTTTTCCCATTTGTCTTGGTTTGAACTTTTGAGATTGTGGGTTTAGATGTTGTTTTTGAGAATGAATTGATACTTGGTGAATGATTTTTCCTTGATTTTGTTTAAGTGGTGTTCCATGTTTTTTGAAACTCTTTCTACCCTCCTCTCTTGTATGCTTCCAATTCCTGAATTGTTATTAATCTGTTTTTATAATTCCAGTAGTTCATTTGTTTTAAAGTATACTTGGAGATCCATTGATGGATTACTGTTCCATTGGAAGTGATGAAGGGTGAATTGATCTGATTTGAACCTTGTGGTTTCCAATTTTTACAGGAACGAAATCCAAAACCTTTCGAAGCCTATCATATTCACATTTAAATTCCCAATGACCATGTAAACAACCATTACTCACGCAAAAACATGTGATAGCTTTCAATTCTTGTTTTGAGAAAGAAGTACATTGATTTGCAAAATGGGAAATGTGTTGACACTTCTTGGAAAAGTTGAAACAAGGCCTAGCAGGTCTAGGTGTATTCTTTCTTCTAATTTCATTCTTGGAAAACCCTCTCAAGGTGTTGTCTACTTTCCTCACATCTGATACAATTGGAACTTGATTAGTTGTGAGTAGTTTTGAACCCTTTTTGAAAAATTTTACGTGAGATTGTGGTTTATTCATGTGAGATGTTGTGAGATTCTATTTTGAAATGGCGTTTGGTTGCCTTCTAGTGGTGTCTTGATTTTGATGATTTGTTCTTGGCATCCATTGTGGTAAACTGGATTCTCCCACCTTCATCTTTCCTTTCTCAGCTTTGGTATATTTTCTTGTTGGTTGGGATGTAGAAGTTGTTGAATTGTGTGTCAAGGTTTCCTTTTGACAGTGACATGAAAAGACTCTTTCTGATTCATTTATTTTCTTTTACGAATCATTCATTATGATAGTTTGAAAATAAAAGGCTACAAGTGTTTCAAGTCGCCTCTGTAAAACAATATGTGGTATGTATACTCTGGCTTGTAGAACCACTTGTGACTTTTTAAGATCATCAGGATATGTGATTGTAGAATCATCTGTCTTACTCAGTTTTCGAGACTCGGATGATATAGATTCATTTAGGTCCTGATAATCAAAAGGAATTTCAGATTTTAGTTTTGACTTTCGTTTGAAATCCTCTTCAACAACTTCATCCTCTTGGCCAACAAACTCCATGTTTTTTGTGATGCCATCATTCATTATGTTGAAATCATATACTTGTTTGGCTGTCACTTTCTCACTGATTCTAGGGTTTTCAAATCCAAGACCATCATAAGTCCATTTTGAGAATTTTCGTTCCTTGGATTTATTGAGAAAAATGGACTGTTCAGTTTGACCCCTTTTTATCAGTGAGTCTTCAAGTTCTTTTATTTTGGAGCACAATTCACCCTTTTCTTTGATAACATATTTTGTGTCATTCTCTACACTGATCTTTTATGCTTTAAGATAATGTATTTGAGTGCACATGCTTGCTGTCAACTCTATTAACTCATTTTCTTTTTGAATTATTTTGGTTTTGAGTTCAGCAATTTTCTTTATCAACTTGAAATGATTCCATCTGTTGATTTCGTATAATTTATTTTAGCTTTTCTTTATTTGATTTTGACTTTTGTACCTTTTGGTCTAACTTTTTCATTCATTTCATGATGATTTGAACATGTTCAATGCTCAGACCACAGAGTTAGAATGTTGTTAGTCCCATGTTTGGAATAGTTAGATTTGATGAGACAAACTACACATATGTATAGATGATAGGTTAAGAGTTATGAATTATGTAAGTCTGCTATAGTCTGACTAGTCAGCTTAGGCTGAGTAGTCAGCGTATAAACAGATATAAAGTTTTCTATGTAAGTACTAGATAGCTCAGTGACTTCTAAGCTGAGATAGGTTTTAAGAGTGAAGACTTGAAGGCTTGAAGACTTGAAGATTCAAGAACCCAAGATTCAAGAACTCAACTTGACAAGGTCAAGACTTAGTGAGTCAGCTCAGCGTCAGAAGTCAGTTCAAGAATTTAAGTACGTTCTAAATTATGTTATAAACTCTCCATATGTACGATATTTAAATTAGGATATCTCAATCTAATTTAAACTATCTATTAGTTAGATAGAGATCTCAAACGGAATTAGTTAGATATGTTCTAATTAAGGAGTTTGTTATGGTTTTAAAGAAAAGATAAGTTCTATCTTTAAACTGCGATTTGTTCGTAGATATATCAAGTATAAGTATAAACCTTCTTATGGTTTTTGAAAAAATGACCACTGCGATAACTTTGTGAGTTCAAAGTTCAAGAGAGTTTTCAAGAGTTCTTGTTAATCAATTTTAACAAGAAGTTCGATCATCAATTAGTTTGTGATTCAAGAGTGTTTAGAGAGAGTTGAGTTTATAATCAGTGTAATATCAAATCATCCTGTTGATTTGATTAGAGAGTGATAATAGTTACTGTTCTATTTGATTATTGAATATACGTTTGATTAATTTGATTATTTGTTTAGAGTGTATTCAACCCCCCCTTCTACACTGTATCCATTGCTTGTTTAACCTCTTTAGAACCAACAACTGGTATCAGAGCAAGTTTCTTCATAAGTTGAAGATCAAGATCCGCTGTCAAGAGGTTAAGATGTCAACTAGCAAGCAATCAAGTCATATCCCAACAATGGCGGCAAAAGGGTGTCCTACTTTTGATGGCACTGACTATCCTATATGGAAGTTTAGAGCTATGCTATATCTGAAGTCCGTGGATCACAGGTTGAGTACCGTGATTCAAGATGGCCCATTCATACCCATGATCCATATTACTGCCACTGACAAAACTGTTCCCTCTGGAGAAACTCCTAAGCCTAAAGCATCTTGGACTGAGGCAGATCGTAAACTGTTCAACCTTGATGACAAGGCACAGAGCATTATAGCAAATGCTTTGACAAATCCTCTTCTGCATACTGTGGCTGGGTGCCAAACTACAAAAGAGATGTGGGATACTCTCAGTGTTACGTATGATGGCACTGACTTGGTCAAGCAACATAAGAAGACAAATCTTAGTCGTTCTTATGAGACTTTCCTTGCCAAAAAGAATGAAACTCTGGCAGATTTGTTTACCAGATTTCAATGCTTGATAAATGATCTACTCTTGGTAGGTGTCAATAAAGATGAGAATGAGTTGGTACTCAAGTTCTTGGATGTGTTACCAGAACAATTCAATTAGATCACCATTGCACTTCATGCTGGAGGAACCTTAGGAAAATATGATCTCAGATCTATCTATGGTTTCCTTCTAAATCATCAACAGATCATGGAATAAAAGAAAGTGGCCCAGCAACAACTAAAAGAATCTATAAATAATGTTGGATCTGCATTAATTGCAGAAAAAAGGGATCTAAAAAGACTCTAGCTGAGACTGACTCTGAATCTGAATCTGAATCAGAGGAAGTAAGTCCTAACTCAGGTTCGGATGAAGAAGAAATGGATGCTCTTACAGAACAAATGGCAATGTTAGCAAGAAACTTTAGAAAGTTCAGAAGAGGAAAGGGTCAACCTGACAGAAGTAAAAGTGGTAAGTCTACTATTGATCCTATGAAAGCTAAGTGCTATAACTGTCAAAGGATAGGACACATAGCTGTTGAGTGCGGAGTTAAGAAGGGAGAATCAGGTTCAGCTGACAAAAATGCCTACAGAGCTGATAAGTAGAAAAAAAAATATCAAAGACTCAAAGCCAAGCTAGATGAAAACACCAAAGTTCTTCTTGCTGAGACTTGGGATACTGAATCATCTACCTCAGATGATGATGAGCCAAATAGGTGTTTGATGGCTATTGAGAATGAAGAGGAACAAGTTGACTATGATTTAGAAGGTAGTTCATTTGATGAGGATCTAGCAGAAGCGGCTAAGTTGACTAAGCAAACCAGCAACTGGGATCCTGCCTCAATGTATAAGGTAAATAACTTTAGCTCTCACACTGATGAACAAAAATGTTTAATGTTCAACTATTTGTTGAATGACTTCAAAACCTCTCTCACAGTTCAATCTAGTTTGAAAAATGAAATTTCAAAATTAAAAGATGAACTTAAACACTCTGAAACTCTCATAAATGCTGGTAAAAAGACTCAAAGTGATTATGAATGTCAGCTTCACATAAACAAACTTCTAAGTGAAGAACTAGAAGAATCAAAAGAAGAAGCTGATAATCTAGGAAAGATCGGTGAATCTTGGTGTAAGTCATCAAGGGAAGCAGAAAAATGTATCAACCAGCAGATACCAAATCAAGTAAAAGCAGTGCTAGGGGGAGATTATAGTGTTGCTGCTAATGAAATCATCAAAGAACAAGTAAGTCATGAGGACAAAACTATGAAATCAGATGATATACTTCCAAAAACATTTTTAAGGAACAAGGATGGAAAACAGGTCAAAACCAATAAATTTGTGAGACCAAACCAAAGTCCCCAGATTATTCATACAAACCATCAAGCTGAATGTTCCAGATCCAACAGAAACTGTATGTTTTCAAAAGATTGGATTACAATCCTGTGAGAACAACTGTCTTTGACAGAATAACTCACGTCAACTCAAAAAGACATAACTCTCAAGCCAAATATGAAAGGAAGTCTAAGAACAGGAAGTTGTCTGTTAGTCAGACTTCACCAAATAAGGGTAACCATAAAGCTGACAAAGGTAAGTCCAAAGTCAGAGAAAATCAAGTAGACAAACTTTGTAAAAGGATTGAAAGGTTATCCACATCTTATGTGTTGGGAATCCATGGGGATCAAAGCACGCAACGGAAGCAACAAAACACACAAAAACGATCCCATGATTTCCCAATGGTGGTGAAAACTTGCAAGAACGTGCATTCAACCAAAAACAAACACAAACAGAAGAAGGAAAGCAAGCCATACCCTAGAAGACTTTGGTAAAATTCTGGAACAACTTCGAATTTGGGATGAGCTCTTGAAACAAAAGGCTCCAAGCACCAAAGAAGTCCACACCAAGCTTAGCTTCTTTCTCCTTGTACTAGCAAGCCATCAAACCACCAACACTTGACGATTTGGTTTAGGAACAGCCCTTGAACAAAACTAGAAGATCACCAACACAAGGTCTTGTGCTTCTCTCAACTTAGAACACTCACTTGTGTATATCTCTAATGTGTATAATTTCAAGAATTAACCAAGAGAGTAGAATGCACCAAAAGGATCTCTTTTATAGGCATTCTCTCTGTTCAAAGAGCCTAGAGTCGGAGCTAAGTGGCACACCATGATTGAACCAACAAAATGGTCCAACCAAATACAAGTGACACTTAGAATTCTACCTTCACGACTTCTTCACGGGCTCTCACGGGCCGTGAAGGATAATGCGCCACGACCGGCCATTTATCCTCCACGAGTCGTGCCGCGCTGCGCAAGAATCGTGAGGGTTCGTGCCTTCACGACCTCCTTCACGGGCCGTGTAGGGTCGTGAAGCCCAAGGGTTTCACGAACCATGCGGCCCACGACAGGACACATGGACACGAGCTGCTTCACGACCCGTGGAGCATCCTTCACGGTCGTGAAGCCTAGGTCAACTGGAATTTGACCATTTTGACTCTTTCTTCTTATGGTAGGCTATCGAGATTGAAACTTGGCGTGTGACCCAATAGGCCCGTGCTTCATTGGCAGTGATGCTGGCCTACGTGTGTCAGTAGGCAGATACCAACATTATGACCCTAATACTGAATCCAAATTTAATGTTGGAAAACTCAAAGAAATCACCCAAACACCCATCTTTAGAAGAAAATGCTATAAGAGTAGTGATAGAGGTCATGAGGCCAAAGATTGTGTAAGTACCAATCTTAGACCTGAAAAAGTAAAGGATGATCAGTCCAAAACAGACTCAGAATCTATTCAAGTTGATCAGTCAGACTTTAAAGGATCAACTAAGTGAAGGCCTTAAACACAATCTGATAAGTATCACTTAATTGTGTGATGAGGATTATGAAGTCACCTTCAGAAAGCACGCATGAACAATTTATGATAAGAAGGGAAAACCAAAACTAATGGCAAAAAGAGAGAGATATTTATTTGTTAGATCTCAGCTCCACAGATCCTTCAACTGAAACATGTTTGTATTCTGACTCAACTCCCAAGCTGAGTTGGTTATGGCACAAGAGACTATCTAATCTAAATTTCAAATATATTAAGAAATTGTCTAGCAAAGAGTTAGTCTCTGGTCTGCCTAAGATCACATTTGCTAAAGACAAACTCTGCTCACCTTCTGAAATGGGAAAACATCATAAGGGATCTTTCAAGTCCAAACAGAAATTTTCAATTATAGAACCATTGCATATAATTCATTTGGACCTATTTGGACCTATAAGCACCCCAAGCCTATGTGGTAAAAAGTATACTCTAGTGATTGTTGATGAGTTCACAATATTCACTTGGGTGGTCTTCTAAAAAGCCAAAAGTGAAGCTGCATATGAGTTAATCAGCTTCATAAGACAAGAAGAGTTGCAAAAGGGTAAGTCTTTTAAGTAGCTCATAAGTGATCATGGGACTGAGTTTAGGAACTCAACCCTTGAAGGCTTTTGTGAAGAGAAGGGAATTATTCAAAATTTCTCATCTGTAAGAACTCCACAACAAAATGGAGTTGCTGAAAGGAGAAATAGAACGTTAATTGAAGCTGCCAGAACCATGCCCCCAACTAAACATGGGGTATGTCTTCCATGACAAGTACCATGATAAACTAAAAGTGTTTGACATGGTCCTATAGATAAGTGATCAATTATCTTATTGTTCGCGATATCCAAGTGAACACGAGACATGGTACAAAGTCATTCTCGGATCGTTCACGATTATGTTTCTCGATCAAGATTGGTGGTGACCAAAAGGTGAGTTGCAACTGATCAACTATCATTGCAAACTCGAGCATGGCCATGCATTTTGGTGTCAGCGCCCAATCATCGAGGGGCCCAGGGATATCTCTCTTTACAGAGGAGCAAATTCCTTCGACTACATTGCCTCCAATACAATGGCAATACTTTACCCAAATGCCTCCTTTATAATAGCCAGTTACAGACTACGTTTGAAAGCAGTCAGAATAAAGCAAACCAAAATAGTGAAACACATGCATCTCCGGTCTAAGGATAAAAGATATTATCATCCTGATTTACTCTTGACATGTACCATGAAGTAAGATCAGGTGTGGGTCGTCTAATCACTTGAAACTCTTTTCAAGTATAGGAGAAATATTGCGTCCCTTGTATTCAATCCCCATTGAATACTATGACCAATCATTTCCCTCGATCTTCGTTCATACTTCCTTCCTTGAAGAATGACCGATCGTGGACAGTTTAGAATGTAAAACATTCAAGGAAGTAATAAAACATGCAAAGTTGGAACACAATAATGATTTAAAGAAAGTATTCGCTACACGCGTATCATTAAATCACCATTTAAGAATCAATACATTCAAAAATACAATATTGTTTAATGTTCCCAATAACATAGTAAATACATCGAATATAATAACCAACAACTCAAACCAAGTCACAAGCAAATCTAATCCCAATAGCACGTGTGTGGGCATCGTGCTTGGCTTGCGACAACGGTTTAGTGAACGGATCTGCCAAATTGCTATCCTTGTGTACTTTGCTGATGACGATGTCTCCATTTTCGACCACGTCCCGGATAAAATGATATTTCCGCGGAATATGCCTCGTGCGTTGATGAGACCTTGGTTCCTTTGCTAAAGCAACGGCACGCTCGTTGTCACAAAAGATCTCAACAGGGTCGCTGATGCTTGGAACCACTCCCAGATCAAGCAGAAATTTCCTTATCCATACGGCCTCCTTAGCAGCTTCACTGGCCGCAATGTATTCCGACTCAGTAGTGGAATCGGCCACGGTGTCTTGCTTGGAGCTCCTCCAGGATATAGCACCGCCATTTAATAGGAACACGAACCCCAATTGTGATCGGCAGTCATCCCTATCGGTTTGGAAGCTTGCATCAGAGTAACCCTTTACTCTAAGCTCTTCCTCACCTCCGTACACCAAGAACATCTCCTTAGTCCTCCGAAGATACTTGAGAATGCTCTTCACCTCCGTCCAATGAGCTTTGCCAGGGTTGGCTTGATATCTACTCGTCATGCTCAAGGCACACGATACATCAGGCCTTGTACATAGCATGGCTTACATGATCGAGCCCACAGCCGAAGCATATGGCACTCGCTTCATTACTTCCCGTTCCTCTGGGGAACTAGGGGATTGAGTCTTACTCAATACCAAACCATGTGACATTGGAATGAACCCCTTCTTGGAGTCTTCCATCCTAAACCGCTTTAGGACTTTGTCAACATATGTACTTTGGCTAAGCCCAATAAGCCTCTTGGATCTATCTCTATAGATTTTGATCCCAAGAATATAAGTCGCATCTCCTAGATCCTTCATTGAAAAACAATTCCCTAACCAAGTTTTTACACCTTGAAGGGTCGGGACATCGTTTCCAATGAGGAGTATGTCATCGACATACAAGACTAGGAACACAACTATGCTCCCACTTGCCCTGACATATATGCATGGCTCATCCTTGCTTTTCGAAAAGCCAAACTCTTTGACTTTCTCATCAAAGCACAGGTTCCAACTGCGCGATGCTTGCTTAAGTCCATAAATGGACTTCTTAAGCTTGCAGACTTTATCAGACTTCAACATAGCCACTGGGGAAAAGGTTTCATCATAGTCTACACCATGAGTTTGCGTGAAACCCTTTGCCACCAGTCAGGCTTTGAAGGTGTCTACCTCTCCATCTATGCCGGTCTTTTTCTTAAAGACCCATTTGCACCCTACGGGTCTACACCCGGGTACCGGATCTACCAAATCCCAGACTTGGTTATCCGACATAGATTGCATCTCGGATTCCATAGCCTCTTTCCACCTAGCGGACTCAGGGCCCACCACGGCGTTCCGATAAGATGATGGTTCATTATGATCCACCACTAGGTCGCAGCCCTCAGACATGAGAAACCTATATCTCTCTGGCTCGTTGCGACTCCTACCGGATCTTCTAAGAGGTAAAGGATCCGTGTCAGGTTCTCCAGCAGCGCCGTGCTGAGAATCATCTTGTGAACTAGTGCCAACTTCAGGTTGGTCATTGGAGGGTTCTTGAATCTCTTCAAGCTACCTTTCTCCCACTAGCGTCTTTGGATAGCATCTCTCTTTCAAGAAAGACGGCCCTCCGAGCAACAAATACCTTGTTCTCGGACGGTTTGTAAAACAAATATCCCATAGACCCGGCAGGATATCCAATGAACAAACACCTCTCGGCTCGGGGTTTCAATTTGTCCTCCACCTCACGTCTCACTTAGGCAGGACAACCCCAAACCTTTAGATATGAAAGCGATGGAACCTTTCCATGCCACATCTCAGAGGGTGTCTTCTTGACCTTCTTAGTTGGTACGAGGTTAAGGATTCTAACGGCCGTTTCCAATGCATAGCCCCAAAAGCTAATGGGTACATCCGTACGACTCATCATACACCGAACCATATCCAATAATGTCCGGTTCCTCCTCTCGGCGACACCATTTAATTGTGGTGTCCTAGGAGGTGTCAATTGCGAAACAATTCCACAATCTTTTAGATAGTCACGGAATTCCGAACTTAGATACTCACCACCAAGATCCGATCTGAGCATCTTAATTCGCTTACCCAATTGGTTCTCAACTTCGTTTTTGAAAGTCTTGAAAACCTCAAAGATTTCCGACTTTTGTCTCACCAAGTAGACATACCCATACCGACTAAAATAATCGGTAAAGGTTACGAAATACCTTGAGTTATCCCTAGTGGCATGCTTGAACGGACCACACACATCCGTGTGAACGATATCCAACAAGTCTTTGCCCCTCTCACAAACGCCGGTGAAGGGTGCTTTGGTCATTTTGCCCAATAAGCAAGATTCGCATACATCATCCGACCCATGGTCAAATGATTCCAAGATCCCATCCGCTTGGAGCTTGGCGATGCGTTTATTGTTTATGTGGCCCAAACGACCATGCCATAAAGATAACTTATCCAAATCATATTTGGATTTAGAACCAACATTCATGATTGATCTATTACTTTGCAAGCATACGCTTGTCTCATATATGCCACGACATGGATGTGCTTTAAAATAAAATAAATTATTTTTAAAGCATGAAATAATTCCATTAGAGAAATTAAAGTCAAATCCATCATCAACAAGTGCATTAAATGATAAATTGTTTCTTGCCACGCAGGGCGAATAAGATACATTTAGTAAAGTAATAAATAAGCCGGATGGAAAGGCGAGGTCCACGCTCCCTATCTTCTCAACCGGGACAACCACCTTGTTTCCCATGATGAGATCCAGCTCCCCATCAACCAAGTCCCTACTTCTTCTTAGTACCTGCACATTATTAACTATGTAAGTACCACACCCGGTGTCCAAGACCCAAGCGTTAGAAGTAGAAGTGTTATGGAGTTCAATCATATACGTACCGGAGGCGCCTTGTCCCTTGGCGCAAAGCCTCTTGAGCTCCTCTATGTACTTGGGGCAACTACGCCGGTAGTGTCCCTTCTCCCCACAGAAGAAGCAGGTGGCCTCTTCCGGTGAGGGGGCTATAGGAGCGGGTTCCTTCCCCTTCGGCTCCGGCGCCGAGAGTGGCTTGGGCTTGGGTGTTACCACCTTTGCCTTCCCCTTTCCCTTGCCCTTGGAGTTTGAAGCGGGCCGCTTCCTCTTAGCACCACCCTCATGGATGGCTAGGACGGGTGCAGAGGTTGATGGCTTCGCTTTGGCCATGTTAGACTCGGCGGTCTTCAACATGCCGTGCAACTCCATCAAGGACTTATCCATGTTATGCATATGGTAGTTCACAATGAACGGACCATATGCTTGAGGCAAAGATTGGAGGATAATTTCCGTATCCAACTCTTTCCCCATAGGAAAGCCTAACCTCTGAAGATGGTCCACGTATTGCTTCATAAGAAGCACGTGGGAGCTTACGTTCCCGCCCTCCTGCATCCTACACCCCACAAAGGCCTTGACACACTCGTAGAGTTCTTGCCTCGCTTGCTGCTGGAACATTTCCTTTAGCTGCGAGATCATATCAAACGCACCAACATCCTCCAATTGCCTTTGCAACTCGGAACTCATGGTCGTCAACATGAGGCAAGTCACCTCATTGGTGTCTTTAAGGCGCTTCTCATAAGCATCCTTAATGGCCCGCGTAGCGGTGGTAGCAGGAGCCTCCGGAATAGGTTCCTCTAGGACGTACAACTTACTTTCATGGCGTAAGACAATTCTCAATTGCCTAAGCCAATCCATAAAGTTTACGCCTACGAGTTTCTCTTTTTCCAAAAATGGACGGAGTGAAATGTGCGTCGCGGTGTTGCTTGTAGATGCCATTTAAAAGAAGGCAAAGCACACATAAAGGTTAGTTCGACATATTTTAATCCTTGTTAAATAATTACCCGATAGTTTAACACTTAAATTTAACAAGGGCTAAGAACCCAACATAACTTCACTACATGACGGGTTTACCGTGGATCACTTCGTGAAGGTATTTAGGCCGGTAAACGCTTTACCAATTGCAATCCGTGATTACAACTCTTAGGCACTTGCGGGATCCTTCGGTACTCATAGCACCGGTTTGGCATGTTTGATCCCTTCCCACACCGATTCCTCAATAAGCCGCTTTGATAACTCGGTATAGGCACGACAATTATCAAGGCGTATTAAATTGGAATTGCAAATCGTCCAACAAGATACACGATGATGCCCTTGACAATAATTGGCTCGTGCTAAGCTCGACAACCAAAGATTTCAAGACTCCACACGCACCTTCCACACAAGTCCACATGGAACAACTCATGCTAAGCTCGACAATTGTCCCATGCTCCATTAGATTCAGGTGGTGTCATCTTTTGGATGGCGTGTGATTAACGTTTTTAAGAAAAACGGGACTTTTGTTTTTCCGGTTAAAAACCTCTTTTCGTTTTGATTAACAAATAAGTGACAAAACGCATTTTTCACCAATTGAACATAAACACTTTTTATTCGTTTGTTAATCATGTGAGCGAGCGGGGTTTGTTAACCAATTAAGGAAAACTATATAGTTTTATTATTTTCAAAAGATTTTCTAGCATGCGAAGATCCTACAACCATGCAAGAAAAACAAATAAATAAAACTACACAACCACGCATACAAAACAGATTTGAGCCAACCTAAGTGTTCCCCGGTGAGCCAACCGAGGAACTAAGTCTACTAAGGACAAACAATCCAATACTTCGTGGTGTGCTCCCACTCGATCCCGCGCCTCCGGATCCGAGGTAGCCAAGACGTCTCTCAAGACTCCCGTTGGTGCCTCCGGTCTTATCTTCTCATTACATACATAATTTAAAGAGAAATGGCATGCAAGCCACACAATCTATTCTAAGCTAATATACAATTACAAAGAATAAATACTTTGGCGTGCAAGCCACAAATAAATAAATTATTACAAACCGGATTAAATAAATTATTACAAACCAAATGTGGTACAAACCACCAAATGAATGAACAACAAATAAAGCAACCAAACAACCACACAAAGGTCTAGGCTCAAACCGGTGCTCACGAAAACGAAGCAACCACAAAGCATGGTGTGCCACACCAAACCATGCACAAAACAATATCCCAATTAAGTTTATTCAAAAACTAAAGGCACAAGAATAAACCTTGTACATATGCATTAGGATTCCAAACATTTTGAAATCCATATTCATATATACACAATTTATATGTATGCATGTGTGCATTTTATGCCAAAACCACCCAATACATACACATAAAAGAATTAGGATATTATGGGGCTTAATCTACAAGGCTAAACAGCCTAAAATGATTCTGGAAACACCAAAATCATGTGCCAAAATCCATATCAAGTTTTCTTTTCCAAAAAGGCCAAAAACAGCTTGTTCACGACGCCTTCACGAGCTACTGCTCTTCATGGGCCCTCACGGGCCGTGAAGGCAGTACGCTCCACGACTCGTGAAACAGATTAAAAACCTTTCACGACCACCACCCCACGAGACTGGTCGTGTGGCCTTCACGACTCGTGAAGCAAGCTCCACGGCCCGTGAAGGCCTTCTGGACAGAATGTCCAAAATCAAAAATATGGATTTTCAAGCCACAAAGGTGCATGCATCTTACAAGTATGGCTCTGATACCACTGTTGGGAATCCATGGGGATCAAAGCACGCAACGGAAGCAACAAAACACACAAAAATGATCCCATGATTTCCCAATGGTGGTGAAAACTTGCAAGAACATGCATGCAACCAAAAACAAACACAAAGAGAAGAAGGAAACCAAGCCATACCCTAGAAGACTTTTCTAAAATTCTGGAACAACTTCAAATTTGGGATGAGCTCTTGAAACAAAAGGCTCCAAGAACCAAAGAAGTCCGCACCAAGCTTAGCTTCTTTCTCCTTGTACTAGCAAGCCACCAAACCACCAACACTTGACGATTTGGTTTAGGAACAGCCCTTGAACAACACTAGAAGATCACCAACACAAGGTCTTGTGCTTCTCTCAACTTAGAACACTCACTTGTGTATATCCCTAATGTGTATAATTGCAAGAATTAACCAAGAGAGTAGAATGCACCAAAAGGATCTCTTTTAAAGGCATTCTATCTGTTCAAAGAGCCCAGAGTCGGAGCGAAGTGGCACACCATGATTGAACCAACAAAATGGTTCAACCAAATACAAGTGTCACTTAGAATTCTGCCTTCACGACTTCTTCACGGGCCGTGAAGGATAACGCGCCACGACCGGCCATTTATCCTCCATGAGTCGTGCCGCGCTATGCAAGAATCGTGAGGATTCATGCCTTCACGACCTCCTTCACGGGCCGTGTAGGGCCATGAAGCCCAAGGGTTTCACGAACCATGCGGCCCACGACAGGACTCGTGGACACGAGCTGCTTCACGACCCGTGGAGCATCCTTCACGGTCGTGAAGCCTAGGTCAACTGGAATTTGGCCATTTTGACTCTTTCTTCTTATGGTAGGCTGTCGAGATTGAAACTTGGCATGTGACCCAATAGGCCCGTGCTTCATTGGCAGTGATGCTGGCCTACGTGTGTCAGTGGGCAGATACCAACATTATGACCCTAATACTGAATCCAAATTTAATGTTAGAAAACTCAAAGAAATCACCCAAACACCCATCTTTAGAAGAAAATGCTATAAGTGTAGTGACAGAGGTCATGAGGCCAAAGATTGTGTAAGTACCAATCTTAGACCTGAAAAAGTAAAGGATGATCAGTCCAAAACAGACTCAGAATCTGTTCAAGTTGATCAGTCAGACTTTAAAGGATCAGCTAAGTGTTCATCCTCAGAACCCACCAAATAGTGGGTTCCAAAAAGAAACTAATATGTTTAGTTGATCATGTGCAGGGCTCCTACAAGTGGTACCTAGACAGTGGATGCTCAAGACACATGACAGGAAGCAAAGGGATTCTAAGTGAATTCCAAAACAATGAAGGACCCAAGGTGACATTTGGGAATAATTCTCAAGGAAGGACTAAATGTTATGGAAAGATAACTGCTGGAACGGTCACTTTCAAGAAGGTAGCATATGTTGAAGGCCTTAAACACAATCTGATAAGTATCACTTAATTGTGTGATGAGGATTATGAAGTCACCTTCAGAAAGCACGCATGAACAATTTATGATAAGAAGGGAAAACCAAAACTAATGGCAAAAAGAGAGAGATATTTATTTGTTAGATCTCAGCTCCGCAGATCCTTCAACTGAAACATGTTTGTATTCTGACTCAACTCCCAAGCTGAGTTGGTTATGGCACAAGAGACTATCTAATCTAAATTTCAAATATATTAAGAAATTTTCTAGCAAAGAGTTAGTCTCTGGTCTGCCTAAGATCACATTTGCTAAAGACAAACTCTGCTCAGCTTCTGAAATGGGAAAACATCACAAGGGATCTTTCAAGTCCAAACAGAAATTTTCAATTACAGAACCATTGCATATAATTCATTTGGACCTATAAGCACCCCAAGCCTAAGTGGTAAAATGTATACTCTAGTGATTGTTGATGAGTTCACAAGATTCACTTGGGTGGTCTTCTAAAAAGCCAAAAGTGATGCTGCATATGAGTTAATCCGCTTCATAAGACAAGAAGAGTTGCAAAAGGGTATGTCTCTTAAGCAGCTCGGAAGTGATCATGGGACTGAGTTTAGGAACTCAACCCTTGAAGGCTTTTGTGAAGAGAAGGGAATTATTCAAAATTTCTCATCTGTAAGAACTCCACAACAAAATGGAGTTGCTGAAAGGAGAAATAGAACGTTAATTGAAGCTGCCAGAACCATGCTATGTGAGGCAAAGCTCAAGCTGAGCTTCTGGGCAGAAGCTGTAAGTATAGCCTGCTATACCCAGAATAGATCAATAATAGTTAAAAGACATGGCAAAACATCTTATGAGATATATCATGGCAGAAAACCCAACATTGGATACTTCCACATTTTGGGTTCAACATGCTATGTGCTAAACCAAAGAGATCAGCTCCATAAGTTGGAACCCAAAGCTGATCAAGGTATATTTGTTGGATAATCTTCAATCTCCAAAGCTTACAGAGTTTTTAATCTTAAAAGAAAAGTAATTGAAGAGTCAGTACATGTTACGTTTGATGAGACAAGTATTGCCGAATCCGACTGAGCTCAAGCTGACTCAGTTAGTCTAAGTGAGCTTGAGAGGAGCAAAGAAGATCTCACATCAAATCCCATGTATGTTATGGATGATTCTGATGATGATGACAGTGGTAAATCTGACAAATGTGCATCATCAAAAGAAAATATCAGTATTGAAGATCATCAGCCTGAGAGTCTCGGTGAATCATTAGGTACATGTCAGATTGAAAATATAAGTGATCTTTCAATCCCTATTCAGACTGAAGAAGTAAATCCTATTATGCCTGAGAGACACTGCTCAGACTCAGACCCAGATGCTCAGTCTCCCACTACAACCTTCAAAGTATTAAAAGATCATCCTCTTGATGATATCTTTGGGAACATTGAAGATGGTGTGTTAACTAGATCTAAGGCAAATGCAAACTATGTTGCCTAATCTAGTTTTCTATCTCAAATGGAACCAAAGAAGACTGAAGATGCTCTAAAAGATGAAGATTGGATTGAAGCTATGCAAGAGGAGCTGACAGAATTTCAAAGAAATAAGGTCTGGACCCTTGTCCCTGCCCCAAAAGGAAAAACAATTATAGGCACTAAGTGGATCTATAGAAATAAAATGGACAAGGATGGAGTAGTGATTAGAAACAAGGCAAGGCTAGTAGCTCAGGGGTATCGACAAGAAGAAGGTTGATTATGATGAGACCTTTGCCCCTGTTGCAAGGATTGAAGCTATAAGGTTGTTTCTAGCCTATGCAGCCTTCAGAATCTTTAAAGTGTATCAAATGGATGTTAAAAGTGCATTCCTATATGGATCACTACATGAGGAGGTCTATGTGAAACAAACCCCTAGTTTTATTGATTCTAAACATCCAGATTATGTCTATAAGTTAGACAAGGCTCTGTATGGACTCAAACAAGCTCTAAGAGCCTGGTATGATACATTGTCCACCTATTTGCTCTCAAACGATTTTGTTAGAGGAAGTATTGATAAGACTCTATTCATAAGAAAGAGCAGAGGACATGTCATTCTGGTTCAAATCTATGTGGATGACATTATCTTTGGTTCAACAAACCAAGGTCTGTGTGATTGGTTCTCCAAGATAATGTCCAATCAATACAGAATGAGCATGATGGGTGAGATGACTTACTTTTTGGGACTTCAAATCTATTAGAAAGAAGATGGTATATTTATTAATCAGATCAAGTATGTTTTTGATCTAATTAAGAAATATGGATTAGACACAAGCCATCCAGCAAAGTCTCCAATGCTACACAATGTCAAGCTACATAAGGACATTAATGGAAAATCTGTATGTCAGACTACATATAGAGGAATGATAGGTTCATTACTCTATTTGACATCAAGCAGACCTGATATAATGTTTGCCACATGTGTTTGTGCACGATATCAGGCTGATCCAAAGGAATCCCACTTGCTAGCTGTCAAAAGAATACTCAAATACTTGAAGGGAACACCAAACTTAGGTTTGTGGTATCCTAAAGGATCAGGGTTTGAGCTAATAAGATACTCAAATTCAGACTTCGCAGGATGTGGTCTAGATAGAAAGAGTACTACTAGAGGATGTCAACTTTTGGGTGGAAAATTAGTTAACTGGACAAGCAAGAAACAAAACACAGTGGCAATTTCCACAGCTGAAGCTGAATATGTAGCTGCAAGGAGCTGTTGTGCTCAAATACTATGGATGCAACATCAGCTTAAGGACATTGATTTGTATTATTCAAAGACTCCCATATTTTGTGACAATCAAAGTGCTATTGCCATCACACATAACCCAGTGTTTCACTCAAGAACAAAGCATATTAAAATAAGACATCACTTCATCAGAGATATTGTAGAAAAGAGAAAGATAGAGTTAGTCTTCATTGAGACTGAAGATCAGCTTGTAGATATCTTCACTAACCCAATGGAAGGCACAAGATTTACAACTCTACTTGGCAAGCTTGGCATGCTAAACCCTTAATTTGGTATGTTCCATCATTTCTTTATCTCTAATCAATTTTTGCTAAGTGCTACATTTGACTAAGTGTTGATATGAGCTGAGTGCTCCATCTAAGCTAAACTCTCAGGATAGGCTGAGTACTCCGTTCTAAAGTGTGGTCAGTTCCACATGTCTAGGTTAGTCCTAACAGATGGTAAGTCCAACAAAATAGTAAATCTAAAATATTTACGTTATGTTTTGTTTTCAATAAACGTAAGTCGTTTACAAATTAATTTTTTAAAGGGAATCTTGATGATAATTTAGTTCATCTTGAATGAATTCGGATCAATGTAATAGTGTCAGTCTAATTAAGTTACATTAAATCTAGTCGTTATAACAAACTGCGTAGCCGGTTGTTACTGTAACGGTCATATTTATTACCGTCCGATAACGGTAACTTTTCTCTCACATTGAAAAGAGTTCATTGCTCAGTGCTAAACCCTACTACTACTACGTGCAATCCAATACGATAAGTTCGATTTCAATGGAGGGTTACAATCTAAATCTGACTGAACAGATGATCCCTGGTGGAAATTTCAAGACCAATGTGCTCCCCATCTACAAACAAAATAATGTCGTTGCCTGTATCGACATTCCCAAATCCAAAATTGGCAGGGGTTATGAGGACTGGGTTTCATACATTCGAAAGGGACCCCTTGCACATGCTTTCCTTCGTGGTCCTGCGGTGCTCATCCCACAACTTCTGACCGAGTTTTGGTAAACATGCAAACTCGACGCAAATCAACAAGTAATAAGAGGTACAGTCCTAAGTGGACAAGTGGTAATTGACATAGATGCAAATTGTCTCCGACGAATTCTACATCTCTCGGTTCATAATCAATATGAGGCGAAGGTTTCTAGGGAAACATCACGAAGTGTTTTACCCTTAATGGGTCATCCTCAAGTTGTTGGAGTTATAAGGAAATTTGTTTTCCAGACTGCATGGGGATTTATGGTATCCACTATGATTCGTTCCTTTGGATACAAGGTGGGTGGCCTGGATAATGTTAATGACTTTGAGATGCAAATGTTATTCAACATATTCTATGATCGAAGATTGGACTACGCTGAGTTAATCTTTGAGGCACTCAAGTCATTGGTGACCAAGAATATAAGGGATACCATTGTGCTATTCGTAAGGTTTATATCAATGGTGATCGAGGATAGGTTGGGTAGAAGATATACTGCCCAATATGAGTCAATCCCTACTCCTGTTCTTAGCTCAAGAATGTTCGCCCATGATATTTTCCCTGGGCACCCTAAAATGAGTGCTCAAATGAAGGTGTATACACAGCTTTCGACCTTAGAGTCAAGTGAAGCTGAAGAAAGTACAAATGATGAGGAGGAGACAGATGGTGCAGATGATTTTGAGGCTGAGTCCTCCAAAGCTGAACCTCAAAGGACTCAGCTCCGATCGCGCATCCATAGGATATCTTCCACCTCAAGCTTTGGGCAGGAGAGTATGTTCCCTAGCTCAGAGTCCCCACTGATTGGCGCAGGTATAACTTCTCTTCCTTCATCTCCTTCTTTCTCTCGCATTTCTCCATCTACTTTACAGGGAGATAAGACTGAGTCAAGCCCATCTCAGTCTAACCCCTCTCCCCCACCTCAAACATCTCTATCTATCTTACAATCTATAGCCAACATTGGTCAGCCCACTACTACCAAGGATATATCCTATACCTTTACAAGAAAAACTGCCAAAGGTGGTCCTTCACCTCACAAGGACTCTGGAGCTGATATCACATTGATACCTCCACCGACAAGAGCTGAGGGGGAGACACCTTCTCTTAAGGTGCCAACCTCAAGGCTCAGTTCACCCGTTCGCCCTATACCGGGTATGGTGACTACTCAGCCTATACCTACTAGTGCCATAGGAGAGCCTACTTTTGTACCTTCATAGCCCCATGAAGGTAACATTGAAATACTGACCAATCCCAAGGGTCAAATACCCCCTCCTCACCACTTAGCCTAGCTTACCCCACTACCATACCTCACGACATTGGTCACTCTTCTCTTCCATTCTTACACATTCTAGCACAACCTGTCAATGAACCTTTCATACACTAGGAAGCTTTACAGGGTCCCCAATCTAACCCCCTTGATTCCATAGGTCAGCACCAACCTTTGGATATGGGGCCCATATTCTCAACTATTGAGGAACACTCAACAACCACTCTTATGGTGGAAATACACTCCTCCACCGGACAAGAGGACTTTGAGGTAAGAAGGAGACCAGAGGAGCCCAAGCTGATGGCTACTGATGCCTAAGCCATTATGGAATATTTACAATCTCAGATTGAGCTCCTGGAAAAGAAGAGGAAAAATGATAAAGCCAAGTTGATGCGCAAACTTAATGATCTTTCAACCTCTGTAGCAAACTTGGAAAGTTTCGTGTTCAAATTCAGACCCTCCCCTATTGATGATGACAAAAAGGGGGAGGAAGAATCAAATAAAAATGATGATAAGATTGAGGGGGAGCATACAGAGGAAGTACAAATTGAAGAAGAAGCTCATGATCAGTTTGTGAGCACTGTAGATCAGCCTTCCCAACAACAGCCAAAGGCTCCAACAGTCTAGATTATCACAACTTCACAAGCTCAACCAGAAACTCCACAAGAAGAAACATCTCAAGCTGCTCACACCAACCTTCCTCAAGCTAAATTGCAAAAATTTGTTGAAGCTGAGTCTGTTCCAACTTGACAAATTGATAAAGGGAAGAGTAAGGTGTTTGAGATGGTAAAAAGAAAGAAAAGAAGTGCTATGCCTCTATCAAAGAGAAGGAAAGTCATCATTTCTGAGCCTGAGCCAGAACAACAAGGTCAACATCAACTAGTTACATATGAATCTGACTCAAGTGATGAAGCTGATGCAGCACAGAAAGCCAGTGACATGCTTGCTAAGCAAGTGTTACAAGAGATTGCTAAAGAACTAGGTATGACTGTGGAGGAGATGAAAGAGCAGCAAAAACAAGCCGAGCTTCAACGAGAAAAGGCTAAAGCTGAGGCTGCCAGAGCTGAAGCTGAAGCTGACTATGCTAGACCCAGAGTTGCCCCAATTCCGTACTCAAATGTTGATTTAAGGCATTGCTATAAAAGAACACACTTTAATCACAAGATTGAATCCATCACGCTGAGTAGAAAAGGAGAATTGGTGATAATCAACTTTTTACTAGACAACAAACAAGAAATTGGTCTAGATATGAGATGTCTGTATGTAACACCGTATTTTTAACCCAAAAATTTTCGTTTTCATAATCATTGCTGAAGCGAATTAATTAACAAAAGTGTCTACAAATGTACAAACAAAACAATTTAAATATCAGTATTACAAAACACGGCTCGTCACAATTAAACTATCAGAGTCCTAGGTGATTACTCCCTAAGCTAACCACTCTCAGCCGAGCCGCTTACTTACCAAAACCTGTAAAAAGAGTGAGAGGTGGGAGATTAGCACAAAGCTAAGTGAATGGAGTAAAACCACAACAGATATATCAGCAAATAACCGCATCAATATCAAGAACACATAACAGATAATCGTGCCCCGGGAAGACCGCCGGTTCTGCAGGAACCTACAACCAATGCCGGCCAAAGCAAAGGTTTACCGATAGTTCATTTGCTATTCTCACATAGTATTACCTTAAGTAGCAACAAATGCATCAAAAGATCCCAATACTGATTAGCCGATAGCAAACAAACCCAGCCCATATGCCCAGCCGAAGCTGACTTCCCAATCCTCATGTATACGTATCACTGACGCACAATTAATTAACAATCAACAGTTAATCAATTATCAGATGCACAATCTATCCATGCGTCAAACCAATAACAGTTGAAACTCAAGCTAGTTATAACTAATAACATCTATGAGTAAACGTCCACTCACCTCAAGCTTTCAGTTATTCCACTCAGTGATCTTATATTACTGAGCCTTATCTGTTACTGAGAACACAACAAACTGAAATTAGTAACTATTCATAAATATATGTCAAACACATAAATATATATCCTTTAATCAAATATAGGCATGTATGATTCACATAGTTATTATGCTAACTTAAACCCAGTAAAACATAATAAAAACAAGTAATTTTCTGAAACAGTGCCCGTCGAGCCACGACAAAATACCCGTCGCGCCGTGACAGTGTCGGATTTCAAAATCCGTAACTCATCAATCGGATTTTGTGGCGGATTTCCAATAACTCGGATTTCCGTGTCGGATTTGCCAACTTTCGGATTTCCAAGGGTCGGTTTTGCCATTTATTGGATTCTTACAATCCGAAAGCCAATCCTTCGGATTTCACCCTTGTCGCGCCGTGAACCTAAGTGTAGTGCCGCGACACGCTTTTTTCCAGATTATCTTCTCCATGAATGTATCGGATTTCCAGCTAACTTAAGCTTCCCAAATCCGATTCAAACCCTCATAATTCATTATGAACACTTCTAAAACATGTATAAACACTTTATAACATGCATAAAGCAACAAAAACACATCAAATCCTTTTTAACATGGCAAATCATACAAAACCCTCCAAACAAGTTTACTTCTAAACTTCAACAATGGCAACTTCATGATCTTAGCATATCTTTACAAACTAAACATATCACAACGATCAGAATTATGCTAGGATCACAACCATACCTTTACTTTGAATTAACACAACACAAATCTCAACTTCTACTAATCAAGTTAACTTGCTTTCTTGTTTTTCTTCTCTCAAGAGCACACAATCATCAATTGTCGGTTTTCAAGTGACAATGAATTTTAGATGTTAACTCAATATAAACCTACATATACTTTTCTTAAAATAAGTAGCATGAGGTGGCAACACAAGCTTTACATGCTAACATGCATACTAACACTATATATATATATAACCGTACATGCATATATATTTAACCATATACCTCATTTATCCTTTAATTAATCAACAATTAAGTAAAACCATATAACTTATAAATAACAAGTAATTAATCAAAACTAATCACAAGTTATCATACCAAAGTCGTTAAAACTACTAGGCCCGATCTGAGTATGTTACAAATCCCCCCCTTAAACAGGATTCTGTCCTCGGAATCTATTCACTAACAAACAACCGAGGGTAACGAGCTCTCATATCAGTCTCGGTTTCCTATGTCAAGTCTTAACCCAAACTGTGCCTCCATTTAACTAGAACCATCTGAATCTGTTTCTTACGCAGTTTCGTCACTTTCCGATCTAGTAGTTTAATGGGTTCCTCCACTAGTTTCTTGCTGGAATCCACTTTAAGATCATGTAGAGGTAGAATCTGACTCTCATCCTCAACTCTACATTTCAGCAAGTAACAAACGTTGAAGGTATTGTGAATACCTGATAATTCCGCTGGAAGATCAAGAATAACCGTCTGATCATTAACCACCCGTTGGACACGAAACGGTCCAATATACAACGGAGCTAGCTTTCTCCGCTTCCCAAAACGGATAACCCCCTTCCACGGAGAAACCTTCAGGTAAACCAATTCCCCCTCAACAAAAGTAACAGACCTATGATGCGGATCAACATACATCTTTTGTCGATCCCTCGCAGCTTTCAACTTTTCTCGCGCAATAGCTACTTTATCTGCGGTGATCTGCACAATATCAGGACCTGCATACTGTTTCTCACCCGCCTCTAACCAACACGTAGGAGTACGGCAGCAACGTCCATATAGCATCTCATAAGGCGGCATACCGATACTCGAATGGTAAGAATTATTATACGCGAATTCAACCAATGGTAGATGGGAATCCCAAGAACCTTCATATTCTAACACACATGCTCGTAGCATATCCTCAAGTGTCTGAATAGTTCTCTCAGATTGCCCGTCTGTCTGAGGGTGGTAAGTTGTACTCAGATTAACACGCGTACCCAACTCCCGCTGTAAACTGTTCCAGAAGTTTGACACAAACCTGGAATCTCTATCTGATACAATCGAAAGCGGTATAGCATGTCTCTTGGTTAATCTATCAACGATCACCCAAATCATATCATGATTCCTCTGCGTACGTGGAAGTTTAGTTACGAAATCCATCATTATGTGCTCCCACTTCCACTCTAGAATCTGCAACTGTTTCAATGCTACATAAGGTTTCTGGTGCTCTGCCTTGACCTGTGCACAAATATGGCAACACTCCACAAATGTGCAACATCTATCTTCATTGTAGGCCACCAATATAGCACCTTTAGATCGTTATACATTTTTGTGCTACCTGGATGAACAGATAGTCTCGATTTATAAGCCTCAGTCATAATCAAACTCCAGAGACCTCCAAGCAAAGGCACCCAGACTCGATATTGATAAACCTTCAATCCCCTAGAATCATTAGTCAAATCATTCTTTTTCTTTAACATGATCTCAGACTTTAGATTTTCATCCTTCAAGGCTTCCAACTGAGCTGCCTTCAATCTATCGATCAAGTCGGAGACTATTTCAATTCGCATGAATTTAACATGTTAACTAACTCTTTTGTGACTCAAAGCATCGGCTATCACGTTGGCTTTCCCGGGATGATAGTGAATCTCGCAATCATAATCTTTAACAAGTTCCGGCCATCGTCTCTGTCGCATATTGAGTTCCTTCTGCGAAAATACATACTGTAGGTTTTTGTGATCCGTACAAATAACACATTTTGTACCGTAAAGATAATGTCTCCATAACTTTAATGCAAAAACCACAGCTGCCAGTTCCAAATCATGGGTTGGATAATTCTTCTCATTAGGTTTCAACTGATGAGATGCATAGGCGATAACTCTATCCCGCTGCATTAACACGCTACCCAACCCTGCCAGAGAAGCATCACAATAAACTATGAAGTCATCTGATCTATCCGGTGATGCAAGAATAGGAGCCTGACATAGCAGTCATTCCTTGCGAGTTAACTTAGTCATGGGATTCGCAATTTTAGAAAAATCTCGGATAAATCGTCGGTAATATCCTGCTAATCCCAAGAAGCTCTTAATTTCAGAAGGCGACTTTGGAGCTTCCCAATTCATTACAGCTTCTATCTTTTCCGGGTCAACCTTGAGTCCATCACTGCAAATTACATGCCCCAGAAAGTGAACTTCTCACTTCCAAAATTCACACTTTGAGTACTTGGCATACAATTTCTCTCGTTTCAAGGTTTCAAGAACTTGTCTCAAATGAATGTCGTGATCAGCTTCGGATTTAGAATAAACCAAAATGTCGTCGATAAATACTATCACATATTTATCCAGAAACGGTCGACAAACCCGATTCATTAAATCCATAAACACTGCAGGTGAATTAGTCAAACCGAACGGCATGACTAAGAATTTATAATGACCATACTGGGTACGAAAAGCAGTCTTGGCAATATCTTTGTCAGAAACTCGTACCTAGTGATAACCTGATCTCAAATCGATCTTAGAGAAATACGAAGCACCCTGCAACTAATCAAATAAATCATAAATCCTGGGCAAAGGGTATTTATTCTTTACCGTCCTTTTATTCGGTTCCCTGTAATCAATACACATCCGTAGCGTGCCATCTTTCTTTTTCACAAACAAAACCGGTGCACCCCACGGTGAAGAACTTGGACGAATAAAACCCCGATCCAATAGATCCTGAATCTGTGTCATCATCTCCTTAATCTCAGAAGGAGCCAACCTATAAGGAGATCTAGCCACTAGATTCGAACCTGGTATTAAATCAATCTTGTACTCTACCTCTCGAACGAACTCATCCGGAAACACTTCAGAAAAATCTGATACGACTCGCACATCAGTAACTGCCCGCTTTTCCTTCCTAGCCTCAAAAGCATATGCCAGAAAACACTCGCATCCCTTACTCAAGGATTTCTTAGCCTTTAACAGGGAAATAATAGGAAATGTAGACCTGTCCCTTTCCCCTTGAGCCACCACGTGTGACCCATCAGACAACGGAAAAGAAATCAATTTCCTATGACATTTAATGCTTGCCCTGTGCTTACTTAGCCAATCCATCCCCAAAACCACATCAAACCCTGCTATTGGCATCAATAGAAATGACACTGGAAAGCACTTACTGTCGATATCTATCTCATCCCCAGTTACAGAACTTGTAACAGGAACTATTTTACCATCTGCTACTTCTATTTCAATCGGTACAGAAATAACAGTAACAGGTAATTTCAACTTTTCACAAAAAGTCACAGAAATAAAGGAGTGATTCGCTACAGAATAAAATAATACACGCGCAAGTAGGGAGTTTATAAGAAACGTACCGGTGATAACATCATCAGTAGTAGTAGCATCGTCTACTGTCATCCGGAACGCCCTACCCTCTGGTGTCGGAGGATTCTTCCGTTTATGTGCCCCTGACGATGATCCCCCAACGTCCCCTACCCCCGTCCCTGTCCCGGCTCCTCTCCCAGTAGGGCAATCACCAGCCCTATGCCCTTCTTTCAGACAATTCCAACAAATATTGCGGGGAAACCTGCAATCTTTCATTTCATGCCCATGTGTACCACAATGCAAACAACGCATGGTATGGGCAATACACTGCCCAGTGTGACTGGACTTGCATCAGGTACACCATTGAGACTTCGTATTTGTACCCCCTGTATTAGGCTTCCGACTCTGATTACCCTGCGAAGAATTGTCCTGCCATTTCTTCTTTTGTTGACCACCTGCTTGGTCATACTTCGGCTTCTGAACAGCAGCCTCATCTTTGTTCTGTCTATCCCTGCCTTGAATGTCTCCCTCAGTAGATTTTGCCAAGGGGAAGGCCTGAGATAGTGATCCATTCAGTCGAGTAGTACTCCTGTACTCCGGTAACAAAGCTCCGATAAAATGCTGAACCTGTGAAGATTCCTCCGGTACCCAGTGAGTTACAAACCTCAGCTTCGAGTTAAATTGTTTAATTAATTCATCAATAGACTTCCTCCTAGTCATCTTCCATTCCATGAATTCCTACCTTATCTTATTTAGTTCGGGGGCATTTGAATACTGTTCGCACAGTTTATCCCAGAATTGGTTCCATGTAATTGAATCCATGTGAGCTCTCGATAAGTGGGTGGTAATGGAATCCCACCAAACCATCGCCTTGCCTTTGAGCATCCGGGTGGCAAAGCATACTATCATTTCCTCTTCACAGTTACATGCATCTAAAATCCTCACAGTGTCTCTCAACCAGTTTAAAGTGACGTTAGGATCCGCGCTGCCATGGTATTCCTCTGGTTTACAATCCAGGAATTGCTTGTATGTACATGGCTGTCTGAATCCCATATTCGGTGGATATCCCATAAACGGATATGAGTAGGATCCTTGAGGCATAGATCCCTGGGGATATTACCCCTGGGGATAAGACCCCTGAGGAAACAATGGGTAAAAGAACGGTTGTGACATAGGTTAAGACATCGGTGGTAGCGGTACAGATACTGGCGGAATCTCAGCCAGAGTAGTAATTGGTGGAAAAATCGTTGGTATCGCAGGTGCAGTTGATAATACTGTAGTAACCGGGGGTTGAATTATAGGAACTTGTCTTTGTTGCTCCAGTTCCTTTCGCAAGTCTTGCAGTTGGCCCTCCAACTAAAATATGTACTAGTCTCTTTCATCCCCAACGGTACCAGATGTACCGGCATTTAGCAAAGTTTCCACTGTAGTAGGGACTTCAGCGGAAGACAGGACAATAGGGGCAGCAGTCGAGTGATCACAATCAGCCATTGTTATCTGTAACAATCACATCACCTCACGATTTATTAGATAAATCCGTTAGTACATAACATACTAACTACACTCCAATTCACCCCAATCCCACACCCAAGGAGTAATCGACCTACCACGAGCTAAGATTTGGGAATGTAACACTTCCACTGTGCCTACACTGCCAAACCAAGGCTCTGATACCAAACTTGTAACACCGTATTTTTAACCCAAAAATTTTCGTTTTCATAATCATTGCGGAAGCGAATTAATTAACCAAAGTGTTTACAAACACAACTGTTTAAATATCAGTATTACAAAACACGGATCGTCATAATTAAACTATGAGAGTCCTAGGTGATTACTCCCCAAGCTAACCACTCTCAGCCGAGCCGCTGACTTACCAAAACCTGTAAAAAGAGTGAGAGGTGGGGGATTAGCACAAAGCTAAGTGAATGGAGTAAAACCACAACAGATATATCAGCAAATAACCGTATCAATATCAAGAACACATAACAGATAATCGTGCCCCGGGAAGACCGGCGGTTCTGCAGGAACCTACAACCAATGCCTGCCAAAGTAAAGGTTTACCGATAGTTCATTTGCTATTCTCACACAGTATTAAATTAAGTTGCAACAAATGCATCAAAAGATCCCAATACTAATTAGCCGATAGCAAACAAACCCAGCCCATATGCCCAGCCGAAGCTGACTTCCCAATCCTCATGTATACATATCACTGACGCACAATTAATTAACAATCAACAGTTAATCAATTATCAGATGCACAATCTATCCCTGCGTCAAACCAATAACAGTTGCAACCCAAGCCAGTTACAACTAATAACATCTGTGAGTAGACGTCCACTCACCTCAAGCTTTCAGTTATTCCACTCAGTGATCTTATATCACTGAGCCTTCTCTGTTCCCGAGAACACAACAAACTGAAATCAATAACGATTCATAAATATATGTCAAACATATAAATTTCTATCCTTTAATCAAACATAAGCATGTATGATTCACATAGTTATTATGCTAACTTAAACCAAGTAAAACATAATAAAAACAAGTAATTTTCTGAAACAGTGCCCGTCGCACCGCGACAGTGTCGGATTTCAAAATCCGAAACTCATCAATCGGATTTCGTGGTGGATTTCCAATAACTCAGATTTCAATGTCAGATTTGCCAAGTTTCGGATTTCCAAGGGTCGGTTTTACCATTTATCGGATTCTTACAATCCGAAAGCCAATCCTTCGGATTTCACCCTTGTCGCGCCGCGACCCTAAGCGTAGCGCCGTGACACGCTTTTTACCAGATTTTCTTCTCCATGAATGTGTCGGATTTCCAGCTAACTTAAGCTTCCCAAATCCGATTCAAACCCTCATAATTCATTATGAACACTTCTAAAACATGTATAAACACCTTATAACATGTATAGAACAACAAGAACACATCAAATCCTTTTTAACATGGCAAATCATACAAAACCCACCAAACAAGTTTACTTCTAAACTTCAACAATGGAAACTTCATGATCTTAGCATATCTTTACAAACTAAACATATCACAATGATCAGAATCATGCTAGGATCACAACCATACCTTTACTTTGAATTAACACAACACAAATCTCAACTTCTACTAATCAAGTTAACTTGCTTTCTTGCTTTTCTTCTCTCAAGAGCACACAATCATCAATTGTCAGTTTTCAAGTGAGAATGAATTTCAGATGTTAACTCAATATAAACCCACGTATGCTTTTCTTAAAACAAGTAGCATGAGGTGGCAACACAAGCTTTACATGCTAACATGCATACTAACACAATATATATATATATATATATAACCGTACATGCATATATATATTTAACCATATACCTCATCTATCCTTTAATTAATCAACACTTAATTAAAACCATAAAACTTATAAATAACAAGTAATTAATCAAAACTAATCACAAGTTATCATACCAAAGACGTTAAAACTACTAGGCCCGATCTGAGGATGTTACATTGTACAAGTTGGGATTCTCAGAGTTAAAGGTAGTAGCCACAACTATCAAAAGAATGAAAAAGAGTCAAATCAGACAAGAGATAGTTGATGTGCTCAAGACTTTCTTTATAAGAATTGATCAAATATGAGAAATTCCAGCTGACGAAATTGATACCTTCCTAAACAAAAACAAAGCTGCAAGAGTCAGAGCAGCAAGTCAGTGAGCCAAACGAAATATCAGTCTACAAGTTTCAGAGGAAGTTGAATTTAGAGAAAATACTTTTATCACTCAACCTTTGGAAGGATTTATGTATTTGGATGTGGAAGGCAACCGGTGTTTCTTGAAGATAGCAAATCTTCACTTGGCAAATCTGGAATTGATTTTGTACTTGAGGATTCTATGTGATAACTCAACTCAGAACTCAGTTTTTAGATACCATCTCAACAAAGAAATCAGATCAAGAAAAACTGAAATGAGAGAACTACTAGAAGGTGAAGAGATTATGAATAATGCTATCAAGGAAGCTGCCATCTGGGAGCTTAAATGCTCAGATATGTGGTTGGATGCTGGAGATCCTATTGATGAAATAGATTAGTTCTATAATTTTGTAACCACTAAGTGTGCATAAGCTTGTCAAAATGATCAAGCTAAAATGTAAATGATATGTTCATTAATGAAAAGTTAAGTTTGATTTGTTCAAACAAACAGCTTTGTAAGTTCAAGCTGAGGATTGATATGCTCAATTATAAACTTAAGTTAAGTAGTATAAGTTTTGTAAGTTCAGCACTTAAATTAATTCTGATAAGTTAAGTATCTAAGTAGTTGTATATCTGAAATACTTAGAATACAAGTCTTACGATAGATTTGCAACATAAACATCTTGTAAGTTCAAGATATGGTAAATAAGTATAGATCAGTTCAATACCTATTTCAACAACCCAACTTTGGTTAGTTCCAGAGTGGTTCAACATAATTCTGTTAACCTATATGTACTTTGATTCAATATTTTGTGATCATCAAATAGGGGGAGATTGTTAGTCCCACGTTTAGAATCGTCATATTTGATGAGACAAACTACATATATGTATAGATGATAGGTTAAGAGTTAGGAATTATGTAAGTCTGTTATAGACTGACTAGTCAGCTTAGGCTGAGTAGTCAGTGTATAAACAGATATAGAGTTTTCTATGTAAGTACTAGATAGCTCATTGACTTCTAAGCTGAGATAGGTTTTAAGAGTGAAGACTTGAAGACTTGAAGATTCAAGAACCCAAGATTAAAGAACTCAGCTTGACAAGGTAAAGACTGAGTGAGTCAGCTCAGCGTCAGAAGTCAGTTTAAGAATTTGAGTAAGTTCTAAATTCTGTTATAAACTCTCCATATCTATGAAATTTAAAATAGGATATCTGAACCTAATTTAAACTATCTATTAGTTAGATAGAGATCTCAAACGGAATTAGTTAGATATGTTCTAATTAAGGAGTTTGTTACGGTTTTAAAAGATAAGTTCTATCTTTAAACTGCGATTTGTTCATAGATATATCAAGTATAAGTATAAACCTTCTTATTGTTTTCGAAAAAACGACGACTGCATAAGTTGCAAAACGTACGTGTGTTCGTGATACTTGATACGCGTGTGTTGCGATAACTTTGTGAGTTCAAAGTTCAAGAGAGTTTTCAAGAGTTCTTGTTAATCAGTTTTAACAAGAAGTTTGATGATCAATTAGTTAGTGATTCAAGAGTGTTTAGAGAGAGTTGAGTTTATAATCAGTGTAATATCTTTATCATCCATGTTGTCATAATGTGCCTCTGGCTCATCATCATCATCGGTAGATTCATCATTAACATTAGCCATTAGGCAGAACTGCGCTTGGGCTTCATTATCCAAATCACTATCATCGGTGTCAGATAGGAATTGATGTTCTTCGACCATCATTGTCACACCCCGCTAAAGCGGAATCACGAGATGTAACAGTTTACGGTTTCATAGCATAAGGAACAAGATCGCACCAACCATAGATAATTAAAAGTAGTACAATTGTTAACAACAAGTTTCGATAATTGTTCAAAAGTTTGGGAAATAACATAATGTACATTGCTAGATAATGCTGCCACACGCATGTCGAACAGGTGCTGACCACTTACTAATGATTTCCTCAACAACATGATAAAGAGAGTGTCAACTATAGAAATAGTTGGTGAGATCACAGGTTTTGATATGCAATAAAATAAGATTTTAATGCCAAAAACGTTCATCACTAAACAATGAGTATGTAAATCGGTTGTCTAGTTTGCACGTGGTATAAGTATATGCAGAACGTTAACACAAAGAGCCCACTACCTAAGCCTACTGACTGAATGCCCATAGAGTAATGAACAGAGCTTGTTTCACAGTTATTATGCACTTACACAAGTAAGTGGGGTGTTAACCTAATAGCGCTATCCATAGATTACTAACGGCTCGATATAATGAGTTAATAGGTAGTGTTGAACGGTGGGACTTACATAAAGAGAGAAACTCATAATCATTAAACATAAGCATATATACCAAAGTGCGAAGATAAGATAACAGTTTGATAAACAGATCATCCGATAATTCAAAGAAGAGTTTGCTTTTCCCCCAAAAATATTCAAAACAATAAAAAGTGGGGCCGCGAATACTCACTTGACAAAGTCTAACGCGTTCTTAAAACAATTCGTAAAGTCTTGAATTCCGGCGTCGCTTCCTTCCTAGTGAAATAATATCCTACTATTAGTCCCCAAATTCTAGGTATTAAAATTAATAATAAATTTTGTATTATTTATATTGATTTTATATTGATATAGTTATATGTTGAAATTATATATGTATTTATTTATTTACCCACTTTCTTTCATGTGAATACAATTATGTTTTATATTTTATATTTACTTTTTAGGTGTTTCTATATTATTTGTATGATTTTTATACTTAAATTGTTATTTTTCAAGTCCCAATCATAAAGACTTTTATTCTTCTTTATTTACTGTGCAAGTCACCTTTTGTCAGCTTCATGGGTTGTACTTTGGTGCAATGCTTTAGTATACTAAAGAATTATTTAAAGTTCCAAATTTTTATATGTTATTATAATATGTCTTTAGGGAATACTGTAAAAATATTAGAATTTTTAAAGATTTATAGATATTTTAGAGGTCACTGGTCAAAATCCAGTTAACACTCTCACGTTGTTATAAGGGTTTTAGTGGTCAAACGACCTTATTTTTAAATGATTTAAATTGGGTTAAATTTCTAACTCAATAATATAACATTTAAAAAAATGTTTACCATTTTTATGTTTTTGTGGACCAAGTTATGATCAATTAAAGTTCATCTATGAAATTATTCAGATTTCTCAGTTTTGTGCATGCAACTTATTTTACATAGTTAATGTGTTAAAAAATAATATTTTTGAGTGAGGTTAAATTTATATGAAAGCTAACTCGTTAATTTAAATTTACTGAAGAAAATTAAATTTATTTGAACAATATTTTAGTGGTTTAACATCCATGCAAGTGAGTCATTTTACTGAACAATGAGCTTTTTGACTATATCTGACTTGATAAGTGTGGTTGGGGGGTCAAATCTTCATGAAATCTTGAATTTCCACTTGGAGATGAAGCTCAACACATCGATAAAACTTTTAAAAAAATCAAATCGTTTGGTTAAGTATTTATTAAGTTATGGGCATTTAAGTCAACACAAAATTTCTGTCAGAATCAAATCTTTAAACCATATCAACTAATAACTTACTTTTTGTGTTCATTACCACCAATATTATGATTTTATCATATTATTTACTTGATTACTCAAATATTACATATTTTAAAACAAAAATTCCATGCATGATCATATCATGACAGATCCTTCAAAGAAAACCACATGTATGTGCAAAAACCCACATGCATGTGCATAAAACACTAATTTCATGAGTTCTTGTTGCTTGATTCATAAAGTTTTGTTTTGAGTTGAACATTTTTATGTTTTTAGCGAATGTATCATCATCAAAACACTTTGATGTTCATAAAAATTCATAAACTCAAGAAATGTTGAAGAAAAAGTAAGAAAAATGCAAGAAATGAAGAGATTACCCAAGAGATTGCTACCTATGCTTTCTTATCTTGAATCCTTTGCTTCAATCCTTCAAGAACACTTCAAAACTTGTAAGCTTATGATGATTTCTAGCAGGTTCGAGGGCTGGAGTGTAGAGAGAAGGAGGAGAGAATGGGTTTAGTGAGAGAGTGGGGTTTGTGCAAGTGAGTGGAGGTCTTGCACATGCAAGAGGTGAAGTGTGTATGTGACTTTGAGTGTGTGTAAGGGGCTGAACAAATTTGGCTATAATTACCATTGTTTTTATTTAATTTTTTTGTTTAATTAATATGTATAAGTGTGTGTGTGTGTTGGATGTATTTTGTACATTGGTGGTTCAATTAAACACAATATTTACAAGTTTTTGATTAGTTTTGTTAGCATTAACATAAGTTTTATATTTAGGATAAATAACATATGTAATGATGTGTTTTATTATTATTATTTTGATTTTCATATAAGAGTTATAAGTCTTGTCTTTTATTTAGTTGGTTTTACCAATTTTTCGATTTTTGAAGGTTTTAAGCACACCGTCGGGATTTTTAGGGAATACAAGGTTTCTACAAAATAATTTGTGTTATTAATACTATATATACCTATTAAAAACCTATATTAAAGTTTGCTAAAAGCTAACCTGAAATTTTAATTGACGGTTGTCACAGTCTCCCCCAGTTGAAAGAATTACGTCCCGAAATTAGCTTTTGACATCTCCGGACTACTTATGGGCTAAGAGGTGAGAATATTTAAGTTTCATATAATCCTCTCGTTCCCATGTATATTTCGATCCATGCCTTGAGTTCCAACGAACTTTCAAAATTGGAATCTTCTTTCGTCTGAGTCGCTGAATCTCTCGGTCGAGAATTTCGATTTGTTCTTCTTTGAACGACAACTTCTCGTCAAGTTGAATGTCTTCTAAGGGTACGACTACTGATTCATCAGCTAAACACTTCTTGAGATTCGATACATGGAATATATTATGGATGGCATTCATTTCGTGAGGCAGTTTGAGTTTATATGCTACCGGACAGATCCTCTCAATGATCTCAAATGGTCCAACGTACCTGGGGCTTAGGTTTCCTTTCTTTCCAAAACGCACTAGCCCTTTACATGGCGATACTTTTAGAAGTACTTTATCCCCGACTTGGAATTCAGTAGGCTTTTTTACGGTAATCTGCGTAACACTTCTAATGATCTCTCGCAGTTTTAATTCTATCTTTAATGATGGAAATCTTGTCAGTTGTTTCTTGCACAATGTCAGGTCTAATTAATTGTTTATCACCAACTTCACACCAACTAAGTGGTGAACGACACTTCCGTCCATACAAAGCATCATAAGGCGCACATTGAATACTGGTATGGTAGCTGTTGTTGTATGAAAATTCCACCAAAGGTAAGTGAGAATCCCAACTTCCGCCAAAATCTATCACACAAGCCCTTAACATGTCTTCCAATGTTTGTATAGTTCGTTCAGTTTGTCCGTCGGTTTGTGGATGATAAGCTGTGCTCAGATTTAATCGTGTACTTAGTGCTTTGTGAAGGGACTACCAGAATCGAGACGTGAAGCGGCTATCTCCATCCGAAATGATTGAAATTGGCACTCCATGGCGTGCAACGATTTCATCAATGTAAATTTGGGCAAGCTTCTCCATTTTGTAACTTTCTTTGATTGGAATGAAATGTGCAGACTTTGTCAATCGATCCACTATTATCCAAATTGCATCATGACTCTTAACCGTCCTGGGTAATTTGGTTACGAAGTCCATGGAAATTTGTTCCCATTTCCACTGTGGAATCTCTGGTTGCTGCAACAAACCAAATGGATTTTGATGTTCTGCTTTGACTTTTGAGTAAGTAAAACACTTTCCCACATACAAAGCTACGTCCTTCTTCATTCCCGGCCACCAATAATATTCCTTGAGATCCTTGTACATTTTGTTTGCGCCGGGATGAATTGAATACCTAGATTTATGAGCTTCGTCTAGGATTGTTGATCGCAAGTTGTTAATTTTTGGTATCCATACTCTATCTTCATAGTAGCGGACTCCATCAGATTTAGTTTCAAATCTATGTTCGAGTTGGTGCAAGGTCTCATTCCTCAACTTTTCCCCTTTTAACGCCTGATCCTGAGCTTCGAGGATTCTTGTCTTTAGGCTTGTCTAAAGAAGTGCTCCTAATGCTCGCACCTTTAAAGGTTTAGCCCATACCTTCCTACTAAGCTTGTCTAAGAAGTGCTCCTAATGCTAAGCCTTGCCTGGGTGATATTTAATTTCACAAGCATAGTCGTTGAGTAACTCCTCCCATCTTCTTTGCCTCATGTTGAGCATTTTCTGATCAAGGATGTGTTGAAGACTCTTCTGATCGGTGAAGATAGTGCACTTAGTACCGTACAAATAATGTCTCCAAATTTAAGTGCAAAAACTACTGCTCCAAGTTCTAGGTCATGAGTGGTGTAGTTCTTCTCGTGAACTTTAAGTTGTCTTGAATCATATGCAATAACTTTGCCTTTTTGCATCAATACACATCCCAAACCTTGATGAGAGGCATCACAATACACTACAAAGTTCTCCGATCTTTCTAGCAATGCCATAATTGGTGTATTGCATAGCTTATGCTTTAGCTTCTAGAATGCTTCTTCTTGTTTGTCACCCCAACCAAACTTCTTTTCTCTTTGAGTCAACGAGGTTAGTGGCTAGGCAATCTTAGAAAAGTCCTTAATGAATTGTCGGTAATACCCAGCTAAAGCCAAAAATTGACGAATTTCAGTTGGAGTCTTTGGGGCTTCCCATCTTTTAATAGCTTCAATTTTTGTAGGATCTACGTGAATCCCTTTTTCGCTAACAATGTGACCAAGAAATTGTACTTCCCGAATCCAAAATTCACATTTGGAGAATTTGGCATATAACTTCTGGTCCTTGAGTAATTCCAGCACTAGCTTTAAATGTTGCTCGTGATCTTCTTTGCTATGGGAATAGATCAATATATCATCTATGAAAACTATAACAAACTTGTCTAAATAGGGTCTGCAGACTCTATTCATGAGATCCATGAACACAGCTGGGGCGTTTGTTAAACCAAAAGGCATAACCAGAAACTCCTAATGTCCATAACGAGTCCTAAATGCCGTTCTAGGTATGTCTTCTTCGCGAAATCCCAATTGATGATATCCTGAATGGAGATCGATTTTGGTAAAATATGATGCACCTTGCAGTTGGTCAAATAAGATCATCGATTCGAGGAAGCGGATATCGATTTTTGATTGTCAGTTTATTTAATTCACGATAATCAAAGCACATTCTAAATGAACCGTCTTTCTTTTTTACGAATAATACTGGCGCTCCCCATGGTGAGGAACTCGGCCGTATAAATCCTTTATCCAAAAGTTCATGAAGTTGGCTTGACAACTCCTGCATCTCAGCTGGCGCTAAGCGGTACGGCGCTTTGGCTACTGGTGCTGCTCCAGGAACTAAATCAATTTGGAATTCGACTTGCCTCGATGAAGGTAAACCATGTAAATCATCCGGGAATACTTCTGGATATTCTCTGACTACGGGAATATCCTGGATCCGTTTCTCCTTTGACTTCTTATCCATGACGTGAGCCAAAAAAAGCAACACATTTCTTCCTCAAACATTTGTGAATCTTCATACATGATACAAGCTTTAGGCCTTTCCCTGGTTTATCTCCTTGTATAACAAGAGTGTCATTGTTCGAAAGAGGTATCTTCACGACCTTTTCGGAGCAACAAATTTCTGCTCGATTTTTGGACAACCAATCCATACCCACAACTACGTCGAAACTTCCCAAGTTAATAGGTATAAGATCGATATTAAATAACTTATCACCTATGTTCAAAGTGCAATCAATTAGGACATCACTAGTCTTAGTTTCATGACCATTTCCGAATTCAATTATATAGGCATCTTCCAATTTCTTAGATTTCATATTGATCATGGATCTAACTTCTGCAGAAATGAAACTCCTATCCGCTCCAGAGTTAAATAATACAGATAAATAATGATCATTCAAGAGAAACGTACCAGTTACCACGTTTTGGTTTTGCTTCGCTTCTTCGGCTCCAATGACAAATGCTCATCCTCGCACCTTGTTTCCGGCATTGTTATGGTTTGGTCCTCTGTTTAGCTTAGGACACGTGTATCAAAAGTGGTCCCGACTTCCACATTCGAAGCATGCCCCTTTTACTTCGTTCGTTTATTTGGTTGCCTAGCAGTATTTGGCGATATGTCCAATCTTCATGCAATTTGTACAGGTAGGGCAAACACCCCCATGGTGAAAGTTGCATTTGTTACACTTGGGGTGTGGGCCGCTGTAACGTCCAGCTTCTTGAATTTGGACCCCCAAAGTTCTCTGCTCCCTTGAATTTCTTGTCAGGTCTAGCAACGTTCTTTTTCCCTGACTGGTTTTCCCACTTCCTTTTTCCTTCAACCTTTGTCTGTGCAAACATCCCTGAACGGACCGCATCATTGGTGAACGGATTTGCTAAACTCACAACACTTTGAATAGTCGTGGGGTTTGCCGAGGTAGCCATTCCTCGAATTTCGGTTGATAACCCCTAGATATACCTCTCTCGATTTTATTCTCTTTAGGTGTAACTAGTCGAGGCACGAGTTTTTTGAGTTCGTGAAACAGTCAGTGTATTTACCAATTTCCATTCTCCTAACAGTACACAAGGCCTCATCAGTAACTTCCTCAGATCGGTACGAAGTCTACAAAAGATGATGGTTAAGCTCCGTTGAAGCAGATACAATGTGTTCCTAATGTGCTAATATCTGACGGAGGTCTACAACCTCAGATATCATCCCTCTGAAGTAATACGCCTCCTCCCGGGTCATACCAGGAGCGTGTCTAATAGGGATACTAGTAACAGCTACGGAGGGTCCTGCCTCCCCTCGCGTGGATGTCCCTGCCGTCGCCCTTATTAGGATAGGGACCCTCTTTCGAGGCGTCATCCAGATACGGGGTCCACAAAGTAAAGCAGTAGCGGGCTGAAGTGGGATAGGTAAGACGGGTGTAGGTGGTTGTTGTAGAATGTCGGTAGGAGTACTATCGCTTGATACTTCATGCTCCGACCCGTGATCCTTAGATGGGTCCTCCTCTTCAGAGGTAGTAGGGTTGTGTCGTGGGTAACGTCCGGTAACGTAGCCGGACTCATCAGCAGAGTAAACTGTATGGGAAGATGAGGAAGACATAATGCTACTAAGACAAAAGTATCCTTAGTCACTAACAATGTAATAACATAGGGGTCAAGTGTACTCAAAGCACTATAGGTATAATAATGGCATCTATAATGTGATGTGCCATGCAATTATTCATGCAGTGATTACCTACACAAAAACGCATGTTACTTAAGTTTACAGATAAAAAGTCAACATAAACAAACTTGTTAGTCCCATGTTTAGAATAGTTAGATTTGATAAGACAAACTATCGATATGTATAGATAATAGGTTAAGAGTTAGGAATTATGTAAGTCTGTTATAGACTGACTAGTCAGCTTCAGCTGAGTAGTCAGCGTATAAACATATATAGAGTTTTCTATGTAAGTACTGGATAACTCAGTGAATTCTAAGCTGAGATAGGTCTTAAGTGTAAAGACTTGAAGACTTGAAGACTTGAAGATTCAAGAATCCAAGATTCAAGAAGTCAGCTTGACAAGGTAAAGACTGAGTATGTCAGCTCAGCGTCAGAAGTCAGTTCAGAATCTAAGTAAGTTCTAAATTCTGTTATAAACTCTCTATATCCACGATATTTAAATTAGGATATCTAAACCTAATTTAAGCTATCTATTAGTTGGATAGAAATCTGAAACGGAATTAATTAGATGTTCTAATTAAGGAGTTTGTTACGGTTTTAAAGAGAAGATAAGTTCTATCTTTAAACTGCGATTTATTCGTAGATATATCAAGTATAAGTATAAACCTTCTTCTGGGTTTATAGATACGAACGAACGGATATGCATATATGTTCTAACGTGTGTATGTGAACAGATACGCGAAACACGACTGCATAAGTTGCAAGACTGCATAAGTTGCAAAACGTACGTGTGTTCGTGATTCTTGATACGCGTGTTTTGCGATAACTTTGTAAGTTCAAAGTTCGAGAGATTTTTCAAGAGTTCTTGTTAATCAGTTTTAACAAGAAATTCGATCATCAATTAGTTTGTGATTCAAGAGTGTTTAGAGAGAGTTGAGGTTATAATCATTGTAATATCAAATCATCTTGTTGATTTGATTAAAGAGTGATAATAGTTATTGTACTGGTTGATAATTGAATATACATTTGATTAGTTTGTTTGATTGTTTAAAGTGTATTCAACCCCCCCTTCTACACTGTATCGGTTGCTTGTTCACCCTCTTTGGGACCAACAACTGGTATCAGAGCAAGTTTCTTCATAAGTTGAAGATCAAGATCCGCTGTCAAGAGGTTAAGATGTCTACTAGAAAGTAATCAAGTCATATACCAACAATGGCGGCAAATGGTTGTCCTATCTATGATGGCACTGACTATCCTATGTGGAAGTTTAGAGCCATGCCATATCTGAAGTCCGTGGATCATAGGATGAGTACCGTGATTCAAGATGGCCCAATCATACCAATGATCCATATTACTGCCACTGACAAAACTGTTCCCTATGGAGAAACTCCCAAGCCTGAAGCATCCTGGACTGAAGAAGATCGTAAACTGTTCAATCTTGATGACAAGGCACAAAGCATTATAGAAAATACTTTAACAAATCCTCTTCTACATACTGTGGCTGGGTGCCAAACTGCAAAAGAGATGTGGGATACTCTCAGTGTCACGTATGAAGGCACTGACCTGGTCAAGCAACATAAGAAGACAGATCTGAGTCGTTCTTATGAAACTTTCTTTGCTAGAATGAAACTCTGGCAGATTTGTTTACCAGATTTTAATGCTTGATAAATGATCTGATCTTGGTAGGTGTCAAGAAAGATGAGAATGAGTTTGTACTCAAGTTCTTGGATGTGTTACCAGAACAATTCAATGAGATTACCATTGCACTTCATGTTGGAGAAACCTTTGGAAAATAGGATCTCAGATCTATCTATGGTTTCCTTCTAAATCATCAACAGATCATGGAACAGAAGAAAGTGGCCCAACAACTACTAAAAGAATCTATAAACAATGTTGGATTTGTATTAATTGCAGAAAAGAAAAAGAAGGGATCTAAAATGTCTCAAGCTGAGATTGACTCTGAATCTGAATCTGAGGAAGTAAGTATTAATGCTGGTTCAGATGATGAAGAGATGGATGCTCTTACTGAACAAATGGCAATGTTAGCAAGAAACTTTATAAAGTTCAGAAGAGGAAGGGGTCAATCTGACAGAAGCAAAAGTGGTAAGTCTAATTTTGATCCTAAGAAAGCTAAGTGCTATAACTGTCAGAGGATAGGACACATAGATGCTGAGTGCAAAGTAAAGAAGGGAGAATCAACTTCAGTAGCTGACAAAAATGCCTACAGAGCTGATAAATATAAAAAGAAATATCAAAGACTCAAAGGCAAGCCATATGAAATCACGAAAGGTCTCCTTGCTGAAACTGGGGATACTGAATCATCTACTTCAGATGATGATGAGCCAGATAGGTGTTTGATGGCCATTAAGGATGAAGAGGAACAAGTTGACTATGAGTTAGAAGACAGTTCCTTTGATGAGGATTTAGCAGAAGCGGCTAAGCTGAGTAAGCAAACCAGTAACTGGGATCCTGCCTCAATGTATAAGGTAAATAACTTTATCTCTTACACTGATGAACAAAAATGTCTAATGTTCAACTATCTGTTGAATGACTTCAAAACCTCTCTCACAGTTCAATCTAGTTTGAAAACTAAAATTTCAAAACTAAAAGATGAACTTAAACACTCTGAAACTCTCTTAAATGCTGTTAAAAATATCCAAAGTGATTATGAATGTCAGCTTCATATAAACAAACTTCTAAGTGAAGAACTGCAAGAATCAAAAGAACAAGCTGACAATCTAAGAAAAATCTGTGAATCCTGGTGTAAGTCATCAAGAGAAGCAGAAAAGTGTATTAACCAGTAGATACCAAATCAAGTAAAAGCAGTGCTAGGGGGAGATTATAGTGCGGCTGCTGATGAAATCATCAAAGATCAAGTCAGTATTGAAGACAAAATGATGAAATCAAATGACATATTCCCAAGAACATTCTTAAGGAACAAGGAAGGGAAACAGGTCAAAACCAATAAGTTTGTGAGACCAACCCAAAGTCCTCAGGTTATTCACTCAAACCATCAAGCTGGATGTTCCAGATCCAATAGAAACTGTAAGTCAGTTTTCAAAAGGTTGGATTACAATCCTGTGAGAACAACTGTTTTTGATAGAATATCTCATGTTAACTCAAAAAAACATAATTCTCAAGCCATACATGAAAGAATGTCTAAAAACAGGAAGTTGTCTGTAAGTCAGACTTCACCAAATAAAGGTAACCTTAAAGCTGACAAAGGTAAGTCCAAAGTCAGTGAAAATCAAGTAGACAAACTGTCGAAGAGGATTGAAAGGTTATCCACATCATATGACCCTAAATCTGAATCCAAATTTAATGTTGGAAAACTCAAAGAAATCACCCAAACACCCATCTTTAGAAGAAAATGCTATGAGTGTGGTGATAGAGGTCATGAGGCCAAAGATTGTGTAAGTACCAATCTTACACCTGAAAACGAAAAGGATGATCAGTCCAAAACAGAACTAGAATCTGTTCGAGCTGATCAATCAAACTCCAAAGGATCAGCTAAGTGCTCATCCTCAGGACCCACCAAGCACTGGGTTCCAAAAAGAAACTAATATGTTTAGTTGATTATGTGTAGGGCTCCTACAAGTGGTATCTCGATAGTGGATGCTCAAGGCACATGATAGGAAGCAAGGGGATTCTAAGTGAATTCCAAAACAATGAAGGACCCAAGGTGACATTTGGGGATAATTCTCAAGGAAGGACAAAAGGTTATGGAAATATAACTGCTGGAAAAGTCACTTTCAAAAAGGTATCATATGTTGAAGGCCTTAAACACAATCTGATAAGTATCAGTCAACTGTGTGATGAGGATTATGAAGTCACCTTCAGAAAGCATGCAGGGACAATTTATGATAAGAAGGGAAAACCAATATTAATGGCAAAAAGAGAGAGATATCTATTTGTTAGATCTCAGCTCCGCAGATTCTTCAACTGAAACCTGTTTGTATTCTGATTTAACTCCCAAGCTGAGTTGGTTATGGCACAAAAGATTGTCTCATTTAAACTTCAAATATATTAACAAGTTGTCTAGCAAAGAGTTAGTCTCTGGTCTGCCTAAGATCACATTTGCTAAAGACAAACTCTGCTCAGCTTGTGAAATGGGAAAACATCATAAGGGATCCTTCAAGTCTAAGTAGAATTTCTCAATTACAGAACCATTGCATATGTTGCATTTGGACCTATTAGCACCCTAAGCCTAAGTGGCAAAAAGTATACTCTAGTGATTGTTGATGAGTTCACAAGATTCACTTGGGTAATCTTCTTAAAAGCCAAAGGTGAAGCTGCATATGAGTTAATTAGCTTCATAAGACAAGAAGAGTTGCAAAAGGGTAAGTCTCTTAAACAACTCAGAAGTGATCATGGGACTGAGTTCAGAAACTCAACCCTTGAAGGCTTTTGTGAAGAGAAAGGAATTATCCAGAATTTCTCATCTGTAAGAACTCCACAACAAAATGGAGTTGCTGAAAGGAGAAACAGAACCTTAATTGAAGCTGCCAGAACCATGCTATGTGAGGCAAAGCTCAAGCTGAGCTTCTGGGCAGAAGTTGTAAGTACAGCCTGCTATACTCAGAATAGATCAATTATAGTGAAAAGAAATGGTAAAACATTTTACGAGATGTATCATGCCAGAAAACACAACATTGGATATTTCCATATTTTTGGTTCACATGCTATGTGCTAAACCAAAGAGATCAGCTCCATAAGTTGGAACCCAAAGCTGATCAAGGTATATTTGTTGGATAATCTTCAATCTCCAAAGCTTACAGAGTTTTTAATCTTAAAAGAAAAGTAATTGAAGAGTCAGTACATGTTACGTTTGATGAGACAAGTATTGCCGAATCCGACTGAGCTCAAGCTGACTCAGTTAGTCTAAGTGAGCTTGAGAGGAGCAAAGAAGATATCACATCAAATCCCATGTATGCTATGGATGATTCTGATGATGATAGTAAATCTGACAAATGTGCATCATTGAAAGAAATTATCAATATTGAAGATAATCAGTCTCACAGTCTCGGTGAATCATTAGATACATGTCAGATTGAAGATCTAAGTGATCTTCCAATTCCTATTCAGACTGAAGAAGTAAGTCCTATTCAGCCTGAGAGACACTGCTCTGACTCTGACTCAGACCCAAAACCTCAGTCTCCTACTACAACCTTCAGAGTATTAAAATATCATCCTCTTGATGATGTCATTAGGAACGTTGAAGATGGTGTGTTGACTAGATCTAAGGCAAATACAAACTATGTTGCCTACTCTAGTTTTCTATCTCAAATGGAACCAAAGAAGACTAAAGAGGCTCTAAAAGATGAAGATTGGATTGAAGCTATGCAAGAGGAGCTGACAGAATTTCAAAGAAATAAGGTATGGACCCTTGTCCCTGCTCCCAAAGGAAAAACAATTATAGGCACTAAATGGGTCTATAGAAATAAAATGGACAAGGATGGAGTAGTGATCAGAAACAAGGCAAGGCTAGTAGCTCAGGGGTATCGACAAGAAGAAGGTATTGATTATGATGAAACCTTTGCCCCTGTTGCAAGGAATGAAGCTATAAAGTTGTTTCTAGCCTATGCAGCCTTCAAAAACTTTAAAGTGTATCAAATGGATGTTAAAAGTGTATTCCTAAATGGAGCAATACAGGAGGAGGTCTATGTGAAACAACCCCCTGGTTTTATTGATGCTAAACATCCAGATTATGTCTATAATTTAGACAAGCCTTTGTATGGACTCAAGCAAGCTCCAAGAGCCTGGTATGATACACTATCCACCTATTTGCTCTCAAATGATTTTGTCAGAGGAAGTATTGACAAAACTCTTTTCATAAGAAAGAGTAGAGGGCATGTCATTCAGGTTCAATTTTATGTGGATGACATTATCTTTGGATCAACAAACCAAGATCTATGTGACTGGTTCTCCAATATAATGTCTAATCAATACAGAATGAGCATGATGGGTAAGATGACATACTTTTTGGGACTTCAAATCTATCAGAAAGAAGAAGGTATATTCATTAATCAAAGCAAGTATGTCTTTGGTCTGATTAAGAAATATGGATTAGACTCAAGCCATCCCGCAAAGTCTCTAATGTTACACAATGTCAAGCTACACAAGGACATTGAAGGAAAGTCTGTATGTCAGACTACATATAGAGGAATGATAGGTTCATTACACTATTTAACAGCAAGCATACCTGATATAATGTTTGCTACATGTGTTTGTGCACGATATCAGGCTGATCCAAAGGAATCACACTTGCTAGCTGTAAAAAGAATACTCAAATATCTGAAGGGAACACCAAACTTAGGTTTGTGGTATCCCAAAGGATCGGGATTTGAGCTGATAGGGTACTCCGATTCAGACTTTGCAGGATGTGATCTTGATAGAAAGAGTACTACTGGAGGATGTCAACTTTTGGGTGGAAAATTAGTTAGCTGGACAATCAAGAAACAAAACTCAGTGGCAATCTCAACAGCTGAAGCTGAATACGTATTGAGATAAGACATCAAAGTGCTATATTTTGTGACAATCTGCTGAAGGACTTTGATTTGTATTATTCAAAGACTCCTATATTTTGTGACAATCAAAGTGCTATTGCCATTACACACAACCCAGTGTTTCACTCAAGAACGAAGCATATTGAGATAAGACATCACTTCATCAGAGATATTGTAGAAAAGGGAAAGATAAAGTTAGTCTTCATTGAGACTGAAGATCAGCTTGCAGATATCTTCACAAAACCAATTGAAGGCACAAGATTCACAACTCTACTCAGCAAGCTTGGAATGCTCAACCCTTAATTGGTATGTTCCATTCTTTATCTCTGTTAAATTTTAGCTATATGCTACATTTGATTAAGTGTCAAAATCTGAGCTGAGTGCTCAATCTGAGTTGAGTGCTCAAACTGAGCTGATTGCTATCTGAAGTTAAGTGCTCCATTTAAGCTGAACATTTAGAATCAGCTGAGTACTCTATATAAGATGAACATTCAGAATCAGCTGAGTACTCTATATAGGCTGAACATTCAGAATCAGCTGAGTACTCTATATAAGCTGAACATTCAGGATCAGATGAATACCCCATCTAAGCTGACCGTTCAGGATCAGCTGAGTAATCAGTTCCAAAGTGTGGTCCGTTCCACAAGTCTAGGTTTGTGCTAACAAATGCTATGTCCAACAATATGGTAAGTCCAAAATATTAACGGTGTGTCTGGTAAATAAACGTTAGTCGTTTAGAAAATTTTATGATATATTTTAATAAAAAAATCTATTCAATATAACAGTGTGAGGTTGGGTAACTAATAATAAAGTTAGCCGTTGTAACAAACTGCGTCGAAGTTTTTTTACGGTAACGGTCAAATTTATTACCCTCAGATTACGGTCAAGTTTTTTTCTCTCACATTGAAAAGGTATAACTAAGAGATAATTTTCATCATATTTCGTTTAAACCTCCAAAACATTCTTCTCTCTTAAACCCTAACGCTGTTGTGTGCAGAGTTCATTGCTAAGTGCTTATTATTGCTAAGCAATTCAATTCGATACGTTCGATTTCAATGGCGGGTTATACTCTGAATCTAACTGAACAAATGATTCGTGGTGGAAATTTCAAGAACAACGCACTCCCCACCTACAAACAAAACAATGTCATCGCCTGTACCGACATTCCAAAGTCCAAAATTGGCAGGGGATATGAGGAGTGGGTCTCCTACATTCGCAAGGGTCCCCTGCACATGCATTTCTTCGTGGACCTGCTGTGCTCATCCCTCAACTTCTCACGGAATTCTGGTGTACGTGTAAACTGGATGCAACTCAACCGGTTATACGGGGTACCGTCCTAAGTGGACACGTGGCGATCGAAGTCGATGTAAATTGTCTCCGCCGAATTCTTCATCTCCCGATTCATAATCAGTTTGAAGCGACGGTTTCTAGGGAAACATCAAGAAGTGTTTTACCCTTAATGGGTCATCCTCAAGTTATTGGCGTCATACGGAAATCTGTTTTCCAGACGGCATGGGGATTTATGGTATCCACTGTGGTTCGTTCCCTTGGATACAAGGTGGGAGGCCTGGATAATGTAAATGACTTTGAAATGCAATTATTATACAACTTATTTTATGATCGATGTTGGTGATATGCCCACTGACACACGTATGCCGGTATCACTGCTAATAAAGCGCGAGCCTATTGGGTCACACGCCAAGGATTGATCCCGACAGCTTTATGTGGATGGAGAAAGTCAGAGAATCAAAAGTGTTTTGATTCGGGGATTCACGACCGTGAAGCAGGCTGCCCTAACGATTGTTCGACGGCCGCCACGCGTCGTGATGCCTTTGGGCTTCACGGCCCGTGAGGGGTCGTGAAGGAGATGCCCTCACAAGTCTCGACCGGGCGGCACGGCTCGTGGAGTTCTAAGTCCCCTCGTGGCGCACTTAGGCTTCACGGCCCGTGAGAGCCCGTGAGGGGTCGTGAAGGGGGTAGCTGTAGTGACACTTGTGTTTTATTGGACCATTTGATGGTCCAATCAAGTTGCTTGCTTTATGGCCGGCCAAAAGAGTGTCTTGAGGCTGGTTAGGGCAGATGAACATATGAAGAACTCTCTCTAGACACTAGTTCTCTCTTGGCTCCAAGGAAAAGACACACATACACTAAGTGAGGTATTCTTGAGTGTGATGGTGAGTGTTCCATGGTGCAAGAGGAGATATACATGGGCTGTTCCAGATGATGGATTCATGGTGGACGTTTATCTACATGATGGTTTACTAGCATTTGGGGATCAAACTCTTCTAGGTGTGGACTTGCAATGGAGAAGAAGCCTTTTGTTTCTTCATCTTCATCCCAATCCTCATGTAGAGCTCGAATTCCAGCCATGGTAAGGAGGTACTTTCTACTCCTTCTTCTTGTTCTTTAGTTGCAATTTCCTTTGTAGTGTGTTCCACCATTGGAACTAGTTGTGGGCTTTGTGTGTGCTTTCTTTTTGTCTTGCATGCTACTTTTCTTGTTTGCTTCCGCTGCGTTTGTGCCCACCACGAGTTCCAACAGTGGTATCAGAGCCATCTCTACAAAGAAATTGCACTTTGATGGCTTGAAAACCGAAAATGGACATTCTATCCAGAAGAGCTTCACGGGCCGTGGAGCTTGTGGCTTCACGGGTCGTGAAGCCTACGCGAGTGGCTTCATGGGGTGTCACTCGTGAAAGGTTTTGACTGTGTCAGAGTCGTGGAGCTCATGGGCTTCACGGGCCGTGAGGGCCCGTGAAGGCTTCTGGGCCGTGAAGGTCTCGTGAACAGTGTTTTTATCCTTGTTTATAAAAGAAATAAATTTTCGGTTTTAGCACCTTCCGATTCTGTTTTTCCAGAATCTGTCCTTGTTGTTTGGACACTTGAAAAGCCCCGTTTATGTGTCTTGATTCATATATTTATATGTATTGGGTGGTTTTGGCATAAAATGCACACATGCATATACTTATATTGTGTATATATGAATATGTGTTCTCAAAGTGTTTGGGATACTAATGCATATGTACAAGGAGTGTTCCTTTTTGTTCCTTGGGTGCTTTGCTTGTTTGAACAATCTTAATTGAGATACATTTTGCATGGTTTTGTTGTGGCACACCATATTTTGTTTGTGGTTGTTGTTGTGTCCGGTAACGCCTTGCCCGTTAGACCTATGTGTTGGTTGTTTGGTTGTTTATTTATGTATTCATTCATTTGGTGACTTTTAGTTACAATGGTTTGTAATAATAATTAATTTGGTTTGTAAATTTGTAAATTTATTTATGTCTTGCATGCCATTGCTTTCCTTTGTACTTGTTGTAAGTAGCTTAGAATAGCAATCGCGGCTTGCATGCCCTTTTTTTCAAATTGTTTGTAATTGTTAAAAGAAGACCGAAGATAACCATCAAGAGTCGTGGAGGAGACGTCTTGGCTACCTTGAATCCGGTGGAGATGACGGATTCAGTGGGAGCACATCCGGCGAGGCCTTTTGGTTGTGTCCTTAGTTTGGCCTTGCTCTCTCCGTTTGGCTCACGGGGAGGGCGCATAGGGTTTAGGGGCATGTTACCGGATATTTGCTTTGTGCGTGGTTGTGAATTATTTTGTTATTTTCTTGCGTGGTTGTTTAGGATCTTCGCATGCTAGAAAACTTTTCAAAATAATAAAATCACAAGAGTTGTTAAATTGTTTAACAAACCCCGCGCGCTCACGAGTAACAAATAAATGTAATTTGGTTTATATTAAAGTGAAAAATGCGTTTTGTCACTTGTTTGTTAATCAACTTGAAAAGAAGTTTTTTAAACCGGAAAGACAAAAGTCCCGTTTTTCTCAAATGTAAATCACACGCCACCCGTAAGATGACACCACCCGAATCTAGTGATGCATGGGATGATTGTCGAGCTAAGCACGAGTTGTTCCATGTGGATCTATGTGGAAGGTGAGTGTGGCGACTTGAATTTATTGGTTGTCGAGCTAAGCACGAGCCAATGATTTTCAAGGGTGTCACCGTGTATCTTGACGGACGATTTACAATTCTAACTTAATACGCCTTGGTAATTGCCGTGCCTATACCGAGTTGCCAAAGCGGCTTAACGAGGAATTGGTGTGAGAAGGGATCAAACATGCCAAACCGACGCTATGAGTGTTGATGGATCCCGCAAGTGTCTAAGAGTTGTAATCTCGGATTGCAATTGGTAAAGCGTTTACTGGCCTAAATAACTTCATGAAGTGATCCGCGGCAAACCCGTCATGTAGTGAAGTGAAATAAGGTTCTTAGCCCTTGTTAAGATAATTGTTTTTCTTAAAACTAAATGGGTAATTATCGTAACGAGGATTGTATCAAAACTAACTAAAACGTTTATTCTTATATCTTTTATTGGCAAACGTTAATGACACTGCTTCAACTTAAAACTCCGTTCGTTCCTAAAGAAGGTGAGACTCACTAATGTGGACTTCGTGGACTAGGATTGGTTGTTGAGGATTGTCTTCCACCATGAGTCAAAGTTGCACATTTTAGAGAAATCCCTTCTAGAGCCAAAATGCTACCAAAGCGACCTAGACCTCTATATGCATGTAAAAGTGCATCGTGGTCTTGATCGGTTGAAGGATGCATGAAGGCGGGAAAATTAGTGTCCATATCCTTGAGTTAGAGAGGTACGTGGACCTAAAGGAGAGGCATGGATTCGCCATAGGGAGGGAGCTTGTGGTGAATGAAAATTCTCCAAAGTCGCTGCCCACGTGATGTAAATAGTTCATTATGAACTATCACATGCACAATATGGAGAAGTCCTTGATAAAGCATTATGGCATGTTATGGACTGCTAAATCCTGCATGGCCAAAGTATGACTCGCCTCACCAACTCTTGCTAACATTATAAAGGAACAAGAAACCGAGAAGAAGAAATTGACCTCAAGTGAAAGTTTGGTTTCACCAAACCTACCATATATGTGAAGTCAGAGGGCAATGAGATTGTGCCTCAAGATATGACTCCACAAGGGGTAATTTGCTACTTCCGCGGAAAGATTTGAAAATTGGCGCCACCACGCCTGCCCTATGAGCCTGAAAGAGGTAAAATCATTTATGAGTAAGAGAAATTAGCTCCTTGACTTCAGGAACATTCATGATCAAACTCCATTGCTCTTCTACTTCTAAAGGCTAGGTTTTAAACGCTAGCAATAACGCTCACGTTTGTCACAAATTTGTTTATCACAAAGTGAAGGTGTTAAAAGAGAAGTAGGCGGATGAGGCATGGAGAGTTGGAATTCTAAAAGGGAAACATAGTTGTTGTCCCTATTAAGAGGATTGGAAGTTTGTATCTTGCCTTTCCTTCCAGCTATTCTATTACTTTATTGGATGTATGTTTATGCCATGTATGGCTAGAAACATTATATCTAAACGCCTTTGTTGACGATGGATATTACTTTGACTTTTGAAATTAGTGGTGATTTATTTCAAAGTTTATCCATGTCGTGGCATTTAAAGTAAGCTTTTGCTTAAGGAGTAATAGAACGATCATAAATGTACTAATAAGTTATCCTTATGTAGAAGTCGATTTGGCTATATAAACAAGACTTGCTTCACCAAGATCCGTGAGGTTTAGGAACTTGGAACCCTTTGACCATGGGTCAAATGTTGAATACATATCTTGTTTATTAGGTTAAATGACTTAAACATCCTTCACTTGAGTATGTGAGAGGATTCAAAGCTTGTTGGATTTCGTTCACACTTTTAGTGTGTTGACCGTTCAAGCAAACATTAAGGAGTAACTTTAGATACCTTGTTACCTTTACCGGTGATGGTAGAAGGAATGGTAAGTCTATTTTAATGGACTAGTTTTGAAACCTTAGAAGTGTTCAAAAATCACCATAACGAGGTACATGATAGAGAGGGCAATGCAACTATGATACTTGGATCTAGTTAAGATGCTGAGTACCTTAGTTTTATATATTATGTGACTATCATAAGAATTATGGGATTGTCTCACAATTCATTCCTCTTAAGACACATTGTTACATGTGCTCGTCTAAAGGAGGAACCGGACATTTTGATATGGTCCGACAAGTGGTAGGTTACACTTTTATGTGCAAAGTTGTTTTGGGTCATTCTCCAAATGGTGGGCATGAGTTCTAAATCTTATAAACAACAAAGATGGTCATGTAAACGCCTTAGAGGATATGACGAAAAGGAGGATCCTTGTTTGTCTATTCCAAAGTCTGGATTGTCTAGCCTACGTTTAGACGTGAGGTGGAGGAACCCAGGATCTATAGGTATTTACTCCATTAGGTACTCTACTAAGACCATGAGATATTTTTCTTGACAAACCTTGTGAGAACTTGTAAGTTGCTCAAAGGTAGAGTCTCTTGAGAAATTAATATCGATGGATGCTAATGAGAGTAAAGTATATCTTGAATGGAAGAACATGATGTTGACACTAGAATCCAATCAGAAATGATTGAAACTTAGCATGGCAATGCTGGAGAACCTGGCATAAAATCATTACCTCTTGGTAGAAGTTGTCATAAGACCAGAAAGATATAACTCGTTATATCTGAGGAAGACAACTTAATGATGATTCATGATGAATGCGTCAACTGCCGGAAGGCGTAGTGGGCTTGGAGTCCGCTAGGAGAAAGGAGGAAATGATAAGATGAGATGCTATCCATCACGGATATCCAAGGTTTCGACTTGGTTGATCCTACACCTGGGTGTGAACCCGCGAGGTGTGATTGGTTATTTTAGGAAATAGACCAAGCATGGATAAGTTTGTAGACTACTTCAAATACCGACTGGTAGGAATGGTTTCACGATGATTGACCATGAGGAAGGTATCATCTAGAAACATTCTCCCGGTGGTTATGTTGAAGTCCACACGGATACTTATTTTATAAGTGCCTTTTAGGCTATATTGGATAGAAGTGAAGACTACATTCTTTAATAGAAATTTCTGAGGAAATGCTCACAACATTTTCGAGGGTCTTTTACTATCAATAAGTATCCAAATGAATTTTACAAACCCTAAGTAGTCCACTTGTGGACTTAAGTTGCCATCTCAATGTTAGAATCTTTGCGTTGATATGAAAATCATTTGTTTGAGTTTTCAAATAGCAATGATGAAACATGGAAGAATGCCAGAGCTAGTGGGAGCATTTTGTAATCCTATTCTAAATATGTCTAGTACATACATCGTGTTGAAGATAATGTCCTGATTTCGCTTGAAAAGCTTAAATCAAGAATTATGCATCCATAACGATTATAGGATATACAAAACCTATGGAAGGAGTTAAAGAAATATTGAAATATGTTCTTGTTGATCTATAGTAAGAAGCAACAAAGAATAAGTTGTTATTCAACTGCTTGCTTATATACTTCTTCGGATAACTGCCGATCTTTATCGGGGTTCGTGATCCTACTAAATATGGTGTTAATAAGTATGCTTCTCAAAGCATCGCTGACTCTATTGGGATCTTATGAGACAATGAGAGTACGATGGCTTATGAAAGATAACCTTTATCTCAAGCATCCTTGATCTTATTGAGTTCTGATGAATCAATGAAGGTGCGATAGCTTGACAAAAGACCGTTATCTCACCAACGCACACTTTTGAGTGATTGGTTGAGGTAGAGATATGGTCATCTTACGAATACACACGGATAGCATGGTGGCGGATCCGTTTTGCTAAAGCCGAAGTTGCAAGATAGTGATGATTGACATACTAATGCTTGCAAAGACTTGGCTTGAGTTTGTTTTAGTTGAAATTTTGATATGCTGATTATGGGAACGTTAAGCAACATTGTGCTTCTGCTAGTATCGATTATCAAATGGGGATTTGTTAATACGCGTGTAGCGGGTACTCTCAGTTGTCTTTATTGTGTTCCATCTTAGCATGTTTACCTCTTCCCTGAATGTTTTACATTCTTAAAGTCCACAGTCGGTCACTCTTCATTGGAAGGAAGTTTGAACGAAGACTGAGGGAAAGAGTTGGTCGTGTATTCAATGGTGATTAGATACAAGAGACGCAACACTTTACCTATACTTGAAAAGAGTTTCGAGTGATTGGACGACCCACACCTGAGTGTACTTCATGGTACATGTCAAGAGTAACTCAGGATTATAATATCATTTCGTCCTTAGACCGGAGATACATGTGTTTCCACGACATTGGTCTGCCTTGTTCTGATTGCTTTCAAACGCAGTCCGTAACTGGTTGTTATAAAGGAAGCTTTTGGGGAAGGTATTACCGATGTAATGGGGCAATGTAGTCGAAGGAATTTCTTCCTCTGCTTAGAGAGATATCTCTGGGTCCCTCGATGATTGTGCGCTGACACCAAAATGCACGGCTGTGCTCATGCTTGCAATGATAGTTGATCAGTTGCAACATGCATATTTTGGTCACCACCAATCTTGATTGAGAAACATAATCGTGAACGATCGGAGAATGACTTTGTACCATGTCTCGTGTTCACCCGGATATCGCGAACAATAGGATGATTGATCCCTTATCTATCGGACCTTTTCAAACCCGTTTTGGATTGTGATTAGGTACTTGTCAGGGATGACATACCTCGTGTTGATTTGGGGGCAGGGATGTCTTGCTAGAGGCCGCTCCCTGTCTGTGATGCATATGGGTACGGTGTGTCATGTGCAAGTGGGAGTTTTTTGGAGATCTGCCCACTGACACACGTATGCTGGTATCACTGCTAATGAAGCGCGAGCCTATTGGGTCACACGCCAAGGATTGATCCCGACAGCTTTATGTGGATGGAGAAAGTCAGAGAATCAAAAGTGTTTTGATTCGGGGATTCACGACCGTGAAGCAGGCTGCCCTAACGATTGTTCGACGGCCGCCACGCGTCGTGATGCCTTTGGGCTTCACGGCCCGTGAGGGGTCGTGAAGGAGATGCCCTCACGAGTCTCGACCGGGCGGCACGGCTCGTGGAGTTCTAAGTCCCCTCGTGGCGCACTTAGGCTTCACGGCCCGTGAGAGCCCGTGAGGGGTCGTGAAGGGGGTAGCTGTAGTGACACTTGTGTTTTATTGGACCATTTGATGGTCCAATCAAGTTGCTTGCTTTATGGCCGGCCAAAAGAGTGTCTTGAGGCTGGTTAGGGCAGATGAACATATGAAGAACTCTCTCTAGACACTAGTTCTCTCTTGGCTCCAAGAAAAAAACACACATACACTAAGTGAGGTATTCTTGAGTGTGATGGTGAGTGTTCACCCGGATATCGCGAACAATAGGATGATTGATCCCTTATCTATCGGACCTTTTCAAACCCGTTTTGGATTGTGATTAGGTACTTGTCAGGGATGACATACCTCGTGTTGATTTGGGGGCAGGGATGTCTTGCTAGAGGCCGCTCCCTGTCTGTGATGCATATGGGTACGGTGTGTCATGTGCAAGTGGGAGTTTTTTGGAGATCTGCCCACTGACACACGTATGCTGGTATCACTGCTAATGAAGCGCGAGCCTATTGGGTCACACGCCAAGGATTGATCCCGACAGCTTTATGTGGATGGAGAAAGTCAGAGAATCAAAAGTGTTTTGATTCGGGGATTCACGACCGTGAAGCAGGCTGCCCTAACGATTGTTCGACAGCCGCCACGCGTCGTGATGCCTTTGGGCTTCACGGCCCGTGAGGGGTCGTGAAGGAGATGCCCTCACGAGTCTCGACCGGGCGGCACGGCTCGTGGAGTTCTAAGTCCCCTCGTGGCGCACTTAGGCTTCACGGCCCGTGAGAGCCCGTGAGGGGTCGTGAAGGGGGTAGCTGTAGTGACACTTGTGTTTTATTTGGACCATTTGATGGTCCAATCAAGTTGCTTGCTTTATGGCCGGCCAAAAGAGTGTCTTGAGGCTGGTTAGGGCAGATGAACATATGAAGAACTCTCTCTAGACACTAGTTCTCTCTTGGCTCCAAGAAAAAGACACACATACACTAAGTGAGGTATTCTTGAGTGTGATGGTGAGTGTTCCATGGTGCAAGAGGAGATATACATGGGCTGTTCCAGATGATGGAGTCATGGTGGACGTTCATCTACATGATGGTTTACTAGCATTTGGGGATCAAACTCTTCTTGGTGTGGACTTGCAATGGAGAAGAAGCCTTTTGTTTCTTCATCTTCATCCCAATCCTCATGTAGAGCTCGAATTCCAGCCATGGTAAGGAGGTACTTTCTACTCCTTCTTCCTGTTCTTTAGTTGCAATTTGCTTTGTAGTGTGTTCCACCATTGGAACTAGTTGTGGGCTTTGTGTGTGCTTTCTTTTTGTCTTGCATGCTACTTTTCTTGTTTTCTTCCGCTGCGTTTGTGCCCACCACGAGTTCCAACAATCGACGAGTGGATTACGCTGAGTTGATCTTTGAGGCATTCAAGTCATTGGTGACCAAGAATGTAAGGGATACCATTGTACCCTTCGCAAGATTCATATCCATGGTCATCGAGGACAGGTTGGGTAGAAGATATACTGCTCAATATGAGTCAATTCCTACTCCTGTTCTCAGCTACAGAGTGTTCGCCAATGATATCTTCCCTGAGCACCCTACAATGAGTGCTCAGATGAGGGCGTATGTACAGCTTCCGACTCCTAAGTCAAGTGAAGCTGGGACAGAGGAGGAAGTTGCGGAAGAAGTGGGTGACGTTGTTGGTTCTGAGGCTGAGTCCCCTCAAGCTGATCAACCTAGGACTCAGTTCAGACCCCGTACTCAAATAATTTCATCCACCACTTCGAATTCTGAGCAAAGGAGTTTGTTTCCTAGCTCTGAGTCTCCACTTCTAGGTGCAGCAAGTATGATTTCGCAACCCTTATCTCCTTCTCTCTCTTTTACTTCTCCATATCCAAGCTTAGGAGATAGGACTGAGTCAAGCCCAACTCATTTTAACCCCTCTCCTCCACCTCAAACATCTCCATCTATTTTACAATCTACAGCCAACCTTGGTCAGCCCACTGCTACCAAGGATATTTCCTACAGCTATACAAGGAAAACTGCCAAAGGTGGTCCTTCATCTCAACAGGACACTGGAGTTGATATCACATTGATACCTCAACCGAAAGAAGCTGAGGGGGAGACATCTTCTCTTAAGGTGCCAACCTCTAGGCTCAGTTCAACCCTTAAGCCTCTACCGGGTATGGTGTCTACTCAGCCCATACTTACTAGTGCCATGGGAGAGCCTACTTTGTGCCTTCACAGCCCCATGAAGGTAACATTGAAATACTAACCAATCCCCAGGGTTACTTACCCCCCTCTTCACCGATAAGCCTAGCTCACCCAATTATCATACCTCACGAACTTCGTCATTCTTCTCTTCTATTCTCACACACTCTCGCACGACCTGTCAATGAACCTTTCATACACCAGGAAGGTTTACAGGGTCTCCATTCTGGCCCCTTTGATTCCATAGGTCATCACCAACCTTTGGATATGGGACCCACATCCTTACCTATTGAGGAACACTCAACAGCTACTCCTACGGTGGAAATACACTCTTCCACTGGACAAGAGGACGTTGAAGTGAGACGAAGACCTGAGGAGTTCAAGCTGATGAAAAACGATGCTCAAGTCATTATGGACTATTTACAAACTCAGTTTGAGCTTCTACACAGGAAGAGGAAAGATGACAAAGCCAAGTTGATGCGCAAACTTAATGATTTGTCAACTTCAGTTGCCCACTTGGAGAGCTTCATGTTCAAACTCAGACCCTCCCCTATTGATGATGACAAAAAGGGGGAGGAAGAATCAAAGAAGTATGATGATAAGGTTGAGGGAAGCATACAGAGGAAGTACAATTTGAACAACCTCATGATCAGTTCATGAGTACTGTAGATCAGCCTTCTCAACAACAACAGGCTCCAACAGTCCAAATAACCACAACTTCACAAGCTCACCCAGAAACTCCACTTGAAGAAACATCTCAAGCTGTTCACACCAACCTTCCTCAAGCTAATTTGCCAAAATTTGTTGAAGCGGAGTCCGTTCCAATTTCACAAATAGATAAAGGGAAGAGTAAGGTGTTTGAGATGGTAAAAAGAAAGAAAAGAAGTGTTATGCCTTTAGCAAAGAAAAGAAAGGTCATCATTGCTGAGCCTGAGCCAGAGCAACAGGGTAAGTCTCAATTAGTTGCACATGAATCTGACTCAAGTGATAAAGATGATGCAGCACAGAAAGCCAGTTACATACTTGCCGAGCAAATGTTACAAGAGATGGCTAAAGAACTAGGTGTAATAGTGGAAGAAATAAAAGAGCAGCAATGACAAGCTGAAGTTCAATGAGAAAAGGCTAAAGCTGAGGCTGCCAGAGCTGAAGCTGAAGCTGATTATTCTGGTCCAAGAGCTGCCCCAATTCCCTACTCAAATGTGGATCTAAGGCATTGTTATAAAAGAACAAATTTTAAAAACAAGATTGAATCAATTACACCGATTAGAAAAGGAGAATTGGTAATCATTAACTTTGTACTCGACAACAAACAAGAAATTGGTCTAGAAATGAGATGTCTGTACAAGTTGGGATTCTCACAGTTGAAGACCGTAGCCACAACTATCAAGCAGATGAAAAAGAGTCAAATCAGACAATAGATAGTTGATGTGCTTAAAACAATCTTCATAAGAATCGATCTGCTAGGTGAGATCCCTGCTGATGAAATTGATACCTTTCTTAATCGAGGCAAAGCTGCAAGAGTTAGAGCAGCAAGCCAGCGAGCTAAAAGAGATATCATTTTACAAGTTCCAGAGGGAGTTGAATTCAGAGAGAATACTTATATCACTCAACCTTTGGAAGGATTCTCGTACCTTGATGTGGAAGGTAATCAATGTTTCTTGAAAGTAACAGATCTGCATTTGGCAAATCTGGAATTAATTCTGTACTTGAGAATTCTATGTGATGACTCAATTCAGAACTCAGTATTCAGATATCATCTCAATAAAGAAATTAGATCAAGAAAAGCTGAGATGAAAGAGATTCCACAAGGTGAAGAGATTGTGAATGATGCTATCAAGAAAGCTGCAATTTGGGAACTTAAATGTTATGACATGTGGTTAGAAGTTGGAGATCCTATTGATTAAAAAGATTAGTTCTATAATTTTGTAAGCACTAAGTGTGCAGAAGCTAATCATAAAGATTAAGCTATAATGTAAATGATATGTTCATTAATACAAACTCAAGTTTGATATGTTCAACTGTTTTATTATTTGATATGTTCAGAATTATGTTTGATATGTTCAAACAGACAGCTTTGTAAGTTTAAGCTGATGATTGATATGTTCAATTGTAAACTGATAAGTTCAGTCATATAAGTTTTGTAAGTTCAGAACTTAAATTACTTCTGATAAGTTCAGAATCTAAGTAGTTGTATATTCAAATACTTAGAATACAATTCTTATAATAGATTTGTAACATAAACATCTTGTAAGTTCAAGATACGTGAATAAGTATGGGTCAGTTCGATACTTATCTCAAGAACTAACTTTGGTCAGTTCCAGAGTTGTTCGTCATAATTCTATTAACCTATAACTAACTTGATTCAATGTTTTGTCATCATCAAATAGGGGGAGATTATTAGTCCCATGTTTAGAATAGTTAGATTTGATGAGACAAACTATCGATATGAATAGATAATAGGTTAAGAGTTAGGAATAATGTAAGTCTGTTATAGACTGACCAGTCAGCTTCAGCCGTGTAGTTAGCGTATAAACAGATATAGAGTTTTCTATGTAAGTACGGGATAACTCAGTGACTTCTAAGCTGAGATAGGTCTTAAGAGTAAAGACTTGAAGACTTGAAGATTCAAGAATCCAAGATTCAAAAAGTCAGTTTGACAAGGTCAAGACTGAGTATGTTAGCTCAGCGTTAGAAGTCAGTTCAGAATCTAAGTAAGTTCTAAATTCTAATATAAACTCTCTATATCTACGACATTTAAATTAGGATATCTTAACCTAATTTAAAGTATCTATTAGTTGGATAGAAATCTCAAACGGAATTAATTATATAGGTTCTAATTAAGGAGTTTGTTACGGTTTTAAAGAGAAGCTAGGTTCTATCTTTAAACTGCGATTTATTCGTAGATATGTCAAGTATAAGTATAAACCTTCTTCTGGGTTTATAGTTACGAACGAACGAATACGCATATATGTTCTAACGTGTGTACGTGAACAGATACGCGAAACATGACTGCATAAGTTGCAAAACGTACGTGTGTTCGTGATACTTGATACGCGTGTGTTGCGATAACTTTGTAAGTTCAAAGTTCGAGAGAGTTTTCAAGAGTTCTTGTTAATCAGTTTTCACAAGAAATTCGATCATCAATTAGTTTGTGATTCAAGAGTGTTTAGAGAGAGTTGAGGTTATAATCATAGGAATATCAAATCATCCTGTTGATTTGATTAGCTAGTGATAATAGTTATTGTACTGGTTGATAATTGAATATACATTTGATTAGTTTGTTTGATTGTTTAAAGTGTATTCAACCCCCCCCCCTTCTACACTGTATCGGTTGCTTGTTCACCCTCTTTGGGACCAACAAAACTTCTAATATAACTAATTCAAGCGTTGCACTATCTTTACTAAATTAAACATAGGTGATCAAGATTTGTTTAATTATGGTCTGATAGTGTAATACTCGACTTAATTACACTAGTAATTTGTTTAGTAGTTTTGAATGTTATTTCCAGCTTTAGGCTATAGTTAAGGTTTTCTAAAAGAAAACATGTATTCTCTATAACCTTCGGCTCTGATACCAAATCTGTCACACCCCGCTAAAGCGGAATCACGAGATGTAACAGTTTACCGTTCCATAACATAAGGTACAAGATCGCACCAACCACATATAATTAAAAGTAGTACAATTGCTTACAACATGTTTCGATAATTGTTCTAAAGTTTGGAAAATAACATAATGTAAATTGCTAGATAATGCTGCCACACGCATGTCGAACAGTAGCTGACCACTTACTAATGATTTTCTAAAAAGCATGATAAAGAGAGTGTCAACTATAGAAATAGTTGGTGAGATCACAGGTTTTGATATGCAATAAAATAAGATTTTAATGCCAAAAATGTTCATCACTAAACGATGAGTATGTAAATCTGTTGTTTAGTTTGCACGTGGTATAAGTATATGCAGAATGTTAACGCAAAGAGCCCACTACCTAAGCCTACTGACTGAATGCCCATTGAGTAATAAACAGAGCCTGTTTCACAGTAATTATGCACTTACACAAGTAAGTGGGGCGTCAACCTAATAGCGCTATCCATAGATTACTAACGGCTCGATACAATGAGTTAATAGGTAGTGTTGAACGGTGGGACTTACATAAAGAGAGAAACTCATAATCGTTAAACATAAGCATATATACCAAAGTGCGAAGATAAGATAACAGTTTGATAAACAGATCAACCGATAATTCAAATAGTAACATGCTTTTCCCCCAAAAATTTTCAAAACAATAAAAAGTGGGGCCGTGAATACTCACTTGACGAAGTCTAACGGGTTCTTAAAACAATTCGTAAAGTCTTGAATTCTGGCGTCGCTTCCTTCCTAGTGACATAATATCCTACTATTAGTCCCCAAATTCTAGTTATTAAAATTAATAATAAATTTTGTATTATTTATATTGATTTTATATTGATATAGTTATATGTTGAAATTATATATGTATATATATTTATTTACCCAACTTTCTTTCATGTGAATACAATTGTGTTTTATATTTTATATTTACTTTTTAGGTGTTTCTATATTATTTGTATGATTTTTAAACTTAAAATGTTATTTTTCAAGTCCCAATCATAAAGATTTTTATTCTTCTTTATTTACTGTGCAAGTCACTTTCTAAAGCTTCATGGTTGTACTTTGGTGCAATGCATTAGTACACTAAAAAAATATTTAAGGTTCCAAATTTTTATATATTATTATAATATGTCTTTAGGGAATACTGTAAAAATATTAGAATTTTTAAAGATTTATAGATATTTTAGTGGTCACTCGTCAAAATCTAGTTAACACTCTCATGTTGTTATAAGGGTTTGAGTGGTCAAACGACCTTATTTTTAGATGATTTAAATTGGGTTAAATTTCTAACTCAATAATATAACATTTAAAAAAACAATTACCATTTTTAAGTTTGGGTGGACCAAGTTATGATCAATTAAGGTTCTTCTATGAAATTATCCAGATTTCCCAGTTTTGTGCATGCAACTTATTTTACATAGTTAATGGGTCAAAAATTAATATTTTTGAGTGAGGTTAAATTTATTTGAAAGCTAAATCATTAATTTAAATTTACAGAAGAAAAATAAATTTATTTCAACAATATTTGAGTAGTTTAATATCCATGCAAGTGAGTCGTTTTATCATATTATTTACTTGATTACTCAAATATTCCAGATTTTAAAACAAAAATTCCATGCATGATTGTAACACCGGAAAATCACAAGCCATTTTTTTTAAATACGTTGCGGAAGCTAAATCAACACAACTTAATTACATTACACCAATATTTACAAAGATAAAAACATTTGTTCAAAAGACAACAACATCATTATCAAATGTTTGGTGTTACAAAATAACTGGCTCGCCTCTTTTTCAAAATAAGTATCAGAGTAATGGTCAACTCTTCCTTCTTCAACTCAAACACGAACCTACAAAACATCAACCGAGGGGAATTAGCATAAAGCTAAGTGAGTAGAGACTAAAAAACAAATGTGAACATTCACAATCAATCATCAATCATGTAATCACATATCCAGAGAAGACCGGCGGTTCGGCGCAGAACCTACAACCAATGCCGGCCAAAGCAAAGGTTTACCGATAGCTTTCCACTAGATTGGTATAGTAAACTCCCCTCTGAGCAACAAATGCAATAGAAAGGCTACTACTGTTCAACCAACTAGTTAGACAAGCCCAGCCCAAGTCCACGTATAGCTGACTTCTCAACGCAACTCAAAATCATCCTAAGAGCACGTATCGACCAAATTGTCATGCAGCAATTAGCAATAATCATTATCATAATCAGCAGTTCAATCAATCCAATCTCAATCCACAATCATGCTTCACATCAATCAAATTAACTGCAATCTTTACCATCCGTGTTTAATGTCCACTCACCTCAGTTTCAGCTTGAACTCAGATATCTAATTTTATTGAGCTGTTGGATTTCTTGTAAACACAACAATAACCAACACAGTCTCAATCTCATAAATATATCTTATCCATATATTTATAGCTCATTCATCAAATAATAAACAATAAACATTCACAAGTTCAAAACATAAAGTATCGGATTATATAGAAAATGTCGGATTCTTACAAATCCGCTACCTAGTGTCGGATTCTTGCCAAATGTCGGATTTCCCTTCACTCAGATTTTGGGGTCCGGATTTGAGTCCATCGGATTCTCATCATTTGGATTTCAAATACTTCGTATTTAGAATGAATCGGATTCTAAAGTATCGGATTACAAGTACTCAGTTTTCACATGAATCGGATTTAAGGTATCGGTTTGCAAACAATCGGATTTAACAAGTGTAGGACTTTGGAGTATAGGATTTGGTTCCACCGGATTTGGAGTTCTGGATTTCAAAGGTATCGGATTTAAGATTTTTTTCAACAAGTGTCGGTTTTAGGGTTCCGGATTTCAACTTCCGGTTTTCCAAACTATCGGTTTTCCTTCATTCGATTTTACCATCTTCATCCATCAAATCCGAGAGCTTCAACTCTCCATAACAACTTAAAACCTAGAACTTTTAGCATTCATCAAAACATTTCAAAAACATGATTAAATGTTGGAATATGCCCACTAATACACGTGTACTAGCATCACTACTGATGAGCTACGAGCCTATTGGGTCAAACACCAAGGGTAGATTCTGGCAGCACAACGCAAACACGAGAGAATATGAAATTAGGGTTTCTGGCGACCTTCACAGGCCTTCACGGGCTGTGAGGAGGTCGTGAAGGGAAACCCTCCACGAGCCTTCACCACCCGGACAAAGTAGTCGTGGGAGCAGTGCCTTAACGAGTGCTTCACGGCCCGTGACAGCCCGTGAAGGCAGGCGCCATTCTTTTAATTGGACCACTCGATGGCCCAATGAGAATGAGCGGTGGAACCCGGCCTATGAGGCCTTCACGAGGGCTTCACGGCTCGTGAGAGCCCGTGAAGGCAGAAGTCAAAGTGACACTTTATTTCTATTGGACCTTTGTGTTGGTCCAATGAGAGAGTGGCTAGGTGGCTGAGTCTGGTGGCATTTTAACTTCTCCAGATTTTATAAAAGGCATATGACTCTCTCTCATTTGTCTCTCTTGCCATTTTGTACATACACACACATAATATACTACTTGAAGTGATATAGTGAGTTGGGTGAGTGTATCAAGAGCAAGAGGAGTTCTATTAGTGTTGTTGCTGCTCCAGAAGCATGAGGACTTTGTGTGGCTCGTGTGTCCGGTCAATAGCAAGACGGGATCTCAGCTACTTGGTGTGGACTATCAATAGAGGAGCTCGGTTTCGAGTTCTCGAAGATCTTCCTAGCTCGGTGGATAGCTCCACGACCCGTGATGGTATAATTTCTCCTCCTTCTTGTTTCTTTTAGTTGCTATATTTGTTTGTAGTCACGATCCCCACTTGGAGAATACATTCATGTCGGTTTTGATACCCGAAAACCCCGGTTTTTGATGTCGTTGCTTCCGCTGCGTATGGGTGTTGGCGTGCATGGATTTCCTACGGTGGTATCAGAGCCTAGGCTACAAAGATATAGCACGATAATGGCTCAAAAAACCGTTTTTGGAAGATTCGGTTTTCTGTCCAGTAGGTCTTCACGGGCCATGAAGTGTTCTTCACGAGTCGTGAAGGCCACACGACCAGTGTTTATGAGGGGTTTGGTCGTGGGAAGTGTTTTCAGGCTTCACGAGTCCTCATGGCCCGTGACCGGTCGTGAAGCTCTTAGGCTTCACGAGCCGTGAGAGGTCGTGAAGGCACTCGTGAACTGTTTAGTCATGAAACTTGGTTTTTTGGCTCACGAGCCCTTCTGACCCGTGATCGGTCGTGAGGCCCTTGGGCTTCACGAGCCGTGAGGGGCCGTGAAGGAGCTTCTGGGCAGTTTTTGTCCATAAAAGAAAATTTTTCGTGGTTTTTCGGGTCATGGAGGAGTTTCTGTTTCTTGGCAGATTCCGTTTGTTTAGCCCCTCGTATTATTTTGGTACAAATATGGGTATGTAAGGTATGGTCTTGGCATGAGATGCATACACATATGTTGTGTATATATGAATATGGGTATAAAAGTTGGTTTTGTTCCCTAATGCATATGTACAAGAATTTCCTTGTTGTGCCTTGAGTGTTTGTGTTGGAAATTCTTACCGAAATATTCTTTGGTCACAGTTTTGGCACACCGTGCTTTGTAGTTGTTGTTTGTTGCTTTTAGTTGGTAACCTTCGCCCTATACCTTGTGGTTGTGCCTTGTGGTTTGTTTGGTTGTTTGGACTTATTTGGTGACCTTAGTATCACAAGTGTTGTAATTAATTATTTATTCGTTCGGTTTGTAATTAATTATCGCGGCTTGCATGCCGTTTCACTTATTCATATGTACTTGTACTAGATTGATAGGAAGCGCGTGGCTTGCATGCCATTTCCTTTCTTTTGTGTACTTGTGTTTTGAAGACCACAATCAAGAGTCAAGAGGAGACGTCTTGAAGACCTTGGATCCGGTTAGTCCTGATGGAGGTAGCGGATTCAGTGGGAGCACTCCATGGTCTAGGTTTGTGTCCTAAGTAGACCTAGTCCTCCCGGCATGGCTCGCGGGTACGACACATAGGTTTTTGGCATGGTTACCAACCTCTTTGTATGCGTGTGATATGATTTATATTTCTTGCATGGTTGTTTTTGTTTCCTCGCATGCTTGATAACTTTTCTAAGTTAATAAAATCACAAGAGTTTTTTAAATTGGTGAAGGTATTTGTTTGGCATAATCGAGTAGCAACGGAAGCAAGATATAATACAAAATAATAAGCTAACCAAACAAACACTTCCCCTGGACCAATATCTAGACATGGAATTGCAACTAAAATATAATAAACAAGATAGAAAGAAAGTTATACCACAACTCAAGTACAATGATCTTCCTCTTGTTAATCTTCAAGAACTCAAGCATGTCAAGGCTTCAAGAATCCAAACAAGGATTCCTCTAATGAAGTCCACCCCAAGCAACCTTGATTCCCAAATGCTAGTAAGTTGGTGTAGCCACCAAAACAACACCCAAGTCTATGTGTTTCTTGCTTCTTGTGTTCAAGAACACCAAGAACAAGATGAACAAGTGAGAGAGAGTTCAAGTGTCAACCAAGAGCCAAGAGCCATCCAAAAACCTCCCTTAGAGGAGATAACTCGTAGCCTCTTTGTCTACCACCATTATTAGAAGTTAACACCATTAAACCAAGTGTTTAAGGCTGTTAATTCTGCTGTTACAGCGAACGTACACGGCCCGTGTAGGTCTACACGGCCGTGTAGGCCTAAAGTCCACGACCCCAATTGGGCTAAGACGGCCCGTGTCTATCAAGCACTTACGGCCCGTGTAGGCCCAAACTACACAAACTTGAACTGTGCTAATACGCCTCGTGTATGTTGGACTGGACACGGCCCGTGTTTAGGAACATGGCCCGTGTACCATCCTGCCAAAACCCGTTTTGGCCTTTTCCTCTCTTTTGCTTGATCGTGTTGCCGGAATCAATACTTGGTGTGTGACCTAATAGGCCTATACCTCATCGGTAGTGCCATTAACTGTTTGTGTCAGCAGGCATAATCCAACAGACTCCCACTTGCATGTGGCATGACTACGAAAAATAACACTAACATAGAGCGGCCTCTAGCAAGACATCTATGCTCCCAAGTCAGTATAGGGTATGCCACTCTTTACAAGATCCCAATCATAAAATGATTGTCCTAAAGATAAATGAACATATACATCCCTTTGTTCGCGATATCCTATGTGAACATAAGGCATGGAATAAAGTCAACCTTCAGACCGTTCACGATTATGTTTCTCGATTGTAGATTAGTGGTGACCAACAAACCAAGTTAACATTGATCCATCATCAATATAACTTGAGCACGGCCATGCATATGAACGTCAGCACTCAATCATCGAGGGGCCCATGGATATCTTCTCTATACATAGAGGAACAAATTCCTTTCGACTACATAGTCCCGCCACATAGATAATACTCTACCCAATCATCTCCCTCATAACGACCAGTTACGGACCGCGTTAGAAAACGATCAAAGCAAAGCAGATCTATGCTTTGGAATCACATGCATCTCTAGTTTAAGGATGAAACGTCATCATCATCCCGAGTTTCTTATGACTAGAACCATGAAGCGAACTCGGGTGCGGGTCCTCCAATCACTTGAAACCCCTTTCAAGTATAGGCCAGAATCACATTTAACAAAACCAAATCTTTACCTCAATCTTAATTTATACTTCCTTCCCATAAAGTATAACCGATTGTGGAGATTTTAGAATGATAAACATTCTCGGAAGTGTTTAAACATGCTAAGATGGAACACAATAAGGATTCATAAAATACCCGCCCTCGGTGTATTATTAAATCTCCATTTAATAATCGATATGGTATGAATTGCAATATTGCTTAATGTCCCCAAAATATAAGTACAAATCAAACATAAACCAAAACATATTCAAGCCAAGCTATACGCATTAGAGATGCTAATGGACCTAGTATAACAAACACCACTAGTCCATAACAACAGCTTAACTAGTGGATTTGTCCCACAACATCCACAAGATCTTTTGTTATTCAATTATATCTCTTTTGACAAGACTACTTCAAAAGTATGCATCAAAGAGATCTTACTTTTCAAAAAATTAAAGTAATCACACACTCATTGTCTCAAAAACCCACAATAAGGTTAGTGATACTTTAAGAATCAACAAAGAACACCACAAGTTAGGATCATCAACTTTGATCAAAGATCAACAGTTATCCTAGTAGATACATGCAATAGAGTAACTACTTACTCCAAGCCTATTCAAGTCGTCAAACATCAAGAACATATCTCTATATTTCTTGAACTAAATACTATCCAATTTTGTATCTCTTAAATGCCCCTATGAAGCAGTAATTCCTGAATTAGGTTTGCAGATAACCTAATATCGGGACATTATCTTCCATAGACATTTAACACTAGGAATACAACAAAGCTCCCACTAGCCCTGACATACGTAAAAGGTTTTATCTATACTTTTAGAAAACTCATCACTATGATCTTCTAATAGTAAGCAAAGATATCTTTCCTTCAAGATGCAAGAATAAGCCCGAAGTGGTCTTATCCACTTTTGTAGACATAATTCGGATACTACGGACGTATATTAAGACCCTCGGATAATGTTATAAGCACTTCCTCATCATATTGTTTCATGACGAAACGCGGTCATTAATATCCACGAGTATCAAACATTGTTCAACATAGCCACTAGGACAAGTTTCTCCATAACCACCATGAAAAACTTTACCACTAGTCGGTATTTGAAGTTGTCTACAATTCCATCCAAGTTAATCCCATCACTACCACCTTGGTATACACCTAGGTATGGATCAAGTCAAGTCAAGCACTTGGACATTCCAAATGGATTGCATCTCTTTATCATTTACTTCTTTTATTTTTAGCGAATTCTGGATCCACTACGTCTTCCGATAGGTGGCGAACTCAACAAGACTCACCATTAACTCATTATCACTTAGATATGAGAAACCCATATCTCTTTGGCTCTATATAACTCTAATCAGAATTAAAAGAAGTAATGATTCTTAATCAGGCATACCAGCATAACCATGTTGATCATCTATCAAAGATATTATATGCTAGTATCATCATCAAGTCTTTATTTAAGTTCCACGTTCTTCCACTAGAATGCCTTAGTTTTAGTTTCTTTCTTCTTCCCCTTTTAAGCAACAAACATTGTTCTCAAAAGGTTAAATAACTAAAACTTAGAAGAACTCCTCAAATGTATTAGCACTTCTCGACTTCAAGTTTATCCATCTCCCACTGAATGTAGAATGGATAACTTTGAACTATAAGATAGACAAGCATAGAACCTTTCTAGTCGTATCTCAATAAATGCTAAATAGACTATCAATTGAATTTGGATTTGAGGACTTAGTCACAATGGCAAATGTATATCCCAACAAACCGGACACACATTATCGACCCGTCATAAACCGGATCAATAACACCCGGTTCCCTACTCCATGACACAATGTACCAATGCGTCTAAGTAGGATATGAATTGTGAAAACAATTCTACAATTCACTATATGGTCATCTAATACATAGATAATAGATACCGTAGCATCTTAACTAGATCTAAGTACCTTGATCTATATGCCCTATTGATTCTTAAAGTTGTTTTGGCTAATTCTGAACACCAACAAGGTTTCAGACATATGCCTAAACTAATAAACGTCTCGCAATTACTACCATCAAGGTAGTGATGAAGAAGTTTCTCTTTCGTTATTCTTTGTGGTGTGCTTGAACGGATTATCCACAAAAAGTGATCAATATCCAACAAGCTTATAATCCTCTCACAAACTCGGCGAATGATCTTATAATCATCTTAGCTTAATAAACAAGATCAACATCAAAGCGTTTAGCCCGAGACTAAACTATTCCAAGATCCTAACCACATGGATCTAGGCGATATATTTCTTGTTTATGTGATTAAGTTGATTATCACACAAAGATAACTCATCCAAACTATTTTGGATTCAGAATCAATTATTCATGAATATTCTATTACTTGTAACAAATCCTTGTGTATGCCATGACATGGGAAATTTTGAACAAAAATATCTCACAATAGATTTTCATAATAAATTTCGTATTTTAAGAATAACTCATTGTCACCACATGTAAAGTTGTACGCCACGCAGGGCAAAACAACACATGAGCTATGACATAAAACCTTGAATAAATAATGTTTAAAAAGGTTCAACATCAATTCTTAAAACTTCAAAATTTTTGTTCACCGTAATTAAAGCGAGCATACAAAGAGATGTTACTTGCCACGCAGGGCAATAAAGTGATAAACCGGTGACAAAAGCAAGATCAAGTCTCCTTATCTTCTCTTGGAGGACAATCACCATGGTTTCCTCTTTCAAGATCCGGTTCTTCATGCTTTTCTTTCAACAAAGGACCTACACTTTGTAACAAACAAATCTGTGAGAAACGTGAGTCAATCCGCTCGGGCCAACAACCCAGCTTATAGAAGAATAGCAATGAATCATGAACGTACCTGAAGATGGAAAGTTAACTCTCTCTTTCCTGAGAAGTTTTATATCCTCTCGGCACGTAGGGCAGGCGTGACGGCCCCAATTTCCAAATCTTCCACGGAACTAGCAAACCACCTTTTCTTGAGTCTCTTCTTGAGACACATTCTCTATGTCCTTCGACTCAATATTAAGGATAGGATTCGAAACTCCAACCTTTCCTCTTTGGGTCGGTTTCTTCTTCCTTTTCTTTTGTTTCTTTAAGCCCAATGCGGGAGTGGTTGAGGTGGAATTATGCTTGGCCATGTCAGATTCCGCAGACTTCAACATGTCATGCAATTCGCTTAAGGACTTCTCCAATCCTTGCATATGATAGTTTGTGACAAACTGTTCATATGATGCGGGCAGAGACTGGAGTACAATATCCACAGCGAGCTCTCTCCCAATAGGAAATCCTAACCTCTCCATTTGGTCAACGTTCGCCTTCATCTTAAGGACATGAAGACCAACATTCCCACCTTCCTGCAGCCTGCAACCGACTAGGCTTTTAACACACTCATAGTGTTCCTACCTAACTTGCTGTCAGAACATGTCCTTGAGCTTGTTTAACATATCGTACACACTCATGTGCTCGAGCTGCTTTCGCAACTCCAAGCTCATAGTTGACAACATGAGGCAGGCAACATCGTGCGTGTCCTCAACACGTTTTTCATACCTGTATCGGACGGCCCAAGTCGCGTTGGTAGCAGGTGGCTCCGGAAGGGGTTCCTCAAGGATGTGCAACTTTGACTCATGGCGAAGGACAATCCTCAATTGCCTAAGCCATGCAATAAAGTTCACCCCCATGAGTTTCTCCCTTTCTAGGAACACACGAAGTGAGATGTTTGACATGGTATTGTTATGATTTGACATCTATAAATAACAATAACACGAGTTTTGGTTAGTTTAGATAAACCTTGTTAAAAAATAATTACCCCATAATTTTAGACAAAAAACAACTATTTATAACAAGGGCTAAGAACCTCATTTCACCTCGCACCGTGACGGGTTTACCGCGGATCACGTGGCGAAGCTATTTAGGCCGGCAACCAATTGTAATCTCTATTACAACTCTTATACACTTGCGGGATCCGTTGACATCCATTATGTCGGTTGGCATGTTTGATCCCTTCCTTACACCAATCTTAATATATAATTTTTGTTTAGCTCGTGCTTAGCTCGACAACTAATCAAGAATTATATACTAAAATTGTAAACCGTCCGACAAGACACACGGGTGACACTCCCGACCATCAATTGGCTCGTGCTTAGCTCGACAACCAATCATGCGAGTTACCCCACTCACCTTCCATACAACTACGCAAGGAATGACTCGTGCTTAGCTCGACAATCATCCTTGTTTCGTTAGATTCAGGTGGTGTCATCTTACGGATGGTGCGTGATTTACATTTTGAAAAACGGGATTTTGTTTCCGGTTTCTAAAAACCTTTTTGTAAATTAACAAAGTAAGTGTCAAAACGATTTTTAAGCACTTTTAAATATAATACCAAGTTTATATTTTCTTTGTCAATTCTATTTGCGCGAGATTGTTAACCATTTTAACAAACGTTGTATTTTATTTAATTTTATAGAAAACTTGTCTAGCATGCGAATCCTAATCCATGCATAGAAAAATAAAACACAACCACGCAAATATATATATGTATAATTCGGTAACATGCCCAAAATTCCTATGCCTTTTTCCCGTGAGCCACAACGGGAAAAACGAGGCCAAAACCTAAGGACAAGGTAAAGTCTCGTTGGGTGAGCTCCCACCGAATCCAACACTTCCAATAGCGTGTTGATTCCTTCTCGCCAAGACGTCATCACCATGACTCCCGTTGACTTCTCCGGTAATAATTCTATACTATTTACAAATACATAGAATATATATATATATATAAACGACACGCAGATCACATTCCTACACTATTTATACAAATACACGGAATAAAATAAACGGCGTGCAAGCCGCACCAACAAATATATAAATAAATATTTACATCAATATGGCACGCAGGCCACCAAAACCGAATCAATCAACCACCACAACACATAGGTCTAAGGGCATATCATGTTACCGAATTAACTAAACGCAGCATAAGTGAAACATGGTGTGCCACACAAAACCATGATATAAATATATATCTATATTTTAGTCAAGATTGTCAACAACATCAAAGGCACCAAAATGACAATCCTTGTACATATGCATTAGTGTACCAAACCATTTTTGTGACACATATTCATATATACATTTATAAGTATATATTTGTGTACACTTAATGCCAAGTTACAACAAATATATAAATATAAAAACTAAAATATTAACACGTCTACGAATAAATCTATTCTAGCACAACAAGAGCCTCAATGGAAAAACCAATTTTTAGAAAACAATTTTCTTATATAAATGTACTTATATGGTTTTTGAGACTAGATGTAAAAACTAACATCTTAGGTGGGCTACAAATATACCAATTTTAGCCTAACATGAAACTATATGAAAAACCATTTCTAGAAAACAATTTTGTAATATAAAAATATCTATATGATTATTATGTAGGCTACAAATATATCAATTTTAGCCTAACAAAAATCTACACGAAAAACTTTCAAGAAAATAATTTTCTTGTATAAAATATTCATATGGTTTTTCTAGACTCGTTAGTGCAAAGCCATGTTAGATATGGCTCTGATACCACTGAAGGTATTTGTTTGGCATAATCGAGTAGCAACGGAAGCAAGATATAATACAAAATAATAAGCTAACCAAACAAACACTTCCCATGGACCAATATCTAGACATGGAATTGCAACTAAACTATAATAAACAAGATAGAAAGTAAGTTATACCACAACTCAAGCACAATGATCTTCCTCTTGTTAATCTTAAGGAACTCAAGCAAGTCAAGGCTTCAAGAATCCAAACAAGGATTCCTCTAATGAAATCCACCCCAAGCAACCTTGATTCCCAAATGCTAGTAAGTTGGTGTAGTGAGAGAGAGTTCAAGTGTCAACCAAGAGCCAAGAGCCATCTAAAAACCTCCCTTAGAGCAGATAACTCGTAGCCTCTTTGTCTACCACCATTATTAGAAGTTAACACCATTAAACCAAGTGTTTAAGGCTGTTAATTCTGCTGTTACAGCGAACGTACACGGCCCGTGTAGGTCTACACGGCCGTGTAGGCCCAAAGTCCATGGCCCCAATTGGGCTAAGACGGCCCGTGTCTATCAAGCACTACACGGCTCGTGTTCATCTACACGGCCCGTGTAGGCCCAAACTACACGACCTTGAACTAGGCTAATACGCCTCGTGTATGTTGGACTGGACACGGCCCGTGTACCATCCTGCCAAAACCCATTTTGGCCTTTTCCTCTCTTTTGCTTGATCGTGTTGCCGGAATCAATACTTGGTGTGTGACCCAATAGGCCTATACCTCATTGGTAGTGCCATTAACTCGTTCGTGTCAGCGGGCATATTCCAACAATTGGTTAACAAACTCTCCCGCGTAAACGATTAACAAGACAATATAAACTTGGTATTTATATTTAAAGTGAAAATCGTTTTTTTCACTTACTTTGTTAATCAAATATTAAAACTTGGTTTTAATCAAGAAACAAAAGCCCGTTTCCTAAAACGTAAATCACGCACCATCCATAAGATGACACACCCGATTCTAGTGATGCATGGGATAATTGTCGAGCTAAACACGAGTTATTCCATGCGGATCTGTGTGGAAGGTGAGAGTGGCGACTTGGAGTTATTGGTTTTCGAGCTTAGCACGAGCCAATGATTTTCGAGTGTGCTACCATGTATCTTGTTGGACGATTTACAATTGCAAACTAAAATCCTTGTGTGATTGTCGAGCTAAGCACGAGTCAACCAAGAATTTTAATTTGGGATTGGTGTAAGTAGGGATCAAACATGCCAACCGACCGTTTTACGTCGTTGTATCCCGCAAGTGTCTAAGAGTTGCAATGGAGATTGCAATCGGTAAAATGGTTACCGGCCTAAATAGCTTCATGAAGTGATCCGCGGTAAACCCGTCATGTAGTGGGGTAAAATATGGTTCTTCACCCTTGTTAAGATAAATTGTTTTTCTAAAACTTTATGGGTAATTATTTTAACGAGGATTATATCAAACTAACTAAACCATGTATTCTTGTTATTTATAAATGTCAAACGATAATAACACCACGTCAAACAATTCGCTTCGTATGTTCCTACATAGGGAGAAACTCACGGGAGTGAACTTCGTTGACTAGCTTAGGTAATTGAAAATTGTCCTTCGCTATGAGTCAAAGTTGCACATCCTTGAGGAACCTCTTCCGGAACCACCTGCTAGCGACGCGACTTGGTCCGTCCGATACACGTATGAAAAGCGTGTTGAGGACACACACGATGTTGCCTGCCTCATGTTGTCAACTATGAGCTTGGAGTTGCCAAAACACTTTGAGCACATGAGTGTGTACGATATGATGGACAAGTTGAAGGAGATGTTCCAACAACAAGTAAGGGAGGAACACCATGAGTGTGTTAAAACCCTAGTCGGTTGTAGAATGCAGGAAGGTAGGAGTGTGAGTGCCCACATCCTTAAGATGAAGGCGTACGTGGATCAAATGGAGACACTAGGATTTCCCATGGGGAGGGAGCTTGCTGTGGATATAGTACTCCAGTCCCTACCCGCATCATATGATCAGTTTGTCATGAACTATCACATGCATGACATGGAGAAAACCTTAGGTGAATTGCATGGTATGTTGAAGACTGCGGAGTCTGACATGGCCAAACATGAATCCACCTCTTCCATTCCTACCACGAGTTCTAGGGAACAAAAGAAAAAGAAGAAGAAAATGACACGAAGGGAAAAGGTTGGAGTGTCCAAGCCTATTCCCCACATTGAATCTGAGGACCATAATCGTGTGCCTCAAGAAGAGATTCAAGAAAAAGTGGTTTGCTACTTCTGTGGAAGATTTGGAGATTGGGGCCGTCACGCATGCCCATCGTGCCGAGAGGATATTAAACTTCTAAGGAAAGAGAGAGTTAATTTCCCCTCTCAAGGTACATTCATGATTCATTGCTAATTCTTCTATTTCGCTAGGTTGTTCACCCGAGCTAATTAACTGACGTTTGTCACAAATTAACTTTGTTACAAAGTGTAGGTACCATTTAAAAGAAGAACCAAGAGCATGAAGAACCGGGTCTCTAAAAGAGGTAACTCGGAAGATTGACCTCTACAAGAGAATTGGGAGTTTTGATCTCGCCTATTCTGACCGGTTTCATTATTACTTTGTTTTTGATGCCTTGTGGGCAAGTTTAGTTTTTGTTGTATGTTCATGAAGACGATGGATGAGATTTTGAATTTTTGGGTTGTAAAAGATTTTTTCGCATTACTTATTTGATTTCGAAGTTTGTTCATGTCATAGCTTATGTTTTATTTTGGCCTTCAAGGCGCAACATTCTACATTTGATGACGATGAATTCATACTTGAAATTTGAATCTTGTTTTAGAAAAATATTTGTTGATTGATAGAAATTAAAATTATCCATGTGAAGAAATACATGTTACAAGTAATAATTCATCATGAATGATTGATTCTAAGTCCAAAATAGTTTGGATTAGTCGGCTCTTTGTCTACTTAACCATGTAAATAAGATAAGTATCACCTAGATCCATGTGGTTAGGATCTTGGACTAGTTTAACCTTGGGTTAAACATTTGATGCTAATCTTATCTATAAGGGTAAGATGATTATGAATCCCTTCACGGTATATGTGAGAGGGATGCTAGCTTGTAAGATATTGATCACCTTTGGTGGATAATCCGTACAAGCACATAACAAGGAGAAACTAATTAAAAGAATCAATTGGGAAATATGGATAGGATGCTTAGATCTAGTTAAGATGCTAAGATACCTTAAATCTATATCAATGACTACATTATGAATTGCGGGATTATCTCACAATTCGTTCCTTAACATAGACACATTTGTACATGGTGTCACGTTGAAGGAAACCAGATATTGTTGAAAATGATCTGGTAAATAATGGGTCAAATATGTGTATTCGACTTGTTAGTATACACATTGAATGTGACGAGCTAAGTCCTTAATCTTAATCCAACTTGAAAGTCTATTTAGCAACTATGAGATATATCTTGAAAGAGTTCTTTGCTTGTATATATATCAAAGTTTGGAGATTTTCAATCTACATCTGGTGGGAGATTGAAGAACTTAAATGCTGCTAATACATTTAAAAGGTTCTTATAGGTTTCGGATATTTGACCTTATGAGAACAATGTTTGTTGCTCGAAATGAAGATAATAACTAAAGCATTCCAGTGGAAGAACGTGCAACTTAAATGAAAGACTTGATGTTGGCACTAGCATATGATCAAACATCGGCATGAGAATGCCGGTTATCCTGACCATGAGTAATTACTTTCAAGGCTGATAGAAGTCATGTAGCCAAAGAGATATGGGTTCCTCACATCTAAGTGGCAATGACTTGATGGTGAGTTATGTTCAAATCACCATCTATCGGAAAGCATAGTGGGCCCTGAGTTCACTGAGATTATAAGAAGTAATTAATCATAAGATGAAATCCATTTCAAATATGCAAATACTTTACTTAATTCCATACCAAGGTAGAAACCTAGATGGTGTAAATGGAATTAACATGGATTGTACTGTAGACTACTTCAAATACCGACTAGGGGTAAAGGTTTTGTGATGGTTTTTGTGGAAGCTTTTCCTAGTGGCTATGTTGAAGATCATTTGATACTTGTGGCTATTGTTGCCTTCTTACGGCAATAAAGGATAGTACACGGATATACAAGACCGCGTTCCTTTATGGAACTTCGTATTGAAGAAGTGCTTACCACACTCTCCGAGGGTCTTAGATATCCATAGTATACAAATTAAGTCTACAAGTGTGAATAAGTCCTTTGGACTTATGCTAACATCTTAAAAGTAAGATCTTTGCTTTCATGAGAAAATCAAAGTCATGAGGTTTCTAGGAGCATAGATAAGACTTTTACATATGTCAGGCTAGTGGAGTTTTTATTGTATACCTAGAAGTATGTATCGATTGAAGATAATGTCCCATTGTTAAGTGTTCTATGAACCTAAGATAGGGAATTATTGTATCATGATAATACTTAGGAGATACAAGATTTTGAATCACAAGAAATACTTGTGTATGTTCTTAATGTTTGATGACAAGAAATAAGCCTTGAAGTAAGTTTTTCTTACTCTAATACTAATTTCTAATAGGATAACTGTCGATCTTGATCGAAATCTTTGATCCTACTATATGGTGTTAATAATTGATTAGAGAAGTTCTCAAGTATCACTGATCCTATTGTGAACTTTTGTAACAATGAGGATATGAGTACCTTAGTGCTTCGTTATATGATCTCTTTGACGGATACTTTGAATAAAGTAGTTTGGTCAAAAGATAATTGAAATGATAACAAGAATATAAATGGATGTTGCATGGCAAATCCATTGAATAAGCCTTTATCATAATGACTAGTGATGTTTGACATACTAGGTCATGTAGCATTTCTTATGCATATGATTTGGCTTTAAATATTGTTTTAGTTGTTGATTGTTTTATATTTGCTTTGGGAACCGCAAGCAGTATCGTTACTTTTGATTGCTTTCGATATATAGTGGGGACTATATATACGCAGATGCGGTTACTTTCATTAGTCTTTACTGTGTTCCATCTTAGCATGTTTAACCACTTCCCTGAGTGCTTATGCATTCTAGATTTCCACAGTTAATCATTCTTCAAGGGAAGGAAGTTTGAGTTAAGACTGAGGTTAGGGTTTGGTCATGCATTAATCAAGGATTGAATGCAAGTAACGCAAAACTAACCTGTACTTGAAATGAGTTTCAAGTGATTGGAAGACACACACCTGAGTTCACTTCATGGATTATGGTCACAAGTGACTCGGGATGATAATATCATTTCATCCTTAGACCGGAGATACATGTGTATCCAAAGCATGAGTCTGCTTTATTTTGATTATTTTCAAACGTGGTTCGTAACTGGCCACTATAAAGGGAGTTTTCAAATAAAGTAAGAAGCATGTGGCGGGGCTATGTAGTCAAAAGGATTTGTTACTCTGGTTAGAGAGATATCCCTGGGCCCCTCGATGATTGGGCGCTGACACCAAAAATGCATGGCCGTGCTTAAGTTACAATGATTTTAGATCAGTTGTAAACTTGTTATTTTGGTCACCACCAATCTAGAATCGAGAAACAGAATCGTGAACGATGTGGAGATTGACTTTTTTCCATGTCTCGTGTTCACACGGATATCGCGAACAAAGGGATGTTTATGATCACTTATCTATAGGACCTTTTAGCCTTTCTAGGCTACCAGGATTTGTCGAGGATGACGTAACTCGTACCGACTTGGGGGCAAGTATGCTTTGCTAGAGCCGCTGCTTGACTGTGGTGTTGGTAACGCTGTATCATGTGCAAGTGGGAGTCTGTTGGAATATGCCCACTAATACACGTGTACTAGCATCACTACTGATGAGCTACGAGCCTATTGGGTCACACGCCAAGGGTAGATTCCGGCAGCACAACGCAAACACGAGAGAATATGAAATTAGGGTTTCTGGCGACCTTCACGGGCCGTGAGGAGGTCGTGAAGGGAAACCCTCCATGAGCCTTCACCACCCGGACAAAGTAGTCGTGGGAGCAGTGCCTTCACGACTGCTTCACGGCCCGTGAGAGCCCGTGAAGGCAGGCACCATTCTTTTAATTGGACCACTCGATGGCCCAATGAGAATGAGCGGTGGAACCCGGCCTATGAGGCCTTCACGAGGGCTTCACGGCTCGTGAGAGCCCGTGAAGGCAGAAGTCAAAGTGACACTTTATTTCTATTGGACCTTTGTGTTGGTCCAATGAGAGAGTGGCTAGGTGGCCGACTCTGGTGGCATTTTAACTTCTCCAGATTTTATATAAGGCATATGACTCTCTCTCATTTGGCTCTCTTGCCATTTTGTACATACACACACATAATATACTACTTGAAGTGATATAGTGAGTTGGGTGAGTGTATCAAGAGCAAGAGGAGTTCTATTAGTGTTGTTGCTGCTCCAGAAGCACGAGGACTTTGTGTGGCTTGTGTGTCGGGTCAATAGCAAGACGGGATCTCGGCTAATTGGTGTGGACTATCAATAGAGGAGCTCGGTTTCGAGTTCTTAAAGATCTTCCTAGCTCGGTGGATAGCTCCACGACCCGTGATGGTATAATTTCTCCTCCCTCTCGTTTCTTTTAGTTGCTATATTCGTTTGTAGTCACGATCCCCACTTGGGGAATACATGCATGTCGGTTTTGATACCCGAAAACCCCGGTTTTTGATGTCGTTGCTTCCACTATGTACGGGTGTTGGCGTGCATGGATTTCCTACATTAAACACTTCTAAACATATATTCATGCATCTTTTCATCATATAAACATGTATCTCCTTATAAACATACAAAATCCATCAAAATTCATATTTCAACAAAACTGATCTGGTGATCTTCATATAATCATGTTATTTCTATTAAAAATCATAACAAGTAATAATTTAAACATTTATAAACCCAAATCTAACCTTAGCTTGATTAAATCACCAAAAACTAGAAATCTGATTCTTAGTTCTTCGGTTCCTTCTTCTTCTTCGGTTTGATCTTTGGCAGAGAATAATACACAATTACACACACAACACTTTTCAAATTTGAGTTAATGCATGGCTAGTCAACTACACCCCCACCTTTTCCTCTTGAAAGGAAGAGGTGGCATCACCTCATCAAAACAGTCTACGTACATAATTCATATATACATGCATACCTACGGCTTCATACATACATACATACAACACATACATGCATAATTAATAATCTCATACTCAAAAATTAACTCAATTAGTCACTTAAACATAATAAAACAATTAAACATGTACCACAAACCCGCTAATCTCCTAGCCCAGGTTTGAGGGTGTTACAAATCTCTCCCCCTAAAGAGGATTCCGTCCTCGGAATCCTTTCCTGCTCAAACAAACGGGGATATCTATCCTTCATCTCTGACTCAGTCTCCCAAGTTAAATCAGAGCCTAGACTGTGCTTCCACTTGACCAGTACCATCTGTATCTGCTTCTTTCGGAGTTTGGTCACTTTACGATCTAACAGTTCAATGGGCTCTTCTATCAGTCTTTTCTTCGAATCAACTTTCACATCTTGTAATGGGAGAATCTGATTTTCATCTTCTACTTTGCACTTTCTCAAATAGCAGACGTTAAAAGTATCATGTATTCCTGCAAGCTCTGCTGGAAGATCTAGCGTGACCGTCTGGTCATTCACAATCTGACGTACGCGGAAGGGACCAATGTAACGGGGAGCTAACTTCCCCCGTTTACCGAATCGAATCACACCCTTCCACGGAGAAACTTTCAAGTACAATAACTCTCCCACATCAAATTTAACTGGGCGACGACGTGGATCTGCGTACATTTTCTGCCTATCTCTGGCTGCTTACAACTTATCTCTGGCAATAGCAACCTTATCTGTTGTCATCTGAACTATCTCAGGCCCTGCAAATTGTTTCTCACCCGCCTCTAACCAACATGTTGGAGTACGGCAACGACGGCCGAATAACATTTCGTACGGAGGCATCCCAATACTTGAGTGGTAAGAGTTATTATACGCAAACTCAATTAACGGCAGGTGCAAATCCCAAGATCCTCCATACTCAATTACACAAGCACGCATAATATCTTCAAGTGTCTGTATGGTTCGTTCTGTCTGACCGTCTGTCTGGGGATAATAAGCAGTACTCAGGTTAATCCTCGTCCCCAACTCTCTTTGTAAAATCCTCCAGAAGTTAGAAACAAATCCGGAGTCTCTGTCAGACACTATTGACAACGGCATGCCATGCCTTGCAACAATCTCGTTCGCATAAAGTTGAGCCAATCTACTTAGAGAGCCCGTCTCACATGTAGCCAGAAAGTGAGCGCTCTTGGTCAGCCAAGCCACAATCACCCAAATCATATCATTATTCCTCTGAGTTTGCGGAAGTTTAGTCATGAAATCCATCGTTTTATGTTCCCACTTCCACGCAGGGATTTCCAACTGTTTTAAAGATCCGTAGGGCTTCTGATGCTCCGCTTTCACCTGTGCACAGATATGGCATGATTCCACAAACTGTGCCACATATGTTTTCATAGTAGGCCACCAGTAAAGTACTTTCAGGTCGTTGTACATTTTAATGCTTCATGGGTGTACTGACAATCTGGACTTGTGTGCTTCTATCAAAATCAACTTCCTCAATTCTCCAAGCATAGGCACCCACACACGAGTCTTATATACTTTTAATCCACGAGAATCATCAGCAAGTTCGTCCTTACGTTTCTTCATCATTTCATTCTTCAAGTTTTCTTACTTCAGAGCTTCCAACTGTGCAGACTTTAGTTTATCCACTAGATCTGATACAATCTCTATTCGCATAAACTGGATAGAACTTCCCGCTCCCTTGCGGCTTAAGGCATCTGCTACCACATTTGCTTTTCCTGGATGATATCTGATTTCGCAATCATAATCTTTAATCAATTCCACCCAGGGTCTCTGTCTCATATTCAATTCTTTCTGAGTAAACACATACTGCAGGGTCTTATGATCGGTACATATTACACATTTGGTGCCATATAGATAATGTCTCCGCAGTTTCAGGGCAAATATAACTGCTGCCAGTTCCAAGTCATGTGTCGGGTAATTCTTCTCGTGGGGTTTCAATTGCCTTGAAGCATACGCAATCACCTGTTCCCTCTGCATAAGTACACAACCCAATCCGGCAAAATGATGCATCGCAATAGACTATAAAATCCTCTGAACCACTTGGCAATGCAAGAATAGGGGCCTGACACAACAACTGTTTCAACATCTGAAAGGCTTTGTCTTGTTCACTACTCCAAACAAACTTCACATCCTTTCGAGTCAATTTTGTCAACGGACCCGCAATTTTGGAGAAATCTTTTATAAACCTGCGGTAGTATCCAACTAACCCCAGAAAACTCTTGATCTCGGATGGTGTCTTCGGAGTGTTCCAATTCATAACTGCCTCCACTTTTGAAGGATCCACTTTTACTCCTTCGTCACAGATCACATGTCCTAAGAATTGAACCTCTCTCAACCAGAATTCGCACTTTGAGAACTTGGCAAACAGATGCTCTTTCTTCGGTGTCTCTAAAATCTGTCTCAAATGTTGCTCGTGCACTTCCTCAGTCTTTGAATATATCAGAATGTCATCAATGAAAACTATCACAAAATTATCCAAGAAGGGTCGACAGACTCTGTTCATTAAATCCATGAAAATTGCAGGTGCATTGGTTAAGCCGAATGGCATAACCAAAAACTCGTAGTGCCTGTAGCACGTACAAAAAGCCGTTTTTGACACGTTTTCCTCTGAAACCCGCACCTGATGATACCCTGATCTCAAATCAATTTTAGAAAAGAACGAAGCCCCCTGTGGTTGATTAAACAGATCATCAATTCTTGGCAACACATACTTGTTCTTTATCGTCCTCTTGTTTAGCTCACGGTAATCAATCACATACGCAACGTACCGTCTTTCTTCTTCGCAAACAAAACTGGTGCTCCCCACGGAGATGAACTTGGACGTATAAACCCTTTATCCAACAAATCTTGTATCTTAGTCATCATCTCCCGAATCTCTGATGGTGCCAACCTGTACGGTGCCTTTGCTACTGGTCGGGAACCAGGAATCAGATCCATCTTGAACTCTACCTCACGAACTGGGGGTAGCGCTGGCAACTCTTCTGGAAACACCTCCGGGTATTCCGTTACCACCCGAATGTCGTTTACTGTCTGCTTCTCTTTCTTTCGATCTATTACATATGCCAAGTATGATTCGCAACCTTTATCCAACGCCCTTTTAGCCTTCAAACACGAGATAATCGGAATTACAGATCCAGCCTTTTCACCCCTTGCTACCACTCTTGTGCCATCAGCCAATGGGAATGAAATCAACTTCTTGTGGCATTTGATACTAGCCTGATTCAGACTCATCCAATCCATCCCGAGCACCACATCGAACCCAGATAACGACATTACAAGGAAATAAACAGGAAAACTAATACCGTCTATATCAATCTTAGCTCCAGCCACAGCAGTCGTGACTGGAACCATCATACCATCAGCTACCTCTATTTCTAAAACAGTAGCAAGTTCAGTTAGAGGCACATTCAACCTACCACATAATTCTACAGATACAAAGGAGCGATTTGCCCCTGAATCAAATAACACTCTAGCAGGAATAGAGTTTATTAGAAACATACCGGTTATCACATCATCTGTGGTAGTGGCATCATCCACTGTCATCCTGAATGCCCGACCCTCAGCAGTGGGTAGGTTCTTTCTTTTCTGCCCTGCTGTAGATGATCCCCCAGCTCCTCCCCCTCCAGACCTAGACCCTGTCTTTTTGCTTAATGGGCAGTCACCAACCCAGTGCCCCTCCTTTTGACGATTCCAACAGACGCTCCTCGGCAGTCTGCAATTTTTCAAGTCATGGCCAAACTGGCCACATTTCACACACCTCATTGATTGGGGCGTACACTGCCCATGATGATATGACTTGCATCTATTGCACCAAGGTGCCCTCTGAGCAGACCCACCTGTAGTAGTTGCTGTACTCTGATTACCTTGTCGGTTTCCATTGCCCTGCCCTCCTTGCCTCTGTTGAGTGTTATAGTGTTTAAACTTCGATTTTTGCTGGGAAATTCTTTCCCCACTCAACTTATTCCTTGCAATTAAATCCCCTTCAGCCGACTTGGCTAAAGTAAATGCCTGAGATAGAGTGGTAGCCCACCTAGTGGCCCTACGAAGATCTGGATGTAGTGCCCCCACAAAATGGGCAATCTTCGACTCTTCATCCGGTACCCAGTGCTTGGCAAATCTCATTTTCTCGTTGAATTGACTAATGAGTTGGTCCACAGTCATATTACCGATCATCTGCAACTCCATAAATTCCCTTTTTATTCTTGCAATCTCAAAAGTACCACGGTACTGCTCACAGAGTTTCTCCTAGAATTGACTCCAAGTGATACTATCCTGCTGTTGTTCCATAAAATGTCCGGTAATCGAATCCCACCAGACCATGGCGTCCCCTTTCAGCATCCTTGATGCGTATTTTACTTTCAATTCATTCTCACAATTGCAAGCATCCAATGTCTTCGTCATTTCCCTAAACCAATTCAGAGTGATACTGGGATCAGAACTCCCCCGGTATTCAGATAGTTTACAGTCAAGGAACTGCTTATAAGTACATGGTTGTTTATATCCTGGAAACGCAAATGGGTAACCTCCAGGTTGTGGATACGGATAGAAGAAAGGTTTTTGCATTATCTGAGTTGGTTCAGGTTGACTCAATCTCTATTCCAAGTTAAGGACTTTATTCCTGAGATCCATCAATTCATTTTCCAATTTAAAGATATATTCACTCTGATCTTCTTCTTGCTCTTGACCAGATGTTCCTGCCTGGTTTACATTACTCAAATCTTCGATAACTGGTGCCTCTGCTGTAGATTGGATCACAGGAGGTAGGATGGGAGTCTCTCTATCAGCCATAATCTGTTACAATCACATCACTTCATATTTCATTAGCATAAACCGTTAGTATCCAAAATACTAACTACTACAGACAACTCTAACTCACCCTAATTCCCCCGAAGGAAAGCTTGACCCGTCACGAGCCAAGATTTGGGAATGCAACACTCTAGCCGTGCATGCATCACCAAACCTAGGCTCTGATACCAAACTGTAACACCGGAAAATCATAAGCTATTGTTTTTTTAAATACGCTGCGGAAGCTAAATCAACTCAACTTAATTACATTAAACCAATATTTACAAAGATACAAACATTTGTTCAAAAGACAACAACATCATTATCAAATGTTTGGTGTTACAAAATAACTGGCTCGTCTCTTTTTCAAAATAAGTATCAGAGTAATGGTCAAGTCTTCCTTCTTCAACTCAAACACGAACCTGCAAAACATCAACTGAGGGGAATTAGCACAAAGCTAACTGAGTAGAGACTAAACAACAAATGCAAACATTCACAATCAATCATTAATCATGTAATCACACATCCAGAGAAGACTAGCGGTTCGACGCATAACCTACAACCAATTCTGGCCAAAGCAAAGGTTTACCAATAGTTTTCCACTAGATTGGCATAGTAAACTCCCCTCTGTGCAACAAATGCAACAGAAAGGCTACTACTGTTCAACCAACCAGTTAGACAAGCCCAGCCCAAGTCCACGTATAGCTGACTTCTCAACGTAACTCAAAATCATCCTAAGAGCGCGTATCGACCAAATAGTCATGCAGCAATTATCAATAATCATTATCACAATCAGCAGTTCAATCAATCCAATCTCAATCCACAATCATGCTTCACATCAATCAAATTAACTGCAATCTTTACCATCCGTGTTTAATGTCCACTCACCTCAGTTTCAGCTTGAACTCAGATATCTAATTTTACTAATCTTTTGGATTGCCAGTAAACACAGCAATAACCAAATCAGTCTCAATCTCATAAATATATCTTATCTGTTGGAACTCGTGGTGGGCACAAACAAAGCGGAAGCAAACAAGAAAAGAAGCATGCAAGACATAAAATGAAAGCACACACAAAGCCCACAACTAGTTCCAATGGTGGAACACACTACAAAGCAAATTGCAACTAAAGAACAAGAAGAAGGAGTAGAAAATACCTCCTTACCATGGCTGGAATTCGAGCTCTTCAAATGTGGGATGAACTTGAGGAAACAAAAGGCTTCTTCCTCCATTGCTAGTCCACACCAAGAAGAATTTGATCCCCAAATGCTAGTAAACCATCATGTAGACATCCATCATGATTCTACCTTCTGGAACAGCCCATGAAGCATCTCCTTTTGCACCATTGATCTTCATCATCACACTCAAGATCACCAACTTAGTGTTGGAAGCATCAAATCTTTTGAGCCAAGAGAGAGCTAGTATCAAGAGAGAGTACTTCATGTGTTCTCATAGTCTCCACGCCTCAATGACCAGCATCTAACCTCAAAAACCCGGCCATAAAGCATGGATATTGATTGGACCATCAAATAGTCCAATAAAACACAACTGTCACTGCAGCTACCCTCTTCACGACCCCTCACGGGCTCTCACGGGTCGTGAAGCCTAAGTGCGCCACGAGGGTTCCACGAGTCGTGCCGCCCGGTCGAGACACGTGAGGGTATCTCCTTCACGACCTCGTCACGGGCCGTGGAGCACAAAGGCATCACGACGTGTGGCGGCCGTCGAACAATCGTTAGGGTAGCCTGCTTCACGACCCGTGGAGCATCCTTCACGGTCGTGAAGCACCGAATCAAAACACTTTTGATTCTTTGACTTTCTCCATCCACATAAACTTGTCGGGATCAATCCTTGGCGTGTGACCCAATAGGCTCGCGCTTCATTAGCAATGATACCGGCATATGTGTGTCAGTGGGCAGATCTCCAACAAACTCCCACTTGCACATGACACACTGTACCCATATGCATCACAGACAGGGAGTGGTCTCTAGCAAGACATCCCTGCCCCCAAATCAACACGAGGTATGTCATCCCTGACAAGTACCTAATCACAATCCAAACGGGTTTGAAAAGGTCCTATAGATAAGTGATCAATCATCCTATTGTTCGTGATATCCGGGTGAACACGAGACATCGTACAAAGTCATTCTCCGATCGTTCACGATTATGTTTCTCGATCAAGATTGGTGGTGACCAAAATATGCAAGTTGCAACTGATCAACTATCATTGCAAGCATGAGCACGGCCGTGCATTTTGGTGTCAGCGCCCAATCATCGAGGGGCCCAGGGATATCTCTCTAAGCAGAGGAACAAATTCCTTCGACTACATTGCCCCATTACATCGGTAATACCTTCCCCAAAAGCTTCCTTTATAACAACCAGTTACGGACTGCGTTTGAAAGCAATCAGAACAAGGTAGACCAATGTCATGGAAACACATGTATCTCCGGTCTAAGGACGAAATGATATTATCATCCTGAGTTACTCTTGACATGTACCATGAAGTAAACTCAAGTGTGGGTCGTCCAATCACTTGAAACTCTTTTCAAGTATAGGTAAAGTATTGCGTCTCTCGTATCCAATCCCTATTGAATACACGACCAATGCTTTCCCTCAGTCTTCGTTCAAACTTCCTTCCGATAAAGAGTGACTAACTGTGGACATTTAGAATGTAAAACATTCAGGGAAATGGTAAACATGCTAAGATGGAACGCAATAAAGGCAACTGAAAGTACCCGCTACACGCGTATTAACAAATCCCCATTTGATAATCGATACTCGCAGAAGCACAATGTTGCTTAACGTTCTCAAAATCAGTATATCAAAATTTCAACTAAAACAAACTCAAGCCAAGTCTTTGCAAGCACTAGTATGAAAATCATCACTATCTTGCAACTACGGCTTTAGCAAAACGGATCCGCCACCATGCTATCTGTGTGTATTTGTAAGATGACCATATCTCTACCTCAACCAATCACTCAAAAGTGTGCGTTGGTGAGATAATAGTCTTTTGTCAAGCTATCGCACCTTCATTGATTCATCAGAACTCAATAAGATCAAGGATAATTGAGATAAAGGTTATCTTTCATAAGCCATCGTACTCTCATTGTCTCATAAGATCCCAATAGAGTCAGCGATGCTTTGAGAAGCATACTTATTAACACCATATTTAGTCGGATCACGAACCCCGATAAAGATCGGCAGTTATCCTAAGCAAGCATTTGAATAACAACTTATTCTATGTTGCTTCTTACTATAGATCAACAAGAACATATTTCAATATTTCCTTAACTCCTTCCATAGGTTTTGTATATCCTATAATCGTTATGGATGCATAATTCTTGATTCAGGCTTTTCAAGCGAAATCAGGACATTATCTCCAACACGATGTATGTACTAGACATATTTAGAATAGGATTACAAAATGATCCCACTAGCTCTGGCATTCTTCCATGTTTCATCATTGCTATTTGAAAACTCAAACAAATGATTTTCATATCAACGCAAAGATTCTAACATTGAGATGGCAACATAAGTCCACAAGTGGACTACTTAGGGTTTGTAGATTTCATTGGGATACTTATTGATAGTAAAAGACCCTCGAAAATGTTGTGAGCATTTCCTCATAAATTCCCATTAAGGAATGTAGTCTTTACTTTTATCCAATATAGCCTAAAAGGCACTTGTAAAATAAGTATCCGTGTGGACTTCAACATAACCACCGGGAGAATGTTTCTAGATGATACCTTCCTCATGGTCAATCATTGTGAAACCATTCCTACCAGTCGGTATTTGAAGTAGTCTACAAACTTATCCATGTTTGATCTATTTCCTCAAATAACCAATCACACCTCGCGGGTTCACACCCAGGTGTAGGATCAACCAAGTCGAAACCTTGGATATCCATCATGGATAGCATCTCATCTTATCATTTCCTCCTTTCTCCTAGCGGACTCCAAGCCCACTACGCTTTCCGGTAGTTGACGAATTCATCATGAATCATCATTAAGTTGTCTTCCTCAGATATAACGAGTTATATCTTTCTGGTCTTATGACAACTTCTACCAAGAGGTAATGATTTTATGCCAGGTTCTCCAGCATTGCCATGCTGAGTTTCAATCATTTTCTGATTGGATTCTAGTGTCAACATCAGGTTCTTCCATTCAAGGTATACTTTACTCTCACTGGCATCCATGGATATTAATTTCTTAAGAGACTCTACCTTTGAGCAACTTACAAGTTCTCACAAGGTTTGTCAAGACAAATATGTAGGAAATCCATGCACGCCAACACCCGTACGCAGCGGAAGCAACGACATCAAAAACCGGGGTTTTCGGGTATCAAAACCGATATGCATGTATTCCCCAAGTGGGGATCGTGACTACAAACGAATATAGCAACTAAAACAAACGAGAGGGAGGAGAAATTATACCATCACGGGGCTGGAGCTATCCACCGAGCTAGAAAGATCTTCGAGAACCCGAAACCGAGCTCCTCTATTGATAGTCCACACCAAGTAGCCGAGATCCCGTCTTGCTAACGACCCGACACATGAGCCACACAAAGTCCTCGTGCTTCTGGAGCAGCCACAACACTTGAACAACTTTCCTTCACTTGATACACTACCTTGCTCTCTTAGAACCAAAAACCATCTATGTATATGTGTATATAATGAACATGAAGCAAAAGTTCTAAATGAGAGAGAGTCATATCCCTTTTATAAAGTCTGGTTAAGTTAAAATGCCACCAGAGTCGGCTGTCATGCCACTCATCCATTGAACCAACACAAAGGTCCAATAGAAATAAAGTGTCACTTTGAGATCTGCTTTCACGGGCTCTCACGGGCCGTGAAGCACTCGTGAAGGCCTCAGAGGCCGGGTTCCACCGCTTATTCTCATTGGGTCATCGAGTGGTCCAATTTAAATAATGGCACCTGCCTTCACGGGCTCTCACGGGCCGTGAAGTACTCGTGAAGGCCCTGCTCCCACGACTACTTGTCCGGGTGGTGAAAGCTCGTGGAGGGTTTCTCTTCATGACCTCTTCACGGCCCGTGAAGGTCGCCAGAAACCCTAATTTCATATTCTCTCATGTTTGCGTTGTGCTGCCGGAATCTACCCTTGGCGTGTGACCCAATAGGCTCGTACCTCATCAGTAGTGATGCTAGTAGACGTATATCAGTGGGCATATTCCAACAAAATATCCCATGGTCTTAGTAGAGTACCTAATGGAGTAAATACCTCTAGATCCTGGGTTCCTCCACCTCACGTCTAAACGTAGGCTAGACAATCCAGATTTTGGAATAGACAAACAAGGATTCTCCTTTTCGTCATATCCTCTAAAGCGTTTACTTGACCATCTTTGTTGTTTATAAGATTTAGAACTCATGCCCACCATTTGGAGAATGACCCAAAACAGTTTTGGACATAAAAGTGTAACCTATCACTTGTCGGACCATATCAAAATGTCTGGTTCCTCCTTTAGACGACCACATGTAACAATGTGTTTTAAGAGGAATGAATTGTGAGACAATCCCATAATTCTTATGATAGTCACATAATATATAAAACTAAGGTACTCAACATCTTAACAAGATCCAAGTATCATAGTTGCATTGCCCTCTCTATCATGTACCTCGTTATGGTGAGTTTTGAACACCTCTAAGGTTTCAAAACTAGTCCATTAAAATAGACATACCATCCCTTCTACCATCACTGGTAAAGGTAAAAAGATATCTGAAGTTACTCCTTAATGTTTGCTTGAATGGTCAATACACTAAAAGTGTGAACGAAATCCAACAAGCTTTCAATCCTCTCACATACTCAAGTGAAGGATGTTTAAGTCATCTAGCATAACAAAAAAGATATGCATTCAACATTTGACCAATGGTCAAAGGGTTCCAAGTTCCTAAACCTCACGGATCATGGTGAAGCTAGTCTTGTTTATATAGCTAAATTGACTTCTACATAAGGATAACTTATTAGTACATTTATGATCGTTCTATTACTCCTTAAGCAAAAGCTTACTTTAAATGCCACGACATGGATAAACTTTGAAATAAATCACCACTAATTTCAAAAGTCAAAGTAATATCCATCGTCAACAAAGGCGTTTAGATATAATGTTTCTAGCCATACATGGCATAAACATACATCCAATAAAGTAATAGAATAGTTGGAAGGAAAGGCAAGATACAAACTTCCAATCCTCTCAATAGGGACAACAACTATGTTTCCTTTTAGAATTCCAACTCTCCATGCCTCATCCGCCTACTTCTCTTTTATCTCCTTTACTTTGTAACAAACAAATTTGTGACAAACGTGAGCGTTATTGCTAGCGTTTAAAACATAGCCTTTAGAAGTAGAAGAGCAATGGAGTTTGATCATGAATGTTCTTGAAGTCAAGGAGTTAATTTCTCTTACTCATAAGTGATTTAGCTCTTTCAGGCTCATAGGGCAGGCGTGGTGGCGCCAATTTTCCAATCTTTCCACAGAAGTAGTAAATTACCCCTTGTGGAGTCTTACCTTGAGGCGCAATCTTATTGCCCTCTGACTTCACATATAAGATAGGCTTGGTAAAACCAAACTTTCCGTTTGAGGTCAATTTCTTCTTCTCGGTTTCTTGTTCCTTTATAATGTTAGTGGGAGTCGGTGAGGCGAGCCATACTTTGGCCATGCAGGACTTAGCAGTCCACAACATGCCATAATGCTTTATCAAGGATTTCTCCATATTGTGCATGTGATAGTTCACAATGAACCATTTACATCACTTGGGCAGGGACTTTGCAGAATTTTCATTCACCACAAGCTCCCTCCCTATGGCAAATCCATGCCTCTCCTTTAGGTCCACATACGCCTTCATCTCAAGGATATGGACACTAATATTCCCGCCTTCATGCATCATTCAACCGATCAAGGCCACGATGCACTCTTACATGCATATAGAGGTCTAGGTCGTGTTGGTAGCATTTTGGCTCTAGAAGGGATTTCTCTATAATGTGCAACTTAGACTCATGGTGGAAGACAATCCTCAACAACCAATCCTAGTCCACGAAGTCCACATTAGTGAGTCTCACCTTCTTTAGGAACGAAAGGAGTTTTAAGTTGAAGCGGTGTCGTTAACGTTTGCCAATTAAAGATATAAGAATACACGTTTTAGTTAGTTTTGATACAATCCTCGTTACGATAATTACCCATTTAGTTTTAAGAAAACCAATTATCTTAACAAGGGCTAAGAACCTTATTTCACTTCACTACATGACGGGTTTGCCGTGGATCACTTCATGAAGTTATTTAGGCCGGTAAACGCTTTACCAATTGCAATCTCGGGGTTTGCCGTGGATCACTTCATGAAGTTATTTAGGCCGGTAAACGCTTTACCAATTGCAATCCGAGATTGCAACTCTTAGACACTTGCGGGATCCATCAACACTCATAGCGTCGGTTTGGCATGTTTGATCCCTTCTCACACCAATTCCTCGTTAAGCCGCTTTGGCAACTCGGTATAGGCACGACAATTACCAAGGCGTATTAAGTTGGAATTGTAAATCGTCCGTCAAGATACACGGTGACAACCTTGACAATCATTGGCTCGTGCTTAGCTCGACAACCAATAATTTCAAGTCGCCACACTCACCTTCCACACAGGTCCACATGGAACAACTCGTGCTTACCTCGACAATCATCCCATGTATCACTAGATTCGGGTGGTGTCATCTTACGGGTGGCGTGTGATTTACGTTTGAGAAAAACGGGACTTTTGTCTTTCCGGTTTAAAAAACCTCTTTTCAAGTTGATTAACAAACAAGTGACAAAACGCATTTTTCACTTTAATATAAACCAATTTATATTTAACAACTCTTGTGATTTTATTATTTTGAAAAGTTTTCTTGCATGCGAAGATCCTAACAACCACGCATGAAAATAACAAAATAAATCACAACCACGCACAAAGCAAATATCCGGTAACACGAACCTAAACCCTATGCGCCCTCCCCGTGAGCCAAACGGAGAGAGCAAGGCCAAACTAAGGACACTACCAAATGGCCTCACCGGAAGTGCTCCCACTGAATCCGTCATCTCCAAATGATCCACCAGATCCAATATAGCCGAGACGTCTCTCCACGACTCTCGATGGTTGTCTTCGGTCTTCTTTTCACAATTACAAACAATTTGAAAAGAAACGGCGTGCAAGCCGCAATTGCTATTCTAAGCTACTTACAACAAGTACAAAGGAAAGCAATGGCATGCAAGCCATAAATAAATTTACAAATTTACAAACCGGATTAAATATTATTACAAACCATTGTGACTAAAAGTCACCAAATGAATGAATACATAAATAAACAACCAAACAACCAACACATAGGTCTAACGGGCAAGGCGTTACCAGACACAACAACAACCACAAACAAAACATGGTGTGCCACAACAAAACCATGCAAAATGTATCTCAATTAAGATTGTTCAAAGAAGCAAAGCACTCAAGGCACAAAAGGAACAATCCTTGTACATACGCATTAGTATCCTAAACACTTTGAGAACACATATTCATATATACACAATATAAGTATATGCATGTGTGCATTTTATGCCAAAACCACCCAATACATATACATATATGAATCAAGACACATAAGCGGGGCTTTTCGAATGTCCAAACAACAAGGACAGATTCTGGAAAAACAGAATCACAAGGTGCTAAAACCGAAAATTTATTTCTTTTAAAAACAAGGATAAAAACACTGTTCACGAGACCTTCATGGCCCAGAAGCCTTCACGGGCCCTCACGGCCCGTGAAGCCCATGAGCTCCACGACTTCGAAACAGTCAAAACCTTTCACGAGTGACACCCCATGAAGCCACTTGTGTAGGCTTCACGACCCGTGAAGCCAAAACCTCCACGGCCCGTGAAGCTCTTATGGACAGAATGTCCATTTTCGGTTTTCAAGCCATCAAAGTGCAATTTCTTTGTAGAGATGACTCTGATACCACTGTTGGAACTCGTGGTGGGCACAAACGCAGCGGAAGCAAACAAGAAAAGAAGCGTGCAAGACATAAAATGAAAGCACACACAAAGCCCACAACTAGTTTCAATGGTGGAACACACTACAAAGCAAATTGCAACTAAAGAACAAGAAGAAGGAGTAGAAAATACCTCCTTACCATGGCTGGAATTCGAGCTCTTCAAATGTGGGATGAACTTGAGGAAACAAAAGGCTTCCTCCTCCATTGCTAGTCTACACCAAGAAGAATTTGATCCCCAAATGCTAGTAAACCATCATGTAGACATCCATCATGATTCTACCTTCTGGAACAGCCCATGAAGCATCTCCTTTTGCACCATTGATCTTCATCATCACACTCAAGATCACCAACTTAGTGTTAGAAGCATGAAATCTTTGGAGCCAAGAGAGAGCTAGTATCAAGAGAGAGTTCTTCATGTGTTCTCATAGTCTCCATGCCTCAATGACCAGCATCTAACCTCAAAAACACGGCCATAAAGCATGGATCTTGATTGGACCATCAAATGGTCCAATAAAACACAACTGTCACTACAGCTACCCTCTTCACGACCCCTCACGGGTCGTGAAGCCTAAGTGTGCCACGAGGGGACTTAGAACTCCACGAGCCGTGCCGCCCGGTCGAGACTCGTGAGGGCATCTCCTTCACGACTCCTCACGACCTCGTCACGGGCCGTGGAGCACAAAGGCATCACGACGCGTGGCGGCCGTCGAACAATCGTTAGGGCAGCCTGCTTCACGACCCGTGGAGCATCCTTCACGGTCGTGAAGCACCGAATCAAAACACTTTTGATTCTTTGACTTTCTCCATCCATATAAATCTGTCGGGATCAATCCTTGGCGTGTGACCCAATAGGCTCGCGCTTCATTATCAGTGATACCGGCATACGTGTGTCAGTGGGCAGATCTCCAACATTATCCATATATTTATAACTCATTCAACAAATAATAAACAATAAACATTCACAAGTTCAAAACACAAAGTATCAGATTTTATAGAAACTGTCGGATTCTTACACATCCGCTACCTAGTGTCGGATTCTTGCCAAATGTCGGATTTCCCTTCACTCGGATTTTGGGGTCCGGATTTGAGACCATCGGATTCTCATCATTCGGATTTCAAATACTTCGGATTTTGAATGAATCGGATTCTAAAGTATCGGATTACAAGTACTCGGTTTTCACATGAAGCGGATTTAAGGTATCGGTTTGCAAACAATCGGATTTAACAAGTGTAGGACTTTGGAGTATAGGATTTTGGTTCCATCGGATTTGGAGTTCCGGATTTCAAAGGTATCGGATTTAAGCTTTTGTTCAACAAGTGTCGGTTTTAGGGTTCCGGATTTCAACTTCTGGTTTTCCAAACTATCGGTTTTCCTTCATTCGATTTTGCCATCTTCATCCATCAAATCCGAGAGCTTCATCTCTCCATAACAACTCAAAACCCAGAAATTTTAGCATTCATCAAAACATGATTAAACACTTCTAAACATATCTCCTTATGAACATACAAAATCCATCAAAATTCATATTTCAACAAAACCGATTCTGGTGATCTTCATATAATCATGTTATTTCTATTAAAAATCATAACAAGTAATAATTTAAACATTTATAAACCCAAATCTAACCTTAGCTTGATTAAATCACCAAAAACTAGAAATCCGATTCTTAGTTCTTTGGTTCCTTCTCCTTCTTCGGTTTTTTCTTTGGCGGAGAATAATACACAATTACACAAACAACACTTTTCCAATTTGAGTTAATGCATGGCTAGTCAACTACCCCCCCCCCCCCACGTATACCTCCTGAAAGGAAGAGGTGGCAACACCTCATCAAAATAGTCCACGTACACAATTCATATATACATGCATACCTACAGCTTCATACATACATACAACACATACATGCATAATTAATAATCTCATATTGAAAAATTAACTCAATTAGTCACTTAAACATAATAAAAACATTAAACACGTACCACAAACCCGCTAATCTCCTAGCCCAGGTTTGAGGGTGTTACAATGATCATATCATGATAGATCCTTCAAAGAAAACCACATGTATGTGCAAAAACCCACATGCATGTGCATAAAACACTATTTCTTGAGTTCTTGTTGTTTGATTCATAAAGTTTTGTTTTGAGTTGAACATTTTTATGTTTTTAGCAAATGTATCATCATCAAAACACTTTGATGTTCATAAAAATTAATAAACTCAAGAAATCGTGAAGAAAAAGTAAGAAAAATGCAAGAAATGAAGAGATTACCCAAGAGATTGCTACCTATGCTTGCTTATCTTTAATCCTTTGCTTCAATCCTTCTAGAACGCTTCAATCCTTCAAGTGTATGAGTACGTATGAAGGAGATTGGAGAGAAACACGCACTACACCTTGAACCTTTGCTTTGAATGAGAAAGTTTGTAATGCAAAAGCTAAGAATTACAAATGGCCATATCCCTATTTACTAAAGGGATAGCAAGGACCATCTCTCTATTTTTAAATCTAACATATACCATTCAAATAAAGGTAGAACACTATCAACACAAGAACAAAGCACATTCTGTAACCCTTTCATCAAATCAAGTGTTTAAAATGGATTTATCCCAATGTAACATGGAGTTAATAATCACAACACAACATTAATTATATGCGATGACATTGCTCTTACTTTATTCTGTTCAAACGGGTTTATTTGTTTTGGGCATCTTTATTCCTTTCACGAAACGAGAGTTGAATGTGAACAATTTAGCTTCCATTCTAGCAGATTTGCTCATTTTTCCTAGCTAGTGTCTCGTCCATACTTCCAACACTAACTCAATCCATTCTTCTAGCTTACAATAAACAGATTTTAGTCACTTTGACCCTTTCGAATTGTGACTTCTCACCAACATTTTACAGGAGTTTAGTAGACCCTAATACCCACCTATTTAACTCATATGACGTGTAGCTAATTTGAGTATATCGTGTTCTAAGTTCAATTTTTCTACGTATGCTTCATTCAATGTTTAAATTTTTCGGTTTGGGTTACTACCCTTACACAAGAACAAAGGGAAATATATACCTCGGAATTAATACTTCAATACCGGAGATGATAAACCGAAAATGGGGAAAAGAGGATTTCACATAAATGGCAACTACATCAATACGAAAGTCTTAATTTTTCTTGTATATGACTTTTGCTATATCAATTTAGCACTATCATGATCAAAAGGAATAGATATGAAATCATGAGATTCGAGACAAAAATATCACAGGGAAATCGATAGTGACCATATTCAAGACAGAAATTAAAGGTATTTGTTTGGCATTTTCAAGACGAAGCGGAAGCATAATATAGTTCAAATTTTCAAAAGAATCCAAACAAACACTTCCCAATGGACCAAAATCTACACATGGTTTAAAAACTAAAAGAAATAAACAAGATAGGAAGAAGTAATATACCACAATGCAAGATCACAAAAAAATTCCTTCTTGTAAAGATGTGAGAATTCAACAAAGAACTCCTCTAGTGTTGTCTAAACCATTTTTAGACGTTGAATCAATGTTCATGATTGTTTGATTAATATTAATGTATCCATCTACTTCATAAATACCATGCCAAGGATAAGCTTTGAAATAACAAATATTATTTTTAAAACATGTAATAATTCCATTGTCAAAAGAAAAACCAAACCCATCGTCATGTAACACATGAAAAGAAATAAATTCCTCGCCACAAGAGGTGAGTAGCATACATTCAATAATAATAAAGAAAAACCGGAATTAAAAGATAATTCAACTCTTCCTCGAGCTTTGATCAGGACAATCTCTTTATTTCCCATTATCAAGTCAAGCTCTCCATTCTCCATCCTCCTACTTGCCTTTAGCACCTACACAATGTTACAAACGTGAGTGCCACAGCCGGTATCTAATACCCAACTTCTAGATATAGAAATATGATGGAGTTCAATCATGTATATACCTGAATCGGACGTTCCTCCAATGCTCAACCCCTTGAGCTTCTTAAGTCCTTCTAGGTACCCCGGGCAGTTATGGCGCCAATGGCCCTTCTTCTCGCAGAAGAAGCATTCCGCTTCATCTAGAGTTTTGTAACACCGCTTCCGAAAACATCTTTTTTTTTGATAAATCAGGTTTTAGCAGCAGAAATTTTTCTTTTTAAAAGTAACAACTGATACTTACATCATCATTATTTCAAACATTCATAGGTGTTACCTACATACAGGAACCGACCATAGTATCAAGTTACATTACATCATAATAAAATCAAGTGTTCCACCCACAAGGGTTATCTACATCCAAAAGCCACCCGCCTCACAAGACTTCTATTCTTTACCTGAAAATAGAAATCATAGCACCATTAGCTAACAATTAGCTAGTGAGTACATACAATCATAAGTATTAATACAGTAAGTCATGTATCATACATATAATACATAAACAATCATTGCTAGCTTAACACATAGCGGTATGCTAACAAGATCAGTAAGAGTCATGTCTTGCAGGGTAATCAATCCCACTCAACAACTCAGACCGGGGAATCAGACACAACCAACCGCGCTTGTGGGGGAGCGTAAAGCAGTCCACCAAACGTCGTTCATAGAGCCAGAGGCTCCACTGGTAATCCAGCTACAACCGGCTGATCACCACTCACGTTAAGGCACGGCGGTTCTGCATAACCTAGGATCCGGGACGCCTCCCGAATCACCCTGAAATCCCAAAGTACTCATGGGATCCAGTTACAACCAACTGACCTTAACCATGCTTCAGATAGTCCGCAGACAATGCACATACACATACATACATATGATCCCACAGGGATCCATCATCTTACATATAACTTCTTTCAGTTCATCATTCATGCACATCATCAGGTATTAACTAAGCGGTTCCAAACTGGACCCGCTGGCATGCACCTATATACATCTTAACATCACTTAAGTAACATACTTACCTCCTTGAGCATACCTGCAAAAACAAGTTAGACATACATAATACATTCACATAGTCATCTAGCATGCAAGCCTTACTCTACTGAGTCTCATGAAAGCAGGTACTCACCTGAGTAGCTTAGAATCAACAGATATTTTGTTCTAACTCTGCTAACACAAGTTCACCTAGAATATCATTACTTATATCAATCATCTATACATGCATACAAACAATCATTGAACTTAACTTATGGACTTACCACAAATCCACCGAAACTGTCGGATTTGGGGAAATCCGATAGTCCCTGCGGAATTGGGAAAATCCCTCACCCACACATGAAATCCGACACTCATCTATCGGATTCCAACACTTGGGAATTCAATCATGCATACGGAATCCGACACTTGCGGATTCCGATACATAGAAAGAAATCCGACATATGGAAATCCGACACCTAGGAAATCCTACAACTTGCGGATTTAGGGAATCCGACAACTTGCGGATTCCAAGGATTCCAACATGCATATGGAATCCAACACTTGCGGATTCCGACACAATGAAATCCGAAACATCCAAAATCCGAGACATGTGGAAATCTGGTACTTCCATCGGATTCCAACACTTTGCGGATTTCATAAAACATCCGGATTTCAACACAACAGCGGATTCCGACACCTTCAAGGTCTCGGAATCCGACACATTCTTAGCCTGAAATTCTGACACTTTCATTCATCATTCTAACAACTTCAAATCTGTTGGTTTTACGCCTAGAACATCTTAGAACTTCATGTTCTTCCCCCATAATCTTCTTAAACACACAAAAATCATATAAGAATACCAAATATGCCAAAACCCACTTTCAAGTAGGGTTTTGCATGTTCTTCATGGTTGCCCTCGTATGATCTTGTGTTTATAGCATATATATACAACCTTTAAACATGTTTATGATATACTTGAATCTACACCACTAACCTTTGTGAATTAACAACAACAGCTACTTTATTCTTCTTCTTTAAAATCCAAGAGCCAAGAGAGAGAAAGAGAGAAGTGTGCGTTTGTGTTTTGCTTTTAGTTGACTTTTAAGTCAACAAATTTACACATGCATATATATATATATATATATATATATTCCTATCCAGAGGCGGTTGCCTCTGGATTACTTCACTATGGGTTTTACATTTCCTTAATTCAGTTAAACTAATTAATACATACATACATTTAATATACATACACAAAACATACTTAAAACACACATATATTCAATTAACTTAACATGTACATACAAATAAATACTCGCCTATTACATTAACTACGTACACTTACGTACAATTTACAACTAAGCCCAAGTTAAGGATGTTACAGTTTTGGCTTGGGGAATCATCTTCCCTTTGCCTTTTCCCTCCGAAGCGGGGCTAGGCTTGGCAGTACCAACCTTCCCCTTCCCCTTACCCTTAGGGGTATAAGCGGACTTCTTTTTCTTCTGGATTCGCCCTTCCCTTATAGCAAGAACGGGATTTGGAACGGCAGGCTTGTGTTTGGTTATGATAGACTCCGTTGTCTTAAGCATACCATGTAGCTCCATGATGGATTTATCCATACTACGCATATGAGAACTCATGACGAATTGATCATACGCGGTGGGCAGGGACCATAGGATTAGATCCATGGCTAGCTCCCTCCGTGTTGTAAATCCAAGCCGTTCCATGCGCTCCACGTTTTCTTTCATTCGCAACACGTGAGCACTCACATTCCCGCCATCGGCCATCTTGATACCAAGAACCGTATTTAGACATTCAAACCTCTCTTGTCTCGCTTGCTGCTGGAACATTTCCTTAAGCTGAGTGATCAAGTAAAAAGCACTTAAATGATCCATTTGCTTTTGGAGCTCAGGAATCATAGTACTTAAGATGAGGCAAGTGATGTCCTCGGTATCCTTGACACGCTTCTCATAAGCGTCTCGGATAGCCCAAGTGGCATTAGTGGCAGGAGCCTCGGGAAAGGCCTCTTCTATAGTAACTAACTTTCCATCTTGGCATAAGACAAGCTTGAGTTGCCTAAACCAATCCAAAAAGTTGTTACCATTGAGTTTCTCCTTCTCAAGGAAAACTCTTAGCGAAAAGTGGTTGGTGGTGTTGGTGTTGCTTGAAGACGCCATCTAAAATAGCAAAGTAGTTTTAGTTAGTTTGGAAATCCTTGTTAAAATAAGTACCCATAGTTTTAAACAAAAATAATTATTTATAACAAGGGCTAAGAACCTTATTTCACCTCACACCATGACGGGTTTACTGCGGATCACGTAGCGAAGCTATTTGGGCCGGTAACCATTTTCCCAATTGTAATCTCCATTACAACTCTTAGACACTTGCGGGATCCATTGACATCTATTATGTCGGTTGGCATGTTTGATCCCTTCCTAACACGTACTCATACACTTGATTTACCGGATTCTTCAATTGGTATTAGAGCCATACTTGAAAAAAAGTAGGCTCGTTATTGTGCTACTTCTCATCGGAAGCAAGCTACTATTCATCGTTCGAAAAACACTGTGTAGAAATCGAAAATGGTGGTTTGATTGCGATTCTGTTCGTAGTTGATACTGTTCTGTTCGGAATTCATTGTTTAATCAATTACAACTCTTAATTGATCGATTTGAAGATGTTTTCGATTTGATTTTGGTCAGAATTTGAAGTTTTATACATAGTTGTTCTTTCGTTTTTTCTCCTAATTCTGTTTGAAAATCGAGTGGAAGATAATGTTCATTGGTTCTTGATTGAGATTACTATTTTTCACATCAAAGGAGGAGAATCGAAGGTATTAGTCAAGCTATTATTCAAGGAATTTAATTGATATTATGAATTTTCAAAAAAAATCGAATGAAGAACAATTGAAGATGATCAAGAATAGTTAAGATCTAGAATTTTGAGCGATATTTTTGGGAAATTCGAAGAAAAAGGTGTTTGTAAGGCAACTTCTAGCTTGTTAGTTACAAGGCAATACACTTCGAGCTTGTCAGTTACAAACAAATCCCTTAAAATCAGAAACTGTTCAACTTAGTAGACTTCGAGCAGGTTGGCTACTTCAAATTCGGAATTACCTTCACTTCAAAAACTAAGCGTGGTGTTTCCCTTGACTTCGAGCAGATTTATCAATTCGAAAACAGAAGGCTTCGATTTGATTTGGACTTCGAGCGTGTATTCTAATTCATAGAGCACTTCGAAAACTAATACTACAACTTTTAGTTGACTTCGACCTGATTCTACTATTTCGAATTCATAACCATACAACTTCGAAAACTAAGAATTGTTAGCTGCCATTGACTTCGAGCGTGCCATTGACTTCGTAATTGAGACGGTTCATTTCAAACAGACTTCGAATTCAAAAAGGAATATTCAATTTACTTCAAATTCAATAACTAATTGACTATTGATCTCGAGCTGATTGCCTGCCTTCGAACTTGAAACCAACTTCGAACCAATTCCTTAAAACCAGTGTGTATTTATTTAGACTTAGAACAGATTTTTTTTTAATACTTTGAACAAAGCTTTAACCAACTTCGAACACGTTCAATTTTTTTAACACTTCGAATTACAACTTTGAACATAAGCACAACCCTTCTTCTCATGTAAACGATCATTTCAAATCAAATGTGAAAATGTCAAGTTCAAATGAGATACTTGCAATTGGTATTGATTCCAAACCCTTTGTCCTTTTCCGCAACAATTACCTCGTATGGAAGGGTCGGTTCATGGATTTCTTAGAAGACAAAGAAGTATACAGAGAGATGATGATAGACTGCATTTTTAACGAAGATAAAAAAGTATTATCAAATCATCAACGCACAACCAGACAACAACCCCCCCCCCCCATTCAAGGTGTTACTAGAGAGAAGACATCTGATGAACTCACAGCAACGGAGAAAGAAAGGAAAAAGGCAGATAGATTGGCTAAGTATTATCTGAAACAGGGACTTTCTTCTGAAATTTACATGAAAGTCGACAGTGTAGCCACTGCAAAAGAAATCTAGGATGAAATCAAGAGACAGCTACAAGGTATTAAGCAGAGAGCGCATATCAAGAGAACTCGGTTAGTTAACATGTTTCATGAATTCACTGACAAGGATAATGAACTACTCATAGACACCTAAAGCCGTTTTTGCAAATTGCAAAATGAACTGCGCACGAACAAGGTAGAACGTACAGATCTTGACATCAACTGCGTCTTCGTGAGAGCTATTGGTCCGGAATGGAAAGAGCATTTCAAATTATACAAGCATATCAACAGAAATTTGATAATTGTGACCTATCACAACATATTTGAAGACTTGCAACAGTACCAAGATGAAGTCATTAAATCAATTTCCAAAATGTCTTCTCATCCTCTAGCCTTAGTTGCTGCAGAACAAAGCTCTAGAGAACCATTAAGAGGTCAGAAGTTTAAACAAGTTGCAATATCTGACTCAGATTCTGATGAGTCAGATGAATCTGGATGGAGCAGGTAATTAAAACAATGTTCTTCATCACCAAGGCATTCAAGAACCATTACTCTAAGACCAACAATCGTCAACACTACACATCTGGGTCCCGTAGACTAGAAACATTCAAAGTCTGAGACAAACCTAGGTTCGCCAAGGAAGAAAAGAAAGATGATAGGAAATGCTATAATTGCGGGGGAAATGGCCACTACATTAAAGGTTGTATGCAGAAAAAGAAGAAAGATGTTGAATACTACAAACAAAAGCGCATTGTCTATAAAAAAGTGCCGGAAAGGCCATGATGATTGAGGAGGATCAATTTCTTTCGGACACTGATGACAATGATTTGGAAGAGGATGCTCAGACACAATTTTGTCTTATGGATGATATTGAAGAGGAATTTTCTAACATTGATGATGAGCCTGAGGCACATTATGATAACTCCGAAGATGAGATTGATGCGGATGACGAGCAAAAGGTACATTCTAACTCTATCTCTGATGTAGGACTGAGCATGTACCATGTTCAGACCATAATAGATCGCATGAAAATTTTGGAAAGAACGGTACAAATATCCAACATAAAAAAGAATAAAATGAAAGAAACAATAAGAAAACAAGAAACGGAAACTCAACAATTAATTGAACAATCAGAAAAGGAGTTATCCGGCTTGAAAATTAAAATTAATGAAAAAGAAAATGAATTGCTGGAATTAACTACAAACATGAGTACCACAATTCATGACTTATGAAAACGACACATAGTTTATTAAAAGGGAAAGAGGTGAACTCTATTCGAAAGTAAAAGAACTTGAAGATACATTGATAGAAAGAGGACAAAGTGAACAAACAATTTTCTTTAATAAATGCAAAGAACGAAAATTCAGCAAGTGGACGTATGAGGGCCTTGAATATGAAAATCTAAGGATCAGGGAGAAGGTGATAGCTAAACAACTTTACGACTTCAACATGATGAATGGCGGCATGACAAAAAGAATGATATTTGTCGATAAAGAGGAAGAAATGGTTGAAGAAGATAATAAAAGAACTTCAAAACTAAAAGTTGAAATTCATTTTGATTATCAAAATGTGAATGAATTTAACTCTATTAGGTCTCAAGGACCTAGTGAATTAGATATTCCATCACTTGCTTAATCCCAGGAGGAGATAGATGATTCTAAAATTGTTAACGTTCCAAGAGTGTACATTCCACACATGGAATTACAAAAATGTCTGGAAACACTTAAGATGTATTCTTTTGAAATTACAGTGATGAGTCATTTGAATAAAATAATTTCTAAAGCTCTAAAATTTACTCCATGTCACAGTCAAAAGGAAAATTTGTCACATTCTTCAACAACCATTTTGAACTCAACACCTTCAACTATCTCGTCCATTCTTGCAAAAGGAATGATGAAAGTAGAAAAAGCTCCTCATTAACATCTTCAAGTACCTCATTTTCATATCAGCCATCAACAAGCAGACAACCAAATGCTATTTCCAAATCACATTTCAAATATGTTAACAAAACACAATTTGTTCAAACAAACAAATAAAAACCTTGCGTCAATTCTGTTAAACACAATCATCACTAAAGCTCAACTAATAAATTTTCTTGTGTTATAGATATAAAGATGGCTGAGAGCAAAATGTTAACTTAGAATTAAATGTAAAAATAGCCTCTCCTTAGCCCTTGTCTATATATAGGTATATGGCTAGAGGCCTTGTAAGCTTTTGCACTCTCATTATTCAATATATCAAAAGCATTAGCCAAGGTGTTGCGTGTGCATTCTCTCTACTCTCAATCTTTCTACACCACACTTGATAGAAATCGGACCCTTCATAAAATGACAAAGTGTAAAACGGAGCAAATCTAGAGAAAGGTTACACTTAGGTCTGCTAGGATGTGTACTAATTTTACACTAAAATGTCATTAAATTACTCCATTTTTGAATAATTGTATTCTTGAGAATGAAATGGAAAACTTTGCCTCAACGCTTTTTTGTGTGAGTAATGGTTGCTTACATGGTCACTGTGAATTCAATTGTTCATACGACAAATTGAGAAAATCATTTGGCATAAAACCATGTGAGAATTGGAGAGTTCCATATGAAAATCAATGTCATGTCCCATTCATAAAATTCGAAAGGTGTCATTATTCATCAATAAGTTACAAAACACGCATGGTACATGATGAATAGATGGAACCACTCACAATGCTTACTCATAGTACGAGAACTGTTGGAACTCGTGGTGGGCACAAACGCAGCAGAAGCAAACAAAAAGGTAGCATGCAAGACATAAAACAAAAGCACACACAAAGCCCACAACTAGTTCCAATGGTGGAACACACTACAAAGCAAATTGCAACAAAAGAACAAGAAGAAGGAGTAGAAAGTACCTCCTTACCATGGCTGGAATTCGAGCTCTTCAAATGTGGGATGAACTTGAGGAAGCAAAAGGCTTCCTCCTCCATTGCTAGTCCACACCAAGAAGAATTTGATCCCCAAATACTAGTAAACCATCATGTAGACATCCATCATGATTCTACCTTCTGGAACAGCCCATGAAGCATCTCCTCTTGCACCATTGATCTTCATCATCACACTCAAGATCACCAACTTAGTGTTAGAAGCATGAAATCTTTGGAGCCAAAAGAGAGCTAGTCCCAAGAGAGAGTTCTTCATGTGTTCTCCTAGTCTCCATGCCTCAATGACCAGCATCTAACCTCAAAAACCCGGCCATAAAGCATGGATCTTCATGTGTTCTCCTAGTCTCCATGCCTTTTCACGACCCCTCACGGGCTCTCATGGGTCGTGAAGCCTAAGTGCGCCACGAGGGGACTTAGAACTCCACGAGCCGTGCCGCCCGGTCGAGACTCGTGAGGGCATCTCCTTCACGACCCCTCACGACCTCGTCACGGGCCGTGGAGCACAAAGGCATCCCGACGTGTGGCGGCTGTCGAACAATCGTTAGGGCAGCCTGCTTCACGACCCGTGGAGCACCCTTCACGGTCGTGAAGCCCCGAATCAAAACATATTTGATTCTTTGACTTTCTCCATCCACATAAAGCTGTCGGGATCAATCCTTGGCGTGTGACCCAATAGGCTCGCGCTTCATTAGCAGTGATACCGGCATATGTGTGTCAGTGGGCAGATCTCCAACAAACTCCCACTTTCACATGACACACCGTACCCATATGCATCACAGACAGGGAGTGGCCTCTAGCAAGACATCCCTACCCCCAAATCAACACGAGGTATGTCATCCCTGACAAGTACCTAATCACAATCCAAACGGGTTTGAAAAGGTCCTATAGATAAGTGATCAATCATCCTATTGTTCGCGATATCCGGGTGAACACGAGACATGGTACAAAGTCATTCTCTGATCGTTCACGATTATGTTTCTCGATCAAGATTGGTGGTGACCAAAATATGCAAGTTGCAACTGATCAACTATCAATGCAAGCATGAGCACAGCCGTGCATTTTGGTGTCAGCGCCCAATCATCGAGGGGCCAGGGATATCTCTCTAAGCAGAGGAACAAATTCCTTCGACTACATTGCCCCATTACATCGATAATACCTTCCCCAAAAGCTTCCTTTATAACAACCAGTTACGGACTGCGTTTGAAAGCAATCAGAACAAGGCAGACCAATGTCATGGAAACACCTGTATCTCCGGTCTAAGGACGAAATGATATTATCATCCTGAGTTACTCTTGACATGTACCATGAAGTAAACTCAAGTGTGGGTCGTCCAATCACTTGAAACTCTTTTCAAGTATAGGTAAAGTATTGCGTCTCTCGTATCCAATCCCTATTGAATACACGACCAATGCTTTCCCTCAGTCTTCGTTCAAACTTCCTTCCGATGAAGAGTGACTAACTGTGGACATTTAGAATGTAAAACATTCAGGGAAGTGGTAAACATGCTAAGATGGAACGCAATAAAGGCAACTGAGAGTACCTGCTACACGCGTATTAACAAATCCCTATTTGATAATCGATACTAGCAGAAGCACAATGTTGCTTAACGTTCCCAAAATCAGTATATCTTAATTTCAACTAAAACAAACTCAAGCCAAGTCTTTGCAAGCACTAGTATGACAATCATCACTATCTTGCAACTACGGCTTTAGCAAAACGGATCCGCCACCATGCTATCCGTGTGTATTCGTAAGATGACCATATCTCTACCTCAACCAATCACTCAAAAGTGTGCGTTGGTGAGATAACGGTCTTTTGTCAAGCTATCGTACCATCATTGATTCATCAAAACTCAATAAGATCAAGGATACTTGAGATAAAGGTTATCTTTCATAAGCCATCGTACTCTCATTGTCTCATAAGATCCCAATAGAGTCAGCGATGCTTTGAGAAGCATACTTATTAACACCATATTTAGTTTGATCACGAACCCCGATAAAGATCGGCAGTTATCCTAAGCAAGCATTTGAATAACAACTTATTCTATGTTGCTTCTTACTATAGATAAACAAGAACATATATTCAATATTTCCTTAACTCCTTCCATAGGTTTTGTATATCCTATAATCGTTATGGATGCATAATTCTTGATTCAGGCTTTTCAAGCGAAATCAGGACATTATCTCCAACACGATGTATGTACTAGACATATTTAGAATAGGATTACAAAATGCTCCCACTAGCTCTGGCATTCTTCCATGTTTCATCATTGCTATTTGAAAACTTAAACAAATGATTTTCATATCAACACAAAGATTCTAACATTGAGATGGCAACATAAGTCCACAAGTGGACTACTTAGGGTTTGTAGATTTCATTAGGATACTTATTGATAGTAAAAGACCCTCGAAAATGTTGTGAGCATTTCCTCAGAAATTCCTATTAAGGAATATAGTCTTCACTTTTATCCAATATAGCCTAAAAGGCACTTGTAAAATAAGTATCCGTGTGGACTTCAACATAACCACCGGGAGAATGTTTCTAGATGATACCTTCCTCATGGTCATTCATTGTGAAACCATTCCTACCAGTTGGTATTTGAAGTAGTCTACAAACTTATCCATGTTTGATCTATTTCCTCAAATAACCAATCACACCTCGCGGGTTCACACCCAGGTGTAGGATCAACCAAGTCGAAACCTTGGATATCCATCATGGATAGCATCTCATCTTATCAATTCCTACTTTCTCCTAGCGGACTCCAAGCCCACTACGCTTTCCGGTAGTTGACGCATTCATCATGAATCATCATTAAGTTGTCTTCCTCAGATATAACGAGTTATATCTTTCTAGTCTTATGACAACTTCTACCAAGAGGTAATGATTTTATGCCAGGTTCTCCAGCATTGCCATGCTGAGTTTCAATCATTTCTGATTGGATTCTACTGTCAACATCAGGTTCTTCCATTCAAGGTATACTTTACTCTCAATGGCATCCATGGATATTAATTTCTTAAGAGACTCTACCTTTGAGCAATTTACAAGTTCTCACAAGGTTTGTCAAGACAAATATGTAGGAAATCCATGCACGCTAACACCCATACATAGCGGAAGCAACGACATCAAAAACCGGGGTTTTCGGGTATCAAAACCGACATGCATGTATTCCCCAAGTGGGGATCGTGACTACAAACGAATATAGCAACTAAAACAAACGAGAGGGAGGAGAAATTATACCATCACGGGGCTGGAGCTATCCACCGAGCTAGAAAGATCTTCGAGAACCCGAAACCGAGCTCCTCTATTGATAGTCCACACCAAGTAGCCGAGATCCCGTCTTGCTAACGACCCGACACACGAGCCACACAAAGTCCTCGTGCTTCTGGAGCAGCCACAACACTTGAACAATTTTCCTTCACTTGATACACTACCTTGCTCTCTTAGAACCAAGAACCATCTATGTATATGTGTATATAATGAGCATGAAGCAAAAGTTCTAAATGAGAGAGAGTCATATCCCTTTTTTAAAGTCTGGAGAAGTTAAAATGCCACCAGAGTCGGCTGTCATGCCACTCATCCATTGGACCAACACAAAGGTCCAATAGAAATAAAGTGTCACTTTGACTTCTGCTTTCACGGGCTCTCACGTGCCGTGAAGCACTCGTGAAGGCCTCATAGGCCAGGTTCCACCGCTTATTCTCATTGGGCCGTGAAGCAGTCGTGAAGGCCCTGCTCCCACGACTACTTGTCCGGGTGGTGAAGGCTCGTGGAGGGTTTCTCTTCACGACCTCTTCACGGCCCGTGAAGGTCGCCAGAAACCCTAATTTCATATTCTCTCAAGTTTGCGTTATGCTGCCGGAATCTACCCTTGGCGTGTGACCCAATAGGCTCGTACCTCATCAGTAGTGATGCTAGTAGACGTGTATCAGTGGGCATATTCCAACAAATTATCCCATGGTCTTAGTAGAGTACCTAATGGAGTAAATACCTCTAGATCCTGGGTTCCTCCACCTCACGTCTAAACGTAGGCTAGACAATCCAGATTTTGGAATAGACAAACAAGGATTCTCCTTTTCGTCATATCCTCTAAGGCGTTTACTTGACCATCTTTGTTGTTTATAAGATTTAGAACTCATGCCCACCATTTGGAGAATGACCCAAAACAATTTTGGACATAAAAGTGTAACCTATCACTTGTCGGACCATATCAAAATGTCTGGTTCCTCCTTTAGACGACCACATGTAACAATGTGTCTTAAGAGGAATGAATTGTAAGACAATCCCATAATTCTTATGATAGTCACATAATATATAAAACTAAGGTACTCAACATCTTAACTAGATCCAAGTATCATAGTTGCATTGCCCTCTCTATCATGTACCTCGTTATGGTGAGTTTTGAACACCTCTAAGGTTTCAAAACTAGTCCATTAAAATAGACATACCATCCCTTCTACCATCATCGGTAAAGGTAACAAGGTATCTGAAGTTACTACTTAATGTTTGCTTGAATGGTCAACACACTAAAATTGTGAACGAAATCCAACAAGCTTTCAATCCTCTCGCATACTCAAGTGAAGGATGTTTAAGTCATCTAGCATAACAAACAAGATATGCATTCAACATTTGACCAATGGTCAAAGGGTTCCAAGTTCCTAAACCTCACGGATCTTAGTGAAGCTAGTCTTGTTTATATAGCTAAATCGACTTCTACATAAGGATAACTTATTAGTACATTTATGATCGTTCTATTACTCCTTAAGCATAAGCTTATTTTTAAATGCCACGACATGGATAAACTTTGAAATAAATCACCACTAATTTCAAAAGTCAAAGTAATATCCATCGTCAACAAAGGCGTTTAGATATAATGTTTCTAGCCATACATGGCATAAACATACATCCAATAAAGTAATAGAATAGTTGGAAGGAAAGGCAAGATACAAACTTCCAATCCTCTCAATAGGGACAACAACTATGTTTCCCTTTTCAAATTCCAACTCTCCATGCCTCATCCGCCTACTTCTCTTTTAACACCTTCACTTTGTAACAAACAAATTTGTGACAAACGTGAGCTTTATTTCTAGTGTTCAAAACCTAGCCTTTAGAAGTAGAAGAGCAATGGAGTTTGATCATGAATGTTCTTGAAGTCAAGGAGCTAATTTCTCTTATTCATACGTGATTTTAGCTCTTTCAGGCTCATAGGGCAGGCGTGGTGGCGCCAATATTCCAATCTTTCCGCATAAGTAGCAAATTACCCCTTGTGGAGTCTTATCTTGAGGCGCAATCTTATTGCCCTCTGAGTTCACATATAAGATGGGCTTGGTAAAACCAAACTTTCCGTTTGAGGTCAATTCTTCTTCTCGGTTTCTTGTTCCTTTATAATGTTAGCGGGAGTCGGTGAGGCGAGCCATACTTTGGCCATGCAGGACTTAGGAGTCCATAACATGCCATAATGCTTTATCAAGGATTTCTCCATATTGTGCTTGTGATAATTCACAATGAACCATTTACATCACTTGGGCAGGGACTTTGGAGAATATTCATTCACCATAAGCTCCCTCCCTATGGCGAATCCATGCCTCTCCTTTAGGTCCACGTACCTCTCTAACTCAAGGATATGGACACTAATTTTCCCGCCTTCATGCATCCTTCAACCGATCAAGACCACGATGCACTTTTACATGCATGTAGAGGTCTAGGTCGCGTTGGTAGCATTTTGGCTCTAGAAGGGATTTCTCTATAATGTCTAACTTTGACTCATGGTGGAAGACAATCCTCATCAACCAATCCTAGTCCACGAAGTCCACATTAGTGAGTCTCACCTTCTTTAGGAACGAACGGAGTTTTAAGTTGAAGTGGTGTCGTTAACGTTTGCCAATTAAAGATATAAGAATACACGTTTTAGTTAGTTTTGATACAATCCTCGTTACGATAATTACCCATTTAGTTTTAAGAAAACCAATTATCTTAACAAGGGCTAAGAACCTTATTTCACTTCACTACATGACGGGTTTGCCGCGGATCACTTCATGAACTTATTTAGGCCGGTAAACGCTTTACCAATTGCAATCCGAGATTACAACTCTTAGACACTTGCGGGATCCATCAACACTCATAGCGTCGGTTTGGCATGTTTGATCCCTTCTCACACCAATTCCTCGTTAAGCCGCTTTGGCAACTCGGTATAGGCACGACAATTACCAAGGCGTATTAAGTTGGAATTGTAAATCGTCCGTCAAGATTCACGGTGATACCCTTGATAATCATTGGCTCGTGCTTAGCTCGACAACCAATAATTTTAAGACGCCATACTCACCTTCCACACAGATCCACATGGAACAACTCGTGCTTAGCTCGACAATCATCCCATGTATCACTAGATTCGGGTGGTGTCATCTTACGGGTGGCGTGTTATTTACGTTTGAGAAAAACGGGACTTTTGTCTTTCTGGTTTAAAAAACCTCTTTTCAAGTTGATTAACAAACAAGAGACAAAACGCATTTTTCACTTTAATATAAACCAATTTATATTTCACAACTCTTTTGATTTTATTATTTTGAAAAGTTTTCTAGCATGCAAAGATCCTAACAACCACACAAGAAAATAACAAAATAAATCACAACCACGCACAAAGCAAATATCCGGTAACACGCCCCTAAACCCTATGCGCCCTCCCCGTGAACCAAACAGAGAGAGCAAGGCCAAACTAAGGACACAACCAAATGGCCTCGCCAGAAGTGCTCCCACTGAATCCGTCATCTCCAAATGATCCACCAGATCCAATATAGCCGAGACGTCTCTCCACGACTCTCGATGGTTGTCTTCGGTCTTCTTTTCACAATTACAAACAATTTGAAAAGAAACGGCATGCAAGCCGCGATTGCTATTCTAAGCTACTTACAACAATTACAAAGGAAAGCAATGGCATGCAAGCCATAAATAAATTTACAAATTTACAAACCGAATTAAATATTATTACAAACCATTGTGACTAAAAGTCACCAAATGAATGAATACATAAATAAACAACCAAACAACCAACCCATAGGTCTAACGGGCAAGGAGTTACCGGACACAACAACAACCACAAACAAAACATGGTGTGCCACAACAAAACCATGCAAAATGTATCTCAATTAAGATTGTTAAAACAAGCAAAGCACTCAAGGCATAAAAGGAACAATCCTTGTACATATGCATTAGTATCCCAAACACTTTGAGAACACATATTCATATATACACAATATAAGTATATGCATGTGTGCATTTTATGCCAAAACCACCCAATACATATAAATATATTAATCAAGACACATAAACGGGGCTTTTCGAATGTCCAAAAAACAAGGACAGATTCTAGAAAAACAGAATCACAAGGTGCTAAAACTGAAAATTTATTTCTTTTATAAACAAGGATAAAAACACTGTTCACGAGACCTTCACGGCCCAGAAGACTTCACGGGCCCTCACGGCCCGTGAAGCCCATGAGCTCCACGACTCTGACATAGTCAAAACCTTTCATGAGCAACACCCCATGAAGCCACTCGTGTAGGCTTCACGACCCGTGAAGCCAAAAGCTCCACGGCCCGTGAAGCTCTTCTAGACAGATTGTCCATTTTCGGTTTTCAAGCCATAAAAGTGCAATTTCTTTGTAGAGATGGCTCTGATACCACTGTTGGAACTCGTGGTGGGCACAAACGCAGCGGAAGCAAACAAAAAGGTAGCATGCAAGACATAAAACAAAAGCACACACAAAGCCCACAACTAGTTCCAATGGTGGAACACACTACAAAGCAAATTGCAACAAAAGAACAAGAAGAAGGAGTAGAAAGTACCTCCTTACCATGGCTGGAATTCGAGCTCTTCAAATGTGGGATGAACTTGAGGAAACAAAAGGCTTCCTCCTCCATTGCTAGTCCACACCAAGAAGAATTTGATCCCCAAATGCTAGTAAACCATCATGTAGACATCCATCATGATTCTACCTTCTGGAACAGCCCATGAAGCATCTCCTCTTGCACCATTGATCTTCATCATCACACTAAAAATCACCAAATTAGTGTTAGAAGCATGAAATCTTTGGAGCCAAGAGAGAGCTAGTCCCAAGAGAGAGTTCTTCATGTGTTCTCATAGTCTCCATGCCTCAATGACCAGCATCTAACCTCAAAAACCCGGCCATAAAGCATGGATCTTGATTGGACCATCAAATGGTCCAATAAAACACAACTGTCACTGCAGCTACCTTCTTCACGACCCCTCACGGGCTCTCACGGGTCGTGAAGCCTAAGTGCGCCACGAGGGGACTTAGAACTCCACGAGCCGTGCCGCCCGGTCGAGACTCGTGAGGGCATCTCCTTCACGACCCCTCACGACCTCTTCACGGACCGTGGAGCACAAAGGCATCACGACGCGTGGCGACCGTCGAACAATCGTTAGGGCAGCCTGCTTCACGACCCATGGAGCACCCTTCACGGTCATGAAGCCCCGAATCAAAACACTTTTGATTCTTTGACTTTCTCCATCCACATAAAGCTGTCGGGATCAATCCTTGGCGTATGACCCAATAGGCTCGCGCTTCATTAGCAGTGATACCGGCATACGTGTGTCAGTGGGCAGATCTCCAACAAGAACTGGAAGCATACAAGCATTGGGGATACAAGGAATTTCTCAATGCTTTGTTTTCTACTGAAGATCGAAAATCGAAACCACATCCTTCACATAAATTGAAAATGTCATCATTTGAGTTTAATAAAAACCAAAATACTTCAGTCCCAAATCCAAACAAATGCCAAATCAGACGAAACCCAAATCAATGCCAAATCATACAAAATCCAAACTAGTTCCAAAACAAAACAAACAAAATCATGGAAATTGTTTCAAAAATGGAAACCCAAATCGTGTTCGGAATCCATGGGGATCAAAGCACGCAACGGAAGCAACAAGAACACACAAAATGATTCCATGATTTCCCAATGGTGGTGAAAACTTGCAAGAACATGCATGCAACCAAAAACAAGAACAAAGAGAAGAAGGAGATCAAATCATACCCTCGAAGACTTTGATACTTGGCTGGAACAATTTGGATTTGGGATGTAAGCTTGAAACAAAAGGCTCCAAGTCCTAATGCAAGTCCACACCAAGAAACCTTCAACCTCTTTGTACTAGCAAACCGAAGCACCACCAACACTTGATGGATATCTTCTGGAACAGCCTTGAAACACTTGTGCACAAACCAACACTTGATCTTGCTCTCTATCTCAATGGAAGAACTCACAAGTAAATGTATTGCACAAAAATGGACCAAGAGTGTTGAATGAACAAACAATGCACCTTATAAAGACATATCATCTGTTCTTTTGAGTCCAGAGTCGTGCTAATTGGCACTCATTCATTGGACCAACAAAATGGTCCAACCAAATTCAAGTGTCACTTAGAATTCTGCCTTCACGACTTCTTCACGGGCTCTCACGGGTCGTGAAGGATAAATGCGCCACGACCGGCCATTTATCCTCCACGAGTCGTGCCGCACCGTGCAAGAATCGTGAGGGTTCGTGCCTTCACGACCTCCTTCATGGGCCGTGTAGGGTCGTGAAGCCCAAGGGTTTCACGAACCATGCGGCCCATGACAGGACTCATGGACACGAGCTGCTTCACGACCCGTGGAGCATCCTTCACGGTCGTGAAGCCTAGGTCAACTGGAATTTCACCATTTTGACTCTTTCTTCTTATAGTAGGCTGTTGAGATTGAAACTTGGCGTGTGACCCAATAGGCTCGCGCTTAATTGGCAGTGATGCTAGCCTAGGTATGTCGGTGGGCAGATTCCAACATACTCCCACTTGCACATGACACACTGTATCCATGGGCACCACAGACAGGGAGCGGCCTCTAGCAAGGCATCCCTGCCCCCAATTAAACATGGGGTATGTCATCCTTGACAAGTACCATGATAAACTAAAAGAGTTTAACATGGTCCTATTGATAAGTGATCAATTATCTTATTGTTCGCGATATCCAAGTGAACACGAGACATGGTACAAAGTCATTCTCGGATCGTTCACGATTATGTTTCTCGATCAAGATTGGTGGTGACCAAAAGGTGAGTTGCAACTGATCAACAATCATTGCAAGCTCGAGCATGGCCATGCAATTTTGGTGTCAGCGCCCAATCATCGAGGGGCCCAAGGATATCTCTCTTTACAGAGGAACAAATTCCTTCGACTACATTGCCTCCAATACAATGGCAATACTTTACCCAAATACCTCCTTTATAATAGCCAGTTACGGACTACATTTGAAAGCAGTCAGAATAAAGCAAACGAAAGTAGTGAAACACATGCATCTCTGGTCTAAGGATAAAAGATATTATCATCCTGATTTACTCTTGACATGTACCATGAAGTAAGATAAGGTGTGGGTCGTCCAAGCACTTGAAACTCCTTTCAGGTAGAGGAGAAATATTGCGTCCATTGTATTCAATCACTATTGAACACTATGACCAATCATTTCCCTCGATCTTCGTTCATACTTCCTTCCTTGAAGAATGACCGATCGTGGATAGTTTAGAATGTAAAACATTCAAGGAAGTGATAAAACATGCAAAGTTGGAACATAATAATGATTTAAAGAAAGTATTCGCTACACGCATATCATTAAATCTCCATTTAATAATCAATACATTCAAAAAATACAATATTGCTTAATGTTCCCAATAACATAGCAAATACATCGAATACAATAACCAATATACAACTCAAACCAAGTCACTAGCAAATCTAATCCCAATAGCACGTGTGTGGGCATCGTGCTTGGCTTGCGACAACGGTTTAGTGAACGGATCCGCCAAAGTGCTATCCGTGTGTACTTTGCTGATGACAATGTCTCCATTTTCGACCACGTCCTGGATAAAATGATATTTCCGCGGAATATGCCTCGTGCGTCGATGAGACCTCGGTTCCTTTGCTAAAGCAACGGCACCCTCGTTGTCACAGAAGATCTCAACAGGGTCGCTGATGCTTGGAACCACTCCTAGATCAAGCATAAATTTTCTCATCCATACGGCCTCCTTAGCAGCTTCACTGGCCGCAATGTATTCCGACTCGGTAGTGGAATCAGCCACGGTGTCTTGCTTGGACCTCCTCCAGGATATAGCACCGCCGTTTAATAGAAACACGAACCCCGATTGTGATCGGCGGTCATCCCTATCGGTTTGGAAGCTTGCATCAGAGTAACCCTTTACTCTAAGCTCTTCGTCACCTCCGTACACCAAGAACATCTCCTTAGTCCTCCGAAGATACTTGAGAATGCTCTTTACCGCCGTCCAATGAGCTTCGCCAGGGTTGGTTTGATATCTACTCGTCATGCTCAAGGCACACGATACATCAGGCCTCGTACATAGCATGGCGTACATGATCGAGCCCACAGCCGAAGCATATGGCACTCGCTTCATTACGTCCCATTCCTCTGGGGAACTAGGGGATTGAGTCTTACTCAATACCAAACCATGTGACATTGGAATGAACCCCTTTTTGCAGTCTTCCATCCTAAACCGCTTTAGGACTTTGACAACATATGTACTTTGGCTAAGCCCAATAAGCCTCTTGGATCTATCTCTATAGATTTTGATCCCAAGAATATAAGTTGCATCTCCTAGATCCTTCATTGAAAAACAATTCCATAACCAAGTTTTTACACCTTGAAGGGTTGGGACATCGTTTCCAATGAGGAGTATGTCATCGACATACAAGACTAGGAACACAACTATGCTCCCACTAGCCCTGACATATACGCATGGCTCATCCTTGCTTTTCGAAAAGCCAAACTCTTTGACTTTCTCATCAAAGCACAGGTTCCAACTGCGTGATGCTTGCTTAAGTCCATAAATGGACTTCTTTAGCTTGCAGACTTTATCCGGATGCTTGGCATGTACAAAACCCTCAGGTTGAGTCATGTAGTCCTCCTCACTAAGTGTCCCATTAAGGAACGCGGTTTTTACATCCATTTGCCAAATCTCGTAATCATGAAATGCGGCAATTGCCATGAGTATCCGGATAGACTTCAACATAGCCACCGGGGAAAAGGTTTCATCATAGTCTACACCATGACTTTGCGTGAAACCCTTAGCCACCAGTCGGGCTTTGAAGGTGTCTACCTCTCCATCTATGCCGGTCTTTTTCTTAAAGACCCATTTGCACCCTACGGGTCTACACCCGGGTACCGGATCTACCAAATCCCAGACTTGGTTATCCGACATAGATTGCATCTCGGACTCCATAGCCTCTTTCCACTAGCGGACTCAGGGCCCACTACGGCGTTCCGATAAGATGATGGTTCATCATGATCCACCACTAGGTCGCAGCCCTCAGACATGAGAAACCCATATCTCTCTGGCTCGTTGCGACTCCTACCGGATCTTCTAAGAGGTAAAGGATCCGTGTCAGGTTCTCCAGCAGCGCCGTGCTGAGAATCATCTTGTGAACTAGTGCCAACTTCAGGTTGGTCATTCGAGGGTTCTTGAATCTCTTCAAGATCTACCTTTCTCCCACTAGCTTCTTTGGATAGCATCTCTCTTTCAAGAAATACGGCCCTCCGAGCAACAAATACCTTGTTCTCGGATGGTTTGTAAAACAAATATCCCATAGATCCGGCAGGATATCCAATGAACAAACACCTCTCGGCTCGGGGTTTCAATTTGTCCTCCACCTCACGTCTCACGTAGGCAGGACAACCCCAAACCTTTAGATATGAAAGCGATGGAACCTTTCCATGCCACATCTCAAAGGGTGTCTTCTTGACCTTCTTAGTTGGTACGAGGTTAACGATTCTAACGGCCGTTTCCAATGCATAGCCCCAAAAGCTAAAGGGTACATCCGTACGACTCTTCATACACCGAACCATATCCAATAATGTTCGGTTCCTCCTCTCGGCGACACCATTTAATTGTGGTGTCCTAGGAGGTGTCAATTGCGAAACAATTCCACAATCTTTTAGATAGTCACGGAATTCCGAACTTAGATACTCACCACCACGATCCGATCTGAGCATCTTACTTCATTTACCCAATTGGTTCTCAACTTCGTTTTTGAAAGTCTTGAAAACCTCAAAGGTTTCCGACTTTTGTCTGACCAAGTAAACATACCCATACCTACTAAAATCATCGGTAAAGGTTACGAAGTACCTTGAGTTATCCCTAGTGACAGGCTTGAACGGACCACACACATCCGTGTGAACGATATCCAACAAGTCTATGCCCGTCTCACAAACGCTGGTGAAGGGTGCTTTGGTCATTTTTCCCAATAAGCAAGATTCGCATACATCATCCGACCCATGGTCAAATGATTCCAAGATCTCATCCGCTTGGAGCTTGGCAATGCGTTTCTTGTTTATGTGGCCCAAACGACCATGCCATAAAGATAACTTATCCAAATCACATTTGGATTTAGAACCAACATTCATGATTGATCTATTACTTTGCAAGCATACGCTTGTCTCATATATGCCACGACATGGATGTGCTTTAAAATAAAATAAATCATTCTTAAAGCATGAAATAATTCCATTAGAGAAATTAAAGTTAAATCCATCGTCAACAAGTGCATAAAATGATAAAATGTTTCTTGCCACGCAGGGCGAATAAGATACATTTAATAAAGTAATAAATAAGACGGATGGAAAGGTGAGGTCCACGCTCCCTATCTTCTCAACCAGGACAACCACCTTGTTTCCCATGATGAGATCCAGCTCCCCATCAACCAAGTCCCTACTTCTTCTTAGTACCTGCACATTATTAACTATGTGAGTACCACACCCGGTGTCCAAGACCCAAGCTTTAGAAGTAGAAGTGTTATGGAGTTCAATCATATACATACCGGAGGCGCCTTGTCCCTTGGCGCGAAGCCTCTTGAGCTCCTCCGTGTACTTGGGGCAACTACGCCGGTACTGTCCCTTCTCCCCGCAGAAGAAGTAGGTGGCCTCTTCCGGTGAGGGGGCTATAGGAGCGCGTTCCTTCCCCTTCGGCTCCGGCGCCGGGAGTGGTTTGGGCTTGGGTGTTGCCACCTTCGTCTTCCCCTTTCCCTTGCCCTTGGAGTTTGAAGCGGGCCGCTTCCTCTTAGCACTACCCTCATGGATGGCTAGAACGGGTGCGGAGGTCGATGGCTTTGCCTTGGCCATGTTAGACTCGGCGGTCTTCAACATGCCGTGCAACTCCATCAAGGACTTATCCATATTATGCATATGGTAGTTCACAATGAACGGACCATATGCTTGAGGCAAAGATTGGAGGATAATTTCCGTAGCCAACTCTTTCCCCATAGGAAAGCCCAACCTCTCGAGCTGGTCAACGTATTGCTTCATACGAAGCACTTGGGAGCTCACGTTCCCGCCCTCCTGCATCCGACACCCTACAAAGGCCTTGACACATTCGTAGAGTTCTTGCCTCGCTTGCTGCTGGAACATTTCCTTTAGCTGCGAGATCATGTCAAACGCACCAACGTCCTCGAATTGCCTTTGCAATTCGGAACTCATGGTCGTCAACATGAGGCAAGTCACCTCATTAGTTTCTTTAAGGCGCTTCTCATAAGCATCCTTAATGGCCCGCGTAGCGGTGGTAGCAGGAGCCTCCGGAAGAGGTTCCTCTAGGACGTACAACTTGCTTTCATGGCGCAAGACAATTCTCAATTGCCTAAGCCAGTCCATGAAGTTTACGCCTATGAGTTTCTCTTTCTCCAAAAATGGACGGAGTGAAGTGTGTGTCGCGGTGTTGCTTGTAGATGCCATCTAAAAGAAGGAAAAGCACACAAAAGGTTAGTTCGACGTATTTTAATCCTTGTTAAATAATTACCCAATAGTTTAACACTTAAATTTAACAAGGGCTAAGAACCCAACATAACTTCACTACATGACGGGTTTACCGCGGATCACTTCGTGAAGGTATTTAGGCCGGTAAACGCTTTACCAATTGCAATCCGTGATTACAACTCTTAGGCACTTGCGGGATCCTTCGGTACTCATAGCACCGGCTTTGCATGTTTGATCCCTTCCCACACCGATTCCTCAATAAGCAGCTTTGATAACTCGGTATAGGCACGACAATTATCATGGTGTATTAAATTGGAATTGCAAATCGTCCAACAAGATACACGATGACGCCCTTGACAATAATTTGGTCGTGCTAAGCTCGACAACCAAAGATTTCAAGACGCCACATGCACCTTCCACACAAGTCCACATGGAACAACTCGTGCTAAGCTCGACAATTGTCCCATGCTTCATTAGATTCGGGTGGTGTCATCTTTTGGATGGCGTGTGATTTACGTTTTTAAGAAAAACGGGACTTTTGTTTTTCCGGTTAAAAACCTCTTTTCATTTTGATTAACAAATAAGTGACAAAACGCATTTTTCACCAATTGAACATAAACACTTTATATTCGTATGTTAATCATGTGAGCGAGCGGGGTTTGTTAACCAATTAAGGAAAACTATATAGTTTTATAATTTTCAAAAGATTTTCTAGCATGCGAAGATCCTACAACCACGCAAGAAAAAAAAACAAATAAAACTACACAACCACGCATACAAAACCGATTTGAGCCATCCTAAGTGTTCCCCGGTGAGCCAACCTAGGAACTAAGTCTACTAAGGACAAAAAATCCAAGACTTCGTGGTGTGCTCCCACTTGATCCCGTACCTCCGGATCCGAGGTAGCCAAGACGTCTCTCAAGACTCCCGTTGGTGCCTCCGGTCTTCACTTCTCATTACATACATAATTTAAAGAGAAATGGCATGCAAGCCACACAATCTATTCTAAGCTAATATACAATTACAAAGAATAAATACTTTGGCGTGCAAGCCACAAATAAATAAATTATTACAAACCGGATTAAATAAATTATTACAAACCAAATGTGGTACAAACCACCAAATGAATGAACAACAAATAAAGCAACCAAACAACCACACAAAGATCTAGGATCAAACTGGTGCTCAAGAAAACGAAACAACCACAAAGCATGGTGTGCCACACCAAACCATGCACAAAACAATATCCCAATTAAGTTTATTCAAAAACTAAAGGCACAAGAATAAACCTTGTACATATGCATTAGGATTCCAAACATTGAAATCCATATTCATATATACACAATTTACATGTATGCATGTGTACATTTTATGCCAAAACCACCCAATACATACATATAAAAGAATTAGGATATTATGGGGCTTAAACTACAGGGCTAAACAGCCTAAAATGATTCTGGAAACACCAAAATCATGTGCCAAAATCCATATCAAGTTTTCTTTTTCAAAAAGGCCAAAAACAGCCTGTTCACGACACCTTCACGAGCTACCGCTCTTCACGGGCCGTGAAGGCAGTACGCTCCACGACTCGTGAAACAGATTAAAAACCTTTCACAACCATCACCCCACGAGATTGGTCGTGTGACCTTCACGACTCGTGAAGCAAGCTCCACGGCCTGTGAAGACCTTCTGGACAGAATGTCCAAAATCAAAAATATGGATTTTCAAGCCACAAAGGTGCATGCATCTTGCAAGTATGGCTCTGATACCATTGTTGGGAATCCATGGGGATCAAAGCACGCAACGGAAGCTACAAGAACACACAAAATGATTCCATGATTTCCCAATGGTGGTGAAAACTTGCAAGAACATGCATGTAACCAAAAACAAGAACAAAGAGAAGAAGGAGATCAAATCATACCCTCGAAGACTTTGATACTTGGCTGGAACAATTTAGATTTGGGATGTAAGCTTGAAACAAAAGGCTCCAAGCCCTAATGCAAGTCCACACCAAGAAACCTTCTACCTCTTTGTACTAGCAAACCGAAGCACCACCAACACTTGATGGATATCTTCTGGAACAGCCTTGAAACACTTGTGCACCAACCAACACTTGATCTTGCTCTCTATCTCAATGGAAGAACTCACAAGTATATGTATTGCACAAAAATGGACCAAGAGTGTTGAATGAACAAACAATGCACCTTATAAAGACATATCATCTGTTCTTTTGAGTCCAGAGTCGTGCTAATTGGCACTCATTCATTGGACCAACAAAATGGTCCAACCAAATTCAAGTGTCACTTAGAATTCTACCTTCACGACTTCTTCACGGGCTCTCACGGGTCGTGAAGGATAAATGCGCCACGACCGGCCATTTATCCTCCACGAGTCGTGCCGCACCGTGCAAGAATCGTGAGGGTTCATGCCTTCACGACCTCCTTCATGGGCCGTGTAGGGTCGTGAAGCCCTAGGGTTTCACGAACCATGCGGCCCACGACAGGACTCGTGGACAGGAGCTGCTTCACGACCCGTGGAGCATCCTTCACAGTCGTGAAGCCTAGGTCAACTAGAATTTGACCATTTTGACTCTTTCTTCTTATAGTAGGCTGTTGAGATTGAAACTTGGCGTGTGACCCAATAGGCCCGCGCTTCATTGGCAGTGATGCTAGCCTACGTGTGTCGGTGGGTAGATTCCAACAAATCACATATTCAATCTCAAACAAATTCATTTCAAAAGTGGAAAACAGAGTCAAAGACAAACATTCCACCTCCAGCGAGGGAATTTTTGGGTTTTGGTGGTTTAAATAAAAACCAGCGGAAGCAAAACAGGTATAACTTTTTAAATATGTGAACCATGCAACACCTACCAAGCGGACCAAGACTTTAAACATGACAATGCAACAAAAGAAGAATAAGAAGAAATAGAATCATACCATTGATGCTAGTTCTTCCGAATGAACAAGATCGCGTCTTGGAAGGTGTATACACTAAGTAGTGTATCTCTAGTGAAGTCCATACCAAGTGATTGTTGATCCCCACTTACTAGAGTGGAGATGTGCCAATCTTCACCAACAATGTCTAAACACAAAAGAACCACGAAGCCTTATGTTGTTTTGTTTCTTGATAGAGTATAGTGCAATATATATTAACTATTGTCAAAAGATTCAAGTAACCAAGTGACTATGACTTCATGTGGCTCTTATAGAACTCAAAATGAGTTAAAAAATAGTGCACCATTAAGCCAAATATCAGTTAGATAATCAATTCACATGTTGGGGAGATAATCACTTCACCTTAATAATCAACTCTGTCTGTCTTAAAACATAGAATTTGATGATAACCAAACCCTACCTTCAATATGACTTAGAAAGTATTGAAACATGTGTTGTTTGAATCAGATTCTAGAAAATATGCTAAGTATGGAACCATTAGCTGAGTATCAGCCTCTACTCAAAGTATCAGCCGAAGGACATCTGCTGAGGAGTATCAGATGAAGAAAACAAGTGTAGAAGACCATCAGTTAAGGAAAATCATCTATCAGCTGAGTGATGAAATTTGATCAGCTAGGCACTTACACCATCAGCTGAGCAAGGATTTTGCTTAGCTACACCATCAGCTGAGTGAATATTGGATAACTTAAGACCGAGGGCATCAGCTGAGCAAGTATACGGAGAGATGATGATAGACTGAATTCTTAACGAAGATAAAAAAGTATTATCGAATCATCAATGCACAACCTGACAACAATCCCCCCCATTCAAGGTGTTACTAGAGAAAAGACATCTGATGAACTCATAGAAACGGAGAAAGAAAGGAAAAAGGCAGATAGATTGGTTAAGTATTATCTGAAACAGGGACTTTCTTCTGAAATTTACATGAAAGTCAATAGTGTAGCCACTACAAAAGAAATCTGGGATGAAATCAAGAGACAGCTACAAGGTATTAAGCAAAGAGCGCATACCAAGAGAACTCAGTTAGTTAACATGTTTCATGAATTCACTGACAAGGATAATGAACTACTCATAGACACCTACAACTGTTTTTGCAAATTGCAAAATGAACTGCGAATGAACAAGTTAGAACGTACAAATCTTGACATCAACTGCGTCTTCGTGAGCGTTGTTGGTCCAGAACGGAAAGAGCATGTCAAATTATACAAGCATATCAACTGAAATTTGATAATTGTGACCTATCACAACATATTTGAAGACTTGCAACAGTACCAAGATGAAGTCTCTAAATCAATTTCCAAAATGTCTTCTGATCCTCTAGCCTTAGTTGCTACAGAAAAAATCTCTAGAGAACCATCAAGAGCTGAAAAGTTTAAAGAAGTTGCAATATCTGACTCAGATTCTGATGAGTCAGATGAATCTGGATGGAGCAGGTGATTAAAGGAATGTCCTTCATCACCAAGGCATTCAAGAACTGTTACTCTAAGACCAGCAATCGTTAACACTACACATCTAGGTTCTGTAGACCAGAAACATTCAAAGTCTTAGACACACCTAGGTTCGCCAAGGAAGAAAAGAAAGATGATAGGAAATGCTATAATTGCGGGGGAAATGGCCACTACATTAAAGGCTGTATGCAAAAAAAGAAGAAAGATGTTGAATACTACAAACAAAAGCTCATTGTCTAAAAAAACGTTACGGAAAGGCCATGATGATTGAGGAGGATCGATTTCTTTCAAACAAACAAATAAAAACCTTGCGTCAATTATGTTAAACACAATCATGACCAAAGCTCAACTAATAAATTTTCTCGTGTTACGGATATAAAGATGGCTGAAGCATACAAGCGTGGGAGATACAAGGAATTTCTCAGTGCTTTGTTTTCTACAGAAGATCGAAAATCGAAAACACATCCTTCACATAAATCGAAAATGTCATCATTTGAGTTTAATAAAAACCAAAATACTTCAGTTCCCAAATCCAAACAAATGCCAAATCAGACGAAACCCAAGTCAATGCAAAATCATACAAAATCCAAACTAGTTCCAAAACAAAACAAACAAAACCATGGAAATTGTTTCAAAAATGGAACCCAAATCACATATTCAATCTCAAACAAATTCATTTCAAAAGTGGAAACCAATGTCAAAGGCAAATATTCCACCTCTAGGGAGGGAATTTTTGGGTTTTGGTAGTTTAAATAAAAACCAGCAAAAGCAAAACGGGTATAACTTTTTGAATTTGTGAACCACGCAACACCTACCAAGCGGACCAAGACTGTAAACATGACAATGCAACAAAAGTAGAATAAGAAGAAATAGAATCATACAATTGATGCTAGTTCTTCCGAATGAACAAGATCGCGTCTTGGAAGGGGTATACACTAAGTAGTGTGTCTCTAGTGAAGTCCATACCAAGTGATTGCTGATCCTCACTTACTAGAGTGAAGATGTGCCAATCTTCACCACCAATGTCTAAACACAAAAGAACCACGAAGCCTTGTGTTCTTTTGTTGCTTGATAGAGTATAGTGCAATACATATTAAGTATTGTCAAAAGATTCAAGTAACCAAGTTACTATGACTTCATGTGGCTCTTATAGAACTCAGAAAGAGTTCAAAAATAGTGCACCATTAAGCCAAATATTAGTTACATTATCAATACACATGTTGGGGAGATAATCACTTCACCCTAATAATCAAGTCTGTCTGTCTTAAAATATAGAATTTGATGATAACCAAACCATACATTCAATATGACTTAGAAAGTATTCAAACATGTGTTGTTTGAATTAGATTCTAGAAAATATGCAAAGTATGGAACCATCAGCTGAGTATCAGCCTCTACTCAAAGTATCAACCGAAGGACATCTACTGAGGAGTATCAGATGAAGAAAACAAGTGTAGAAGACCACCAGTTGAAGAAAATCATCTATCAATTGAGTGAAGAAATTTGATCAGCTGAGTGCTTACACCATCAGCCGAGCAACGATTTTGCTTAGCTACACCATCAACTGAGTGAATATTGGATAAGTTAAGGCCGATAGCATCAGCTAAGTAAGTCTTTCTAAACACAAGTCATCTTCCTACATAAACTGATGTATTTAAATGATCGGTTGAGCATACTCGATCAACTAATCATATCAATACATAAGCTTATGTCCTCCTAAGATAACAATTGATCAACTGAGCATTTGTATGATCAGCTGAGCAATATGTATCAAATGAGTCCCAGCATAAATGATCAACTGATCTATCTTTTCAACCGAGTAGTGAAAGTTAAAGTTCCTATCACTTTCTGTTAACTGAGTCGAGTAAAATGTCAAATCTGCTCTTTCTTTCAGATTATAAATGTCAATATAAAAGGCAGACCATGTGTTTTTCTATTTTGCCTTATATCTTTGTTTATAAAAGTACAAAGCACTTTTTGGATCAAGTATGTGACAAAAAGGTTTGATCTTATCCTCTAGAAAAGGACAAAGATACCTCAAACAGACGAAGATCTCGAAGATTTGTTTCAACAACTAAGTATGGCTGGCAATCCCATACTTGGTAAAGTCAAATCTAGAAGAAACATGGCTATTGTATAAAGTAAAAGCATGGAAAGGGAAAGACAGTCTTACACGGCAAAAGGTATGAGGTTTAATATTTTATATTGTGAGTGGGTTGCGCTTTTTCAGAAAAGTACAATTACTTTTTCAAACAGTTGATTAAAATAACTTTACTTTTCACCCACTACCTTTACAATTAAAATAATATATTTCCACACACTCTTTGTCTCCTTCCTACATGCAACCAGATGCCCAAGCTTCTATATATAATCATGCATGGTGGACATGCAAGATCAAGCTTGTACACAACACATAAGCAATCTCATTAGTTGAGAAAAATTCGTAGAGTTTTAGCAAGTGTGTAGAACCAAACTTGTTCATGTGTTGAACACTCTTAAACATTAGTTGTTTTAGAGTTAACTTGTGTATGTGTTAGACAAATTTATTGCCACCTTTTATTGTACTTAGAGTTTCCGCTTCTAGTACATGTAATTCATGATTTATAATCAATAAGAATTATATAAAAGTATAATGGTGTGTCTTTAATTTTTAAAATCTAAAGTTTGTATTCAAGCCCCCCCCCCTTCTACAAACATTTGTTATTGCGTACTTAATTTAGGACTAACAACTGGTATTAGAGCAGGTTAGATAATCATTATCTAGATCTGTTTTGCTTACTCTATAACTGTTTCTACCCCTCTCAAAATGGCCTCATCCTTAAACAATATGAACATCTCAAACACTGGGTCTTTAACAAGATGTCCCATGTTTGATGCTACAAACTTCTCCATCTGGAAAAGTAGAGCACATCTCTTTTTATCCACCCTAGATATCCAAATGCTTGAAATTGTTACTAAGGGTCCTTATGTTCCAACATCCGTATTATCCATTCCATCAGAATCTGAAGGTCAAATCTCTACAACTAAAAGAATCATTACCAAACCCATGCATCTATAGACAGATGAGGATAAGAGGTTGGTTAGCCTAGATGTTAAGGCTAGAGCAGCTCTTGTCTCTTCACTTCCTAATGAGATCTATCATCAAGTGCTTAATTGTACTTCTGCTATAGAGATGTTAGATACACTTATAGTTGCATATTAAGGGACTGAAGAGGTGAAGGAGAACAAGAAGCTCTTCCTCAACAGAGAGTATGAATTCTTATTTGCTCAGAAAGGTGAGAGTCTTACTCAGACATACACCAGGTTCAGTTGCCTAGTAAATGATTTAATGAGGGCAGACATATCCAAGAGCAACTTTGTCTTGGTGAATAAGTTTCTAGACTCCCTCCCTAAAACATGGGATCACTTTGTCACTGTACTAAGGCATAGTGAAAAGATCAAGGGAATGTCTCTGGTCGCTCTCTATGGTAACTTACTCAACCATGAGCAAGCAGTCAGGCAAAGGAAGTTGTCATCCAAAGAGATGAAGGAGGTTGTTAAAGCTGCACCAACTGCCCTTGTATCAAGAGATACAAAGATGAGAAGCTTTGTAGCAATTGATTCTGGTTCTGATGAAGAAGGAGATGAAGAAGAGAGTGCTGGAGAAAGTGAAGAGGAGAAAGGTGATGAGGAGAGTACTTTGGAAGAGCTGGTTGAAGGAGTAGCCATGCTGGTTAGAAAGTTCAAACCTTTCAAGAAGGGAAAGGGATTCAAGAGGTTCAGCAAGAGGCCATCAAAGTTTGTCAAGTTGTAGAGCAATCAAATGAATACACAATAGATTCAAGTAGAGAGAATGTATGGTAACGCCTTAAAGTGTGTGTTTTCTATTCAATAATATGTCAAAAGGTTACATGGAAAGTAGGCTACAATACTATATATACTAAGTACAAAGTAAATCATAAAAACACTAAATTGTGACTAGACAATAAACACAAATATAACTCTAACATTCCCCCCCTTGTTTAAATCTAGCTCGTATTTCTTTGACCCATCTTTCTCTGCCAATGTCTGATCATTTTTTCTTTCATCGCGTTTGGCATCGAATAGCTTTATGACTTCAGTTAATCTGACTCTGGGCGCTTGGTCTACTTCATCCTTTAAGCTCATACTATAATCCAAAATTTTTAAGGTCCAAACCTTCAAAGATCCATCTGAGTAGGCATCAACTTCTTTGAACCTTAAGAAGAACTTTTCTCTTTTACTGTTAAACAAAACAATCCCTTCATCTCCCTCGAAATCTTCATCATCACTCCAGACAACTTGAAACATCTAGTTGGTCAATTTTTGAATGCTTCGTGTTTGGTTTTAGCAGATTTATTTTGGCTTTATGAGATTCAGCTCCCAACTGAAGATTAGTGTATTCTGCTATTTGACATCGGTACCTGATGAACTCTCTGAGCTTCTTATAACCAGCTAAATCCTCAGCATTCTTTTCTAATTTCAACTCGAGCTCCTCTAGCAGAAAATTAAAGTCACTAAGGTTTAAGAATTTTAGGTCCACATGCCTAATTGTATAACTCTTCATATCCGACCTTATGACAAGATACTTGATCATTTCTTTGTATACAACTCTTTGAATTCCAACAAAATTGAGTTTTATGATATGATATTTTGACTTGACTTCCTCTTTCTTTGCAGTGTGGATATTGAGAATCATCTTTGCTTTAACATCCTCTGCATCTTTCGCACCCATCATATTCACGTCTAACATCTCTTCTATTTCATCTGCGTATATGTCGACAAATTTTTCTCCTAGAAAGGCCACTGGTATATCTTGGTACCTCCAGTTTCTAACGGTTTTCTTTAGGGCCTCCCTATTTAGCACATAGCTTTTCTTTACATTTGGTAAAGACCCTGTGTGAACCGGATCTATTTGAGCAGTTTTAGGAATATTCCATTCTGACTGTTTTGATATTTAACTAATATGGCTTTCTTTTAGCTGTTGCTTTCTGATGTCTGAAGGAGTGATTCTAAATTTCTTAGGAGATGGCGGAAATTGTTTTGTCACTTCTTTATGCACTTGCACCACACTTTCCAAATTATATCTTTCAAGCCCTGATTCATCAATAGTCTCAGAAGAAGGTTTTTCAACCTCTTGCTTGCTCAGCCACAAGGCTAGCGTCAAATCCTCATCCTCTACCTCAACCTCAACCTCAGGAACATTTGACTCCTCAAATTCAACCATTTCAGTCTGCTTGCCCCTGTATTTTTGTTTGAACGATGTTTCCTCCAATCTGGCAGCAACTGCACCGATTCGCTGAGCAGCCGGGGTATCAAAATAAGTTTTTAAACGTTTCTCCCCCTCAGGACGATCGGTGTCTGAGTCATCATCGTCATGCCTAGGTCGTGTTGATGACCAGGCAGCAGCTTTACAAGTAGACTCCACCTCAGTTCTCAATAATGATAAGATATCTAAATCCTCTGAAATGCTATCACTCTTGCCAATCAATTTAACCATCAATAAGCTCTTTAACTCATCCACTGATAGGGCATCTGTAACTTCATCTTTCACTTCAACTTCTTTCTTTTCTACCAACTCATCCAATTTCTTTTCAATTCTTGTCAGTCTATCAAGTTGTAATCTTTGAATATCATCAATTCTGACGTGCAAATGTTCAAGAGCAGCATCAAAATCAGCCTTGGAAACGAATTCCTTAGCTAATTCAGATTCAGAAGTTCTAACACCGAGATCACTTAGATTACCCGTTGAGGTTCCAGCACCTCCAGAAACAAATTCTTTAGATAAAGGACCACCCACTTTCACAGCTGGATTGACGTTAGCTGTGGTGGGATTTCCTACAAATCCTCGGATATGGCCTGTGAAGGCTTCACCTATAGTAGTTCCAGCTGGTCTATCACTGAATAAACCAGTTATTGCTTCAAGTGTGTCCCTGTGTTTTGAAAGAAAATCAACAATCTATTGATAGTTATCAATGTGCGCAGAAACGACAGGTGTGACCCGGAGAAGAATGCCACTTGTTTCAATAACAGTTTCCTCCAAATGAGGATCCGTTAGATTATGTGCTTTATCTCCGTGTGTTGAAACAATATCCTGTTGAGAGGATACTGAGTGGCTTGGAGGGGTGTGTGCATGCTCTGGTGAGAAGCCAGAGTCTTTTTCAATGCCAGGTATAAACCTGACAGTGGATGTGGTGTCCCGGCTAGAAAATGGCTGGGGGAATCTCAGCACTCACATATCCTTTTCTCCCAACACTCACTCCCTCACTTTGTTTTTGCCTCTCAGCATTTTCATCTACGTTAAGCGCAGTAATATCATCATACATCAATTGCGTATCAATATCCGAAAAATCCATCATTTGGTCATAATCAGGTAAACTAGTATGTACTCTTTGACCCTTAGGACCAAACTCCTCCTCAATCTGGTCAGGCAACATTTTCTCGATATGTTTTTGGAACGAATCAGTATCACTCTCAGATGTGTCCAGAGCAACTCCCTCTCTAAGCTCACTAACACCTTCACTTTCTTCTCCACCCCTCTCAATTATTTTTTCTCTTTGAACTCCCCTGTCAGCTTCTCCCATAGAAGACTGACTCCTAATATCACTAGCACTCGGGGATCCTAACGTTCTTGGGGTAGGATCAACAGGCTCTTGTCGATCCATAAGAACAATATTATTTACTCTCACATACTTCTGGACCACTTCACTTTCCAGATCTAACTAATGTACTAACTCAGCAGGCATCACGAACGGTTGAATATCAGGCATGGTCGGGATTTTGTATAATTTTGTCATCATTTGAAATAGCACTACTGGTTCACCGTCACGCCTCGAGATATCAATATCACTTGCCATCACCCGTTGAATTATCATAGAAAGAAACCGTGGAAACGGTAAGAAGTTCATCTTTTTCCGGGCATCACTTTTTCCCTCACCACCTTGGCTATCTCCACAAATAATAGTTCTGCATAGTCAAAATGAAAATGCTTAGCCATTCCAACCATCACCTTCAATGCAAAGGCATTGGCACCATCTATTCCTTTGGTCACACTTGTCAAACACCGCATGATTATTGCATATAAAGTTTGCCACTGAGGAACGAGTCCTGAAGGTTTGAATTTTGACATGCCGGTCAATTCATCTCCTCTCCATCCAAGGTCCATCACATGGGTTAGAATTTGTTTGTCGGTTGGGATGGGATGAAAGTCAGCTTTTGGTGGATAAGAGTTGGATTTTGGTAATCTATGGATTATGCAAATTCTTTCAATACCCATCTCAAATTCAACTTGCTCTATTTGACCTGCAAGTATGGGAAGGCCTTCAGCACTTTCTGTTAAAGATAAAGAATTCCATAATTGTTGTACGTACACCTCTTTCAGAAGGATTGAAAGTGAATATGTGGTTCAATGGGTGAGATGTTTTAAGTTCTGTGATTATCCTGTATTCAATTTTAGTTATGTCTGGTAGAAAGTAGGCGTTGTTGAGTTAGTTTGGTAGGTAATTGGCTTGAGGGTAAAGGGTATTTGAAGGAATTTGAGCCATCTGTGAAATAAAACTGTTAGTACAAGTCTCAAAATTTTGAATTTTTTTTTAATTCCTAAGTGTTGGCAAAAACCGACACTTAGAAATCCAACATGATGAAATCCGATACCCTTTTTGTTTCAAAATCCGACATATGTTAAAATCAGATTGAATTTTCTTTAAAAATCCGATAGCTTTAAAAATCCGATACCAATGAAATTCCGACACTCAATGTTTTTCAAAATCCGACACTCATTAAATTCAAAATCCGAGTCTTTTGAACTTGAAATCCGATGAATCATTTAATTAGAATCCGACAAGTTGAAAAACTTGAAATCCAACATTTTTAAAATCTGATGATATTGAAAATCCGGCATGACTTAAAATCCGACAACCACTCGGATTTATATGAAATCCGACAACTACTCGGATTTTCATGAAATCCGACAACTACTTGGGTTTTCATGAAATTTGACAACTACTCGGATTTTCATGAAATCCGACAACTTTAAAATCCTTTGCTTTGTGTTATGAAATCCGACAATTGAAAATGTGAACATTCGGATTTGTCAAAATCCGATTGAACATGAAATCCGATAAACTATCGGATTTTCATGAAATCCGACAGTTCATGTTTATGAACACAGTACTTGTTTCGACAATACGATTGATTCAAAGTACTCACTCCATTCATTTATCACTTAATAATCAACATGTTTGTGCAATTAAACGTAAACTAAGAACTACTTTTGAGTCAAATAACACAAACAACCACTAAAACCATTCATCGTTTAGATCAAAACTCACGTTGAAACACTCGAAAACCGACAGATTCAAAATTATGGATTACCCAACTCAAAGATCGATTATCTTGAAATCGACATACAACTCATTAATGTACAACTAAAAATGAGTCTCACAATGGTAACAACACATTTGATTACGAATATTTGAGCATCGAGTCATTCTAGGGTTTTTCAGTCAAAAGAATCGATTAAAAACCATTTAAATGTTGATGAAAATGCAAATGAAGTATACCTTTAGATTCAAAAAGGTATTGCGAATAGGGATCTGTAATTTGTTTGCACAAATGAACACTTTGAAATTCTTGGATTCTTGAACACTCGGATTCATGTGAATGTTTGGAAAACCGATAATGAAATCAGATTTGTGCTTTTATAGAAAAACCGACCCATGAAATCCGAATCGGTAAAATCCGATCCACAAGAAATCCGGAACCATCAAAAACCGATAAAATACTCGGTTTTGTCAAAATCCGATCAATGTATCGGAATCCGACAAAAGTATTGGAATCCGATAACTTTAGCGGATTTTCAACACTTTTCATTAGAAATTTTATTTTTCAAATCATTCCACTCCCCCTCAACTTCACATTTCATCTTTAAAAATAATTCTTTGATTATGAAGATGAAATTTTCAAAAATTTGACAAATTTAATTTAAAAACAAAAATAAAACTCCCCCTCAAATCATGCACAGATGTACAACAATTTGAGATGAAGAAAAGATATTTTTTAATTTTGTTTGTTTTGTAAATGTTTTTGATTTTTCATTTAATATATACAAAACCCGATAAGTTTTCTCCCCCTACAAGTATGAACCCTCAGTGATTCATAACTTGTATTTGATTTGTCTGTCCTTTGACTGAATTTGACCTACACAACTAGCACATACCATGTAAGATCTGTTGATTCAGAATGTTATGTTAAACTGTCAAATTCAACATTCCTAATCTTGACACTAAAGCATTAAAACGAGATTCGTCTAACGTTTTGGTGAAAATATCAGCAAGTTGATTATCTGTTTGAACATATTTTAATTCAATTAAACCTTTTTCAGCATAGTCTTTTATAAAGTGATATCTGATGTCAATATGTTTTGCTTTAGAATGATGTACCGGATTGCATGTAATTGCAATGGCACTTTGAGAATCACACATTAGAGGGATTTTGTTATATACCAGACCAAAGTCGGAAAGCTGAGTCCGAATCCAAAGGCATTGTGAACAGCAGCTAGCAGCAGCAATGTACTCTGCTTCAGCTGTTGATGATGAAACACAATTCTGCTTCTTGGACCCCCAGCAAACCAGTCTGTCTCCCAAAAAGTGTGCACTCCCAGATGTGCTTTTTCGGTCTAGCATGCATCCGGCATAATCTGCATCAGAATAGGAAATTAGCTCAAACCCAGAATCCCTAGGATACCACAAACCTAGATCTGGGGTACCCTTAAGATATCTAAATATGCGTTTTACCGCCAGAGGATGAGATTCTTTGGGATTTGCTTGGAATCTGGCACAAAGGCATGTAGAATACATAATATCCGGCCTACTAGCTGTTAAATATAGCGATGAACCTATCATCCCTCTATATGTTTTCAAATCTACTGCTTTTCCTTCCGGATCAGCAAATAGTTTGGTTCGAGAAGCCATGGGTGTTGAGATTGATGAACAGCCAGTCATATCAAATCTCTTTAACAGATCTTTGATATACTTAGTTTGATTTATAATAATTCCATGGCTAAATTATTTAATTTGCAATCCGAGGAAAAAATTAACTTCCCCCATCATGCTCAATTCAAATCGTTTTTTCATAGTGTTTGAAAACTCATTGCCATACTTAGGATTTGTAGAGCCAAATATTATGTCATTGACATATATTTGTACCAATACATAATAGTTTCCAATTTCCTTTTTAAACAATGTGGTGTCAGTTTTCCCTTTGACGTATCCTTCATGTAGCAGATGTTCTGACAGCTCATCGTACCAAGCTCTCGAGGCTTCTTTTAAACCATATAGAGCTTTGTCCATAATGTAGACGTCATTTGGTATGTTAGGGTCTACGAAACCTTCAGGTTGACTGACATACACTTCCTCTTTCAGTTTACCATTGAGGAAGGCAGTCTTCACATCCATTTGATACACCGTGAAGTTTCTGTAGGAAGCATAGGATAGGAAAAGTCAAATTGCTATTATCCTTGCTACAGGGGTGAATGTCTCATCATAATCAATCCCTTACTGTTGATTATACCCCTTAGCCACTAGCCTAGCTTTATTCCTAACCACCACACCATCAGAATCCTTTTTCTTCTTAAACACCCACTTCATTTCGACAATAGATTTGCCATCAGGTCGCGGAACTAGTATCCAGACTTTGAGGCGGTCAAATTGATTTAGCTCTTCTTGCATAGCTATAATCCAATCAGGATCAGCTAGAGCTTCCGACACTCGTGTGGGTTCGACCATGCTTAGAAAACTAGAGTGTTGACATATATTAGCTATGGCAGATCTTGTTTGAACACCGGAGTCCAAACTTCCTATGATTTGAGTCTCTGGATGACTCTTCAGCCAAACAGGTTCGGGGGATTGAACCTGAATGAAGTCCTTAAGATTTTGAAGATCAATTGTATTAATGTCTTCTGCTGCTTGATCATATCTTGGACTTTGTTCGTTTGCAGGGATATTTGTAGCTTTAAACTCTGAGTTATCAGAATTTGTAGTCTTTAGAACTGTAGATACACTAGGTGGCTCAGTTATTGACACAGACTCCTGCTGAATATCCTGCAAGATAGTAGATGTGTTATCATTCTTTTTAAAGAAATCAAACATAAAATCCAAGCTAATATCTTCTGCATGTGCGAATGACTCATCTGTTTTGTTATTTGTAAAAATTGAATGTTTGGATGAGTTAGGTTTACTCGTTAAGGAATTTAAATTGACTAAATCGTCAAACGTAACATTTATGCTTTCGACAATCATGTTAGTTCTCTGATTCAGAATTCTAAAAGCCTTTTTATCCATTGAGTAACCTAAAAAGACTCCTTCATCAGCTTTCAAATCAAACTTTGACAGTTTGTTCGATTCATTCAGCACAAAGCACCTATTACCAACTACATGAAAGTATTTGATATTAGGTACTACTCCATTACATAATTCGTATGGAGTTTTATTAAAGCGACGATGTATTAAGGATCTGTTTTGGGTGTAGCATGCAGTATCCACGACTTCAGCCCAGTAGGATGGTGGTAGCTTTAAGTATTGCAACATTGTTCTGGCAGCTTCAACCAAAGTTCTATTTTTCCTTTCAACTACTCCATTCTGCTCCGGAGTATATACTGCCGAGAACTGATGATTAATTCCCTCAGAATCCAAGTAGGAATCTAAAGTTTTGTTTTTGAACTCTGTCCCGTTGTCTGTTCCAATACTCTTCACCGGTTGTCCATTCTGAGTCTTGTGTTTCTTTAGAAATAGAATCACTTGTTGTGGTACCTCACTCTTATGACTCACAAACCGGACCCAAGTGTACCGGGAATAATCATCCACCATCACCAGAATATATCTCTTCACGTTTCTTGACTGGACTTTCATTGGTCCGTAGAGGTCCATGTGGATCAACTGTAAAGGTGCGAAAGTTGAAGATATCTGACTCACTTTGTGTGGTACTCACTTCATTTTTCCCGCTTCGCAGTCCTTACATAGATGATCTTTCTCAAATTTAAGCTTCGGTAGACCTCTGGCCAAGTTACCATTCACAGCTTGTTTATATTTTTGAAATTCAAATTCGACAACTTGCGATGCCATAACCAGTTTAGATCAGATGATGCTTTAGACAGCAGGCATACTGGTGCGCCGGAACCTTTCTCAGACAAGTCAATTGTATACAAGTTTGACATTCTGTTGCCACGCAAAATTTCTGCTCCATCTTCTGTTCTTAACGAACACGAGCTTTTCTTGAAAACTACCTCCATACCTTTATCACTGAATTGTCCTATACTAAAAAGATTATGGCCTAAGCCTTCCACATAGGACACCTTTTCTATCTTCAAATTTCCTGTTTCTATTACCCCGTGGCCTAAGATTGGCGATACTTGGTCATTCCCAAACTTTACATTTCCTGTGTACTTGTGCAGCCCGAGTCCATGTACCAAAGATGATCTTTCTGCACATGGAAAAGAAACTAGTTTGATTTGTCGTGTTAGATGTTTCAGGTGTTTTAATAACATTTAAACTTTCTTTGTTAAGCATTTTCTTTACAATCCATTTCCCACTTGATTTCTCAATTATTTGATCACATGTGAAAAATGTTTGTTTTTGACAACATACACGCTTTTCGCTATGGTTGAGATGACAAAGTTGTATTCATTATTTGTTTTTGTTTCTTCGTTGAATATAATATAAATGATGAATTTGAAACAGCTTTCTGTTGAGCTTGTTTGAAAGATGTGAATTTGTTATGAATTACTAGAGTTGGAGAATGTTTTTGATTGTCATTCATTATGTTCATATGTTCTCTCCATTGTCCTGGGCGGACTGCTATCTTTTGGTTAGCATACCTTTTTAACAATCCTGCTTTTTGATGTTTGTGAATCCATTGGTGAATAATGAATCCATTCTTGTTGACAAACCAAAACAGAATTTTATCATCATTGGGATTCTTCCAGTTTTTGTTGGATTTTAATCCTCTTTTCATTTTATTTTGATGATACTCACATTTGAACTCACATTGTCCTTCAGGAAAGCCAACTCCAGCAAAACACATTTTGTTATCAAGTATTTTTGCTTTTGAGCTTTCTGTTTTGACTTTCCAAGAAAAAAGTAACTGACAATTCTTATTGCAGTATAATTTATGGATGTTACAAAATGTTTTAACTTTGTTATTGGAACCAGCATTGATTACATGTGCTTTGTTTTTCTCTTTTTCTTTCAGATCTTCCTTTGAAATCCACTTCATTTGCGCCTTTGTCGTCTCTTTTTTCTTCACAGCTTTGATGTTTGACTTCTTCATGCTTTTGCTTGAAACTTCTTTCCTTTTGATTGATCTGATTTTATTTCAGAAAAGGAAGTTTTGTTAGACACATGAAGTGATTTAACAGATTTTAAAGCATGCACAGTTGATGACTTTTTGATTTTTGTCATTTCAGGAATTTGCTTTGTTTTTGAAGATGATCCTTTCTCTATAACACTGTTTGGATCACAAAATTGATTGCATTTATGTGACATGAACTCTCTACAAGCCTTCGGACACTGTGGATACACAATATCCAGATACCTGTCCAATTCAGTTAGCAATCTTTCCACCTTCTCTTTAAGCATTCTCCGTTCAATTCCATTTGAAATAAATTGTGGAATAAGGTATTGTGCAATATCAGAATTTTTATATTTTTCATCAGTTATTTCAATCTTTATTTCAGAGGCAGCAGAATTCAACTTTTTGTTAAGATTGAAGATTGTTTCTTTTAAAACACAATTTTCCACATCAAATTTAATTTTCTGATCGATGCATGCAACTTCAAGCAATTCCTACCTCCTCTGTAATTCCATATGTGGAAAATAAACTCGTGCAATTCCATCATTTCCTTCTTCAATAGCTTTCTTCACTGCAGATGGGATAGAAATAAAACATTCTTCTGACACACAACCACCACTCTTCTTAGTGTCTGCATATGACGCGTTCAGTTCATTATAATTAATTGAGTTTTGCATTTTCTTTGTTGTTTTTCTTTTGAGTTCTTCTTCATGTTTAATTTCTTCCTCTCTCACAAACACCATTTTTGAAGTCCAACCTTGATTCATTCTTTCTAATTGATACAGTTGAGTGCAATTGATCTTTGAGAAAAAGTTATTTTCATCATACCCTTAACCTTTATATCTGTTCTTGACATTTGGTTCAAGGTTTTTAAAGATACTGTGACGTGTAGTGACTTGCTTTTTAACTCTTTCCTCAAGATATTGAACTTTTTCGTCAAGATTCCTTTTCTCTTTCATTATTAAATTTAGGTTTATCTCTGCAGACAGTTTGGCTGCATTCAAGTCATGCACTTTTACTTTCATTATTATTTCTTGTTGAAGTTGGTCTATTTTTGAGAATTGAGTTTTTAGTTCAAGTTCACTTTTCATTGGTTGTTCCATTTTTAGACTTATATTCTTTTCATGCAACTTCTGGTTCTTATTCGTGAGTGATTGATTCTGAGAAGTTAAGATCTCCACCTGTTGCATAAGAGTTAGTATATATATTCAGTAGGAAATTCAGAATTATCAGTCAATACATTCTCTTCATTCTCAGCAATAGATGGGTTGGTGCCTTCAGTAGCAACCTCAGGTTCAATTTCTTCCTCTTCTTCATACTCACTCTCCATGTCTGACTCATCAAATCTGGCCATAAATCCAGAGTCATTTCCCACGATTTCATCTTCGCTTTCCCCATCGGTTTCCTCAAACTCACACTCCTCTACCTCAGCCATTAGAACAAACTGGGTGTGGACATTGGGATCTTCATCACTGTTATCAGTGTCAGATAGGAATTGATCTTCTTCTGCAAGTAATGCCCTCCCACTATTTCTCTGCTTGATGAGGTTGAGTTTAGTCTTGTAACATTTTGCGCTCCTGGTCAGTTTCTACTTTTCTTTCATACCTCCTTTCAAATCTCTGACCATCCTTTGGGAATTGGTAATCTCTCATTCTAGAGCCAGACGTGAACCTTTGCCTGTTGTTTGTCTTGTTCTTCAGAAACTTATTTTGAATCATGTTGGTTAAATAGGCCATTGCCTCCATGATCTTTTCATTATCAACCACATTCTCTTCCTTCGAATCTGAAGATTCTGTCTCTTTAACTTGTTTCATTTTAATAGACTTTGTTGAGCTCTTAACCCTTTTCTCATTAACCACCAGAGCCAGTGGATCTACAGTGTCTTTTTGTATACCCAAACCAACATCATCCTGATATTGATTTAGTTCCTCAAAAATCATATGATGAGTAACTTTGTTGAGGTTCTTTTGATTCATCCGTCTGTAGATTGCCACTTGGGATCTCCATTCAGTCCCTAGAGAATTTAGAAACCTAGTATTCTTCGTCAGATTAGAGTAATCATCAAGTTTCTAGTTTCTAAGGTCATTGAGTAGTTTACAGTAGCGATTGTAAGTTTCAATTAGTGCTTCCCCTTCTCTAGCTTTGAAATGATCAAAGGAGTTAACCAGTGTAGTCTCCTTGATCCAGACCCCTAACTCTGTGCCTTCCATCTGACTCTTAATCTCGTCCCATATCTCCTTTGAAGTGTTGAGGCCATTCACCTTAATGTAAAATTCTGAAGAAAGTCCATGTTTTAGATAGTATTTTTCTTTACGATCTGTTGTGGCTCTGTGTTTTTCCTCAGCTGTATACTCAGATGGAAGCTTTTCTCGGTGGATTTCATCCAAGGGTGGATTATGATGAGAATCTGCTTCTTGATCAATCCTAGAGATACCATTACCTTCCAGTATACTTTTCTTCATTTCCTCACCATATTATTCATTGTTTTCTATAAAATCCATAAAACGACCTTTCCATACATGGTATTCTCTTCAGTACAACACTGGTAACTTCGTGTCTGAACCGAATGAAAGTGTTTCACTATATGTACTCATTCTTTCTTTAGGATCTTTTCTTTGTAAGATATTTGATTGAAGAATTCTTGTTTAAACTGAAATCCGATACTCACTGAAATCCAAAACTCACTCAAGTCCAAAATCCGAGACATAAAATCCGATACCTATCAAATCTCTAAAATCCGAGACTTAAAATCTGAGTGAATTTGAAATCCTAGATTCAAATTCTGATAGCCGAAATCAGATAGAAGTGAATTCCGATTGATTCAAAATCCGATAGATTTGAAATCCGAGAGGTTTTGAAATCCGAATGCTTGACAATCCAAGGATATCCGATAGATTGAAAACCGAGTTAGAAATCCGGTTAATTCAAAATCCGTGAAATTCAAATCCGATGATTTGAAATCCGAGAGAATTCCTTTCAACTTTATAAATCCGATCAATCAAATCCGTTGATTAAATCCGTGACTCCAAAATCCGATATTTTGAAAATCCGAAACTCAAAACCAATGGCAAACTAATCAATCTGATAGCAAACCCCAAATCCGCAACTCAATCCTTGTATTCCCAAAATCCGCAACACAAAATCCGATAGAAAAGTATCGGAATCCGATAGAAATCTTCGGATTTGGTAAAATCCGATTGTTCTTGAGACTAAATCCCATAGTTCTTGCAACTGTTGTAACCTCCAACTTTCAAACTTCAAATTCCTCCGAATTTTGATCAAATTCGTGAATTTCTTCTTCCAGAAGGTTCGTACACACTCGAATTACAATTCAGAATCAATTTTACAACGAAACTCAACCTCTAGAATACATTTTGGATCAACCGAAAAATACAAAATCTCAAATTCAACACAAAATATTGTAGTGATTGATCGCAGACTTACATAGATTTATTCTAATGATGATTGCGAATCCAGTAAGCTTCTAATCCTCCATTTTCATTCTCAATTCGATAGAAATCAGATTGCAACAAAAGTCGACCAAAATACCTCAAATCCGACAAATTGCTTTGGATTGTTGCTGTTTTTTCTTGAAATCTTCAATCAAGAACCTTATCTTAGCAAAGATTAGACTCTGATACCAATTGTAGAGCAATCAAATGAATACACAATAGATTCAAGTAGAGAGAATGCATGGAAACACCTTAAAGTGTGTGTTTTTTATTCAATAATATGTCAAAAGGTTACATGGAAAGTAGGCTACAATACTATATACTAAGTACAAAGTAAATCATAAATACACTGAATTGTGACTAGACATTAAACACAAATATAACTCTAACACAAGTCCAAATCTACTTTTGATGCCTCCACAGCAGAATGTTACAAATGTGGCAAGATTGGCCACATAGCCAGTGTGTTAGTCCATGTTTAGAATAGTTAGGTTTGATAAGACAAACCATAGCTATGTATAGATGATAGGTTAAATATTTGGAATTATGTAAGTCTGTTATAGATTGACTAGTCAGCGTATAAACAGATATAGAGTTTTCTATGTAAGTACTAGATAGCTCTGTGACTTCTAAGTTGAGATAGGTTTCTGGAATGAAGACATGAAGATTTGAAGAATCAAGAAGTCAAGAACTCAGCTTGATAACATCAAGACTGAGTGAGTCAGCTCAGCGTCAGAAGTCAGTTCAAGAATTTAAGTAAGTTCTAAATTCTGTTAAAAACTCTCAATATCTACGACATTTAAAGTTTGAGAGAGAGAGAGAAAGAGTTTTCAAGAGTTCTTGTTACCTTATACATAGACAGTTCTGCATAAGTTGCAAAACGTACGTGTGTTCGTCATACTTGATACGCGTGTGTTGCGATAACTTTGTAAGTTCAAAGTTTGAGAGAGAGAGGGGGAGAGAGTTTTCAAGAGTTCTTGTTAATCAGTTTTAACAAGAAGTTTGATCATCAATTAGTTTGTGATACAAGAGTGTTTAGAGAGAGTTGAGTTTATAATCAGTGTGAACATCAAATCATCCTGTTGATTTGATTAGAAAGTGAGATTGTAATCATTTTGTGTGATCATTGAATATACATTTGATTAATTTGATTGATTGTTTTAAAGTGTATTCAACCCCCCCTTCTACACTACATCGGTTGCTTGTTTACCCTCTTTGGGACCAACAACTGGTATCAGAGCAAGTTTCTTCATTAACTGAAGATCAAGATCCCCTGTCAAGAGGTCAAGATGTCTACCAACAAGCAATCAAATCATATTCCAACAATTGCGGCATAAGGGTGTCCTATCTTTGATGGCAATGACTATCCTATGTGGAAGTTCAGAGCCATGCTATATCTGAAGTTAGTGGATCACAAGATGAGTACCGTGATTCAAGATGGCCCAATCATACCCATGATCGCAAACTATTCAATCATGATGATAAGGCACAAAGCATTATAGCAAATGCTTTGACAAACCCTCTTTTGCATACTGTGGCTAGGTGCCAAACTGCAAAAGAGATGTGGGATACTCTCAGTGTCACGTATGAAGGCACTGACCTTGTCAAGCAACATAAGAAGACAAATCTGAGTCGTTCTTATGAGACTTTTGTTGCTAAAGAGAATGAAACTCTTGATGATCTGTTTACCAGATTTCAATGCTTGATAAATGATCTGATCTTGGTAGGTGTCAAGAAAGATGAGAATGAGTTGGTACTCAAGTGCTTGGATGTGTTACCAGAACAATTCAATGATATTACCATTGCACTTCATGCTGGAGGAACCTTAGGAAAATATGATCTCAGATCTATCTATGGTTTTCTTCTAAATCATCAATGGATCATGGAACAGAAGAAAGTGACCCAGCGACAACTGAAAGAGTCTATCAGTAATGCTAGATCTACATTAATTGTAGGAAAGAAGAAGAAGGGATCTAAAAAGTCTCAAGCTGAGACTGACTCTGAATCTGAATCTGAGGAGGTAAGTCCTAACTCAGATTCAGATGATGAAGAGATGGATGCTCTTACTAAACAAATGGCAATGTTAGCAAGAAATTTTAGATAGTTCAGAAGAGGAAGGGGTCAATCTGACAAAAGCAAAAGTGGTAAGTCTACTTTTGATCCTAAGAAAGCTAAGTGCTACAACTGTCAGAAGATAGGACACATAGCTGCTGAGTGCAGAGTTAAGAAGGGAGAATTAGCTTCAGTGGCTAACAAGAATGCATACAGAGCTGATAAATATAAAAAGAAATATGAGAGACTCAAAGCCATTCCAAATGAAAACACCAAAGGTCTTCTTGCTAAGACTTGGGATACTGAATCGTCTACTTTAGATGATGATGAGCCAAATAGGTGTTTGATGGCCATTGAGGATGAAGAGGAACAAGTTGATTATGAGTTAGAAGAAAGTTCATTTGATGAGGATTTAGCAGAAGCAGCTAAGCTGAGTAAGTAAACCAACAACTGGGATCCTGCCTTAATGTATAAGGTAAATAACTTTAGCTCTTACACTTATGAACAAAAATGTTTAATGTTCAACTATTTGTTAAATGACTTCAAAACCTCTCTCACGGTTCAATCTAATTTGAAAACTGAAATTTCAAAATTAAAATATGAACTTAAACACTCTGAAACTCTCATAAATGCTGGTAAAAAGACCCAAAGTGATTATGAGTGTCTGTTTCACATAAACAAACTTCTAAGTGAAGAATTACAAGAAACAAAAGAACAAACTGACAATCTAAGAAAAATCTATGAATCTTGGTGTAAGTCATCAAGGGAAGCAGAAAAATGTACCAACCAGCAAATACAAAATCAAGTAAAAGGAGTGATAGGGGGAGATTATAGTACTACTGCTGATGAAATCAACAAAGAACAAGTCAGTCTCGAAGATAAAAATGTGGAATCGGATGATATACTTCCAAAGACATTTTTAAGGAACAAAGATGGAAAACAGGTCAAAACCAATAAGTTAGTAAGACCAACCCAAAGCCCCCAGGTTATCCACACAAACCATCAAGCTGAATGTTCTAGATCCAACAGAAACTGTAAGTCAGTTTTTAAAAGAATGGATTACAATCCTGTGAGAACAACTGTCTTTGACAGAATAACTCACATCAACTCAAAAAGACATAACTCTTACGTCAAATATGAAAGGATGTCTAAGAATAGGAAGTTGTCTGTAAGTTAGACTTCACCAAATTAGGGTAACCATAAAGCTGACAAAGGTAAGTGCAAAGTCAGAGAAAATCAAGTAAACAAACTGTCTAAAAGGATTGAAAGGTTATCCACATCTTATGACCCTAAAACTGAATCCAAATTTTGTTGGTATCTGCCCACTGACACATGTAGGCCAGCATCACTGCCAATGAAGCACGGGCCTATTGGGTCACACGCCAAATTTTAATCTCGACAGCCTACTATAAGAAGAAAGAGTTAAAATGGTCAAATTCCAGTTGACCTTGGCTTCACGACCGTGAAGGATGCTCCACGGGTCGTGAAGCAGCTCGTGTCCACGACTCCTGTCGTGGGCCGCATGGTTCATGAAACCCTAGGGCTTCACGACCCTACACGGCCCGTGAAGGAGGTCATGAAGGCACGAACCCTCACGATTTTTGCACGGCGCGGCACGACTCGTGGAGGATAAATGGCCGGTCGTGGAGCATTTATTCTTCACGGCCCGTGAGAGCCCGTGAAGAAGTCGTGAAGGCAGAATTCTAAGTGACACTTGTATTTGGTTGGACCATTTTGTTGGTCCAATGATGGTGTGCCACTTAGCTCCGACTCTGGGCTCTTTGAACAGATAGAATTCCTATAAAAGAGATCCTTTTGAGGCATTCTACTCTCTTGGTTAATTCTTGCAATTATACACATTAGAGATATACACAAGTGAGTGTTCTAATTGAGAGAAGCACAAGACCTTGTGTTGGTGATCCTCTAGTGTTGTTCAAGGGCTGTTCCTAAACCAAATCGTCAAGTGTTGGTGGTTTGGTGGCTTGCTAGTACAAGGAGAAAGAAGCTAAGCTTGATGTGGACTTCTTTGGTGCTTGGAGCCTTTTGTTTCAAGAGCTCATCCCAAATTTGAAGTTGTTCCAGAATTTTACCAAAGTCTTCTAGGGTATGGCTTGCTTTCCTTCTTCTCTTTGTGTTTGTTTTGGTTGCATGCATGTTCTTGCAAGTTTTCACCACCATTGGGAAATCATGGGATCGGTTTTGTGTGTCTTGTTTCTTCCGTTGCGTGCTTTGATCCCCATGGATTCCCAACAGTGGTATCAGAGCCATACTTGTAAGATGCATGCACCTTTGTGGCTTGAAAATCCATATTTTTGATTTTGGACATTCTGTCCACAAGGTTTTCACGGGCCGTGGAGCTTGCTTCACGGGTCGTGAAGGCCACACGACCAGTCTCGTGGGGTGGTGGTCATGAAAGGTTTTTAAATCTATTTCACGAGTCGTGGAGCGTACTGCCTTCACGGCCCGTGAGGGCCCGTGAAGAGCAGTAGCTCGTGAAGGCGTCGTGAACTGGGTGTTTTTAGCCTTTTGGAAAAGAAAACTTGATATGGATTTTAGCATTTTATTTTGGTGTTTCCAGAATCATTTTTAGGCTGTTTAGCCTTGTAGATTAAGCCCCATAATATCCTAATTCTTTTATGTGTATGTATTGGGTGGTTTTGGCATAAAATGCACACATGCATACATGTAAATTGTGTATGTATGAATATGGATTTCAAACTGTTTGGAATCCTAATGCATATGTACAAGGTTTATTCTTTTGCCTTTAGTTTTTGAATAAACTTAATTGGGATATTGTTTTGTGCATGGTTTGGTGTGGCACACCATTCTTTGTGGTTGTTTCGTTTTCGTGAGCACCGGTTTAAGCCTAGAACTTTGTGTGGTTGTTTGGTTGCTTTATTTGTTGTTCATTCATTTGGTGGTTTGTACCACATTTGGTTTGTAATAATTTATTTAATCCGGTTTGTAATAATTTATTTATTTGTGGCTTGCAAGCCAAAGTATTTATTCTTTGTAATTGTATATTAGCTTAGAATAGATTGTGTGGCTTGCATGCCATTTCTGTTTAAATTATGTATGTAATGAGAAGAGAAGACCGGAGGCACCAACGGGAGTCTTGGGAGACGTCTTGGCTACCTCGGATCCGGAAGCGCGGGATCGAGTGGGAGCACGCCACGAAGTCTTGGATTGTTTGTCCTTAGTAGACTTAGTTCCTCGGTTGGCTCACCGGGGAACACTTAGGTTGGCTCAAATCGGTTTTGTATGCGTGGTTGTGTAGTTTTATTTATTTGTTTGTTCTTGCATGGTTGTAGGATCTTCGCATGCTAGAAAATCTTTTGAAAATAATAAAACTATATAGTTTTTCCTTAATTGGTTAACAAACCCCGCTCGCTCACATGATTAACAAACGAATATAAAGTGTTTATGCTCAATTGGTGAAAAATGCGTTTTGTCACTTATTTGTTAATCAAAACGAAAAGAGGTTTTTAACCGGAAAAACAAAAGTCCCGTTTTTCTCAAAAACGTAAATCACACGCCATCCAAAAGATGACACCACCCGAATCTAATGAAGCGACAATTGTCGAGCTTAGCACAAGTTGTTCCATGTGGACTTGTGTGGAAGGTGCGTGTGGCGTCTTGAAATCTTTGGTTATCGAGCTTAGCACGAGCCAATTATTGTCAAGGGCGTCATCGTGTATCTTGTTGGATGATTTGCAATTCCAATTTAATACGCCTTGATAATTGTCGTGCCTATACCGAGTTATCAAAGCGGCTTATTGAGGAATCGGTGTGGGAAGGGATCAAACATGCCAAACCGGTGCTATGAGTACCAATGGATCCCGCAAGTACCTAAGAGTTGTAATCACGGATTGCAATTGGTAATGCGTTTACCGGCCTAAATACCTTCACGAAGTGATCCGCGGTGAACCCGTCATGTAGTGAAGTTATGTTGGGTTCTTAGCCCTTGTTAAATTTAAGTGTTAAACTATTGGGTAATTATTTAACAAGGATTAAAATATGTCGAACTAACCTTTTGTGTGCTTTGCCTTCTTTTAGATGGCATCTACAAGCAACACCGCGACACACATTTCACTCCGTCCATTTTTGGAAAAAGAGAAACTCGTAGGCATAAAATTTATGGATTGGCTTAGGCAATTGAGAATTGTCTTACGCCATGAAAGTAAGTTGTACGTCCTAGAGGAACCTCTTCCAGAGGCTCCTGCTACCACCGCTACGCGAGGCATTAGGGATGCTTATGAGAAGCGCCTTAAAGACACTAATGAGGTGACTTGCCTCATGTTCACGACCATGAGTTCTGAATTGCAAAGGCAATTCGAGGACGTTGGTGCGTTTGACATGATCACGCAGCTAAAGGAAATGTTCCAGCAGCAAGCGAGGCAAGAACTCTACGAGTGTGTCAAGGCCTTTGTAGGGTGTCGGATGCAGGAGGGCGGGAACGTGAGCTCCCACGTGCTTCGTATGAAGCAATACGTGGACCAGCTCGAGAGGTTGGGCTTTCCTATGGGGAATGAGTTGGCTACGGAGATAATCCTCCAATCTTTGCCTCAAGCATATGGTCCGTTCATTGTGAACTACCATATGCATAATATGGATAAGTCCTTGATGGAGTTGCACGGCATGTTGAAGACCGCCGAGTCTAACATGGCCAAGGCAAAGCCATCGACCTCCGCACCCGTCCTAGCCATCCATGAGGGTGGTGCTAAGAGGAAGCGGCCCGCTTCAAACTCCAAGGGCAAGGGAAAGGGAAAGGCGAAGGTGGCAACACCCAAGCCCAAGCCATTCCCGGCGCCGGAGCCGAAGGGGAAGGAACCCGCTCCTATAGCCCCCTCACCGGAAAAGGCCACCTGCTTCTTCTGCGGGGAGAAGGGACACTACCGGCGTAGTTACCCCAAGTACACGGAGGAGCTCAAGAGGCTTCGCGCCAAGGGACAAGGCGCCTCCGGTACGTATATGATTGAACTCCATAACACTTCTACTTCTAACGCTTGGGTCGTGGACACCGGGTGTGGTACTCACATAGTTAATAATGTGCAGGTACTAAGAAGTAGGGACTTGGTTGATAGGGAGCTAGATCTCATCATGGGAAACAAGGTGGTTGTCCCGGTTGAGAAGATAGGGAGCGCGGACCTCGCCTTTCCATCCGGCTTATCTATTACTTTATTAAATGTATCTTATTCGCCCTGCGTGGCAAGAAACATTTTATCATTTTTTGCACTTGTTGACGATGGATTTGACTTTAATTTTTCTAATGGAATTATTTCATGCTTTAAAAATGATTTATTTTATTTTAAAGCACATCCATGTCGTGGCATATATGAGACAAGCGTATGCTTGCAAAGTAATAGATCAATCATGAATGTTGGTTCTAAATCCAAATGTGATTTGGATAAGTTATCTTTATGGCATGGTCATTTGGGCCACATAAACAAGAAACGTATCGCCAAGCTCCAAGCGGATGGGATCTTGGAATCATTTGACCATGGGTCGGATGATGTATGCGAATCTTGCTTATTGGTCAAAATGACCAAAGCACCCTTCACCGGCGTTTGTGAGAGGGGCAAAGACTTGTTGGATATCGTTCACACGGATGTGTGTGGTCCGTTCAAGCATGTCACTAGGGATAACTCAAGGTACTTCGTAACCTTTACCGATGATTTTAGTAGGTATGGGTATGTCTACTTAGAGAGACAAAAGTCGGAAACCTTTGAGGTTTTCAAGACTTTCAAAAACGAAGTTGAGAACCAATTGGGTAAACGAATTAAGATGCTCAGATCGGATCGTGGTGGTGAGTATCTAAGTTCGGAATTCCGTGACTATCTAAAAGATTGAGGAATTGTTTCGCAATTGACACCTGTCACACCCCGCTAAAGCGGAAACACGAGGTGTCACAACAAAAGATATCATCGCACAAGGTAAATAGATAATAACCATTAGATTAAATTAACAAAATAAGTAGTTCGGATGAAACATAAATAAAGGTTACATAACCGAATAATATTTAAAGGACATTGTCTTGTACGATGCGTAAATGAAATAGATAATGTTTATATAAAATGTGACGATGAAGATGAAGATGCCACACATCATGTTTGCAAGCATAAGGTACCTAACGGCGGTCACCTGAAAGCACGGGTAAAAGAAAAGGGTCAACTACTAGAGTTGGTGAGTTCATAGGTTTTTAATGTATGCACAAAAGATCTTTTAAATGAGAAAAGTTTAAATAATTGATGGAAGTTTTTGGATAAAAATCCAAGTATGAAATAATGATAGAAGATGTATTATATTGCCCAATACGTTGCACATGGTAGTAATAGACTATGATGATTATTGCTTGAGCCATTATCCAACCTAGCCGACAACCAATTGCCCATGATAAACCTAACGCCTATATTAAATGACGTTAGTAGTGGTAAAGTACATCTATAGTTCGTCAACCATAAATGGGAGACGTCGGAATCTCCAAATAGCGCTACTTACAAATACCATCGGCTCACTAGCGGAGTTAAGGAATAATGTCCAACGAAAGGGCCTTACAACGATCACCCAAGCACATCAAAGAATAGTACCATAAGTGCTCAAAATAATATTTGAAATAAATAAGAAGATAGGCAATAAACTTTTCATAAAATATATACACATGCTTTCACCCCAAAATAATATGAAATACGGTAAAAAGGGGGCTATGATACTCACTCGGTATGCAAAGGTGTTTTCTTGTGAGGATTTCTTGTTCCTACCGAAGCTCCTTTCCTAATATAAAAGGTATGTAGCTCTATTAGACTTATTTTATTTATTATTTTGTATTATTTATTTGTGGTTAACTTATTTATTTAAATAGTTAAAGGTTGTCTCTATTTTTCCATGAATCATAAGTGTTCACTGAAATTTTCAGTTCTTTGAGTTGAACTTTAAAAATTAAAAACTATAATTTAGGAGTCATATTAAGGCTTGATATTTTAATATAATCTTACTACATGTTTCTAGAATGTCCAGTAAAAATATAGGAATTTATAATCCATGTTTAGTATTTTTAATAATTAAAAGTGTATAGGATGTCCACTGATCAGTGTCTGGATGACATGTTGTTACTAAAACGTCTGTTTAGGGCTCAAGAATGAGTTAGTTACACGCGTTTAAAGTGTACCCTTCTAAATCTGCTAGACTTCCAGATTCGACATATGGGTCTTTTTAAATATGTTTGAAGGAACAAACGTTCATGAAAATTAGTGAATCCAGGTTTAAATGAAAGGTAACACTTTAAACTAAGATTAGCAAAAAGAATCAACTGATTTTGATACCTAGAACTCCAGATATAACAAAAACAAGTAGGGAGTTCTAACATCAGATTCTGCCAGATTAGTGATTCTTTTTGCTTATGGGTCATAACTTTAATAGAACATGTTTATATTCATGAATAATCATATTGTATGAGTATAAGCTTTGATAATCCATGTGTTCTTACAACAATGGTAGGATGATACACATTTTATGTGTTCCTTACAAGATTTGTTAAGATGAAACACATGCATGATCAAAGTCTTATTTTCTTGATTTTTAGTTGATTAAGTTCCATACAACAACGGTAGGATGATGCACATTTCTTGTGGCAGTTTTAGCTTGTAGGCTACCGGTCCGATCCTTTCGATTATCTCGAACGGCCCAACATACCTGGGACTTAACTTGTTCTTTTTACCAAAACGGACTATCCCTTTCCAAGGTGATATCTTTAGTAGAACTTTATCGCCAACTTGAAACTCTAGGGGTTTCCTGCGATTGTCGGCGTAGCTCTTTTGTCGGTCCCTAGCGGTTTTGAGCCTTTCCCTGATAATCTTTATCTTATCAGTGGTTTTCTGTATGACGTCTGGTCTGGACAATTGTCGGTCTCTGATTTCCAACCAGCTGAGCGGGGATCTACATTTGCGTCCGTACAATGCTTCATAAGGTGCACACTGGATACTGGTGTGATAACTATTATTGTATGAAAATTCAACCAGTGGCAAATGCGAGTCCCAGCTCCCACCAAAACCTAACACACAAGCACGTAACATATCTTTTAGTGTTTGAATAGTCCTTTCCGATTGTCCGTCTGTTTGGGGGTGGTAAGAGGTGCTTAAATTGACTCGCGTTCCCAATGCTTTCTGAAGTGATTGCCAAAATCGGGAAGTGAAGCGACTATCCCTATCCGAGATGATAGAGATGGGCACTCCATGACGCATGACGATCTCATTGATGTAGATTCGTGCCAACTTTTCCATCTTGTAATCTTCACGAATTGGTAGGAAATGTGCTGACTTTGTAAGCCGGTCTACTACTACCCAGATGGAATCGTACCCTTGCGGATCGGGGTAACTTAGTCACAAAATCCATAGTTATCTGTTCCCATTTCCATTCCGGGATTTCGGGTTGCTGCAGTAATCCAGAGGGTTTCTTGTGTTCTGCCTTAATCCTTGCACAAGTCAAACATTTCCCCACGTATAAGGCGACATCCTTCTTCATTCCGGGCCACCAATAGTATCCTTCAAATCCTTGTACATTTTATCGGCTCCGGGATGAATAGAATACTTAGACTTATGTGCCTCATCCAATATCGTTAACCTTATGTTATCTACCTTGGGTATCCAAACCTTCTTTTCGAAGTAACGTACTCCATCAGTTCCAATCTCAAACCTGTGCTCCAAATGACGAAGGGTTTCCTCTTTTAGATTTTCTGCTTTTAATGCTTGCTCCTGAGCTTCAAGGATCCTTCCTTTCAGACTTGTTTGCACTACAGCTCCTAATGCTCGTACTCTCGTTGGTTTTACTCTTTCCTTCCTACTCAACGCGTCGGCTACCACATTGGCCTTGCCTGGGTGATATTTGATTTCGCAATCATAATCATTGAGTAGTTCTACCCGTCTCCTTTGACTCATATTGAGCATCTTTTGATCAAAAATATGCTGGAGACTCTTATGGTCAGTGTAGACGGTACACTTGGTGCTATATAAGTAGTGTCTCCATATTTTGAGTGCAAACACTACCGCTCCTAGCTCCAAATCATGAGTAGTGTAGTTTTTCTCATGAACCTTCAATTGTCTCGAAGCGTAGGCGATAACTTTGTCTTTTTGCATTAAAACACATCCCAACCCTTGGTGTGATGCGTCACAATAGACCACAAAGTTTTCTGATCCAGTTGGCAATGCCAAGATAGGTGCGTTGCATAGCTTCTGCTTTAAGGTTTGAAAGGCTTCTTCTTGCTTATCTCCCCAAATGAATTTCTTATCCTTCTGAGTCAAAGTCGTTAATGGTTGAGCCACGCGTGAAAAGTTTTCGATGAATCGCCTATAATATCCTGCCAGACCCAGAAATTGTCGAATCTCGGTTGGCGTCTTTGGTGCTTCCCACTTTTTGATTGCTTCGATCTTTGCTGGATCGACATGAATTCCATTTGAATTAACTACATGACCAAGGAAGTGTACTTCTCGGATCCAAAATTCACACTTAGAGAATTTGGCATACAACTTCTGGTCCTTGAGTAGTGTTAAGATTAATTTCAAATGCTGCTCATGATCTTCCTTGCTTCGCGAATAGATGAGAATGTCGTCTATGAACACTATAGCAAACTTATCTAAATATGGTCTACAGACCCTATTCATTAAGTCCATAAATACTGCTGGAGCGTTAGTCAACCCAAAAGGCATAACTAAGAACTCATAATGTCCATAGCGGGTTCTAAAGGCGGTCTTGGGGACGTCTTCTTCGCGAACTCTCAATTGGTGATACCCCGAGCGAAGATCGATTTTTGAAAAATATTTGGCGCCTTCAAGTTGGTCGAACAGATCATCGATTCGAGGGAGAGGGTATCGGTTCTTGATTGTTAACTTGTTGAGTTCCCGATAGTCGATACACATTCGTAGCGACCCGTCCTTCTTTTTGACGAAAAGAACTAGGGCTCCCCAAGGGGATGAACTTGGTTGAATGAAACCTTTGTCGAGTAATTCTTGTAGTTGTGCCGATAGCTCTTGCATTTCTGATGGGGCGAGTCGATATGGTGCTTTTGCCACTGGAGCCGCTCTAGGGACTAGATCGATATGGAATTCGACTTGCCGATTCGGGGGTAAACCGGGCAAATCTTCCGGAAATACTTCAAGAAAGTTTCGCACGGCGGGAATTTCTTGAATGTTTTTCTCACAGGTTTTCTTATTGATTATATGTGCTAGGAATGCCTCGTTTCCTTTCCTTAAGCAATTTCTCATCTTGATGGATGAGATTATCTTGAAATTCCTTCTGGATTTTTCTCCATACACCTTAAGTGTCTCACCATTAGGCGTCGGAATTCGGACGATCTTTTCGAAGCAACAGATTTCCGCTCGATGGCTAGAAAGCCAATCCATCCCAACAACTATGTCGAAACTTCCCATTTCAAGTGGGATTAAATCTATGGTATATGTTTTATCGGCTAAGCCCAAGGTACAACCAGGGATTATGTCCTTAACGCTAGTTTTCTGACCGTTAGCAAATTCAATGATGTAAGGCTCTTTCATTTCTATGGTTTTTAGGTTTATCCTTAACTTAAATCTTAATGATATGAAGCTTTTATCGGCCCCTGAATCAAATAGTACTGATGCGTAATAACCGTTTAGAGGAAACGTACCTGTAACGACATCGGGGTTTTGTCTAGCTTCATTTGATCCAATCTCAAACACCCTGCCTCGTGCTTGATTTCCTTGGTTACCTTGGCTTGCAGGACGTGTTTGATTATAATTAGACCCTTGAGTTGGCCGCGAGCAAACGGTGCCATGGTGCTCCAGACTTCCGCATTTAAAGCATGGCTTTACTCGGCAAGTTTTGCTGAGGTGTCCTAGCCGCTTACACCTAAAGCACACCATGCACTTCCCTTCGTGGTGTTTGTGGCACTTGTCACATTTGGGGTAGGATCTCCATCCTTTATCGGCCGCTTGCGCCTGAGCTCCGAAGTTTCTAGCCCTTTTTTGAGTCCTCGCAGCTTCTCCACCGGATGGCTTCCTCGGCATCTCCTCAAGCTTCCTCTTACCCTTGTCCTTGTTGCTCCCAAGCGATCCCGATCGGATGGCATTGTGGGTAAGTCTTGTAGCTAGATTTACCGCACTTTGGATGGTGGTGGGGTTTGCAGCCGTGACATTTGCCCGGATCTCAGGGGCTAGACCCCAAATGTATCTATCGATACGATTTTCTTCCGGGGTCACCAAGTGCGGCACCAGCTTGGCCAAATCATGAAATCGGGTGGTGTAGGAGTTGATGTCATCCCCGATCATTTTATGATTCCACAGCTCGGCTTCTAGCTTTTGAATTTCACTCTTCGAGCAAAATTCGTCCCTTAATAGCCTGAGGAATGCATCCTAGGTGAGTTGGTGCGCGGCATTTCTTCCAAGCGTTTGCACTTGGATATTCCACCACGATAAGGCTCGCCCTTGCAGAAGACATGCTGCAAACTCCACCTTGTTTTCTTCCGTACATTTACTGATGCTAAGGACTGATTCCATGCTTTCAATCCAGTTTAGTAGACCCACACCTCCTTCCGTTCCAAAGAATTCTTTAGGGTTGCAAGCCCTAAAGGTTTTGTAGTTGCAATCTTGAGTTGGGGTTGGTACTCCTTGGTTTGTTTGAAGCCCAGCAGCAACTTGGCTCACTATGTTGGGTAATGTTGCAATCACTTGTTCCATGACAAGTTGATCTAACTCGGGGTTTGCTCTTCGTGGAGGCATCGTTCTAGAGCATAATCACACGACGATTTTTAGTCACTCAATCTAATCGGTTTTATCATACTACTCTATGTGTAACATGTGTAATTCATTCATGGCATTAAATATGACTTAATAGTACGAGATTTAATTAAATAATCAATTATTCACTTGGCACAAAATAGTTACCAAAATCGGCTCTTTAAAAGATGCCATATATATTAATAAGGAGTTAATAGTAGCCATACAATCATACATCCTTCAAACCAACATAGGATATTTTAGTTCATAATCAACAAAAGAGAAGGACATTAAAACACAAAGTAGATCCACTCCAACCCATCTAGCGCCCAATTCCAATGTAAGCTAGCCCCACTAACATCATCAACACAACCCCTAAAACTAGGCATGTATGCACTAGCCTAATTAGTCTTCGGGATTCTTGAGCCGCCTCTAAGGCTTGCCTTGCGTGATGGTGGATAAGGTCCGCCATGTCTAAGCACGAACTAACCCTGTAGGTTTGGTAATCTAACATGCCTCTTATGTTATATAGCTCCAGAGACATGTGGTGGAATCTTCTCTTTTCTTCGTCGGTCATCCCGGATGAAGGTATCATTGGGATTCCCGTGAGGGCTCTTACTGGCTCGTTCACCTACCGGGAAGTTTCTCCCATGGTAGGCTGGGGTGGTGCTACGGTTGCTCGTACTGGAATGGCTACCCTCTTTCGGGCAGTTTGTCTAACCCGAGGCCCGGTTGTTCCGGGGTTTGGGTTTTGGTTTGGTTGAGAGGAGGGGATGTCAAAGATCCTTACGGGTCTACGTAGGGGTTCTTAGAATCCTTCAGGCAGCTGGTATTGTGGGGATTGGTTACTATCGGTGGAAGATCTTTGGCTGTTCTCGGTAGGTTCACTTTCGCTTGACATGATCTGCAAGGTTTGAATAGACTTATTTACTAAATTCATAACTTAAATTGTCTATATATGAATGTTATGCTCATGCACACACACAATGATCATGATCTAGAAAGAAAGTAAATAAAATTTTGTCTCTAAGTATATTTTTATTATAACTAACCTAAGTGCCATATCGTACATAGCTAAATTAGACATAGGTGATCAAGCTTTGTCTAATTGAGGTATAACAATGTGGTACTCAGCTTAATTATATTATCAATACACTTGATGCATTTTAAACAAATTATTTGGAAAAATTATTTTTATAAACCTTTGGTCATAGTTGTTGTTTTCCCCCATAAGAAAAACAACATTCTCTATAACTTTAGGCTCTGATACCAAATCTGTCACACCCCGCTAAAGCGGAAACACGAGGTGTCACAGAACAAGATATCATCGCACAAGGTAAATAGATAATAACCATTAGATTAAATTAACAAAATAAGTAGTTCGGATGAAACATAAATAAAGGTTACATAACCGAATAATATTTAAAGGACATTGTCTTGTACGATGCGTAAATGAAATAGATAATGTTTATATAAAATGTGACGATGAAGATGAAGATGCCACACATCATGTTTGCAAGCATAAGGTACCTAACGGCGGTCACCTGAAAGCACGGGTAAAAGAAAAGGGTCAACTACTAGAGTTGGTGAGTTCATAGGTTTTTAATGTATGCACAAAAGATCTTTTAAATGAGAAAAGTTTAAATAATTGATGGAAGTTTTTGGATAAAAATCCAAGTATGAAATAATGATAGAAGATGTATTATATTGCCCAATACGTTGCACATGGTAGTAATAGACTATGATGATTATTGCTTGAGCCATTATCCAACCTAGCCGACAACCAATTGCCCATGATAAACCTAACGCCTATATTAAATGACGTTAGTAGTGGTAAAGTACATCTATAGTTCGTCAACCATAAATGGGAGACGTCGGAATCTCCAAATAGCGCTACTTACAAATACCATCGGCTCACTAGCGGAGTTAGGGAATAATGTCCAACGAAAGGTCCTTACAACGATCACCCAAGCACATCAAAGAATAATACCATAAGTGCTCAAAATAATATTTGAAATAAATAAGAAGATAGGCAATAAACTTTTCATGAAACGTATACACATGCTTTCACCCCAAAATAATATGAAATACGGTAAAAAGGGGCTATGATACTCACTCGGTATGCAAAGGTGTTTACTCGTAAAGATTTCTTGTTCCTACCGAAGCTCCTTTCCTAATATAAGAGGTATGTAGCTCTATTAGACTTATTTTATTTATTATTTTATATTATTTATTTGTTGTTAACTTATTTATTTAAATAGTTAAAGGTTGTCTCTATTTTTTCATAAATCATAAGTGTTCACTGGAATTTTCAGCTCTTTAAGTTGAACTTTAAAAATTAAAAACTGTAATTTAGGAGTCATATTAAGGCTTGATATTTTAATATAATCTTAATACATGTTTCTAGAATGTCCAGTAAAAATATAGGAATTCATAATCCATGTTTAGTATTTTTAATAATTAAAAGTGTATAGGATGTCCACTGATCAGTGTCTGGATGACATGTTGTTACTAAAACATCTGTTTAGGGCTCATACGACCTCGTTTTTACATGATTCAAACTGGGAAATAACCACGATTCAAAGATTAAACTTATAAAAAAAACTAGACATATTTTGACCCAAGAATGAGTAAGTTGAACGCATTTAAAGTGTACCTTTTTAAATCTGCCAGATTTCCAGATTCAACACATGTGTCTTTTTAAATATGTTTGAAGGATGAAACATTCATGAAAATTAGTGAATCCAGGTTTAAATGAAAGGTAACACTTTAAACTAAGATTAGCAAAAATAATCAACTGATTTTGATACCTAGAACTCCAGATATAACAAAAACAAGTGGGGAGTTCTAGCATCAGAATCTGCCAGAATGTTATTCATTTTGCTTATGGGTCATAACTTTAATATGGCATGTTTATATTCATGATTAATCATATTGTATGAGTATAAGCTTTGATAATCCATGTGTTCTTACAACAATGGTAGGATGATACACATTTTATGTGTTCCTTACAACATTCGTTGAGATTAAACACGTGCATGATCAAAGTCTTATTTTCTTGATTTTTAGTTGATTAAGTTCCATACAACAATGGTAGGATGATGCACATTTCATGTGCTCCTTACAACATTGGTAGGATGTTTATATTTACATGATTATAGATATATATAAAGGAAATAAGATGACCAACAAAGAAAATAAATAAAAGAAAGAAGAAAGAAGAAAAGAAGAAAGGTAGAAGAGTAGAGATGTGTGTTTTATGATCATCTTACCAACTCTTTTCTTTGATTTTGTGTTTGATCTTCAAGAGATGATCAAGACTTGGATGTTCTTGGGAGATTTTTGTTGGTGAAAGAAGAAGAGAGAAAAGAGAAGAGATGGAGTGTGGTGGTGAAGGAAATGATGAAGAGTAGTAGGGGGCTTATATAGAGCATGGGGGAGATCAAGTGGTGGTTCTTGGGAAGAGAAGGAGGCAAGAGAAATTGAGGGGGGGGGGGGGGTAGGGTGGCCGGCCTCATGGGGGGGGATTTTTTTTTTTTTGAATAATTAAGTGTAATTTGTTTAAATGAATTTTGTATAATTGTTGATTTTGTTTAAATCTTTTAATTACAAAGTTTTTATTACTTTTATGAGTTTATTTTTATATGTTTTATATTTTAACTTATTTATATTTATTATAATTTATTTAATTATTTTAATTGATATTATTTTTATTATTGTACCTGATTTGTAATTTTTGACTCGTAATAATTCGATTTTTCGAGCTCCGGAAGGTTCTAACCATATAGGCAGGATTTCTACGAAATCTAATATTATTATGGATGTATTTAAGTCATAAATACTATTTTTAGTCATACTAGGCTTAAAATTTGGATTTCTAATGGCTAACCTGGGAAATTTGTTGCCGAATGTCACAGTCTCCCCTGATTAAAAGAATTTCGTCCCGAAATTAATCGTTGACGTCTTGGACTTGCTTTTTGGCCAAGAGGTGTGGATATTTGAGTTTCATATAATCCTCTCACTCCCAAGTGTATTCAGGTCCGTGCCTTGAGTTCCAACGAATTTTTAAGATGGGGATCTTGCTTCTCCTTAGTCTTTTGACCTCCCGGTCAAGGATTTCGATTGGTTCTTCTACAAAGTGCAACCGGTCATCAACTTGCACATCTTTTAAGGGTAGGACTAAGGTTTCCTCTGTTTGGCATTTCTTTAAATTCGACACATGGAACGTGTCATGGATGGCGCTCAGTTCTTGTGGCAGTTTTAGCTTGTAGGCTACCGGTCCGATCCTTTCGATTATCTCGAACGGCCCAACATGCCTGGGACTTAACTTGTTCTTTTTACCAAAACGCACTATCCCTTTCCAAGGTGATATCTTTTGTAGGACTTTATCGCCAACTTGAAACTCTAGGGGTTTCCTGCGATTGTCGGCGTAGCTCTTTTGTCGGTCCCTAGCGGTTTTGAGCCTTTCCCTGATAATCTTTATCTTATCAGTGGTTTCCTGTACGACGTCTGGTCTGGACAATTGTCGGTCTCCGATTTCTAACCAGCTGAGCGGGGATCTACATTTGCATCCGTACAATGCTTCATAGGGTGCACACTGGATACTGGTGTGATAACTATTATTGTATGAAAATTCAACCAGTGGCAAATGCGAGTCCCAGCTCCCACCAAAATCTAACACACAAGCACGTAACATATCTTCCAGCGTTTGAATAGTCCTTTCCGATTGTCCGTTTGTTTGGGGGTGGTATAAGGTGCTTAGATTGACTCACGTTCCCAATGCTTTCTAAAGTGATTGCCAAAATCGGGAAGTGAAGCGACTATCCCTATCCGAGATGATAGAGATCGGCACTCCATGACGCATGACGATCTCATTGATGTAGATTCGTGCCAGCTTTTCCATCTTGTAATCTTCACGAATAGGTAGGAAATGTGCTGACTTTGTAAGCCGGTCTACTACTACCCAGATGGAATCATACCCTTTTGCGGATCGGGGTAACTTAGTCACAAAATCCATAGTTATCTGTTCCCATTTCCATTCCGGGATTTCGGGTTGCAGCAGTAATCCAGAGGGTTTCTGGTGTTCTGCCTTAATCCTTGCACAAGTCAAACATTTCCCCACGTATAGGGAGACATCCTTCTTCATTCCGGGCCACCAATAGTATTCCTTCAAATCCTTGTACATTTTATCGGCTCCGGGATAAATAGAATAATTAGACTTATGTGCCTCATCCAATATCGTTAACCTTATGTTATTTACCTTGGGTATCCAAACCTTCTTTTCGAAGTAACGTACTCCATCAGTTCCAATCTCGAACCTGTGCTCCAAATGACGGAGGGTTTCCTCTTTTAGATTTTCTGCTTTTAATGCTTGCTCCTGAGCTTCAAGGATCCTTCCTTTCAGACTTGTTTGCACAACAGCTCCTAATGCTCGTACTCTTGTTGGTTTTACTCTTTCCTTCCTACTCAACGCGTCGGCTACCACATTGGCCTTGCCTGGGTGATATTTGATTTCGCAATCATAATTATTGAGTAGTTCTACCCATCGCCTTTGTCTCATATTGAGCATCTTTTGATCAAAAATATGCTGGAGACTCTTATGGTCAGTGTAGACGGTACACTTGGTGCCATATAAGTAGTGTCTCCATATTTTGAGTGCAAACACTACCGCTCCTAGCTCCAAATCATGAGTAGTGTAGTTTTTCTCATGAACCTTCAATTGTCTCGAAGCGTAGGCGATAACTTTGTCTTTTTGCATTAAAACACATCCCAACCCTTGGTGTGATGCGTCGCAATAGACCACAAAGTTTTCTGATCCAGTTGGCAATGCCAAGATAGGTGCGTTGCATAGCTTCTGCTTTAAGGTTTGAAAGGCTTCTTCTTGCTTATCTCCCCAAATGAATTTCTTATCCTTCTGAGTCAAAGTCGTTAATGGTTGAGGCATGCGTGAAAAGTTTTCGATGAATCGCCTATAATATCCTGCCAGACCCAGAAATTGTCGAATCTCAGTTGGCGTCTTTGGTGCTTCCCACTTTTTGATTGCTTCGATCTTTGCTGGATCGACATGAATTCCATTTGAATTAACTACATGACCAAGGAAGTGTATTTCTCGGATCCAAAATTCACACTTAGAGAATTTGGCATACAACTTCTGGTCGTTGAGTAGTGTTAAGATTAATTTCCAATGCTGCTCATGATCTTCCTTGCTTCGCGAATAGATGAGGATGTCGTCTATGAACACTATAGCAAACTTATCTAAATATGGTCTACAGACCCTATTCATTAAGTCCATAAATACTTCTGGAGCGTTAGTCAACCCAAAAGGCATAACTAAGAACTCATAATGTCCATAGCGGGTTCTAAAGGCGGTCTTGGGGACGTCTTTTTCGCGAACTCTCAATTGGTGATATCCCGAGCAAAGATCGATTTTTGAAAAATATTTGGCGCCTTCAAGTTGGTCGAACAGATCATCGATTCGAGGGAGAGGGTATCGGTTCTTGATTGTTAACTTGTTGAGTTCCCGATAGTCGATACACATTCGTAGCGACCCGTCCTTCTTTTTGACGAAAAGAACTGGGGCTCCCCAAGGGGATGAACTTGGTTGAATGAAACCTTTGTCGAGTAATTCTTGTAGTTGTGCCGATAGCTCTTGCATTTCTGATGGGGCGAGTCGATATGGTGCTTTTGCCACGGGAGCCGCTCCAGGGACTAGATCAATATGGAATTCGACTTGCCGATTCGGGGGTAATCCTGGCAAATCTTCCGGAAATACTTCAAGAAAGTTTCGCACGACGGGAATTTCTTGAATGTTTTTCTCACAGGTTTTCTTATTGATTATATGTGCTAGGAATGCCTCGTTTCCTTTCCTTAAGCATTTTCTCATCTTGATGGATGAGATTATCTTGAAATTCCTTCCGGATTTTTCTCCATACACCTTAAGTGTCTCACCATCAGGCGTCGGAATTCGGACGATCTTTTCGAAGCAACTGATTTCCGCTCGATGGCTAGAAAGCCAATCCATCCCAACAACTATGTCGAAACTTCCCATTTCAAGTGTGATTAAATCTATGGCATATGTTTTATCGGCTAAGCCCAAGGTACAACCAGGGATTATATCCTTAACGCTAGTTTTCTGACCGTTAGCAAATTCAATGGTGTAAGGCTCTTTCATTTCTATGGTTTTTAGGTTTAGCCTTAACTTAAATCTTAATGATATGAAGCTTTTATCGGCCCCTGAATCAAATAGTACTGATGCGTAATAACCGTTTAGAGGAAACGTACCTGTAACGACATCGGGGTTTTGTCTAGCTTCATTTGCTCCAATCTCAAACACCCTGCCTCGTGCTTGATTTCCTTGGTTACTTTGGCTTGCAGGACGTGCTTGATTATAATTAGCCCCTTGAGTTGGCCGCGAGTAGACGGTGCCATGGTGCTCCAGACTTCCGCATTTAAAGCATGGCTTTACTCGGCAAGTTTTGCTGAGGTGTCCTAGCCGCTTACACCTAAAGCACACCATGCACTTCCCTTCGTGGTGTTTGTGGCACTTGTCACATTTGGGGTAGGATCTCCATCCTTTATCGGCTGCTTGCGCCTGAGCTCCGAAGTTTCTAGCCCTTTTTTGAGTCCAAGCAGCTTCTCCACCGGATGGCTTCCTCGACACCTCCTCAAGCTTCCTCTTACCCTTGTCCTTGTTGCTCCCAAGCGATCCCAATCGGATGGCATTGTGGGTAAGTCTTGTAGCTAGATTTACCGCACTTTGGATGGTGTTGGGGTTTGCAGCCGTGAAATTTGCCCGGATCTCAGGGGCTAGACCCCAAATGTATCTATCGATACGGTTTTCTTCCGGGGTCACCAAGTGCGGCACTAGCTTGGCCAAATCATGAAATCGGGTGGTGTAGGAGTTGATGTCGTCCCCGATCATTTCATGATTCCACAGCTCGGCTTCTAGCTTTTGAATTTCACTCTTCGAGCAAAATTCGTCCCTTAATAGCCTTAGGAATGCATCCCAGGTGAGTTGGTGCGCGGCATTTCTTCCAAGCGTTTGCACTTGGATATTCCACCACGATAGGGCTCGCACTTGCAGAAGACATGCTGCAAACTCCACCTTGTTTGCTTCCGTACATTTACTGATGCTAAGGACTGATTCCATGCTTTCAATCCAGTTTAGTAGACCCACACCTCCTTCCGTTCCAAAGAATTCTTTAGGGTTGCAGGCCCTAAAGGTTTTGTAGTTGCAATCTTGGGTTGGGGTTGGTGCTCCTTGGTTTGTTTGAAGCCCAACAGCAACTTGGCTAACTATGTTGGGTAATGTTGCAATCACTTGTTCCATGACAAGTTAATCTAACTCGGGGTTTGCTCTTCGTGGAGGCATCGTTCTAGAGCATAATCACATGACGATTTTTAGTCACCCATTCTAATCAGTTTTATCATACTACTCTATGTGTAACGTGTGTAATTCATTCATGGCATTAAATATGACTTAATAGTACGAGATTTAATTAAATAATCAATCATTCACTTGGCACAAAATAATTACCAAAATCGGCTCTTTAAAAGATGCCATATATATTAATAGGGAGTTAATAGTAGCCATACAATCATACATCCTTCAAACCAACATAGGATATTTTAGTTCATAATCAACAAAAGAAAAAGACATTAAAACTCATAGTAGATCAACTCCAACCCATCTAGCGCCCAATTCTAATGTAAGCTAGCCCCACTAACAACATCAACACAACCCCTAAAACTAGGCATGTATGCACTAGCCTAATTAGTCTTCGGGCTTCTTGAGCCGCCTCTAAGGCTTGCATTGCATGATGGTGGTTAAGGTCCGCCATGTCTAAGCACGAACTAACCCTGTAGGTTTGGTAATCTAACATGCCTCTCATGTTATATAGCTCCAGAGACATGTGGTGGAATCTCCTCTTTTCCTCGTCGGTCATCCCGGATGAAGGTATCATCGGGATTCCCATGAGGGCTCTTACTGGCTCGTTCACCTGCCGGGAAGTTTCTCCCATGGTAGGCTGGGGTGGTGCTACGGTTGCTCGTATTGGAAGGGCCACCCTCTTTCGGGCAGTTTGTCTAACCCGAGGCCCGGTTGTTCCGGGGTTTGGGTTTTGGTTTGGTTGAGAGGAGGGAATGTCAAAGATCCTTACAGGTCTACGTAGGGTTCTAAGAACCCTTCAGGCAGCTGGTATTGTGGGGATTGGTTACTATCGGTGGAAGATCTTTGGCCGTTCTCGGTAGGTTCACTTTCGCTTGACATGATCTGCAAGTTTGAATAGACTTATTTACTAAATTCATAACTTAAATTGTCTATATATGAATGTTATGCTCATGCACTCACACAATGATCATGATCTAGAAAGAAAGTAAATAAAATTTTGTTTCTAAGTATATTTTTATTATAACTAACCTAAGTGCCATATCGTACATAGCTAAATTAGACATAGGTGATCAAGCTTTGTCTAATTGAGGTATAACAATGTGGTACTCAGCTTAATTATATTATCAATACACTTGATGCATTTTAAACAAAATTATTTGGAAAATTATTTTTATAAACCTTTGGTTATAATTGGTGTTTTCCCCCCATAAGGAAAACAACATTCTCTATAACCTGGCTCTGATACCAAATCTGTCACACCCCGCTAAAGCGGATACACGAGATGTCACAGCACAAGATATCATCGCACAAGGTAAATAGATAATAACCATTAGATTAAATTAACAAAATAAGTAGTTCGGATGAAACATAAATAAAAGTTACACAACCGAATAATATTTAAAGGACATTGTCTTGTACGATGCGTAAATAAAATAGATATTGTTTTTATAAAACGTGACGATGAAGATGAAGATGCCACACATCATGTTCGTAAGCGTAAGGTATCTAACGACGATCACCTGAAAGCACGGGTAAAAGAAAGAAAACGGTCAACTACTAGAGTTGGTGAGTTCATAGGTTTTTAATATATGCACAAAATATCTTTTAAATGAGAAAAGTTTAAATAATTGATGGAAGTTTTTGAAATAAAATAAAAGTATGAAATAATGATAGAAGATGTATTATATTGCCCAATACGTTGCACATGGTAGTAATAGACTATGATGATTGTTGCTTGAGCCATTATCCAACCTAGCCGACAACCAATTGCCCATGATAAACCTAACGCCTATATTAAATGACGTTAGTAGTGGTAAAGTACATCTATAGTTCGTCAACCATAAATGAGAGACGTCGGAATCTCCAAATAGCGCTACTTACAAATACCATCGGCTCACTAGCGGAGTTAAGGAATAATGTCCAACGAAAGGGCCTTACAACGATCACCAAAGCACATCAAAGAGTAATACCATAAGTGCTCAAATTAATATTTGAAATAAATAAGAAGATAGGCAATAAACTTTTCATGAAACGTATACACATGCTTTCACCGCAAAATAATATGAAATACGGTAAAAAGGGGCTATGATACTCACTCGGTATGCAAAGGTGTTTACTCGTAAGGATTTCTTGTTCCTACCGAAGCTCCTTCCCTAATATAAGAGGTATGTAGCTCTATTAGACTTATTTTATTTATTATTTTGTATTATTTATTTGTTGTTAACTTATTTATTTAAATAGTTAAAGGTTGTCTCTATTTTTCCATAAATCATAAGTGTTCACTGGAATTTTCAGCTCTTTAAGTTGAACTTTAAAAATTAAAAACTGTAATTTTGGAGTCATATTAAGACTTGATATTTTAATATAATCTTAATACATGTTTCTAGAATGTCCAGTAAAAATATAGGAATTCATAATCCATGTTTAGTATTTTTAATAATTAAAAGTGTATAGGACGTCCACTGATCAGTGTCTGGATGACATGTTGTTACTAAAACGTCTGTTTAGGGCTCATACGACCTTGTTTTTACATGATTCAAACTGGGAAATAACCACGATTCAAAGATTAAACTTTTAAAAAAAAACTAGACGTATTTTGACCCAAGAATAAGTAAGTTGCACGCGTTTAAAGTGTACCTTTTTAAATCTGCCAGATTTCCAGATTCAAAACATGTGTCTTTTTAAATATGTTTGAAGGATGAAACGTTCATGAAAATTAGTGAATCCAGGTTTAAATGAAAGGTAACACTTTAAACTAAGATTAGCAAAAATAATCAACTGATTTTGATACCTAGAACTCCAGATATAACAAAAACAAGTGGGGAGTTCTAGCATCAGAATCTGCCAGAATGTTATTCTTTTTGCTTATGGGTCATAACTTTAATATGGCATGTTTATATTCATGATTAATCATATTGTATGAGTATAAGCTTTGATAATCCACGTGTTCTTACAACAATGGTAGGATGATACACATTTTATGTGTTCCTTACAACATTCGTTGAGATTAAACACGTGCATGATCAAAGTCTTATTTTCTTGATTTTTAGTTGATTAAGTTCCATACAACAATGGTAGGATGATGCACATTTCATGTGCTCCTTACAACATTGGTAGGATGTTTATATTTACATGATTATAGATATATATATAAAGGAAATAAGATGAACAACAAAGAAAATAAATAAAAGAAAGAAGAAAGAAGAAAGAAGAAAAGAAGAAAGGTAGAAGAGTAGAGATGTGTGTTTTATGATCATCTTACCAACTCTTTTCTTTGATTTTGTGTTTGATCTTCAAGAGATGATCAAAACTTGGATGTTCTTGGGAGATTTTTGTTGGTGAAAGAAGAAGAGAGAAAAGAGAAGAGATGGAGTGTGGTGGTGAAGGAAATGATGAAGAGTAGTAGGGGGCTTAAATAGAGCATGGGGGAGATCAAGTGGTGGTTCTTGGGAAGAGAAAGAGGCAAGAGAAATTGAGGGGGGGGGGGGGTAGGGTGGCCGGCCTCATGGGGGGGGGGGATTTTCTTTTATTTTTATTTTTGAATAATTAAGTGTAATTTGTTTAAATGAATTTTGTATAATTGTTGATTTTGTTTAAATCTTTTAATTACAAAGTTTTTATTACTTTTATGAGTTTATTTTTATATGTTTTATATTTTAACTTATTTATAATTATTATAATTTATTTAATTATTTTAATTGATATTATTTTTATTATTGTACCTGATTTGTAATTTTTGACTCGTAATAATTCGATTTTTCGAGCTCCGGAAGGTTCTAACCATATAGGCGGGATTTCTACGAAATCTAATATTATTATGGATGTATTTAAGTCATAAATACTATTTTTAGTCATACTAGGCTTAAAATTTGGATTTCTAATGGCTAACCTGGGAAATTTGTTGCCGAATGTCACACTTCGCATGCTAGAAAATCTTTTGAAAATAATAAAACTATATAGTTTTCCTTAATTGGTTAACAAACCCTGCTCGCTCACATGATTAACGAACGAATATAAAGTGTTTATGTTCAATTGGTGAAAAATGTGTTTTGTCACTTATTTGTTAATCAAAACGAAAAGAGGTTTTTAACCGGAAATACAAAAGTCCTGTTTTTCTTAAAAACGTAAATCACATGCCATCCAAAAGATGACACCACCCGAATCTAATGAAGCATTGGACAATTGTCGAGCTTAGCACGAGTTGTTCCATGTGGACTTGTGTGGAAGGTGCGTGTGGCGTCTTGAAATCTTTGGTTGTCGAGCTTAGCACGAGCCAATTATTGTCAAGGCCGTCATCGTGTATCTTGTTGGACGATTTGCAATTCCAATTTAATATGCCTTGATAATTGTCGTGCCTATACCGAGTTATCAAAGCGGCTTATTGAGGAATCGGTGTGGGAAGGGATCAAACATGCCAAACCGGTGCTATGAGTACCGATGGATCCCGCAAGTGCCTAAGAGTTGTAATCACGGATTGCAATTGGTAAAGCGTTTACCGGCCTAAATGCCTTCACGAAGTGATCCGCGGTAAACCCGTCATGTAGTGAAGTTATGTTGGGTTCTTAGCCCTTGTTAAATTTAAGTGTTAAACTATTGGGTAATTATTTGACAGGGATTAAAAATATGTCGAACTAACCTTTTGTGTGCTTTGCCTTCTTTTAACTATGTGCTTTCCCACGTGCTTCGTATGAAGCAATACGTGGACCAGCTCGAGAGGTTGGGCTTTCCTATGGGGAAAGAGTTGGCTACGGAGATAATCCTCCAATCTTTGCCTCAAGCATATGGTCCGTTCATTGTGAACTACCATATGCATAATATGGATAAGTCCTTGATGGAGTTGCACGACATGTTGAAGACCGCCGAGTCTAAACTGGCCAAGGCAAAGGCATCGACCTCCGCACCCGTCCTAGCCATCCATGAGGGTGGTGCTAAGAGGAAGCGGCCCGCTTCAAACTCCAAGGGCAAGGGAAAGGGAAAGGCGAAGGTGGCAACACCCAAGCCCAAGCCACTCCCGGCGCCGGAGAAGAAGGGGAAGGAACCCGCTCCTATAGCCCCCTCACCGGAAGAGGCCACCTGCTTCTTCTACGGGGAGAAGGGACACTACCGGCGTAGCTGCCCCAAGTACACGGAGGAGCTCAAAAGGCTTCGCGCCAAGGGACAAGGCGCCTCCGGTACGTATATGATTGAACTCCATAACACTTCTACTTCTAACGCTTGGGTCTTGGACAACGGGTGTGGTACTCACATAGTTAATAATGTGCAGGTACTAAGAAGAAGTAGGGACTTGGTTGATGGGGAGCTGGATCTCATCATGGGAAACAAGGTGGTTGTCCCGGTTGAGAAGATAGGTAGCGTGGACCTCGCCTTTCCATCCGGCTTATCTATTACTTTATTAAATGTATCTTATTCGCCCTGCGTGGCAAGAAACATTTTATCATTTTATGCACTTGTTGACGATGGATTTGACTTTAATTTCTCAAATGGAATTATTTCATGCTTTAAAAATGATTTATTTTATTTTAAAGCACATCCATGTCGTGGCATATATGAGACAAGCGTATGCTTGCAAAGTAATAGATCAATCATGAATGTTGGTTCTAAATCCAAATGTGATTTGGATAAGTTATCTTTATGACATGGTCGTTTGGGCCACATAAACAAGAAACGCATCGCCATGCTCCAAGCGGATGGGATCTTGGAATCATTTGACCATGGGTCGGATGATGTATGCGAATCTTGCTTGTTGGGCAAAATGACCAAAGCACCCTTCACCGGCGTTTGTGAGAGGGGCAAAGACTTGTTGGATATCGTTCACACGGATGTGTGTGGTCCGTTCAAGCATGTCACTAGGGATAACTCAAGGTACTTCGTAACCTTTACCGATGATTTTAGTAGGTATGGGTATGTCTACTTGGTGAGACAAAAGTCGGAAACCTTTGAGGTTTTCAAGACCTTCAAAAACGAAGTTGAGAACCAATTGGGTAAACGTATTAAGATGCTCAGATTGGATCGTGGTGGTGAGTATCTAAGTTCGGAATTCCGTGACTATCTAAGAGATTGTGGAATTGTTTCGCAATTGACACCTACTAGGACACCACAATTAAATGGTGTCACCGAGAGGAGGAACCGGACATTATTGGATATGGTTCGGTGTATGATGAGTCGTACGGATGTACCCATTAGATTTTGGGGCTATGCATTAGAAACGGCCGTTAGAATCCTTAACCTCGTACCAACTAAGAAGGTCAAGAAGACACCCTTTGAGATGTGGCATGGAAAGGTTCCATCGCTTTCATATCTAAAGGTTTGGGGTTGTCCTGCCTACGTGAGACGTGAGGTGGAGGACAAATTGAAACCCCGAGCCGAGAGGTGTTTGTTCATTGGATACCCTGCCGGGTCTATGGGATATTTGTTTTACAAACCGTCCGAGAACAAGGTATTTGTTGCTCGGAGGGCCGTCTTTCTTGAAAGGGAGATACTATCCAAAGACGCTAGTGGGAGAAAGGTAGATCTTGAAGAGATTTAAGAACCCTCCAATGACCAACCTGAAGTTGCCAGTGGTTCACAAGATGATTCTCAGCACGGCGCTGCGGGAGAACCTGACACGGATCCTTTACCTCTTAGGAGATCCGGTAGGAGTCGCAACGAGCCAGAGAGATATGGGTTTCTCATGTCTGAGGGCTGCGACCTAGTGGTGGATCATGATGAACCATCATCTTATCGGAACGCCGTGGTGGGCCCTGAGTCCGCTAGGTGGAAAGAGGCTATGGAGTCCAAGATGCAATCTATGTCGGATAACCAAGTCTAGGATTTGGTAGATCCGGTGCCCCGGTGTAGACCCGTAGGGTGCAAATGGGTCTTTAAGAGAAAGACCGGCATAGATAGAGAGGTAGACACCTTCAAAGCCCGACTGGTGGCTAAGGGTTTCACGCAAACTCATGGTATAGACTATGATGAAACCTTTTCCCCGGTGGCTATGTTGAAGTCTATCCAGATACTTATGGAAATTGCGGCATTTCATGATTATGAGATTTGGCAAATGGATGTAAAAACCGCGTTCCTTAATGGGACACTAAGCGAGAAGGTCTATGACTCAACCCGAGGGTTTTGTACATGCCAAGCATCCGGATAAAGTCTGCAAGCTTAAGAAGTCCATTTATGGACTTAAGCAAGCATCGCGCAGTTAGAACCTGTGCTTTGATGAGAAAGTCAAAGAGTTTGGCTTTTCGAAAAGCAAGGATGAGCCATGCGTATATGTTAGGGCTTGTGGGAGCATAGTTGTGTTCCTAGTCTCGTATGTCGATGACATACTCCTCATTGGAAACGATATCCCGACCCTTCAAGGTGTAAAAACTTGGTTAGGGAATTGTTTTTCAATGAAGGATCTAGGAGATGCGACTTATATTCTTGGGATCAAAATCTATAGAGATAGATCCAAGAGGCTTATTGGGCTTAGCCAAAGTACATATGTTGACAAAGTCCTAAAGCGGTTTAGGATGAAAGACTCCAAGAAGGGGTTCATTCCAATGTCACATGGTTAGGTATTGAGTAAGACTCAATCCCCTAGTTCCCTAGAGGAAGGAGAAGTAATGAAGCGAGTGCCATATGTTTCGGCTATGGGCTCGATCATGTACGCCATGCTATGTACAAGGCCTGATGTATCGTGTGCCTTGTGCATGACGAGTAGATATCAAGCCAACCCTAGCGAAGCTCATTGGACGGCGGTGAAGAGCATTCTCAAGTATCTTCGGAGGACTAAGGAGATGTTCTTGGTGTACGGAGGTGAGGAAGAGCTTAGAGTAAAGGGTTACTCTGATGCAAGCTTCCAAACCGATAGGGATGACTGCCGATCACAATCGGGGTTCGTGTTCCTATTAAACGGCGGTGCTATATCCTGGAGGAGCTCCAAGCAAGACACCGTGGCCGATTCCACTACTGAGTCGGAATACATTGCGGCCAGTGATGCTGCTAAGGAGGCCGTATGGATAAAGAAATTTCTGCTTGATCTGGGAGTGGTTCCAAGCATCAGCGACCCTGTTGAGATCTTCTGTGACAACGAGGGTGCCGTTGCTTTAGCAAAGGAACCGAGGTCTCATCGACGCACGAGGCATATTACACGGAAATATCATTTTATCCGGGACGTGGTTGAAAATGGAGACATAGTCATTAGCAAAGTACACACGGATAGCAATTTGGCGGATCCGTTCACTAAACCGTTGTCGCAAGCCAAGCACGATGCCCACACACGTGCTATTGGGATTAGATTTGCTAGTGACTTGGTTTGAGTTGTATATTGGTTATTGTATTCGATGTATTCACTATGTTATTGGGAACATTAGGCAATATTGTATTTTTGAATGTATTGATTATTGAATGGAGATTTAATGATACGCGTGTAGCGAATACTTTCTTTAAATCATTATTGGGTTCCAACTTTGCATGTTTTATCACTTCCTTGAATGTTTTACATTCTAAACTGTCCACGATCGGTCATTCTTCAAGGAAGTAAGTGTGAACGAAGATCGAGGGAAATGATTGGTCATAGTGTTCAATAGGGATTGAATACAAGGGACGCAATATTTCGCCTATACTTGAAAAGAGTTTCAAGTGATTGGACGACCCACACCTGATCTTACTTCATGGTACATGTCAAGAGTAAATCAGGATGATAATATCTTTTATCCTTAGACCGGAGATGCATGTGTTTCACAATTTTGGTTTGCTTTATTCTGACTGCTTTCAAACGTAGTCCGTAACTGGCTATTATAAAGGAGGCATTTGGGTAAAGTATTGCCATTGTATTGGAGGCAATGTAGTCGAAGGAATTTGTTCCTCTGTAAAGAGAGATATCCCTGGGCCCCTCGATGATTGGGAGCTGACACCAAAATGCATGGCCATGCTCGAGTTTGCAATGATTGTTGATCAGTTGCAACTCACCTTTTGGTCACCACCAATCTTGATCGAGAAACATAATCGTGAACGATCGGAGAATGACTTTGTACCATGTCTCGTGTTCACTTGGATATCGCAAACAATAAGATAATTGATCACTTATCTATAGGACCATGTCAAACTCTTTTAGTTTATCATGGTACTTGTCAGGGATGACATACCCCATGTTTAGTTGGGGGCAGGGATGCCTTGCTAGAGGCCGCTCCCTGTCTGTGGTGCCCATGGATACGGTGTGTCATGTGCAAGTGGGAGTTTGTGGGTATCTGCCCACTGACACACGTAGGCCAGCATCACTGCCAGTGAAGCGTGGGCCTATTGGGTCACACGCCAAGTTTCAATCACGACCGCCTACTATAAGAAGAAAGAATCAAAATGGTCAAATTCCAGTTGACCTAGGCTTCATGACCGTGAAGGATGCTCCACGGGTCGTGAAGCAGCTCGTGTCCACGAGTCCTGTCGTAGGCCGCATGGTTCGTGAAACCCTAGGGCTTCACGACCCTACACGACCCGTGAAGGAGGTCGTGAAGGCACGAACCCTCACGATTCTTGCACGGCACGGCACGACTCGTGGAGGATAAATGGCCGGTCGTGGCACATTTATTCTTCAGGGCCCATGAGAGCCCGTGAAGAAGTCGTGAAGGCACAATTCTAAGTGACACTTGGGTTTGGTTGGACCATTTTGTTGGTCCAATGATTGTGTGCCACTTAGCTCCGACTCTGGGCTCTTTGAACAGATAGAATGCTTATAAAAGAGGTCCTTTTGGTGCATTCTATACTCTTGGTCATTTTTGTGCATTACACACATAGTGTGAGTTCTTCCATAGAGAGAGAGAGCAAGAAAAAGTGAAGGTGGTAAGTGCACAAGTGGTTACAAGGCTGTTCCAGAATCAAACCCTCAAGTGTTGGTGGTTTGGTGGCTTGCTAGTACAAGGAGAAAGAAGGTTAGCTTGGTGTGGACTTCTTTGGTGCTTGAAGCCTTTTGTTTCAAGAGCTCATCCCAAATCTCCAAGTTGTTCCAGAATTATCAAAGTCTTCAAGGGTATGGATTGCTTACCTTCTTCTCTTTGTGTTTGTTTTTGGTTGCATGCATGTTCTTGCTAGTTTTCACCACCATTGGGAAATCATGGGATCCTTTTGTGTGTTTTTGTTGCTTCCGTTGCGTGCTTTGATCCCCATGGATTCCCAACATTCCTCACTTTGTAACATATAAACATCTATATAACACTATTAATATTATACTTAGGTTAACTGTTACTCACCTGTGGAGTTATAACAGGAAAGTACTAAGGCACAGATGTTTCTTGATCAACTGATTCACCTAAAAAGTTTACACGTATAAATACAAACTAAAACAGAAACTGCCAGAAGGCAGGGTACGGCCATGCCTGGTCAAGGCACGCCCATGCCTGGCTAAGGCATGGCCGGACCTGAATAGGGTGTGACCGTGCCTTACTATCAGGTATGCCCCATGACTGCAGGCACTCCCCCGGACCTTCTAGCGTTAGGCACGCCCATGCCTTCCGGGGTACGCCCAAGGTCACGGTTAGATCTTGAGAGGCACGCCCGTGCCTTTCCATTTGTAGCAGCAGGTTCAACCAGAACCTGTTGTTTCCTAGCCAAATCAATCCCAAAACATTACCAGTTTAACTCTAGTCGATTTCTACCTTTCACATATGAAATAATAAATCAAAACCAATCTAACTACACACTTTTTATACACTTTAACATCAAATTCAGACTTTAAGACCAAATTCACCATTTTTACCCATTTAAACTTTAATCTTCAAAATCAATCAAAATCATCTATTTAAATCACAAAACCAACTTCTGTGAAATTAAATCCAACATAGAAACTAATTGGTAACATTTATTTCAATTATTGGCACCTATTGGTAATCTTAACCCAAAATACCCAAACTTGAAACTTGAAGAACTTGGAGAACTTACAAGAACAAAGATTTGGAGGAGGAAGATGCTTAACAACAGATTGGAATTCTGATTTCTACTTGGATTTGCGGCAAAGATTGAACCTTGAATGAATCTCCTTCAAGGCAATTCAAGAACAAGATGAGAAGAAAGTTTGGAAGAGTTGTGTGTGTGTGTATTCATGCATCTGTTTTTATGTTAGAACCGCTTTTGGTTCTAATATTATCCACAACACAGTATTTTGTTCCCCCTTTCAACTTACAACTCAACACACGAGTACCCGTTTTAACTAACGGAGATATTTTTGGAATCCTTATCTTAAACTAGTTAATATTCTATTATCTTTATCTATTTTTATCAATATTTTTAGTAACTCATTTAGTAACCAATTTAGTCACTTTTATACATAACTAACAAGTATATATTTTATTCAATTTATTTAACATACCACGTTAGCGTGCGTCTAGGCCCTTTCTGAGGATGTTACAGTAGGAGATACAACCCTTTGCAACAAATTTCAGAGCTTTAATCACAGAAATAACCTAAATGTCAGACTCCCTTTTCTCCCCTCGAGCTATAGCATAAGACTCATTGGATAAAGGGAATCTAATTATCTTTTTAGAACACATGATCTCAGCATCTCGACTACTGATCCAATCCATACCAATAACTGCATCAAAGCCCGCAGTAGGCATAATAAGAAAGGAAATAGGAAAACTATTCCCATCGATATAAACAACAGCTATCGGAACTTTCTCTGTAACATGGACTACTTTACCATCAGCTACTTCAACTTTAATTGGATCAGATAATAGGGAAATAGGAAATTGAAGCTTCTTACGATAAGACATGGTGAAAAAAGAGTAAGTAGCTCCTGAGTCAAATAAAACACATGCGGGAGTATAGTTAATCATAAATGTGCCAGTGATCACATCACCAGTATCTTTGGCTTCGTCAACCGTCATCTGGAAAGCCCTCCTTTATGCACGAGGAGCGCCTCCCTGTTTCAGACCTGTAGCTGCTAATGAACCCCCAGCACCTGAACCTTGCCACAAAGGGCATACTGAAATGTGGTGCCCAAGTTTATGGCACTTGTAGCACACGTTCTCCTTGTACCTGTAATCATGGGTTTGATGCCCCTTCTTTTTACACCTTCCACATTTCAACAAATCTCAGTCTTCAGAGTTCTGGGATGTATTCACATGCTGCCTACCACCAGTCCCACTATCACCTCCCTTATTAGTTGATTGCTACTTAAACTTTCTCTTACCTCCACCAGATTGCTGTTGCTACTATTGTTGAGATCTTGCTCTCTGCTTGTAATCATCATTAGTGGTTCTAGAATTATCAAATGCTTCATCACCGTCTCCAGAAGAACCAACCATGTTGAGTTAGATTTCTATATATACGTCAAGTAGAATATTTAGTGACTTACTATCTTACCAACTCTTATACTTTCCTAACACATAATATATCACATAAGTCACTCATCACACCCCAATACCACCCAGGGAACACATAGTAATGGTCGAGCCTGGGTTTGAGACTGAGTACTATTTAAAGTACCCAATTCCCTCAAACCAAGGCTCTGATACCAACTTGTAACGCCGCCTAAATTTGAGGAGTCATTTTTTTTATAAAACAACAGCGGAAGCTTTATTATTTTAATAATTTACAACCTATATATATATATATATATATATATATAAGTTGCACCACAAAAATACTACCAAGGCGTTACCAATTCGTTCGACCATTACACTACTTATTACATAAACAAAGTATTCAGAAAGTGTTCCCAAAACATAACATGACATTCTAGCAGGTACCCGTCCTCACCAGCAATCTATTTACATGCGCATCGAATGTACATGAGAGGGTTAGCTATAAATAGCTAGTGAATAACAATTAAGAGGCAGCATCATATCAATAATGTCATAAACATATCACATGCATAACATATCAACAATCAAGTCTACCCTAGCACATTGTGAAGCAACGGTTAGTCAGCAGGAACCACGTCTTGCAGGGTAATGAGCTCGGCTCAGTGATCCTAACTGGGGAAACTGATACTTCCTCCGTGCCAGTGGAGAAGCAGGTAGCAGTCCACCATTGCGTTATTGGGGAAACATACCCCACTCGGGATCAGCGGGAACTGAGAGCCCATATAGTGTTGAGGGACGGAGGTTCTGCAGGAACCAAGATTCATGATCATAGAATCGCCGTACATCATAGCTGGCGACCCAAGGCCCCAACTAAATCCAAACAAGCTGGCCCAAACATCCAACAAAGTACCGGTACAACGCACATTGGCCTACATAAGCCACAACATAAACACAGTTGGCCTATAAAAGCCATAGCATAACATATTTGCCCTACAAAAGCCATAGCATAACAAATTGGCCTACAAAAGCCTTAACATATCAACTTAGGACAGAAAATCCATCAACACGTGTACATAACAATTTAACAACTCAGTTGGCTCATGAAAACCTTAAACATGCATAGTTAACAATTCTTTGGTTAACTGTTACTCACCTGTGGAGTTATAACAACTAAGAACTAAAGCACATATCTTTCTAGATCAACTAGTTCACCTAAACAGGGTTTACACATATCATTACACACTAAAACAGAAACTGCCAAAAGGCAGGGTACGACTGTGCGTGGTAAAGGCACGCCCGTGCCTGGCTAAGGCATGGCCGGACCTGAGCAAGACTTGCCCGTACCTTACTATCAGATACCCCCCGTGACTGCGGGCACACTCCCGGACCTTCTAGGGTTAGGCACGCCCGTACCTTTTGGAGGTACGGTTGTGCCTCCTAGGGTAAGCCCTACGGTACGGCCTATTCTTGAGAGTCACGCCCGTGCCTTGCCATTTGCAGCAACAGGTGTGACCAGATGCTGCTATTTTCCAACGAAAGCCATACCATAACATTTCCAATAGATTTCTATCATTCATATGTGAAATAACTCATCAAAACCAATCTAAAAACAAACTTTTCACACACTTAAACAACCATATAAATCTATGGCATCAATTGGCAATCTTGACCCATAACACCCAACTTGAAGAACTTGAGAATTTAGAGAAAGAACTTACAAGAAAGAAGAAGATGTAATCAACAATCAATTTGAAATCTGAATTCAGTAGCAACGATTGGACTTGAATGACTTCTTCTTGAATAGCTAAGTACACAAGAACACACACATAAAGAAATGAGTTGTCTGTGTGTGGGCAAACGTGGGTATACAAGCCTCAACCTACTTGTGGGTTAATACTATCCACAAGTGGGTATCTTGTTCCCCTTTTTAACGTACAACTTAACGCACGAGTACCCGTTTTAATTAACGGGGATATTTTTGGAATCCTTATCTTAAACCATTCAATATCCTATTATTTTTATCTATCTGTATTAATATTTTTATTAACTCATTTAATAACTATTTTAGTCATTTATATTTCAATCTAATATATATATAATTCGATTTATATAACATACCACGTACGCGTGCGTTTAGGCCCTTTCTGAGGATGTTACACAGCTTCTCCCATAGAAGGTTGAGGCCTATCAGCTAATTCCTCACTGGGAATGGTTGCGGTTACACAGGATGATCTCCGGTCATAGCTTTTACTTACAAAAATTGTTTCAGCCGTATAGAAGCATGATTTGGACGTCTAGAAATCTCCTCATTTCTGTCCATGGCAAACTGGACCATCATAGGCAAGAACCTCTCATATGGCAGAAATCTGTCCTTTGCTCTCTTGAGGTCTGAGAGTTTACCCTCTACTAGTTGCATAATATCAAGAAATATTAGTGTGGCATAGTTATCATGCAAGTGATTGGCAGTAGCATACAGGTGCTTGATTTGAATGGAATTGGGGTATTCATATCCTGTGTGTTTAAGGGTGAGGCACCGTTGAAGAATAATGAGAAATGTATAATATATTGGGTGGAGGTTGGCTCTTTTGAAATGAGATCTAAGTGGTAGATCCCTAACGTAGCCCATGGCTCGAATGCCCTGAAGAGCAATAGTTTCATCAGGCATCTCCTAGAATCAGGAAGTGGAGGCATGCTTCTAGTGGTAGGAAGCCAAAGGATTTCCCTCAATCGGCTGTTAGTGATGTTCAAAGTGAAATGGTCTACATCACCGTAGATGGATACACGACCTGGGTCGGGATTGGTATGAGTGTGAGAGGTGTGCCAGAACTGCTGGACGTATAATTCAGGGACATGAGTCCCGGAGGTTGATGGGTTGTATGTAAGGGCGTGGTTAAGTGGATGGACTCGGAGTATTTCGGTGATGATTGGGAAGTTTGGATTGCGAAAATTATCGAGGTGTATGAAGTGATTGTTGTCATGAGTGACAACAGATAGGAATTGATTGGAAGGAAGGAGTTGATCATTAGGGTTATGGCTTTGGCTGGCTGTCGAAGAACGGTATGAGACAGATTCGTCTTCCATAGCCATTTTATCCTGTAAGAACAGCCAATAGGTTAGACATTTGCACTTTGAAAAAATAACCCATTGAAATGCATTGACTTGTAAGGTCAAGCATTCAAGTATGAAACATTTTGACCCATATTGACTTTTAAACAGTGACTTTGAGTCAAACATAGAAAAATTAGACCCCTTGTTGAAAAATGTATCTCCCAAAATCCTTCATAGACAAAGTGGTATTTTTTGTGAAAAAAAATGTGTTTTGACACATGTTTTACATTGAATACATTTATCTAAACACTTTTGTAACACTGAAATTTTTCCCATTCGGTCCATAACATGAAGATTTAGGCTAAATATGGAATCAAGCCCAATCTTCAACCACTCGAAGAGCAGGAAGAACACTTTTCAAATTTTTCGTGTTTTTATTTGACAAAAACATTGTCCTATTATTCCTAAGCCCCATCGCACATCTAATGTGCATTAACAAGATTATTTAAATGTCGAACGAAAGGTGTAAAGTTGGAAAAGTAGATTTCCGAGTTGTACAGTACCCCTTCGAGTTTTGAGCATTTAAACATATTTTAATAAAGATTTGTTGCTTATATCATGTATACCTTGGATTATCTAGCAACTTTAACACAAAATGTATGAAATTTGGACAACAACATTGATCATAATGAACGAAAATAAGTAACCGGAAGTATTCTAGAATTCTTAAGTTTTCGAAAGCGTGAAGAACACTCCACAATGAACAACCTATTTATAGGAAAGGGGTACAACGGTAAAAAATTGTTTGACGCGCTCGAAGTCTAATGGACTTCGAAGATGAAATCCGCGCTCGAAGTGGTCTTCGGGCCACTGTAGACTTCTAAGTCCAAAGGCTTCGAATTCAAAGTGTGAAGACTTCAAATTCAAAGAGACTTGGCTTTGACTCAGGGAAAGGCCACTGTTCATAGGTGCTCAAAGTGTATTGGAAATACACTGTTTAGTATGTGAAGTCTACTAGCTTCGAACTGAAGCTTGTAAACGTGCTCGAAGTGAACTAGTCAATAGGCTTCGTATGCAAAGGCCTTTGACTTCAAATGCGAAGTCAAGAAGCGCTCGAAGCTTTCTTCCCTTGTGCAATTCGAATGCAAAAATCAAAAGACTTTTTTTTGTGCATTTCGAATGCGAAGTCTACAATGAATGTTCAAAGTCCTTTGAACTAAGGAGACTTCGGATATGAAGTGCTTCTTTGAAATTCTGGTCACTTCGAAGTGGGAATTCGAAGTCCACCCTTAGAATGATTTGAATGAACATTTCGAGTTCGAAGATCAATTTTATGAATTCGAAATGAATTAAAAACTTAAGCTTGAAATCTATTTTTTCTTTTCTTTTATTATCCAAAATTTAAATATTTTTAAATTTTAAGCCAACGAAATCACATATTCTTGATATTTTCAAGAATTTTTTAAATATTTTTGACATTTTATTTGTTTTGTGAAATGTTTTTGGTCCTTTTCTTGTTTTGTGAAATGTTTTTGGTATTTTCTCCCCCTACAAGCATGCGTATCTTGTATGAATGATTGACACTCCCCCTCAGATTATGCTTTCTCTTACCTACACAATGAACAAACAAAGTGAAATACCCACTCAAAAAAAAGGATTGATAGTTACACTTTATAATTCAACATACCAAATTTGGATACTAACTCATTAAAACGAGTCTCGTCTAATGGTTTAGTAAACAAATCAGCCATTTGATCATCAGTCTAAACATATTGAAGTTCTATCAGACCTTTTTCACGTTATCTTTAATGAAATGATACCGTATGTCAATGTGTTTGGTCTTTGAGTGGTGAACTGGATTGCATGAGATAGTTATGGCAGATTGTGAATCACACAGTAGTGGGATCTTCGCATAGTGTAGGCCAAAGTCAGAGAGCTGAGTCTTGACCCACAAACTCTGAGAGCAGTACATTGTAGCAGCAACATATTTAGCCTCAGCAGTTGAAGTGGAGACACAGTTCTATTTCTTAGAGGCCTAGCACACTAACCTATCACCCAAAAAGTGTGCACTGCAAGAGGTGCTCTTTCTGTCAAGCATGCAACCAGCATAGTCTGCATCTGAATAGGCATATAATTGTAAACTTGAATCCCTTGGATACCACATACCTAAATCAGGTGTACCCTTAAGATATTTGAATATCCGTTTTACTGCCAGCAGATGTGATTCCTTTGGATTAGCTTGGAATCTAGCACATAAGCATGTAGAGGACATGATATCTAGCCTACTAGCCGTCATATACAATAATGAGCCTATCATACCCCTGTATGTTTTTAAATCAGCTGCTTTTCCTTCAAGATCAGTAGACAGTTTTGTTTTCGAAGACACAGGGGTAGATACAGAGGAACCACTGAGCATGCCATATTTCTTCAACAAGTCTTTAATGTACTTGGATTGACTTATGAAAATGCCATGACTCAATTATTTCACTTGTAATCCGAGAAAGAAATTCATCTCTCCCATCATACTCATTTGAAAACGATTTTGCATAGTTAGTTGAAACTCATCACTGTACTTAGGGTTTGTAAAACCAAAGATGATGTCATCCACATAAATTTGTACTAAGATTAAATCCTTTCCTTTGGTTATTGTGAATAAAGTGGTGTCAATTTTTCCTTTATTGTATCCCTCACTCAGCAGATATTCAGACAGGATATCATACAAAGCTCTCGGGGCTTGTTTTAGTCCATATAAAGCTTTATCTAGAATATACACGTGATGTGGGCTAAGATACATAAACTTCCTCCTTGAGGATACTTTTTAAGAATGTTGTCTTGATCTCCATTTTTAAAAGCATAAAGCTTTTGTAGGCAACATAGGCTAAGAATAGTCTTATGGCTTCTATCCTAGCTACAGGAGCAAACGTTTCATCGTAGTCTATTTCCTCCTGTTGGTTGTAACCTTTAGCAACCAGCTTAGCTTTGTTTCTTTCCACTATTTCATCAGAATCCCGTTTGTTCTTAAAGATCCACTTGGTACCCAGTACTGATTTATCTTCTGGGAGTGGTACCAATCTCCAAACTTTGAGTCTTTCGAACTGGTTAAGTTCCTCTTGCATGGGAATGACACAATCAGCATCTTGTAAAGCACCGGAGACTTTGGTGGGTTCAATCATACTTAGGAAACTGGAGTGAAGACACTCATTTGCCGTTGCAGAACGAGTCCTTACCCCATCCTGAACATTTCCAATAATCTGAGATTCGGGATGGGATTGTGTCCATCCTATTCCTTGGGCGTTCTGAATTGGAGGAAAGAACTCATTTAATCTGTTAGTGAGTCTAATGTCTTCCTCATTTGGTGTTGGTTCTGAATCATAAAATGAAGTACCCTCGTAAACCGGCTCATGAGGTACCATTGCTAGACTAACATCTGATGTAGACGGAGAATCTACGGTTGGATATGAAGACAAATTGTCAACCTCTGTTGCAGTAGTAGTATGAGACACTGCATCATTCCTGTTAGCAGCATTATGAACATTAGATTCAGATTTAAAGAAATTAAATAGGAAATCTAAATTATGTTTTGATGAACCTAGATTTGTATTCATTTCTTTTATTTGAAGAACTAGTCCTAAACTTATTTGTCCAGAAACAACTTCATTTTTCTGTTGAAAAGTGTTAACATCCAACATATCATCGAATGTAACGTTTATGCTTTCAATAACACAATTAGTTCTTTTTTATAAAACTCTGTAGGATTTAGACTCGTGTGAGTAACCTAGGAAAATGACTTCATCATCCTTGGCCTCAAATTTCCCTAGGTTATTTTTTTTCATTGACTACAAAGTATCTATTACCAAATGTATGAAGATATTTGATATTAGGTACAATGCCATTTGCAAATTCATAAGAAGTTTTATTGAAACGTTTATGGATGAAAGAATGATTTTGTGTGTAACACGCTGCGCTGACGGCTTCATCCCAATAGGAAGGCAGAAGACAAGAGTATGATAGCATAGTTAGAGCAGCCTCAACCAGAGTTTGGTTGTGTCATTCTACCACCCTATTTTGTTGTGGAGTGTATGCTGTAGAAAACTTATGTGTGATCCCCACCAGGTCAAGATACTCAGATAAGATTTTGCTTTTGAACTCTGTTTCATTATCCGTTCGAATGGATGCAACACAGTGTTCAAACTTGTTTTACTATTGTTTGATGAAGTGGATGATGACAGGAGCTCCTTCATCCTTTGACCTTAAGAACTTGACCCAAGTATACCTAGAATAGTCATCAACAATTACTAGGATATACTTCTTTCCATTGCGTGTCTGGACTCTCATCGGACCACATAAATCCATGTGTACAAGCTTCATCATCTTCTTTGCACTTGAGACTTACTTGGCTTTCTGAGATGATCGTTTCATCTTTCCCTTCTCACAGTCTGCATGTAACACCACTTCTGAAAATAGTTACTTTAATGATGATTCAGGTTTAGCAGCGGAAATTTTTCTTTTACTATTAACAAACGGTTAATTACATCATCTTTTCTTGTAAAACATTCATTGGTGTTACCTAACATACAGGAACCGACCTTAATGTATCTTAAAACATTATATATCAAAATCAAGTGTTCTAACCCATAAGGGGCATTTACATCAAAAGTCACCCGCCTCTCCAGGCCATCTAGTCTTTACCCGAAAAGGGAAATCGTAGCACCATTAGCTAACACTTAGCTAGTGAGTACATACTTAGCATAAGCATCTATACAACAAGTCATGCAACATACATATCATATCATATCATGCATATCGTATCATACATATCGTACATAAGCAAGCATTGCTAGCTTAACACATAGCGGTGTGCTGACAAGATCAGTAAGAGTCATATCTCACAGGGGAGTCTGTCCTGCTCAATAACTCAAACTGGGGATCAGACACAACCATCCGCGCTGGTGGGGTGCATAAAGAAGTCCACCAAGCATCGTTCACGGAGCCAAAGACTCCTCAAGTAATCCAGCCGTTACGTTGCCGATTACCACTCACGTTAAGGCACGATGGTTCTGCAACACCTCGATCCGGGATGCACCCCGAATCACCGTTAAATCCCTAAATGATCGAAGTCCTGTTGGGATCCAGCTAACCGGATGACCTTAACCATGCGTCAGATATCAGATGTCAGATGGTCTGCAGACCGTTGGATAATGCCCATACACATAAACGGATCCATCTTTATCATTTTCATACATCGTACATAGGATCCCATAGGGATCCATCTGTTCGATTATGCCCAATGATACACGTGTACTAGCATCACTACTGATGAGGTACGGGCCTATTGGGTCACACGCCAAGGGTAGATTCCGGCAGCACAACGCAAACATTAGAGAATATGAAAGTTAGGGTTTCTGGAGACCTTCACGGGCCGTGAAGAGGTCGTGAAGAGAAACCCTCCACGAGGCTTCACCACCTAGCTTTGTAGTCGTGGGGGAACTGCCTTCACGAGGGCTTCACGGTCCGTGAGAGCCCATGAAGGCAGGCGCCATGTTTTTATTGGACCACTCGATGGCCCAATGAGAGTGTGCGGTGAAACCCGGCCTATTAGGCCTTCACGAGTGCTTCACGGCCCGTGAGAGCCCGTGAAGACAGAAGTCAAAGTGACACTTTATTTCTGTTGGACCTTTGTGTTGGTCCAATGAGAGAGAGGCTAGGTGGCCGACTCTGGTGACTTTGGGGCTTCCTCCAGCCTTTATAAAAGACTCATAGAACTCTCTCATTGTCTCTTTTGTCAATTTGAACATACACATACATAATATGGTACTTGAACTCTTATTGAGAGTTGAGTGAGTGTAACAAGAGCAAGAGAAATACTCTTAGTGTTGTTGCTGCTCGAGACGCATGAGGACTTAGTATGGCTCGTGTCTCGGCTCACTAGCAAGGCGGAATCTCGCTCACTTGGTGTGGACTATCAATAGAGGAGCTCGGTTTCGGGTTCTCAAGGATCTTCCTAGCTTAATGGATAGCTCCAGCGGCGAGATGGTATATTTCTTCCTCTCTTTCCTTTTTGTTTCCGTTGCTATATTCGTTTGTAGTCACGATCCCCACTTGGGGAATACATGCATGTCGGTTTTAATACCCGAAAACCCCGCTTTTTGATGTCGTTGCTTCCGCTGCGTACGGGTGTTGACATGCATGGATTTCCTACAGTGGTATCAGAACCTAGGCTACAAAGACATAGCACAAAAATGGCTCGAAAAACCGTTTTTTGGAAGATTCATTTTTCTGTCCAGTAGGCCTTCACGGGTCGCGAAGGTTTCTTCACAGGTCGTGAAGGCCACATGACCAGTGTTCGTGACGGGTCTGGTCGTGGGAAGTGTTTTCAGACTTCACGAGTCCTCATGGCCCGTGACTGGTCGTGAAGCTCTTGGGCTTCACGAGCCGTGAGGGGTCGTGAAGGCACTCGTGAACAGTATAGTCGTGAAACTTGGTTTTTTGGCTCACGAGCCTTTCTAACCCGTGATCGGTCGTGCAGCCCTTGGGCTTCACGAGCCGTGAGGGGTCGTGAAGGTGCTTCTAGGCAGTTTTTGTCCTTCAAAGAAAATATTCTGGTTTTTTGGGTCATGGAGGTGTTTTGGGTTTTCTGGCAGATTCCGTTTAGTTAACCCCTCGTAATATTTTGGTACAAATATGCGTATGTAAGGTATGGTATTGGCATGAGATGCATACATGCATACACATATGTTGTGTATATATGAATATGGGTATAAAAGTTGGTTTTGTGCCCTAATGCACATGTATAAGAATTTCCTTGTTGTGCCTTGAGTGTTTGTGTTGGAAATTCTTACCGAAATATTCCTTTGGTCACGGTTTTGGCACACCGTGCTTTGTAGTTTTTGTTTGTTGCTTTTGGTTGGTAACCTTTGCCCTATACCTTGTGGTTGTGCCTTGTGGTTTGTTTGTTTGTTTGGATTTATTTGGTGACCTTAGTGTCACATGTGATGTAATTGATTATTTATTCATTCGGTATGTAATTAATTATCGTGGCTTGCATGCCGTTTCATTCATTCATGTGTACTTGTACTACATTGATAGGAAGCGCGTGGCTTGCATGCCATTTCCTTTCCTTTATGTACTTGTGTTTTGAAGACCACAATCAAGAATCAAGAGGAGACGTCTTGAAGACCTTGGATCCGGTTAGTCCCATTGGAGGTAGCGGATTCAGTGGGAGCACTCCATGGTCTAGGTTTGTGTCCTTAGTAGACCTAGTCCTCCCGGCTTGGCTCGCGGTTAGGACACATAGGTTTTTGGCATGGTTACCAACCCCTTTGTATGCGTGTGATGTGATTTATATTTCTTGCGTGGTTGTTTATGTTTTTTCGCATGCTTGATAACTTTTCTAAGTTAATAAAATCACAAGAGTTTTTAAATTGGTTAACAAACTCTCGCACGTACACGATTAACAAGACAATATAAACTTGGTATTTATATTTAAAGTGAAAATTGGTTTTGTCACTTACTTTGTTAATCGAATATTAAAATTTGGTTTTAATCAATAAACAAAAGCCCGTTTCCTAAAAACGTAAATCACGCACCATCCATAAGATGACACACCCGATTCTAGTGAAGCATGGGATAATTGTCGAGCTTAGCACGAGTTATTCCATGCGGATCTGTGTGGAAGGTGAGAGTGGCGACTTGGGGTTGTTGGTTGTCGAGCTTAGCACAAGCCAATGATTGTCGAGTTTGCTACCATGTATCTTGTTGGACGATTTACAATTGCAAACTAAAATCCTTGTATGATTATCGAGCTAAGCACGAGTCAACCAAGAATTTTAATTTGGGATTGGTGTAAGTAGGGATCAAACATGCCAACCGACCGTTTTATGTCATTGGATCCCGCAAGTTTCTAAGAGTTGCAATAGAGATTGCAATTGGTAAAATGGTTACCAACCTAAATAGCTTCATGAAGTGATCCGCGGTAAACCCGTCATGTAGTGGAGTAAAATATGGTTCTTAGCCCTTGTTGAGATAAATTGTTTTTCTAAAACTTTATGGGTAATTATTTTAACGAGGTTTATATCGAACTAACTAAAACTTGTGTTCTTGTGTTAATAGATGTCAAACCATAATAACACCACGTCAAACTATTCGCTTCGTATGTTGAACATAGGGAGAAACTCACGGGAGTGAACTTCATTGACTGGCTAAGTAAATTGAGAATTGTCCTTCGCTATGAGTCAAAGTTGCACATCCTTGAGGAACCTCTTCCGGAACCACCTGCTACCAACGTGACTTGGTCCGTCCGATACACGTATGAAAAGCGTGTTGAGGACACACACGATGTTGCCTGCCTCATGTTGTCAACTATGAGCTCGGAGTTGCAAAAGCACTTTGAGCACATGAGTGTGTATGATATGATGAACAAGTTGAAGGACATGTTCCAACAACAAGTTAGGGAGGAACACTATGAGTGTGTTAAAAACCTTGTCGGTTGTAGAATGCAGGAAGATAGGAGTGTGACATGGCCAAACATGAATCCACCTCTTCCATTCCTACCACGAGTTCTAGGGAACAAAAGAAAAAGAAGAAGAAACCGACACGAAGGGAAAAGGGTGGAGTGTCCAAACCTATTCCCCACATTGAATCTGAGGACAATGATTGTGTGCCTCAAGAAGAGATTCAAGAAAAAGTGGTTTGCTACTTCTGTGGAAGATTTGGAGATTGGGGCCGTCACGCATGCCCATCGTGCCGAGAGGATATTAAACTTCTAAGGAAATAGAGAGTTAATTTCCCCTCTCAAGGTAAATTCATGATTCATTGTTAATTCTTCTATTTTGCTGGGTTGTTCACCTGAGCTAATTAACTCACGTTTGTCACAAATTTATTTTGTTACAAAGTGTAAGTACCCTTTAAAAGAAGAAAGAAGAGCATGATGAACCGGATCTCTGAAAGAGGAAACTTTATAGATTCACCTCTAAAAGAGAATTGGGAGTTTTGATCTCGCCTATTGTTACCGGTTTAATTATTACTTTGTTTTTGATGCCCTGCGAGGCAAGTTAAGTTTTTGTTGTATGTTCATGAAGACGATGGATGAAATTTTGAATTTTGGGTTGTTAAAAGATTTTTCCGCATTACTTATTCGATTTCGAAGTTTGTTCATGTCATAGCTTATGTTTTATTTTGGCCTTCAAGGCGCATCATTCTACATTTGATGACGATGAATTCGTACTTGAAATTTGAATCTTGTTTTTGAAAAATATTTGTTGATTGATAAAAATCAAAATTGTCCATGTCAAGACATACATGTTACAAGTAATAATTAATCATGAATGATTGATTCTAAGTCCGAAATAGTTTGGATTAGCTGGCTCTTTGTCATAATCTACTTAACCATATAAATAAGACAAGTATCGCCTAGATCCATGTGGTTAGGATCATGGACTAGTTTAACCTCGAGTTAAACGTTTGATGCTAGTCTTATCTATTAGGGTAAGATGATTATGAAACGCTTCACGGTATATGTGACAATGATGCTAGCTTGTAAGATATTGATCACCTTTGGTGGATAATCCGTACAAGCACATAACAAAGAGAAACTAATTAAAAGAATCAATTGGGACATATAGATAAGATGCTTAGATCTAGTTGAGATGCTAAGATATCTTAAATCTATATCAATGACCACATTATGAATTGCGGGATTATCTCACAATTCATTCCTTAACATAGACACATTTGTACGTTGTGTCGCGTTGAAGGAAACCGGATATTGTTGAAATGATCTGGTAAATAATGGGTCATTATGTGTATTCGACTTGTTAGTATACACATTGAATGTGACGAGCCAAGTCCTTAATCTTAATCCAACTTGAAAGTCTATTTAGCACCTTATGAAATATATCTTGAAAGAGTTCTTTGCTTGTATATATCAAAGTTTGGAGATTTTCAATCTACATCTAGTGGGAGATTGAAGAACTTAAATGGTGCTAATACATTTAAAAGGTTCTTATAGGTTTTGGATATTTGACCTTACGAGAACAATGTTTTGTTGCTCCAAAGGAAGATAATAACTAGAGCATTCCAGTGGAAGAACGTGCAACTTAAATGAAAGGCTTGATGTTGGCACTAGCATATGATCAAATATCGGCATGAGAATGCCGGTTATCCTGACCATGAGTAATTACTTTCAAGGCTGATAGAAGTCATGTAGCCAAAAATATACGGGTTCCTCACATCTTAGTGGCAATGACTTAATGGTGAGTCTTGTACATATCACCATCTATCGGAAGGCATAGTAGGCCCTGTGTTCACTAAGGTTATGAGAAGTAATTAATCATGAGATGAAATCCATTTCAAGTATGCGAATACTTTTCTTGATTCCATACCAAGGTGCAAACCAAGAACGTATGAATGGAATTAACATGGATTGCATTGTAGACTACTTAAAATACCGACCAGGGGTAAAGGTTTCATGATGGTTATTGTGGAAACTTTTCTTAGTGATCATGTTGAAGGTCATTTGAAACTCGTTGCTATTGTTGCCTTCTTATGGCAATAAAAGATATCCGTAGTATCCAAATTAAGTCTACAAGTATGGATAAGTCGCTTGGACTTATACTAACATCGTAAAAGTAAGATCTTTGCTTTCATGAGAGGATCAAAACATGAGTCCTCTAGAAGCATAGATAAGACTTTTACATATGTCAGGGTTAGTCAGTCAGCTTGTGCCCGGGCTTGTGGCACCGATAACAGACATCCTGCCTTTCGCGCGAGGCGTGTCATCTCTCTTAGGGCCTCGAGAAAAAGAAGACCCCTTTGCTCCAATATTTTGCCTGTCTGGGCAGTCAGTCAGCATGTGCCCGGGCTTGTGGCACCGATAACAGACATCCTCTTTAAAACCACACTTTGTCGTAGCGTGGCCCTTCTGCCCGCACCTCCAACAACGTATGGTAGAGTTAGAACACTCACCAGAGTGGTATGTACGGCAGGTATTACACCAAGGAGAATTAGGCCTCGGCTTCTTAGAGGAATCAGTCTTCCCGCCTGTAGTGGATTGTCCTTTGGAAGGACCCGATTTATCAGACGGCTGAAATTTCCTCTTTGACCCTGCACCGGCAGATTCGCCCTTGCAGTATAGACAGTCACCTTCCAGTTGTCGGGCAATATCAAAAACCCGATCCAGTTCAATAGCTGCCCGAACATGAGGGCGAAATTCTAGTGGCAGAGTTGCCACAAACCGCCTTATCTTGGTGGTCTCGTCAGGAATCAGGTGGGGAACAAACCACATCTTATCAGTAAATGCATTTATGTGTTCTTCAATCGGCTTATCCCCTTTCTGGAGATCATTGAAATCCCTCTCCATTCTTTCCAGATCATAATCGGTGCAGTACTTCTTCAGCACCTTCTCAGAAAACTGCTCCCAGGTGAGAGCATTCAACACCTCCTTATTAACAGAGGCTTTCACCGTATCCCACCAAAAGATATCACGGCCTTTCAACATACGTACTGCATACTTGACAGAGTACTCCGGTTCACATTCGCAAGATTCAAAAACTTGCTCCATCTCCCGGACCACTGTATGGTAACTGTGGGGTTATCACTCCCCTGGAACGTCGGAGGATTTCAAGTTAAGAACTTCTTATAATGACAAGTCTTGCGGGGCTTGTTCAAGGTAGCCTGCAATAAGAGCTCCTTCGTCACATGAAGCTCCTCCTCCAAACGCATGACAATAGCAGCCTGATCTGGCTCAGGTCTGCCACCACCAATATTGTGCTGAGATCTCTGATCCTTAGCCTGATGAGGCATATGAGAAGCCTCATCTTCCATCTCTTTCAATACTTGCTTTATGTTGCCACATTCGGCAGACATCTTATATCAACTTTCTATACAACAGAGAAAGAGCAGTTAATACTCAATCTCAGTGACTTAACTTACTAACAAGTCATCATATACTACTAGCATGCATATAACACTCTCACTCAAACCCCCCTTTTTTAGGAACACTTCTTTATGGTCGGGCCCGAGCTTGAGATCGAATACTCTTACAAGTATCCAATTCACTCAAACTTCGGCTCTGATACCTAATTGTAACCCCACTTCTGAATACAGTTGCTTTAATGACAAAACAGATTTTAGCAGCGGAAATTTTTTCTTTTTAAATCAACCAAACAGTTATTTACACTAATAACTTGTCAAAACACGTTGGTGTTACCAAGTACAAGAACCGACCATAGTATCATATTACATTACAACATATATTTACAAGTGTTCCACCCGCAAGGGGCAATACAATTCCCAAAAGCAACCCGCATCGCAGGCCATTTAGTCTTTACCTGAAAAGGGAAACATAGTATCATTAGCTACACTAGCTAGTGAGTACATACAATCATAAGCATCAATACAGTAAGTCATGCGTCATATCATAAACAAGCATTGCTAGCTTAGCACATAACGGTATGCTGACAAGATCGGTAACAGTCGGGTTTTGCAAGGTAATCAATCCCGCTCAACAACTCAGACTGGGGAATCAGACACGACCAATCCGCGTTGGTGGGGGAGAACAAGGCAGTCCACCAAGCATCATTCATAGAGCCAAAGACTCCACACGTAATCCAGCTACAACCGGCTGATCACCACTCACGTTAAGGCACGGTGGTTCTGCAGACCCTTGATCCAGGATGCACCCCGAATCACCGTTAAATCCAGAAATGACCGAAGTCCTGTTAGGATCCAGCTAACCGGTTGACCTTAACCATGCGTCAGATAGTCTGTAGACAGGTCACATACACATACACGTACATTTGATCCCACAGGGATCCATCATCTTACATATAGCATCATACAGTTATTCATACAGTCATATCACCATGTATTAACTAAGTGGTTCCAAACTGGACCCACTTGCATGCACCTGACAAATATTCTAACATCATATCAATCATACATTTACCTTCTCGAACATACCTGCAAAAGCAAGTTAGTCCATATATAGTACATTCACATAGTCACTTAGTAGGCAAGCCTTACTCTACTGAGTCTCATGATCGTAGGCACTCACTTGAGCTACACTAGGCACAAGTATTTGGCTTGAGTCCTTTAACAAGTTCACCTAGCATATCATATTGACCTCAATCATTCACATGTGCATTCAAGACTTCACAAAATATCACTCAACTTTGGACATTACACAAATCCGCCAAAACTGTCGGATTTGTGGGAAATCCGATGGTTTTGTGGGATTCATGAAATTCGACACATTCAACTATGAAATCCGATACTTAACATTCGGATTCCAAACACTTAGGATTCCGATACATAGAAGGAAATCCGATACTTCCATTGAAATCCGATACTTATAAGATTTCGACACTTAGAATCCGAAACTATGGAAATCCGATAGACTTGCGGATTCCATATTTAAAAAGACTACAAAACATGAAATCCGATAGAGTTGTGGAATCCGACACTTCTCTCAGATTCTGAAACTTCCTTCGGTTTTCATCACATTCGGATTCCGACAACTTTATAATTGCAGAATCCGACAACTTCATCAACTGTAATTCCGATAACATCATTTGATCATCTAAACAACTTCATTTTGGCTTGCTTTAATCCCAGAACATCATAATATCATCATCTAATCATCATATACGCATGAAATCCCAACAAGAACACCATTCATGCAAAACCCACTTAGAAAGTGAGATTTCCATGTTCTTCAAGGTGTTCATGCATAGATTCATGGTTCTTAACATGTTATACATGCTTCTAATCTTCTAAACATTTTAGAATTATGTTGCTAACCTTAAAGATCAACAACTGACTTCTTTTCTTCCTTTTCTGGAAATCCGAAAGCAACAAGAGAGAGAGCAGCAAGAAACTGAGAGAAAGTGTGTGTGTGTGTTTTCTTTTGCTATATTTGACTTGGAAAGTCAAATTACACACATCTATACTTTCGCATATACAAGAGGCGGTTGCCTCATTCTTCGCACATGGGTTTCCTCTTTTCTAATTAATCACATACTTAATACATACACATACATCTAGCATACATGCATACGTACATACATAAATACATATTCATTTAATTCAACAAAGACTTACATAATAATTCCTATTACAATAACTATACATACGTACGTACTAATTACAACTAGGCCCAAATTGAGGATGTTACAGCATGGAAAATCCATTAAATAAGCCGTTGTCATAATGACTAGTGATGTTTGACAAACTAGGTCACATTGCATTTCTTATGCATATGATTTGGCTTGAAATATTGTTTTAGTAGTTGATTATTTTATGTTAGCTTAGGGAACAACAAGCAATATCGTAACTTTTAATTGCTTTCGATATATAGTGGGAACTATATATATGCAGATGCGGCTACTTTCATTATTCTTTACTGTGTTCCATCTTAGCATGTTTAACCACTTCCCGGAATGCTTATGCATTCTAGATTTCCACAGTTAGTCATTCTTCAAGGGAAGGAAGTTTGAACTAAGATTGAGGTTAGGGTTTGGTCATGCATTAATCAACGATTGAATGCAAGTGACGCAAAACTAACCTGTGCTTGAAATGAGTTTCAAGTGATTGGAAGACCCACACCTGAGTTCACTTCATGGATTATGGTCACAAGTGACTCAAGCTGATAATATCATTTCATCCTTTGACAGGAGATACATGTGTATCCAAAGCATTAGTCTGCTTTATTTTGATTGCTTTCAAACGTGGTTCGTAACTGGCCACTATAAAGGGAGTTTTCAAATAAAGTGTGAAGCATGTGGCGGGGCTATGTAGTCAAAAGGATTTGTTCCTCTGGTTAGAGAGATATCCCTGGCCCCTCGATGATTGGGCGCTGACACCAAAAATGCATGGCTGTGCTCAAGTTACAATGATTTTAAATCAGTTGGTAACTTGTTATTTTGGTCACCACCAATCTAGAATCGAGACACAGAATCGTGAACGATCTGGAGATTGACATTTTTCCATGTCTCGTATTCACAAGGATATCGCGAACAAAGGGATGTTTATGATCACTTATCTATAGGATCTTTTAGCCTTTCTAGGCTACCAGGATTTGTCGTGGATGACGTAACTCGTACCGACTTGGGGGCAAGTATGCTTTGCTAGAGCCGCTGCTTGTTTGTGGTGTTGGTAACACTGTATCATGTGCAAGTGAGAGTCTGTTGGATTATACCCACTGATACACGTGTACTATCATCACTGCTGATGAGGTACAGACCTATTGGGTCACACGCCAAGGGTAGATTCTGGCAGCACAACGCAAACATGAGAGAATATAAAATTAGGGTTTTTGGCGACCTTCACAGGCCGTGAAGATGTCGTGAAGAGAAACCCTCCACGAGGCTTCACCACCCAGCTTTGTAGTCGTGGGGGCGCTGCCTTCACGAGGGCTTCACGGCCCATGAGAGCCCGTGAAGGCAGGCGCCATGCTTTTATTGGACCACTCGATGGCCCAATGAGAGTGTGTGGTGAAACCCGGCCTATGAGGCCTTCACGAGGGCTTCACGGCCCATGAGAGCCCGTGAAGACAGAAGTCAAAGTGACACTTTATTTCTATTGGACCTTTGTGTTGGTCCAATGAGAGAGTGACTAGGTGGCCGACTCTGATGACTTTGGGGCTTCCTCCAACCTTTATAAAAGACTCATAGAACTCTCTCATTGTCTCTTTTGTCAATTTGAACATACACATACATTATATGGTACTGGAACTCTTATTGTGAGTTGAGTGAGTGTAACAAGAGCAAGAGAAATACTCTTAGTGTTGTTGCTGCTCCAAAAGCACGAGGACTTAGTGTGGCTCGTGTCTCGGGTCACTAGCAAGGCAGAATCTCGCTCACTTGGTGTGGACTATCAATAGAGGAGCTCGGTTTCAGGTTCTCGAGGATCTTCCTAGCTCAATGGATAGCTCCAGCCGCGAGATGGTATATTTCTTCCTCTCTTTCCTTTTTGGTTCCGTTGCTATATTCGTTTGTAGTCACGATCCCCACTTGGGGAATACATGCATGTCGGTTTTAATACCCGAAAACCCCGCTTTTTGATGTCGTTGCTTCCGCTGCGTACGGGTGTTGGCATGAATAGATTTCCTACACCGTCATGCAATCATTCATTCATACTTTCAGATGCATCATCATTTAGTTCATCGTTCATGCACATCATCAGATATTAACTAAGCGGTTCCAATCTGGACCCGCTGGCGTGCACCTATTACATAACTCCCAAGCAAACATAACATCTTTCAGAAACTTACACTCATCTTCTTAAGTATACCTGCATAGACAGGTTAGACATATATACACATTCACATAATCATCTTAGCATGCAAGACTTACTCTACCGAGTCTCATGAAATTTGGCACTCACCTGAGTAGTTTTCTATGCATAGGTATTCGGTTTTGACTCCTCAAACAATACAAGTTCACCTAGCATATCATACTTACATTAGTCATTCACATGTGCATGCAAGACTTACAAAATAAACACTCAACCTTGAACAACACAAATCCGCCAGAACTGTCGGATTCGGGGAAATCCGATGGTTCTATCGGATTTACGAAATCCGACGCCTACTCACATATAACTCCGATACTCACCAGTTGGATTCCAACACTTAGGAATTCCAACCATGCATGTGAAATCCGACACTTGCGGATTCCGACACATGAAGGGAAATCCGACATATGGAAATCCGATACTATCGGATTCCAACACGTAGAATCCGGAACCTTGGAAATCCGACAACTTTCGGATTCCACAAAAAAGAGCTACAAAACACTAAATCCGACAGAGTTGCGGAATCCGACACCTCTATTGGATTCCGACAATTCATCAATCGGAATCCGACAACTTCATAGACCGAAATTCTAATACATGCTTGAATCCATTCTAAAGGTCGTATTTTCATCATTCTTTTGCCCAGATCATCTTGGGCCATCATATTCTATCCATACAACCATTTTAAACATATAAAATCATATAAGAACACCAAATATACTAAAACCCTCTTTAAAGTAAACTTTTGCATGTTCTTCATGGTGTTCTTGCATGATTTTGTTATTCTCACATACATGTAATCTTCCAACACACTTGGATCTAGACTTGCTAACCTTTGTAGATTAATCAATCGAGAGTTCTTCTTCTTCCTTTTTCTAGAAATCCGAGAGAGAGAAATGAGAGAAAAGTGTGTGTTTTGCGGTTTTGTGTGTGTTTTGATTTATTTGACTTTTGGTCAATTAACCACGCACACATACATATATTTTCTGTAAAACAGAGGCTTTTGCCTCATACTTCACATGAGGGTTTCCTAAAGTATCTATTTAATTACAAACTAATACATACACATTCAATACACATACATACATTTAGCACACATGCATACGTACATACATAAACAAACATATATATTCATTCTTTCAAATCTTACAAGTATACACAAATAACACACTCCTATTACACTAACTACGTACACTCACGTACTAATTACAACTAGGCCCAAGTTGAGGATGTTACAAATCTACCCCCTTAAGAGGATTCCGTCCTCGGAATCCGCTCAGTGATAAACAGGTGAGGGTACCTTGCCATCATTTCGTCCTCAACTTACCACGTCAGGTTTGGACCCAAATTATGCTTCCACTTCACAAGGACTAGTTTGATCATCTTCTTGCGTAGGTTCTTGACCTTCGTGTCAAGAATCTCTACAGATTCTTCTTCAATGTGGTACTTGCATAAGTAACACACATTGAAGGTGACATGTATACAACTAGTTTAGGCGGTAGCTCAAAGTTACCATCTGGTCACTTACTTCACGCACTACTCTGAATGGGTCTATAGAACGTGGACTTAGCTTCAATTAGCCATCAGTTTGCAAATGATAGGCAATGCTTAGGTGAACACAAGTGCGTAACTCACGTTGCAACCTTGTTAGAACCAGAAACAACAGATAGTCAAAATCAAAACAACCAAGAAAGACCGTAACGTGTCACAGTCTCACTAACACAAACTGAATCAAATGAGTCTACAAAGCAGACTCATTTGCAACTAGGAAATGAATATCAATTTCGGAATATCGAATCATTGCGGACGATCACAAGGTCTCTAGTATTCATCTCAACTTGCGTGCACGTCTGACATCATCGTGATCTTCATAAATATAACTCCTGTTGATGGTCCTCTACGGCTTAAAGCATTTGTTACAACACTGGCTTCACCAGGGTGGCAACGGATTTTACAATAGACAGCAAAGTCTTCCGCACGGACTACAGGTATGACAGATACATCTTTATGAGTCAGTTTAACCAACGGACCCGCAAACTTCAAGAAATTGCGGATAAACCGCCAATAGTAGTCAGCTAAGGCAAAGAGACTTTTAATTTCAAAAGGAATTCGAGAAACTCCTTAATTCATCATAGCTTCTACCCTAGCTGGATCTACTTGACACCATTCTTACAGATGACATGACTAAGGAAATATATTTCCCTTAGCCAGGACTCACACTTAGACAACTTGGCGTACAATTGTTCTCACTTAAGAACTTCAAGACATATCACAGATGGAGCTCTAGCCACCGCAGTAGCTGACAGAACAACTTAATCTTAAAAGTGACATTACTGACCAGAGGTAAAGCCGGCAGTTCTTTTGGAAATACATCAGGGTAATCAAACACTACCCTGATATCTTGATTGGTCATTTCTCTATCTTGGCATCAATAATTATGCAAAGAGAGAGTCACAACACTTGAAATAGACTTCTAAGTTCTCAATAACGGAGATAACAGGAATACTAGACTCCTGTCATTCTCCACCAGCTATAACATAAGATCTATCAGAGAGATGGATCTTGATCATCTTTTTCTTTGGGAAGGGAGAATCTCAGCATTATGATTGCTGAGCCAATCCATCCAAATGACAACATCAAAGCCCATAATAGGCATAACAATGAACAAGATAGGGAAACTGCTTCCCTTGACTTCAAGAACAGCTATCGAAACTTTCTCTAAAATAGAAACTACCTTACTACAAGAAATTTCCACATTAAGTAGATTGATCATCTTGGAAAAAGGTAATCTAAACTTCTAACAATAAAAACAAAGAAACAAAGGAGTAATCAAATCCAGAGTCAAAGAACACATATGTAGAGGAACAGTTAGTAAGGAATGTACCGGTATTGACATCCCCCGCATCTTTGGTCTCCTCCGCTGTCATCTGAAATGCCCTCCACTTCGCGCGAGGCGCATCGTCTCTCTTTTGGCCTCTAGAAGACCCCTTAGATCTGGCACCTTTCTTTCCGGGCAATCTGTCAACTTGTGCCCAGGCTTATAACATCAGTAACAGACATTTTCTGTGAAACTACACTCAGAACTAGCGTGGCCCTTCTATCCGCACCTCCAGCACCGTTGGGTAGCACTAGAACACTCACCAGAATGGTAAGTGCGACACTGAGAACACCAATGAGAATCAGGCCTCGGCTTCTTAGAGGAATCAGTCTTCCCACCTGTAGAGGATTGTCCTTTGGAAGGACCCAATTTATCAGACGGCTGGAACTTCCTCTTTGACCCTGCACTGGCAGATTCGCCCTTGCAGTATAAGCGGTCACCTTCTAATTGTCGGGCTATATCAAACGCCCGATCCAATTCAGCAGCAGCCCATACATGTGGGCGAAATTCCAGTGGCAGAGTTGCCACAAACTGCCTTATCTTGGTGGTCTCGTCTAGGATCAGATAGGGAACAAACCGCATTTTATGAGTGAACGCGGTTATATGTTCTTCGATTGACTTATCCCCCTTCTGGAGATCAGTAAATTCTCTCTCCATTCGTTCCAAGTCATACTCGGTGCAATATTTCTTCAGCACCTTTTCAGTGAATTGCTCCCAAGTGAGAGCACTCAGTATTTCTTTCCCGACCGAAGCTTTTACGGTATCCCACCAGAAGATGGCACTGCCTTTTAACATACGTATTGCGTATTTCACGCAATACTCTGGTTCGTACTCACATGATTCAAACACTTGCTCCATCTCCCGGAGCCATTGGATAGTAATAGTGGGGTTATCACTCCCCTGAAATGATGGAGGATTGCAAGTTAGAAACTTCTTATATGAACAAGTCTTGTGGGGCTTGTTCAATGTAGCCTGCAATAAAAGCTATTTAGTAACTCGTAGCTCTTCCTCCAAACGTCTGATATAGGCAGCGTGATCTGGCTCAGGTCTACCACCACCGATGTTTTGTTGAGATCTCTGATCTTCAGCCTGATGAGGCATATGAGAAGCCTCATCTTCCATCTCTTTCAGAGCTTGCTCTGTATTGCCATGTTCGGCAGACATCTTTCTAACTTTCTATATGATAGAGAAAGAATAGTTAATACTCTATCTCACTTACTTACTTACTAACAAGTCGTCGTATAAATAACATACATACAACACTCTCACTTAAAACCCCCCCTAAAGGAACACTTCGTTATGGTCGGGCCCGAGTTTGAGATCGAATACTCTTGTAAGTACCCAATTCACTCAAACTTAGGCTCTGATACCTAATTGTAACACCACTTCTGAAAACAGTTACTTTAATGATGATTCAGGTTTAGCAGCGGAAAATTTTCTTTTACTATTAACAAACGGTTAATTACATCATCTTTTTTTCGTAAAACATTCATTGGTGTTACCTAACATACAGGAACCGACCATAATGTATCTTACAACATTACATATCAAAATCAAGTGTTCCAACCCACAAGGGGCATTTACATCAAAAGTCAACTGCCTCTCCAGGCCATCTATTCTTTACCTGAAAAGGGAAATCGTAGCACCATTAGCTAACACTTAGCTAGTGAGTACATACTTAGCATAAGCATCAATACAGCGAGTCATGGTAGCATACATATCATATCATGCATATCGTATCATACATATCGTACATAAGCAAGCATTGCTAGCTTAACACATAGTGGTGTGCTGACAAGATCAGTAAGCGTCATATCTCGCAGGGGAGTCTGTCCTGCTCAATAACTCAGACTGGGGGATCAGACACAACCATCCGCGCTGGTGAGGGAGCGTAAAGCAGTCCATCAAGCATCGTTCATGGACCCAAAGACTCCTCAAGTAATCCAGCTGTTACCCAGCCGATTACCACTCACATTAAGGCACGGCGGTTCTGCAGAACCTGGATCCGGGATGCTCCCCGAATCACCGTTAAATACCGAAATGACCGAAGTCCTGTTGGGATCCAGCTAATCGGCTGACCTTAACCATGCGTCAGATGGCAGATGTCAGATGGTCTGCAAACCTTGCACGTACACATAAACGTACATTTGATCCCATAGGGATCCATCTTTATCATTTTCATACATCGTACATAGGATCCCATAGGGATCCGTCATGCAATTATTCATTCATACTTTCACATGCATCATCATACAGTTCATCGTTCATGCACATCATCAGATATTAACTAAGTGGTTCCAATCTGGACCCGCTGGCATGCACCTATTACACATCTCCCAAGCAAACATAACATCTTTCATAAATTTACACTCATCTTCTTAAGTATACCTACATAGACAGGTTAGACATATATACACATTCACATAATCATCTTAGCATGCAAGACTTACTCTACTGAGTCTCGTGAAAGTAGGCACTCACCTAAGTATTCGGTTTTGACTCCTCAAACAATACAAGTTCAACTACATATCATACTTACATTAGTCATTCACATGTGCATGCAAGGCTTACAAAATAAACACTCAACCTTGAACAACACAAATCCGCCAGAACTGTCGGATTCCGGGAAATCCGATCGTTCTATCGGATTTACGAAATCCGACACCTACTCACATATAACTCCGATACTCACCTGTTGGATACCAACACTTAGGAATTCCAACCATGCATGTGAAATCCGACACTTGCGGATTCCGACACATGAAGCGAAATCCGACATATGGAAATCCGATACTATCAGATTCCGACACTTAGAATCCGGAACCTTGGAAATCCGACAACTTGCGGATTCCACAAAAAAGAACTCCAAAACACTAAATCAGACAGAGTTGCGGAACCCGACTCTTCTATCAGATTCCGACAATTCATCAATCGGAATCCGACAACTTCATAGACCGAAATTCCGATACATGCTTGAATCTATTCCAAAGGCATATTTTCATCATTCTTTTGCCCAGATCATCTTGGGCCATCATATTCTGTCCATACAACCATCTTAAACACATAAAATTATATAAGAACACCAAATATACCAAAAACCACTTTAAAGTAAACTTTTGCATGTTCTTCATGGTGTTCTTGCATGATTTTGTAATTCTCACATACATGTAATCTTCCAATACACTTGGATCTAGACTGGCTAACCTTTGTAGATTAATCAATCGAGAGTTCTTGTTCTTTTTCCTTTTTCTAGAAATCCAAGAGAGAGAAACGAGAGAAAAGTGTGTGTTTTGCTTTCTTTGAGTTTTGGTCAGTTAACAACGCACACATACATATATTTTTATGTAAAACAAAGGCGGTTGCCTCATACTTCACATGAGGGTTTCCTTAAGTATCTATTTAAGTACAAACTAATACATACACATCCAATACACATACATACATTTTGCACACGTGCATACGTACATACATAAACACACATATATATTCATTCTTTCAAATCTTACAAGTATACACAAATAACACACTCCTATTACACTAACTACGTACACTCACATACTAATTACAAGTAGGCCCAAGTTGAGGATGTTACACTGCACACAGGTGATCTTTGTTGAATTTTAACTTTGGCAGGCCTCTCACCAGATCTCCAATAACTAACTTGTATATGTTGTGAAAGTTGAGATGTGAGAGTTTCCTGTGCCATTGCTAAGTTATGTCCGATGAGGCCTTACTAAGAAGACAGATTGAGGTCTTTGTATTGTAGTTGTTCAAGTCAATGGAATATAGTTAGACTTCCTTGTTCCAGCTACAAGTACATCATCCGTCTCTGTTTTGACTGAACATGAATCCTTCTTAAAAGTGACCTCCAAGTCTTTGTCACAGAACTGGCCAATGCTGAATAAGTTGTGGCCAAGTGCTTCTACAAATGAAACATTTTTTTTATTTTTATGCTTTTTTCACAATATCTCCATACCCCAAAATTGGTGCTACATTGTCATTCCCAAAACGAATATTCTCATAGTACTTAGAAATGAAGTTTTGGAGAAGACTCTTGTTGCCGGTCATGTGCTTGGTGCACCCTGAATCCAGGTACCAGAGATTAGGTTCATGCAGAAGGTTTAGGTCCCCGTGTAGAAATGGGTCCTTGTGTGTTAGATGCATTAGAGTTAACGTCTTGACAAATGCAATGTATGCTTTTCTATGTTTTCCATTGAATCTCTTGTTCGTCTTTTTTGAATTTTGAGGTTTTAATCCATAGTGGATCAGAAACAATTTGAGATTCAATGTTGAGAGGGATTTCTCCTTTTTCAAGAATTGTAGGTTCGGTTGAGTCTTTTAAATCAAGTACCTGAATCATTTCTTTGCGTCTCCAAACTTGAACCATTTTAGATTGTGAAATTTGTGTTGACCTTTGATGGTTGTTTGGTGGTTACAGGTTTCTACACTTTGGTAGACGTCTTGTTCACTTTGGTTTTTATTTGTATATTTGAACTTTGTTGTTTGGATTTTGTTTTGGAGAATGACTTGGTACTTGTTGGATGATGTTTCCTTGATATTGACTCTGTGATGTTCCATGCTTTTAAAAACTCTTTGTACCCTCCTCTCGAGTATGCTTCTAATTCTTGATATGTTATTCATCTGTTTTTATAGTTCCAGTAGTTCATGAGTTTTAGAGCATGTTTTGTCACCCATTGATGAATGATTATTCCGTATGAGGTGATAAATGGTGCGTTGATTTGATTTGACCCTTGTGCTATCCAATTCTCACATGCACGAATTCCCAAGCTTTTTCTAAGCCTATCATACTCACATTTGTACTCGCAATGCCCATGTAAACATCCATTTCTAGTGCAAAAACAAGTGCTAGCTTTAATTCGGATTCTGAAAAAGACATACATTGACTTGCGAAATTGGAAATGTGATGACACTTCTTCGAAAAATTTAAACTTGGCCTAGAAAAAGTAGATGTAAACTTTCTTCTATTATCTTTCATGGAAAAACTTCTCAGGTTGTTGTCTTCTCTCCTCACATCTGAAATAGTTGAAAAATGGTTTCTTGTGAAAGATTTTGAATTCTTTTTGACAACTTTTGCTTGAGATTGTAGTTTATTTTTGTGATACTGTGTGAGATTGGATTTGGAAATGACATTTGGTTTCCTGTTGTGGTTTCAAGAGATTGATGATATTTTCTTGGGATCCATGAATCTTCTACCTTCATTTTTCCTTTTTCTACTCTGGTATATTTTCTTGTTAGTTGGGAAGTAGAAGCTGTAGAAGTATGTCAAGGTTTTCTTCTGACAGTGACATGTAAGACCTTTTTCTGATTTGTTTATTTCTTTTTCTAAATCATTTGTTATGATAGCTTGAAAATAATAAGCTACAAGTATTTCGAGTTGCCTTTGTAACACCATATGTGGTATGTATACTCGTGCTTCCAAAACTACTTGTGGCTTTTTAAAATCGCCAGGATATGTCAGTGTAAAATCATCTATCTCACTGAGCTTTTGTGGCTCAGATGTGATAGATTCGTTTAATTCCTGATAATCAAAAGGAATCTCAAATTTTAAGTTTCTCTTTTTTTTAAATCCTCCTCTACCACCTCCTCCTCTTGGCCAACAAATACCATGTTCTTTGTGATGCCATCATTCATTAGATTAAAGTCATACAATTGTTTGGCCTTCACATTCTCACTTATTCTCGGGTTTTCAAATCTAAGACCATTGTAGGTCCATTTAGAGAATTTTCGTTCTTTTGATTTATTAAGAAAGATTGTTTGTTCTGATTGACCTCTTTTAATCAGTGTGTCCTCAAGTTCTTTAATTTTTTAGCACAATTCACCCTTCTCTTTGATAATGAATTTAGTTTCATTCTCTGCACTAATTTTCTCTGCTTTTATGTCATGTATTTGGGTGCTCATGCTTGCTGTTAACTCAGTCAATTCGTTCTCTTTTTCAATTATTTTTGTTTTGAGTTAAGCAATTTCTTTGTCAACCTGGAATGTTTCCGTTTGTTGATTTCTTTTAGTTTTTCTTTATTGGTTTTAGACTTTTGTACCTTTTCTCTAACTTTTTCATGCGTGGCATGATGATCTGAACATGTTCCATGCTTAGACCACAACCTGTTATGGAGTTAGAGTGTAACTCATCGTTAGCATCCTCAGCACCAAACTCTTCATCTTCATCAGAAAATTCATCCTGAACATCAGCCATCTGGAAAAATTGTGCTTGTGCTTCATCACGCAAATCACTATCATCGGTATCTGATAGGAATTGGTCTTCTTCAACCATCATGACCTTCCCCACACTCTTTCTTTTTGATAGCCTGAGCTTTTGCTTGTAATACTCAGCATACATCTTCTTCTGAGTACAGTCTTTGATAAAATGGCCATTGCCCCCACAATTATAACATTTTCTTTCTTATTTCTTCTCCTCCTTCACAAATCTAGGTTTCTCAACAACCTTGAAGTTATATGGTCTTCAGGACCCAGAAGTGTATCTTTGGCGGTTATTGGTTTTGGAATACCTGTTCTTGAATGCCTTTGTGATAAAAGACATGGCCTTTATAGCTTGCTCCATTTCAGTAACATCTGACTCATCAGATTTTGAGTCAGACAGGGCCACTTGCTTATACTTTTGTGCTCTGGAGGATTCACGAGGTGATGGTTCAGTAGCTACAAGAGGTACGGGATCAACAGACAATTTGGAGAAGACTTTGAGACCTCGTCCTGATATTGTTGGAGGTCCTCAAAGATGTTGTGATATGTAACAATCATAAGGTTTCGATTGATATGCTTGTACAGCTTCACATGCTCCTTCCATTCAAGACCTAGAGCTCGTATGAACACACATTTGACATCTAAATCAGTCCTTTCAACCTTGTTTGCTCTTAGTTCATTCTGGAGCTTACAGAAATGACTGTAAGTATCAATTAACAATTCATTTTCTTTTGCAGTGAATTCATGAAACATGTTCACCAGTTGCGTCCGTTTGATATGATCTCCTAGCTCAGTCCCTTGTAATTGTCTTTTAATTTCATCCCATATCTCTTTGGCCGTTGCTAAGCTATCCACTTTCATATACATCTCCGAGGATAGACCTTGTTTCAGATAGTACTTAGCAAGCCTGTCTTCTTTCTTTCTTTCTTTTTCCGCTGCAGTTAGCTCATCAGGTGTTTTCTCTTTTACCACTCCAGGAATTGGAGGGTTGTTATCAGGTTTTGTGTTGATGATTTTGTAAAATTTCTTATCTCCGTTGAGAATTGAATTGATCATCATTTCTCCGCACATCTCATTGTGTTCCAAGAAGTCCATAAACCACCCTTTCCAAACTAAGTAGTCACTGGGGAAGAGAACTGGGGGTTTCGAGTCTGTGCCTATGGCTAGAATCTCGTTGAAACTTGACATTTTGTTTTACTTGAATCTTACATAATGATAGTTAACTTGAAAAGTTGGTGATTGGGGTTCGAAGTGGGTTTCTTCAAAGTATGTTTTGAATTAGAAATCTATTCGAAGTGTGCTTTGAATTCGAATATGAGAATGTGAATTCAAAAGTGTTGGTTCGAAGTGATTCTGACTTGAATTCGAAGTGAACTTCGTAGTTGACTTCGAAAGGAACAGTACCATTTAAAAAAAATTTAAAGTTTAAATTTTGGACTTGGAATTCAAAGTTTGAAGGAAACTGTTTCGAAGAGAATTCAAAGGAATGATTTGTTTCCGAAGTAAGGCTAGTCTTCGAAAAGTTCTTTGTTGAAACACGCTCGAAGTCAATGAGTTTTGTATTCGAAGTGAATTTACGTTTTCGAAGTGTTCTAATGGAATACAGAAAACGCTCGAAGTCTGAGTAATGAAATGGATTTCGAACTCGAAGTGATCTTTGGAAACATAGAATACACTCGAAGTTGTCTTAAATGGGGTTTGAACTATTCGAAGTTAACTTGTAACAAAGGTTTCGAACTCGGAGTGTTAAGGCTTCGAATTCGAGATGTGTTGATTCCAAATTCGAGGATTAGACACGGTCGAAGTGTTCTTTGAGTAACCAATTCCGGATTTTTAGGGATTTGTTCTCAACTGCCAAGCTCGAAGTCTTCTATGGAATAACTAACCCGCTCAAAATCAACAGGGAAACACCAAAATGTTGGAAATGTTAATCCAAATCGATCAAAAACCTAGATCTATGTTGTTCTTCATGATCTTCATGTGTTCTTGACTGAAATTTTGAATACTTATAAAAAACAATGAATATTCACTTGAATTTTATACCCTTGTATTTGCAATTCACTGTAGATCAACAATATCCCATTAATTCCATCATCCACATGATTTATGATGAACTTTTGAAGCAAAAACCGTAGGACCTTCCACGAAAAACTTCAAAACCTTAATTGACTTTGATTTAAATAAAATCATATCTTATTGTTCTTTATTTTAGACATGATTTAGGGATAAATATATCAAATTCAATAGAAAACTCACTCAAGTCTTCATATTTTCGAATTCTGAACAGTAACTTTGATGAACAATGTTTGTATTCTTCGATTCTTCTTGTTCTTCGATGGATCACCCAATCACGAGCCAACTTAGATCAAGTATAGCTCTGATACCAATTGAAAGCTATTCTGGTTATCTTTTCAAGTATTAGTGTAGAGAGAAGATGATATGAGAGAAACACACACTACACCTTATCGGCTTTGAATAATCATATTGCTATTAGAAAATTGTCAAAAACGTTACAATGGCCAACGGCCTTGTGCCTATTTATAGGCCACCCCTAAAATAAGGCTTTTCTACATTTTAAAAACTAACATGTTCAAGTATTCAAAGTAGCAAGAGCTTCAAATAAGAAAGTTTGAGTGCCTTTATAAAGGCTGGAGAAGCCAGACGGACATCCGGGTTGGCCAACTAGCCTCCCATTCAATGGACCAACACAAAGGTCCAATAAAAACAAAGTGACATTTTGACTTCTGTCTTCACGGGCCCTCACGGGCCGTGAATCACTCGTGAAGGCATCAATGGTCGGGTACTACCTCACATTCCCACTTGCGCATGATACATCATCATTAACACCACAGACAAGCAGCGGCTCTAGCAAAACATACTTGCCCCCAAGTTAGTATGAGTTATGTCATCCTCGACAAATCCTGGTAGCCTAGAAAGGCTAAAAGGTCCAAAACATAAGTGATCATAAACATCCCTTTGTTCACGGTATCTGTATCAATACAAGACATGTATAAATGTCAATCTCCAGATCGTTCACGAGTTTGTTTCTCGATACTAGATTGGTGATGACCAAAATAACAAGTTGCAACTGATCTAAAATCATTGCAGCTTAAGCATGGCCATGTATGTTTGGTGTCCGCACCCAATCATCGAGGGGCCTAGGGATATCCCTCTAACTAGAGGAACAAATCCTTTTGACTACATAGCCCCGCCACATGCTTCATACATTATTTGAAAACTCCGTTTATAGCGGTCAGTTACGAACCACATTTGAAAGCAATCCAAACAAAGCAGAGTCATGCTTTTGATACACATGTATCTTCGGTCTAAGGATGAAATGATATTATCAGCCCGAGTCACTTGTGACCATAATCCATGAAGTGAACTTAGGTGTAGGTCTTCCAGTCACTTGAAACTCTTTTAAAGAACATGGCAGTTTTGCGTCACATGCATTCAAACCTTGATTAATGCATTACCAAACCCTAACATCAGTCGTAGTTCAAACTTCCTTCCCTTGAAGAATGACTAATTGTGGAAATATAGAATGCATAAGCACTCAGGGAAGTGGTTAAACATGCTATGATGGAACACAGTAAAGACTAATGAAACTAACCGCATCTGCGTATATATAGTCCCCACTATATATGGAAAGCAATTAAAAGTTAAAATACTGCTTGTAGTTCCCAAAGTCAACATAAAACAATCAAGTACTAAGAAAATATTCAAGCCAAGTCATATGCATTCGAAATGCTTATTGGCCTAGTATGACAATCATCACTAGTATTATGACAACGGCTTAACTAGTGGATTTGCGACGCAACAACCACTTGTATTCTTGTTATTTTCACAATTATCCTTTGACCAGACTACTATTCAAAGTATCCGTCAAAGAGATATAATAACCAAGTGCTAAGGTAATCACATCCTCATTGTTATCGAAAATCACAATAGGATTAGTGATACTTAAGAATTTATCTTAATCAATAATCAACACCACTAAGTAGGATCATGGAGTTCGATCAAGATTGATAGTTATCCTTATGGTAATTAGCATTAGAGTAAATCCTTACACCAAGGCTTACTACTAATCGTCAAACATCAAGAATATATCTAAGTATTTCTTGTAATTCAAAATTTCAAATTTTGCATCTCCTAAGTATTATCATGAAGCAAAAAAATTCCTCATTTTAGGTTCATAGAACACCTGACAATGGGACATTATCTCCAACTGATACATACTTCTATGTATACAACAAAGCTTCCACTATCCCTGACATATGTAAAAGTCTCATCTATGCTTCTAGAGAACTCATAACTATGATTTTCTCATGACAGCAAAGATCTTACTTTTAAGATGTTAGCATAAGTCCAAAGGACTTATTCACACTTGTAGACTTAATTTGGATACTACAGATATCTAAGACCCTTGGAGAGCGTTGTAAGCACTTCCTCAATATATTGTTCCATGAAGGAACGCAGTCTTGTATATCCATGTGCTAACTCATATTTCCATTAGAAGGCAACAATAGCTACAAGTATCAAATGACCTTTAACATGACCACTAGGAAAAGTTTCCTCAATAACCATCATGAAACCTTTACCTCTAGTTGGTATTCGAAGTTGTCTATAACTCAATCCATGTTAATTCCATTTACACCATCTCGGTTGCACCTTGGTATGGAATAAAATAAAGTACTTGCATACTTTATAATGTATTTCATTTCATGATTAATTACGTCTCTTCACTTAGTGAACCCAGGGCCCACTATGACTTCCGATAGATGGTGACATCTACAAGACACACCATCAAGTCATTGCCACTTAGATGTGGGAAACTCATATCTCTTTGGCTACACATGACTTCTATCAGCCTTGAAAGTAATTCTATATAATATATTACCCACGGTGAGTTTTGTCAAATTAAACCTTATCCGTCAGATTATATTTCTCAACACATCCGGGCCGTATAAAATACAATTTGAATCTGTCAAATCACCAGCACCTTTTTACGCATGTTAAATTAATATAGAAACAGACTCTCCACCTTTTAGTCACATAATTCCACATTTCATATATAAAGTCCACGAGCTATGTATGAATATCTCCACGTTTTGTATAGTTTAAATACTATCTTATCCATAATTTCAAATTTTAAATTCTTTTAAAGATAAAATTACTCAACCAATTAGTCAACTAAATACTCCAACGCTTTCAAATTATATAAATTTTCAGTAATCCATGAAACCCGAAACAAGTGAAGAAGGAGATATAAAGGTTAGTACAGTTTTGAGTTAATTAAATAACATATTATTCAGTCCTCCATTTCAAAGAAAAAAAGTTCTTAATTCTGAAATTAAATTTTAATCAACCGGTCGTCGAACTGGAAAGCAAAGTAGGAAATGTTACAGATCTCAACATTATTGTGAAATTTGAGGTAATACTGCATTCTTTCACACTTTATGAAGATTTAAAATACTCATTCATGTTCAAAAGTAAATAAATAAGTATTACACATACATATATGTGAGTGTATATATATATATAGGGGAGAGTTCAAACGAGAACCGTTTTTCGTACGAGAACTGTGAGAACTAATCTTGACCGTTCATTTTGGATAATGGAATTCATGGATGAAGAGCGTGGGGGCATTGAGTATGGCAGGGTGCATGTAAGGAATTTATGGGTGGGCAATCCAATTGAAGGAGGGGGAATTGGACGGCTAAGATTGGTTCTCGTACGAAAAACAGTTCTCGTTTGAACTTTTGCCTATATATATATATATGTTTATTCATATGTGAATCTTACATGTTTATATTTGATTAAATGGATATAAATATATGATGGATATATATTTATGATTTGGATACTGATTTCAGTTTGTTGTGTTCTCAGGAACAGACAAGGCTCAGTAACATTAGACCACTGCGTGGAAAAGCTGAGAACCAGAGGTGAGTGGATGTTTGCTCACGGGTGATATTAGTTGTACTGGTTTGATTGCAACTATTGTTGGATAGATTGTATATCTGTTGGTTAATTAACTGTGAATGTTAATTGTTGTATTCTGTGATATGTATACATGTTGGAAGGGAAGTCAGTTTTTGACTAGGCTTATGGGCTAAATTCATTTGCTATTGGCTAAGAAGTATCAAGACCTTGGGATGCATTTGTTGCTACCAGAGGATGATAGTGTGTGTGGATAGAAAATGGACTATCGGTAAACCTTTGCTTTGGCCGGCATTGGTTGTAGGTTATTGTAGAACCGCCGGTCTTCCCGGGGTGCGTATTTATGGTTGTTGATATCATGCGGTTCAGGATGATATAGATGTTGTGTGTTACTCCATTAACTTAGCTTTGTGCTAATCCCCCATATCTCACTCTTTTTACAGGTTTTGGTAAGTCAGCGGCTCGGCTGAGAGTGGTTAGCTTGGGGAGTAATCACCTAGGACTTTGATAGATTATTTGTGACGAGCCGTGTTTTGTAATACTGATATTTTGTAAACAATGGTTTGTAATTAGTTGTAATTACTTTGATGTTTAATCGCTTCCGTAGTGTAATTAAAAGTGAAAATTTTGGGTTAAAAATACGGTGTTACAAGTTTGGTATCAGAGCCTTGGTTTCACAGTGTAGGCACAGTGGAAGTGTTACATTTCCAAATCTTGGCTCGTGGTAGGTCGATTACACCTTGGGTGTGGGATTGGGGTGAATTGGGGTGTGGTGGAGTTAGTATGTTGTGTACTAACGGATTTATCTAATAAATCGTGAGGTGATGTGATTGTTACAGATAACAATGGCTGGAGATGATTTCTCGACCGGTACCCTTACTGTCCTAACTATTGTTGAAGTCCCTACTACTACAGTTGAAGTTCCTACTAACGCTGGTACATCTGGTACAGCGGTTTATGAGAGAGATGGATATATTTTTCAACTGGAGGGTCAGCTATAGGATATAAGAAAAGAGCTAGAGCAACAGAGGTAGACTCCTGCAGCACAACCACCAGTTATTCCTGTAACATCAACTACTGTTGCGATACCACCTATTTTTCCAGCGGTTACTACTTTGGCAGAGGTTCCACCAATGTCTATGGCAATACCATCATTTACACAACCAATGACTCAACCTTTCTATTATCCGTTATTTCCACAAGGATCTGTTCCACCGGGGTAAATGCCACAAGGATCTTACTCGTATCTGTTGGAATCTGCCCACCGACACACGTAGGCTGGCATCACTGCCGATGAAGCGCGGGCCTATTGGGTCACACGCCAAGTTTCAATCTCGACAGCATACTATAATAGGAAAGAGTCAAAATGGTCAAATTTTAGTTGACCAAGGCTTCACGACCGTGAAGGATGCTCCACGAGTCGTGAAGCAGCTCGTGTCCATGAGTCCTGTCGTGGGCCGCATGGTTCGTGAAACCTTAGGGCTTCACGACCCTACACGGCCCGTGAAGGAGGTCGTGTGGCGCATTTATCCTTCACGGCCCGTGAGAGCCTGTGAAGAGCTCGTGAAGGTAGAATTCTAAGTGACACTTGTATTTGGTTGGGCCGTTTTGTTGGTCCAATGACAGTGTGCCATTTAGCTCCGACTCTGGGCTCTTTGAACAGATAGAATGCCTATATTACATGTCTTTTTTGTGCATTCTATACTCTTGGTCAATTAGTGCATTACATACACTTTGTGAGTTCTTCCATTGAGAGAGAGAGCAAGAATAAGTGTTAGTGGTTAGTACACAAGTGTTCAAGTGTTGTTCCAGATCCTAATCATCAAGTGTTGGTGGTTTGGTGGCTTGCTAGTACAAGGAGAAAGAAGCTAAGCTTGGTGTGGACTTCTTTGGTGCATGAGGCCTTTTGTTTCAAGAGATCATCCCAAAATTCGATGTTGTTCCAGAATTTTAACAAAGTCATCAAGGGTATGGCTTGCTTTCTTTCTTCTCCTTGTTCTCTTTTGGTTGCATGTTTGTTCTTACAAGTTTTCACCACCATTGGGACTTTATGGGATCTTTTTGTGTGTTTTTGTTACTTCCGTAGCGTGCTTTGATCCCCATGGAATCCCAACAGTGGTATCAGAGCCATACTTGTAAGATGCATGCACCTTTGTGGCTTGAAAATCCATATTTTTGATTTTGGACAATCTGTCCAAAAGGTCTTCACGGGCCGTGGAGCTTGCTTCACGGGTCGTGAAGGCCACACGACCAGTCTCGTGGGGTGATGGTCGTGAAAGGTTTTTAATCTGTTTCACGAGTCATGGAGCGTAGTGCCTTCAAGGCCCATGAGGGCCCGTGAAGAGCAGTAGCTCGTGAAGGCGTCGTGAACAGGCTGTTTTTGGTCTTTTTGAAAAAGAAAACTTCATAAGGATTTTAGCATTTGATTTTGGTGTTTCCAGAATCATTTTAGGCTTTTTAGCTTTGTAGATTAAGCCCTATGATATCCTAATTCTTATATATGTATGTATTGGGTGGTTTTGGCATAAAATGCACACATGCATACATGTATATTGTGTATATATGAATATGGATTTCAAAGTGTTTGGAATCATAATGCATATGTACAAGGTTTATTGTTGTGCCTTTAGTTTTTGAATAAACTTGATTGGGATATTGTTTTATGCATGGTTTGGTGTGGCACACCATGCTTTGTGGTTGTTTCGTTTTTGTGAGCACCGGTTTGAGCCTAGGCCTTTGTGTGGTTGTTTGGTTGCTTTATTTGTTGTTCATTAATTTGGTGGTTTGTACCACATTTGGTTGGTAATAATTTATTTAATCCGGTTTGTAATGATTTATTTATTTGTGGCTTGCACGCCAAAGTATTTATTCTTTGTATTTTGTATATTAGCTTAGAATAGATTGTGTGGCTTGCATGTCGTTTCTCTTTAAATTATGTATGTAATTAGAAGAGAAGACTGGAGGCACCAACGGGAGTCTTGGGAGATGTCTCGGCTATCTTGGATCTGGAGGCACGGGATCGAGTGGGAGCACGCCACGAAGTCTTGGATTCCTTGTCCTTAGTAGACTTAGTTCCTCGGTCGGCTCACCGGGAACACTTAGGTTGGCTCAAATCGGTTTTGTATGCGTGGTTGTGTAGTTTTATTTATTTATTTTCATGCGTGGTTGTAGGATCTTCGCATGCTAGAAAATCATTTGAAAATACTAAAACTATATAGTTTTCCTTAATTGGTTAACAAACCCCGCTCGCTCATATGATTAACAAACGAATATAAAGTGTTTATGTTCAATTGGTTAAAAATGCGTTTTGTCACTTATTTGTTAATCAAAACGAAAAGAGGTTTTTAACCGGAAAAACAAAAGTCCCGTTTTTCTTAAAAACGTAAATCACATGCCATCCAAAAGATGACACCACCCGAATCTAATGAAGGATGGGACAATTGTCGAGCTTAGCACGAGTTGTTCCATGTGGACTTGTGTGGAAGGTGCGTGTGGCGTCTTGAAATCTTTGGTTGTCGAGCTTAGCACGAGCCAATTATTGTCAAGGGCATCATTGTGTATCTTGTTGGACGATTTGCAATTCCAATTTAATACGCCTTGATAATTGTCGTGCCTATAACGAGTTATCAAAGCGGCTTATTGAGGAATCGGTGTAGGAAGGGATCAACCATGCCAAACCGGTGCTATGAGTATCGATGGATCCCGCAAGTGCCTAAGAGTTGTAATCACGGATTGCAATTGGTAAAGTGTTTAGCGGCCTAAATACCTTCACGAAGTGATCCGCGGTAAACCCGTCATGTAGTGAAGTTATGTTGGGTTCCTAGCCCTTGTTAAATTTAAGTGTTAAACTATTGGATAATTATTTGACAAGGATTAAAATATGTCGAACTAACCTTTTTGTGTGCTTTGCCTTCTTTTAGATGGCATCTACAAGCAACACCGCGACGCACATGTCACTCCGTCCATTTTTGGAGAAAGAGAAACTCATAGGCGTAAAGTTTATGGATTGGCATAGGCAATTGAGAATTGTCTTGCACCATGAAAGCAAGTTGTACGTCCTAGAGGAACCTCTTCCGGAGGCTCCTGCTACCACCGCTACGCGGGCCATTAAGGATGCCTATGAAAAGCACCTTAAAGACACCAATGAGGTGACTTGCCTCATGTTAACGACCATGAGTTCCGAGTTGCAAAGGCAATTCGAGGACGTTGGTGCGTTTGACATGATCTCGCAGCTAAAGGAAATGTTCTAGCAGCAAGCGAGGCAAGAACTATACGAGTGTGTCAAGGCCTTTATAGGGTGCCAGATGCAGGTAGGCGGGAACGTGAGCTCCCACGTGCTTCGTATGAAGCCATACGTGGACCAGCTCGAGAGGTTGGGCTTTCCTATGGGGAAAGAGTTGGCCACGGATATTATCCTCCAATCTTTGCCTCAAGCATATGGTCCGTTCATTGTGAACTACCATATGCATAATATGGACAAGTCCTTGATGGAGTTGCACGGCATGTTGAAGACTGCCGAGTCTAACATGGCCAAAGCAAAGCCATCGACCTCCGCACCCGTCCTAGCCAGCCATCCATGAGGGCGGTGCTAAGAGGAAGTGGCCCGCTTCAAGCTCCAAGGGCAAGGGGAAGGGGAAGGGGAAAGGGAAGGCGAAGGTGGCAACACCCAAGCCCAAACCACTCCTGGCGCCGGAGCCGAAGGGGAAGGAACCCGCTCCTATAGCCCCCTCACCGGAAGAGGCCACCTGCTTCTTCTGCGTGGAGAAGGGACACTACCGGCGTAGTTGCCCCAAGTACACGGAGGAGCTCAAGAGGCTACGCACCAAGGGACAACGCGCTTCCGGTATATATATGATTGAACTCCATAACACTTCTATTTCTAACGCTTGGGTCTTGGACACTGGGTGTGGTACTCGCATAGTTAATAATGTGCAGGTACTAAGAAGAAGTAGGGACTTGGTTGATGGGGAGTTGGATCTCATCATGGGAAACAAGGCGGTTCTCCCAGTTGAGAAGATAGGGAGTGTGGATCTCACCTTTCCATCTGGTTTATTTATTACATTATTAAATGTATCTTATTCGCCCTGCGTGGCAAGAAACATTTTACCATTTTATGCACTCTATGACGATAGATTTAATTTTAATTTCTCTAATGGAATTATTTCATGCTTTAAGAATGATTTATTTTATTTTAAAGAACATCCATGTCGTGGCATATATGAGACAAGCGTATGCTTGCAAAGTAATAGATCAATCATGAATGTTGGTTCTAAATCCAAATGTGATTTGGATAAGTTATCTTTATGGCATGGTCGTTTGGGCCATATAAACAAGAAACGCATCGCCAAGCTCCAAGTGGATGGGATCTTGGAATCGTTTGACCATGGGTCGGATGATAAATGTGAATCTTCCTTATTGGGCAAAATGACCAAAGCACCCTTCACCGGCGTTTGTGAGAGGGGAAAAGACTTGTTAGATATTGTTCACACGGATGTGTGTGGTCCGTTCAAGCATGTCACTAGGGATAACTCAAGGTACTTTGTAACCTTTACCCATGATTTTAGTAGGTAGGGGTATGTCTACTTGGTGAGACAAAAGTCGGAAACCTTTCAGGTTTTCAAGACTTTCAAAAACGAAATTGAGAACCAATTGGGTAAACGAATTAAGATGCTCAGATCGGATCATGGTGGTGAGTATCTAAGTTCGGAATTCCGTGACTATCTAAAATATTGTGGAATTATTTCACAATTGACACCTCCTAGGACACCGCAATTAAATGGTGTCGCCGAGAGGAGGAACCGGACATAGTTGGATATGGTTTGGTGTATGATGAGTCGTACGGATGTACCCATTAGCTTTTGGGGCTATGCATTGGAAACGGCCATTAGAATCCTTAACCTCGTACCAACTAAGAAGGTCAAGAAGACACCATTTGAGATGTGGCATGGAAAGGTTCCATCGCTTTCATATCTAAAGGTTTTGGGTTGTCCTGCCTACGTGAGACGTGAGGTGGAGGACAAATTGGAACCCCGAGCAGAGAGGTGTTTGTTCATTGGATATCCTGCCGGGTCTATGGGATATTTGTTTTACAAACCTTCCGAGAACAAGGTATTTGTTGCTCGGAGGGCCGTCTTCCTTGAAAGGGAGATGTTATCCAAAGACGCTAGTGGGAGAAAGGTTGATCTTGAAGAAATTCAAGAACCCTCCAATGACCAACCTGAAGTTGGCGCTAGTTCACAAGATGATTCTCAGCACGGCGCTGCTGGAGAACCTGAAACGGATCATTTACCTCTTAGGAGATCCGGTAGGAGTCGCAATGAGCCAGAGAGATATGGATTTCTCATGTCTGAGGGCTGCGACCTAGTGTTGGATCATGATTAACCATCATATTATCGGAACGTGGTGGTGGGCCCTGAGTCCGCTAGGTGGAAAGAGGCTATGGAATCCGAGATGCAATGTATGTCGGATAACCAAGTCTAGGATTTGGTAGATCCGGTACCCAGGTGTAGACCCGTAGGGTGCAAATGGGTCTTTAAGAAAAAGACTGGCATAGATGGAGAGGTAGACACCTTCAAAGCCCGACTGGTGGCTAAGGGTTTCACGCAAACTCATGGTGTAGACTATGATGAAACTTTTTACCCGGTGGCTATGTTGAAGTCTATCTAGATACTTATGGAAATTGCCGCATTTCATGATTATGAGATTTGGCAAATGGATGTAAAAACCGCATTCCTTAATGGGACACTTAGCGAGGAAGTCTATATGACTCAACCCGAGGGTTTTGTACATGCCAAGCATCCGGATAAAGTCTGCAAGCTTAAGAAGTCCATTTATGGACTTAAACAAGCATTGCGCAGCTGGAACCTGTGATTTGATGAGAAAGTCAAAGAGTTTGGCTTTTCGAAAAGCAAGGATGAGCAACGCGTATATGTCAGGGCTAGTGGGAGCATAGTTGTATTCCTAGTCTTGTATGTCGATGACATACTCCTTATTGGAAATGATGTCCCGAACCCTTCAAGGTGTAAAAACCTGGTTAGGCAATTGTTTTTCAATGAAGGATCTAGGAGATGCGACTTTTATTCATGGGATCAAAATCTATAGAGATAGATCCATGAGGCTAATTGGGCTTAGCCAAAGTACATATGTAGACAAAGTCCTAAAGCGGTTTAGGATGGAAGACTCCAAGAAGGGGTTCATTCCAATGTCACATGGTTTGGTATTGAGTAAGACTCAATCCCCTATTTCCCCAGAGGAACGGGAAGTAATGAAGCGAGTGCCATATGCTTCGGCTATGGGCTCGATTATGTACGCCATGCTATGTACAAGGCCTGATGTATTGTGTGCCTTGAGCATGACGAGTAGATATCAAGCCAACCCAGGCGAAGCTTATTGGATGGCGGTGAAGAGCATTCTCAAGTTTCTTCGAAGGACTAAGGAGATGTTCTTGGTGTACGGAGGTGAGGAAGAGCTTAGAGTAAAGGGTTACTCTAACACAAGCTTCCAAACCGATAGGGATGACTGCCGATTACAATCGGGGTTCGTGTTCCAATTAAACGGTGGTGCTATAGCCTGGAAGAGCTCCAAGCAAGACACCGTGGCCGATTCCACTACCGAGTCGGAATATATTGTGGCCAGTGAAGCTGCTAAGGAGGCCGTATGGATGAGGAAATTTCTTCTTGATCTGGGAGTGGTTCCAAGCATCAGCGACCCTGTTGAGATCTTATGTGACAACGAGGGTGCCGTTGCTTTAGCAAAGGAACCGAGGTCTCATCGACGCACGAGGCATATTCTGCGGAAATATCATTTTATCCGGGACGTGGTCGAGAATGGAGACATCGTCATCAGCAAAGTACACACGGATAGCAATTTGGCGGATCCGTTCACTAAACCGTTGTCACAAACTAAGCACGGTGCCCATACACGTGCTATTGGGATTAGATTTGCTAGTGACTTGGTTTGAGTTGTATATTGGTTATTGTATTCGATGTATTTACTATGTTATTGGGAACATTAAGCAATATTGTATTTTTTTGAATGTATTGATTATTAAATGGAGATTTAATGATACGCGTGTAGCGAATACTTTATTTAAATCATTATTGTGTTCCAACTTTACATGTTTTATCACTTTCTTTTAATGTTTTACATTCTAAATAGTCCACGATCGGTCATTCTTCATGGAAGGAAGTATGAACGAAGATCGAGGGAAATGATTGGTCATAGTGTTCAATGGGATTGAATAGAAGGGACGCAATATTTCGCCTATACTTGAAAAGAGTTTCAAGTGATTGGATGACCCACACCTGATCTTACTTCATGGTACATGTCAAGAGTAAATCAGGATGATAATATCTTTTATCCTTCAACCGGAGATGCATTTGTTTCACTATTTTGGTTTGCTTTATTCTGACTGCTTTCAAACGTAGTCCGTAACTAGCTATTATAAAGGAGGTATTTGGGTAAAGTATTGCCATTGTATTTGAAGCAATGTAGTCGAAGGAATTTGTTCCTCTGTTAAGAGAGATATCCCTGGGCCCCTTGATGATTGGGCGCTGACATCAAAAATGCATGGCCATGCTCGAGCTTGCAATGATTGTTGATCAGTTGCAACTCACCTTTTTGGTCACCACCAATCTTGATCGAGAAACATAATTGTGAACGATCGGAAAATGACTTTGTACCATGTCTCGTGTTCACTTGGATATCGCGAACAATAAGATAATTGATCACTTATCTATAGGACCATGTCAAACTCTTTTAGTTTAACTTGGTACTTGTCAGGGATGACATACCCCGTGTTTAGTTAGGGGCAGGGATGCCTTGCTAAAGGCCGCTCCCTGTCTGTGGTGCCAATGGGTACGGTGTGTCATGTGCAAGTGGGAGTTTGTTGGAATCTGCCCACCAACACACGTTCGCCGGCATCACTGCCGATGAAGCATGGGCCTATTGGGTTACACACCAAGTTTTACTCTCGACAGCCTACTATAACAGGAAAGAGACAAAATGGTCAAATTCCAGTTGACCAAGGCTTCACGACCGTGAAGGATGCTCCACGAGTCGTGAAGCAGCTCGTGCCCACGAGTCCTGTCATGGGCCGCATGGTTCGTGAAACCCTAGGGCTTCACGACCCTACACGGCCCATGAAGAAGGTCGTGAAGGCACAAGCGTCATGATTCTTGCACAGCGCGGCATGGCTCGTGGAGGATTAATGGCCGGTCATGGCGCATTTATCCTTTACGGCCCATGAGAGCTTGTGAAGAAATCGTGAAGTCAGAATTCTAAGTGATACATGTATTTGGTTGGACCATTTTGTTGGTCCAATGATAGTATGCCATTTAGCTCTGACTCTGGGCTCTTTGAACAAATAGAATGCCTATACTAGATGTCTTCTTTGTGCATTTTATACTCTTGGTCAATTAGTGCATTACATACACTTTGTGAGTTCTTCCATTGAGAGAGAGAGTAAGAACAAGTGTTAGTGGTTAGTGTTCAAGGGCTGTTCCAGATCCTAATCATCAAGTGTTGGTGGTTTGGTGGCTTGCTAGTACAAGGAGAAAGAAGCTAAGCTTGGTGTGGACTTCTTTGGTTTCTTTCAAGAGATCATCCCAAAATTCGATGTTGCTCCAGAATTTTAACAAAGTCATCAAGGGTATGGCTTGCTTTCTTTCTTCTCCTTGTTCTCTTTTGGTTGCATGTTTATTCTTACAAGTTTTCACCACCATTGGGACTTCATGGGATCTTTTTGTGTGTTTTTGTTGCTTCCGTTACATGTTTTGATCCCCATGGAATCCCAACAGTATCCGTATATGGGATTTCCACCTGATGTGGGATACAAACAGCCGTGTACTTATAGACAATTTTTGGATTGTAAACCAGACGAATATGACGGCAGTACGGATCCTAATGTCACACTGAACTGGTTGAGAGATACTGAGAGGATTTTAGATGCCTGTAAATGTGAAGAGGAGATGCGAGTATGCTTTGCTACTCGTATGTTGAAAGGCAAAGCGATGGTTTGGTGTGATTCCATTACCACCCACTTATCAAGAGCACAAATGGATTCAATCACTTGGAACCAATTTCGGGATAAGTTGTGTGAACAGTACTGCAACGCCTTTGAAATGAATAAAATAAGGCAGGAGTTCATGGAACTAAAGATGACGAGGAAGATGACAGTGGATGAGTTGATTGAACAATATAATGCCAAACTAAGGTTTGTAACTCAGTGGGTGCCTAATGAACCTTCCCAGGTTCAACACTTTATCGGGGCATTATTGCCAGAATACTGGAGCACCACCAGATTGGCTGGATCTTTGTCCCAGGCCTTCACCTTGGCAAAATCTGCTGTGGGGGACATCCAGGCTAAAGACAAGCAGAACAATGATGAGGCGGCTTTGCAGAAGCCGAGGTATGACCAGGCTGGGGGTAGCCAGCAAAAGAAGAAGTGGCAGGGTAACCAGTCCTAGGGCAGCCAGAGCAGAAAAGTATCTCCAGGGGATTGGGGGATTAAATCACAATGGTGAACGAGGTGCAGGTCTTCTCACACTGGGTAGTGTACTGCTCAGACTTTGTGTTATGTGCGATGTGAAACGCACGGGCATGAATCGAAGGATTGTCGGTACCCTCGAAATGTATGCTGGAACTGCCATCAGGAGGGGCATAGGGCAGGTGATTGCCCTACAGGGAGAAGACCTGGGGATGGGACAGGGGCAGGGGCGGTTGGGGGCTCGTCTGCAGCAGGCGGGCAGAAAAGGAAGAATCCTCCGACTCCGGAGGGTAGGGCATTCTGGATGACAGTAGATGATGCTACTGCCACTGATGATGTTATCACCGGTACGTTCTTTATAAACTCCCTACCTGCTCGTGTATTATTTGATTCTTGAGCGAATCGCTCCTTTATTTCTATAACATTTTGTGCTAAGTTGAATTTGCCTACTACTATTATCTTTGTGCCGATTGATATAGAAGTAGCAGATGGTAAGATAGTGTCTGTTACGACTTATGTGACAGGTGCTGAGATTGACATATGTCACACCCCGCAAAAGCGGAATCACGAGATGTAACAGTTTACGGTTTCATAGCATAAGGTACAAGATCACACCAACCATAGATAATTAAAAGTAGTACAATTGTTTACAACAAGTTTCAATAATTGTTCAAAAGTTTGGAAAATAACATAATGTAAATTGCTAGATAATGCTACCACACGCATGCGGAACAAGTGCTGACCACTTACTAATGATTTCCTGAAAAGCATGATAAAGAGAGTGTCAACTATAGAAATAGTTAGTGAGATCACAGGTTTTGATATGCAATAAAATAAGATTTTAATGCCAAAAACGTTCATCACTGAACGATGAGTATGTAAATCAGTTGTTTAGTTTGCACATGGTATAAGTATATGCAGAATATTAATGCAAAGAGCCCACTACCTAAGCCTACTGACTGAATGCCTATAGAGTAATAAACAGAGCCTGTTTCACAGTAATTATGCACTTACACAATTAAGTGGGGTGTCAACCTAATAGCGTTGTGCATAGATTACTAAGGGCTCGATACAATGAGTTAAATAGGTAGTGTTGAACGGTGGGACTTACATAAAGAGAGAAACTCATTATCGTTAAACATAAGCATATATACCAAAGTGCGAAGATAAGATAACAGTTTGATAAACAGATCAACCGATGATTTAAATAGTAGCATGTTTTCCTCCAAAAATATTCAAAACAATAAAAAGTGGGGCCGTGAATACTCACTTGACAAAGTTTAACGCGTTCTTAAAACAATTCGCAAAATCTTGAATTCCCGCGGCGTTTCCTTCCTAGTGAAATAATATTCTATTATTAGTCCCCAAATTCTAGTTATTAAAATTAATAATAAATTTTGTATTATTTATATTGATTTTATATTGATATAGTTATATGTTGAAATTATATATGTATATATATATATATATATTTATTTATTTACCCAACTTTCTTTCATGTGAATACAATTATGTTTTATATTTTATATTTAATTTTTAGTTGTTTCTATATTATTTGTATGATTTTTATACTTAAATTGTTATTTTGCAAGTCCCAATCATAAAGATTTTTATTCTTCTTTATTTACTGTGCAAGTCTCATTCGGTCAGTTTCATGGGTTGTACTTTGGTGCAATGCTTTAGTACACTAAAGAATTATTTAAGGTTCCAAATTTTTATATGTTATTATAATATGTCTTTAGGGAATACTGTAAATATATTAGAATTTTTAAAGATTTATAGATATTTTATTTGATTTATTTAAATTTAGAGGTCACTGGTCAAAATCCAGTTAACACTCTCATATTGTTTTAAGCTTTTGAGTGGTCAAACGACCTTATTTTTAGATGATTCAAATTGGGTTAAATTTCTAACTCAATAATGTAACTATTAAAAAAATGTTGACCATTTTTAAGTTTGTGTGGACCATGTTATGGTTAATTAAAATTCGCATATAAAACTTCCCAGATTCTCAACTTTTCCACATGCAATTTACTTTTTATGTTTGAAGAACCAAATCTTAATTAATACGAGTTAGACCAGTTGCATTTGAAAGATAACTCTTTATATTAAATTCCAGTTAAAGATTCATAATTTTTCACTCAAAATTGAAGGAGATATGATTAGTGAAAGTCGTATTTGATTTCTACCCGGATACTGTTTACACACTTAACATAAATCAAGTTATTAGAGGGTCAAACGATCGAGATTTTGGGTGATTTTACATGGGATAGAAAGATAAGACATAAATATAACATGCAAAAGAAAAATCAAGTGTTTTAGATAAGTAAAACTCAAGTTATGAATATTTCAAGTCGGATAACATTCTGCTAGAATTCCAGATTTCTTGTTCTTGAGCTCTTGTATGTTCTAACACCATTACTTGTTGTTTCAAGCTTAGATTCTTGGTTTTAGCTATGTTTTACAAATTTTATAGATTACTACAGCATCAAAATAGTTTATTTGCAATAAAACCCACATGCATGTTGAAATCTAGTATTGATTCATCAAGATCCCCACATGCATGGTGGTTTAACACCATAAACTTGGGTTTTAATCTATAAAATCAAAATTTGCATTTATGTTTGGTACATTTTCGTGATTTTAGTAACTACTCCACCATGAAACACTTGTGTGTTCATCTTGGTTCAAAAACATGAGAAAAATAGAAGAAAAACTTAAGAAATGTGTAAGATATGAAGAGATAACCTTAGAAGATGTTACCTATCTTGATTCTTTGCTTCAAACCTTCAAATGATCTTCAAACATGGCAGATTTATGGTGAAGTTGGGGCTGGAAATCGTGGGTTGTAGCAAGACAGAAGAGGGAGAAGAGAGAAGGTAGAGAGAGTTGAGTGTTTGATGAGAGAAAGAGAAATGATGCATGTGTTGTGTGTGTGTCTTGCATGATGGTAGTGTATTCAAAAGAGTTTGTGTGGGTGTGTGTGTGTGGGTGAGGGCTGGCAGATTTGTGTGTCATTTTTTTTGTTTAATAATAGGTATATTTTATGTGTTGGATGTTTTTTGTACAATGGTGATACAATTATGATCAATACTTACAATTTATTGATTAGTTTTGTTGGCATTTACGTAAGTTTTATATTTGAAATAAATAATATATGTAATGATGTGTTTTGTTCTTATTATTTTGATTGTTATATAAAATTTATAAATCTTGACTTTTAATTAGGCGGTTTTACCGATTTTTCGATTTTTGAAGGTTTTAATCACATCGCCGGGATTTTTAGGGAATAAAAGGTTTCTACAAAGTAATTTATGTTATTAATACTATTTGTAGATATTAAAAACCTATATTAAAGTTTTCTAGAAGCTAACCTGAAATTTTAATTGACGGTTGTCACAGTCTCCCCCAGTTGAAAGAATTTCGTCCCGAAATTAGCTTTTGACATCTTCGCACGCCTTATGGGCAAAGAGGTGATGATATTTAAGTTTCATATAATCCTCTCGTTCCCATGTATATTCCGATCCATGCCTTGAGTTCCAACAAACTTTCAAAATTTGAATCTTCTTTCGTCTAAGTCGCTTGATCTCTCGGTCGAGAATTTCGATTGGTTCTTCTTTGAACGACAACTTTTCGTCAACTTTAATGTCTTCTAAGGGTACGACTACCGATTCATCAGCTAAACACTTCTTGAGATTCGATACATGGAATATATTATGGATGACATTCATTTCCTGACGCAGTTTGAGTTTATATGTGTCACACCCCGCCAAGGCGGAATCGCGAAGTGTGACGGATAGGATCGTCATAACACATTGATATAAAATAGAGTAAATCACAAAAATGCCATTAATCCAACGTGTCACGACGTTTCCCCGACACAAGAGGAGTCTTGTGCCGTGTTAAGTCGGTTCCACGGCAACATAGACAACCAACGAAATAAATGATCGTGCAAAAGTAAACCTCACAACCCGGGTCAAGTATACAGGCGACAAGCCCAAAACCATATAATAATTTGAAGTGTTAACAAACACCTACATCACAAAGTAATAAGAAGAGTTCGATTCTCGCTATGAGTCACACTAAGGCCCGACTAGAGTCTTCTAGGATCCTTAAGCGTTAGCATTAGTATTACCTGAAAATGAACACTCTAAAAATGTCAACACAATGGTTGGTGAGCTCGCAGGTTTAAACAAAATAATTGATTTGCCGTGTATACAATAGTTTGACAATTGATATAGTGTAACACATACTCGCAATAAAAATAATGATAGCCGGACCACAATGTCCAATATGAATAATGATAACCGGACCACAATGTCCAATGTAAATATTGATAACCGGACCACAATGTCCAATATGAATATTGATAACCGGACCACAATGTCCCATAGATATTTGTCATCCAACAAGGCCTACCAGCTAGAGCATTAAGTTGGGTAAATTTGAATCCAATTGGCTTAACCCATCACTGGGTTCATTTGATTGACTTAACTCATCACGGGGTTAGTTTGATTGACTTAACCCATCACGGATTTAGTTTGATTGACTTAACCCATCACGGGGTTAGTTTGATTGACTTAACCCATCATGGGGGTAGTTTAATTGACTTAACCCATCATCTGGTTCACACAAGAATGTAACACATAATCCAAGTTGTCAAATAGAAAAGAATTTCAATTCACGGCATGAAAAGTAAATCAATTCATTGAGTGTCATTTTCCCCCAAGAAAAACATGCAAAAGGGGCCACGAGTACTCACCTTGAGGGTTGATAGTAGCTAGTGAGATGTATCCCGCTCAAAGATCTACAATAGGTTTCGTGACATTAGTTCCTATAGTGTGAAACTCATAGGTAGCAATCTAACTTTGATAGATTGCTCTTGTATTGTATCCAATACTTCGAATAATGTCTTTCTTATGTAAGGTATACTTGTATTATCACTTAGGTTTGTTATAACTTCCATTATTTTATTTTAATGCTTTTAGAAATACTTTTTAGGATTCAAATAGTTTTCTGGCAGAATTTGTAGTCCCATTTTGTATTTTTAAACCCCTCTAAATAACCTAGTTAAATTCCTAAATTTGTATGAAATGTATTTCCATGCCTCTATATGAAACCCTAATTTTTCCAGAATTTATTCATTTACTTTTATATTAAAATAAATTCGTGATAATCGACTAACCCGAAAATACCACTGTTTTACGCGACTGAAAGTTTATTTCTATTTAAAATAGTAAACGAATGAATTAATTTCCAAAATTTTTACAGATCTCCATAGACACGTAAATTTTTGTCTTGTATAAATCTCACGATTTTATTCATCAAAATAAGTAATTTATAGTGCGGATAAGTTAACTATGCTTCTGTCCCAATAATCCAGATTTGCGCACCAAAATGTTTTAATTTGTTTGAATGATCAAACGATATCATTTTGAGATGAGATAAATTGGAGTAGAATGTAGACTCAAATTACTTCTGTTTAGACTAAAAATACGTAATAAAAGTCCACGAATTGCTCAAGTTACGACCTCTTAAACACGACCCAAAGTTTCTGTCAGATTCTGGATTTTATATTCCTTGTCTTTTAGTAACAAGGTTTAGCCTTTTGATTGTGTTTTGCTTATTGTTCATCAAAATCGTTCTTTTATATATGTGTGTATTGTTTCTTAAAATTTTCTTTTATATTCATCACTTAGGGTTTTCAATTAAATACATAAAGAGGAAGAAGGTGTAGAGATTTGTAGTTCTTACCTTAACACCCGAATTTCTTATGTTCTCTTCTTGATTTCTTGTTTGTTCCTTATGTTATCTTCTTGAATTCTTGCTTGATTCCTTGTGTTTTGAAGATCAAAATCAAAGAGAGGAGAGGAGAGTTGTATGGTGGTCGATTTTGAGAGAGAGGAAGGAGTTGAGGAGATTAGGAAATAGTTCTAGGCATCTAAGGTAGAATCATGTTATTTTTGGTTGTGTTTTAAATTTTGAATTCAATCCTCCCATTTCCCCCCTTTTGTTGGCCGATTTTTTTTGTATCAACATATATATATATATATCTATTTTTTATTTTATTCCTTTGAGTAGGAGTGCAAGTGGTGCACTTAACCTTGCCATGTGTTACAATTCATGTTATTAGTTAATGTTATTAGATTTTAAGAGTTGTTCTAGAGTTTTATTAATTTGGTTTGTAATGCCAACTTATTTGCTGTGTTTTTATTATTATTACTTTAATTTTGGTGTTATACGGTTGCTTGTTAGTGCATTATTCTTCCTTAAAATTATTTGAATCTCAATAGAGTTTATGTACTTATAACAACTGTTCCAAGAATTGTACTTTTATTCTCATGAGCTCCATTTAGTCCTTAAGCTTGTGTCACCCGTGATATTCATTCAAGGTGCATGTAACGAATTTGTTTCACACTTTAGGCATGTAACTATACGATTGTCTAAGTGTCATGGTCTGAATAGTGCGTAAAGAGGATATACCTTCTAATACTCATTACTTATTTAGATTTTTTTTTTGGATTTCAAGGGAAATTAAACACATGAAGCATAATAACAACAAGTTGAGAGTCTAAACTAGCTAACCAACTCTGGTGATGGATGTCACAGCATCCCCCAGTTGAAAGAATTTCATCCCGAAATTTCAGTTTGTACTTCTACTAGAGCTTATCAGATCAAATGGGTATGGGTATTTGGATTTCATGTGGTCCTTCCGTTGCTAAGTAAACTCTGGTCCTCGCTTTGAGTTCCATCGGACCTTAACTATTGGGATTTTACTCCTTTTTAGAAACTTGACCTCCCGGTCTAGGATTTCTACAGGTTCCTCAACAAAACGCAAAGTTGAGCCCATCTTGATTTCCTCCAACGGTACTTGCAGATCCACATCTGCCAAGCATTTCTTCACATGGGATACATGAAACGTATAATGTATGTCACTAAGTTCTTGTGGTAGTCTTAACTTGTAAGCCACTGGACCGATACGTTCACTGATCTCCAAAGGTCCCACGTACCTTGGTGCTAATTTTCCTTTCACACCAAAATGTACTCCACCCTTCCATTGTGACACCTTTAGTAGTACTCGATCGCCTAATCTAAATTCTAGGGGTTTCCGCCGACTATCGGCGTAATTCTTTTGACGATCTCTTGCAATCTTAAGTATTTCCTTGATTTGAAAGATCTTGTCGGTCGTCCCTTGTACAATTTCCGGTCCTATTAACTGACTTTTCCCTAGTGGCGGTTTGCCTCAAACGAGGCGCACCTAATACTCGTGCGATAACTGTTGTTATAGTAGAACTCAATTAGAGGTAGATGAGTATCCCAACTTCCTATGAAATCGATCACACACTCTGTAAGCATGTCTTCTAAAGTTTGTATTGTACGCTCGCTTTGAGCATCGGTTTGTGGATGGTAAGCGGTACTCATGTCTAGTCTTGTTCCCAAAGCTTTGTGCAGTGTTTGCCAAAATAGCAATGTAAATCGACTATCTCGGTCAGATATAATAAATACAAGCCCCATGGCCTTGCCATGATCTCGTTGTCGTAAATCCTTGCTAGCTTACCCATCTTGTAATCCTCATGGATCGCTAGAAAATGAGTTGTCCTTGTCATTCTATCCACGATAACCCAAATCGGATCATGTCCGCTACTAGTTCTGAGCAATTTTGTAACGAAGTCCCTAGTTATGTTTTTTTTCCATATCCACTCTGGGATCTCTGGCTGCTGCAACAGTACTGAGAGTCTTGAATGTTCAGCCTTTACTTTTGAGCAGGTAAGACACTTGCTAACATAAGTAGCCATGTCCTTCTTCATACCAGACCACCAATACATGTCTCTGAGGTCACGATACGTCTTGTCCGCTCCTGGGTGGATGGAATATCTTGACTTTGTGAGCTTCATCCATAATCAAGGTTCTCACACCTCTCGTTGTTAGAACCCAAATTCATTCTATGAACTACAATCCATCGTCTTTTCTTTTCCTCAATTGTTTGTATAGACCCTGAAGTAGCTATACCATAGCACTTAGGTCCTTAGACGCTTCAATTTGTGCCTCGAGTACTTTGTCCTTTATTCCCAATTGTATCGTCATGTTCATTGCTCGAACTCGTCTACGTTTGATCCTTTCTTTTCTACTTGGCGCATCAGCTACTACATTAGCCTTACTCGTGTGATAACCAATCTCATAATTGTAGTGGCTAAAGAGTTCAACCCAACATTTCTGTATCATGTTTAATTCCTTCCGATCGGAGGTATGCTCTAAGCTTTTATAGTTGGTGTAAACGATGCTTCTCATCCCATATAAGTAGTGTCTCCAAATTTTGAGCGCAAATACCGCCACACCCAACTCTAGGTTGTTTGTGGTATAAATTTTCTCGTGAATCCTTACTTGTCTAGAGGCATAAGAACCTACTTTGCCCCGCTGCATCAATACGCATCCTAAACCCTTGTTCGATGCGTCACCATACACTACGAAGTCCTTTGGTCCTTCCGGCAGAGTCAGTATTGGAGCGTTGCACAACTTGCCCTTTAGCGTCTGAAAAACTTATTCTTGTTCTTTGTCCCAATAAAATCTCTTATCCTTTTGGGTTAGTAGGGTGAGAGGCTTGGCGGTCTTTGAAAAATTCTCGATGAATCGTCGGTATTAGCCTACCAATCCTAAGAATGAGCGGATCTCTGAGGGTGTCGTAGGGTTTCTCCATTTCTTTATGGCCTCAATCTTACTGGGGTCCACATGAATTCCGTTGTCATTAACCACGTGACCGAGAAAATGTACTTCCTGCAACCAGAAATCGCATTTCTAAAACTTGGCGTATAGCTTCTCCTTCCGAAGTAACTCCAAAATTAATCTCAATTGCACCTCGTGTCCTTCCTTAGCCTTGGAATAGATCAAAATGTCATCGAATAAGACAATCATAAACTTATCCAAAAATGGTTTGCATACTCGGTTCATCAAATCCATGAACTCTGCGGGTGTGTTAGTTAATCCGAAAGGCATAACAGTGAGCTCAAAGTGTGCATAGCGAGTCCTAAATGCGGTCTTTGGAATGCCAATCTCACTTACCCTCAATTGATGGTGACCGAAACAAAGGTCTATATTGGAGGAATTTCGCGAGCCTTGTAGTTGATCGAATAGGTCATCATTCCTTGGAATACTTCCGGAAAGTCTCGGACCACTGGGATGTCTTTGAGTTTCTTCTCCTCCGTTTTCGTACTTATAAAGTGCTTCAACTCTCCTTTGGGTCGATCTTAAGCACTTTACCGTAAGGTAGGGGAATTCGGACTATCTTCTCATGCCAAATGATTTCGGCCTAGTATTTTGACAACCATTCCACCCCCACAATCACATTAAAACTTCCATGTCCAAAAGGTATCAAATCTATGCTATATGAAACACCTTTCAATTCCAAGTTACACTTACGAATAACCTTACTGGTTTCAACCCCTTAGTTATCTCTATCAAATAACTAGTGTCTGGGTTATTAGGTTTCATATCCACTAAAGTCACGAATCTAGTGGAAATAATGTTATAATCAGCACCATATTCAATTAACTAGTAGCATAGTAGTTGTTTAAAAAAAATGTACCCATCACAATGTTTGGGTCTTGGCGGGCTTCGTTTGCACCCAAAACAAATGCTCTCCCACGAGCTTGATTTCCATTGTTATCTTGATTGTGATTTCCTTCTATGGCTAACGGTTGATTTGGACGATTTCCTCCTTGAGCAGGTGCTCTATTTAGCTTGGGGTATGCGTTTATGTAATGGTTGGTACTTCCACATTCAAAACAATCTCCTCGATTACTTGATGGGTTCACCGTATTCACTAGCGCTATCATTTTGCCCCGGTCCTATAGTCCTTAGCATAGTGCCATAAGCGGTTACGACAAGGCACATTCTGAAAATAGGGATAATTGCATTTTTGCACACTTAGGTGCCGGGTCCACATACTCCTTCTTGGCAGGGTTAGCCGCCACGAATTCACTGTTGCTACTCTAGCTTTCTTATTGTCATTTCAGACGTTCCCCGTTTTGTTAACTTCATCACCACTAACATTCGTGTTATCATCATCACCACCGTTGTTATGCTTATTACCTAGGTTATTGCTGATCTGGGTGACGAGGTTAGAAATTAGGGCTTGCAGTTGCTACGCTACAAGCTCAACAATGTTAGGGTTATCATTGTTATCATTTGTAGCACCGCCACTACCGGCACCACCACCTATGTTGCGGTTACATCTTCTTGGAGGTATGTTATATACGAAGGTGAGTACATAATTTAAATAGAAGACAAATCATGTGTATCGTTACTCTTAGTACTTTGTATGTCATGTGTCATAACACTTGACTACTTTCAACCATACAGTTATAGATATCGGTCTCTCGCGCACTATCTTAACCTGAAATCGTAGTCTGTTTCACAGGATGCTTCACAATGCTTTAAGTGTCCTCATGCTAGGTACGTGTGCATGGCGGTGATCAGGCGCAATGCATCCATACTTATCACAACTCTCCTTAAGGCACTACTAATCATCCCGATTCACTAACATAGGTCGATACTCTACTTCCTGTAGGTCTAAGTAGTTATGAACACTCGGCCATGTATGACACTAGATCACATAGTCATTCGAATTATTGGCCCTACTCTAACGCAACATCAAACGAGAACATGTAGTAAAGCTAGGTTAAGAATTCTAAGTCTATATGATTTGATCATACATTATTAGAAGTGCTCACATAACCCTTCCCTTTATTTTCTAACAGCATATAATAATAAACAAATACTTGCACATAGTCATTCGAAGAGGCTTTGCATGTATGCTTGGGTTACACAGAAATTTGTAACTAAACAATGCGTGTTAGACGTAAACAAGATAATAAATGATTAAATAACTCGCCTCTTTATTTATACTTAATCTTAGTGGTTCGAAAACCGTAAAAAGCTTATGAAAATATTTTTAATAAATCAAATAGGCATAATAATATATAACATAGGTGCTCGCTATTCGTTGGTAGGATCCCCAGAATCCACTTCGGGGTCTTCTTCAGGGTCTTCTTTGGAATCTCCTTCCGCTCCCCTTAGTAATTCTATTAGTTCCATTTGTGCATTGACCCTTTATTCTAGCTATAGAATCCTTTGTCCTTGTTGCATTTGTTCCCTTGATTGGCGATCCTCCCTCTCTTTTAGTATATTTACTTGATTTTGAAGTTGATGGTCGGTACAATTCTCCCCCACCACTCTCACTCTTTCGTATGGATCCTCGTACCTTGTCGGTACGGGCTCCGGGTGACCGAGAGGGGCGTATTGAGGTCGACTCGTCGCCTCATGTTCGGGCACATGGTGTTGCCCGTCCATTGTTTGCCCAACCGATTGCATTACTATTTTAAGTCGACGTATTTCAATCTCTTGTTCTTGAATTTGTTCATCTCTTTCCTCGAGTTTCCTTTTTAAGGAAGCGATCGACAACTCAGAGCGGATACGGGTTTGAATTGTGCATACCATCGTTTCCTAGATAGAATACTTAATGGAGATTAAAGTTTTGAAGGGTGTCGTCTGCGGTTTGCGTTAGCCGATTTGGCTGAAGCGTGAGGATTCGCGAAATGAAATAGCATGCACATGTAGTTCCTATTATGCAACTACATGAGGTACTTAGGTTATAGTCTAGGTCAAGCCACCTAATTCTCTATAATGTGGCTCTGATACCAATCTGTCACACCCCGCCAAGGCGGAATCGTGAAGTGTGACGGAGAGGATCGTCATAACACATTGATATAAAATATAGTAAATCATAAAAATGCAATTAATCCAACGTGTCACGACGTTTCCGCGACACAAGAGGAGTCTTGTGCCGTGTTAAGTCGGTTGCACGGCAACATAGACAACCAACGAAATAAATGATCGTGCGAAAGTAAACCCCACAACCCGGGTCAAGCATACGGGCGACAAGCCCAAAACCATATAATAATTTGAAGTGTTAACAAACACCCACATCACAAAGTAATAAGAAGAGTTCGATTCTCGCTATGAGTCACGCTAAGGCCCGACTAGATTACCTGAAAATGAACACTCTAAAAATGTCAACACAATGGTTGGTGATCTCGCAGGTTTAAATAAAATAATTGATTTGCCGTGTATACAATATTTTGACAATGGATATAGTGTAACACATACTCGCAATAGAAATAATAATAGCCGGACCACAATGTCCAATATGAATAATCATAACCGGACCACAATGTCCAATATAAATATTGATAACCGGACCACAATGTCCAATATGAATATTGATAACCGGACCACAATGTCCCATAGATATTTGTCATCGAACAGGGCCTACCAGCTTGAGCACTAAGTTGGGTAAATTTGAATTCAATTGGCTTAACCCATCACCGGGTTCATTTGATTGACTTAACTCATCACGGGGTTAGTTTGATTGACTTAACCCAACATGGAGTTAGGTTGATTGACTTAACCCATCACGGGGTTAGTTTGATTGACTTAACCCATCACTGGGTTAGTTTAATTGACTTAACCCATCATCGGGTTCACATAAGCATGTAACACATAATCCAAGTTGTCAAAAAGTAAAGAATTTCAATTCACAGCATGAAAAATAAAGCAATTCATTGAGTGTCATTTTTCCCCAAGAAAAACATGCAAAAGGGGCCACGAGTACTCACCTTGAGGGTTTATAGTGTCTATTGAGATGTATCCCGCTCAAAGATCTACAATAGGTTTCGTGACATTAGTTCCTATGGTGTGAATCTCTTAGGTAGCAATCTAACTTTGATAGATTGCTCTTGTATTATATCCCATACTTCGAATAATGTCTTTCTTATGTAAGGTATACTTGTATTATCACTTAGGTTTGTTATAAATTCTATTATATTATTTTAATGCTTTTATAAATACTTTTTAGGATTCAAGTAGTTTTCTGGCAGAATTTGTAGTCCCATTTTGTATTTTAAACCCCTCTAAATAACCTAGTTAAATTCCTAAATTTTTATGAAATGTACTTCCATGTCTCTATATGAAACCCTAATTTTTCCAGAATTTATTCTTTTACTTTTATGTTAAAATAAATTCATGATAATCGACTAACCCGAAAATACCACTGTTTTACGCGACAGAAAGTTTATTTCTATCTAAAATAGTAAACAAACGAATTAATTTACAAATTTTTTACAGGAATCCATAGACACGTAAAGATTTGTCTTGTATGAATCTCACGGTTTTATTCATCATTTATAGTGCGGATAAGTTAACTATGCTTCTGTCCCAACAATCCAGATTTGAGTACCAAAATGTTTTAATTTGTTTGGATGATCAAACGATATCATTTTGAGATGAGACCAATTCGAGTAGAATGTAGACTCAAAGTACATAAAGAGGAAGAAGGTGTAGAGATTTGTAGTTCTTACCTTAACACCCGAATTTCTTTTGTTCTCTTCTTGATTTCTTGTTTGTTCCTTATGTTATCTTCTTGAATTCTTGCTTGATTCCTTGTGTTTTGTAGAACAAATCAATGAGAGGAGAGGAGAGTTGTATGGTGGTCGATTTTGTGAGAGAGGAAGGAGGTGAGGAGATTAGGAAATAGTTCTAGGCATTTAAGGTAGAATCATGTTATTTTTGGTTGTGTTTTAAATTTTGAATTCAATCCTCCCATTTCTACTCTTTTGTTGGCCATTTTTTTTGTGTCAACATATATATATATATATATATATATATATATATATATATTTTATTTCTTTGAGTAGGAGTGCAAGTGGTGCACTTAACCTTGCCATGTGTTACAATTCATGTTATTAGTTAAGGTTATTAGATTTTAAGAGTTATTCTTGAGTTTTATTAATTTTGTTTGTAATGCCAACTTATTTGTTGTGTTATTATTATTATTATTACTTTAATTTTGGTGTTATACTGTTGCTTGTTAGTGCATTATTCTTCCTTAAAATTATTCGAGTCTCAATAGATTTTATGTACCTATAACAACTGTTCCAAGAATTGTACTTTTATTCACATGAGCTCTATTTAGTCCTTGAGCTTGTGTCACCCTTGATGTGCATTCAAGGTGCATGTAACGAATTTGCTTCACACTTTAGGCATGTAACTTTAGGATTATCTAAGTGTCATGGTCTGAATAGTGCGTAAAGAGGATATACCTTCTAATACTCATCACTTATTTGGATTTTTTGAATTTCAAGGGAAATTAAACACATGAAGCATAATAACAACAAGTTGAGAGTCTAAACTGGCTAACCAACTCTGGTGACGGATGTCACAATATGCTACCAGACCGATCCTTTCAATGATCTCAAATGGTCCAACGTACCTGGGGCTTAATTTTCCTTTCTTTCCAAAACGCACTAGCCCTTTCCATGGCGATACCTTTAGAAGTACTTTATCCCCGACTGGGAATTCTAAAGGCTTTCTGCGTAATTCTTCTGACGATCTCTCGCGGTTTTAATGCTATCTTTAATGATGGAAATCTTGTCAGTTGTTTCTTGCACAATATCAGGTCCAATTAATTGTTTATCACCAACTTCACACCAACTAAGTGGTGAACGACACTTCCGTCCATACAAAGCTTCATAAGGCACACACTAAATACTGGTATGGTACTTGTTGTTGTATGAAAATTCCACCAAAGGTAAGTGAGAATCCCAACTTTCGCCAAAATCTATCACACAAGCCCCTAACATGTCCTCCAACGTTTGTATAGTACGCTCAGTCTGCCCGTCGGTTTGTGGATGATAAGTTGTGCTCAAATTTAATCGTGTACCGAGTGCTTTCTGAAGGGACTGCGAGAATCGAGACGTGAAGCGGCTATCTCTATCTGAAATGATTGAAATTGGCACTCCATGGCGTGTAACAATTTCATCAAAGTAAATTTGGGCAAGCTTCTCCATCTTGTAACTTTCTTTGATAGGAATAAAATGTGTAGACTTTGTCAATCGATCCACTATTACCCATATTGCATCATGACTCCTAACTGTCCTGGGTAATTTGGTTACGAAGTCCATGAAAATTTGTTCCCATTTCCATTGTGGAATCTCTGGTTGTTGCAACAAACCAGATGCCTTTTGATATTCTGCTTTGACTTTTGAGCAAGTCAAACACTTTCCCACATACAAAGCTATGTCCTTTTCATTCCCGGCCACCAATAATATTCCTTGAGATCCTTGTACATTTTGTCTGCGCCGGGATGAATTGAATACCTAGATTTATGAGCTTCGTCTAGGATTGTTGATCGCAAGTCGTTAATTTTTGGTATCCATACTCTGTCTTCAAAGTAGCGGACTCCATCAGATTTAGTTTCAAATCTATGTTTGAGTTGGTGCAAGGTCTCATTCCTCAACTTTTCCCCTTTTAACGCCTGATCCTGAGCTTCGAGGATTCTTTTCTTTAGGCTTGTCTGAACAAGTGCTCAAAATGCTCGCAATCTTGAAGGTTTAGCCCTTACCTTCCTGATAAGCACGTCGGCTACCACATTTGTCTTGCCTGGGTGATATTTAATTTCACAATCATAGTCGTTGAGTAACTCCACCCATCTTCTTTGCCTCATGTTGAGCATTTTCTGATCAAGGATGTGTTGAAGACTCTTGTGATCGGTGAAGATAGTGCACTTAGTACCGTACAAATAATGTCTCCAAATTTTAAGTGCAAAAACTACTGCTCCAAGTTCTAGGTCATGAGTTGTGTAGTTCTTCTCATGAACTTTAAGTTGTCTTGAAGCATATGCAATATCTTTGTCTTTTTGAATCAATACACATCCCAAACCTTGATGAGAGGCATCACAATACACTACAAAGTTCTCCGATCCTTATGGCAATGCTAGAATTGGTGCATTGCATAGCTTGTGCTTTAGCTTCTGGAATGCTTCTTCCTGTCTGTCACCCCAACTAAACTTCTTGTCCTTTTGAGTTAACGAGGTTAGTGGCTGGGCAATCTTAGAAAAGTCCTTAATGAATCGTCGGTAATACCCAGCTAAACCCAAAAATTGACGAATTTCGGTTGGAGTCTTTGGGGCTTCCCATCTTTTAATAGCTTCAATTTTTGTAGGATATACGTGAATCCCTTTTTCGTCAACAATGTGACCAAGAAATTGTGCTTCCCGAATCCAAAATTCACATTTGGAGAATTTGACATACAGCTTCTGGTGCTTGAGTAATTCTAGCACTAGCTTTAAATGTTGCTCGTGATCTTCTTTGCTACGGGAATAGATCAATATATCATCTATGAAAACTATAACAAACTTGTCTAAATAGGGTCTGCAGACTCTATTCATCAGATCCATGAACACAGCTGGGGCGTTTGTTAAACCAAAAGGCATAACCAGAAACTCGTAATGTCCATAACGAGTCCTAAAATCCGTTTTAGGTATGTCTTCTTTGCGAACTCCCAATTGATGATATCCTGAATGGAGATCGATTTTTGAAAAATATGATGCACCTTGCAGTTGGTCAAATAGATCATCGTTTCGAGGAAGGGGATATTGATTTTTGATTGTCAATTTATTTAATTCACGATTATCAATGCACATTCTAAATGAACCATCTTTCTTTTTGACAAATAATACTGGCGCTCCCCACGGTGAGGAACTCGGCCGTATAAATTCATTATCCAAAAGTTCCTGAAGTTGGCTTTACAACTCCCCAATCTCAGCTAGTGCTAAGCGGTAAGGCGCTTTGGCTACTAGTGCTGCTCCAGGAACTAAATCAATTTGGAATTCGACTTGCCTCAATGAAGGTAAACCAGGTAGATCATCCGGGAATACTTCTGGATAGTCTCTGACTACGGGAATATCCTGGATCCGTTTCTCCTTTGACTTCTTATCCATTACGTGAGCCAAAAACGCAACACATTTCTGAATCTTCATACACGATACAATATTCAGGCCTTTCCCTGGTTTATCTCCTTGTATAACAAAAGTGTCATCGTTCGAAAGAGGTATCTTTACGACCTTTTCGGAGCAACAAATTTCTGCTCAATTTTTGGACAACCAATCCATACCCACAACTACGTCGAAACTTCCCAAATTAATAGATATAAGATCGATATTAAATAACTTATCACCTAAGTTCAAAGTGCAATCAATTAGGACATCACTAGTCTTAGTTTCATGACCATTGACAAATTCAATTATATAGGCATCTTCCAATTTCTTAGATTTCATATTGAGCATGGATCTAAATTCTACATAAATGAAACTCATATCCGCTCCAGAGTCAAATAATACAGCTACATAATGACCATTCAAGAGAAACGTACCAGTTACCATGTTTTGGTTTTGCTTCACTTCTTCTGCTCCAATGAGAAATGCTCGTCCTCGCACTTGGTTTCCGGCATTGTTATGGTTTGGTCCTCTATTCAGCTTAGGACACATGTTTTGAAAGTGTTCCCGACTCCTACATTCGAAGCATGCCCCTTTTACTTCGTTCGTTTCTTTGGTTGCCTTGCAGTATCTTGCGATATGTCCAATCTTCTTGCAATTTGTACAGGTAGGGCAAACACCCCCATGGTGAAAGTTGCATTTGTTACACTTGGGGTGTAGGCCGCTGTAACGTACAGCTTCTTGAGTTTGGACCCCAAAGTTCTTTGCTCCCTTGAATTTCTTGTCAGGCCTAGCACCGCTCTTTTTCCCTGACTGGTTTTCCCACTTCCTTTTTCCTTAATCTTCGTCTGGGCAACCTTCCCTGAATGGACCGCATCATTAGTCAACCGATTTGCTAAACTCACAGCACTTTGAATAGTCTTGGGGTTTGCCGAGGTAGCTATTCCTCGGATTTTGGGTGATAACCCCTAGATATACCTCTCAATTTTATTCTCTTCAGGTATAACCAATCGAGGCACTAGTTTTGCGAGTTCGTGAAAACGGTCAGTGTATTTACCAATCTCCATCCCCACCATTGTATGGTTCCAAAACTCAGCTTCCAATTTCTGAATTTCGTCTCTCGGGTAGAACTCTTCCATGAGCAATTTCTTGAAATCTTCCCAGCTTAATCTATTTGCTACGTCTCGACCACGGGTTTGGACCTGCGTGTTCCACCAGGTCAATGCTCTGTTCTAAAGTAGACAAGCTGCAAACTCTACCTTGCAATCTTCAGAACACTTGCTAATGCTGAGTACGGATTCCATACTCTCTATCCATTGTAGCAATCCAACAGCACCCTCTTTCCCATGGAATTCCTTTGGATTGCAGGCTCTAAATGTCTTGTAGGTACACCCCAGGTGGTTGTTGTTGTTGCTGTTGTTGTTGTTGTTATTGTTGTTGTTATTTCCTCCTCCACCTTCATTGTTTCTATTCCCGTCATTATTTCCCCCTCCGTTATTATTCCCTTCGTTAGCATTAATACCCGCAGTGACTTGGCTGGCAATGTTTGGTATTGCTGCAGCGATCTGTTGAGCCACTAATCGTGCCAGGTCGGTTTCTTGGTCATTGTTGTTCCTTCGTGTAATTCTTTTAGGTGGCATGATTCTAGGTGTCACAATTTTGACCATAACAAACAAAAATAATAATAATAATAATAATTTTTTTTAATTAATACAATAAGATACGAAATTTTGAATAAATAGTAACGAACTACATCAATATGACAATAAGAAGGACTTTCATTTTCAGAATACACGAGTACATAGTAAATACATATTTTTGCATTTAAAACAAAACTACAAAATTTGATGCGAACATACATCAATGCGATAATTTTTAACTCCCTACAGATTAAATTGTCTGAAAGACTGAATACATAATATCAAATGTCCTAGCATACTAGACAAAAGTTTTTGGACAAAATAAATGCTATGACTATCCTCCAATCAGTACCACCACGAATAAACAACCGCAAACAACACCGTGGCCGCAAGAACCAATCCTCCAATCTGTCGACATAGGAGCTCCATTCTCCTAACAGCACGCATGGCCTCATCAGCAACTTCCTCAGTTCGGTATGAAGTCTGCAACAAATGATGATTAAGCTCCGTTGAAGCTGATACAATGTGCTGCTGATGTGCTAATGTCTGACGGAGGTCTGCAACCTCAAACATCAACCCCCTGAAGTAATACGCCTCCTCCCGGGTCATACCAAGAGCGTGTCTGATAGGGACACCAGTAACAGCTGTGGAGGGTCCTGCCTCCCCTCTCATGGATGTCCCTGCCGTCGCCCTCATAGGGATAGGGACCCTCTTTCGAGGCTTCATCTGGATACGGGGCCCACGAGGTAGAGCAGTAGTGGGCTGAGGTGGGATAGGTAAGATGGGTGCAGGTGGCTCCTGTGGAATGTCGGTAGGAGTACTACCGCTTGATACATCATGCCCCGACCCGTGATCCTTATATGGGTCCTCCTCTTCAGAGGTAGTGGGGTTGTATCGTGGGTAACGTCCGGTAACATAGCCGGACTCATCAGCAGAGTAAACCGTATGGGAAGATGAGGAAGACATAATGCTACTAAGACAAAAATATCCTTAATCACTAACAATGTAATAACATAAGGGTCAAGTGTACATAAAGCACTATAGGTATAATAATGGCATCTATAATGTGATGTGCCATGCAATTATTCATGCAGTGATTACACACACAAAAACGCATGCTACTTAAGTTTAAAGATAAAAAAGTCAACATAAACAAACTTCTAATATAACTAATTCAAGCGTTGCACTATCTTTACTAAATTAAACATAGGTGATCAAGCTTTGTTTAATTATGGTATGATAGTGTAATACTCGACTTAATTAAACTAGTAAATTGTTTAGTAGTTTTGAATGTTATTTCCAGCTTTAGGCTATAGTTTAGGTTTTCTAAATGAAAACCGGTATTCTCTATAACCTTCGGCCCTGATACCAAATCTTTCACACCCCGCTAAAGCGGAATCACGAGATGTAGCAGTTTACGGTTTCATAGCATAAGGTACAAGATCACACAACCATAGATAATTAAAGGTAGTACAATTGTTTACAACAAGTTTCGATAATTGTTCAAAAGTTTGGAAAATAACATAATGTAAATTGCTAGATAATGCTGCCACACGCATGCCAAACAAGTGCTGACCACTTACTAATGATTTCCTGAAAAGCATGATAAAGAGAGTGTCAACTATAGAAATAGTTAGTGAGATCACAGGTTTTGATATGCAATAAAATAAGATTTTAATGCCAAAAACGTTCATAACTGAACGAGGAGTATGTAAACCAGTTGTTTAGTTTGCACATGGTATAAGTATATGAAGAATGTTAACGCAAAGAGCCCACTACCTAAGCCTACTGACTGAATGCCCATAGAGTAATAAACAGAGCCTGTTTCACAGTAATTATGCACTTACACAATTAAGTGGGGTGTCAACCTAATAGCGCTATCCATAGATTACTAACGGCTCAATACAATGAGTTAATAGGTAGTGTTAAACGGTGGGACTTACATAAAGAGAGAAACTCATAATCGTTAAACATAAGCATATATACCAAAATGCGAAGATAAGATAACAGTTTGATAAACAGATCAACCGATGATTTAAATAGTAGCATGCTTTTTGTTAGTCCTTTTATTTGTATATACTCCATTCCTGAAGAAGCTTTCGAAGAAAGCGACTGAAGGTGTAATATATCATTCTTTTGTAAACTGTTCTGACAACATCTAAAGAAAGAAGCTCGTAGTTCATATGAAGATTAGTTCTGAAGTGAACGTCAACTGAAGTTTGTCTTCATTCATCAAAGGGTATTCTGAACTGAAGATGCATCTCATAACCAGGATCTTCCTGTTATGTAAAGTACACGATCTGCGCATTCTGAAGGAGCTCGAAACGGCAATCTTGTTTTGTGTTCCTAATTAGGTGTAGAACGGTACACGTGTAAATAAATTAGATGGTCCGGATTAGTTTACTTAGCCTATAAATACCTGCTCGATTAACGAGTAAAGGTTAAGCGTTTGTTCGCTAATTTGTATTCAAGTTTGTTCTTGTTTAGTTTGTACTCGGTGCTCAAGTTTGTTCTTGTGCACTCTTTGAAGTTTGGTTATTAATATAATCTTGCTTTGAAAACTTTCGTGTGTTCGTTTCTTTAAAACTATTTCCGCACTTTGATTTTGTTCATAGTTAGTTTTATTCACTTTCGGGAAAAACAATTGGTATTAGAGCAGGTTCTAATTTTATCTATAAATTAGTGATCTATTCAACATGTCGAAGATGATTACATCAACAATGGCTCCTCTGCCAAACCACCAAAGTTTTCAATTGAACATTTTTCGAGTTGGAAAAATAGAATGCTTTTATATTTAGAAAATCTTGACTGCAACTCACTTGTTGTTTTGGAGGAAGGTCCTTATGTTCCTCAAACCATCTCCATGGAGACTGGCTCTGCTGAAACCTCCATTCCCTCTCATCCTAAACCAAGATCTCAATGGACAGAGGAGGAGAAGAAACTTGTGGGTTTGGATGCTAAAATAAGAAACAGTATTGTCATTGCTTTACCTAACAAAATATTTCATACTCTTTGTAATCTGAAAACAGCAAAAGATATGTGGGAAAGCATCTGCATATCGTTCGAAGGAACTATTGAAGTTCATGAGAACAAGAAGACAAACATCATACGCAAGTATGAAAGTTTTTGTGCTAAAGACTCAGAGTCTCTCACTGAGGTCTACACAAGGTTCACATGTCTACTAAACGGCATGACTAAAGTTGGAGTTGTCAGAGGGCAATTCCAATTACTCAACAGATTTCTGGATTCCCTCCCATCTGAATGGGACACCATGTGCATGATCCTCAGAACCAATAATATGCTCAAGGACATGAACATGCGCAAGTTATATGGAATCTTGCTGAATGGTGAACAGACTCGCATTCAGAAAATTGATCTGAAGAAGGCCTTCAAGAAGACTCTGGCTCTGGTTGCTGAAAATCCTCAAAGAGCTAAGTACAAACAAACTGAGGACTCAGATTCTCATGATGAGTCTCAAGTTAATGAAGCTGAGGAGGAGGAAAGATCTGACGATGAAGGTACCGTAAAAGCCTTCATCATGAAAAATTACAAAAAATTTCAGAAGTTCAAATCTGAAGGGAAGAAAAGATTTGATAAGAAGTTATCTTCAGAGAAAAAGGGCTCATCTGAGGGGTCCAAGAATGAGTGCTTCAAGTGTGGGAGGCCTGGTCATTATGCAGCTGAGTGCTATGTAAAGGAGACTTCTTCAAATCCTAAGAAAGGGTTTCCTTCTCAGGCTGATAAGTATAAAGCCAAATATAAAGCCCTCAAAGCCTCAAATGAAAGGAAGAAGGAAAAGGCCATGATAGCTGATGACCTGGGCGGGACTGATTCTGAGACGTCATCAGATGAAGAAGAAGAAAATGAAGTCAGGGGTAAATGTCTGGTGGCTGAAGAAATATGTGGAACTGCACATCCTGAAATGTGTTTGATGGCCACTGAAAGCAATTTCAGCAAAGATCTGGCTGAAGCTGAAAAACTTAGCTCAGCTGAAGGATGGAACCCCACGATGATGTATAAGGTATCAAATTTCAAAGATTATTCAATGAATGAGAAAGATGATATGTTTTCTTATTTGTGTTCTGATCTGACAATTGCACATAACAATCAAAACAAATCTAAACAAACTATCACCAAGCTCACCTCTGATATAAATGTCATCGAGAAAGAAAATGAGCAATTTCTTCAAGAGTCTTATGCCTTAAAGAATCATCTCGAATTTTTAACAAATGAACTCAAAAATGTGAAAATAGATTTGCAAGACTCTAACGAAAAAGTGAAAGATCGTCAGTCGATTATTGATCTTTGGTGGAGTCCAAATAAACTAGCATTTGAGAGTATCAATCATCAGATGGTTATTCAAAGAGAAAGAGTGGGCATAGGACACATTAAACAAGCTGCTGATTTCAGCAAAAAGTGTAAAAATGTTGATGAAATGATTTTTAATGACATAAGTATTAATGACATTGGAAATCAAAATCTGTTCAAAAAGAGATTTACCAAATCTGAAGTTATTAATCCAAGCTTTTCTGAATGAACAAATTCTGAAATTAGAAATCTTCAACTTCCTACTGAGTATGATACACCTTCAAATGAAACTACTAAACCAATCACTGAAATACCCACTACATCAAGCCCTACCAAAACCCATCCTGAAGTTATACCTGTAACCCCATCGGAAGCCCAACCTAAAATCAAGACTGAAACTTGTACTGATTCAGTTGATGAAATATCTTCCGAAATCAAAATAGCTGGGTCATCCAACTCAAGCTTTCTTCCTGAAGCCAGTGTTTTCTACGACATTATTATTCCCATGGTTTCATCAACTGAAGAATCATCAGTTGAAATCACTACTACCACTCACCAGCAAAGATCACTCTCTAAACGCCACAAACCCACCATACCTTCCAGTCCCATCATATCTCACTATGCTTCCAGTGAGGATTCGCCTGATGAAACTCCGCTGATTCATCGCAAGACTCAGCTTCATTCCTCCACATCAACAGCCGTTGCTCAGGTAAGCTCACCTTTAATCAAAGTCTCTAAACCTAGTCTGACTGATGAAGAGACAGCTCAAAACCAAGCTGTCCCTGAAGCCCCTCCTCTACCTTCACAAGTTCAGGACACTAACAAACACCAGTCAGCTGAGACTTCTTCTTTACCCACCATTGAGTCTGCCAGCTAACCCACTGCAACTCAGGTACCACCAGAACAGGGAACTACCATTTCCTGTCTCTGCTGATCTTCCCCCTCTATCCCTTAATGTATCAGGAAACCCAACTGAGACTATGGATATTGACCAAGCACATGATGAGTCAGCACCTAAATCGGCTGACACTAATGCTCAGCCTATCACCAATGATGAAACTACAATACCCCTAGTTTCGGAGGTCCAACCAGTTGATGATTCTTCAGTTCACCCTGAAGATGAGACTGCAACCAAATCCCTTGATGTGTCACCACTCCCCATTGACACTATGGATTCTACCAGGGCAAATGATTTATCAGTTTCAAACCAAACTGAGAGTGATGCCTCACTTATCCTCATCAATGAAACTGAAGTTCAACCTCCTTCAGTAGAGATTCCTAATGCTAATGAAGACACAGTCTTAAACCCGACTGTAACTGAAGCAAATGAGCCTCAGGCCCCTGATGCATTAGTCACTCATCCTGATGCTATGGCCTCCCCATCTCTCCTAAACACCTTGTTTGATATTCCTTCTCCTGATACAATTGTCAATCCTTTTGATGACAGTGATGCTTTTGATTTTCTTCAATCCCCCAAGTCTGTACATTCTCAAACCTCTGAGCCTCCAATAGACATTGCTTCCTCTTTGGAAAGTCTATCTGAGCTTGTTCTTTCTGTGTCTACTTCTGTTAAGTCCAATACCTTTCAAGGTCATTGTGTAGCCAATAATCAAGCAAAGCTTGAATCTGAGCTAAAGTGTCTTGTTGAATCCTTAAACACTCAGTTTACCACCCTCAACAAAACCATTGATCGTAAAAATCTGATTTTTCATGAGTCTTATAAAACTTTTCACCATCTCATCACAACTATAACTGACTATGCCACTCTTGAGTTTTCAAAGTTGAACTCTCAACTATCTTCTCTCTCCTCTACTGTACATTCTCTTTCCTCCAAGGTTGACAACATCCATGCTGTCAATCTTTCTGAGACTGCAACTCGTCAGTTGCAAGATTTATTTGCTCCCTCCTTCTCTGGGCTTGCAAGGGAGATTTCGGCATTGTCTCACTCGGTAGAAGCTTCAGGTCTCTCTGCAGCTTCTAAGGGGGAGAAAGTAAGAAGACAGTCCAAAATCTATCAGATCATAAGAAGAAAGGCCACTGCTTATTGGAAAATATTCAAATGGGATAAAAAGTATTCACGTGGAGAGTACCTTCAAAGATTGGAAGAAGAAGTGGCACACCTCAAAGCCACTGATGAAGACAAGAATATGGCCATGATCAATTTCGAGGCCAAGTTAGCCAAAGCTGAGGAAGCTAAGGCACTTGCTGAGGGGGAGCTCAAAAGTCTCCTTGATCAGAGAAAAGGTGAAGCTGATATGTTCAGATCAGAACTGGATGGAGCTGAATGTCAGCAAATAATCACTGAAGCTAAAGCCTCTCAGATTCCTATTCCATCAGCTGCTCCTTCATCTAGTGGTCAACCAAGCCAAACTGACAAAGGTAAAGGAAAAATGGTGATAGTCTCTTCGGATGATCAGATGAGTAAGGGTACATATGATCTAAGTGACTCAGGTGATGAAAATCAAAGAGTAAAAGACTTGAAAGTGGCTGAAGAACTTGGCAGAATAGCAGCAGAGAAATTTGCAGTTGAAGAGCTTCCTGCTAACAAAACTGATCTTGATCCTCTCGATCTTCAAAAACAGATTCATGCAAACATTGAAGCTGAAAAAGCTTCAGTTGAGGAAAAGAAAAGAATCATGGAACAAAAAGCAGAAAAGTGGTTAAGCTCTCGACACCAAAGAAGGCATCCAGATAAAATCACTGCAATCAAGCTGAAGAAGGTAAACAATGAAACCCGTCTGATGGTTCAGCACAAAAATCTTCCTATCTTCAGAATACTATCTATCAAGGATGTTCAGCTGAACTATGCGGTGTCTGAATGGAATGAAATACTTGATTTTTTATCAAAGCGTAAGCAAACTGATGAGGTCAAGTTTATTGAGAGAGAAATAACCAAAGTCATTGAATATTATGAGGAGGAAGTAAAGAAGAGAGGATCTGACGCAACTATCATCCATCAAACGGAGAAACCCACTCGAGCAGAAAAATTAAAATTTCAAAGAAGGAGACTTACTCTCAAGAAATCTCAGAAACAAATTTTGGAGTTGATATCTCTTGGAGAGCTTCCAAATTACAAAGGCTTCGACACCTCGTTGCCTCCTGGTCTCATTCTTGAAGTGGGTAAAGCTATCTCAAATCCGAGGGGATTTTATTTTCTCGATGCTTATGACAAGATTCGCTTTCAGAGAGTTTCAAATTTTGCCAAGGCTGACTGGCTTCATCTGAGATCTCTTCTTTATTTCATAGACTATAAAGATCCGAATGTCAAAAACATTTTGGAGGAATACTCAAAGCAATTGGAGCTTAAAACTCCAAAGGAATCCTCTCCTGAAGAATTCAAACCAGATTTGTAGAATAGTAATTCTTTATTCTTTATTCATTTTGTACATAGTCATGGATTATAAACAAATAGGGGGAGATTGTTAGTCATTTTATTTGTATATACTCCATTCTTGAAGAAGCTTTCAAAAAAGTGATTGAAGGTGTAATATATCATTATTTTGTAAACTGTTCTGACAACATCTGAAGAAAGAAGCCCGTAGTTCATCTGAATATTAGTTATGAAGTGAACGTCAGCTGAAGTTTTTCATCAGTCATCAAAGGGTCTTCTGAACTGAAGATGCCTGATAACCAGGATCTTCCTGTTATGTAAAGTGCACGATCTGCGCATTCTGAAGGAGCTCGAAACGGCAATCTTGTTTTCTGTTCCTAATTAGGTGTAGAACGGTACACGTGTAAATAAATTAGATAGTCCGGATTAGTTTACTTAGCCTATAAATACCTGCTCTATTAACGAGTAAAGGTTAAGCGTTTGTTCGCTAATTTGTATTCAAGTTTGTTCTTGTTTAGTTTGTACTCGGTGCTCAAGTTTGTTCTTGTGCACTCTTTGAAGTTTGATTATTAATATAATCTTGCTTTGAAAACTTTCGTGTATTCGTTGCTTTAAAACTATTTCCGCACTTTGGTTTTGTTCATAGTTAGTTTTATTTACTTTCGGGAAAAACACTTTTCCCCCAAAAATATTCAAAACAATAAAAAGTGGGGCCGTGAATACTCACTTGACAAAGTTTAACGCGTTCTTAAAACAATTCGCAAAATCTTGAATTCCCGCGGCGCTTCCTTCCTAGTGAAATAATATTCTATTATTAGTCTCCAAATTCTAGTTATTAAAATTTGTAATAAATTTTGTATTATTTATATTGATTTTATATTGATATAGTTATATGTTGAAATTATATATGTATATATATATATATTTATTTATTTATTTATTTACCCAACTTTCTTTCATGTGAATACAATTATGTTTTATATTTTATATTTAATTTTTAGTTGTTTCTATATTATTTGTATGATTTTTATACTTAAATTGTTATTTTGCAAGTCCCAATTATAAAGATTTTTATTCTTCTTTATTTACTGTGCAAGTCTCATTCGGTCAGTTTCATGGGTTGTACTTTGGTGCAATGCTTTAGTACACTAAAGAATTATTTAAGGTTCCAAATTTTTATATGTTATTATAATATGTCTTTAGGGAATACTGTAAATATATTAGAATTTTTAAAGATTTATAGATATTTTATTTGATTTATTTAAATTTAGAGGTCACTGGTCAAAATCCAGTTAACACTCTCATATTGTTTTAAGCTTTTGAGTGGTCAAACGACCTTATTTTTAGATGATTCAAATTGGGTTAAATTTCTAACTCAATAATGTAACTATTAAAAAAATGTTGACCATTTTTAAGTTTGTGTGGACCATGTTATGGTTAATTAAAATTCGCATATAAAACTTCCCAGATTCTCAACTTTTCCACATGCAATTTACTTTTTATGTTTGAAGAACCAAATCTTAATTAATACGAGTTAGACCAGTTGCATTTGAAAGATAACTCTTTATATTAAATTCCAGTTAAAGATTCATAATTTTTCACTCAAAATTGAAGGAGATATGATTAGTGAAAGTCGTATTTGATTTCTACCCGGATACTGTTTACACACTTAACATAAATCAAGTTATTAGAGGGTCAAACGATCGAGATTTTGGGTGATTTTACATGGGATAGAAAGATAAGACATAAATATAACATGCAAAAGAAAAATCAAGTGTTTTAGATAAGTAAAACTCAAGTTATGAATATTTCAAGTCGGATAACATTCTGCCAGAATTCCAGATTTCTTGTTCTTGAGCTCTTGTATGTTCTAACACCATTTCTTGTTGTTTCAAGCTTAGATTCTTGGTTTTAGCTATGTTTTACAAATTTTATAGATTTCTACAGCATCAAAATAATTTATTTGCAATAAAACCCACATGCATGTTGAAATCTAGTATTGATTCATCAAGATCCCCACATGCATGGTGGTTTAACACCATAAACTTGGGTTTTAATCTATAAAATCAAAATTTGCATTTATGTTTGGTACATTTTCGTGATTTTAGTAACTACTCCACCATGAAACACTTGTGTGTTCATCTTGGTTCAAAAACTTGAGAAAAATAGAAGAAAAACTTAAGAAATGTGTAAGATATGAAGAGATAACCTTAGAAGATGTTACCTATCTTGATTCCTTGCTTCAAACCTTCAAATGATCTTCAAACATGGCAGATTCATGGTGAAGTTGGGGCTGGAAATCATGGGTTGTAGCAAGACAGGAGAGGGAGAAGAGAGAAGGTAGAGAGAGTTGAGTGTTTGAAGAGAGAAAGAGAAATGATGCATGTGTTGTGTGTGTGTCTTGCATGATGGTAGTGTATTCAAAAGAGTTTGTGTGTGTGTGTGTGGGTGAGGGCTGGCAGATTTGTGTGTCATTTCTTTTTTTTTGTTTAATAATAGGTATATTGTATGTGTTGGATGTATTTTGTACAATGGTGATACAATTAAGATTAATACTTACAATTTATTGATTAGTTTTGTTGGCATTTACGTAAGTTTTATATTTGGGATAAATAATATATGTAATGATGTGTTTTGTTCTTATTATTTTGATTGTTATATAAAATTTATAAATCTTGACTTTTAATTAGGCGGTTTTACCGATTTTTCGATTTTTGAAGGTTTTAAGCACATCGCCGGGATTTTTAGGGAATAAAAGGTTTCTACAAAATAATTTATGTTATTAATACTATTTGTAGCTATAAAAAACCTATATTAAAGTTTTCTAGAAGCTAACCTGAAATTTTAATTGACGGTTGTCACAACATAGATGGTAAGTGCTATCCTGTATCATTCCTATTGATGCCATTAGCGGGTTTTGATGTGGTGATTGGGATGGATTGGCTATGTAAGCACAGGGCGAGTATTAAATGTCATAGGAAGCTAATTTCGTTTCCATTATTTGATGGGTCGCACGTGGTGGTTCGTGGGGAAAGGAACAAGTCTGCGTTCCCTATCATTTCTATGTTGAAAGCCAAGAAATCCTTGAGTAAGGGATGCGAGTGTTTTCTAGCATATGCGATTGATGCTAGAAAGGAGAAGCGGGCAGTTACTGATGTGCGAGTCGTTTAGAAATCCCGAAGTGTTTCTGGATGAGTTGCCTGGGCTACCTCCCGTTGACAGGTAGAGTACAAGATTGATTTGATACCAGGTTCTAATCCAGTGGCTAGATCTCCTTATCGGTTGGCTCCTTCTGAAATAAGGGAGATGATGACACAAATTCAGGATCTATTGGATCAGGGATTTATTCGTCCGAGTTCTTCACCGTGGGGTGCACCAGTCTTGTTTGTGAGAAAGAAAGATCATACTCTACGTATGTTTATTGATTATAGAGAACTGAATAAGAGGACCGTGAAGAATAAATATCCTCTGCCCAGGATTGACGATTTATTTGATTAGTTGCAGGGTGCTTCGTATTTCTCGAAGATTGATTTGAGATCGGGTTATCACCAGGCACGAGTTTCTGACGGAGATGTTGCGAAGACTACTTTCCCTACCCGGTATGGCCATTATGAGTTTGTAGTCATGACGTTCGGTTTGACTAACGCACCTGCAGTGTTTATGGATTTAATGAACCGGGTTTGTCGACCGTTTCTGGATAAATCTGTGATAGTATTTATCGACGACATTTTGGTTTATTCTAAATCTGAAACTGATCACGAGATCCACATGAGACAGGTTCTTGAGACGTTAAAGCCGGAGCAATTGTGTGCCAAGTATTCGAAGTGTGAATTCTGGATGCGAGAAGTTCACTTTCTGGGGCATGTAATTTGCAGTGATGGAGTCAAAGGTGATCCGGCAAAGATAGAAGCAACAGTGAATTAGGAGGCTCCGAAGTCGCCTTCTGAGATTAAAAGCTTCTTGGGATTGGCTAGATATTACAGGCGATTTATTAAAGATTTTTCTAAGATTGCGAATCCCATGACTAAATTGACTCGCAAGGAGGTTCCATTTAAATGGAGTGCTGAACAGGAGAGAGCTTTTCAGACTTTGAAACAACTCTTGTGTCAGGCTCCTATTCTTGCTTTACCGGATGAGTTAGATGACTTCATAGTTTACTGTGACGCGTCATTGGCAGGGTTGGGTTGTGTATTGATGCAACGGGATAGAGTTATTGCGTATGCTTCTTGTCAATTGAAACCTAATGAGAAGAACTATCCAACCCATGATTTAGGATTGGCAGCTGTGGTTTTTGCGTTAAAATTGTGGAGACACTATCTTTATGGTATAGAGTGCGTCATTTGTACAGATCACAAAAACCTACAGTATGTGTTTTCGCAGAAAGAACTCAATATGAAACAGAGGCGATGGTTGGAACTTGTTATAGATTATGACTGCGAGATTCGCTATCACCCCGGGAAAGCCAACGTGGTAGCCGATGCTTTGAGTCGCAAGGGAGTTAATGAACATATCAAATTTATGCAAATTGAAATAGTCTCCGACTTGATTGACAGATTAAAGGCAACTCAGTTGGAAGCCTTGAGGAATGAAAATCTGAAGTCAGAGATTATGATTAAGAAAAAGAATGATCTGGTGGATGATTCTAGGGGATTGAAGGTTTATCAATTTCGTGTTTGGGTGCCTTTCCTTGGAGGTCTTCGGAATTTGATTATGACTGAAGCTCACAAGTCTAGACTATCTGTTCATCCAGGTAGCACAAAAATGTATAACGATCTAAAGATGCCGTATTGGTAGCCTACAATGAAGACGGATGTTGCACAGTTTGTGGAGTCTTGTCATATATGTGCACAGGTTAAGGCAGAGCACCAGAAACCCTATGGATCACTGAAACAGTTGCAGATTCCAGAGTGGAAGTGGGAGCACATAACGATGGATTTCGTAACGAAACTTCCATGTACGCAGAGGAATAATGATATGATTTAGGTGATCGTTGACAGATTGACCAAGAGTGCTCACTTTTTGGCTACCCCTGAGACGGCATCACTCAGTAAGTTGGCTCCGTTGTATATAGATGAAGTTGTTTCCCGACATGGTATACCGCTTTCGATCGTGTCAGATAGAGATTCCAGGTTTGTGTCAAACTTCAGGAACAGTTTACAGCGGGACTTGGGTACACGTGTGAATCTTAGTACAGCTTACCATCCTCAGACAGACGGGCAATCTAAGCGAACTATTCAGACACTCGAGGATATGCTGCGAGCATGCGTGTTAGAATATGGATGTTCTTGGGATTCCCATCTTCCGTTAATCGAATTCGCGTATAATAATTCTTACCATTCGAGTATCGGTATGCCGCCTTATGAGATGTTATATGGTCTTCGCTGCCGTACTCCTACGTGTTGGTTAGAGGCATCACTCAATAAGTTGGCTAAGTTGTATATAGATGAAGTTGTTTCCCCACATGGTATACTGCTTTCGATCGTGTCAGATAGAGATTCCAGGTTTGTGTCAAACTTCAGGAACAGTTTACAGCGGGAGTTGGGTACACGTGTGAATCTTAGTACAGCTTACCATCCTCAGACAGACGGGCAATCTAAGCGAACTATTCAGACACTCGAGGATATGCTGCGAGCATGCGTGTTAGAATATGGATGTTCTTGGGATTCCCATCTTCCGCTAATCGAATTCGCGTATAATAATTCTTACCATTCGAGTATCGGTATGCCGCCTTATGAGATGTTATATGGTCGTCGCTGCCGTACTCCTACGTGTTGGTTAGAGGCGGGTGAGAAACAGTATGCAGGGCCTGATATTGTGCAGGTCACCGTAGACAAGGTTGCTATTGTACGAGAAAAGTTGAAAGCTGCCAGGGATCGACAAAAGATGTATGTTGATCCACGTCGTAGGTCGGTTGTATTTGTGGAAGTTGAATTGGAATATCTAAAGGTTTCTCCGTGGAAGGGGGTTATCCGTTTTGGGAAGCGGGGAAAGTTCGCTCCTCGTTATATTGGGCCGTTTCGTGTCCAACGGGTGGTTCACGATCAGACGGTTACTCTCGACCTTCCGGCAGAATTGTCAGGTATTCACAATACCTTCAACGTTTGTTACTTGTGGAAATGTAGAGTTGAGGATGAGAGTCAGATTCTACCTCTACATGATCTTAAAGTGGATTCCAGCAAGAAGTTGGTGGAAGAACCCATAAAACTACTGGATCGGAAAGTGACGAAACTACGAAATAAACAGATTCCGATGGTTCTAGTTAAGTGGAAACACAGTTTGGGTTCAGAATTGACGTGGGAAACTGAAGCCGACATGAAAGCTCGTTACCCGCAGTTGTTTGATGACGAATAGATTCCGAGGACGTAATCCAGTTTAAGGGGGGAAGATTTGTAACATCCTGAGATTGGGCCCGGTTGAAACGTAGGCTTTGGGTATGTTGCACGTGAATTATTATGTGATTATGTTTACTTGATTATTTAATTAGCATTGATTTAATTATTAATCAATTAATCTATAATTGTGGTTTATATATATATATATATGTATACGGATGTGTGTGTGTGCATGTGCTTAGTGTTTTAATCATGACACCTCATGCTTGCCTTCATATATATGTGGGTTTCAATTACCATTCTTCACTTTGAAAAAAGCAATTGTGTGTGTAAACATTGTGTGCCAAAGACCGAGAGCAAGAAAGAAAGGAAGAACAAAGCGATCGGATTGTAGATTTCTTGATTGTGTGATCCAAGCTTTAAAGGTTGATGATTATTCCATGATTCTTGTTAACATGCTATTGATTGTATGAGCATGCTACAGTTTTAATCTTGCTGGGTTCTAGTATGAACATCATGTGATCATGCTTTTATTGGATTTAGTGTTCTTGATGTTAAAAGGTGTTCTTGATGCATGCTAGCATGATTAAACATGTTTATATGTGTTTCTATAAACTTGTATATAAATTGTATAATCTGGAAATGAGAATTATGCAAGTTATGAAGTTGTCGGATTCTAGGAATGTTGAAGATGGCGGATTCTAATGAGGATGATGAAAACCGGATGTTGAAATCCGAAACAAGTAAAATCCGGAACTTAGAATCCGGAGCATGGTAAATCCGATACTTTTGAAATCTGAGGGTTTGAATCCGATGATGGATTCCAATTGTGAAAACCGATTGTGAGTGCCAAGTTAAGACAAGTGTGGAAATCCTATGGAAGTTGCGGATTCTCCTAAATCCGATGGGTGTATTGGATTCTCTGAAATCCGATGGTTCTTGGCGGATTCCGATAGTAGTGTCGGAATTCTTAGGAAATCCGACAGTTTTGACTTGTTGAATTGCATTGTTTAATGCTATGTGATATATGTGTATTCATATGTGAATCTTACATGTTTGTGTTTGATTAAATGGATATAAATATATGATTGATATATATTTATGAATTGGATACTGATTTCAGTTTGTTGTGTTCTCAGGAACAGACAAGGCTCAGTAACATTAGACCACTGAGTGAAAAAGCTGAGAACTAGAGGTGAGTGGACGTTTGCTCACGGGTGATATTAGTTGTACAGGTTTGGTTGCAACTATTGTTGGGTAGATTGTATATCTGTTGGTTAATTAACTGTAAATGTTAATTGTTGTATTCTGTGATATGTATACATGTTGGAAGGGAAGTCAGTTTTCGACTGGGCTTATGGGCTGGGTTCATTTGCTATTGGCTAAGCAGGATCAGGACCTTGGGATGCATTTGTTGCTACCAGAGGATGATACTGTGTGAGGATAGCAAATGGACTATCGGTAAACCTTTGTTTTGGCCGGCATTGGTTGTAGGTTCCTGCAGAACCGCAGGTCTTCCCAGGGTGCTTATTTGTGGTTGTTGATATCATGCGGTTCAGGCTGATATATCTGTTGTGTGTTACTCCATTCACTTAACTTTGTTCTAATCCCCCATCTCTCACTCTTTTTACAGGTTTTGGTATGTCAGCGGCTCGGCTGAGAGTGGTTAGCTGGGGGAGTAATCACCTAGGACTCTCATAGATTATTTGTGACGAGCCGTGTTTTGTAATACTGATATTTTGTAAACAATAGTTTATAATTAGTTTTAATTACTTTTATGTTTAATCGCTTCCGCAGTGTAATTAAAAGTGAAAATTTTGGGTTAAAAATACGGTGTTACACTAACATTGGTGGAAATTACTCTAAGGCTGCTAACTATGTTGATTCTAATAAGAACCTTAATATCTTAGACAAAGATGATATTTTGCCACAGACTTTTCACAAAACTGTTAAAGGCAAAAATGTGTTCACAAATAAGTTTGTTAGAAGCAAAAGTTCCCACTCAAAAGAATCAATTATTCCTTCTATTGAATCATCTTCTAGTAAGATTTCAGAATGTAAAAATTCTAATAATATAAATTCAAAGGATGTGAGTAAAGGAAAGGAATCATTGGTTGAGATGTGACAACCGTCACCAAAAGCAAATGTATATATATATATGTTTATATATATTTATATATAAATAATAATAATAATAATTAATAAAAAAATATAATAATAATAATTAATAAATAAATAAAATTATATACATTTATATATAAAAACATGTATATAATTATATTTATATGTATATTGTATATAATAAACAAAAAAAAAAGAAAAAGAAAATAGAAATCAACTCAACACAACACAACACAATCATTAATCTTACTTACACACTTAACCATCATCACCACCTCACCACCTCAACCCCCCCCCCCTCACTCTCTTGGTCTTTTTTTTCTATAAATACCAACCCTTTTCTTTCATTTTTCACACTGCCTTCAACCAACTTACTCTCTCTCATTTTCTTATACTCTCATACTCTCTCTAAAATCAATATTCAAGAGATCAAAGGAGTTCAAGGAGGAACCATCTCTTTTTCATACTTGTTGGTGTCTTTTGAAGGTATAATCACCAATCTCTAACACTAGTCTTTAAAATCTTGTTGTTCTTAACAAAACCCACTACATTCATCCTTTTTCCTTTCTTTAACAATGTAAATCTAAGAACCTTAGTATTCTAAGGGTAAATCACATACTAAAAAGTGGAGATCAATGAAAAATGTGACAATATAAGTAGATGAACACATGCATGTTATGATCCTACCATTATTGAAGTAATCACTTTATCCTACCATTTGATGTATGGATTTATCCTACCAAATGTTGTATGGCAAAAATAAAAACATGCATGTGCTTATCTCTATATTATAACTAATATTATGATGAAAAAGAATGATGAAAGTGGTTGGTGACATTCAAGAACTCCAAGAACAAAAAAAACTAAAAGTACATATTATATATTTATATAAAAGATCATGATGGTGAAACAAAATAATCTTCTACTTTTTATTATTTGCCAAAAGTAAATATATATGATCATGAATGCATGCAAATATGCATCCTTATTTATAGATATATATTACATGCATGTAAACTTATCTATTTTTAATATTAAAAAATACCCGAACCGTCAAGTCGAGTTTCACATCGACTTAGTACCTGGAGTAGCGTCGGTAGCTAAAGCGCCATATCGGTTAGCACCGTCATAAATGCAAGAATTGTCAGCACAACTTCAAGAATTGCTTGACAAGGGATTTATCAGACCGAGCTCATCGCCTTGGGGAGCTCCAGTCCTCTTTGTCAAAAAGAAGGACGGGTTGTTACGTATGTGCATTGACTATAGAGAGCTTAACAAGTTGACCGTCAAAAATCGATATCCACTTCCTAGGATTGATGATTTATTCGATCAACTTCAAGGAGCTACCTACTTTTCAAAGATCGACCTCCGGTCAGGATATCATCAACTACGAGTAGGCGAAGAAGATATTCCTAAAACGGCATTTAGGACCCGTTACGGGCATTACGAGTTCTTGGTCATGCCTTTTGGGTTAACCAACGCTCTAGCCGTTTTCAGGATTTGATGAATAGGGTCTGTAGACCATACTTGGATAAATTTGTTATCGTATTCATTGACGACATACTCGTTTATTCTAGAAGCAAGGAGGATCATGAACGACATCTAGAATTGGTACTAACACTACTTAAAGCCCAGAAGCTGTACGCAAAACTCTCTAAGTGCGAATTCTGGATTCGCGAAGTACACTTTCTTGGTCATGTGGTGAACAAAAACGGGATTCAGGTAGACCCCGCAAAAATTGTGGCCATCAAGAAATGGGAAGCGCCAAAAACACAAACCGAAGTATGCCAATTTCTTGGGTTGGCAGGTTACTACAGGCAATTCATAGCGAACTTCTCAGAGATTGCACAATCGCTAACTGCTCTAACACAGAAAGATAGGAAATTTGTCTGGGGAGAGAAACAAGAAGAGGCATTTCAAACACTCAAGTTCAAACTGTGCAACGCACCTGTCTTAACTCTACCCGAAGGAACATATGATTTTATTGTTTACTGTGATGCGTCGCACCAAGGGCTAGGGTGTGTATTGATGCAGAGAGATAAAGTTATCGCTTATGCATCAAGACAACTAAAAGTCCATGAGAAGAACTACACTACTCATGACTTGGAGCTGGGAGCAGTGGTGTTTGCACTCAAAATCTGGAGGAATTACCTATACGGCACTAAGTGTACCATCTACACGGACCATAAAAGTATGCTCAACATGAGGCAAAGGAGATGGGTTGAGCTACTCAGCGACTATGACTGTGTAATCAAGTACCGCCCTGGCAAGGCAAATGTAGTAATAGGCGCATTGAGTAGGAAAGAAAGAGTGAAGCCGACTAGGACTAGAGCAATGGGAGCGTTAGTTCAAACCAGTTTGAAGAGCCAAATTATTGTAAGTCAGGAGGAGGCATTAAAAGAGAAGAATTTGCAAGACGAAGTCCTTCACCGCTTGGAGTCAAGGTTCGTAACCAAGACTGATGGAGCACGCTATTTCGAGAACCGAGTATGGATTCCGAAATACAACAATATAAGGGCTATGAAGCTCATCAGTCAAGGTACTCCATACACCCCGGAGCTGATAAGATGTATAAGGATCATAAGGAGTATTATTGGTGGCCGGGCATGAAAAAGGACGTCGCCACGTACGTAGGAAAATGTCTAACATGTGCAAAAGTAATGGCAGAACACCAGAAGCCATCTGGTTTACTACAACAGCCTGAAATACCGCAATGGAAATGGGAACAAATAACAATGGATTTCATCACCAAGCTGCCAAGGACGGCAAAAGCTCACGATGCTATATGGGTTATGGTGGATAGACTTACTAAGTCTGCACACTTTCTTCCAATCCGGGAAAATTATAAGATGGAAAGGCTTGCTCAGATATATATTAACGAGAGTGTGACACGACATGGCATGCCTATTTCTATAATTTCGGACAGAGATAGCCGATTTACATATCGATTTTGGCAATCACTACAAAAAGCGTTAGGTACTCGGATTGATTTAAGTACGTCTTACCATCCACAAACCGACGGACAATCAGAAAGAACCATACAAACCCTAGAGGACATGTTACGAGCATGTGTGGTAGACTTTGGAGGAAGTTGGGATACTCACCTACCCTTGGTTTAGTTTTTATATAATAATAGCTATCACACCAGCATACAGTGCGCCCCGTATGAAGCACTGTATGGACGTAAGTGCCGATCTCCTCTAAGCTGGGTAGAAGTTGGTGATCGACAATTGATCAAGCCTGATATCATCCAAGAGACTACCGATAAGATCTCTGTCATCAAGGAGAGGCTCAAGGCGGCACAGGATCGTTAGAAAAGCTATGACGACAACAGGAGAAAGCCTTTAGAATTCCAAGTTGGAGATAAGGTACTACTGAAAGTATCTCCATGGAAAGGCATCATTCGTTTTGCAAAGAGAGGAAAGTTAAGCCCTCGATATGTTGGTCCATTTGAGGTTACTAAAAGAATTGGTCCAGTAGCATATAAACTCAATCTACCTGCAGAATTGAGCGCAATTCACGATACGTTTCATGTGTCGAACCTCAAGAAATGTTTGTCCAACAACTCATTGGTAGTACCATTACAAGAAGTTCAAGTCAATGAACAATTATGCTTTACAGAGGAACCAATAGAGATTTTAGACCGAGAAGTCAAACAGCTTAGGAGAAGCAAAATTCCAATTTTAAAAGTTCGATGGAATTCAAGACACGGACCCGAATACACATGGGAACGCGAAGACTACATGAAAGATAAATATCCTCACCTCTTTAATAAGGTTAGTACAAAGTAAATTTCGGGACGAAATTTCTCTAACTAGGGGAGACTGTGACAACCGTCACCAAAAGCAAATGTATATATATATATATATATGTTTATATATATTTATATATAAAAAATAATAATAATAAATAATAAATAACTAAATAAAGTTATATACATTTATATATAAAAACATGTATATAATTATATATATATATATATTGTATATAATAAACAAAAAAAAGAAAAAGAAAATAGAAAGCAACTCAACACAACACAATCATTAATCTTACTTACACACTCAACCATCCTCACCACCTCACCCCCCCCTCCCTCACTCTCTTCTTTTTTTTTCTATAAATACCAACCCTTTTATTTCATTTTTCACACTACCTTCAACCAACTTACTCTCTCTCATTTTCTTACACTCTCATACTCTCTCTAAAATCCATATTCAAGAGATCAAAGGAGTTCAAGGAGGAACCATCTCTTTTTCGTACTTGTCGGTGTCTTTTGAAGGTATAATCACCAATCTCTAACACTAGTCTTTAAAATCTTGTTGTTCTTAACAAAACCCACCACATTCATCCTTTTTCCTTTCTTTAACAATGTAAATCTAAGAACCTTAGTATTCTAAGGGTAAATCACATACTAAAAAGTGGTGATCAATGGAAAATGCAACAATATAAGTAGATGAACACATGCATGTTATGATCCCACCATTATTGAAGTAAGGACTTTATCCTACCATTTGATGTATGGATTTATCCTACCGAATGTTGTATGGAAAAAATAAAAACATGCATGTGCTTATCTCTATATTATAACTAATATTATGGTGAAAAAGAATGATGAAAGTGGTTGGTGACATTCAAGAACTCCAAGAACTACAAAAACTAAAAGTACATATTATATATTTATATATATTATATATTTATATACAAGATCATGATGGTGAAACAAAATAATCTTCTACTTTTCGTTATTTGCCAAAAGTAAATATATATGATCATGAATGCATGCAAATATGCATCCTTATTTATAGATATATATTACATGCATGTAAACTTACCTATTTTTAATATTAATATATATATATATATATATATATATATATATATATATATACACACACACACATGTGGGTTCATGATCACTTGAAAAACTCTATTTAAAAATTTCATATTATATATGTGTGCAAAAATTATTTAAAAATTATAAATTACACACGAGCGTGTATGTTTAGTTAAATACCATATATACGTACAAAACTTATTTTCTCACATAATATATATATATATATGTATATATATATGAGTTGAGCAAATGTATAATTTTCTTAAAAATGAATATATAGGTATAATATATTGCATATATGCCCACTTATTTTTAAACAATCATATACACACATTTATTTACTTATTTATTTAAAAATAACAACATATACGTATATATATATATATATATCTTTTAAATACTATACTTATACACATGAAAGAGTGTCTACTTTTCATGACATAAATAAAATACATAAGTGCGAGTCCGCATTTGTAGTAAAGCATAATATAACATAATATTATTTTTATTAAAAACTATGTATAAAAATACAATCACCATCATGACAACTTCAAAGAAAACAATAAAGGAACCTTACGGTAGACGTGAACGTAATAGGTTAAGAGCGCGTCAAGGAACTAGAGGATCACTAAGACTTTTTCACTCTTCGTGCTACTAATCAAAGTGAGTATTCACAGCCCCATTTTTAAATATGTTTACACAAATATTTGGGGTGAAAGCATGAATACAAATTTGTTTACAGATATTGATTGTTATGCAAATGTTATACAAAATATTGTACCGTATGGTAGTATGCTTGATGTACTTGAGTTTCCAAGAATGTTCCGCAAAAACTAGACATTATCCATTAACTCCACCAAGGGAGCCTGTGGTAATTGTATGTAGCGCTATTTGGGGTAGACACCCCCCATTATGGTTGACGAACTATAGGTGTACTTTACCATCCGCTAACTTCTAACGAGGCATTAGGTCTAAATTGGGCACAGGTGTCATAGGATTGGTAATGGCTCAAGCAAAAGAAAAACATCATAGTATATTTAAATACCTTGCGCACATAATCAATTTTACAAAAATGTAGGTTGGACAAAAGTTTCCTCCTTCATAAATTTCGATGGGAAAGAGTCCCCATCACAAATATTATTGCATTAAAGCTTTATTTTGTGCATATAAAACCTATGTCCTCACCAACTCTCGTAGTTGACCTTTTCTTTACTCATGCCTTTCAGGAAATCGTCGGTAGGTCTTACAGCACATAGAAAGCATACCACGTATGGGCATTTACAAAATTTCCAATCGAAATGTTTTATTTCAAAAACAATTTATATTTCTGTAATATGTAATGGATTCTCGTACCTCCTATTAAATTTCAAGTTTATGAGTTATGATTGGAAATTACCTATTACCTTGTGATATGAGACCTCTTGTTGTGACACCTCGTGTTTCCGCTTTAGCGGGGTGTGACATGAGACCTCAGAGACATTATGTTGTCAAACTTTGAAAACAGATGACTTAAATCTTAGTATTACACAAACTGAAGAATCATTAGCTAATACTACTCCATCAACTGATAGGTTAGTAGATGATAAATGCTCAGCTGATAACCTGTTAGCTGATAATAGCTCATCTTCTAAACAATCAGTTGATCTAGAAGTAATCAACTCTCTTTCAATAAAAGAAACTATGAGTAAAAAGAATGATGTTCACATTGTTCCCATTTCTGTCAGTACAAAGATTGGTCAAAAACTTTCTAAAAACAAAGATCAATCTAAGGTGTCTGTAATTAAAGACCTAAGAAATTTACAGGATAAGCTTCATAAGCTGAATGGTTAAGTTAGTCAAATGATGACTGATAAGAAAACTCATAGGCATTCAAACAATGTTGTTCAATGCTCCAAGGCCACAAAATCCCAAAAATGTTATAAATGTGGAAGCAAATAGCATAGGAATTCAAAACAACGGATTTGAAATGATAACATAGTCATTCCTCCCATACATAAGAAACCTGAGATGAAGTGGAAAGCTAGGTGCATTCCACAGGGATCCACTAAGTAGTGGATTCCTACTTGTGTCACTAACTCTTCTTTCATTCAATCTGTGCAGGGTGTTGGTTCTTGGTTTCTTGACAGTGGATGTTCAAGAACCATGACAGGTAACAAGGCTTTGCTTAGTAACTACAAGAAGGAGAAAGGTCCAAGGGTGACTTTTGGTGACAACAACCATGGGCAAACAAAAGGCTATGGTGAACTTCATAATGGGAACCTCAAACAGTCCAAAGTTTCATATGTCAAAGGGCTGAAGTACAATCTCATAAGTATAAGTCAATTGTGTGATGGAGATAATGAAGTCCACTTCACAAAGACAGGAGGCTCCATAATAAATAAAGAAGGTAATATAGTGTTTAGTGCCAAGAGAACCAAGGATGTGTATACACTTGACATGTCCTCTGGTGACCCTTCAAAGGAAACATGTTTGTACTCCAAGAATAATAAGGATACAAATTGGCTATGGCACAAGAGGCTTTCCCACCTTAATTTCAAAAATATCAACAAGTTGAGCAAGGGTGAACTAGTGTCAGGAATACCTTCTCTGACTTATCTTAAGCCTAAACCTTGCACTACTTGTGAGAAGGGAAAGCAACATAAGACATCATTTCCATCCAAGCAGACCTTCTCAATTACAAAACCTTTCTATATGTTGCACATGGATCTCTTTGGTCCTGTTGCAACAGCTAGTATTGGTGGAAGTTAGTATGCTCTTGTATTAGTTGATGAATTCTCAAGATACACTTGGGTTTTCTTTTTTAAAGCAAAGAGTGAGGCTGCTGAAGAAATTTTTTGCTTTATCAAAAAGATGGAAGTGTTGAATGGCAATCTGGTGAGGAGTCTTAGAAGTGATCATGGAACTGAATTCAAAAATCAAACTTTGGAATCCTTCTATGATTAGAAAGGGATATCTCAAAACTTCTCTATTCCAAGAACCCCACAACAAAATGGTGTAGTTGAAAGAAGAAATAGAACATTGATTGAAGCTGCCAGAACCATGTTGTGTGAAAGTGGGTTATCCTTTAATTTCTGGGCTGAGGCTGTAAGTTGTGCATGTTTCACACATAACAGGTCCCTTATTATCAAGAGGCACAACAAAACTCTATATGAAGTGCTCAAAGGAAGGAAGCCAAGCATCAACTTTCTACATACTTTTGGTTGTCAATGTTTCATACTCAATCAAAAGGGTCAATTGTAGAAATTTGCTCCTAAAGTTGATGAAGGAGTGTTTGTAGGTTACTCAGTGATTTCTTAAGTATACAGAGTATACAACCTTAGAATCAAAGTCATAGAAGAATCCATCAATGTAAGTTTTAATGAAAATGACTTTGTTGCTTCCTATTCTTCTAATCATGTTTCAGGTGAAGAATTTAATGATCTCATGCAAACTGGAGAAAACACTCCAAAGCAAGTAGATCCTTCTCCACCAGCTGCTCATGATGTAGATGTACCTATTCCTATCAAAATCTTTAACCATGTACAACCATCCTCATCAAATCCTATACCTCTACTGAATCATGTGGAAAATGACTTAACATCATTGGACTCTAATTCCATATCACACATTCCCTCTTTAGTAGAGATACACATAGATTGCAACCATGAAGTTATATCAGCCACTCAAAATGAACTCACTTCTACTGCTGATAGCCAACATATAACTTCTCCTCCCCAAATCCAAATGAATCCCAATTCCCAAGTAATCCAAAAAGCCTTCAAGGACCTCAAGCACCATCCTGATAATTTGGTGATAGGGAATATAGATGATCCAGTTAGAATAAGATCAAAAGCTTGCAAAATCTGTTTGTATTCTGGATTTGTCTCAATGATTAAACCAAAGAAGATGAATGAAGCTCTCAATGATTCCCACTGGGTGTCTGCCATGCAAGAGGAACTAGCAGAATTCAAAAGAAATAATGTATGGACTTTGGTACCCAAACCAAAGGATAAATCCATCATTGGAACAAAGTGGGTGTTCAGAAATAAGCTAGATGAAAATGGGCAAATCATAAGAAACAAAGTAAGGCTAGTGGAACAGGGGTATTGTCAAGAGGAAGGTATTGATTTTGATGAGACCTTTGCCCCTGTTGGAAGATTGGAAGCTATCAGACTGTTCCTAGCCTATGTTACCTTCAAGAACTTCAAAGTGTTTCAAATGGATGTGAAGAGTGCATTTCTGAATGGAGATCTGAAAGAAGAGGTGTATGTGAAACAACCTCCTGGTTTTGAGGAGTCAAGCTTACCTGATCATGTTTACTTTCTAAACAAAGCTGTATATGGTCTTAAGCAAGCTCCAAGATCCTGGTATGATACCGTCTCTTCTTTTCTCATTAACAAAGGTTTTACAAGAGGATGTATGGATAACACTTTGTTTATAAGGAAGTACAAAGGTGATGTGATACTTGTGCAGATATATGTAGATGATATAATATTTGGGTCTACTAATTTGGAACTATGTAAAAAGTTTTCTAAACTCATGTCTGATAATTATCAGATGAGCATGATAGGTGAATTAAACTATTTTCTTGGTTTGCAAATTAAACAAGAGGTTGATGGTATTTTCATTCATCAAACAAAATATGTCAAAGATTTACTCAAAAAGTTTGATTTTGAAAATTGTTCTTTAATGAAAACACCTATGTCAACTTCTATCAAGTTAGGAAAGGACACTGATGGCAAATTAGTGAACATTACTACTTATAGAGGAATGATTGGGTTACTTTTATACCTCACTGCAAGTAAACCAGATATAATATTTTCAACATGTCTCTGTGCAAGATATCAAGTACATCCTAAGGAATCACATCTTGCTGTTGTTAAGAGAATATTCAGATATCTCAAAGAAACTCCTAATCTTGGTCTTTGGTACCCCAAAGACTCAAATTTTGAGTTAGTTGGATATTCCGATTCTGATTTTGCAGGGTGTACATTAGACAGAAAAAGTACTTCAGGTGGTTGTCAACTTCTTGGAGGAAGATTGATTAGTTGGTCTAGTAAGAAACAGAATTCAGTGTCAACATCCACTGCAGAGGCAGAATACATTGCTGTAGGAAGCTGTCGTGCTTAAATTTTGTGGTTACAAAATCAACTACTTGACAATGATGTAAAGTTTGAAGACACCCCAATTCTATGTGACAATACAAGTGCAATCTCCATCTCAAATAATCCAGTCATGCATTCAAAGACAAAGCATATTGAAATCAGACATCATTTTCTCAGAGATAATGTGCAAAAGAAGAAGGTAACTTCACACTACATCAACACTGATTTGTAACTTGCAGATTTATTACAAAGCCATCAGATGAAGCACAGTTCAATTTCATAATATCCAAACTATGTATGCTTAATTTTTAGTTTAGAATAGTGATAATTTAGTTTGTGTTAATTTATAAGTGTTGAAAATCATGAGTTACTTATTTAAGCATCTCTAAGTCTTACTTAATCTGTGTAAACTGAGTAACTGTGCTCAGCTGATAACCTATCAGCTGATCAAACTTACTCAGCTGATCACTCTAAGATAAGAAGGAAATGCTCAGCTAAGTACTTTCCTTAGCTGATACTCCAAATTTTCACTATCAGCTGATAGTTTCTTATTAGAGGATGCCCCTCAGCTAATACATTTCTATGATCAGCTGATAGTTCAACACATAGTAAATTTTCACTTTTTACATTCATTTAATGCTTTTTAACCCTAGTTATTTTCTCTGTTTGTCAGATTTCATTTAATAGCTAATTGATTTGTTTTCCGTTAGAATTTTTTACAGTATCTAACGATCTTTGTTAACTAACCTTTATAAATATCCCACTTCCTCTCTCATTCACCTTTACCTGTTCAAACTCTCTAAATTCCCTCTCTCTATATAAAGAACTACCCTAACTTCTCTCTCTCGATACTCACTGTTCATCATCCCTAGCAAATGGCCACCTATATTCCAGACCCTGCTGTCAACCCTGGTGAGAATGTTGCACCTAACCAACCAATGAATATAACTCTAAATAACATTCTACTCTACACCACCATCCTTGCTTCGTGAGAAAACCAAAGTTATGAGCCAATGGTTCAGTTTCTTCAGGCTCATCCTTTGTTCGATAGTCTCACTGCTGATCCACACTACATATACCCCAAAATTATTGGTGAGCTATGGTACCCCACAACCTACAACCTAAACGACAACACCATCCACTGCACCCTAGCCCAAGGAAACTACCATCTATAAATCACCATAGAAACACTTCGTGAAGCCACTGGTATTCCTCAATTCCCACCTTACATAGCTTTTCCCTCCAGAGCAGATGTTCAAACCATTCTGCAAACCATAGGCTACAATGAACCTGTAATGCATGGTCAAGTAAAGGTCTCTACTCTTTCTCATCCGTCGAAGTATTTGGCCAACGTTGTCATACGTTGTTTTGGTCCAAAATCTAGAAGCCACCATCTCATCAATCAAACTGAGCTTCTGGTGCTCTATGCCCTAATCTTTGGGGTAAACATAGACTTTGCTCAAGTTATATTTTCTGATCTTGTTGATAAGATCACTCAGAGCACAAACAAGAAATCATCAAAGTCTCAGGTGCCCTACATTCAATTCTTAAGCCTGATAGCTATGAGGGAGATTGGCGAAAATGATTATGTGGGCTTAACATCTGAAAACACGGCCTAGTAGTAGGCGGGCTAATGGTAAATTGAAATGTGTTAGTATGCATATTTAAAGATTTGTTATGTGATTAAACGAGTATTTGATATTGTATGTGTTTATGATTAGATAAGATTAAGTTTGGTACGAGGGTTGCAGAAAATACCTCGAATGTATGTTAAGTTAATTGATTGAGAAAGATTATTTGTTTGAAAGTATTTGGACATAATAAATGATATTATGATATTTGAATAATTAATTGATTGTTAATTGGCATGTAGTGTATGCTAGAAGAGTTAATATGGGTATTTATGTATGTATGATATCATGTATGTACCTGTGTATGTGAGTTGGTGTGTAAGGTGATGACACACAATATGTGAGAAGTTTACAGTGTGTGTAAATATGTCTGTTGACATTTAATTGAAAAGAAAAAGGAAAAGTGAAAAAGTGTGTGTATGTGTTCTCTGGAAGAAAGAAGAACAAAGAAAGAAGAAAACTTGAATTATTGAAATTGAAGAATTGTGATCTATAAATTCAAAAGAAGGTGAGGATATGTTTATAACATGCTAAGGTTCATCTTTATGTGTCTATTTGATTGATTTCATGATTATATAGAGTTTCACCATTGATGGGTTTTAAGAAGATGTATGAAAATGGGTTTTGATGATTTTGTTGTTATGATTGATTAAAAAGTGTTTATAATGAGTTATTATATGATATTTGAACTTATATGGATGTTAGAAATGTTTTGAAATGAGAAATTATATGTTAAATATAAAATATGTGACTATTGGTGGCTGGAAATTCGAAAGAAAAGGGAAGATAATCCAGAAGAATGCATATCGCGGCGCTACAGATAGGGTCGCGGCACGACGTTCATGCAATCCGACATTTGAGTCGGTTTTTTTGTGGAGAATCCGAGTGTTTCAGAACTGTAACCTAAGAATCCGACACTTGTAATCCGTGTGTATGAAATCCGACCCTGAAATCCGAGAAGCACGAAATCCGACACTCAAATCCGAGACTTGAATCCCGGATTCGAAATCCGATGGCATCACGGCGCGACACAAGGGTGTGTCGCGGCGCGACGGGGCTTGTTTCAGAAATGTTGCTTGTTTTGTTTGTGTTTCGTCTGGGATAAGTAGGATTAATAATTATATGATTGAATTAAGTTGTTTACATGAATATAAGATATAAATATGAGTGGAAAGATATATTTATATATTCGAGACTGATTCGGTTGTTGCTGTGTTTTCAGGCAAACCACAGACTCAGTGATATTAGACAACTGAGCACGCATGATACGAGGACTGAGGTGAGTGGAAGTTTACTCACGGGTGGTTTTGGTGGTTACGTTATGAATTGATTGATTGAAGGAATGTTTGAATGCAATGATTGCGTGTTGATGTGAATATAAGATTAGTCATTGATAAGTTCATTATGCGAAGATAGATTAATTGTTATGCCATGATAGACTGTTAAGTCTGCTATTTGTTAAACGATAATTACATGTCCATGTATATGTGATAGATTTTTTATTATGATTGTGATTGGAGGTGAACTTGGATTGTTTGAGAACCAACCTCTGTGTAACGGGTTGGTAAAGATCAACTTCTATGTAAGGGCTGGTTGGGGTTAGCTGCTGATGCAAGAGCTGGGCTCGCTTGCGGTTGGTTGAGCAGTGGTAGTCCTCCTAATGCATGCGTTGTAGTAGAAGGGAATTTCACTGTGCCAATCGGCGGGGAGCTATCGGTAAACCTTTGCTTTCGGCAGAACCGCCGGTTTTCGGGATGGAAGAGATTGTTGAATTGACAGATTGTTTGAGGATTGTTGTTCAGAGGTTCATGATGAACTGCGATTGTTTGTTAACTTGTTTGTAGCTTCCATTCACTTAGCTTTGTGCTAATCCCCCACGGTTGATTGATTTTTGCAGGATTATGTGCGTAGCTGTTTAGCTTTGTTTGTGGAAAGGGGAATTTGAACAATACTCTGATATTGCGTTTTGAGAAGAGATGAGCCACGTTTTATAATCTTTTGTAACACAAACGGATGTTGTGATTTGTAAAAGTACTTTGTACTTTGTGGATGTTTATGTTAAATGAAATTAGAGAATGCTTCCGCAATGTTTTAAAAAAAATGGCTTAAGATTACGGTGTTACAAAAGGTATTCCACTTTATTAAGGCAAACAGAGGTCCTCCAATCACTGCCCAAATGCAAGAACTGATTGATGCTGCAAATGATAATGCCAATGCTGGTGATGGTGATGATGAGAATAATGATGATAATGATGGTGATGATGTTGAGGAAAGTCACACTGGCAATAATAATGAAGATAACGATGCTGGTGATGGTGATGCTGGTGAATTCACTCCTATCAGTCCAATGGTATTAAGTCCTCTTGGTGGTGATGGTGATGCCCAAGAACAAGAAATTTCTGAGCAACTTCTTGAGCACATTGACAGGAGTATGCACATCATGTCCCAAGGTAAGGACAGTTCTGATTCCACCTCAGAGGATATTCAAATGGTAGTCCCAACCTTTAATAGCCCATCCTCCTCTCTGGTCCATACTCCAATCCAACAGCCAAGCTCTAGTGAACCTCATGTGGTCACTAGTTCTACTCCAATTCGTAGCCCCATATATACAAGGTCACCAGAAGTGACTCATTATGAGCACTTTGAGGGAGTGCAATCCACACCTCTGACCTCAACTCCAATTACCCTTCCTCATGTTGAGGGGGAGTAATTGGATGTTGCCACCTTTAAGCCAGTTGATGTATCCTCACAACATGATACATTTGTAAGAATGGGATCTAAGCTGCAAGCTGAGATAACCTCCCAAAAGGTTGATCTCATTGAAAGACAGACCTCAACCCAAGGTTATACTATGTCTACCCCATTATTGAGGCAGCCTATACCATTCACATTCTCCCAACATAATGTGGATCCAATAAGGGACTCCCTATTATTGAGTGCATCACACACTAAATCCACTTATCTTGCACCTCTTATCAATTCAATTCTTACACAAGCACAGTCTGCCAATGCTAGTGGTACAAACCAACCACTTGTACAGGGCTCAACAGTCCTTCCCAATGAGTTTGAGCTTATACACCAAGACTCAAATGAGGGAACACAAACCTTACCCAATTTCTTTGAACCTATCTCCACCCCTTACAATTCTGAACCATCTACCTCTACCAAAACACCAAACCTTAACCTTATCCAATCCATAAACCAGAACCTTGATAACCTTACCCAAACCTTCCAAGCCTTCCAAACACAAACCTCCAGTCAACTGTCTAGACTCACCAAAGACATTAAGTCCCTAAGAACCCCTACCCAACCCTCCCCTGCACCTACTACCCCTACCTTTGATCTAACCCCCTACTAGCCAAAATAGACCATCTCTCTACCCTTCTCCCATCTCAATCACACATTCCCATCCTTCCTCAATCCACTATCTCTTCCCTAAACCAAACTATCTCAAACCTACTATACCGACTCCAAACCCTACACCCAATAAACCCAAACATTTCTGTCCCTATCCCAGAACAACTCCTACCCATGCCTTCTATTGGTCCCAAAGAGGGTAAACAAGCAACCGATATAGTGTAGAAGGGGGGGTTGAATACACTTCAAACAAATAATCAAATTAATCAAATGTATATTCAATAATAAAATAGAACATTAGCTATTATCACTCTCTAATCAAATCAACAGGATGATTTAATATTACACTGATTATAAACTCAACTCTCTCTAAACACTCTTGTATCACAAACTAATTGATGATCAAACTTCTTGTTAAAACTGATTAATAAAACTCCTGAAAACTCTCTTGAACTTTGAACTCACAAAGTTATCGCAACACACGCGTATCAAGTATGACGAACACATGTACGTTTTGCAACTTATGCAGTCGTCGTATCGTATTCAGTATATTGTGTTCTATATATATATATATATTAAGACCCATAGGAAGGTTTATACTCATACTTGATATATCTACGAACAACTTGCAGTTTAATAGTAGAACTTATCTTTTCTTTAAAACCGTAACAAACTCCTTAATTGGAACATATCTAATTAATTCCGTTTGAGATTTCTATCCAACTAACAGATAGTTTAAATTAGGTTCTGATATCCTAATTTAAATATCGTAGATATAGGGAGTTACTAACAGAATTTAGAACTTACTTAAATTCTTGAACTGACTTCTAACGCTGAGCTGACTTACTCAGTCTTGACATCGTAAAGCTGAGTTCTTGAATCTTGGGTTCTTGAATCTTTTAGTCTTCAAGTCTTCACTCTAGAAACCTATCTCAGCTTAGAAGTCACTAAGCTATCTAGTACTTACATAGAAAACTCTATATCTGTTTATATGCTGACTACTCAGCCTAAGCTGACTAGTCAGTCTATAACAGACTTACATAATTCCTAACTCTTAACCTATCATCTATACATAGCTATAGTTTGTCTCATCAAATCTAACTATTCTAAACATGGGACTAACAATCTCCCCCTATTTGATGATGACAAAATATTGAATCAAAGTACGTATAGGTTAACAGAAGTATGTTGATCCACTCTGGAAATGACCAAAGTTAATTCTTGAAATAAGTATTGAATTGGTCCATACTTATTCATCATATCTTGAACTTACAAGATGTTTATATTACAAATCTATTATAAGACTTGTATTCTAAGTATTTGGATATACAACTACTTAGATACTGAACTTATCAGAATTAATTTAAGTTTTGAACTCACAAAACTCATACTACTGAACTTACCAGTTTATAATTGAACATATCAATCCTCAGCTTGAACTTACAAAGCTGTTTGTTTGAACATACCAAACATAATATTGAACATATCAAATAATAAAACAGTTGAACATATCAAAATTGAATTTGTATTAATGAACATATCATTTACATTGTAGCTTGATCATTATGATCAGCTTATGCACACTTAGTGCTTACAAAAATTATAGACCTTATCTATTTAATCAACAGGATCTCCAACTTCCAACCACATATCTAAACATTTAATTTCCCATATGGCAGCTTCCTTAATAGCATTATTCATAATCTCTTCACCTTCTGGCAGCTCTCTCATTTCAGTCTTTCATGATCTTACTTCTTTGTTGAGATGATATCTGAATACTGAATTCTGAGTTGAATCATCACATAGAATTCTCAAGTACAGAATCAATTCCAGATTTTCCAAGTGAAGATCTGCTACTCTCAAGAAGCACTGATTACCTTCCACATCCAAGTACAGAAAGCCTTCCAAAGGCTGAGTGATAAAAGTATTTTCATTCAATTTAACTCCCTCTAGAACTTGCATACTGATATCTCTTTTGGCTCGCTGGCTTGCTGCTCTAACTCTTGCAGCTTTATTTCTGTTGAGGAAGGTATCAATTTCATTAGCTGGGATCTCTCCTAAGTCATCAATTCTTAAGAAGAGAGTCTTTAGCACATAAACTATCTCTTGTCTGATTTGACTCTTTATCATCCGTTTGATAGTTGTGGCTACGATTTTCAACTCTGAGAACCCCAATTTGTACAGACATCTCATATCTAGACCAGTTTCTTGTTTGTTGTCTAGTACAAAGTTGATAATCACCAATTCTCCTTTTCTACTCAGTGTGATTGATTCAATCTTGTGATTAAAATGTGTTCTTTTATGGCAATACCTTAGATCAGCATCTAAGTAGGGAATTGGGGCAGCTCTGGGCCCAGAATAGTCAGCTTTAGCTTCAGCACTGGCAGCCTCAGCTTTAGCCTTTTCTCTGTGAAGCTCAGCTTGTCTTTGCTGCTCTTTCATCTCCTCCACAGTCATACCTAGTTCTTTAGCTATTTCTTGTAACATTTGCTCAGCAAGCATGTCACTGGCTTTCTGTGCTGCATCAGCTTCATCACTTGAGTCAGATTCATATGCAACTAGTTGATGTTGACCTTGTTGTTCTGGCTTAGGCTCAGCAATGATGACCTTTCTTCTCTTTGCTAAAGGCATAACACTTCTTTTCTTTCTTTTTACCATCTTAAACACCTTACTCTTCCCTTTATCTATTTGTGAAGTTGGAACGGACTCAGCTTCAACAAATTTTGCCAATTCAGCTTGAGGAAGGTTGGTGTGAGCAGCTTGAGATGTTTCTTCATGTGGAGTTTCTAGTTGAGCTTGTGATGTTGTGATAATTTGGACTGTTGGAGTCTGTGGCTGTTGTTGGGAAGGCTGATCTACAGTGCTCATAAACTGATCATGAGCTTGTTCCTCGATTTGTACTTCCTCTGTATGCTCCCCCTCAACCTTATCATCATCTTTATTTGATTCTTCCTCCCCCTTTTTGTCATCATTAATAGGGGAGGGTCTGGAATTAAGCACAAAACTTTCCAATCGGACCACAGAGTTAGATAGATCATTCAGCTTACGCATCAATTTAGTTTTATCACTCTTTCTTTTCTTGTGCAGGAGCTCAAACTGAGATTGTAAATATTCCATAATGACTTGGGCATCGGTGGTCATCAGCTTGGGCTCCTCTGGTCTTCTTTTCTCCCCAAAGTCCTCCTGTCCAGTGGAGGAGTGTATTTCCACCGTAGGAGTGGCTGTTGAGTGTTCCTCAATAGGTGAGAATGTGGGCCTCATATCCAAAGGTTGGTGCTGACCAATGGAATCAAGGGGGCCAGAATGGGGACCCTATAAACCTTCCTGGTGTATGAAAGGTTCATTGACAGGTCATGCGAGAGTGTGTAAGAATGGAAGAGAAGAGTGACCAATGTTGTGAGGTATGGTAGTGGGGTGAGTTAGGCTCGGTGGTGAGGAGGGGGGTATTTGACCCTGGGGATTGGTCAGCATTTCAATGTTACCTTCATGGGTCTATGAAGGCACAGAAGTAGGCTCTCCCATGGAACTAGTAGGTATGGGCTGAGTAGACACCATACCCGGTATAGGCTGAAAGGTTGAACTGAGCCGTGAGGTTGGCACCTTAAGAGAAGGTGTCTCCCCCTTAGCTCCTGCCGGTGGAGGTATCAATGTGATATCAGCTCCAGAGTCCTTTTGACGTGAAGGACCACCTTTGGCAGACTTTCTAGTATAGGTGTAGGATATATCCTTTGTAGTAGTGGGCTGACCAAGGTTGGCTGTAGTGTGTAAGATAGATGGAGATGTTTGAGGTGGGGGAGAGGGGTTAGACTGAGTTGGGCTTGACTAAGTCTTATCTCCCAATTTTGGAGGTGGAGAAGTAAAAGAGAGAGTAAGAGATAAGGGATGCGAAGGTATACCTGCTGCACCTAGCAGTGGAGACTCAGAGCTAGGAAACAGACTCCTTAGCTTAGAACTTGAAGTGGTGGAGGAAATTCTTTGAGCACGGGGTCTGAGCTGAGTCCTAGGTTGTTCAGCTTGAGAGGACTCAGCCTCAGAATCAACATCGTCACCCACTTCTTCCGCAGCTTCCTCCTTTGTCTCAGCTTCACTTGACTCAGGAGTCGGAAGCTGTACATACATCCTCATCGGAGCACTCATGGTGGGGTGCTCAGGGAAAATATCATTTGTAAACATTCTGGAGCTGAGAATATGAGTAGGAGTTGACTCATATTGGTTAGTATATCTTCTACCCAACCTGTCCTCGATCACCATGGATATAAATCTTACGAAGGGAACAATGGTATCCCTTATATTCTTTGTCACCAATGACCTGAGTGCCTCAAAGATCAACTCTGCGTAATCCAAGCGTCGATCATAAAATATGTTGTATAACATTTGCATTTCAAAGTCATTAACATTATCCAAGCCACCCACCTTGTATCCAAGGGAACGAACCATAGTGGATACCATAAATCCCCATGCTGTCTGGAAAATAGATTTCCGTATTACTCCAATAACTTGAGGATGACCCATTAAGGGCAAGACGCTCCTCGATGTTTCTCTCGAAACCTTCGCGTCATACTGATTATGAACTGGAAGATGAAGAATTCGGCGGAGACAATTTGCATCGACTTCTATCGCCACTTGTCCACTTAGGACTGTACCCCGTATGACCAGTTGAGTTGCATCCAGTTTACATGTGTATGAGAATTCCGTGAGAAGTTGAGGAATGAGCACAGCAGGACCACGAAGAAATGCATTTGCCAGGGGTCCCTTGCGAATGTAGGAGACCCACTCCTCATATCCCCTGCCAATTTTGGACTTTGGAATGTCGATACAGGCGATGACGTTGTTTTGTTTGTAGATGGGGAGTGCGTTGTTTGAAATTGCCACCACGGATCATTTGTTCAGTCATATTAAGAGTATAACCCTCCATTGAAATCGAACTTATCGTATTGGATTGCACTTAGCAGTAGTAAGGTTAGCACTAAGCAATGAACTCTGCACACAGCAAGGTTAGGGTTTAAGAAAGCAGAGAAGAATAGATAAGATTTGGAAGAGTAAACGAAATATGATGAAGAGTATCTCTTATTTATACCTTTTCAATGTGAGAGAAAAGTTACCGTTATCGGAGGGTAATAAATATGACTGTTACAGTAACAACTGGCTACGAAGTTTGTTATAACGGCTATATTTAATGTAACTTAATGAGGATAACACTGTTACATTGATCCGAAATCATTCAAGATGAACTAAATTATCATCATGATTCTCTTAAATAATTAATTTGTAAACGACTTACATTTATTTGAAACAGAACACACCGTAAATATGTTAGATTTACCATATTGTTGGATTTGCCATTTGTTAGGAATAACCTAGACATGTGGAACTAACCACACTTTAGAATGGAGTACTCAGCTTATCCTGAGTGCTCAGCTTACATGGAGCACTCAGCTCAGATTGAGCACTCAACTCAGATTTTGACACTTAGTCAAATGTAGCACTTAGCAAAAATTGAACAGAGATAAAGAAATGAACATACCAATTAAGGGTTAAGCATGACAAGCTTGCCAAGTAGAGTTGTAAATCTTGTGCCTTCAATTGGTTTAGTGAAGATATCTGCAAGCTGATCTTCAGTCTCAATGAAGACTAACTCTATCTTTCCCTTTTCTACAATATCTCTGATGAAGTGATGTCTTATCTCAATGTGCTTGGTTCTTGAGTGAAACACTGGGTTGTGTGTAAAGGCAATAGCACTTTCATTTTCACAAAATATGGGAGTCTTTGAATAATACAAATCAAAGTCCTTAAGCTGATGTTGCATCTATAGTATTTGAGCACAACAGCTCCCTGCAGCCACATACTCAGCTTTAGCTGTGGAAATTGCCACTGAGTTTTGTTTCTTGCTTGTCCAGCTAACTAATTTTCCACCCAAAAGTTGACATCCTACAGTAGTTCTCTTTCTATCTAGACCACATCCTGCGAAGTTTGAATCTGAGTACCCTATCAGCTCAAATCCTGATCCTTTGGGATACCACAAACCTAAATTTGGTGTTTCCTTCAGATATTTGAGTATTCTTTTAACAGCTAGCAAGTGTGATTCCTTTGGATCAGCTTGATAACGTGCACAAACACATGTAGCAAACATTATATCAGGTCTGCTTGCTGTTAAATAGAGTAATGAACCTATCATTCCTCTATATGTAGTCTGACATACAGATTTTCCATCAATGTCCTTATGTAGCTTGACATTGTGTAACATTGGAGACTTTGCGAGATGGCTTGAGTCTAGTCCATACCAGGCTAACTTTGCGAGACAGTGTATCATACCAGGCTCTTGGAGCTTGCTTGCGTCCATACAGAGCCTTGTCTAACTTATAGACATAATCTGGATGTTTAGAATCAATAAAACCAGGGGATTGTTTCACATAGACCTCCTCCTGTAGTGCTCCATTTAGGAATGCACTTTTAACATCCATTTGATATACTTTAAAGTTTTTGAAGGCTGCATAGGCTAGAAACAACCTTATAGCTTCAATCATTGCAACAGGGGCAAAGGTCTTATCATAATCAATACCTTCTTCTTGTCGGTACCCCTGAGCTACTAGCCTTGCTTTATTTCTGATCACTACTCCATCCTTGTCCATTTTGTTTCTATAGACCCACTTAGTGGCTATAATTGTTTTTCCTTTGGGGGCAGGGACAAGGGTCCAGACCTTATTTCTTTGAAATTCTGTCAGCTCTTCTTGCATAGCCTCAATCCAATCTTCATCTTTTAGAGCCTCTTCAGTCTTCTTTGGTTCCATTTGAGATAGAAAACTAGAGTAGGCAGCATAGTTTGCATTTGCCTTAGATCTAGTTAACACACAATCTTCAATGTTCTCAATGACATCATCAAGAGGATGATCTTTTAATACTCTGAAGGTTGTAGTGGGAGACTGAGGTTCTGGGTCTGAGTCTGAGTAGTGTCTCTCAGGCTTAATAGGACTTACTTCTTCAGTCTGAGTAGGAATTGAAAGATCACTTAGATCTTCAATCTGACATATACTTGATGATTCACCGAGCCTCTCAGGCTGATTATCTTCAATATTGATAGTTCCTTTCGATGATGCACATTTGTCAGATTTATCACCATCATCATCATCAGAATCATCCATAACATACATGGAATTTGATGTGAGATCTTCTTTGTTTCACTCAAGCTCACACAGACTAACTGGGTCAGCTTGAGCTCTGTCGGATTCATCAATACTTGTTTCATCAAATGTAACATGTACTGACTCTTCAATTACTTTTCTTTTAAGATTAAAAACTCTATAAGCTTTGGAGATTGAATAATATCCAACAAATATACCTTGATCAGCTTTGGGTTCCAACTTATGGAGTTGATCTCTTTGGTTTAGCACATAGCATGTTGAACCAAAAATGTGGAAGTATCCAATGTTGGGTTTTTTGCCATGATACATCTCATAAGGTGTTTTACCATGTCGTTTAACTATTATTGATCTATTCTGGGTATAGCAGGCTGTACTTACAGCTTCTGCCGAGAAGCTCAGCTTGAGCCTTGTCTCACATAGCATGGTTCTGGCAGCTTTAATTAAGGTTCTATTTCTCCTTTCAGCAACTCCATTTTGTTGTGGAGTTCTTACAGATGAGAAATTTTGGATAATTCACTTCTCTTCACAAAAGCATGCAAGGCCGATGACCACTTCTGAGCTGTTTAAGAGACTTACCCTTTTGCAACTCTTCTTGTCTTATGAAGCTGATTAACTCATATGGAGCTTCACTTTTGGCTTTTAAGAAGACCACCCAAGTGAATCTTGTGAACTCATCAATAATCACTAGAGTATACTTTTTGCCACTTATGCTTGGGGTGCTAATAGGTCCAAGTAGATCCAAATGCAACATATGCAATGGTTTTGTAGTTGAAAATTTTTGTTTGGACTTGAAGGATCCTTTATGATGTTTTCCCATTTCACAAGCTGAGCAGAGTTTGTCTTTAGCAAATGTGATCTTAGGCAGACCAGAGACAAACTCTTTGCTAGAAAATTTGTTAATATATTTCAAATTTAAATGAGATAGTCTCTTGTGCCATAACCAACTCAGCTTGGGAGTTAAGTCAAAATACAAGCAGGTTTCAATTGAAGGATCTGCGGAGCTGAGATCTAACAAATACATATCTCTCTCTCTTTTTGCCATTAGTATTGGTTTTCCCTTCTTATCATAAATTGTTTCTGCATGCTTTCTGAAGGTGACTTTATAATCCTCATCACACAGTTGACTGATGCTTATCAAATTGTGTTTAAGGCCTTCGACATATGCTACCTTTTTTAAAGTGACTTTTCCAGCAGTTATCTTTCCATAACCTTTAGTCCTTCCTTGAGAATTATCCCCAAATGTCACCTTGGGTCCTTCATTGTTTTGGAATTCACTTAGAATCCCTTTGCTTCCTGTCATGTGCCTTGAGCATCCACTGTCTAGGTACCCCTTGTAGGAGCCATGCACATGATCAACTAAACATATTAGTTTCTTTTTGGAACCCACTGTTTGGTGGGTTCTGAGGATGAGCACTTAGCTGATCCTTTAGAGTTTGACTGATCAGCTCGAACAGATTCTGAGTCTGTTTTGGACCAATCATCCTTTACCGTTTCAGGTCTAAGATTGGTACTTACACAATCTTTGGCCTCATGACCTCTATCACCACACTTATAGCATTTTCTTGTATAGAAGGGTGTTTGGGTAATTTCTTTGAGTTTTCCAACATTAAATTTGGATTCAGTTTTAGGGTCATAAGATATGGATAACCTTTCAATTCTTTTAGACAGTTTGTCTACTTGATTTTCACTGACTTTGGACTTACCTTTATCAGCTTTATCGTTACCCTTATTTAGTGAAGTCTGACTTACAGACAACTTCCTGTTCTTAGACATCCTTTCATATTTGGCTTGAGAATTATGTCTTTTTGAGTTGACGTGAAAAATTCTGTCAAAGACAGTTGTTCTCACAGGATTGTAATCCAATCTTTTGAAAACTAACTTACAGTTTCTGTTGGATCTGGAACATTGAGCTTGATGGTTTGTATGAATAACCTGGGGACTTTGGGTTGGTCTCACAAACTTATTGGTTTTGACCTATTTTCCATCCTTGTTCCTTAAAAATGTTTTTGGGAGTATATCATCTGATTTCATCATTTTGTCTTCAAGACTGACTTGATCTTCGATGATTTCATCAATAGAAGCACTATAATCTCCCCCTAGCACTGCCTTTACTTGATTTGGTATCTGCTAGTTAATACATTTTTCTGCTTCTCTTGATGACTTACACCAAGATTCACAGATCTTTCTTAGATTATCAGCTTGTTCTTTTGATTCTTGTAGTTCTTCACTTAGAAGTTTGTTTATATGAAGCTGACATTCATAATCACTTTGAGTCTTTTTACCAGCATTTAAGAGAGTTTCAGAGTGTTTAAGTTCATCTTTTAATTTTGAAATTTCGGTTTTCAAACTAGATTGAACTGTGAGAGAGGTTTTGAAGTCATTCAACAAATAGTTGAACATTAGACATTTTTGTTCATCAGTGTAAGAGCTAAAGTTATTTACCTTCTACATTCACGCATGATCCCAGTTGCTGGTTTTCTTACTTAGCTTAGTCTCTTCTGCTAGATCCTCATCAAATGAACTGTCTTCTAACTCATAGTCAACTTGTTCCTCTTCATCCTCAATGGCCATCAAACACCTATTTGGCTCATCATCATCTAAAGTAGATGATTCATTATCCCAAGTCTCAGCAAAAAGACCTTTGGTGTTTTCATCTGGCTTGCCTTTGAGTCTTTGATATTTCTTTTTATATTTATCAGCTCTATAGGCATTCTTGTCAGCTACTGAAGCTGATTCTTCCTTCTTAACTCTGCACTCAGCAGCTATGTGTCCTATCCTTTGACAGTTATAGCACTTAGCTTTCTTAGGATCAAAATTAGACTTACCACTTTTGCTCCTATCAGGTTGACCCCTTCCTCTTCTAAACTTTCTAAAGTTTCTTGCTAACATTGCCATTTGTTCAGTAAGAGCATCCATTTCTTCATCATCTGAACCAGAGTTAGGACTTACTTCCTCAAATTCAGATTCAGAGTCAGTCTCAGCTTGAGACTTTTTAGATCCCTTCTTCTTCTTCTCTGCAATTAATGCAGACCCAGCATTGTTTATAGATTCTTTTAGTTGTTGCTAGGCCACTTTCTTTTGTTCCATGATCTGTTGATGATTTAAAAGAAAACCATAGATAGATCTGAGATCATATTTTCCTAAGGTTCTTCCAGCATGAAGTGCAATGGTGATCTCATTGAATTGTTCTGGTAACACATCCAAGAACTTGAGTACCAACTCATTCTCATCTTTCTTGACACCTACCAAGAGCAGATCATTTATCAAGCATTGAAATCTGGTAAACAAATCTGTCAGAGTTTCATTCTTTTTGGCAAAGAAAATCTCATAAGGACGACTCAGATTTGTCTTCTTATATTGCTTGACCAAGTCAGTGCCTTCATACGTAACACTGAGAGTATCCCACATCTCTTTTGCAGTTTGGCACCCAGCCATAGTATGCAGATGATGATTTGTCAAAGCATTTGCTATAATGCTCTATGCCTTGTCATCAAGATTGAGCAGTTTACGATCTTCCTCAGTCCAAGATGCTTCAAGCTTGGGAGTTTCTCCAGAGGGAACAGTTTTGTCAGTGGCAGTAATATGGATCATGGGTATGATTGGGCCATCTTGAATCACGGTACTCATCCTGTGATCCACGGACTTCAGATATAGCATAGCTCTAAACTTCCACATAGGATAGTCAGTGCAATCGAAAATAGGACACCCTTTTGCTGCCGTTGTTGGGATATGACTTCATTGCTTGCTAGTTGACATCTTAACCTCTTGATAGTGGATCTTGATCTTCAACTTATGAAGAAACTTGCTCTGATACTAGTTGTTGGTCCCAAAGAGGGTAAACAAGCAACCGATACAGTGTAGAATGGGGGGTTGAATACACTTTAAACAAATAATCAAATTAATCAAACGTATATTCAATGATTAAACAGAACAATAACTATTATCACTCTGTAATCAAATCAACAGGATGATTTGATATTACAATGATTACAAACTAATTGATTTAGTGAAGATATCTGCAAGCTTGCCAAGTAGAGTTGTAAATCTTGTGCCTTCAATTGGTTTAGTGAAGATATCTGCAAGCTGATCTTAAGTCTCAATGAAGACTAACTCTATCTTTCCCTTTTCTACAATATCTCTGATGAAGTGATGTCTTATCTCAATGTGCTTGGTTCTTGAGTGAAACACTGGGTTGTGTGTAATGGCAATAGCACTTTCATTTTCACAAAATATGGGAGTCTTTGAATAATACAAATCAAAGTCCTTAAGCTGATGTTGCATCTATAGTATTTGAGCACAACAGCTCCATGCAGCCACATACTCAGCTTTAGTTGTGGAAATTGCCACTGAGTTTTGTTTCTTGCTTGTCCAGCTAACTAATTTTCCACCCAAAAGTTGACATCCTACAGTAGTTCTCTTTCTATCTAGACCACATCCTGTGAAGTTTGAATCTGAGTACCCTATCAGCTCAAAACCTGATCCTTTGGGATACCACAAACCTAAATTTGGTGTTTCCTTCAGATATTTGAGTATTCTTTTAACAGCTAGCAAGTGTGATTCCTTTGGATTAGCTTGATAACGTGCACAAACACATGTAGCAAACATCATATCAGGTCTGCTTGCTGTTAAATAGAGTAATGAACCGATCATTCCTCTATATGTAGTCTGACATACAGATTTTCCATCAATGTCCTTATGTAGCTTGACATTGTGTAACATTGGAGACTTTGCGAGATGGCTTGAGTCTAGTCCATACCAGGTTAACTTTGCGAGACAGTGTATCATACCAGGCTCTTGGAGCTTGCTTGCGTCCATACAGAGCCTTGTCTAACTTATAGACATAATCTGGATGTTTAGAATCAATAAAACCAGGGGGTTGTTTCACATAGACCTCCTCCTGTAGTGCTCCATTTAGGAATGCACTTTTAACATCCATTTGATATACTTTAAAGTTTTTGAAGGCTGCATAGGCTAGAAACAACCTTATAGCTTCAATCATTGCAACAGGGGCAAAGGTCTCATCATAATCAATACCTTCTTCTTGTCGGTACCCCTGAGCTACTATTCTTGCTTTATTTCTGATCACTAATCCATCCTTGTCCATTTTGTTTCTATAGACCCACTTAGTGCCTATAATTGTTTTTCCTTTGGGGGCAGGGACAAGGGTCCAGACCTTATTTCTTTGAAATTCTGTCAGCTCTTCTTGCATAGCCTCAATCCAATCTTCATCTTTTAGAGCCTCTTTAGTCTTCTTTGGTTCCATTTAAGATAGAAAACTAGAGTAGGTAACATAGTTTGCATTTGCCTTAGATCTAGTTAACACACCATCTTCAATGTTCCCAATGACATCATCAAGAGGATGATCTTTTAATACTTTGAAGGTTGTAGTAGGAGACTGTGGTTCTGGGTCTGAATCTGAGCAGTGTCTCTCAGGCTGAAGAGGACTTATTTCTTCCGTCTGAGTAGGGATTGAAAGATCACATAGATCTTCAATCTGACTTGTACCTGATGAATCACCGATATTCTCAGGCTGATTATCTTCAATATTGATAGTTTCTTTTGATGATGCACAGTTGTCAGATTTACAATCATCATCACCATCATCATCAGAATCATCCATAGCATACATGGGATTTGATGTGAGATCTTCTTTGCTCCATTCAAGCTCACTCAGAATAACTGGGTCAGCTTAAGCTTTGTTAGATTTGTCAATACTTGTCTCATCAAACGTAACATGTACTGACTCTTCAATTACATTTCTTTTAAGATTAAAAACTCTGTAAGCTTTGGAGATTGAAGAATATCTAACAAATATACCTTGATCAGCTTTGGGTTCCAACTTATGGAGCAGATCTCTTTGGTTTAGCACATAGCATGTTGAACCAAAAAATATGGAAGTATCCAATGTTAGGTTTTCTGCCATGATACATCTCATAAGGTGTTTTACCATGTCTTTTAACTATTATAGATCTATTCTGGGCATAACAGGCTGTACTTACAGCTTCTGCCCAGAAGCTCAGCTTGAGCTTTGCTTTACATATCATGGTTCTAGTAGCTTCAATTGAGGTTCTATTTCTCCTTTCAGCAACTCCATTTTGTTGTGGAGTTCTTACAAATGAGAAATTCTGGATAATTCCCTTCTCTTAACAAAAGCCTTCAAGGGTTGAGTTTCTGAACTTAGTCCCATGATTACTTCTAAGCTGCTTAAAAGATTTACCCTTTTGTAACTCTTCTTGTCTTATGAAGCTGATTAACTCATATGCAGCTTCACTTTTGGCTTTTAAGAAGACTACCCAAGTGAATCTTGTGAACTCATCAACAATCACTAGAGTATACTTTTTACCACTTAGGATTGGGGTGCTTATAGGTCCAAATAAGTCCAAATGCAACATATGCAATGGTTCTGTGATTGAAAAATTTATGCTTGGACTTGAAGGATCCCTTATGATGTTTTCCCATTTCACAAGCTGAGCAGAGTTTGTCTTTAGCAAATGTGATCTTAGGCAGACCAGAGACTAACTCTTTGCTAGATAATTTGTTAATATATTTGAAATTTAGTCTCTTGTGCCATAACCAACTCAACTTGGGAGTTGAGTCAGAATACAAAAAGATTTCAGTTGAAGGATCTGCGGAGCTGAGATCTAACAAATAGATATCTCTCTCCTTTTGCCATTACTATTGGCTTTCCCTTCTTATCATAAATTGTTCCTGCATGCTTTCTGAAGGTGACTTCATAATCCACATCACACAATTGACTGATACTTGTCAGATTGTGTTTAAGGCCTTCAACATATGCTACCTTCTTGAAAGTGACTATTCTAGCAGTTATCTTTCCATAACCTTTAGTCCTTGAGAATTATCCCCAAATGTCACCTTGGGTCCTTCATTGTTTTGGAATTCACTTAGAATCCCTTTGCTTCCTGTCATGTGCCTTGAGCATCCACTGTCTAGATACCACTTGTAGGAGCTCTGCACATGATCAACTAAACACATTAGTTTCTTTTTGGAACCCACTGTTTGGTGGGTTCTGAGGATGAGCACTTAGCTGATCCTTTAGAGTCTGACTGATCAGCTTGAACACATTCTAAGTCTATTTTAGACTGATCATCCTTTACTTTTTCAGGCCTAAGATTGGTACTTACACAATCTTTGGCTTCATGACCTCTATCACCACACTTATAGCATTTTCTTCTAAAGATGGGTGTTTGAGTGATTTCTTTGAGTTTTCCAACATTAAATTTGGATTCAGTTTTAGGGTCATAAGATGTGTCTTCTAACTCATAGTCAACTTGTTCCTCTTCATCCTCAATGGCCATCAAACACCTATTTGGCTCATCATCATCCGAGGTAGATGATTTAGTATCCCAAGTCTCAACAAGAAGACCTTTGGTGTTTTCATCTGGCTTGACTTTGAGTCTTTGATATTTCTTTTTATATTTACCAGCTCTGTAGGCATTCTAGTCACCCACTGAAGCTGATTCTCCCTTCTTAACTCTGCACTCAGCAGCTATGTGTCCTATCCTTTGACAGCTATAACACTTAGCTTTCTTAGAATCAAAAGTAGACTTACCACTTTTGCTTTTATCAGATTGACCCCTTCCTCTTCTGAACTTCCTAAAATTCCTTGGTAACATTGCCATTTGTTAAGTAAGAGCATCCATTTCTTCATCGTCTGAACCTGAGTTAGGACATACTTCCTCAAATTCAGATTCAGAGTCAGTCTCAGCTTGTGACTTTTTATATCCCTTTTTCTTCTTTTCTACAATTAATATAGATCCAGCATTATTTATAGATTCTTTTAGTTGTTGCTAGGCCAATTTCTTCTGTTCCATGATCTGTTGATGATTCAGAAGGAAACCATAGATAGATCTGAGATCATATTTTCCTAAGGTTCCTCCAGCATGAAGTGCAATGGTAATCTCATTGAATTGTTCTGGTAACACATCCAAGAACTTGAGTACCAACTCATTCTCATCTTTCTTTACACCTACCAAGAGCAGATCATTAATCAAGCATTGAAATCTGGTAAACAGATCTGCCAGAGTTTCATTCTTTTTGGCAAAGAAAGTCTCATAAGAACAACTCAGATTTGTCTTCTTATGTTGCTTGACCAAGTCACTGCCTTCATACGTAACACTGAGAGTATCCCACATCTCTTTTGCAGTTTGGCACTTAGCCATAGTATGCAGAAGAGGGTTTGTCAAAGCATTTGCTATAATGCTCTGTGACTTGTCATCAAGGTTGAACAGTTTACGATCTTCCTCAGTCCAAGATGCTTCAGGCTTGGGAGTTTCTCCAGAGGGAACAGTTTTGTCAGTGGCAGTAATATGGATCATGGGTATTATTGGGCCATCTTGAATCACAGTACTCATCCTATGATCCACGGACTTCAGATATAAAATAGCTCTAAACTTCCACATAGGATAGTCAGTGCCATCAAAGATAGGACACCCTTTTGCCGCCATTGTTGGGATATGACTTGATTGCTTGCTAGTTGACATCTTAACCTCTTGACAGCGGATCTTGATCTTCAACTTACGAATAAAGTTTCTCTGATACCAGTTGTTGGTCCCAAAGAGGGTAAACAAGCAACCGATACAGTGTAGAAGGGGGGGTTGAATACACTTCAAACAAATAATCAAATTAATCAAATGTATATTCAATAATCAAATAGAACATTAGCTATTATCACTCTCTAATCAAATCAACACGATGATTTGATATTACACTAATTATAAACTCAACTCTCTCTAAACACTCTTGTTTCACAAACTAATTGATGATCAAACTTCTTGTTAAAACTGATTAACAAGAACTCTTGAAAACTCTCTTCAACTTTGAACTCACAAAGTTATCGTAACACACGCGTATCAAGTATGACGAACACACGTACGTTTTGCAACTTATGCAGTCGTTGTATCGTATTCAGTATATTGTGTTCTATATATATATTAAGACCCATAGGAAGGTTTATACGCATACTTGATATATCTATGAACAAATCGCAGTTCAAAAGTAGAACTTATCTTTTCTTTAAAACTGTAACAAACTCCTTAATTAGAACATATCTAATTAATTCCGTTTGAGATTTCTATCCAACTAACAGATAGTTTAAATTAGGTTCAGATATCCTAATTTAAATGTCGTAGATATAGAGAGTTAATAACAGAATTTAGAACTTACTTAAATTCTTGAACTGACTTCTGACGCTGAGCTGACTTACTCAGTCTTGACATCGTCAAGCTGAGTTCTTGAATCTTCTAGTCTTCAAGTCTTCACTCTAGAAACCTATCTCAGCTTAGAAGTCACTGAGCTATCTAGTACTAACATAGAAAACTCTATATCTGTTTATACGCAAACTACTCAGCATAAGCTGACTAGTCAGTCTATAACAGACTTACATAATTTCTAACTCTTAACCTATCATCTATACATAGCTATAGTTTGTCTCATCAAATCTAACTATTCTAAACATGGGACTAACACCTTCCTACCTTAAAGGCATCCTTGATGACATTGAAGCCCTTACTGAACAATCCAGAATGAGTCATCTCTCCTTCTGAAAGCCTTAAAGGATCTCAAGGATGACCTCTCCCTCCAACTTTCTAAGCTTGCCTCTACCTCAACCTATACCCCTTCCTCAACTCATAAAGCTACCCCTGCCCCTACCCCATCCCCAAAGCCAACCACTGGTGACTCCCCTCCTCCTTTTGATAATGCCAAAAAGGGGGAGAAATTCTCAAGTTCTTAGAGGGAGGATGATCCTGACTCTGAGCAGATTGATGCTGCATACAATGAAACTGCCACTAAAATTCTGCAGCAGAAAGCACCCAAAGCAACAGATCCTCCTCCTCTCAAACGAAAAGCACCTTCTGAGGGGGAGCAAAGGTTTCCCAAGAGACTGAAAAGAATGGCTAACAGGCCAAAGCCAAGAAGGAAAGTTGCTGAGGGTTGCTCTCCAACAATTGCTATTGAGTCTGATTCTGATGATGAGGATGATACTCTACTCTCTAACATCCTCAGAAGAAGAAGACAGAGCCCAAAACCATCTGCTCCACTAGTCCAATCAACTCCATCAGTCTAAAAGGCTTCAACCTCTGCTCCTAAAGACAAAGGCAAACAGAAAATGACATCTGAGCAAGTTGAAGCAGATGAACAAATGCAAAGGGAGCTTGCACTTAAAGAGCAAGAAGAAAGGGAAAATGCCCAAATGGCTCAATCAACTCCATCTACCAAGCCAAGGAGCTAGCATATCAGCAAGAACAAGAACAAGTTCAAAATCAAGCTGCTGCTCAACACAAATTGGCAAGGGAGAAATCTCAGTCTGAACTGCTCTAAGCTAGATCTCATGCGGATGCCATCAAAACCTTCTTCAAACTTGATCTATCTACTCCCTACAATCTAAGTCAACAAAGGCTTCAAAGCTTCAGAGAAAAGATCAACATTTTAAGAAACAGAACATAACCAACTCCAATCACAAGAGCCACTGTCCACAAAGGTGATGGTGAACCCTACCTCAGAGCAATAAGGCACAACAACTTCAACAACTGTGAAGTTGTATCATATGAGAGGTCTCATATCTATGGGTTCACAGAGTTAGTTGAGATCCTTTACCTTCTCTTCAAATCCAAATCCAAGCTTAAAGTTCAATTCATTCAGAAAATTCAAAATTAGATAGCTCTAGCTGTGTCACAAAGGGCCTTCACTCCAGATGACTATTATAGACATGTGCACACAGTTGATAATCTTCACAAGAAAGGCTCCAAGCCCTTTAAACCATTTAAGCTAAGAGAGGTACTGCCCCAGCATGAGTACTTATCTGATTTTGAGGGTCTCAACACAACTCTACCACTGAACATCACCCCTGAGCTTTACAAGTTTATAGTTATGCCTGTTAAAGGTATATTCTTTCTGGACAAAGTTGGCACTTGGAGGTTCTTTAGATAGTCAGAAATCCACAAAGCGAGCAAGAAGTTTCTCTTTGGGCTAAGGATATCTACAAGAGGCAGAACTAGAAATGAACATTTTGAAGCCCTTGTACAAGCCCAATGTGAAGTCTTAGCTGAAGCATATCCCCATGCCAAAGACTTTGAAGTAAAAGAAGATCCATGGTGGGATGATTGAAGACTTATCTAACTCTGAAGATTTGTTGATATCTAGTTGATTGTATATTATGTTTAGACTAGTTACTTAGTAGTTAGTATTTGTAACTACTTCTTTACATTTCCTTATTCTGTTATTTCAAGTGATGTTTATGTATATCAGAAAATCAAAAACATATAAAAAAATATGAAAAATGAAAAGATACCACAAAACAGAACAAAATGGTATATCACAGAAAAAGATTCCACAAAAACAGAAGAAAATGGAACACTAGAAAAGAAACCAAAAGCAAAACAAGGTTCAAAATAAAAAGAGCTACCAAAAACAGATAGCTAGGTAGCCAAATGTACTTAAAAGTTTAAATCTTTTGTATTCGAAGTCAAACTGATTCTTCAAAAAGAAAAAAGGTTTTGTCATCATCAAATATGGGGAGATTGTTGGGGAGATAATCACTTCACCCTAATAATCAACTCTGCCTATCCTAAAACATAGAATTTAATGATAACCAAACCCTAAATTCAGTATGACTTGGAAAGAATTCAAACATGTGTTGTTTGAATCAGATTATGTAAAAATATGCCAAGTATGGAACCATCAGCTGACCATCAGCTGAGCATCAGATCCTACTGAATGTATTAGCCAAGGAGCATTAGATGAAGAAAACAAGTAAAGAAGACCATCAGTTGAGGAAAATAAACCAGCTGAGTGAAGAAAGTTGATCAGCTGAGTGAACAAATGGATCAGCTAAGGCCCAAAGCATCAGCTAAGTAAGTCTTCTTTTACACAAGTCATCTCTCCACATAAACTGATGTATTTGAATGATCAGCTGAGCAATCTTGATCAACTGATCATACAAATACATGAGCTTATGACCTCCTAAGCTTACTATAGATCAACTGAGCATCTATATGATTCCCTGATGTGACGGGCACAAAGTGCACCTAGAGGGACTAAATATGTACGAATTATTTTTCCTTCGATGTCCCGAAGATCTAGGAGTCGTATTTTAGTTTAAATACAATCAGTATAGTTATTACCCACTAGAAATAACACATGGTCGGTGTTGTCATGCCTAAACCGTGCACCGGTACATGTGAAATATGGATCCTAGTCTAAATTAAATTATTTAAGGGTTATAATTTACTTAGAAGTTTTAATCCTATTACTGAATCAGTTTATTTTTCTATTTCTGTATATGTCATTATTATCTATTATTCCGTTTTATACACCCGACGAGTCTTTTAGCTTCATTTTGAACAAGTGGAAACTTTCAGGATCAAACCATGCGGTTTGGAAGTTACACTTAAGAAATGTCCTAAGTGCACAAGGAAAGTTATACACTATTAAAAATCCACCTCGAGCACGACGTAGTTTTTCTGGCCCATATGAAGAGTATGATACATATTTCAAGTATCTATCTGATGAATCTAGTGTCATGACAATTTGATACTCTCTACAGCATCCGAGTTCTCGGGCAAACTCAAAAGAAAGTTGTCTTTTGAGGTTGTGCCGAATCTGGAGGAACAATTCAAAGAAAGCAACCAGTGTGGATGTTTTCTATTGATGAAGGAAATACTTTCAAAGAAGATGAAAGAACATGTATGATTGCTTAATCACTTTTGGATCACAAGTCAGTGAACAAGAGCTAGTCATGCTATTGATCGGATACCTAACAAATCACTATCAGTCTAAAGTAGTGGATAAGCTTAGTGCACATGAACATGCAGTTATTGGTATACATGAAATCTTAATGTGTATAGAAGACCAACTACATCTTGATATTCTTGGTGCAACAAAAGTTGACCTTATGGATGAAGATGACTAGATTAGTGAACTAAAAGACATTTGTTGCCCAATTTGCGGTAACAATGATTTATGCGAGCACTCACTCGACATTGATGTGCTGGACATTGGTTATTAGATATGCAATACTTTGCAGGGATTCATGAGGTGTAGGATACTAAGGCAAGGCGATATGGACCTACGGGTAGGTGAAGGCTCCATGATTGGTGCTGAAGCTATAGGGACATATAGTCTTAGATTGCCGTCAGGCTTGATTATGGAACTAGAAAATTGTTATTATGTTCCTAGATTAATCGAAAATATAATCTCGTATGATTTGTTAATAGATAGTGGTTTTACCTATAAGTCTATGGGAAAAACAATTTGGTGCTCTAAAGATGGTATGTTTAACTTTAAAGCAAGTTCACGAATGGCTTCACGACCACTCACAGGCCAGAAGGACCGATGAAGTCTGAAAACACTTCCCACAACCAGACGCCTCATTAACACTAGTCGTGTGGCGTTAACGACTCATGAAGAGACCATCATGGCCCGTGAAGGCCTACTGGACACAAAACAAGTCTTCCAAAATCAGTTTTTCGAGCCATTTTCGTGCTATATCTGTAACACCGGAAAACCAAAGCCATTTTTTTAAAAAATGCATTGCATAATCTTAATTAAACAAACTCGCTTTACATACATTACGAATATTTACAAACTACAAACATTTGTTCATAAACAGCAAAATCATGTGTCTTGGTGTTACAGATCAAACTGGCTTGTTTCCTTTTTAAAACTCAGATATCAGAGCAGGGTCAACTTCTCCTTCTACAAACCTGCAAAAGCAACAACTGAGGGGAATTAGCACAAAGCTAAGTGAGTAGAATTCAAACACAAAAGCAAACATCAACAGTCAATATCAAAGCATGTAATCACCCAATCAAGAAGACCGATAGTTCGGCGCAGAACCTACAACCAATGCCGCCCAAATCACAGGTTTACCGATATCCCTTTACTGAATTGGCACAGTGAAATTCCCCTCTGATGCAACATATGCATTAGTAAGACTACCACTGTTCAACCAACGAGTAGACGAGCCCAGCCCAATTCCACGCATAGCTTTTTGGGGTTTGTTCGGTTTCAAAATATATTTTAGCAATCGAAGCATGAACAACAATTTTAAACTTTTTAAAACTCCCCACCAATGATCCATATGCAAGCCTTAAGAAGTAAAACCAACCATAGGGTGTTAAGAACTACAACCTTTGTACCGTGATAAAACTGTTGGTGAAGTGGTTGATCAATGAGAAGCCAAGTAGAGACCTCCTCAAAGGTATCCACAAATCAATGAGTCCAACACCTTGAAATGCTAGTTTCTCCAACCCTTTGTAGCTCACAAGCAAGCAAGACAACAACCTTGTCTTCTTCTTGAACTAGATGTATGTTTGAGTATGCATTATGTTACCACACTTGGCTTAAATGAAAGAACACCAATACTAGTAAATAAGGATGTTTTTTTCAAGTATGAAAACACTTAGAACTTTTGTAAAGAAGCACAAAGGTGGTAGCATGCAAGTAAGTTACCAAAGATCCATGCATGGAGTATATGAAGCCAAGAAGCAAAAAAACCAAGAGGGAGGCCCCCTCTTGGCTTCAATTTCGTCCAAACAAGAGTGGGAGGGGTCCCCTCTTTGTTTTTCCTTCTACACTTATGCATGCAGGCATGTCCATGTTTACCTCCTTGCAAGAAAACACAAATGGACCCCCTTTAGTGAATATTTTATGCATTTCTAGTTTATTCTTTCAAATAAATAAAAGATAATACTAGATATGTCATACCATGTATAAAATACATCTACATGTATTTTATATACATACTTGATTGTTACAAGTAACTCTTAAGTTGTAACAAAGATATACATACATTTATATAATTTGTTACTAGTAACAATTTACATGTAACAAATATATATTTATACTTAAATATATATATATATATACATACATATACATATATATATATAATAATATGTTTATATTTATGTATTTGGTATGCATTATCATATATCAATATATAAGAGTGATATTAATATTTCACATAAATAATAATATACAAAAATGCATATACATACTTATATATATATATATATCTATATATAATGAGTTGGAAAATAATAAAATCATATTCAAATATGTAATTGGTGTCCATTGATTGTAAATGTGTGACCCTATGGGTTTATTTATTATCAGCAATATCGTATTAATTTGTGTCTTGTGCACATAGAACCAACAATATCCCACTTGCACAAGTTACAACTTAAGCCGATATAGACAATGGTAAGAACGTCAAGCAACATCCCATTGCCCCTAATAATAAATAAAGTGTGTTGATCAACACTTTCACCAATGAAATTAACTCACTAGTTACAAATCGTTGTTATAGGATAGTCATCAATTATCCATTTGTTTAAACATCTAGTGGAACATGAGACATGGATCGTCATCAATTCTCATATGATGTTCAGCTTGTTTTTAGGGCCCAGAGATATTATAATCCCAATTAAATGAGTGAAACAAATTCCCTCTTGACCACATACGTCTCTTATAAGACTCATATCATACCTAATAATGGAATTTATAACTACCCGGTTAAAGATAGCGTTTAACCACATTAAAGCATGATACTCATCATACTCGAGTCCCAATATGTGTCTCAGGTCTAAGGATACTAAGATACCACCTTTTTCTCAAGATTCGCTTATGACACCGATCCATGATTTGATCTTGAGAGCGGGCCATGTCCAATGTTCGTTCCCTAACAAAAATTAGTGAATTTGGCTGCAAACCCTTTTGTCTACTTTCATCACGAATGAAAGTCAACCAACTGATTCACATTAGTCTTAATTCATAACTATTCCTATAGTTATAATCGACTATGGACGTTTTAGAATAAAGAATTACTCATGGATTTAAATATGCTAATAAAGAACACAATAAATATTAATGAAGTGATCATATCCAATATATCATTCAGATAAAATAGATATTGTCATAATGTTCCAAAATATCCAAATACTAAATTACAATTCAAATCCAATCTTTTGCCAACCGAAGACCTATTGCCCTAGTATGAGACTCATGCTTAGTCGAGGCAAGAGGTTTCGTAAAAGGAGCTGCGAGATTCTGATCTTTATGAACTTTGCGAATACACACAACTCCTCTATCCACTATATCCTATACGTAGTGGAAACGCCTGAGGATGTGTTTGGTGTTGTGATGTGGTCTAGGTTCTTTTGCCTGGGTAATAGCACCTTCATTATCACAAAATATCTCTATGGGGTCTTGAATGCTTGTTCCTACACCAAGGTCAGCAATGAACTTCTTCATCCATGCAGCTTCTTGTCCAGCCTCAGAAACAGCAATGTGTTCAGATTCTGTAGTGGATTGTGCAACTACACTTTCCTTAGAACTTTTCCAAGCAACCGCGCCTTTATTCATAACTAAGACATATCCCGATTATGATCGTGAATCATCTTGATCTGTTTGGAAACTAGCATTTGTGTAACACTTTACACAAAGATCTTCTTCCAAACCCCCATAGATCAAGAATATATCTTTGGTTCTTCTCAATTATTTTAAAATGTTCTTGACTGCCATCCAATGGCTATCTCCTGGATTTTGCTGGTATCTGCTCATCATGCTCAAAGCATACGAGACATCTGGCCTACTGCATAGCATGACATACATGTGGGATCCAATTGCAGAAGCATATGGGATCTCACTCATTCTATCTAGCTCTTCTTTTGTTCTAGGGCTTTGAGCTTTACTCAAAACCGTGCCTTGTGCCATTGGCAAGAATCCTCTCTTAGAATTCTCCATCTTGAACCGTTTCAAGATCTTGTCAATATATGCACTTTGACTTAGGCCAATAAGACGCCTAGATCTATCCCTGTAGATCTTTATTCCAAGAATATAGGCGGCTTCTCCCAAGTCTTTCATTGAGAAATACTTCCCAAGCCAAGACTTAATGTCTTGAAAGGTCGGGATGTCGTTTCCAATGAGTAGTATGTCATCAACTTATAACACAAGCAATACTACTGTGCTCCTACTAGTTTTCTTGTAAACGCACGGTTCATCATCTAATTTGATAAAACCAAACTCTTTGATTTTTTCATCAAATCGAAGATTCCAACTTCGAGATGCTTACTTTAGTCCATAAATAGATCTTTTAAGCTTACACACCTTGTTAGGATACTTAGGATCTACAAAACCTTCGGCCTGAACCATATAGACATCTTCATTTAAGTGTCCATTTAGAAAAGCTGTTTTGACATCCATTTTCCATATCTCATAGTCATAATATGCGGCAATGGCAATAAGTATTCTAATAGATTTAATCATGGCTACCGGAGAGAAAGTTTCATCATAGTCAATACCATGAGTTTGAGAGAAACCTTTCGCCACTAGCCTTGCCTTAAATGTGTGTACATTTCCATCCATGTCGGTCTTCTTCTTGAAGACCCACTTGCTCCCTACAGTCTTACTATTGGGAGGAAGACCAGACAAGTCCCATACTTGATTCTCATACATGGACTTCATTTGAGTGTTCATGGCATCAAGCCATTTATCAGATTCCGGATCCGATATAGCATCTTGGTTGTTGGCAGGCTTAGAAGAGTCTACCAAGAAAATCTCATCATTGCACACGAGAAATCCGTATCTCTCAGGTTCTTGACGAGTTCTGTCAGATCTTCGAACACTTTGTGTTTCAGTAGGTTCTTGAACAACCAATTGTTTAGGTTCAACAATCGTTTGTTGAGTGTTAGTGCCTACCTGACTTGATTTTGTGGTCCTTCAATTTCTTCAAGGTCTACATTGCTCCCACTTGCCTCTTTCGAAAGAAACTCCTTTTCTAAGAAAGTGGCATGAATATAAACAAACACTTTGTTCTCAGCTGGGTTGTAGAAATAATATCCTAATGAATCTTTAGGATATCCCACAAAATTACATTTGATAGATCTAGGATTGAGTTTGCTTGAAGCTTCTTGTAGTACATGAGCTTCACAACCCCAAACTTTCAAGTAAGAGAAGTTTGGAACCTTTCCATACCACATCTCATATGGTGTCTTATCTACCTTCTTGGTTGGAACCATATTCAATATGCGCGTAGCAGTTAATAAAGCATAACTCCAAAAGGACGAGGGTAGAGTACTTCGACTCATCATAGACCGAACCATATCTAGTAGAGTTCGGTTCTTCCTTTCAGATACACAATTATGTTGTGGTGTTCTAAGAGAAGTAAGTTGTGAGATAATCCCACAATTACTAAGATGATCCATAAATTCTTGGCTTAAGTACTCGCCACCTCGATCGGAATGAAGGGCCTTGATTGTTTTGTTGAGTTGATTTTGTACTTTGTTTTGAAACAACTTGAACATTTCAAATGTTTCATGTTTATGTTTCATTAAATAAACATAATCAAATCTACTAAAAACATCAGTGAATGTAACCAAGTATCTATCACCATCCCTAGACATTGATCTAAAAGGACCGCATACATCCGTATGTATGATTCCTAATAGATCTTTGGCTCTTTCACTTGAACCGGAGAAAGGAGCCTTAGTCATCTTCCCATATAAATATGATTCGCAAACTTCAAATGAGCTAGAATAGTTTGATTTTAAAATTCAATCCTTTTGAAGTTATGCAATGCGTTTCTTGTTTATATGACCATGTCGACTATGCCATAGGTATGTTTGACTTAAGTCATGCTTAGGTCGTTTGGTGCTAGTGGTATATATAGAATTATCATCAAGAGAAATTTTAAGGTTAACTTCATATATTCCATTAAGAGGGCGAGCCTCAAAATACAAAATGTCGTTTTTGAAAGCCCGAATGCCATCATCAACGAAACCAAAAGTGAATCCAGATTCTCTTAACCGAGCTACTGAAATAATATTCCTTGTTCACTAGGTACATAACAACAATTGTTCAATATTAAGTATAGGCCATTTCGTAATAATAATTCAAAAGTTCCAAGCTTCAATAGCAACATTTGCTCCATTGCCCACTTGGAGGTCCAAATCGCCTGGTTACTTTTTCTCAACCCCTGCACATAATTACAAATGTGAGTTCCACAACCGGTATCAAATAACCAGGAATTAATAGAAAAAGTATACATCTCAATCATATATATACCTGAAGTGCTGGCCTCGTAAGCCTTCTTCTTTTTCAACTTCGCGAGATAGGTTGGACAATTATGCCTGTCCTACCACCCCACATTCAAAGCACGGGTCACTTTTGGGAACCTTTCCCGTCTCTTGGGTGTAGGAGCTTTGGCAACTTGCTTGCCTTTGTCCTTTCCCTTTGCCTTTCCCTTTCGAGTTGTTTTTCCTATTCTTCTTGATTTTCCCTTCTTGAATCATCAAGACTTGAGGTGTTTTGCTTGGAATCTTGCTCTTAAAAGTTTAAAGCATCCCACGCAACACTGAGATAGATTTCTCACAATTATTCTAGTTGTAATTCTTGACAAATTGATCATAAGCTTTGGTCAACGAGTTAAGGATGATATCCTATGCAAACCCGTTGGTTATGGGAGATCCAAGCCTAGCAAGCTGGTCAATGTAACCTTTCATCTTTAGCACATATTCGCTAACGGATTGACCTTCCTCCATCTTGCATGCACAGAAGGCTCGAGTGACCTCGAAGCGTTCTTGCTTCACTTGCTTTTGGAACATTTCCTTAAGTTGGCGAAGTATCTCATATGCTCCATGCTCCTCGAGGTTCTTTTGAAGATCTAGAGACATGGTAGTAAGCATGAGGCATGCAACTTTGACCGAGTCGTCGGAATGGTTCACCCAAGCATCCCTAACGGCTTTGGCCGCAGTTAATGGAGGTTCCTCAGGGACGAGATCCTCAAGTACATACAATTTCTTTTCGTACCTAAGAACGATTCTCAAGTTACGATACAAGTCTAAGAAATTTGTACCATTGAGTTTTTCTTTCTCTAAGATTGAACGAAGTGATAAGTTGTTAACGGTCGTAGTTGAGTTAGGAGCCATCTACAAAATTAACAAAGTTCAATTTAGTATTTTCGATATTTAATCCTTCATAATTAATACCCTTTAGAATTTATAAAATTCCTTAATTTTTAAAGGCTAGGATTCAAGTTGAACTTAACCTTTAATGTTTAGATAATGCTCTCTCCATCAAGTTAAAACAACAAGGTAGGTAACGTTTACTGATGTCGCATTATTTAGATATATATTTGTTGCGATAAATGGAACTTAAATGTTAAAAATCTCTTTAAATGGTGGCTAATGGTACTTAAAGTGTGTAATTATCATTCACAGGCCATAATATACTCAATGGCGAGAGTTTAAGCTGAAATGGCGGAAAAAGACTCGAGAAACAAGGAAAAATCATAAAGTCTGAAAATACGAGAACGCGATGCGTCGGAGGGACAAACGTGATGCGTTCTGGTGAGCTCGAGCGAACTTGTCGGGCAAGGCTTTTAAGACGTGACGCGTCCAAGGCAAGAACGCGACGTGTTCCCGGCTGGATTAGAACTCTATAAATAGACAACTTTCATTCGAAAAAAAGGGATGCTAACCCTTCCAGCCGGCCCTAGACGAACAAAGACGAAGACTTTGGAGCTCTAGAGCAGAATTCTTGCAATTGGATGAAAGATTGAAGCTTTTGAAGTGAAGATTAAAGGTTTATATTCTTAGAATCAATACTTAGTTGCTTATTCATCATGTTTAGCTCTCTATTTATGAATTTCTATGGTTGTAATCCTCTGATTATGGGCTAAACACCCTGTATTCTCTACTTGGACATGATAACCTTTGATAATTAGTTGGATTTCAATGTTTGGATTTCTTTTAATGATATATTTGTTATGATTGCTTTTTCAAAGATCCAAGTGTGATCAAGTTCTGATTTTTATGCCTAGAATCTGAGTTTTCATAGGTTGTATGATCATTCTTCCTTTGATTGCTTGAATTGTGAATTTCTGTGACCATTAGGATTCATAACTAGTGATTGACCATATCCTAGGGTTAGGCTTAAAGATTGGAATTTTATTGTGCTTGCTATTGTCTTAGATGACTATTCTTTGATAATAAGTTGATTTTGTGAATTAACAAATCAAAAGATTAAGTCTATCATAACTCGAACAATTTGGCTAGTTAAAGATTGATTAATTGCATGACAATTGAATTAATTGTCTGAGACTATAGGGTTAGTGAGTCTGACCAGGAGATCTAACCACTTTAGAAATCGGTATATTGTTTTAAGCTATCCATTGCACTTCATTGAAATCTGCTAATTTGATTAGGGAATCTGTTGTCCGAGTAGAGATACTTCACTTCTTATTGATTAAATCCCAGTTTAATTTGCATTCTCGCTTTCTTAGCTTTGAAATCTGAGTTTTGTTAGTTTTAGGCTTGTTTGGAATCGTTGCTTTCTATTGCTAAATTACCAATTTCCCCTTGTTTACTGCTTTTTAGTATTAATATTATTTAGATAATTAGTTTAATTATATCTAGAATCATACTCGTTCCCCGAGAGTTCGACACCTGTACTTATTTTCTATACTGCTACACGATTAGGTACACTTGCCTATTGTGTCGTATTTAAAACATATACGGTTTTTACAAATTTAAAACTGGTACGTAAATCGCACATCATTTACCAACTACATCTCGTATGTAATTCCTAGATCTTTATGGAATCCTAGACAACGATTGTCAATTTTTGGCGCCGCTGCCGGGGAACGTTTTTATTTTGGTATAACTTAACTAATTCTTCATTAAACGATCCTTCCCGCGATTTTTGGCTCAAAAGGAAGTTATTTTCGTGTTTTAATATTTAGTTCCTAGTTCGTGTTTCGTGCACCCTTCCGGGCTCATTGCCCCATCTGTGAATATGATATGGCCCGAAGATCCACCAATCTATTGGGACTCCTTACTTAAAGATCTGCTGAACGAATTTTATGATGATGGCATCGAACGGGATGATTTTGATTTTATCTTAAAAAATGATGAGAATGACCACCCGCCTAGCTCGCCGGATGAACCACATGTGAGTCCTGAACCATACTACTTGGACGATTCCGATACTGACACAAATATCAGTTTTGAGCCTTGTGAGGAGATGGAGTCGAGAGAAGATGCTTAGTCTGATGGAGAGGTTCTGGAGTGTCTCGCTGACTTGCTTGAGGAACCAGAAGACCATTCAAAGGATGAACCGTCAACCCTCGTTCAACCAGCACCCAGATTAGGCCTAGAACCAAAATCCGTATGGGGACCCTCCTTTCTGGAGAGAGAGGACGTGGAGAATTGTGCAGATGAAATTTTGGACTATCTGGATTCTCTACTCTTTGAGGAGGACGCTCCAGAACCAGAAGTGGAGGTAACCACGGAAGTAAGTGAAGTATTTGAGTAAAAATATGGAATTCCTCCGACATCGGGAAGCCTATAGCGTCCTTCGTGCCCGGAAAAGAATCAGGCTGATAGTAACTCAAAAAAATTTGGGAGCCAGTTGGAGTTTTTGCTTGAGTCGCAACCGAGTTCGCAATCGTGGGGAAGATCTAAGATTCATAATGCTGTAAAGACGTGTGTGGAAGTCAGGAAGGTGCAGTGGAACACGACAATCGTAGCAGCACTACAAATGGGTAACAAATTTACATCGCTCGGTAGGTATATGTTGGATATATGCCCACTGATACACGTATATTGGATCACTACCGATGAGGCACGAGCCTATTTGGTCACACGCCAAGCGTTGAATCCGACAGCACGTGTCAAGAGAGATAATTAGGGTTTCTGTCGACCTTCACGGGCCCTCACGGGTCGTGAAGAGGTCGTGAGGTGAAGCCCTTCACGAGGCTTCATGGGCCGGTCGGGGATCGTGGAGGTGATGCCTTCACGACTTCCGCACGGGCCATGAGAGCCTGTGAAGGCTGAAGTCTAAGTGACACTTTGATATTATTGGACCTTTTGTTTGGTCCAATGCAAGGGTGCCATTATGGACGACCCTTGTGCCTCACAGACTTCCCTTCTACTTATAAAAGTGCATGTTTTCTCTCTTGAAAGAACCTTTTGCCATTTGACTAACCTACACACTTGTGAGAGCTTGTGAGATACATAGAAGCTTTGAGAGAGAGTTTGTGTGGGTGTTGTCAAGAGTTCATCTACTGTTCTTGAGCCCTTGTTCATTTGGTGGAAGCATAGTGGTTCAAGCTTTAGCAAAGGTGGTTCACGCAAGGCTTGGTGTGGATATCAATAGAGGAAATCGTCTTGGAGTTTAAGTATTACATCTACTACAACAAATCAACCAGAGACATCAAGGGTATGGATTCACTTTCTAGTTTCTTTGTTCTTCTTGTTGCTATCATGTCTTGTAGCTAGATCCCACTATGTGTTTCTTGTTCATGAGTTTTGAAAACCCGAAATGAACTTGTTTTTATCTTCATGCTTCCGTTGTGCTTGGGTTTTGTTGTGCATGAGAAACCTTTCAGTGGTATCAGAGCCATTGCTACAAGATGATAGCACAAAATGGCTCAAAAAATCGTTTTTTGGAAGTTTTGGCATTCTGTCCAGAAGGCCTTCACGAGCCGTGAAGTTCTATTCATGCTTCCGTTGTGCTTGGGTTTTGTTGTGCATGAGAAACCTTTCAGTATAAGTATTACCATCCACACTTGATTGCAAGTGTAGGGTCTTTCGTTCGAACTCGCAGTAAATGAATCCTTAGTCAAGCTAGAGACTCAGACAAAAACAAGCGCTTCTCGGGAGGCAACCCGTGTTTAGTTTAGGTTTTTCTTCTTCTTTATTTTTGTATTTTATTTCAACTTTGTGGGTGTGTTGCCTAGAAACCCTCACAAGTGTGTAACTCGTCCGCTCGGGCTACCGAGAGGTTTAAAAGTTGGTTTGTTTTTGTTTGGTATCTTTGTTTTTCGTTGTTTTTGCGTGTTTATTTGCAGGTACACTCATTGGAATCTCATTATCATGCTTTTGGAACAAGCTGGAGTACCTAACATGGCCTGGAAGATCACAAGGTACGCAAGATTTTAATTTTGAAAATCGAGAAAACGCGACGCGTTAGGTTCCAAAACAAAACGCGTTAATTACTTCAAACGCGCACCAAAGAGGGACTAAATTGAAAACAACGCGACGCGTTTTCGTCTTGGACCCGACGTGTTCTCGCAAATAGATAACAATAAAAAATGGCCTGTTTTTTCCCCACTTTTATCAAAACACAAACACACGTTACTCTCGAACCCGACGCATTCTGTGCAAAACCTTCGAAGGAAGCTTCGTGTTCGTCTGCTCTCTACACGAATCACCACCTTACTCGTACATTGCTCTGTTATTGCATCTAAGGTACATTTCGTGCCCTAATTTTGCGTTTTAGCATTGATTCGGAGCTAATCAGTGTGTTCTACGGACGATTGTGTTGGGGTTTCATGCTATGGGTTGTTGCTTTGTGATAATCGTTTGTTATTTGCAAACTTTATGGTACTCTAGTGTTAAAATCACGTTGTTTAGATCGAATCTTTCGAAAACTAGGGTTTGAATTAGGGTCTCTGCCACGAAAATTCAAATGTGGGGGTTTCTGTGTTGAGTTTTAAATTAAATGTTTGGGGTATTGTTGTTACAATCGGTTCTGTACGAAGCTCTATTGTTGTTATCTATCTGGGTGATATGATTTTGTGTTTAGGGATTTTGTTAAACCCTAAAATCGAAAACAGATAAGAAAAATTGGGATGGTATGCAAGCTATTTCGTGTTTTTACATTCTTGTAGTGCTTTATTAATGTTATATGTGGTTTCTAGTACTTCTGATTGTGAGCTATGAAGGACACATGCATAAACAGAGAACCCCCCTTTTTCAGTCGTCTTCTTCCTCTCGGACGCGACACGTCCGAGAATAGAACGCGACGCGTTTTTGGCTTTTGCAGAACACACACATGTTTCTGTTTTAAGGGCTAATCTAGGATCTTGTTGCATGTTCTTTCCTTTCTTTTCTTCCAGATTTATGTTCTTTTTGGTTCTTGTGCTTATATATGTACACTACATGCTTGTGCATGCTCATTATTTATTTCTGGTTCTATTATGCTATTTCGAGGAGTTGTTGCTACATTTGTGTGTTACATGTGCTGGTGCACTCATCTGGTAGTTAGACTGTGTGTCGCTACAACTTCCATGGATGGGGTTCATTTTGCATTTCTGATTCGTTTCTGTCCATTTGCTATCTTCTGACTTATTGATATTGAATCATTATGTCTACAGTATGGCAGAGCGTGGTCGTGGTAGAGGCCGAGCCCGCCGAGTACCGCAGCCCGAGCCTGCGGCTCCAGTTCCCTCTACACCAGCGGTTCAGCACGAGTGGTTGGTCTTCTCAGAGACCATTCCGGCCCAATACCGGAATGAGTGTATCTCCAGACCTACTCAGCTGCTCCGCAATGAGATCGAGGTGGCCCACACTCTGGATTGGGTGGTCGCCACATCAGCCGGCATCATTGTTCTTCTTACTCCTCTGCTGATTCAGGAGTTTCGAGGCTCCGATCAGTCAGTTCTGTTCACCTGCCGGGCGTGGGAACGCCTGTTCAGCATCAAGGAGCCTATCTACCGGGAGTTGATGTTGGTGTTCTACTCCACCCTCAACTTCAACCACATCTCCTTCGTTTACACCGACCGCAGAGTCATATCCTTCCATTTGGGGGGCCGGAGCAGGGAGTGCTCCCTCCTCGAGTTCAGTTGGAGGCTGGGCCCCTATACGAGAGAGGAGACCGCCAGTCAGCATTTCCAGGCCTTCCTCCTCGCATGCCTGCGCAGCCCGCCAGCCGACTTCAGCCCGGCCGAGTTTTGGCATACGATTGCCAACGGCCCATATATTGCTGCTCGTGCTGCTGAGAGTAGCATCCGCGCCCCGATCCACCGCCTCGTCCACCGCCTGATATCCACATCGGTTACTCACCGCAAAGGCGGTGAGAAGGTCACTGTCACCGATCTATTCTTCCTATACTGCCTTCTCACCCCTGGCACGCTCTGCAACGTGCCATATTCGGTTGTCTTCTTCTTGGCTTGCAAGGGCACTGGGCCCAAGCAGGCGATCCCCTCTACGGTGAACAGTTCATCACCCGCCTGGCCAGATCATATGGGATTCTTACTGCCGCTTCTGAGGCCAGGCTGCTGCGGATGGAGCTGCGTTTGATGGGGGAGTACTATCTTGAGGTGGTACGGGTGCTCGAGCGGACAACGTTCGGCGGGATGCTGCGGATTGAGGACGCTGACGGGGAGAAGGTGCTGGAGGCCGGTGAGGGCCAGGAGCCAGATCAGCCACCGCGGAGGAGACGTAGGAGACGTTCTCCGGCTGCCGCTGCGGAGGAGGAGGAGGAGCAGACTCCGACCGCCGCACCAGAGACTCTCGTCTTAGGTGCTTATATGGACGATATGCGGCGGTTCCTGTACGGGTTGCAGTGTCAGGCTGGGAGAGGCCTTGACTGTGGTGGCCCAGCGTCAGGGCTAGATGCTGTCGACGCCGTTTCCTGCTGCGCCCACCCTTTTCCCTGACTGGCAGACGCGTTTCCCTGCCGGCAGGCCTGCAGATGAGGCTGGACCCTCGGGTTATGGGGGTCGCGAGTCTTCGGAGGATGAGTCTGAGGAGTGATGCTTGTATATTTAGTTTAGCTTATGTATTTCTTTAATTTTGGTTGTTGTATTTTGATACATTGTCACTAACTCGCTTCGTGATTGTATATATTTATTTTTCATTGGTTGTGCTGTGATTGATGGTTTGGTTGAGTGATGTAGTTCCGATTCCGCTTAAACTGTATGGAGCGTGTTCTTATGCTGGCAGTCAGTTCAGCGCCATATCTTATCACTCTACTCCCCGTGTGAGAGACATACCTCAGGGGAGTTCATTTCTTATCTTTTTCTACCCTTTATTTTTATTTTGCTTTGTTCTTATATTCAATGAGGGAATTGTATGATTTAAGTGTGGGGTGAGAGGTTAGAAAAAGATTCTCCATTGCATTTGAGCTTGAATTGAAATCTTGAAAATTATGATGAAGTTAGGCTAGAAATTTAAAATTTTGATATCATTCGAGAAAAAAATCAAGTGCCAGTTAAAAATGTCAAGATAAATGATTGGTGAACAAATTGTAAGGTTGTGTTTAGCTTTTATATCATAGTATTTGTGGCTTCTCGTCATGTTCAAAGAAAATTTGATTTATAAATAACCGAAAGTTAATTTGTGAATTATTGTTAAAATCAGCAAGGTTGAGCCTTTTTGAATCTAAGCTTGACAAAAATAGGTTTAGTGGAAATTTTTAGTTTTATATTCATATGCTATGCAAAAAGAAAAGAAAAAAAAATGCCAACAATGAAAAAAGAAAGAAATGAAATATATGTTGGAACAATAAGTCAAATATGTGGCCTTTGTGACTCGAATTAGTAGGCTCTGAGGGGTGTTCTACACATAACCACCTAAAGCCAACTGGTTTGGGATCGGTTGAGTCGAATGTTCGCTACATGGGTTCCATAGAAAGTCACGGACTGATATGAAAAGATGAAAGAAAAATGCATATGTTTATTAAATCCTGGAAATCTGCAATAAGCTTTGAGGTTGGGGGATTGCTTAAAGGTAATTCGGCTATGTGCTGATTTTATATATAATTCATGAATTGAAGTTTGGTTATTTGTGAGGAAAATGATTATTTGAGTCGTGAGAAGTTAAAAAGGATCAATACACAAATATATATATAATTCTAAATACAATCTGTATAGTTCTGTTTTTAATCATTTGTACTGGCATTGGTAAGTAGCGCTTTATTTCTTTTTAGATTGGTGTTAAAAGATTGATTTTCTATGCCTGATTGAGTTGCAATTTGCTTGAGGACAAGCAAAGGTCAAGTATGGGGTATTTTGATGTCGCATTATTTAGATATATATTCGTTGCGATAGATGGAACTTAAATGTTAAAAATCTCTTTAAATGATGGCTAATGGTACTTAAAGTGTGTAATTATCATTCACGGGTCATAATATACTCAATGGCGAGGGTTTAAGCGGAAAAGGTGGAAAAAGACTCGAGAAACAAGGAAAAATCATAAAGTCTGAAAATACGAGAACGCGATGCGTCGGAGGGACAAACGCGACGCGTTCTGGTGAGCTCAGGCGAACTTGTCGGGCAAGGCTTTTAAGACGCGACGCGTCCAAGGCAAGAACGCGACGCGTTCCCAACTGGATTAGAACTCTATAAATAGACAACTTTCATTCGAAAAAAGGGATGCTAACCCTTCCAGCCGGCCCTAGAAGAACAAAGACGAAGACTTTGGAGCTCTGGAGCAGAATTCTTGCAATTGGATGAAAGATTGAAGCTTTTGAAGTGAAGATTAAAGGTTTATATTCTTAGAATCAATACTTAGTTGCTTATTCATCATGTTTAGTTCTCTATTTATGAATTTCTATGGTTGTAATCCTCTGATTATGGGCTAAACACCCTGTATTCTCTACTTGGACATGATAACCTTTGACAATTAGTTGGATTTCAATGTTTGGATTGCTTTTAATGATATATTTGTTATGATTGCTTTTTCAAAGATCCAAGTGTGATCAAGTTCTGATTTTTATGCCTAGAATCTGAGTTTTCATTGGTTGTATGGCCATTCTTCCTTTGATTGCTTGAATTGTGAATTTCTATGACCATTAGGATTCATAAGTAGTGATTGACCATATCCTAGGGTTAGGCTTAATGATTGGAATTTTATTGTGCTTGCTATTGTCTTAGATGACCATTCTTTGATAATAAGTTGATTTTGTGAATTAACAAATCAAAAGATTAAGTCTATCATAACTCGAACAATTTGGCTAGTTAAAGATTGATTAATTGCATGACCATTGAATTAATTGTCTGAGACTATAGGGTTAGTGAGTCTGACCAGGAGATCTAACCACTTTAGAAATCGGTATATTGTTTTAAGCTATCAATTGCACTTCATTGAAATCTGCTAATTTGATTAGGGAATCTGTTGTTCGAGTAGAGATACTTCACTTCTTATTGATTAAATCCCAGGTTAATTTGCATTCTCGCTTTCTTAGCTTTGAAATATGAGTTTTGTTAGTTTTAGGCTTGTTTGGAATTGTTTCTTTCTATTGCTAAATTGCCAATTTCCCCTTGTTTACTGCTTTTTAGTTTTAATATTATTTAGATAATTAGTTTAATTATATCTAGAATCATACTCGTTCCCCGAGAGTTCGACACCCGTACTTATTTTCTATACTGCTACACGATTAGGTACACTTGCCTATTGTGTCGTATTTAAAACATATACGGTTTTTACAAATTTAAAACTGGTACGTAAATCGCACATCATTTACCAACTACATCTCGTATGTAATTCCTAGATCTGTATGGAATCCTAGACAACGATTGTCAATTTTGGCATGTTTGATCCCATCTATGCTCGGGCTTTCTTAGGTTTGGCTAATGCTCTCTCCGTAATAAGATTCGATTAAGTCGTCCTATTTCAAGACGGTGAATTTCCAGCCCAAGACGTTCATGGAATTCGCGGAAAAACACCTCCGTTGTTACAAAAACAATCCACGCGTTTGGCTAATGCTCTCTCCACATGAGTGTCGTTGCAACAAGCGAGTGTCTTAAAATGGGATGACATAGACTTACGTTTTGAAAAAGGGCTTTTACCGTTTTGTATATTTATTAAATAAAACAAAACAAATCTTGTGACTAATATTGCATGCATACAATAATAAGTCCACGTTTTGATAAAATCATATTTTATATATATATATATATATGTCTTGAGTGTTCTTAAAATCCATATTTTATGAACTCTCGACGTGTTTAATTTTAAACTAATATTAATATCCTATATTAACGTGTGTAGTTTCGAGCGCGCGAATACGACAAATTTTAGCTTGTAATAAAACCATTTTATTATTAAGCTTAAATGGAGTTTGGTTGAGTTTTTAAAATCTCTTTTTTATAAAACGCATATATATATTTATATATATATATATATATATTGACATAATGAATTTTAATCTTTATAAAAACCTTTTTATATATAATTCCTTTTACATCTTATGTTATGTCAACTTAAAATACCAAACTCCCATTGTGTGATTTATATTATATCAAAAATATTATCTAACATGCAAAAATCCTATTTTCAACCATGCATAATAATATAAATATAAACACACAAATAACATGTATAAATGCATAACCAAGCCAATTATCCAACATGGTATTTTTGTGAGCCATACAAATATACCAAGTCATGACTAAGGACAAAAAATTCCTCTTGTGATGAACTTGAAGCTACCACTAGCCAAAACAACTCCTTGTAGTGCAAATGACTCCAAGCCTTCATGGTTGACTCCACCATACTTGAAAACTCCAACTTGGTCATTTCTCTATCTTGTTACATTTTTATAAACGTAAACTAGTCTAAACTATTATACTACTTACAAAATACCACAAGATGAAACAAAACTAAAATTATTATTACATACCAAATGACAGAATAATTTTACAACCAAATCGAATTTCCAACACATCACAAAAGATCTATGGCTTGTTATGCACAACATACACTTAAACAAACATATATATTAACTCTTGATATTTGGGCAACTTTTACAAACAAACATGCATGTGGTTTGGTTGTTTCCCAAAATAAATATATAAACATATATAAGTTGCCAACAAGAAAATCCACAACTTTTCTAACAAAAGAAAAGTTGTCCATTTTCTTAAACAATACATACTCAAAAATAAAGTTTCTTAAAACTATGCATAAGTGGCTCTGATACCACCGTTGGGGATTGTTCGGTTTTTCAAAATATATTTTAGCAACGGAAGCATGAACAACAATTTTAAACTTTTTAAAACTCCCCACCAATGATCCATATGCAAGCCTTAAGAAACAAAACTAACCATAGGGTGTTAAGAACACAACCTTTGTAGCGTGATAAAACCGTTGGTGAAGTGGTTGATTAATGAGAAGCCAAGTAGAGACCTCCTCCAAGGTATCCACAAATCAATGAGTCCAACACCTTGAAATGCTAGTTTCTCCAACCCTTTGAAGCTCACAAGCAAGCAAGACAACAACCTTGTCTCCTTCTTGAACTAGATGTATGTTTGAGTATGTATTATGTTACCACACTTGGCTTAAATGAAAGAAAACCAATACTAGTAAATAAGGATGTTTTTTCAAGTATGAAAACACTTAGAACTCTTCTAAAGAAGCACAAAGGTGGTAGCATGCAAGTAAGTCACCAAAGAGCCATGCATGGAGTATATGAAGCGAAGAAGCAAAAAAACCAAGAGGGAGGCCCCCTCTTGGCTTCAATTTCGTCCAAACAAGAGTGGGAGGGGTCCCCTCTTTGTTTTTCTTCTACACTTATGCATGTAGGCATGTCCATGTTTACCTCCTTGCAAGAAAACTCAAATGGACCCCCTTTAGTGAATATTGTATGCATTTCTAGTTTATTCTTTTAAATAAATAAAAGATAATACTAGATATGTCATACCATGTATAAGATACATCTACATGTATTTTATATACATACTTGATTGTTACAAGTAACTCTTTACTTGTAACAAAGATATACATACATTTATATAATTTGTTACTAGTAACAATTTACATGTAACACATATATATTTATACTTATATATTTATATACATATATATAATCATATGTTTATATTTATGTATTTTATATGCATTATCATATATCAATATACAAGTGTGATATTATTATTTCATATAAATAATAATATACAACAATGCATATATATACTTATACATATATACATATATAATTAGTTGGAAACATATTCAAATCATATTCAAATATGTAATTGGTGTCCATTGATTGTCAATGTGTGACCCTATGGGTTTATTTATTATCAGCAATATCGTATTAATTTGTTTCTTGTGCACATAGAATCAACAATCTCCCACTTGCACAAGTTACAACTTAAGCCGATATAGACAATGGTAAGTACATCTAGCAACATCCCATTGCCCCTAATAATAAATAAAGTGTGTTGATCAACACTTTCACCAACGAAATTAACTCACTAACTACAAATCATTGTTATAGGTTAGTCATCAATTATCCCTTTGATTTAACATCTCGTTGAACATGAGACATGGATCGTCACCAATTCTCATATGATGTTCAACTTGTTTTTAGGGCCCAGAGATATTATACTCCCAATTAAATGAGAGAAACAAATTCTCTCTTGACCACATACGTCTCTTATAAGACTCATATCATACCTAATAATGGCCTTTATAACTACCCGGTTAAAGATAGCGATTAACCACATTAAAGCATGATACTCATCATACTCGAGTCCCAATATGTGTCTCAGGTCTAAGGATACAAAGATACCACCTTTTTCTCAAGATTCGCTTATGACACCGATCCATGATTTGATCTTGAGAGCGGGCCATGTCCAATGTTCGTTCCCTAACAAAAATTAGTGAATTTGGCTGCAAACCCTTTTACCTACTTTCATCACGAATGAAAGTCAACCAACTGATTCACATTAGTCTTAATTCATAACTATTCTCATAGTTATAATCGACTATGGATGTTTTAGAATAAAGAATTATTCATGGATTTAAACATGCTAATAATGAACACAATAAATAGTAATGAAGTGATCATATCCAATATATCATTCAAATAAAATATATATTGTCATAATGTTCCAAAATATCCAAATACTAAATTACAATTCAAATCCAATCTTTTGCAAAGTGAAGACCTATTGCCCTAGTATGAGACTCATGCTTAGTCGAGGCAAGAGGTTTCGTAAAAGGATCAGCGAGATTCTGATCTGTATGAACTTTGCGAATACACACATCTCCTCTATCCACTATATCCCGTATGTAGTGGAAACGCCTGAGGATGTGTTTGGTGCTGTGATGTGATCTAGATTCTTTTGCCTGGGCAATAGCATCTTCATTATCACAAAATATCTCTATGGGGTCTTGAATGATTGTTACTACCCCAAGGTCAGCAATGAACTTCTTCATCCATGCAGTTTCTTGTCCAGCCTCAGAAACAGCAATGTATTCAGATTCTGTAGTGGATTGTGCAACTACACTTTGCTTAGAACTTTTCCAAGCAACCGCGCCTTCATTCATAACGAATACATAGCCCGATTGTGATCGTGAATCATCTCGATCTGTTTGGAAACTAGCATCTGTGTAACACTTTACACAAAGATCTTCTTCCAAACCCCCATAGATCAAGAACATATCTTTGGTTCTTCTCAAGTATTTTAAAATGTTCTTGACTGCCATCCAATGGCTATCTCCTGGATTTTGCTGGTATCTGCTCGTCATGCTCAAAGCATACGAGACATCTGGCCTAGTGCTAGGGCATATGGGATATCACTCATTCTATGTAGCTCTTCTTTTGTGCTAGGGCTTTGAGATTTACGTAAAATCGTGCCTTGTGCCATTGGCAAGAATCCTCTCTTAGAATTCTTCATCTTGAACCGTTTCAAGATCTTGTCAATATATGCACGTTGACTTAGGCCAATAAGACGCCTAGATCTATCCGTGTAGATCTTTATTCCAAGAATATAGGCGGCTTCTCCCAAGTCTTTCATTGAGAAATACTTCCCAAGCCAAGACTTAATGTCGTGCAAGGTCAGGATGTCGTTTCCAATGAGTACTATGTCATCAACATACAAGACAAGGAATACTACTGCGCTCCCACTAGTTTTCTAGTAAACACATGGTTCATCTTCTGATTTGATAAAACCAAACTCTTTGATTTTCTCATCAAATCGAAGATTCCAACTTCGAGATGCTTGCTTCAGTCCATAAATGGATCTTTTAAGCTTGCACACCTTGTTAGAATACTTAGGATCTACAAAACCTTCGGGCTGAACCATATAGCCATCTTCACTTAAGTGTCCATTTAGAAAAGTTGTTTTGACATCCATTTGCCATATCTCATAGTCATAATATGCGGCAATGGAAATAAGTATTCTAATAGATTTAATCATGGCTACCGGAGAGAAAGTTTCATCATAGTCAATACCATGAGTTTGAGTGAAACCTTTCACCACTACCCTTGCCTTAAATTTTCTTCTTGAAGACCCACTTGCTCCCTACAGTCTTACTATTGGGAGGAAGATCAACCAAGTTCCATACTTGATTTTCATACATGGACTGCATCTCAGTGTTCATGGCATCAAGCCATTTATCGGATTCCGGATCCGATATAGCATCTTGGTTGTTAGCAGGCTCAGAAGAGGCTACCAAGAAAATCTCATCATTGGACACGAGAAATCTGTATCTCTCAGGTTCTTGACGAGGTCTACCAGATCTACGAACACTTTGTGTTTCAGTAGGTTCTTGAACAACCAATTGTTTAGGTTCAACAACCGTTTGTTGAGTGCTAGTACCAACCTGAATTGTATATTGTGGTCCTTGAATTTCTTCAAGGTCTACATTGCTCCCACTTGCCTCTTTCGAAAGAAACTCCTTTTCTAAGAAAGTGGCATGACTAGAAACAAACACTTGGTTGTCAGCTGGGTTGTAGATATAATATCATAATGAATCCTTAGGATATCCCACAAAATTAAATTTGATAAACCTAGGATCGAGTTTGCGTGAAGACTCTTGTCGTACATGATCTTCACAACCCCAGACTTTCAAGTAAGATAAGTTTGGAACCTTTCCATACCACATCTCATATGGTATCTTATCTACCTTCTTGGTTGGAACCATATTCAATATGCGGGTAGCAGTTAATAAAGCATAACTCGAAAAGGATGAGGGTATAGTACTTCGGCTCATCATAGACCGAACCATATCTAGTAGAGTTTGGTTCCTCCTTTCAGATACACCATTATGTTGTGGTGTTCTAGGAGTAAGTTGTGAGATAATCCCACTATTACCAAGATGATCCATAAATTCTTGGCTTAAGTACTCGCCACCTTGATCGGAACGAAGGGCCTTGATTGTTTTGTTTAGTGATTTTGTACATCGTTTTGAAACAACTTGAACATTTCAAATGTTTCATGTTTATGTTTCATTAAATAAACATAACCAAATCTACTAAAATCATCGGTGAATGTAACGAAGTATCTTTCACCATCCCTAGATATTGATCTAAAAGGATCGCGTACATCCATATGTATGATTCCTAATAGATCTTTGGCTCATTCACTTGAACCGGAGAAAGGAGCCTTACTCATCTTCCCATATAAACATGATTCGAAACTTCAAATGAGCTAGAATCGTTTGATTTTAAAATTCCATCCTTTTGAAGTTTTGCAATGCGTTTCTTGTTTATATGACCAAGTCGACAATGCCATAGGTATGTTTGACTTAAGTCATGCTTAGGTCGATTGGTTCTAGTGGTATATATAGAATTATCATCAAGAGATCTTTTAAGATTAACTTCATATATTCCATTAAGAGGGCGAGCCTCAAAATACAAAATGTCGTTTTTGAAAGCACGAATGCCATCATCAACGAAACCAAAAGTGAATCCAGATTCTCTTAACCGAGCTACTGAAATAATATTCCTATTTAAACTAGGTACATAACAACAATTGTTCAATATTAAGTACACACAACTTTGACCGAGTCATCAGAATGCTTCACCCAAGCATCCCTAACGGCTTTGGCCACAGTCAATGGAGGTTCCTTAGGGATGGGATCCTCAAGTACGTACAATTTCTTTTCGTGCTTGATTCTCAAGTTACGATACAGGTCTAAGAAATTTGTACCATTGAGTTTTTCTTTCTCTAAGATTGAACGAAAAGATAAGTTGTTAACGGGCGTAGTTGAGTTAGGAGCCATCTACAATATTAACAAAGTTCAATTTAGTATTTTCAATATTTAATCCTTTAATAATTAATACCCTTTAGAATTTATAAAATTCTTTAATTTTTAAAGGGTAGGATCCATGTTGAACTTAACCTTGAATGTTTGGCTAATGCTCTCTCCATCAAGTTAAAACAAAAAGGTAGATAACGTTTACCAACTACATCTCGTATGTAATTCCTAGATCTTTATGGGATCCTAGACAACGATTGTCAATTTTGGCATGTTTGATCCCATCTATGCCTCGGGCTTCCTTACGTTTGGCTAATGCTCTCTTCGTAATAAGATTCGATTAAGTCGTCCTATTTCAAGACAGTAAATTTCCAGCCTAAGACGTTCATGGAATTCGCGGAAAAACATCTCGGTTGTCACAAAAACAGTACACGCATTTGGCTAATGCTCTCTCCACGTGATATCGTTGCAACAAGCGAGTATCTTAAAATGGGATGACATAGACTAACATTTTGAAAAAGGGCTTTTACCATTTTGTATATTTATTAAATAAAACAAAACGAATCGTCTGACTAATATTGCATGCATACAATAATAAGTACACGTTTTGATAAAATTATATTTCATATATATATATATTGGTCTTGAATGTTCCTAAAATCCATACTTTACGAACTCTCGACGCGTTCATATTTAAACTAATATTAATATCCTATATTAACGTTCTTAGTCCCATGTTTAGAATAGTCAAATTTGATGAGACAAACTATCGATATGTATAGAGAATAGGTTAAGAGTTAGGAATTATGTAAGTGTGTTTTAGACTGACTAGTCAGCTTCAGCTAAGTAGTCAGCATATAAACAGATATAGAGTTTTCTATGTAAGTACTAGATAACTCTGTGACTTCTAAGCTGAGATAGGACTTAAGAATGAAGACTTGAAAATTTGAAGATTTGAAGACTTGAAGATTCAAGAATCCAAGATTCAAGAAGTCAGCTTGACAAGGTCAAGACTGAATATGTCAGCTCAGCGTCAGAAGTCAGTTCAGAATTTAAGTAAGTTCTAAATTCTGTTATAAACTCTCTATATCTACGACATTTAAATTAGGATATCTAAACCTAATTTAAACTATCTATTATTTGGATAGAAATCTTAAACGAAAATTAATTAGATATGTTCTAATTAACGAGTTTGTTACGGTTTTAAAGAAAAGATAAGTTATATCTTTAAACTGCGATTTACTCGTAGATATATCAAGTATAAGTATAAATCTTCTCATGGGTTTTACATAGATGTTCTTACGTGTGTATGAGAACAGATACGCGATACACAACGACGACTGCATAAGTTGCAAAACGTACGAGTGTTCGTGATACTTGATACGCGTGTGTTGCGATAACTTTGTAAGTTCAAAGTTCGAGAGAGTTATCAAGAGTTCTTGTTAATCAGTTTTAACAAGAAATTCGATCATCAATTACTTTGTGATTCAAGAGTGTTTAGAGAGAGTTGATGTTATAATCATTGTAACATCAAATCATCCCGTTGATTTGATTAGAGAGTGATAATAGTTATTGCACTGGTTGATAATTAAATATACATTTGATTAATTTTTTTGATTGTTTAAAGTGTATTCAACCCCCCTTCTACTCTGTATCGGTTGCTTGTTCACCCTCTTTGGGACCAACAACTGGTATCAGAGTCTGTTTCTTCATAAGTTGAAGATCAAGATCCGCTGTCAAGAGGTTAAGATGTCTACTAGCAAACAATCAAGTCACATACCAACAATGGCGGCAAAAGGTTGTCCTATCTTTGATTGCACTGACTATCCTATGTGGAAGTTTAGATCCATGTTATATCTGAAGTCTGTGGATCACAGGATGAGTACCGTGATTCAAGATGGCCCAATCATACCAATGATCCATATTACTGCAACTGACAAAACTGTTCCCTCTGGAGAAACTCCCAAGCCTGAAGCATCCTGGACTGAGGAAGATCGTAAACTGTTCAATCTTGATGATAAGGCACAAAGCATTATAGCAAATGCTTTAACAAACCCTCTTCTGCATACTGTGGCTGGGTGCCAAACTGCAAAAGAGATGTGGGATACTCTCAGTGTCACGTATGAAGGCACTGACTTGGTCAAGCAACATAAGAAGACAAATCTAAGTCGTTCTTATGAAACTTTCTTTGCTAAAAAGAATGAAACTCTTGCAGATTTGTTTACCAGATTTCAATGCTTGATAAATGATCTGATCTTGGTAGGTGTCAAGAAAGATGAGAATGAGTTGGTACTTAAGTTCTTGGATGTGTTACTAGAACAATTCAATGAGATCACCATTGCACTTCATGCTGGAGGAACCTTAGGAAAATATGATCTCAGATCTATCTATGGTTTCCTTCTAAATCATCAACAGATCATGGAGCAGAAGAAAGTGGCCCAGCAACAACTAAAAGAATCTATAAACAATGCTGGATGTACATTAATTGTAGAAAAGAAAAAGAAGGGATCAAAAAAGTCTCAAGCTGAGATTGACTCTGAATCTGAATCTGAGGAAGTAAGTCTTAACTCTGGTTCAGATGATGAAGAGATGGATGCTCTTACTGAACAAATTGCAATGTTAGCAAGAAACTTTAGAAAGTTCAGAAGAGGAAGGGGTCAATCTGACATAAGCAAAAGTGGTAAGTCTACTTTTGATCCTAAGAAAGCTAAGTGCTATAACTGTCAGAGGATAGGACACATAGCTGCTGAGTGCAGAGTAAAGAAGGGAGAATCAGCTTCAGTAGCTGACAAGAATGCCTACAGAGCTGATAAATATAAAAAGAAATATCAAAGACTCAAAGGCAAGCCAAATGAAAACACCAAAGGCCTCCTTGCTGAAACTTGGGATACTGAATCATCTACTTCAGATGATGATGAGCCAAATAGGTGTTTGATGGCCATTGAGGATGAAGAGGAACAAGTTGACTATGAGTTAGAAGATAGTTTCTTTGATAAGGATCTAGCAGAAGCAGCTAAGCTGAGTAAGCAAACCAGTAACTGGGATCCTGCCTCAATGTATAAGGTAAATAACTTTAGCTCTTACACTGATGAACAAAAATGTCTAATGTTCAACTATTTGTTGAATGACTTCAAAACCTCTCTCACAGTTCAATCTGGTTTGAAAACTGAAATTTCAAAACTAAAAGATGAACTTAAACACTCTGAAACTCTCCTAAATGCTGGTAAGAAGATCCAAAGTGATTATGAATGTCAGCTTCATATAAACAAACTTCTAAGTGAAGAACTGCAAGAATCAAAGGAACAAGCTGACAATCTAAGAAAAATCTGTGAATCTTCGTGTAAGTCATCAAGAGAAGCAGAAAAGTGCATTATCCAGCACATACCAAATCAAGTAAAAGCAGTGCTAGGGGGAGATTATAGTGCTGCTGCTGATGAAATCATCGAAGATCAAGTCAGTCTTGAAGACAAAACGATGAAACCAGATGACATACTCCAAAGAACATTCTTAAGGAACAAGGAAGGGAAACAGGTCAAAACCAATAAGTTTGTGAGATCAACCCAAAGTCCTCAAGTTATTCACTCAAATCATCAAGCTGAATGTTCCAGATCCAAAAGAAACTGTAAGTTAGTTTTCAAAAGATTGGATTACAATCTGGTGAGAACAACTGTTTTTGATAGAATATCTCATGTTAACTCAAAAAGACATAATTCTCAAGTCATACATGAAAGGATGTCTAAAAACAAGAAGTTGTCTGTAAGTCAGACATCACCAAATAAATGTAACCATAAAGCTGACAAAGGTAAGTCCAAAGTCAGTGAAAATCAAGTAGACAAACTGTCGAAGAGGATTGAAAGGTTATCCACATCATATGACCCTAAATCTGAATCCAAATTTAATGTTGCAAAACTGAAAGAAATCACCCAAACACCCATCTTTTGAAGAAAATGCTATAAGTGTGGTGATATAGGGCATGAGGCCAAAGATTGTGTAATGACCAATCTTAGACCTGAAAACGAAAAGGATGATCAGTCCAAAACAGACCCAGAATCTGTTCAAGCTGATAAATCAAACTCCAAAGTATCAACTAAGTGCTCATCCTCAGGACCCACCAAACAGTAGGTTTCAAAAAGAAACTAATACGTTTAGTTGATCATGTGCAGGGCTCCTACAAGTGGAATCTCGATAGTGGATGCTCAAGGCACATGGCAGGAAGCAAGGGGATTCTAAGTGAATTCCAAAACAATGAAGGACCAAAGGTGACATTTGGGGATAATTCTCAAGGAAGGACTAAAGGTTATGGAAAGATAACAGCTGGAAAAGTCACTTTCAAAAAGGTAGAATATGTTGAAGGCCTTAAACACAATCTGATAAGTATCAGTCAACTGTGTGATGAGGATTATGAAGTCACCTTCAGAAAGCATGCAGGGACAATTTATGATAAGAAGGGAAAACCAATATTAATAGCAAAAAGAGAGAAAGATATCTATTTGTTAGATCTCAGCTCCGCATATCCTTCAACTGAAACCTGCTTGTATTCTGACTTAACTCCCAAGCTGAGCTGGTTATGGCACAAAAGACTGTCTCATTTAAACTTCAAATATATTAACAAGTTGTCTAGCAAAGAGTTAGTCTTTGGTCTGCCTAAGATCACATTCGCTAAAGACAAACTCTGCTTAGCCGGTGAAATGGGAAAATATCATAAGGGATCCTTCAAGTCCAAACAGAATTTCTCAATCACAGAACCATTGCATATGTTGCATTTGGACCTATTTGGACCTATCAGCACCCCAAGCCTAAGTGGCAAAAAGTATACTCTAGTGATTATTGATGATTTCACAAGATTCACTTGGGTAATCTTCTTAAAAGCCAAAAGTGAAGCTGCACATGAGTTAATCAGCTTTATAAGAAAAGAAGAGTTGCAAAAGGGTAAGTCTCTTAAATAACTTAGAAGTGATCATGGGACGGAGTTCGGAAACTCAACCCTTGAAGGCTTTTGTGAAGAGAAAGGAATTATTCAGAATTTCTCAACTGTAAGAACTTCACAACAAAATGGAGTTGCTAAAAGGAAAAACAGAACCTTAATTGAAGCTGCCAGAACCATGCTATGTGAGGCAAAGCTCAAGCTGAGCTTCTGGGCAGAAGCTGTAAGTACAGCCTGCTATACTCAGAATAGATCAATTATAGTGAAAAGACATGGTAAAACATCTTACGAGATGTATCATGGTAGAAAACCCAACATTGGATATTTCCATATTTTTGGTTCAACATGCTATGTGCTAAACCAAAGAGATCAGCTCCATAAGTTGGAATCCAAAGCTGATCAAGGGATATTTGTTGGATATTCTTCAATCTCCAAAGCTTACAGAGTCTTTAATCTTAAAAGAAAGGTAATTGAAGAGTTAGTACATGTTACGTTTGATGAGACAAGTATTGATGAATCCAATAGAGCTCAAGCTGACTCGGTTAGTCTGAGTGAGCTTGAGAGGAGTAAAGAAGATCTCACATCAAATCCCATGTATTTTATGGATGATTCTGATGATGATGATGATGATAGTAAATCTGACAAACGTGCATCACTGAAAGAATTTATCAATATTGAAAATAATCAGCCTGAGAATCTCGGTGAATCATCAGGTACATGTCAGATTGAAGATCTAAGTGATCATCAAATTCCTACTCAGACTGAAGAAGTAAGTCCTATTCAGCCTGAGATACACTGCTCTGACTCAGACCCAGAACCTCGGTCTCCTACTACAACCTTCAGAGTAAAAAAAGATCATCCTTTTGATGATGTCATTGGGAACGTTAAAGATGGTGTGTTAACTAGATCTAAGGCAAATGAAAACTATGCTGCCTACACTAGTTTTCTATCTCAAATGGAACCAAAGAAGACTGAAGAGGCTCTGAAAGATGAAGATTGGATTGAAGCTACGCAAGAGGAACTGACAGAATTTCAAAGAAACAAGGTCTGTACCCTTGTCCCTGCTCCCAAAGGAAAAACAATTATAGGCACTAAGTGGGTCTATAGAAATAAAATGGACAAGGATGGAGTAGTGATCAAAAACAAGGCAAGGCTAGTAGTTCAGGGGTATCCACAAGAAGAAGGTATTGATTATGATGAGACCTTTGCCCCTGTTGCGAGGATTGAAGCTATAAGGTTGTTTCTAGCCTATGCAGCCTTCAAAAACTTTAAAGTGTATCAAATGGATGTTAAAAGTGCATTTTTAAATGGAGCACTACAGGAGGAGGTCTATGTGAAACAACCCCCTGGTTTTATTGATGCTAAACATCCAGATTATGTCTATAAGTTGGACAAGGCTTTGTATGGACTTAAGCAAGCTCCAAGAGCCTGGTATGATACATTATCCACCTATCTGCTCTCAAATGATTTTTTCAGAGGAAGTATTGACAAAACTCTTTTCATAAGAAAGAGCAGAGGACATGTCATTCTAGTTCAAATTTATGTGGATGACATTATCTTTGGATCAACAAACGAAGATCTGTGTGATTGGTTCTCCAAGATAATTTCTAATCAATATAGAATGAGCATGATGGGTGAGATGACATATTTTTTGGGACTTCAAATCTATCAAAAAGAAGATGGTATATTCATTAATCAGAGCAAGTATGTCTTTGATCTGATTAAGAAATATGGATTAGACTCAAGCCATCCCGCAAAGTCTCCAATGTTACACAATGTCAAGCTACACAAGGACATTGATGGAAAGTCTGTATGTCAGACTGCATACAGAGGAATGATAGGTTCATTACTCTATTTAACAGCAAGCAGACCTAATATAATGTTTGCTACATGTGTTTGTGCACGAAATTAGGCTGATCCAAAGGAATCACACTTGCTAGCTGTTAAAAGAATACTCAAATATCTGAAGGGAACACCAAACTTAGGTTTATGGTATCGCAAAGGATTAGGATTTGAGCTGATAGGGTACTCCGATTCAGACTTCGCAGGATGTGGTCTTGATAGAAAGAGTACTACTGGAGGATGTCAACTTTTGGGTGGAAAATTAGTCAGTTGGACGAGCAAGAAACAAAAGTCAGTGGCAATTTCAATAGCTGAAGCTGAATATGTAGATGCAGGGAGCTGTTGTGCTCAAATACTGTGGATGCAACATCAGCTGAAGGACTTTGATCTGCATTATTTAAAAACTCCCATATTTTGTGACAATCAAAGTGCTATTGCCATTACACACAACCTAGTGTTTCACTCAAGAACCAAGCACATTGAGATAAGACATCACTTCATCAGAGATATTGTAGAAAAGGGAAAGATAGAGTTAGTATTCATTGAGACTGAAGATCAGCTTGCGGATATCTTCACGAAACCAATAGAGGGCACAAGATTTACAACTGTACTCAGCAAGCTTGGAATGCTCAACCCTTAATTGGTATGTTCCGTTCTTTATCTCTGTTTGATATTTGCTAAGTGGTATATTTGACTAAGTGTCAAAATCTTAGCTAAGTGCTCAAGCTGAAGCTGAGTGCTTCACATAAGTTGAACGTTCCGGATCAGCTCAGTGCTTCATATAAGCTGAACGTTCAAGATCAGCTAAATACTCCATATAAGCTGACCATTCAGGATCAGCTGAGTAATCAGTTCCAAAGTGTGGTTAGTTCCAGAAGTCTAGGTTAGTCCTAACAATATGGTAAGTCCAATAATATGGTAAGTCCAACATATTTACGGTGTGTCCGGTAAATAAACGTTAGTAGTTCAGAAATTTTTCTGATATATATTTTTTTAATAAAACATCTTTTCAATATAATAGTGTGCGTTTGGGTAACTAACAATAAATTTAACCGTTGTGACAAACTACATAGAAGTTTTTACGGTAACGGTCATATTTATTACCCTCAGATAACGGTAACTTTTTTCTCACATTGAAAAGGTATAAATATGAGAGATTGTTCATCATATTTCGTTTAAACTTCCAAAATATTCTTCTCTCTTAAACCCTAACGTTGCTGTGTGCAGAGTTCATTGCTAAGTGCTTATTACTGCTAAGTGCAATCCAATACGATAAGTTCGATTTCAATGGAGGGGTATACTCTAAACTTGACTGAACAAATGATTCATGGAGGAAATTTCAAGAACAATGCACTCCCCACAAACAAAACAACGTCATCGCCTGTACCGACATTCCAAAGTCCAAAATTGGCAGGCGATATGAGGAGTGGGTCTCCTACATTTGCAAGGGTCCCCTGGTACATGCATTTCTTCGTGGACCTGCTGTGCTCATCCCTCAACTTCTCACGGATTTCTGGTATACGTGTAAACTCGATGTAACCTAACCGGTTATACGGGGCACAGTCCTAAGTGGACAAGTGGCGATAAAAGTCCATGCAAACTGTCTCCGCCGAATTCTTCATCTCCCGATTCACAATCAATATGAAGCGACGGTTTCTAGGGAAACATCACGAAGTGTTTTACCCTTAATGGGTCATCGTCAAGTTATTGGCGTCATACGGAAATCTGTTTTCCAGACGGCATGGGGATTTATGGTATCCACTGTGGTTCGTTCCCTTGGATACAAGGTGGGTGGCCTGGATAATGTAAATGACTTTGAAATGAAATTATTATACAACTTATTTTATGATCGACGAGTGGATTACGCTGAATTGATCTTTGAGGCATTCAAGTCATTGGTGACCAAGAACATCAGGGACACTATTGTACCCTTTGCAAGATTCATATCCATGGTCATCGAGGACAGGTTGGGTAGAAGATATAATGCTCAATATGAGTCAATCCCTACTCCTGTTCTCAGATATAGTATGTTCGCCCATGATATTTTCCCTTGGCACCCTACTTTGAGTGCTCCGATGAGGGCGTATGTACAGCTTGCGACTCCTGAGTCAAGTAAAGTTGAGACAAAGGAAGAAGTTGCGGAAGAAGTGGGTGACGATGTTGGTTCTGAGGCTGAGTCTCCTCAAGATGATCAACCTAAGACTCAGTTCAGACCTCGTACTCAAATAATTTCATCCACCACTTCGAGTTCTGAGCAAAGGAGTTTGTTTCCTAGCTCTGAGTCTCCACTGCTAGGTGCAGCAGGTATGATTTCTCAACCCTTATCTCCTTCTCTCTCTTTTACTTCTCCATCTCCAAACTTAGGAGATATGACAGAGTCAAGCCCAACTCAGTTTAACCCCTCTCCTCTACCTCAAACATCTCCATCTATTTTACAATCTACAGCCAACCTTGGTCAGCCCACTGCTACCAAGGATATTTCCTACACCTATACGAGGAAATCTGCCAAAGGTGGTCCTTCACCTCAAAAGGACTCTGGAGTTGATATCACATTGATACCTCCACCGGCAGGAGCTGAGGGGGAGACACCTTCTCTTAAGGTGCCAACCTCTAGGCTCAGTTCAACCCTTAAGCCTATACCGGGTATGGTGTCTACTCAGCCCATACTTATTAGTGCCATGAAGGTAACATTGAAATACTGACCAATCCCCAGGGTCAATTACCCCCCTCTTCACCAATAAGCCTAGCTCACCCCAATATCATACCTCGCGAACTTGGTCATTATTCTCTTCTATTCTCACACACTCTCACACGATCTGTCAATGGACCTTTCATACACCAGGAGGGTTTACAGGGTCTCCATTCTGGCCCCCTTGATTCCATAGGTCTTCACCAACCTTTGGATATGGGACCCACATCCTTACCTATTGAGGAACACTTAATAGCTACTCCTACGGTGGAAATACACTCTTCCACTGGACAGGATGATGTTGATGGGAGACGAAGACCTGAGGAGTTCAAGTTGATGAAAACCGATGCTCAAGTCATTATGGACTATTTACAAACTCAGTTTGAGCTTCTTCACAGGAAGAGGAAAGCTGACAAAGCCAAGTTGATGCGCAAACTTAATGATTTGTCATCTTCAGTTGCCAACTTGAAAAGCTTCATGTTCAAACTCAGACCCTCCCCTATTGATGATGACAAAAAGGGGGAGGAAGAATCAAAGAAGTATGATGATAAGGTTGAGGGGGAGCATACAGAGGAAGTACAATTTGAACAAGCTCATGATCAGTTCATGAGTACTGTAGCTCAGCCTTCTCAACAACAACAGGCTCCAACAATCCAAATAACCACAACTTCACAAGCTCAACCAGAAACTCCACTTGAAGAAACATCTCAAGCTGTTCACACCAATCTTCCTCAAGCTAATTTGCCAAAATTTGTTGAAGCTGAGTCCGTTCCAACTTCACAAATAGATAAAGGGAAGAGTAAGGTGTTTGAGATGGTAAAAAGAAAGAAAAGAAGTGTTATGCCTTTAGCAAAGAAAAGAAAGGTCGTCATTGCTGAGCCTGAGCCAGAGCAATAGGGTAAGTCTCAATTAGTTGCACATGAATCTGACTCAAGTGATGAAGCAGATGCAGCACAGAAAGCCAGTAACATACTTGCTGAGCAAATGTTACAAGAGATGGCTAAAGAACTAGGCGTAACAGTGGAGGAAATAAAAGAGCAGCAACGACAAGCTGAAGTTCAATGAGAAAGGGCTAAAGCTGAGGCTGCGAGAGCCGAAGCTGAAGCTGATTATTCTGGTCCAAGAGCTCCCCCAATTCCCTACTCAGATGTGGATCTAAGGCATTGTTACAAAAGAACACATTTTAATAACAAGATTGAATCAATTACACTGAGTAGAAAAGGAGAATTGGTAATCATCAACTTTGTACTAGACAACAAACAAAAAATTGGTCTAGATATGAGATGTCTGTACAAGTTAGGATTCTCAGAGCTAAAGACAGTAACCACAACTATCAAGCAGATGAAAAAGAGTCAAATCAGACAAGAGATAGTTGATGTGCTTAAGACAATCTTCATAAGAATCGATCAGCTAGGTGAGATTCCTGCTGATGAAATTGATACCTTTCTTAATCGAGGCAAAGCTGCAAGAGTTAGAGCAACAAGCCAGCGAGCTAAAAGAGACATCATTTTACAAGTTCCAGAGGAAGTTGAATTCAGAGAGAACACTTATATCACTCAACCTTTGGAAGGATTCTTGTATCTTGATGTGGAAGGTAATCAATGTTTCTTGAAAGTGACAGATCTTCATTTGGCAAATCTGGAATTAATTCTGTACTTGAGAATTCTATGTGATGACTCAATTCAGAACTCGGTATTCAGATATCATCTCAACAAAGAAATCAGATAAAGAAAAGCTGAGATGAAAGAAATGCCAGAAGGTGAAGAAATTACGGTTGATGCTATAAAGAAAGATGCAATTTGGGAACTTAAATGTTCTGATATGTGGTTAGAAGTTGAAGATTACGTTGAGTAAATAGATTAGTTCTATGTTTTTGTTAGCATTAAGTGTGCAGAAGCTAATCATAAAGATTAAGCTAAAATGTAAATGATATGTTCATAAATACAAAATCAAGTTTGATATGTTCAACTGTTTTATTATTTGATATGTTCAAAAATTATGTTTGATATGTTCAAACAGACAGCTTTGTAAGTTTAAGCTGATGATTGATATGTTCAATTGTAAACTGATAAGTTCAATAATATAAGTTTTGTAAGTTCAGAACTTAAATTTCTTCTGATAAGTTCAGAATCTAAGTACTTGTATATTCAAATACTTAGAATACAAGTCTTACAATAGATTTGTAACATAAATATCTTGTAAGTTCAAGATACGTGAATAAGTATGTATCAGTTTAATACTTATGTCAAGAACTAACTTTGGTCAGTTCCAGAGTGGTTCAACATAATTCTATTAACCTATAACTTATTTGATTCAATGTTTTGTCATCATCAAATAGGGGGAGATTGTTAGTCCCATGTTTAAAATAGTCAGATTTGATGAGATAAACTATCGATATGTATAGATAATAGGTTAAGAGTTAGGAAATATGTAAGTTTGTTTTAGACTGACTAGTCAGCTTCAGCTGAGTAGTCAGCATATAAACAGATATAGAGTTTTCTATATAAGTACTAGATAACTCAGTGACTTCTAAGCTGAGATAGGACTTAAGAATGAAGACTTGAAAATTTGAAGACTTGAAGATTCAAGAATCCAAGATTCAAGAAGTCAGCTTGACAAGGTCAAGACTGAGTATGCCAGCTCAGCGTCAGAAGTCAGTTTAGAATTTAAGTAAGTTCTAAATTCTGCTATAAACTCTCTATATCTACGACATTTAAATTAGGATATCTAAACCTAATTTAAACTATCTATTAGTTGGATAGAAATCTTAAATGAAAACTAATTAGATATGTTCTAATTAAGGAGTTTGTTACGGTTTTAAAGAAAAGATAAGTTCTATCTTTAAACTGCGATTTACTCGTAGATATATCAAGTATAAGTATAAACCTTCTCATGGGTTTTACATAGATGTTCTTACGTGTGTATGAGAAAAGATACTCGATACACAACGATGACTGCATAAGTTGCAAGATTGCATAAGTTGCGAAACGTACGTGTGTTCGTGATACTTGATACGCGTGTGTTGCGATAACTTTGTAAGTTCAAAGTTCGAGAGAGTTTTCAAGAGTTCTTGTTAATCATTTTTAACAAGAAATTCGATCATCAATTACTTTTTGATTCAAGAGTGTTTACAGAGAGTTGAGGTTATAATCATTGTAACATAAAATCATCCTGTTGATTTGATTAGAGAGTGATAATAGTTATTGTACTGGTTGATAATTGAATTTACATTTGATTAATTTGTTTGATTGTTTAAAGTGTATTCAACCCCCCTCCCCCCTTCTACACTGTATCGGTTGCTTGTTCACCCTCTTTGGGACCAACAAACGTGTGTAGTTTAAAGCGCGCAAATACGACAAATTTTAGCTTGTAATAAAACCATTTCATTATTAATCTTGAATAAAGTTTGGTTGAGTTTTTAAAATCTCTATTTTATAAAATGAGTATATATATATATATGTGTACACACATATATATATATTTATATATTGACATAATGAATTTTAATCTTTATAAAACCCTTTTTATATTAAAATTCCTTTTACATCTTATGTTATGTCAACTTAAAATACCAAACTCCCATTGTGTGATTTATATTATGTCAAAAATATTATCTAGCATGCAAAAATCATATTTTCAACAATGTAACACCGTATTTTTAATCCAAATATTTTCATTTAAATAATCACTGTGAAAGCATTTAAACACCAAAGTATTACAACTAATTACAACCCACTATTTACAAAATATCAGTGTTACAAAACACGGCTCATCACAAATAAATTGTCAGAGTCCTAGGTGATTACTCCCCAAGCTAACCACTCTCAGCCGAGCCACTAACTTACCAAAACCTGTAAAAAACTGAGAGGTGGGGGATTAGAACAAAGCTAAGTGAATGGAGTAACACACAACAGATATATCAGCCTAAACCACATGATATCAACAACTACAAACAAGCACCCTAAAAAGACCAGCGGTTCTGCAAGAACCTACAACCAATGCCGGCCAAAGCAAAGGTTTACCGATAGTCCATTTCCTATTCTCACACAGTATCATCCTCTGGTAGCAAGATATGCATCCCAAGGTCCTAATACTTCTTAGCCAATAGCAAATGAACCCAGCCCATAAGCCCAGTCGTAAACTGAATTCTCTTCCAACATGTATACATATCACAGAACACAACAATTAACATTCACAGTTAATTAACCAACAGATATACAATCTATCCAACAATAGCTGCAACCGAACCAGTACAGCTAATATCACCCGTGAGTAAACATCCACTCACCTCTTGTTCTCAGCTATTCCACTCAGTGATCTAATGTTACTGAGCCTTGTCTGTTCCCGAGAACACAACAAACTGAAATCAGTATCCAATTCATAAATATATATCAATCTTATATATTTATATCATTTTAATCAGACATAAACATGTAAGATTCACATATACATGCACATATAACACATAGCATTAAACAACGCAAATCAACAAGTCAAAACTATCGGATTTTTTATGAAATCCGATACTACCATCGGATTTGCACCAAATCCGCAACCTTCATCGGATTTCAAACAATCTGATACATTCATCGGATTTCCACGCTTGTGTCTTAACTTGGCACCCACAATCGGTTTTCATTATTGGAATCTACCATCGGATTCAAACCCTCGGATTTCAAGAGTATCGGATTTACCATGCTCCGGATTCTAAGTTCCGGATTTTACTTGTTTCGGATTTCAACATCCGGTTTTTATCATCAATACCCAAAATCCGGCACCTTCATCATTCCCACAATCCGATAACTTCAAGTCTTGTATAAACCAACTTTCCAGATTATACAATTCATATACAAGTTCATAGAAACACATATAAACATGTTTTAATCATGCTAGCATGCATCAAGAACACTTTTATCACCCAAGAACATCAAATCTGATACACTCATGGTGTTCACAACAAAACCCACTTAAAACCATAGCATGTTAATACTAACCAAATCATATTAACAAGAATCAAATAAGAATCCACAAACCTTTATGCTTTGGATCACAAATTCACAATCACCAAATCCGATTGCTTGTTCTTCCTTTCTTCTTTTGCTCTCGGTTTCACACAATTTCACACACACACTTAATTGCTTCAAAGTGAAGTAAAAAAATTTGAAACCCACGTATATAAACTTTAAGCATGAGGTGGCATGACTTAGGTTCACTAAACACATGCACACACACACACACAACAAACCGTACACACACACACACATATATATATATAACCAACAATATATATATATATATAAGTATATATAATAGACAATAATCAATTACTTAATTAGTAATCAAATGAACAAAATCAGATAATGGTTCACGTGTAACATACCCAAACCCTACGTTTCTACTAGGCCCAATCTCAGGATGTTACAAATCTTTCCCCTTTAAACTGGATTCTGTCCTCGGAATCTATTCATAATCAAACAACTGTGGGTAACGAGCTTTCATGTCGGCCTCAGTTTCCCACGTCAAATCTGAACCCAAACTGTGTTTCCATTTAACCAAAACCATCAGAATCTGTTTCTTTCGCAGTTTCGTCACTTTTCGATCTAGTAGTTCTATGGGTTCTTCCACCAATTTCTTGCTGGAATCCACTTTAAGATCATGTAGAGGTAGAATCTGACTCTCATCCTCAACTCTAGATTTCTGCAAGTAACAAAGGTTGAAGGTATTGTGAATACCTGACAATTCTGCCGGAAGGTCGAGAGTAACCGTCTGATCATTAACCACCTGTTGGACACGAAACGGCCCAATATAATGAGGAGCCAACTTTCCCCGCTTCCCAAAATGGATAACCCCCTTCCACGGAGAAACCTTTAGATATACCAATTCACCCTCAACAAACATAACAGATCTACGACGTAGATCAGCATACATCTTTTGTCGATCCCTCGCAGCTTTCAACTTTTCTTGCGCAATAGCCACTTTATCTGCGGTGATCTGCACAATATCAGGCCCTGCATACTGTTTTTCACCTGCCTCTAACCAACACCTAGGAGTACGGCAACGACGACCATATAACATATCATAAGGCGGCATACCGATACTCGAATGGTAAGAATTGTTGTACGCGAATTCAATGAACGGCAGATGAGAATCCCAAGAATCTCCATATTCTAACACACATGCCCGCAACATATCCTCAAGTGTTTGAATAGTTCGCTCAGATTTCCCGTCTGTCTGTGGATGGTAAGCTGTGCTCAAATTCACACGTGTACCCAACTCCCGCTATAAACTATTCCAGAACTTCGACACAAACCTGGAATCTCTATTTGATACGATCGACAGCGGTATACCATGTCGGGAAACAACTTCAGCTATATATAATTGAGCCAACTTACCGAGTGATGCCGTCTCACTGGTAACCAAGAAGTGAGCACTCTTGGTCAATCTGTCAACGATCACCCAAATCATATCATTATTCCTCTGCGTACGTGGAAGTTTTGTTACGAAATCCATCGTTATGTGCTCCTACTTCCACTCTAGAATCCGCAACTGTTTAAGTGATCCATAGGGTTTTTGGTGCTCTGCTTTAACCTGTGCACAAATGTGGCAAGACTCCAGAAACTGTGCTACATCCGTCTTCATTGTAGGCCACCAATACAGTACCTTTAGATCGTTATACATTTTTGTGCTACCTGGATGAACAGATAGTCTAGACTTGTGAGCTTCAGTCATAATCAAATTCCGAAAACCTCCAAGCAAAGGCACCCAAACACGAGATTGATAAACCTTCAATCCCCTAGAATCATCAGTCAAGTAATTCTTTTTCTTAGTCATAATCTCAGACTTCAGGTTTTCATTCTTCAAAGCTTCCAACTGAGCTGCCTTTAATCTGTCAATCAAGTCGAACACTATTTCAATTCGCATAAACTTGACATGTTCACTAACTCCCTTGCGACTCAAAGCATCGGCTACCACGTTGGATTTCCCTGGATGATAGCGAATCTCACAATCATAATCTTTAACAAGTTCTAGCCATCGCCTCTGTCGCATATTAAGTTCTTTCTGCGAAAACACATACTGTAGGTTTTTGTGATCCGTACAAATGACGCACTTTGTACCATAAAGATAGTGTCTCCACAATTTTAACGCGAAAACCACAGCTGCCAGTTCTAAATCATAGGTTGGATAGTTCTTCTCATTCGGTTTCAACTGACGAGAAGCATACGCAATCACTCTATCCCGTTGCATCAACACACAACCCAACCCTGCCAATGACGCGTCACAGTAAACTATGAAGTCATCTGACTCATCTGGTAAAGCAAGAATAAGAGCCTGGCACAAGAGTCGTTTCAATGTCTGAAAAGCTCTCTCCTGTTCATCACTCCATTTAAATGGAACCTCCTTGCGAGTCAATTTAGTCATGGGATTCGCAATTTTAGAAAAATCTTTGACAAACCGTCTATAATATCCTGCCAATCCCAAAAAGCTTTTAATCTTAGAAGGAGACTTCGGAGCCTCCCAGTTAATCACCGCTTCTATCTCTGCCGGATCAACCTTGACTCCATCACTGAAAATGACATGCCCCAGAAAGTGTACTTCCCGCATCCAGTATTCACACTTCGAATACTTGGCATACAATTGCTCCCGTTTTAACGTCTCAAGAACCTGTCTCTAGTGAATCTCATGGTCAGCTTCAGATTTGGAATAAACCAGAATGTCATCAATAAATACTATCACAGATTTTTCCAGAAACGGTCGACAAACTCGGTTCATCAAATCCATAAACACTGTAGGTGCGTTAGTCAAACCAAACGGCATGACTAAAAATTCATAATGGCCATACCTCGTACCGAAAGAAGTCTTAGCAACATCTCCGTCAGAAACTCGTACCTGGTGATAACCCGTTCTCAAATCAATCTTCGAGAAATACGAAGCACCCTGCAACTGATCAAACAAATCATCAATCCTGGGCAGAGGGTATTTATTCTTTACTGTCCGCTTATTCAGTTCTCTGTAATAAATACACATTCGCAAAATACCATCTTTCTTCTTCACAAACAAGACTGGTGCACCCCATGGGGAAGAACTCGGACGAATAAATCCCTGATCCAATAAATCCTGAATTTGTGTCATCATCTCCCTTATTTCAGAAGGAGCCAACCCGTAACGAGATCTAGCCACTGGATTAGAACCTGGTATCAAGTCAATCTTATACTCCACCTCTCGAACGGGAGGTAGCCCAAGTAACTCATCCGGAAATATGTCAGGATATTCTGATACAATCTGTACATCAGTAACTGCCCGCTTTTCCTTTCTAGCATCAATTGCATATGCCAGAAAACACTCACATCCCTTACTCAAGGATTTCTTTGTCTTCAACATAGAAATGATAGGAAACACAGATTATTCCTTTCCACTCGAGCCACCACACGCGACCCATCAGATAACGTAAACGAAATCAGCTTCCTATGACATTTAATACTCACCCTGTGCTTACTCAGCCAATCCATCCCCAAAACCACATCAAAACCCGCCAATGGCATCAATAGGAATGATACTGGAAAGCACTTACCATCTATGTCAATCTCAGCACCCGTCACAGAAGTCGTAACAGGCACTATCTTACCATCTGCTACTTCTATATCAATCGGCACAGAGATACTAGTAGTAGGCAAATTCAACTTAGCACAAAATGCTACAGAAATAAAGGAGCGATTCGCTCCAGAATCAAATAATACACGAGCAGGTAAGGAGTTTATAAAGAACGTACCGGTAATCACATCATTAGTGGCAGTAGCATCATCTACTGTCATCCGGAACGCTCTACCCTCCGGAGTCGGAGGATTCTTCCTTTTCTGCCCTCCTGCTGCAGACGAGCCCCCAACCGCCCCTGCCCTTGTCCCTGACCCTGTCCCAGCCCCGGGTCTTCTCCCTGTAGGGCAATCTCCTGCCCTACGCCCCTCCTGATGGCAGTTCCAACATACATTCTGAGGGTACCTACAATCCTTCGATTCATGCCCGTGGGTTCCGTATCTCACACAACGCATCGTATGAGCAGTACACTGCCCAGTGTGAGAAGACCTGCATCTCGTGCTCCATTACGATTTAACTCCAGAATCTCGTGCTAAACCTGGGAAGATTCGTTAGGCACCCACTGAGTTACAAACCTTAGTTTAGAATTAAACTATTCAATCATTTCATCCACCGTCATCTTCCTCGTCATTTTCAGTTCCATGAACTCCTACCTTATTTTATTCAATTCAAAGGCATTGCAGTACTGTTCACACAACTTATCCCGAAATTGATTCCACGTGATAGAATCCATCTGTGCTCTCGATAAGTGGGTGGTAATGGAATCCCACCAAACCATCGCTTTGCCTTTCAACATACGGGTAGCAAAGCATACACGCATTTCCTCCTTACAGTTGCAAGCATCCATGATTCTTGCAGTATCCCTCAGCCAGTTTAGGGTAACATTGGGATGTGTGCTGCCGTGGTATTCATCCGGTTTACAATCCAAAAATTATTTATAAGTACATGGCTGCCTATATCCCATATCGTGTGGAAATCCCATAAACGGATACGAGTAAGATCCTTGTGGCATTGACCCCTGTGGAATAGATCCTTGAGGATAGGGTCCCTAAGGAAACAACGGATAGTAAAAGGGTTGTGTCATCGGTTGAGATAGAGGTGGTATCGGCATTGACATTGGAGGAACCTCTGCCAATGTAGTAACTGCAGGAAAGATAGGTGGTATCTCAACAGTAGTTGAAGCTACAGGAATAACTGGTGGTTGTGCTACAGGAACCTGCCTTTTGCTGCTGCAACTCTTTCCTCAGATCATGTAACTGACCCTCCAGTTGGAAAATGTATTCATGTCTCTCATCATCCGTTGTACCAGATGTACCAGCGTTGGTTGGAATCTCAACAGTTGCAGTAGGGACCTTAGCAGTAGTTGGGACAGTAGGGGTACCGGTTGAGAAATCACGTCCAGCCATTGTTATCTGTAACAATCACATCAGCTCACGATTTATTAGATAAACATGTTAGTACACAACATACTAAATCCACCACACTCCAATTCAACCCAATCCCACACCCAAGGAGTAATCGACCTACCACGAGCCAAGATTTGGGAATGTAACACTTCCACTGTGCCTACACTACCAAAACAAGGCTGTGATACCAAACCTGTAACTCCGTATTTTTAATCCAAAAATTTTCATTTAAATAATCACTGAGGAAGCGTTTAAACACCAAAGTATTGCAACTAATTACAAACCACTGTTTACAAAATATCAGTATTACAAAACATGGCTCGTCACAAATAAATTATCAGAGTCCTAGGTGATTACTCCCCAAGCTAACCACTTTCAGCCGAGCCGCTGACTTACCAAAACCTGTAAAAAAGTGAGAGGTGGGGGATTAGCACAAAGCTAAGTGAATGGAGTAACACACAACAGATATATTAGCGTGAACCGCATGATATCAACAACTACAAATAAGCACCCTAAGAAGACCGGCGGTTCTGCAGGAACCTACAACCAATGCCGGCCAAAGCAAAGGTTTACCGATAGTCCATTTGCTATTCTCACACAGTATCATCCTCTGGTAGAAACATATGCATCCCAAGGTCCTAATACTGCTTAGCCAATAGCAAATGAACCCAACCCATAAGCCCAGTCATAAACTGACTTCCCTTCCAACATCTATACATATCATAGAACACAACAATTAACATTCACAGTTAATTAACCAACAGATATACAATCTATCCAACAATAGCTGCAACCAAACCAATACAGCTAATATCACCCGTGAGTAAACATCCACTCACCTCTGGTTCTCATCTATTCCACTAAGTGATCTAATGTTACTGAGCCTTGTCTGTTCCTGAGAAATAAACAAACTGAAATCAATATCCAATTCATAAATATATATCAAACTTATTTATATCCTTTTAATCAAACATAAACATTTAACATTCACATATACATGCACATATAACACTATCGGATTTCTTATGAAATCCGATACTACCATCGGATTTGCACCAAATCCGCAACCTTCATCGGATTTCAAACAATCCGATACATTCATCGGATTTCCACACTTGTGTCTTAACTTGGCACCCACAATCGGTTTTCATTATTGGAATCTACCATCGAATTCAAACCCTCGGATTTCAAGAGTATGGGATTTACCATGCTCCGGATTCTAAGTTCCGGATTTTACTTGTTTCGGATTTCAACATCCGGTTTTCATCATCAATACCAAAATCCGGCACCTTCGTCAATCCCACAATCCGATAACTTCAAGTCTTGTATAAACCAACTTTCCAGATTATACAAGTTCATAGAAATACATATAAACATATTTTAATCATGCTAGCATGCATCAAGAACACTTTTATCACCCAAGAACATCAAATCCGATACATTCATGGTGTTCACAACATAACCCACTTAAAACCGTAGCATGTTAATACTAACCAAATCATATTAACAAGAATCAATTAAGAATCCACAAACCTTTAAGCTTTGAATCACAAATTCACAATCACCAAATCCGATTGCTTGTTCTTTCTCTTAACTTCTGCTCTCGGTTTCACACAATTTCACACACACACTTAATTGCTTCAAAGTGAAGTAAAAGAATTTGAAACCCACGTATATAAACTTTAAGCATGAGGTGGCATGACTTAGGTTCACTAAACACATGCACACACACACACAACAAACCGTACACACACACACACACATATATATATATATATAACCAACAATATATATAATAGACAATAATCAGTTACTTAATTAGTAATCAAATAAACAAAATCAGATAATGGTTCACGTGTAACATACCCAAAGCCTACGTTTTTACTAGGCCCAATCTCAGGATGTTACAAACCATGCATAATAATATAAACATAAACACACACAAATAACATGTAGAAGTGCATAACCAAGCCATTTATCATAAGTGGTATTTTTGTGAGCCATACAAAAATACCAAGTCATGACTAAGGACCAAAAATTCCTCTTGTGATGAACTTGAAGCTCCCACTTGCCAAAACAACTCCTTGTAGTGCAAATGACTCCAAGCCTTCATGGTTGACGGTATACCATGCCTCGCAACAATCTCATCAATGTACAGTTGTGTCAACTTACTCAAGGAAGCCATCTCACAAGTAGCCAAGAAATGAGCACTTTTCATCAAACAATCTACTATCACCCAAATCATGTCATGATTCTTTTGAGTCCTCAGATGTTTCGTTACAAAATCCATTATTATGTGTTCCCATTTCCACTGGGGAATTTACAACTATTCAAGGACCCATATGGTTTCTGATGTTCTGCGAAGAAATGAGCACTTTTACCTGTGCACATATATGACAAGATTCCATGAAATGTGCCACATCTGATTTCATCGTTGGCCACCAGTAAAGCACTTTCAAGTCGTTATACATTTAGTGATTCCTGGGTGTACTGACAATCTCGACTTGTGTGTTTCAGTTAAAATTAATTTCCTCAGATCTCCAAGCATAGGCACCCAAACACGGGTCTTATATACTTTCAATCCATGAGAACCGTCAGTCAGTTCATCCTTTCGGTTCTTAATTAATTCCGCCTTCAAATTCTCTTTCTTCAATGCTTCCAACTGTGCAGATTTTAGTATATCCACTAAATCTGATACTATCTCCATACGCATAAATTGGATAAAACCTCCAACTCCTTTACGACTTAGGGCATCTACCACCACGTTCACCTTCCGAGGGTGGTATCTAATTTCGCAATCATAATCCTTAATCAGCTCCACCCATCGCCTATGTCTCATATTCAAATCTTTTTTACTAAACACATACTGTAAACTCTTGTGATCAGTGCTGATTACGCATTTAGTTCCATATAGGTAGTGCCTCCACAGTTTAAGCGCAAGTACCACAGCTGCTAGCTCCAAATTATGGGTCGGGTAATTCTTTTCATGAGGTTTCAATTGCCTTGAAGCATATGCAATCACCCGATCTCTCTGCATTAAAACACATCCCAAACCAGAAAATGACGCATCGCAATAGACAATGAAATCGTCTGATCCACTTGGCAAAGCAAGGATAGGAGCCTGGCGTAACAACTGCTTCAATGTCTTAAAAGCTAAGTTCAACACTCCATACAAACTTCACATCTTTCCTAGTCAACTTGGTCAACGGACCAGCGATCTAGGAGAAATCCTTAATAAATCTACGGTAATACCCCGCCAATCCAAGAAAACTCTCTATCTCAGAAGTTGTCTTTGGAGCGTTCCAATTCAAAACTGCCTCTATCTTTGAATGATCCACTTTCACTCCTTCACTACAAATCACGTGCCCCAAGAAGTGGACCTCTCTCAACTAGAATTCGAACTTTGAGAACTTCGCATACAAGTGTTCTCTCTACAGAGTCTCCAAAACTTGTCTCAAGTGTTGTTCATGTCCCAACTCAGTCTTTGAATAAATCAGGATATCATCGATAAAGACAATCATGAAATCATCCAGAAATGGTCGACAAACTCTATTCATCAAATCCATAAATATCGTAGGTGCATTAGTTAAGCCGAACGGCATAACTAAGATTTCACAATGACCATAGCGCGTACGAAAGGCTGTCTTTGACACATCTTCTTCAGATACACGTACCTGATGATAACCCTATCTCAAATCAATCTTCGAAAAGAATGCAGCTCCCTGTATATAATAGAATAAATCATCAATTCTGGGCAACGGATACTTATTCTTTATCATTTTCTTGTTCAACTCACGGTAGTCGATACACATACGCAACGTACCGTCTTTCATCTTTACAAACAGTATTGGCGCACCCCACGAAGAAGAACTCAGATGAATAAAACCCGTGTCTACCAGATCCTGGATCTGTGTCATCATCTATCTGATCTCTGAAGGTGCCAATTTGTACGGAGACTTCGCCACTGGTCGAGACCCAAGGCTCGAGTCAATCTTGAACTCTACCTTGTGAATGGTAGGCAATCCTGGCAATTCCTCTTGAAACACATCCGGGTATTCCGTTAGCACCCGAATATCATGCATTGTTTGCTTATGTTTCTTTCCGTCAATAACATAAGCCATAAACGATTCGCATCCTCTATCCAATGCTTTCTTAGCCTTCAAACATGAAATAATTAGGATCACAGACCCAACTTTCTCACCCCTTGCTACCACACGCGTGCCATCCGCCAACGGGAAAGAAATCAACTTCTTATGGCATTTAATACTAGCTTGGTTCAAACTCAACCAGTCCATCCCAAGCACCACATCAAAACCAGAAAGAGGCATAACAAGAAAATAGACAGGAAAACACACACCATCTATGTCAATTTTAGCTCCAACCAGAACAGTCGTGACCTGAACCATTATGCCATCAGCTACTTCTATTTCTAAAGTATTAACAAGCTTAATAACAGGCATGTTCAGTTTATCACGGAATTCCACAGAAACAAAGGAGCGATTAGCTCCGGAATCAAACAATACTCTAGCAGGAGTAGAGTTTATCATAAACATACCCATTATAACATCGTCTGTGGTGGTCGCATCATCCACCGTCATTTTAAATGCCCTACCCTTAGCAGTGGGCGGGTTTTTTCTCTTTTAACCAAACGCTGAAGATGATCCCCAAGTTGTTCCCACTCCTGACCCTGACCCTGTTTTCTTACCGACTGGGCACTCACCAATCTTGTGCCCCTCTTTCTGACAGTTCCAGCAGAAACTCCTCGGTAATCTGCAATTTTTCAAATCATGATCAAACTTGCTACACTTCACACGCGTAAAGGTTTGTGGCGTACATTGCTCGTTGTGGTAAGACTTGCACCTACCACAACATGGTGCTCGTTGAGTAGACCCACCTGAAGCAGGCCTCCTAATCTGATCTCCCTGTCTTGAACCACTACTCTTCCCTCCCTACCTCTGCTGGGTGTTGTAGTGTTTAAACTTAGACTTTTGTTGGGAAATCCTCTCTCTGCTCAATCTATCTCTCGCAAGAATATCCCCTTCAGCCTATTTGGCCAAAGTGAAAGCTTGGGATAGTGTGATGGCCCATCTGGTAGCACTGCGATAATCGGGGTGTAACGCTCCCACAAAATGAGCAATCTTTGATGCCTCATCAGGCACCCACTATTTTACAAACCTCACCTTTTCATTGAACTCCTTCTTGACATATTCCTTGTCATATGTAAACCCGTGAACTCCTTCTTGACATATTCCCTGTCATCTGTAAACCCATGAACTCCTTCTTGATCTTAGCAATCTCAAACGAACTGCAATATTGCTCACACAACTTCTCTTGGAATTGGCTTCAAGTGATACTCTCCTGCTGTTTCTTAGTAAAATGCCCTATAATTGAATCCCATCACACCATAGCATTCCCTTTCCACATTCTTATCGCATACTTTACCTTAAATTCAATTTCACAATTACAGGCGTCTAACACCTTAACCATCTCACGTAACCAGTTCAAGGTAACATTGGGATCAGAACTCCCTCTATACTCCGAAGGTTTGCAATCCAGAATTGCTTGTACGTGCATGGTGGTTGTATCTAGGAAACGCAAATGGATAAGCTCCCTATGGTGTATAAGGATAATAGAATGGTTGTTGCATCATCTGAGTTACTGGTGGTAGTGGTGTTGTTACTAGTGCAGTGGTGGATTGAGTCTGCCTCTGCTGCTCCAAACTATGAACCATATTCCTTAAATCCAATAATTCGTTTTCCAGTTTAAAAATGTACTCACTTTGATCTTCTTCCTGAGCTTGACCCGAAGTTCCGGCAATCTCGTTTGTATCTAAATTCTTGATCACTCTTGCTTCTGAAGTTGCCTGGGTCATAGGAGGAAGGACGGGGATCTCTCTGTCAGCCATATTTGAAATAATCACATTATCTTACAATTCATTAGCATAAACCATTAGTACTCAAAACACTAACTACCACAAACATCTCCAACTCACTCTAATTCCCTCGAAGGAAAGTTTGACCCGTCACGAGCCTAGATTTGGGAATGCAACACTCTAGCCGTGCATACATCGGCAAACCAAGGCTCTGATACCAAAATTGTAACACTGGAAAACCAAAGCCATTTTTTTAAAATGCGTTGAGGAAGCTTAATTAAACAACAAAATCATCTATCTTGGTGTTACAAATCAAACTGGCTTGTTTCCTTTTTAAAACTCAAAAATCAAAGCAGGGTCAACTTCTCCTTTTACAAACCAACACTCACAAACCTGCAAAAGTAACAACTGAGGGGAATTAGCAGAAAGCTAAATGAGTAGAAGTCAAATACAAAAGCAAACATCAATAGTCAACATCAAAGCATGTAATCACACAATCAAGAAGACTGGTGGTTCAGCGCAGAGCCTACAACCAGTGCGGGCAAAAGCAAAGGTTTACCGATAGCCCTCAACTGAATTGGCACAGTGAAATTTCCCTCTGATGCAACACATGCATTAGTAAGACTACCACTGTTCAACCAACCAGTAGACGAGTCCAGCCCAATTCCACACATAGCTGACTTCTCAAACGCAACTCGATATCATACATCGACCACGTATTGGCCAAATAGTGATGCAACAGATATAATCATTGAACAATCACAATCAACAATCAGACTTAACAGTTTATCAATAACATACGCATGCATCACATCAATAAGATCAACCATAATCTTTACCATCCGCGATTAACATCCACTCACCTCGTGATTCCAAACGTGTAACTTAGAGATCTTATTTTACTGATTTTTTGTGTTTCCTGAAAACACAGTAACAACAAAATCAGTCTTGAATATATAAATATATCTGTCCACGTATATTTATATCTTATTTCTTATAAACTCTAACATAAATTCTCATAAGATAGCATCTAAATCAAACAACCTCAAATCAGATCCCTAAGTGTCGGATTGTTAAAAGGTCGGATTTGAGACTCCGCTGGATTTCAAGTCCCGGATTCTGATGGTCGGATTACAAGTGTCGGAATTATGGATATCGGAATTCAAGGAATCAGATTTCATGTGTCGAGAGTTGGTTTTATCGGATTCAAGGTATCCGGATATGGAATTCCATCGTTATCAAGGGTCGGATTTATTAGGAATGGATTCAAAAGTGTCAGAATCCTCATTATCGGATTCTTCCCTATCGGATTCATGGATGTCGGGATTCAAGGTAATCGAATTTCATCATCATCTTCCTCAACTCAAATCCAACCGACTTTAAACATGCATGGATTAAATTCCAGGTTTACAAAACTCATCAAAGCTTACCAAAATCATATCCAACATCTATAATCATTTATTCATGCATCACAAACACCTTTTAATCATGTAAATCACTAAAACGAACAAAACCCATTTAAGCATGATTCTTCAAACTCAACCATGTTTTTCACTTCTAAGTTTATAAAACACAGCAATAAACATATCATGACATTCATCAATCATACAAGAATCATAAGCTAACCTTTGCTTGAACTTACAAAACTTCAAACCTCTAAATCAAATATTCAAGTTTGAAACTCTTCTTTCTTCAACGAGAGGTAACTTAAGAGCACACACTTTTCTCAATTTGAAAAATATGAGAATATGACATCATTACCATATACACGTATACATATAACTTCAATATTCAAGCAGGAGGTGGCTAACCCTCCACCTAATTTGCATAACCACATGCATACGTATCCCATACTTACATACATACTTAATATTTAAACATCTTCCGGTAATCACATACATATATATTCTCATTATTATTAAATAACTTAATTAATTAATCCTAAATAATCACATAATTTAATCATACGTAAACACATCAACACATACCGCCAAACCTGCTAATAGCTATCTCGGGTATGCGGATGTTACAATATCTTTGTAGCCTCGACTCTAATAACACTGTAGGTAATCCATGCATACCAACACCCGTACGCAGCGGAAGCAATGACATAAAAAATGGGGTTTTCGGGTATCAAAACCGACATGCAAGTATTCCTTACGTAGGGATAGTGACTACAAACAAATATGGCAACTGAAACTAAAAGAAAGGGAGGAGAAATATACCATCATGAGAGCTGGAGCTATCCACCGAGCTAGGAGGATCTTGAGAACTCAAACCCGAGCTCCTCTATTGATAGTCCACACCAAGTGAGCGATATTCTGTCTTGCTAATGACCCTCAAACTCAAGCCTGACTATTGATCTTGAGTCTTTAGAACAATAATAATACTTGTATTGCCTTCACTCTTCAACACTTTAACATAACACTGTTAAAAAGGTGGTTCAAGTATTATGTAAGCGTGTTCAAGTATTCAAAGTAGCAAAAGCTTCAAATTAGAGAGTTTGAGTGCCTTTTATAAAGGCTGGAGAAGCCAAAGGGACATATGGGTCGGCCAACTAGCTATCCATTCATTGGACCAACACAAAGGTCCAATAAAAACAAAGTAATAGTTTGATATTTGTCTTCACGGACCCTCACGGTCCATGAAGCACTTGTGAAGCCTTCAATGGCCGGGTACCACTACACACTCTCATTGGGCCAATGAGTGGTCTAATAAAAGCAGGGTGTCTGCCTTTACGGGCTCTCACAGACTGTGAAACTCTCGTGTAGACAGTGCCCCCACGACTACTTGTCCGGGTTGTGAAGCCTCGTGGAGGGTTGTGCTATCGGATTGTACCCTTGGCGTGTGACCCAATAGGCTCATTCCTCATCGGTAATGAAGCTAGTGCACGTGTATGTGTGGGCATATACCAACAGGAGGCCAGGAACGTTAGTGTCCATCTCCTTCAGAAGGAGGCGTACGTGGACCTAATTGAGAGGCATGGATTCCCCATAGGGAGGGAGCTTGTGGTGAATGTAATTCTCTAAAGTCCTTGCCCGCGTGATGTAATTAGTTTATTATGAACTATCACATTCACAATATAGAGGAGTCCTTGATAGAGCATTATGGCATGTTATGGACTGCTAAGTCTGAAGTGGCCAAAGTATGGCTCGCCTTACCCATCCCGCTAACACTATAAAGGAACAATGTAACACAACAATTTTCAAATTTGAATTGAAAGCTTTAATCAAAAGCTCTCTGACTAAAAATAGAATTTTATAAGTTGATGGAAACAAACATAGTATATTTGAACCTTCTGGTTTGTACAAAAAGTAGTACAACCATAACTTTTGACAAAAACTGCTTCTAATAAGCTTAATGTTACCGTAAGAAAATAAAACATTTCATTTAAACCCTCAGGCTTGTGTAAAAGAAATATGCGCGCATTTAAATAAAAAGTAATTTACGTTGCATAAATAGGAGCGTTATTGTTACAAATCACGTTTTCAACAGCCAACAGTCAAACCGGGGCCTTTTCATGGTGCTAACACAACATGCAAAACAACAACAAGCTGTATTTGCTATGCTACAAGAGCTTAGTGAGAAACCTAAACTGTAAATCATATAAGCATGTGCATACACATATACGAATGCTATCACAGTTCTTATGGATACAGTACTGCACCATCTTAGCATCCGGCAAGAACACATTGCAATGCATCACATATATCACATATATGAATCAGAGTTTAGAAAACTCACCTCAATAATTAGTACCACACAAAGATGTGCTAGATATATTTAGAATACGTCAAACAGTAATTCCTACAGATATATATAATCATGGGATTAATCACATAGTTAAACTCATCGCTTAACAAACTAAAAAGGGGCAAGGCACGCACGTACCCCCTAGAGGTACTCCCGTGCCTCATAGTCCAGGCCCAAAAACAGAGTCCAACAAACATGGGCGTACTGGGCCGAACAAGCCCTTAATCTACCTAAGTATGCCCGGACCTCAAGAATAGAGGCGGTCCCGACCACTAGGCACGGCTGCCCCATCAAAGGCACGCCCGTGCCTTTCTACTTGCAGCTCCAGTTCACCGACTGTCTACTGTTTACTCTGACTAAAGCTATCAAACTCTTAATGTTAATTCATAAAAAACCCTACTAGGGTGTTTTCCTACACCCCAAACAACTTCTAAACAATAAATAACAACCATAACACCACTAAATCCTTGATTCATCATGAATCATCTCAAAAACCCATTAAAACTCTAAACAAAAGATTAACAATTCTTACCTCAACTATCAAGGAGTGCTATGATCAGTTTGTGATATTCAAATATTTAATACTTGATCAAAATCTTGAGAGAAAAGAAGGCTTCTCAAAAGCTATGTGAATGTATTTGAAGCAAATGAAGACTTTGACTTTCAAATGGTTAAAGTTGGCTATATACATATACACTTTGGAAATTGGCACCAATGGTCCCTCAACTTTTGTAGTTCCAAAATGACAACTTTAACCCCTCAAGTTTCTAAATACCTCCTAATCTTAATTAGGCAATACCAAAACACATCACTTGACAAAATTACTATTGTAGGAAATTTCCGAACCTTGGGTGTTACAACTCCTCCCCACTTGAAATGGACTTTGTTCTCGAAATCAACTGCTGGAGTGTTCTGGATAACTACATGTTATCTCTTTTTTGATTCTCTTAGAACCACCTTTGCATTACCACTGGACCTTATCTCGTTCAATATGTTTACCGTCAATACTCATATCTTAAGAGTATAAATTCATATGCAAACTCATCTGCTCAACACTTTCTGAGATATAACTCATGATAAATAGTCTAGTAACTCTCAGTCTACACATAATATTTTCCGTACAAGCAATAACTTTAAATTGCCCAGTCAACATCGGACCTAATTTCCTCCTTTTTCGAATTCTGCAATACCTTTGCCACATACTTAGCTACCTCTGGCTTCATAACTACCCAACAATATTTCACTTTTAAGTCTTTATACCTCTTAATTGTTTCAGATGAATTTGAGAATTTAATTCTGTATATTCTGTTCACAAAGCTTTATCTAGCTTTCCACTACTAGGTGCTTGTATTCAATTATTATAATTTAATGTAACACCGTGCTTTTGAGAACCAAATTTTTCTTTTTAAAATACTATTTAAGTTTTCAAACCGCATGGGTTTGACTGTAAATAGAATATTAATCCTGTCTTATAATTTAAAAAATACATCGGAATTAAAAACACGTGGCAAACTGTATAAATAGTCAAAACGTTACCACATACGACATTTGGTGTTACGGACACATAACCGGCTGACAATTATCTTTAAACAAACTTAAACATATTATAACAGAGTTAAACAAAATCCAGTGTTCCTCCTAAAAACATGCAACTACCCGCAGGCACCCGAGCTCACAGCCTAAGGAACACCTGCACATGTGGAGAGTAGTATCTGTTAGCTATAATAGCTAGTGAGTACACGATAGCATGCAATCAATATAAACATATCACATATCATCAATCATGCACAAATAGTTCTATCCTAGCATCTCGCGATGAGATGGCATAGTCAGGAGGTAGCATATCTCGCAGGGTAGCGAACCCTGCTCAATGCACCAAACTGGGGTACCAGACACATCAACCGCTCCGGTGGGGGAGCTGTTAAGCGTCCACCGTTGCGTTTTGGAATCAACCGATTCCTCTGTTGTACAGCCGCAGCTATACCTGAAAAGGACAGCTTTGTCTGGGGCAAACCTTGCCTAACAGGTAGGACAGCTTTGTCCGAGGCAAACCTTGCCCAACAGGTAGGACAGCTTTGTCCGGGGAAACCTTGCCCAATCACAAACACATAATCTGATTCAACCGAATCATTAATCAATTAATAATCATGTCCATATAACATACACCTAAACAGATGCATATTATTTATACCAATCAAATATCTAGCATCATCATGCCATTCATTCTTTACCTCATTGCGCGCACGCAATAATGTATATATATCTATCATCATAACATACACCTAATCAAGTGCATACTATTATGTATATCAATAAGTTAAGCCTAGCATCATCATGCTATACAATCTACACTTAAACAAGTGCGTATTATACTGTGTCAACATGCTAAGTCTAGCATCGTCATGCTTTACAAACTACACATAATCAAGTGTGTATAATATCCTGATAATCATTTATCATACATACTACAAGGTATACAACCTTTCAACAACATATTCAAACGCTTAATCAATTGCTTACAAGTCCGGGTATTTAATTCAATTCATTGTTAATATATGTTATAGATATATTAATCGTTATGTTATCAGGCACTCACCTGTTAGGCTAGAATAAGCAAAGACCTTGCTTTGGCACTCACGGATTGTCAATTCAACCTATAATACCAAGACTTACGCATCAATCATTTGAACACGCGAGGAACGTCTAGGATACTTGAAACAATACCCTAATGGTGTTTTTAAACCATTTATTAACTAACTATAGCAGTCCAAGCAACAACACACGAACACCTAGCACAAAACAGCAAAGAAAGCTGTGTGCAGGGGTGTGGCGCCGCGACACAGCCTTGTGTGGCGCCGCGACCAGTGCGCAGAGGCAGCAGCAGCTGTTGTTTTGTGCACAGCAGGCCCATTTTGGCTCATTTCAACTCCAAATTAGTTTATGTAAAATTCTAGTGTTTCATAGGACCATTTGACACTTGTGGAAGCTTTCTAACATCAAAAACTCCTATCCAATTAATTCATATGAAAATCCCATTTAAATGGACAAAGACGTGCGCATAATGGCCAAATCTTGGTGTACACAAATTCCAACACTTGCAACACACCATATACACCTAATATGATGTATTGAAGGTGTTGCAACTGACCAAAACCTTTAAACTACTTGTTTGGTATCATTTTCCAATTTCTTGCCTATTTAAGTCCTATTTTTCACTATTTTAGCCAATTCAAGCAAAACAACCATTCCAATTCAAAAACAATGTTCTAATCAATTCATACAAGTCATATGAACCTATTAGAACCTTAAAAATTAGTTCTTGATGTGTAAAAACAGATATAGGCCATTTTGGCCATTTTGACCCATTTAGGCTAAATATTGGATTTGTGCAAAAACACCACTTCTAATGCACCAATTGAGTTCTAATCAATCCTAACAAGTTATAGGATCATTTAGAACACTAAATTTCAGTTATTGAAGGTCAGAATCAGTTTGACCCGTATTTGACCAATTTTGACCCATTTGAGCCAAAATTCAAAACTCATCAAGAACACTACTTTAATTCATGGAATTGATTCCTATACACATATAAATGTGATTAGAACCTATTTCAATCATAAATTTCCGTTCTTGATTGCTAAATCAAAGAACCCACTTGAAACCTTAAATTTCAAGTCTTGAAAGAGCAAAATCAAGAACAAGGATGAAATGGAACTTACAATGATCAAAGGATGATTAGAAACAACTTGTAGAACTATTTTGATCTTTATTTACCTGCTGGAACAAAGCTTTATAAGTTTTCTTTCAAAAACCCAATTTCAAGAATAGAAGGAAAAGCCATGGATGAAGCTTACTAGGTGATGGAGATTATGAAGATGATGATTGTGGACTGATCAAGACTTCAATTTGTGGCTGGAAATCAGTTGTATAGATGCTCTCCTTGATGAATTCTTCAAAGTTTTAAGAACAAGAAAAAGAATGAGAAGGTGTGTGTGTGTGATATGTATGTGTCTGTGTAAACAAAAGGGCTGGACCGACTTGTGGGTATCATTATCCACAAGTGGGTATTTTGTTCCCATTTTCAACTTACAACTCATCTCTCGTTTAACCGTTTCAACTAACGAGGATATTTCTAGAATCCTCGTTTGAAACCGTTCGATATTTTATAACCTTTATCTATTTTTATCAATATTTTTAATAACCCATTTATCTATTTTTTCAAATTTATATAATTTTCTAAAATATATATATTTTATTTAATTCAATTCAATATTCGACGTATCATGATCGCACACGTTTAGGCCCGTTTTGAGGATGTTACAAATCTACCCCTCTTAAAAAGATTCGGTCCTCGGAATCCGCTTTTCCGAAAACAAATGGGGATAGCGTGCCTTCATATCCTCCTCGGTCTCCCACATAAGGTTCGATCCGAGATTGTGCTTCCATTTGACTAAGACTAGTTGAATTGTCTCCTACCTCCGCCGCTTAGTCTTTGTGTTCAAGATTTCAATTGTTTCTTCCACGAGCCGTGCAGAAGAATCCACTTTCAAGTCTTGCAGAGGTAGAATCTAACCTTCATCTACCTTGCACTTTCGAAAATAGCAAACATTGAAGGTATTATGAATACTCGTTAACTCTGGAGGTAATTCTAAAGATACTATCTGTTCATTGACTTTTTGAATAATTCTGAAAGGATCAATGTGTCATGGGCTCAACTTGCCCTTTCTGCCTATTCTGATAACACCTTTTCCATGGAGAAACCTTCAAGAATACCCGATCACCTATTTCAAAGGTAATCGGCCTGCGTTTCGGATCTACATACTATTTCTCCCCTGATTCAAACCAACAGGTAGGTGTGCGACAACGCCTACCATAAAGCATCTCATACGGTGGCATACCAATACTGGAATGATATGAGTTATTATAAGCAAACTCATTCATAGGCAAATGGGAATCCCACGAGCCACCGTATTCGAGTACACATGCGCGTAGCATGTCTTTTAAGAGTTTGGGTAGTCCTTTCGGACAGTCCATCTGTATGTGGATGATATGCGGTACTCAAATGAACACGAGTACCAAGCTCCCATTGAACACCACTCCAGAATTGTGAAACAAAGCGTGTATCTCTATCAGAGACAATAAATAATGGAACACCGTGTCAAGCAACAATTTCATCGAATAAAATCTGAGCAAATCTAGGCATAGAAAATGATTCATTCACATCTAGGAAGTGTGCACTCTTGGTGAGTCTATCAACAATCACCTAGATCATGTCATGCCCTTTTGAGGTCCTGGGCAATTTAGTAACAAAATCCATAGTGATGTTGTCCCATTTCCATTCAGGAATTGGTAATTGTTGCAAATTACCATAGGGTCTTTGGTGCTCAGTCTTCACTAGTGCACATATCTGACATTTCTCCACATAGGAAGCAATGTCATGTTTCAATGTAGGCCACCAGTATTGTGCCTTAAGACCATGGTACATTTTAGTGCACCAAGGTTGAGTAGATAAACAAAAACTGTGCGCCTCCTTCAAGATTGACTCCCGGTTCCTTCCGATGCTAGGTACCCAGATTTGGGACCTGTACGTCTTCAATCCCCTGCTGTCATCTTGTAGCTGCTCCTTCATCTTGGACATAACTTTAGCCTTCAGGTTAACTTCTGCTAAGGCTTCATGCTGAGCCTCCTTCAATCGAGTAATAAGATAAGAAACAATAATGATCTTCATGAATTTGATGTTATCTGTGGAGCCATTCCGGCTTAATGCATCAGCCACCACATTAGCCTTGCCCGGGTGGTATTTGATTTCACAATCATAATCATTAATCGACTCGATCCACCTGCGTCGCGTCATATTGAGCTCCTTCTGTGTATAAACATACTGGAGGCTCTTATGATCAGTGAATACCACGCATTTGGTGCCATACAAGTAGTGGCACCATAGTTTCAGAGCAAAGACAACAGCTGCCAACTCCAGATCATGAGTCGGATAGCTCTTCTCATGTGGCTTCAGTTGGCGGGAAGCATAAGCTATAACCTTGTCCTTGTGCATAAGGACACTTCCCAAACCTGCGTAAGAAGCATCACAATAAACGATAGAATCTTTTCGTGTAAGCTTCGTCATAAGACCTACTCTTTTAGAAAAATTCAGAATGAACCGCCGATAGTAACCGACAAGTCCTAGAAAGCTGCGAATCTCTGATGGGGTTTTGGAAATTTCCCCAATTCATTAACAACTCGACCTTTACTAGATCAACCATAACACTATCCTTGCATATAACATGACCAAGGAAGTGTATTTATTCAAGTCAGACTCGTATTTATAGAATTTTGCATATAAGTGTTCTCGTGTTCTACTTCAAATCTAGAATAAATCAGAATGTCATCGATGATTACAATGACAAATTTGTCAAGAAACGCACAACAGGCACGGTTCATAAGATCCATAAATACTGCCGGAGCATTCATCAATCGGAAAGGCATATCAAGAAACTCATAATGCCCATATCTCGTTCTAAAAGCCGTCTTTGGAATATCTTCATCGCGTACACGAACTTGATGATAACTAGAACGAATATCTATCTTTGAAAAGCAAATAGCACCCTGAAGTTGATCAAACAGATCGTCAATACATGGGAGAGGGTACTTGTTCTTTACAGTTCGCTTATTCAGCTCCCTGTAATCAATGCACATCCGCATCGTCCCGTCTTTCTTTTCAACAAGCAAGACTGGAGCTCCCAAAGGTGAAGACCTGGGACGAATGAAACCTCTATCAAGAAATTCTTCCCTCACCACGAGCCACATCGTATGACCCGTCGGACAGAGGACTTTTAACCATCTTTTCGAACAAAGAATCTCATCATTTAAGTTGCTGAGCCAATCCCTTCAAATTACAACATCAAATCCCGCATTGGGCATAACAAGAAACGAAATGGGAAAAACTATTCCCGTCAATATCAATTTCAGCCATGGGAACACTATCCGTGACAGAAACTACTTTACCGCTAACAACTTCCACATTCAGTGGATCAATCAACGCGAGAACAGGTGATTGCTATTAAGCACGAAAAGACGCAAAGACAAAAGAATACGTAACTCCTTGCTTTCACCGGTTTCGAATACTAACTCTATATCCCGTATCCATCTCTCGATCATCGCCGGATTCGTTGTGCCCTCAAAGGTATATATGATTCACATGACTGAAAAATCCTTAAGACATGTGGTCATTCTGTGCTATAGAATAGGAACAACTAGCATACGTTCCTCAACTGTCATTAATCGTTTTAGATTTCATCATTTACTATATGCTACTTTCATAGAAACTGAGGACAGTTCCCTTGTTTATCTTAATACTAGTAGTCCACAAGACTACTATTACTTCAGCTATTCTTTTGGCATCACCTTTTTATCTAACATTATCAATCTGATTACATCAGATTGATCTAAACATCTCTTGATTCTATTAGACCATTAAAGTCTTAACATACTTAGTATACTTATCATACTTGATTAATCATGTTAATCAAATAAACAATTAGGCAACAATAATGTCAGTCATATTAATCTCTCTCACACCCCAATAACCTCCCGAGGAACACTTTAAATAATGGTCAAGCCTAAATTTGAGACTGAGTACTCTTTCAAATACCAAATTCACTCAAACTTAGGCTCTGATACCAGCTTGTAACACCGTGCTTTTGAGAACCAAATTTTTCTATTTTAAAATACTATTTAAGTTTTCAAACCGCGTGGGTTTGACTATAAATAGAATATTTAAACCTGTCTTATAATTTAATAAATGCAGCGGAATTAAAAACACGTGGCAAACTGTATAAACAGTCAAAACGTTGCCACATACGACATTTGGTGTTACGGACGCATAACCGGCCGACCATTATCTTTAAACAAACTTAAACATATTATAACAGAGTTAAAAAAATCAAGTGTTCCTCCTAAAAACATGCAACTACCCGCAGGCACCCGAGCTCACAGCCTAATGAACACCTGCACATGTGGAGAGTAGTATCGGTTAGCTATAATAGCTAGTGAGTACACGATAGCATGCAATCAATTTAAACATATCACATATCATCAATCATGCACAAATAGTTCTATCCTAGCATCTCGCGATGAGCTGGCGTAGTCAGGAGGTAGCATATCTCGCAGGGTAGCGAACCCGGCTCAATGCACCAACCTGGGGTACGAGACACATCAACCGTTCCGGTAGGGGAGCTGTTAAGCGTCCACCATTGCGTTTTGGAATCAACCGATTCCTCTGTTGTACAGCCGCAGCTATACCCGAAAAGGACACCTTTGTCCGGGGCAAACCTTGCCCCACAGGTAGGACAGCTTTATCCGGGGCAAACCTTGCCCAAAAGGTAGGACAGCTTTGTCCGGGCAAATGTTGCCCAATCACAAACACATAATCTGATTCAACCGTATCATCAATCAATCAATAATCATGTCCATATAACATACACCTAAACAGATGCATATTATTTATACCAATCAAATATCTTGCATCATCATGCCATACATTCTTTACCTCATTGCGCGCACGCAATAATGCATATATATCTATCATGATAACATTCACCTAATCAAGTGCATATTATTATGTATATCAATAAGTTAAGCATAGCAGCATCATGCTATACAATCTACACTTAAACAAGTGCGTATCATACTGTGTCAACATGTTAAGTGTAGCATCGTCATGCTTTACAAACTACACATAATCAAGTGCGTATAATATCCTGATAATCATTTATCATACATACTACAAGGTATACAACCTTTCAACAACATATTCAAACGCTTAATCAATTGCTTACAAGTCCGGGTATTCAATTCAATTCATTGTTAATATATGTTATAGATATATTAATCGTGATGTTATCAGGCACTCACATGTTAGGCTAGAATAAGCAAAGACCTTGCTTTTGCACTCACGGATTGTCAGTTCAACCTATAATACCAAGACTTACGCATCAATCTTTTTTAACACGCGAGGAACGTCTAGGATACTTGAAACAATACCCTAATGGTGTTTTTAAGCCATTTATTAACTAAGTATAGCAGTCCAAGCAACAACACGCGAACACGTAGCACAAAACAGCAAAAAAAACTATGTGCAGGGGTGTCGCGCCGCGACACAGCCTTGTGTCGTGCTGCGACCAGTGTGCAGAGGCTGCAGCAGCTGTTATTTTGTGCACAGCAAGCCCATTTTGGCTCATTTTGAACTCCAAATCAATTGTAGTAAAATTCTAGTGTTTCATAGGACCATTTGACACTTGTGGAAGCTTTCTAACATAAAAAACTCCTATCCAATTAATTCATACGAAAATCCCATTTAAATGGACAAAGACGTGCGCATAATGGCCAAAACTTGGTGTAGACAAATTTCAACATTTCCAACACATCATATACACCTAATATGGTGTATTGAAGGTTTTGCAACTGACCAAAACCTTTAAAGTCCTTGTTTGGTATTATTTTCCAATTTCTTGCCTATTTAAGACCTATTTTTCACTATTTTAGCCAATTCAAGCAAAACAACCATTCCAATTCAAAACCAATGTTCTAATCAATCTGCAAAAACACCACTTCTAATGTACCAATTGAGTTCTAATCAATCCTAACAAGTTATAGGATCATTTAGAACACTAAATTTCAGTTCTTGAAGGTTAAAATCAGTTTGACTTGTATTTGACTAATTTTGACCCATTTGAGCCAAAATTCAAAACTCATCAAGAACACTATTTTAATTCATGGAATTGATTCCTATACACTTATAAATGATATTAGAACCTATTTCAATCATAAAATTCAATTCTTGATTGCTAAATCAAAGAACCCACTTGAAACCTAAAATTTCAAGTCTTGAAAGAGCAAAATCAAGAACAAGGATGAATTGGAACTTACAATGATCAAAGGATGATTAGAAACAACTTGTAGAACTTTTTTGATCCTTATTTAGCTACTGGAACAAAGCTTTATAAGTTTTCTTTCAAAAACCCAATTTCAAGAATAGAAGGAAAAGCCATGGATGAAGCTTACTGGGTGATGGAGATTATGAAGATGATGATTGTGGACTGATCAAGACTTCAATTTGTGGCTGGAAATCAGTTGTATAGATACTCTCCTTGATGAATTCTTCAAAGTTTCAAGAACAAGAAAAAGAATGAGAAGGTGTGTGTGTGATACGTATGTGTCTGTGTAAACAAAAGGGCTGGACTGACTTGTGGGTATCATTATCCACAAGTGGGTATTTTGTTCCCATTTTCAACTTACAACTCATCTCTCGTTTAACCGTTTCAACTAACGAGGATATTTCTAGAAACCTCGTTTGAAACCGTTCGATATTTTATAACCTTTATCTATTTTTATTAATATTTTTAATTACCCATTTATCTATTATTTTCATATTTTATATCATTTTCTAAAATATATATATATATTTTATTTAATTCAATTAAATACTCGACGTATCACGATCGCACACGTTTAGGCCCGTTTTGAGGATGTTACAGTTAATAAATCATAATTATTCCCGTTATAGTTAATTGCATGTTCCTCGATCCACTTTTGCTGTGGTTTTCATCTTTACTATTTCAGTTGTGTATTTCAAACTATAATAGTTAAGGGCATAATTTTGATATTCTTCAAAGATTCGTTTCTTCCATTCAACTCTGCTCATGCCCGTACTGAGCACAGTAATAACAAAAATTTCCTATGGATAAGCAGTCCTTATAATTATGTCCTACTTATCCACACGTATAACAACCTTTGGTCTTATGTTTACACTGACTAGTATGATTCCTGTCACAAGTTTCGCATCTTGATCTTCTTTGAGATCCCTCAGCCTTAACCTCTACTTTATCCTCTTTCATCTCATTAATCATTTCATCCTTCAAAATATGGAATTCTTCTTGAATTGCACTTCTTATTTCATTTTTCATTTCCATCATAATAGGTGGCATAACTGGCCAAACTCATCCGCGATGACACTCCTTAGGTGTCTAGTAGGTATGACTCCACGCCCTTCCCCATAAAGGGAAATATAATCCTCAACTTCTCCTATGGCAATCATATCGGGGTTTTCTTTATTCCTTACTTCATTCTATGTCGTATAATTCACATTAGTATCCATTGCACTGAAACAAAACAATCCTTGTAAGACATAGGTCAAAATATCAATCTTACCTTTTATCACTTATTCTTTTCTTTGTTTCACAAACGCTCTAATCTTTTACTGTCTTTGAATAATATTTATAGATTCATATCAACTTATATATCTTTCCACTTCCTGTTAACTTGCTTCTCATAGTTCTCATAATAATCTCATATACATGTCATATGTACATTTAGCTTTATCATCACTCTTACCAACACATCAAATATTACATTATCTTTATGAATTTTATTATTCATTTTCGTAATTACACTCTCACATACCATTACTCATATTTGGCCAATCATTTGCGACTAATACATAGTATTATACATGCCAACATTCTCATGTCTTTATGTTCTTCTCAGTTTTTATACCTTCCTCATTGTACATAATATTCTCGATATTATATTACTCATCTTGTAACCCATTTCGTATGTATTTCATAACTGTCCTCCATCTCATTTATATTTATTGGATTAAGTCACTTACTCTTTTAAAAGAGTTTAACAAATCATAATTATTTCATTCTCATTTGCATTTTAAAGCATAACCTCTTTCTCAATTGAACATACTCCATGTTTTCTCGTTGCATACCTTCTTACTAGTATTAATTTAATTTTTTTATTATCACAATCATTACATATTTAATTTGTTCTTCTTCATCAGCATCACCTTTTCTTATAATCGATGAATTACTACAATCAAGTACTATAATATTTATTATCAATTCACATTTTGTTCAATCGTCTATACACTTTCCTCGTAATCATGATTTCTTGCTCTCTTTATACAATACTTTCCACAATACTATATTTTATCACATCACATAGTGTATAGTATCTTCGTACTATTTTATTCACACTCAAACTTAGGCTTAGTCAAGCCTCGTCTCATTTTATTTCTTAGTAAGATTTCCCATACCATCATCATCATTTATTTATTAATAACATTAATATCAACTTTTATTAGCATGTCTTTCTAACATCAACTCATTATCTGATTCAATATCTGTCTTACTTGGATAAGTTATACTTTTATTAGAATTTTCTTACTAGACACACAGGTTCTGTTCTCTCTGGCCTATTATTAGGACCATTCTTTATAATTTTACTTACTCAAGAATCGCGTATATTCATCATACTAAAATTTATGTCAAACATGACTCTTACAACAAGAAACTACTAAACTTTCCTTCTAACTGATTCTCCTTTCTCCTCGTATTCACTACCTTGGAAGTATAGATAAAGCATTAAAACAAAAGGTAGCTTTACCACACTATCATCTATATCAAACAGTTTGTACTCAATCAACATATCCGTACACCTACTTTCATATCTGAAGTGGCCCTGCTCATACTAAGGCACTCCTGTGTTACAGGTGTACTATCTCCTATAAGTACCACTCACCCGATTCACAAGATTCCTCATGATTTCATCAAGTTCCACCATATATCATGCATTTGTAATAATATGGGCCCTTATATTACTTCAAACACACTATATACATTCGATCTTAACTTTACCACAAGAAGTCCCGATTCACAGGCTTATGCCATGTATCATGTCATTAATTATCATGCAACGTATCATTTATAACCATCTCATCCCTTATCAATCAATTATCATGTATGGTCTAAAAGCACCTACATGTTACATTCTGTCACTAATTGAAACACCAAGCGTTGGTCACATAAATCATAAGATAATATCATACACAAAATCTTATATATCAACCTGATGCATAACATTTACTAATGTCATAGCACTTTAAAAAGGTGCATCATGCATCAGCATCTCAGGTATCACAATACCAATCATAACAATATGCATAGTTAGCACAATCTCTGTAGAATACACAACATACTCGCCAAGATGCAAGCCTCCAGTTTGACCAAATCCGCAGAACCATGGTTTAAGTCCAGACGATGCATAACACACCTCCAAATCCCTCAAACCTTGGCTCTGATACCAAGTTGTAAAGCCCCAATTTTCAAATATCAAGTGAAAGCTTTAAAAAAAAGCTATTGGACTAAAAACATAATTTGATAAGTTGATGGAAACAAACATAGTATATTTGAACCCTCTGGTTCGTACAAAAAGTAGTACAACCATAACTTATGAAAAAAATAGTTTCCAATAAGTTTACTTTTAGTGGAAGCAAATAAAACATTTCATTTAAACCCTCAGGTTTGTGTGAAAGAAATATGCGCATATTTAAATCAAAAGTAATTTCCATTACACAAATAGGAGTGTTATTGTTACAAATCACATTTTAAACAACCAACAGTCAAACCGGGCCTTGTCTTGGTGCTAACACAACCTACAAAACAACAAGCAGTATCTGCTAAGCTACAAGAGCTTAGTGAGAAAACTAAACTATAAATCATATATGCATGTGCATACACATATACGAATGTTGTCACAGTTCTTATGGATAGAGTACTGCACCATCTTAGCATCCGCCAAGAAGGCTAAAATGCTACTTGTAGCCCCTACTGCACGAAGCAGCATGCTAGCCTCACAATGATCCGCTGATCGATTATGCACATTGCAATGCATCTTACATATTGCAGATATGAATCAAAGTTTAGAAAACTCACCTCAGCAATTAGTACCACACAAAGATGTCCCAGATATATTCAGAATACGTCAAACAGTAATTCCTACAGATATATATAATCATGGGATCAATCACATAGTTAAACTCATCACTTAACAAACTAAAAAGGGGCAAGGCACGCCCGTACCGCCTAGAGGCACGCCCGTGCCTCATAGCCCAGGCCTTAAGACAGAGCCCAACAAACATGGGTGTACTAGGCCAAACACGCCCGTACCCTACCTACGTACGCCTAGACCTCAAGAATAGAGGCAGTCACGACCACTAGGCACGGCGGTTCCCCTCAAAGGCACGCCCGTGCTTTCTACTTCTAGCTCCAGTTCCCAGACTATCTACTGTTTACTCTGACCAAAGCTACCAAACTCTTAATTTTAATTCATAAAAACGCTACTGGGGTGTTTTCATGCACCCCAAACAACTTCTAAACAATAAATAACAACCATAACACAACTAAATCCTTGATTCACCATGAATCATCTAAAAAACATTAAAACTCTAAACAAAGGATCAACAAATCTTACGTCAACTATCAAGGAGTGCTATGATCAGTTTGCTATAGTCAAATCTTCAATACTGGATCAAAATCTTGCGAGAAAAGAAGGCTGCTCAAAAGCTACGTGAATATATTTGAAGCAAATAAACACTTTCAATTTCAAATGGTCAAAGTTGGCTTTATATATACACTTTTGAAATTGGCACCAATGGTCCCTCAACTTTTCTAGTTCCAAATGAGAAATTTAACCCCTCAAATTTCTAAATACCTCCTAATCTTAATTAGGCAATACCATAACACATCACTTGACAAAATTACTATTTTAGGAAATATCCAAACCTTCGGTGTTACAAACAAGAAATTGAAAAGGAGAAATTGACGTCAAATGGAAAGTTTGGTTTAACCAAGCCTACCTTATATGTGAAGTTAGAGGGCAATGAGATTGTGCCTCAAGATAAAACTCCACAAGGGGTAATTGGTTGCTTCTGCGGAAAGATTGGAAATTGGCGTCGCCACACTTGCCCTATGTGCCTAGAAGATCTAAAATCACTTATGAGTAAGAAAAATTAGCTCCTTGACTTCAGGAACATTCATGATCAAACTCCACTACTCTTCTACTTTTAAAATCTAGGTTTTTAACGCTAGCTATAACGCTCACGTTTATCATAAATTTTTTTGTTACAAAGTGAAGGTGTTTTTGAGAAGTAGGCAGATGAGGCATGGAGAGCTGGAATTCAAAATGGGTAACATGGTTGTTGTCCCTATTGAGAGAATTGGAAGTTTGTATCTTGCCTTTCCTTCCAGCTATTCTATTACTTTATTGGATGTATCTTTTAAGCCATGCGAGGCAAGAAACATCATATCTAATATGTCTTTGTTGACGATGGATATTACTTTGACTTATGTATTTGAAATTTGTGGTGATTAATTTCAAAGTTTATCCATGCCATGGCATTTATAGTATGCATTTGCTTAAGGAGTAATAGAATGATCACGGATTATTTGGATAAGTTATCCTTATTACAAAAGTCGATTTAGCTATAAAAACAACACTTACATCACCAAGGTCTATGAGGTTTAGGAACTTGGAATCTTTTGACCATGGGTCAAATCCTGAGCGCATATCTTGTTTGTTAGGATAGATGACTTAAACATCCTTTACTTGAGTTTGTGAAAGGATCGAAAGCTTGTTGGATTTTGTCTACACTTTTAGTGTGTTGACCATTCAAGAAAACTATAAGCATTAACTTTAGATACTTCGTTACCTTTACCGATGATGGTAGAAGGGATGGTATGTCTATTTTATTGGACTAGTTTTTGAAACCTTAAAGGTGTTCAGGACTTACCATAACGAGTTACATAATAAAAAGGGTAATAAAACTATGAGACTCAAATCGAGTTGATATGTTGAGTGCCTTAGTTTTGAATTTAGTGATTATCATAAGAATTATGGGATTGTCCCAAAATTCATTCCTCCTAAGACACACAGTTATATGGGGTCATCTAGTGGAGAAACTAGACATTTTGATATGGTCCGATAGGTGATGGTTTGCACATGAATACCTAAAATTGTTTTGGGAAATTCTTTAGTAGTGGTGGGCAAAAGTTCTAAATCTTGTAAACAACAAAGACGGTCAAATATGCACCTTAAAGGGTGTGACAAAAAGGAGGATCCTTGTTTGTTTATCCCAATCTCTGGATTGTCCATCCTATGTTTAGATGTGACGTGGAGGAACCTAAAATCTAGAGGTCTTACTCCATTAGGTGCTCTACTAAGACCATGTGATATTTGTTTTGACAAACCTTGTGAGAACATGATGTAAGTTGCTCAAAGGAAGAGTTCCTTAAGCACGAGCCAATGATTGTCAAGGGTGTCACCGTGTATCTTGACGGACGATTTACAATTCCAACTTAATACGCCTTGGTAATTGTCGTGCCTATACCGAGTTGCCAATTGCGGCTTAACGAGGAATTGGTGTGAGAAGGGATCAAACATGCCAAACTGACGCTATGGGTGTTGATGGATCCCGCAAGTGTCTAAGAGTTGTAATCTCGGATTGCAATTGGTAAAGCGTTTACCGGCCTAAATAACTTCATGAAGTGATCCGCGGCATACCCGTCATGTAGTGAAGTGAAATAAGGTTCTTAGCCCTTGTTAAGATAATTGTTTTTCTTAAAACTAAATGGGTAATTATCGTAAGGAGGATTGTATCAAAACTAACTAAAACGTGTATTCTTATATCTTTTATTGGCAAACGTTAACGACACCGCTTCAACTTAAAACTCCGTTCGTTCCTAAAGAAGGTGAGACTCACTAATGTAGACTTCGTGGACTAGGATTGGTTGTTGAGGATTGTCTTCCACCATGAGTCAAAGTTGGACATTTTAGAGAAATCCCTTCTAGAGCCAAAATGCTACCAACGTGACCTAGACCTCTATATGCATGTAAAAGTGCATCGTGGTCTTGATCGGTTGAAGGATGCATGAAGGCGGGAAAATTAGTGTCCCAATCCTTGAGTTAGAGAGGTACGTGGACCGAAAGGAGAGGCATGGATTCGCCATAGGGAGGGAGCTTGTGGTGAATGAAAATTCTCCAAAGTCCTTGCCCACGTGATATAAATAGTTCATTATGAACTATCACATGCACAATATGGAGAAGTCCTTCATAAAGCATTATGGCATGTTATGGACTGCTAAATCCTGCATGGCCAAAGTTTGACTCGCCTCACCAACTCCTGCTAACATTATAAAGGAACAAGAAACCGAGAAGAAGAAACTGACCTCAAGTGAAAGTTTGGTTTTACCAAACCTACCATATATGTGAAGTCAGAGGGCAATGAGATTGTGCCTCAAGATATGACTCCACAAGGGGTAATTTGCTACTTCCGCGGAAAGATTTGAAAATTGGCGCCACCACGCCTGTCCTATGAGCCTGAAATAGCTAAAATCACTTATGAGTAAGAGAAATTAGCTCGTTGACTTCAGGAACATTGCTCTTCTACTTCTAAAGGCTAGGTTTTAAACGCTAGCAATAACGCTCACGTTTGTCACAAATTTGTTTATCACAAAGTGAAGGTGTTAAAAGAGAAGTAGGTGGATGAGGCATGGAGAGTTGGAATTCTAAAAGGGAAACATAGTTGTTGTCCCTATTGAGAGGATTGGAAGTTTGTATCTTGCCTTTCCTTCCAGCTATTCTATTACTTTATTGGATGTATGTTTATGCCATGTATGGCTAGAAACATTATATCTAAACGCCTTTGTTGACGATGGATATTACTTTGACTTTTGAAATTAGTGGTGATTTATTTCAAAGTTTATCCATGTCGTGGCATTTAAAGTAAAATTTTGCTTAAGGAGTAATAGAACGATCATAAATGTACTAATAAGTTATCCTTATGTAGAAGTCGATTTGGCTATATAAACAAGACTTGCTTCACCAAGATCCGTGAGGTTTAGGAACTTGGAACCCTTTGACCATGGGTCAAATGTTGAATGCATATCATGTTTATTAGGTTAAATGACTTAAACATCCTTCACTTGAGTATGTGAGAGGATTCAAAGCTTGATGGATTTTGTTCACACTTTTAGTGTGTTGACCGTTCAAGCAAACATTAAGGAGTAACTTTAGATACCTTGTTACCTTTACCGGTGATGGTAGAAGGAATGGTAAGTCTATTTTAATGGACTAGTTTTGAAACCTTAGAAGTGTTCAAAACCCACCATAACGAGGTACATGATAGAGAGGGCAATGCAACTATGATACTTGGATCTAGTTAAGATGCTGAGTACCTTAGTTTTATATATTATGTGACTATCATAAGAATTATGGGATTGTCTCACAATTCATTCCTCTTAAGACACATTGTTACATGTGGTCGTCTAAAGGAGGAACTGGACATTTTGATATGGTCCGACAAGTGATAGGTTACACTTTTATGTCCAAAATTGTTTTGGGTCATTCTCCAAATGGTGGGCATGAGTTCTAAATCTTATAAACAACAAAGATGGTCATGTAAACGCCTTAGAGGATATGACGAAAAGGAGGATCCTTGTTTGTCTATTCCAAAGTCTGGATTGTCTAGCCTACGTTTAGACATGAGGTGGAGGAACCCAGGATCTAGAGGTATTTACTCCATTAGGTACTCTACTAAGACCATGGGATATTTGTCTTGACAAACCTTGTGAGAACTTGTAAGTTGCTCAAAGGTAGAGTCTCTTGAGAAATTAATATCCATGGATGCTAGTGAGAGTAAAGTATATCTTGAATGGAAGAACCTGATGTTGACACTAGAATCCAATCAGAAATGATTGAAACTCAACATGGCAATGCTAGAGAACCTGGCATAAAATCATTACCTGTTGGTAGAAGTTGTCATAAGACCAGAAAGATATAACTCGTTATATCTGATGAAGACAACTTAATGATGATTCACAATTGTCGGATTTCCCAAAGTCGGATTTCACACAATCGGTTTTCAACTCTCAGATTTAAGAATCCGCCAAGGTCGTGCCGCGACCTTCAAACGTTGTGCCGCGATCTTCAAATTCACAGATCATCTTATTCCTTCAACTCGGATTTCAACCATCATAAATTTCTTGTAAACATTACTAACATCATCTTTCTTCAAACTAAACTCATATATATACCATATATTATGTATATAAAACATCATAAACACCTTTTTAATCAATCAAAACAACAAAACCATCAAAACCTATTTCATCAATTTTTTTCAAAAACCATCAATGGTGTTTCATGCTTAAACTCATAAAAACACAATCAGAAACATATCAAATTAATCAATAGCATGATATAAACATATTCTTACCTTTTCCTTGAATTAAAGAACAATAACTCCACAAATCAAACTTTCAAGTTTCTTCTTTTCTTTCTTGTTCTTTTTTCTTCCAGGAAAACACACACACACACACACACTTTCTTTTCTTTTTCAAATAATAAGCAATTGTCATCAGATAGTCACATACACACACCCACATGTACCTTCCTAAAATCCTCACAAACATGAGGTGTCCTCTCTTTCTCTTTTCTTTTTTTTAAACATTAACCATACATACCAACATACATACATACCCACATACACACTATCGATTTACAAACATCATGTTACTTCCAGCATTCTCATTAATTCTCAACTATTTATATTCTCAAATAACCAGATATTTTTTTATTTAATCATAAATGCATATGATATCAAATACTCGTTTAATCACGTAATTAATCTTTAAATACACATAAACAACGTATTCCAACTTACCATTGATCCGACTACTACTAGGCCGGGTTTGCGGGTGTTACAATTAGGATGTCATCAATAAAAACTATCACGAACCTGTCAAGAAATGGACGACAACCTCGGTTCATGAGATCCATGAAGATAGTTGGTGCATTGGTTAAGCTGAATGGGATAACCAAGAATTCATAGTGGCTGTACCGGGTACGAAAAGCAGTCTTTGGAATGTCTTCAGCATGAACTCGTACCTGATGATACCATGATCGGAGATCAAATAATAAGCAATTGTCATCAGATAGTCACATACACACACGTGTACCTTCCTAAAATCCTCACAAACATGAGGTGTCCTCACTTTCTCTTTTTTTTAAACATTAACCATACATACCAACATACATACATACCCACATACACACCATCAATTTACAAACTTCATGTTACTTCCAGCATTCTCATTAATTCATAACTATTTACATTCTCAAATAACCAGATATTTTTCTATTTAATCATAAATGCATATGATATAAAATACTCGTTTAATTAGGTAATTAATCTTTAAATACACATAAACAACATATTCCAACTTACCATTGATCCGTCTACTACTAGGCCGGGTTTGCGGGTGTTACAAATCTTCCCTCCTTTAGAGGATTCCGTCCTCGGAATGTCATAGCACATATCAATCGGAAGTATGAACTCTCCTTATACCTTTCTGATTGTCAATTCAATTGTAACTCGTACGCATTTACATCTTACTATCAAACACATAACTACTTTTCTACATACCTTTCTCATCTTGCCATCATTCACAGAAATTCATATCTACTCATCTTTGTCATTTTAACAACTTTTCTTCAACTCAATCATATAACTCATAAACTTGAGAAAACTACCTTTCAATCATCTTCTTCCACACTTACACATTTAAACAATATCAAAATGTCTCTTGAATACTTGTTCACATCAATCTGTTTATCTCAATTAACTAATTTCATATATATATTTTATTCACCGTTTGTTATATATAAAATATCCACATATCACTTCTCTTTTGGTTTCAGTTGACATATCAAAACATTATCACCTATTGTTTCTTGCTTTCTTCAAATGAATATATCAGAACATTACCATCATACTCACATAACAATTCACAACTTTTATTCTAACATCCATTTAACAGAAAGTGCTTCACACCAATTTAGTCAATTCCTTCAATTTAGTCACACCATACCTTCAAACCACTTCATCAATAGGCAATTCTACTCCAAAGATACCGTTACACTAATGGCAAAATACCAATACTTCTTACTAAAACAATCTCCAATCACTCATAATATATCCGGATTCCTTCATATTTAATAAATTAGATATAAACGCTATTGTTTTTGTCATGATCACCATTCTGGTATCTCTAATCATCTCAACAGTTTATAAATCTCTAATACTTTGTTTTGACTCATACACGATCATATCACATTTTCATGATATATATATATATATATAATATTCACTCCTCTTTTTTTTTGTAAGTCGTCAATCAATTACTTCATATGGCATTATACTATTTTGCCTTTCCAAGTGCATTGGAAATTAAGTGTCGTAAGTCTTGTTCAAATTAAATTTCCAGTTCCAAGCAAAGGTACTTCCTAGCAAAGGCAATTCATGTATATGATTCACAAGTCTTCATTCCATATGCTCAGACCATTACACTCCTCTTCTCTCTTTCTCATATATAACTCCTTGTAATTAGGCACCAATTACATCTTTTATCCAAACAATTCTATACATCTCAAGCTTACCCAATCTTTAGCAATCCACTTCTTTATTTTACTTGATAAACTTCAATCATTGACCCACGAATTTCCAGTAAAAACAACTATTACCAGGTCAATTTTACCTTAATTCGCATAATTCCAATGTTATCGTCATCAATTCCCTTGCATCTTAGCACGTCCAACAACAATTTTATCTTTCTAATGTAATTTCAAATCTTTCAATCAGAATCTTTGATTCATTCTAGCCATCAATTCTGCCACATGCTAAGTTCATTCATATATATAAACATCCGCTACTTCTCTTAATAATCAAATCAATTTCACATATCTTTGTTTATAATCAATACAGATGCATCTGCTGCAACTTCAAAGTCATGGATTAAATCATTCCTCTCAAGAATCTTAAACTGTCACAAGACATAAACCATTCCTCCAATTTCATAGCATAACATCTTGTATATCAATCCAACAAATACAATATCTCAACGAATCATTAATCTCCTCAAGTTCATTAATCAATATCACAGATTATCTTCAGTTATTAGGATTACCTATAACTCGTAATCTCAGTTATACATTTATCAATAGCATCTCTTGGTCGTTACAAAACCTTCCAAGCTTCAATAACTTATCCACTTTCCTTCTTCTTTGTACAAACACATACATATATATACATGTATATAAACACAAGACAAGTTTCACAACTTATAACTTAGCATGAAATTTTATCCTTCTGAAAACATCTTTCTAGGGTATTTCATACCCAATTCACATCATACCTTATATCTCATCATTTACTGTCATAACACTTACTGCCATAAGCATCAGATAATTTCACAATTTAGAAAATATACATCAAATATCTCTACTTTCTAAAGAATCATACTCTTCAGAAATAAGCAAACACACTTCGCACACATAGGCATCATACATTCACAATTAACTCTGAAGTGAATAAGCACATGTACAAGTATAGGGGTTATCAAAACGTACCCGTTATATCATCCTCAGTAGTGACATTATCATCAGTCATCATGTTGAAAATTCTACCCTTTTGCATAGAAGGGTTCTTTCTCTTTCGTCCACTTGCTGACGAGGATCCCCCACCTGCCACAACTCCTGACCCTGACTCTAATTCCTTGCTAACTTTACAATCTCTTGCTCGATGATTTTCTTCAAAACAGATCCAACACACCTTTCGGGAGAAACGACATTCTTTTATTTCATGCCCAAATTGCCCACAAGTCAGACATTGCATAGTCTGAGACGTACATAGTCATGTGTGGTGAGACTTACACTTCCCACACAGTGACACTCGTTGATTAGATTCATCAAATGCAGGTCTATGTTTCAAGTTTCTTTTACTCTGGCTACCCTGCCCTCTTTGATTTTCAACATTATATTGTTCTAATCGAAATTTCTGTTAAGAAATATGGTTTTGATTCATTCTATCTCTAGCCTTCAAATCATCTTCAGCCGACTTGGCTAAGGTAAATGCTTGTGATAGTGTACTAGCCCATTTGGTAGTACTTCGATACTCTGGAAGCAAAGCTCCCACAAAGTGTTGTATCTTTGACGCCTCATTAGGTATCCATTGTTTCACAAAACGCAATCTCTCGTTAAATTGTTTGATTACTTCATCCATAGACATGTCTCTACTCATACGTAACTCCATGAATTCTCTTTTGATATGAGCTATCTCAAAAGTATTGCAATATTGCTCACACAGTTTCTCCAGAAACTGATCCTAAGTCACACTGTCTTGCTGTTGTTTAGAGAAATGACCAGTAATGGAATCGCATCTCCTTTAAGCATATGAGTCGCATAACAAACTCTCAGTCCATCCTCGCAATTACACGCATCAAATGCCTTTAACATTTCTCGCAACCAATTCAAAGTTATGTTGGGGTCTGTACTTCCATAGTTCTCTGAAGGCTTACAATCCAAGAATTTCTTTTAAGTACATGGTCGTTTAAATCCTGGATACGCAAATGAATAAGCTCCTTGGGTAGTAAAAGGATGAAAGCTCCATTGTTGTGCCACTTGTGATATTGGAGGAAATGGAATCGTAACTGGCACAGTTGTAACTTGAGTTGTAATAGATGTAGGAATCTAAATTCGTTCATTCTGGATAATCCTCTCTCATTCCATGTTACCCATAGCATTTCTGAGTTCCCAAAGTTCACTTTCCAACTTGGAAATATATTCACTTTAATCTGATCCCGGTTCAAAACTTGAAGTACCAACTTGACCTGTTATGTTCAAAACATCCACCGTTGAAGTTCCAACTACTTCTTGGGTCACAGGAGTATCAGTAGGGGTATCTCTGTTAGCCATATCTGTTCAATCACATCATCTCACAAGCTCATAAGATAAACCGTTAGTACATAACATATTAACTAACACACAACATCTCCAATTCACTCTAATTCCCCCAAAGGAATGTTTGACCCAAGAGCCAAGATTTGGGAATGCAACACTCTAGCCGTGCCTGCATCGCCAAACCAAGGATCTGATACCAACTTGTAACACCGTAAAACTCAATTCACTCTAATTCCCCCAAGAATTTTTTTACCAACCCATTACAACAGAAGTTGGTTCTCAAACAATCCAGATACACAATCAATCACGAACACATACATAACTCTATCACATGTAACACGTATACGAGCATATAATTCTTGATTAACAAATAGTAGACTAACAGTCTATCATGACATATTAAAACTAAACAATCTATCTTCGCATATCAAACTCATCAGTCAATAATCAAATATTCGAAACAGCAATCCATCATTGCATTCAAACATTCCTTAAATCAAAGAACTCATAACATTACCACCAACACTGCCCGTGAGTAAACTTCTACTCACCTCAGTCCTCGAATCACGCTTGCTCAGTTGTCTAATATCAATGAGTCTGTGGATTGCCTGAAAACACAGCAACAACCAAATCAGTCTCGAATATATAAATATATCTTTCCACATATATTATATATTATATTCATGTAAACAACTTATTTTAACCATACAATTAATAATCCAACTTATCCCAAACAAAACACATATAAAACATGTAATCTTCCTCAAACAGGTCTGGTCGCGCCGCGACCAACACATGCGTCGCGCCGCAATAATGTCGGATTTCGAATTCCGGATTTCAAGTCTCGGATTTGAGTGTCGGATTTCCAAGAATCGGATTCTCAATGTCAGATTTCACAATTGTCGGGTTTCCCAAAGTCAAATTTCACACAATCGGTTTTCAACTCTCAAATTTAAGAATTCGCCAAGGTCGCGCCGTGACCTTCAAACGTCGTGCCGCGATCTTCAAATTCACAGATCATCTTCTTCCTTCAACTCGGATTTCAACCATCATAACTTTCTTGTAAACATTACAAACATCATCTTTCTTCAAACTAAACTCATATATACTATATATCATGTATATAAAACATCATAAACACCTTTTTAATCAATCCAAACAACAAAACCATCAAAACCTATTTCATCAATTTTCTTCAAAACTCATCAATGGTGTTTCATGCTTAAACTCATAAGAACACAATCAGAAACATATAAAATTAATCAATAGCATGATATAAACCTATTCTTACCTTTTCCTTGAATTAAAGAACAATAACTCCACAAATCAAACTTTCAAGTTTCTTCTTTTCTTTCTTGTTCTTCTTTCTTCCAGGAAAACACACACACACACACACACTTTCTTTTCTTTTTCAAATAATAAGCAATTGTCATCAGATAGTCACATACACACACCCACATGTACCTTCCTAAAATCCTCACAAACATGAGGTGTCCTCTCTTTCTCTTTTCTTTTTTTTAAACATTAACCATACATACCAACATACATACATACCCACATACACACTATCGATTTACAAACATCATGTTACTTCCAGCATTCTCATTAATTCTCAACTATTTATATTCTCAAATAACCAGATATTTTTTTATTTAATCATAAATGCATATGATATCAAATACTCGTTTAATCACGTAATTAATCTTTAAATACACATAAACAACGTATTCCAACTTACCATTGATCCGACTACTACTAGGCCGGGTTTGCGGGTGTTACAATTAGGATGTCATCAATAAAAACTATCACGAACCTGTCAAGAAATGGACGACAACCTCGGTTCATGAGATCCATGAAGATAGTTGGTGCATTGGTTAAGCTGAATGGGATAACCAAGAATTCATAGTGGCTGTACCGGGTACGAAAAGCAGTCTTTGGAATGTCTTCAGCATGAACTCGTACCTGATGATACCATGATCGGAGATCAATTTTTGGAGAAGCAAGTTGCTCCCTGCAATTGATCAAATATATCATCTATATGCGGGAGTAGGTATTTATTCTTTAGAGATCGCTTATTAAGCTCCTTGTAATCTATGCACATTCGCATAGTCGCATCTTTCTTCTTGAAAAATAGAACTGGAGCTCTCCAAGGAGAAGAGCTCGGGCGAATGAAACCATTGTCAAGTAACTCTTGTATCTGATTCATCATCTCGCGTATTTCAGAAGGTGCGAGACAATATGGAGCCTCATCCACTGGAGTAGCTCCTGAAACAAGATCAATCTTGTATTCAACATCCTTGACAAGAGGCAGTCCAGGTAACTCGTCTGGAAACACCTCAGGATATTCTGACACAACCCTGATATCTTCAACTGGTTGCTTCTCCATCTTAGCATCAATGATGTATGCTAAGTAGGATGTACAACCTTTCTCCAATGATTTACAAGATTTAATCACTGAAATGATACGAATATCAGACTCCCGTTATGATTGCTGAGCCAATCCATTATGATTGCATATAACCCATCAGATAACACACATAGAGGAAACTTGATTATCTTCTTAGAACACAGAATCTCAGCATTATGATTGCTGAGCCAATCCATTCCAATCACAATATCAAACCCAGCAATAGGCATGACAAGGAATGAAATAGGAAAACTAACGTCATCGATATAGATAACCGCAATAGGAACTTTGTCAGCAACATAAACTACTTTACCGTTAGCGGTCTCTACTGTAAGCGGACCAGTTAATGTAGATACAGGTAATTGCAGCTTACGACAAAAAGATACCGAGACAAAAGAATAAGTAGCCCCGGAATCAAATAACACACATGCGGGAGTGTAATTTACAAAGAAAGTACCGGTAATCACATCGCCCACAGCTTTGGCCTCCTCGGACGTCATCTGGAACGCACCCCTTTTGCACGTGGGGCGCCGTCTTTCTTCGGTTCAGAGGAAGATCCACCAGGTCGAGGATTTAGATTTTTAGGGCATTGGGCTATCTTATACCCAGACTGATGACATCTAAAACAGACGTCCTCCTTGTACCTGCATTCGTCCACCGGGTGCCCTATGTTTCCAAACCTGATACACCTCCTGGTAGCTTTGGAACATTCACCAGAATGGTAGATGCGGTATGTATAGCACCATCGTTCATCAAACTTAGGCTTTTTAGAATCGCTTGATTTGGTACCTGTAGAAAACTGTTCTTTTGAAGGACTCGGGTTAGAAGTTGATTGAAACTTCTTCTTACTGCTTCCCCCTGCAGATTCGCCCCTACACTGTACACGGTCACCCTCCATTTGTCGAGCTACCTCAAAAGCTCGATCCAGATCAACCGTTGCTCGGACATTTGCCCGAAACTCCAAGGGTAGGGTGTTAACAAACCTCCGTATCTTGATGCTCTCATCAGTCCACAAATGAGGAACAAACCTCATTTTACCAGTAAAAGCCCCAATGTGATCCTCCATAGACTTATCTCCTTTTCGGAGATTATTGAATTCTCGCTCCAGACGATCCTTATCATAATCACTGCAATATTTCTTCTGCACCTTCTCTGTGAATTGCTCCCAAGATGGAGCATCAATTACCTCTTTTCTAACCGAGGCCTTGACCGTGTCCCACCAAAATATGGCACGGCCCTTCAACATCCGTACTGCATACCTAACACAGTACTCGGGTTCACACTCATAGGACTCAAATGCCTGCTCTATCTATCGAAGCCACCTTATAGTAAATGTGGGGTCATCACTCCCCTCAAAGGTGGGTGGTTTGAATGATAGAAATTTGTTGAATGAACACGGCTGGCGTGGTGGTTTACCCAGAGCTGAATTGAGTAGAAGCTCCTTTGCAATACGGAGCTCCTCCTCAAGGCGTCGAATGTACGCCTGTTGTACCTGTTCAGCTGGAGCACCCTCAGAATGGTGCTGACACTGTTCGTCCCCAGCCTGTTGTGGTATGTGGGAGGCCTCGTCCTACATCTCTTTAAGAGCCTATTCAGTTGCATCATGCTGAGTAGACATCTTTATCGATTTGCCATAAGAAATGAAGGGCATTCATTATAGCATTTACAGTTGCACATAAACATATAGTCTAACTACTAATAAGTACTAATCATACGGCACTCATACTCAGTCGCTTTTACCCAATAAGGAACACTTTCATAATGGTCGGGCTCGAGTTTGAGACTGAATACTCTTTCAAGTACCCAATTCCCTCAAACTTAGGCTCTCATACCTAAGTTGTAACACCGCCTCAGCTATTATCAAAATATGTGAAAATTTAAGTTTTTAAACTGCGTGGATCTATTTGTAATTAAAGTGTTTACCTGTTTGATTATTTAACGAGTAATTTAAAAACAACGCAGCGGAATATTTTAAACCAAACAAAAAACCCTATTAATTATTACAGTTTAAAACCACAAGGATTTGGCGTTTATATATACATATAAAAAATGATGCCAAACCACCTTATACCGGTGTTACTACATCATCGACCAACCATTGTATCAAAATGCCATTTACAGTGTTCCGTCCCAAAAGATATATACAAATCCCAACAGAGATCCCCTCTCACCAGACACACCTAGTCCTTATCTGTAAAAAGGGAATATCAACAATATTAGCTATATAAAATAGCTAGTGAGTACTAACAGGCATGAATAGCAATAAAGCAAGTCATATATCAAGAATTAGCAAACAATGCTATCCTATTAGATAGTGGAGTGCTGACATGTCCAGCGAGTGTATTATATTGCCGGGTTGCAAGTCCAGCTCAAACCACTACCTCCGGGGGAATCAAACACTGCCATCCGTTCTGGTTTCACCACGTGAGTGAATCACCATGCTCGTTTAGGAGCCAAGGTGTCACACCCCGCTAAAGCGGAAACACGAGGTGTCACAGCACAAGATATCATCGCACAAGGTAAATAGATAATAACCATTAGATTAAATTAACAAAATAAGTAGTTCGGATGAAACATAAATAAAAGTTACACAACCGAATAATATTTAAAGGAAATTGTCTTGTACGATGCGTAAATAAAATAAATATGGTTTTTATAAAATGTGACGATGAAGATGAAGATGCCACACATCATGTTTGTAAGCATAAGGTACCTAACGGCGGTCACCTGAAAGCACGGGTAAAAGAAAAGGGTCAACTACTAGAGTTGGTGAGTTCATAGGTTTTTAATGTATGCACAAAATATCTTTTAAATGAGAAAAGTTTAAATAATTGATGGAAGTTTTTGGATAAAAATCCAAGTATGAAATAATGATAGAAGATGTATTATATTGCCCAAAACGTTGCACATGGTAGTAATAGACTATGATGATTATTGCTTGAGCCATTATCCAACCTAGCCGACAACCAATTGCCCATGATAAACCTAACGCCTATATTAAATGACGTTAGTAGTGGTAAAGTACATCTATAGTTCGTCAACCATAAATGGGAGACGTCGGAATCTCCAAATAGCGCTACTTACAAATACCATCGGCTCACTAGCGGAGTTAAGGAATAATGTCCAACGAAAGGGCCTTACAACGATCACCCAAGCACATCAAAGAATAATACCATAAGTGCTCAAAATAATATTTGAAATAAATAAGAAGATAGAAAATAAACTTTTCATGAAACGTATACACATGCTTTCACCCCAAAATAATATGAAATACGGTAAAAAGGGGGCTATGATACTCACTTGGTATGCAAAGGTGTTTTCTTGTAAGGATTTCTTGTTCCTACCGAAGCTCCTTTCCTAATATAAAAAGGTATGTAGCTCTATTAGACTTATTTTATTTATTATTTTGTATTATTTATTTGTTGTTAACTTATTTATTTAAATAGTTAAAGGTTGTCTCTATTTTTCCATTATTCATAAGTGTTCACTGAAATTTTCAGTTCTTTGAGTTGAACTTTAAAAATTAAAAACTGTTATTTAGGAGTCATATTAAGGCTTGATATTTTAATATAATCTTACTACATGTTTCTAGAATGTCCAGTAAAAATATAGGAATTTATAATCCATGTTTGGTATTTTTAATAATTAAAAGTGTATAGGATGTCCACTGATCAGTGTCTGGATGACATGTTGTTACTAAAACGTCTGTTTAGGGCTCATACGACCTCCTTTTTACATGATTCAAACTGGGAAATAACCACGACTCAAAGATTAAACTTTTAAAAAAAACTAGACGTATTTTGACCCAAGAATGAGTAAGTTACACGCGTTTAAAGTGTACCCTTCTAAATCTGCCAGATTTCCAGATTCAACATATGGGTCTTTTTAAATATGTTTGAAGGATCAAACGTTCATGAAAATTAGTGAATCCAGGTTTAAATGAAAGGTAACACATTAAACTAAGATTAGCAAAAAGAATCAACTGGTTTTGATACCTAGAACTCCAGATATAACAAAAACAAGTGAGGAGTTCTAACATCAGATTCTGCCAGATTTGTGATTCTTTTTGCTTATGGGTCATAACTTTAATATAACATGTTTATATTCATGAATAATCATATTGTATGAGTATAAGCTTTGATAATCCATGTGTTCTTACAACAATGGTAGGATGATACACATTTTATGTGTTCCTTACAACATTTGTTTAGATGAAACACATGCATGATCAAAGTCTTATTTTCTTGATTTTTAGTTGATTAAGTTCCATACAACAACGGTAGGATGATGCACATTTCATGTGCTCCTTACAACATTGGTAGGATGTTTATATTTACATGATTATATATATATATATAAAGGAAATAAGATGAACAACAAAGAAAATAAATAAAAGAAAGAAGAAAGAAGAAGAGAAGAAAGGTAGAAGAGTAGAGATGAGTGTTTTATGATCATCTTACCAACTCTTTTCTTTGATTTAGTGTTGGATCTTCAAAAGATGATCAACACTTGGATGTTCTTGGGAGATTTTTTTTTGTTGGTGAAAGAAGAAGAGAGAAAAGAGAAGAGATGGAGTGTGGTGGTAAAGGAAATGATAAGGAGTAGTAGGAGGCTTATATAGAGTATGGGGGAGATCAAGTGGTGGTTCTTGGGAAGAGAAGGAGGCAAGAGAAAAGAGATGGGGGGTTTCTTTTATTTATATTTTTTTTTTATAAATTATGTGTAATTAGTTTAAATAAATTTGTATAAATGGTGATTTTGTTTAAATCTTTTAATTAACAAAGTTTTAATTATTTTGATGAGTTTATATATATGTTTTATATTTTAACTTATTTATATTTATTATGATGTATTTAATTATTTTTATTGTTATTATTATTATTATTGTATATGATTTGTAATTCTTGACTTTTAATAATTCGATTTTTCGAGCTCCGGAAGGTTCTAATCATATAGGCGGGATTTCTACGAAATCTAATATTATTATGGATGTATTTAAGTCATAAATACTATTTTTAGTCATACTAGGCTTAAAATTAGGATTTCTAATGGCTAACCTGGGAAATTTGTTGCCGAATGTCACACAAGGGCTCATAGGCTCAGCCATTTAAGGCAATCACCCCACATAACCTAAGGAACGGAACTTGAGTACTGTTGATCCATAACATTATGCCCGAAGGCCCAGGACCTAGCCGAAGCTGACCTTAATCAATAAATTGTCCGGACATACATATAGCTCATCAATAATCCTTTTCAGGAACAATTGCATCCACGCATTTACATATAACTTGTATTCATCAATAGATATGCACATGTATTTAAATACATGTTCACATATCATTTAATAATGGCATTACTTACTTGCATACATATAGCTTCCATGTGTACCATAATTAGCATACAATAACCATGTAATTCAATTTGCAGTTAAACCTCCCTTTATTGAACTCATGAACGTCAATACTCACCTGAGTGTGTTAACTAAGCAATTAAACTGTTCAGGCTCTTCCCAGTCATCAGAATCACCTAAACACTATCCCGTATATCAATATTACATGAAACATCAAACTTTGTGCTGAAACAGGGCTTCAACTATAAACATCACTTTAATTCAAGAACCTGATTTCTTTTGGCTTAGAAATGTATTAGAAACATGTTGGAATCATTGGCTTCAATTATAAAGGCCAATTTGGAGTTTTGACCATTTGACCTAGAAAATCAAAAACATGAACTTGGTGAAGAGAAACTTACAGGATTGATGAAGATGATGTTCTAGAGCAGATTGGAATTCAATTCCTAGCTTGATTCTAGCTTTGTATGAATTCTTGGATGAGTTCTTCAATCTTCAAGCACAAAGAGAGCAAGTTGAGTGTGTGTATGTGAAGTGTGTGTGTGTGTCGTATATGTTGTCTGTGAGATAACATAAGAACCGCCCTGGGGTTCTTAATGATCCATAAGGGGTATTTTGTTCCCCTTTTCAACATACAACTCAATGCACAAATACCCGTTTTAACTAACGGGGATATTTTTGGAAACCTCATTTGAAACCATTTAATATTTAATCATTTTTATCTATTTTTTTTATTATTTTTAAATTCACATTTAATTAACCAATGACTTATTTTCTTTAAATACTTAATATATATTTTAATTTAATTCTTCCAAATTAAGTTAAGTACCAAATGAAGCGCACGAATAGACCCGATTTGAGGATGTTACATATAATATTATATTATTATTATTATTATTATTATTATTATTATTATTATTATCATTATTATTTGTGTATGTAAAGATGAGATGCAGTGCTTTTTAGACAAGATGTAGTGATTTTATGCTAGATGCAGTGGTTTTTAAACAAGATGTATTGGTTCTTAAATAAGAATCCACCCATTAATTTGTGCATAATGGACTAGTTTTAAGAGAACTCCATGTCTTTTAGATATTATGCAATGATTTTAAGTTGGATGCAATGATTTTATAGACTAGATGCAGTGTTCCTAAAGTTCTTATTTTAGGATCCGTTTCTATTGGATCCTCACCCCATATATATATATATATATATATATATATATATATATATATATATATATATAACCCTCTCCACATAATTCTCTTCATTGTTTTATGGATTATATCATAGTCTTACTCTTTTAATTCTTAATTATAAATTCATCCTCTAAATCTCTAATTTCACCATTCTTCTTTTATACATCACTTATCATATATTTAATTTGTTAATAGATATTCATATATAAATATAAAGATCTCTTAACCCATAAAATATACTAATTCATTATAAAGGTTTCAAATTCTCGATTCATCCATCTATGTGTTATTTATCATAATTTAATTTATCATCAACTATTCATAAATATAAAAACATCATAATTCATGAGATAAGCTTAATTTTAGATTCAACAGTCAATTAACTTGATCAACTATCCACATTAAATACTTCAATAAAATTCAATGTCTTCTGGCTTATAATCATTTAACTTACACCTACAAGTACCAATTTTGAGGTATTCACCTGAGGTCCAAGAAATTTAACTATCTTCTATACAATGTCTTTATCCGTATCTTATGTTAGAGTTGTGTGCACATTTAGTGAACACTTGATGTCACGTCCAATGTCATGGGACACTAATGGTCACAACTATGAGTACCTATAATTCGAGTAGTAAATTCAACCATACTCAGATGGAGGAATTATCATGGTTAATTATAAATCAGTGCTTGTTGGAGAGTATTTTACCAAATATTAATTAATTAATGGTTATATATTTATTAGTCAGTAAATAAAAATATATATATATATATAATTAATTAAGGTTCTTGAAAAACAGATTACATGTTTTAGTTTAAACTTTTAAGTTTTTATGGTTGGTGTATATATGTATATATAGTTATATATTTGTTTGTAGGGTTCGTGTAATTTATGTTTATTTACTTTAGGATTTTATGTACTTCTTAATCCCATATAGTTCAATCTCAAGCGTAGTAGGCCCATGGGACTGGAACTATATAATCCTTGTAGCCCTAGTGGCAAATCAACATGTGCACATTCTAAATATTGATTTACACCTTCATGTTTGTGTTTTGAGAGCAAAGTGTTTTTCATATTTATCTATCTTCTAGATTTTTAGACTTTCAATTGGTATGAGAGCCAATTCCTTGCTGAATTGGTTCTAGATAACCTAGAAATCACTTTGTTGTGTGAAAAATCCAAGATTTGAGGATGTATTTAAGTTTCATGCGAAAATCCTTTTTTTTCAAAAATCATGTTTCTTCAAATCACAATGTTTACTGAGTTTGTTGAGTGATTTAGAGTCATTTGTGGTGGAGAAAACCAATAGGGATCTTTGAATTTAAAAACAAACAACATTTGTTGGTTTATTTTGGATTTTTTGTTTTTTCAATTTCTTGAAGTTTTTCACTATTTTTGGCAAAACTATGTTCTATTTATTGTTGTGTATGCTTAAAATTGATTTGGGTAAGTATTTTGAGGTGGATAGAGCTTAAGAAACAAGAACTTTCAAGTTTAAACGTGTTTTAGGTCACTTTTGATTTTCTACTCGTGAATAGTAAGTTGTGCAAAGAAGACGACTGTTTGAATCGTCCGACTTGTACTTTGGTCCGACTTGATCCCGGGTGCAACTTGCCTCTTGGTCCGACTTAACTGACTTGTGTGACTTGAGACTTGTTACACTTCACTGGGTTGTACGACTCTAATATTGGTGTGACTTAAACTCTTGTACTACTTGAACTTAACTACAAATTGAACCCTAGTGCGACTTGAATTCCTTAGCGACTTGAAACTTGTTCGACCTCAACTGTTGGTTTGATTTTTTATCAGTCAGACTTACGACAATCTGTTGGACTCACACCTGTTCGACTTTTGATCTGTCAGACATAAGACAATTTGTTTGACTCACAAACCTCAAAGACAAACTTGAACCCGTCTGGCTCATAAACATTAACACAAACTTAAAACCCGTCCGACTTACATACCTTGTTAACCTGTATGACTTACTTCACTTATATTTTTCATACAACCCTATTTCCAACTAATTAACCGTTATCAATTCATTTCAAGGAAAGATCCTTAGAAGAAGATAAGTTCTAATAGTGAGATTCTTGCCATTAGCACAGACATAAAATCACCCATCCTGTACCGCAACGAATACAATGTATGGAAGGGTAGATTTATGGATTTCATTGAACACAATGAGAAGTATGGGGAGATGATGAAGAAAATTACACTTAATGCTGATGATTTGTTTGAGAAAATTATCGAGGTTGTTCTTGATAATAACCCACTAATTGCTACTGAAAGAAGACTGAAAACTTCCCTCTGAGCTTATAGCTGAAGAAAAGGATCGAGGAAGGGCTAATAACTTAGCCAAAACTAACTCAAACAAGGACTGTATGCTGAGATCTACTTAAAGATTGACAGCTTGAAATCAGCAAAAGCTGTTTGGGATGAGGTTAAGATACATATGCAGGGAACTAAACAAGCAACATTTAGCAAAGAAACCCAACTTGTTAACACCTTCCATGAATTTCGAGCAAGAGATGGAGAACTTCTAATGGACACCTATAGTCGCTTGTGTAGAATCTTGAATGAGATGAGAAACTATGGTGTCACCAAGTCCGACCTAGACATCAATATGAACTAGATTAATGCACCAGGTTTAGAATGGCAAGAAAATGTGAGGCTATATATGTAACGCCCCAAAGTTCAAAAGTTGTTATGGTTAAGTGTTATTAAAGATTAGAGGTGTTTAAAAAACTAGAGGGGCTAAAACTGTCAAAACAAAAGAGAAAGAAGTTCAATGGCTGTTTTGTCATAACTTGATACTTGTAGATTTATATTGACTTGTAATAGTCAATAAGCAAGACATATGCATACTTATACACTTTCAAAACCACAACTGCGATTTTTGGCTAGCTTTGGAGCATGATTTACAGCAGAATTAGAGTTCTTTGAATCACCCTATCAATCCTACATAGCACAAGGTAAGATTGGTTTATTGTTTTCAAGCTTCAAATGGGTCAAATGAAAGATTCAATAATCAAAACATGTTAAGTAGGTTCTTTGTTATTATTTTGATGTTAGTAGCTGTTAGGGGTGTAAGAAAACACCCATTTGAGGTTAAAAACTGATTAGAAATGGGTTTGGTTGAGTTTTGGTCGGAAAAAAAGTGTTCTGGCAGACTTTGTGGTGCAGACCATGAGAGGCACGGGCGTGCCTATAGAGGGTACGGGCATGTCTTGCTCTCCCGTGGCAAAACCTAGTTTATGGTACTTCTCGTGCTTTTTGGCTGAGGCACGGGCATGGTTGAGGAAGGCATGGGCGTGCCTGAGGGAAAGGAACATCCATGCCTAGGGAAGGCACAACCATGCTTAGGGGGTGCTCAGCTTGCAAACTTAGAATTTGTATGATTTCTACATTTTGCTTGTAGGTACTATTTGTCGACGTATGCGGTGACTTTATTATCGATATTAGAGCTGTTGTTTGAACCATCCTCATTAATGAGGTGAGTATACTATTCCTTCAGCAGGTTTAGCATATGAGTATGCATTAAATGAACAACATGGTTGATGTGTTATAAGATATGAATGTTATAGAAATTAAATAAAGCAGCAGGGTACAAAGTACGCGCGAGGTATAACTTTATACCAAGAACTGTGTTATGGTATACAGCCACGCGGGTGGTGTAGCTGTATACCAAAGTAGAGTAAGTACCTGTGTGTTACTATATGTATATGTACACAAGATGATAGGATATGATATGATATGGTATGATGTGATATGAGCCAATATCTCTGTTTGTTAGTGGAAGTAAGGAAGTATCTAGTCCCTTGTGGTACAACATTATCAGCTTTTGTGGGAGATCCTAGCAAGGAGAGTAAAAACAGTATCAGATTTCAGATATATAGCAATTGTTGAAGAAATTGCAAGAATTGAAAGATAAAGGTTTTATTTGGCCTAGCACTTCACCGTGGGGCGCATAGGTTTTGTTTGTGAAAAAGAAAGATGGCAAATTTAGAAGGTGTATAGACTACAGAGAGCTTAACAAGGTGACAGTTAAAAAAATAAGTACCCACTTCATAGAATAGATGACTTGTTCGATCAGCTTCAGGGTACATCATGGTTTTCAAAGATAGATTTACGGTTATGCTATCATCAGCTCAGGATTAGAGATGAAGATGTATCCAAGAGAGCTTTCAGAAGCACATGGTGCTCATCTTCAGGTGTGAGTTTTGGTTAAGAGAGGTGCAATTTTTGGGCCATCCTATCAATCAAACAAGGATTAAAAGTAAATCCTGCTAAAGTGGAAGCTGTGATGAAGTGGGAACCGCCTCAGAACCCTATGGAAGTTAGAAGGTTCCTCGGGCTTGCTGGATAATATAGACGTTTTATCCAACATTTCGCTAAGATAGCAGTACCCGCACCTGGTTGACTAGAGAAAACATAGAATTCAAGAGAAATGAGGATCAACAGTATGTGGTTGGTAGGTTAAAGCATGAATGATATAAAGCTTTAGTATTAACCTTGTTAAATGGAATGAAAGGTGGGGTAGTCTCAAGTGATGCCTTTTAATGGGGGTTGGGTTATACATAAAGAGAAAGTTATTGTGAATGTTTCTCACCAGTTAAAGAATCATGAAAGCAACTTCCCCGACTCATGATTCATAATTAACAGCGGTTGTACAGCTAAAGCCTGTGTAGTAGCACATCTTTTAAGCAGAAAAACAGAAGCTATGCAGAAACAGTGAGGAAGTTATAGTAAATTTAATTGTCAGGATTACATGGAACTCCTTGGGGGTTTGATGTTATATGAGAAGTAATTGATAGACTCACAAAAATGTAAACTCTGTTCCAGTAAAGGAAGTGTATTCTTCAGAAAGAATAATGAATGTTTATTTGAAAGAGAAAATAGCCAGATGTAGAGGTTCTGTTACACCTCGGTATAGTATTCCACTCTCGAGAGGAAGAACAGAGTGAGAGAAAGATACTGATATTAGAGGACAGACTTAGGTCATGTTTTGTTAATGTCACGGGTACTTGGGATACCTATCTACCATTAGTAGAGTTCTTTTATAGTAACGGTTACTATTCAGGTGTTGGTATGTTACCATACGAGCTAAAGTGTAAGACCTTGGTTTTTGGGGTAAAGTTGGTCAAAGAGAGCTGAGCGGTACAAAAATAGTACAGTAAATGACTTGAGTATATATAGTAGATATGTGAATAGTGTAAAGTAGTTCAGAATAGATAAAAAAGATATGTAGATAGGAGGACATCACTCTTAGTGTTCCAGATTGAGGACTATGAATTGTTAAGAGTGGCACCATGGTAGAAAGTTAGTAGTTCATCGCAAGATTAGGTAAAGTAGTGCACAGACTGGAATTACCAGAGATGTTCCACCTTTGTGGGTGGTAAGCTGATGAATCAGCCATTGTTCCTCTATATGATGTGCTAGTGGATGAGATGATCAGTTATTTAAAATAGCCAATGGCTATTTTAGAGAGAAAGGGTTAAGAATTTATGTGAAGAATTGATAGAACTTGTAAAGGTACAGTGAAAGCATAGAAATGGTTCACATTACACTAGTACGTATGGATGTCATGTTGTGTATGGTATGTGTTTCATGATCAGAATGTTGCAGATAGTATGTGATGTAAGACTATTGTCAGTGCGTTGCGACAACATTCAGAGATGAGGAGATGTAAGACTACTGCTAGTGTGTTACGGTAGCATTCAGCTTAATAATGCCTAGTAAGTTGCACGGTAGATTTCAGGGACAAAATCGTTCCAAGTGGGGAAGAGTTGTAACGCCCCAAAGTTCAAAAGTTGTTATGATTAAGTGTTATTAGAGATTAGATGAATTTATAAAACTTGAGGGGCTAAAACTATCAAAACAAAAGTGAAAGAAGTTCAAGGGTTGTTTTGTCATAACTTGTTACTTGTAGATTTATATTGGCTTGTAATAGTCAATAAACAAGACATAGTCATACTCATAAACTTTCAAAACCACATCTGCGATTTTCGGCTAGCATTGGAGCATGATTTACAGCAAAATTAGAATTCTTTGAATCACCCTATCAATCCTACATAGCACAAGGTAAGATTGGTTTATTGTTTTCAAGCTTCAAATATGTCAAATGAAAGATTCAAGGATCAAAACATGTTAAGTAGGTTCTTTGTTGTTATTTTGATGTTAGTAGCTATTAGGGGTGTAAGAAAACACCCATATGAGGTTAAAAACTGATTAGAAATGGGTTTGGTTGAGTTTTGGTCGGAAAAACAGTGTTCTTGCCGACTTTCTAGTGCATACCAAGGGAGGCACGGGCGTGCCTTACTCCCCCATGTCAAAACATTGTTCATAAGGTACTTCCCGTGCTTTTTGGCTGAGTCACGGGCATGGTTGAGGAAGGTATGGGCGTGCCTGAAGGAAAGGCACAACCATGCCTGGGGGAAGGCACAACCACGCCTAGGGTCTGCCTAGGGGGTGCCCAGCTTGCAATACATAGAATTTTTATCATTTCTATAAATTTCTTGTAGGTACCATTTGTCGACGGATGCGGTGACTTTATTATTGATATTGGAGTTGTTGTTTGAACCATCCTCGTTACTGAGGTGAGTATACTATTCCTTTAGCAGGTTTAGCATATGAGTATGCATTAAATGAACAACTTGATATATGTGTTATAAGATATGAATGTTATAGATATTCAATAAAGCAGCAGGGTACATAGTACACGCGAGATGAATCTTTTTACCTAGAACAGTGTTATGGTATACAGCCACACGGGTGGTGTAGTTGTGTACGAAAGCAGAGTAAGTACCTGTGTGTTAGTATACGTATACGTACACAAGATGATATGATATGATATGATATGATATGATGTGATGTGATTCCAGCTAACTAATTTTCCACCCAATAATTGACATCCTCTAGTAGTACTCTTTCTATCTAGGCCACGACCTGCGAAGTCTGAATCTGAGTACCCTATCAGCTCAAATCCTGATCCTTTGGGATACCACAAACCTAAATTTTGTGTTCCTTTTAGATATTTGCGAATTCTTTCAACAACTTGCAAGTGTGATTCCTTTGGATCGGCCTGATATCGTGCACAAACACATGTAGCAAACATTATATAAGGTCTGCTTGCTGTCAAGTAGAGTAATGAACCTATCATTCCTCTATATGTAGTCTCACATACAGACTTTCCATCAATGTCCTTGTGCAACTTGACATTATGTAACATTGGAGACTTTGCAGGATGGCTTGAGTCTAATCCATATTTCTTAATCAGATCAAAAACGTATTTGCTCTGATTAATAAATATACCATCTTCTTTCTGGTTTATTTGAAATCCCAAAAAGTAAGTCATCTCACCCATCATGCTCATTCTGTATTGATTAGACATTATCTTAGAAAACCAATCACATAGACCTTGGTTTGTTGAACCAAAGATAATGTCATCCACATAGATTTGAACCAGAATGACATGTCCTCTGCTCTTTCTTATAAATAAAGTTTTGTCAATACTTCCTCTAATAAAATTATTTGAAAGCAGATAGGTGGATAGTGTATCATACCATGCTCTTGGAGCTTGCTTGAGTCCATATAGTGCCTTGTCCAACAGATAGACATAATCTGGATATTTAGGATCAACAAAACCAGGGGGTTATTTCACATAGACTTCCTCCTGTAGTGATCCGTTTAGGAAAACACTTTTAACATCCATTTGATACACTTTAAAGTTTTTGAATGCTGCATAAACTAGAAACAATCTTATAGCTTCAGTTCTTGCAAAAGGGGCAAAGGTCTCATCATAGTCAATAACTTCTTCTTGTCTATACCCCTGAGCTACTAGCCTTGCCTTATTTCTGATCACTACTCGATCCTTGTCCATTTTATTTCTATAGACCCGCTTAGTGCCTATAATTGTTTTTCCTTTGGGAGCACGGACAAGGTTCCAGACCTTATGTATTTGAAATTCTATCAGCTCCTCTTGCATAGCTTCAATCCAATCTTCATCCTTTAGAGCCTTTTCAGTCTTCTTTTGTCCCATTTGAGATAGAAAACTAGAGTAGGCAACATAGTTTGCATTTTCCTTAGATCTAGTTAACACACCATCTTCAATGTTACCGATAATTTCATCAAGGGGATGATCTTTTAATACTCTGAAGGTTGTAGTGGGAGACTGTGGTTCTGGGTCTGAATCTGAGCAGTGTCTCTCACGCTGAATAGGACTTACTTCTTCAGTCTGAGTAGGGATTGAGATCACTTAGATTTTCAATTTGACTTGTACATGATGATTCACCTAGATTCTCAGGCTGAGTATCTTCAATATTGATAGCTTCTTTTGTTGAAATAGGCTTGTGAAATTTGACACCATCCTCATCATCAGAATCATCCATAACATACATGGGATTTGATGTGAGATCTTCTTTGCTCCTTTCAAGCTTACTAAGACTAACTGGGTCAGCTTGAGCTTTGTCAGATTTATCAATACTTGTCTCAACAAACGTAACATGTACTGACTCTTCAATTGCCTTTCTTTGAAGATTATAGATTCTGTAAGCTTTGGAGATTGAAGAATATCCAACAAATAGACCTTGATCAGCTTTAGGTTCCAACTTATGGAGCTGATCTCTTTCGTTTAGCACATAGCATGTTGAACCAAAGATATGGAAGTAGCCAATATTAGGTTTTCTGCCATGATACATCTCATAAGGTGTTTTACCATTTCTTTTAACTATCATTGATCTGTTCTCTGTGTAGCAAGCTGTACTTATAGCTTCTGCCCAAAATTTCAGCTTGAACTTTGCTTCACATAGCATGGTTTTGGCAGCTTCAATTAAAGTTCTATTTCTTCTTTCAGCAACTCCATTTTGTTGTGGAGTTCTTACAGATGAGAAATTCTGGATAATTCCGTTCTCTTCACAAAAGCCTTCAAGGGTTGAGTTCCTAAACTCGATCCCATGATCACTTCTGAGCTGCTTAATAGACTTACCCTTTTGCAACTCTTCTTGTCTTATGAAGCTGATCAACTCATGTGCAAATTCACTTTTGGCTTTTAAGAAGACCACCCAAGTGAATCTTGTGAACTCATCAACAATCACTAGAGTATACTTTTTACCACTTAGGCTTGGGGTGCTTATATGTCCAAATAAATCCAAATGCAACATATGCAATGGTTCTGTAATTGAAAATTCTGTTTGGACTTGAAGGATCCCTTATGATGTTTTCCCATTTCACAAGCTGAGCAGAGTTTGTCTTTAGCAAATGTGATCTTTGGTAGACCAGAGACTAACTCTTTGCTACACGGTTTGTTAATATATTTGAAATTTAGGTGTGACAGTCTTTTATGCCACAACCAACTCAGCTTGGGAGTTGAATCAGAATATAGACAGGTTTCAGTTGAAGGATCCGCAGAGCTGAGATCTAACAGATAGATATCTTTCTCTCTTTTTGCCATTAGTATTGGCTTTCCCTTCTTATCATAGATTGTTCCTGCATGCTTTCTGAAGGTGACTTCATAATCCTCATCACACAATTGACTGATACTTATCAGATTGTGTTTAAGGCCTTCAACGTATGCTACCTTTTTGAAAGTGACTTTTCCAGCAATTATCTTTCCATAACCTTTAGTCCTTCCTTGAGAATTATCCCCAAAAGTCACCTTGGGTTCTTCATTGTTTTGGAATTCACTTAGAATCCTTTTGCTTCCTGTCATGTGCCTTGAGCATCAACTGTCTAAGTAACACTTGTAGGAGCCCTGCACATGATCAACTAAAAACATTAGTTTCTTTTAGGAACCCACTGTTTTGTGGGTTCTGAGGATGAGCACTTAGCTAATCCTTTAGAGACTGACTGACCAGCTTGAACATATTCTGAGTCTGTTTTGGACTGATCATCCTTTACTTTTTCAGGCGTAAGATTGGTACTTACACAATATTTGGCTTCATGACCTCTGTCACCACACTTATAACATTTTCTTCTAAAGATAGGTTTTTGGGTGACTTCATTGAGTTTTCCAACATTAAATTTGTTGGGAATCCATGGGGATCAAAGCACGCAACAGAAGCAACAAAACACACAAAACCGATCCCATGATTTTCCAATGGTGGTGAAAACTTGCAAGAATATGCATGCAACCAAAACAAACACAAAGAGAAGAAGGAAAGCAAGCCATACCCTAGAAGACTTTGGTAAAATTCTGGAACAACTTCAAATTTGGGATGAGCTCTTGAAACAAAAGGCTCCAAGCACCAAAGAAGTCCACACCAACCTTAGCTTCTTTCTGCTTGTACTAGCAAGCCACCAACACTTGACGATTTGGTTTAGGAACAGCCCTTGAACAACACTAGAGGATCACCAACACAAGGTCTTGTGCTTCTCTCAACTTAGAACACTCACTTGTGTATATCTCTAATGTGTATAATTGCAAGAATTAACCAAGAGAGTAGAATTCCTCAAAAGGATCTCTTTTATAGGCATTCTATCTGTTCAAAGAGCCCAGAGTCGGAGCTATGTGGCACACCATCATTGGACCAACAAAATGGTCCAACCAAATACAAGTGTCACTTAGAATTCTGCCTTCACGACTTCTTCACGGGCTCTCACGGGCCGTGAAGAATAAATGCGCCACGACTGGCCATTTATCCTCCATGAGTCGTGTCGCGCCGTGCAAGAATCGTGAGGGTTCGTGCCTTCACGACCTCCTTCACGGGCCGTGTAGGGTCGTGAAGCCCTAGGGTTTCACGAACCATGCGGACCACGACAGGACTCGTGGACATGAGCTGCTTCACGACCCGTGGAGCATCCTTCATGGTCGTGAAGCCAAGGTCAACTGGAATTTGACCATTTTGACTCTTTCTTCTTATAGTAGGCTGTCGAGATTGAAACTTGGCGTGTGACCCAATAGGCCCGTGCTTCATTGGCAGTGATGCTGGCCTACGTGTGTCAGTGGGCAGATACCAACAAACTCCCACTTGCACATTACACACCGTATCCATGGGCACCACAGACAGGGAGCGGCCTCTAGCAAGGCAATCCTGCCCCTAACTAAACATGGGGTATGTCATCCCTGACAAGTACCATGATAAACTAAAAGAGTTTGACATGGTCCTATAGATAAGTGATCAATTATCTTATTGTTCGCGATATCCAAGTGAACACGAGACATGGTACAAAGTCATTCTCCGATCGTTCACGATTATGTTTCTCGATCAAGATTGGTGGTGGCCAAAAGGTGAGTTGCAACTGATCAACTATCATTGCAAACTCGAGCATGGCCATGCATTTTGGTGTCAGCTCCCAATCATCGAGGGGCCCAGGGATATCTCTCTTTACAGAGGAACAAATTCCTTCGACTACATTGCCTCCAATACAATGGCAATACTTTACCCAAATACCTCCTTTATAATAGCCAGTTACGGACTACGTTTGAAAGCAGTCAGAATAAAGCAAACCAAAATAGTGAAACACATGCATCTCCGGTCTAACGATAAAAGATATTATCATCCTGATTTACTCTTGACATGTACCATGAAGCAAGATCAGGTGTTGGTCGTCCAATCACTTGAAACTCTTTTCAAGTATAGGCGAAATATTGCGTCCGTTGTATTCAATCCCCATTGAACACTATGACCAATCATTTCCCTCGATCTTCGTTCATACTTCCTTGAAGAATGACCGATCGTGGACAGTTTAGAATGTAAAACATTCAACGATGTGATAAAACATGTAAAGTTGGAACACAATAATGATTTAAAGAAAGTATTCGCTACACGCGTATCATTAAATCTCCATTTAATAATCAATACATTCAAAAAATACAATATTGCTTAATGTTCCCAATAACATAGTAAATACATCGAATACAATAACCAACAACTCAAACCAAGTCACAAGCAAATCTAATCCCAATAGCACGTGTGTGGGCATCGTGCTTGGCTTGCGACAACGATTTAGTGAACGGATCCGCCAAATTGCTATCCGTGTGTACTTTGCTGATGACGATGTCTCCATTTTCGACCACGTCCTGGATAAAATGATATTTCCGCGGAATATGCCTCGTGCGTCGATGAGACCTTGGTTCCTTTGCTAAAGCAATGGCACCCCCGTTGTCACAGAAGATCTCAACAGGGTCGCTGATGCTTGGAACCACTCCCAGATCAAGCAAAAATTTCCTTATCCATACGGCCTCCTTAGCAGCTTCACTGGCCGCAATGTATTCCGACTCAGTAGTGGAATCAGCCACGGTGTCTTGCTTGGAGCTCCTCCAGGATATAGCACCGCCGTTTAATAGGAACACGAACCCCAATTGTGATCGGCAGTCATCCCTATCGGTTTGGAAGCTTGCATCAGAGTAACCCTTTACTCTAAGCTCTTCCTCACCTCCGTACACCAAGAACATCTCCTTAGTCCTCCGAAGATACTTGAGAATGCTCTTCACCGCCGTCCAATGAGCTTCGCCAGGGTTGGCTTGATATCTACTCGTCATGCTCAAGGCACACGATACATCAGGCCCAGTACATAGCATGGCGTACATGATCGAGCCCACAGCCGAAGCAAATGGCACTCGCTTCATTACTTCCCGTTCCTCTGGGGAACTAGGGGATTGAGTCTTACTCAATACCAAACCATGTGACATTGGAATGAACCCCTTCTTGGAGTCTTCCATCCTAAACCGCTTTAGGATTTTGTCAACATATGTACTTTGGCTAAGCCCAATAAGCCTCTTGGATCTATCTCTATAGATTTTGATCCCAAGAATATAAGTCGCATCTCCTAGATCCTTCATTGAAAAACAATTCCCTAACCAGGTTTTTACACCTTGAAGGGTCGGGACATCGTTTCCAATGAGGAGTATGTCATCGACATACAAGACTAGGAACACAACTATGCTCCCACTAGCCCTGACATATACGCATGGCTCATCCTTGCTCTTCGAAAAGCCAATCTCTTTGACTTTCTCATCAAAGCACAGGTTCCAACTGCGCGATGCTTGCTTCAGTCCATAAATGGACTTCTTAAGCTTGCAGACTTTATCCGGATGCTTGGCATGTACAAAACCCTCGGGTTGAGTCATATAGACCTCCTCGCTTCGTGTCCCATCCAGGAACGCGGTTTTTACATCCATTTGCCAAATCTCATAATCATGAAATGTGGCAATTGCCATAAGTATCCGGATAGACTTCAACATAGCCACCGGGGAAAAGGTTTCATCATAGTCTACACCATGAGTTTGCGTGAAACCCTTAGGCACCAGTCGGGCTTTGAAGGTGTCTACCTCTCCATCTATGCCGATCTTTCTCTTAAAGACCCATTTGCACCCTACGGGTCTACACCCGGGTACCGGATCTACCAAATCCCAGACTTGGTTATCCGACATAGATTACATCTCGGACTCCATAGCCTCTTTCCACCTAGCGGACTCAGGGCCCACCACGGCGTTCCGATAAGATGATGGTTCATCATGATCCACCACTAGGTCGCAGCCCTCAGACATGAGAAACCCATATCTCTCTGGCTCGTTGCGACTCCTACCGGATCTTCTAAGAGGTAAAGGATCCGTGTCAGGTTCTCCAGCAACGCCGTGCTGAGAATCATCTTGTGAACTAGTGCCAACTTCAGGTTGGTCATTGGAGGGTTCTTGAATCTCTTCAACATCTACCTTTCTTCCACTAGCGTCTTTGGATAGCCTCTCCCTTTCAAGAAAGACGGCCCTCTGAGCAACAAATACCTTGTTCTCGGATGGTTTGTAAAACAAATATCCCATAGACCCGGCAGGGTATCCAATGAACAAACACCTCTCTGCTCGGGGTTTCAATTTGTCCTCCACCTCACGTCTCACGTAGGCAGGACAACCCCAAACCTTTAGATATGAGAGCGATGGAACCTTTCCATGCCACATCTCAAAGGGTGTCTTCTTGACCTTCTTAGTTGGTACGAGGTTAAGGATTCTAACGGCCATTTCCAATGCATAGCCCCAAAAGCTAATGGGTACATCCGTATGACTCATCATACATCGAACCATATCGAATAATGTTCGATTCCTCCTCACAGCGACACTATTTAATTGTGGTGTCCTAGGAGGTGTTGTGACATTCGGCAACAAATTTCCCAGGTTAGCCATTAGAAATTCTAATTATAAGCCTAGTATGACTAAAAATAGTAATTATGACTTAAATACATCCATAATAATATTAGATTTCATAGAAATCCCGCCTATATGGTTAGAACCTTCCGGAGCTCGAAAAATCGAATTATTACGAGTCAAGAATTACAAATCAGGTACAATAATAAAAATAATATCAATTAAAATAATTAAATAAATTATGATAAATATAAATAAGTTAAAATATAAAACATATAAAAATAAACTCATAAAAGTAATAAAAACTTTGTAATTAAAAGATTTAAACAAAATCAACAATTATACAAAATTCATTTAAACCAATTACACATAATTATTCAAAAAAAAAATAAAAGAAACCCCCCCCCATGAGGCCGGCCACCCTAAACCCCCCCCCCCCCCTCCAATTTCTCTTGCCTCCTTCTCTTCCCAAGAACCACCACTTGATCTCCCCCATGCTCTATATAAGCCTCCTACTATTCCTTATCATTTCCTTTACCACCACACTCCATCTCTTCTCTTTTCTCTCTTCTTCTTTCACCAACAAAAATCTCCCAAATACATCCAAGTCTTGATCATCTCTTGAAGATCAAAGACAAAATCAAGGAAAAGAGTGGTAAGATGATCATAAAACACCCATCTCTACTCTTCTACCTTTCTTCTCTTCTTCTTTCTTCTTTCTTTTATTTATTTTCTTTGTTGTTCATCTTATTTCCTTTATTTACATATATATAATCATGTAAATATAAACATCCTACCAATGTTGTAAGGAGCACATGAAATGTGCATCATCCTACCGTTGTTGTATGGAACTTAATCAACTAAAAATCAAGAAAATAAGACTTTGATCATGCATGTGTTTCATCTTAACAAATCTTGTAAGGAACACATAAAATGTGTATCATCCTACCATTGTTGTAAGAACACATGGATTATCAAAGCTTATACTCATACAATATGATTATTCATGAATATAAACATGTTATATTAAAGTTATGACCCATAAGCAAAAAGAATCACTAATCTGGCAGAAACTGATGTTAGAACTCCCTACTTGTTTTTGTTATATCTGGAGTTCTAGGTATCAAAATCAGTTGATTCTTTTTGCTAATCTTAGTTTAAAGTGTTATCTTTCATTTAAACCTGGATTCACTAATTTTAATGAACGTTTGATCCTTCAAACATATTTAAAAAGACCCATATGTTGAATCTGGAAGTCTGGCAGATTTAGAATGGTACACTTTAAACGCGTGTAACTAACTCATTCTTGGGTCAAATTACGTCTAGTTTTTTTAAAAGTTTAATCTGTGAGTCGTGGTTATTTCCCATTTTGAATCATGTAAAAAGGAGGTCGTATGAGCCCTAAACAGACGTTTTAGTAACAACATGTCATCCAGACACTGATCAGTGGACATCCTATACACTTTTAATTATTAAAAATACTAAACATGGATTATAAATTCCTATATTTTTACTGGACATTCTAGAAACATGTAGTAAGATTATATTAAAATATCAAGCCTTAATATGACTCCTAAATTATAGTTTTTAATTTTTAAAGTTCAACTCAAAGAACTGAAAATTTTAGTGAACACTTATGATTCATGGAAAAATAGAGACAACCTTTAACTATTTAAATAAATAAGTTAACCACAAATAAATAATACAAAATAATAAATAAAATAAGTCTAATAGAGCTACATACCTTTTATATTAGGAAAGGAGCTTCGGTAGGAACAAGAAATCCTCACAAGAAAACACCTTTGCATACCGAGTGAGTATCATAGCCCCCTTTTTACCGTATTTCATATTATTTTGGGGTGAAAGCATGTGTATATATTTCATGAAAAGTTTATTGCCTATCTTCTTATTTATTTCAAATATTATTTTGAGCACTTATGGTATTATTCTTTGATGTGCTTGGGTGATCGTTGTAAGGACCTTTCGTTGGACATTATTCCTTAACTCCGCTAGTGAGCCGATGGTATTTGTAAGTAGCGCTATTTGGAGATTCCGACGTCTCCCATTTATGGTTGACGAACTATAGATGTACTTTACCACTACTAACGTCATTTAATATAGGCGTTAGGTTTATCATGGGAAATTGGTTGTCGGCTAGGTTGGATAATGGCTTAAGCAATAATCATCATAGTCTATTACTACCATGTGCAACGTATTGGGCAATATAATACATCTTCTATCATTATTTCATACTTGGATTTTTATCCAAAAACTTCCATCAATTATTTAAACTTTTCTCATTTAAAAGATTTTTTGTGCATACATTAAAAACCTATGAACTCACCAACTCTAGTCGTTGACCCTTTTCTTTTACCCGTGCTTTCAGGTGACTGCCGTTAGGTACCTTATGCTTGCAAACATGATGTGTGGCATCTTCATCTTCATCGTCACATTTTATATAAACATTATCTATTTCATTTACGCATCGTACAAGACAATGTCCTTTAAATATTATTCGGTTATGTAACCTTTATTTATGTTTCATCCGAACTACTTATTTTGTTAATTTAATCTAATGGTTATTATCCATTTACCTTGTGCGATGATATCTTGTGCTGTGACACCTCGTGTTTCCGCTTTAGCGGGGTGTGACAGATTTGGTATCAGAGCCTAAAGTTATAGAGAATGTTGTTTTTCTTATGGGGGGAAAACAACAACTATGACCAAAGGTTTATAAAAATAATTTTTCCAAATAATTTGTTTAAAATGCATCAAGTGTATTGATAATATAATTAAGCTGAGTACCACATTGTTATACCTCAATTAGACAAAGCTTGATCACCTATGTCTAATTTAGCTATGTACGATATGGCACTTAGGTTAGTTATAATAAAAATATACTTAGAGACAAAATTTTATTTACTTTCTTTCTAGATCATGATCATTGTGTGTGTGCATGAGCATAACATTCATATATAGACAATTTAAGTTATGAATTTAGTAAATAAGTCTATTCAAACCTTGCAGATCATGTCAAGCGAAAGTGAACCTACCGAGAACAGCCAAAGATCTTCCACCGATAGTAACCAATCCCCACAATACCAGCTGCCTGAAGGATTCTTAGAACCCCTACGTAGACCCGTAAGGATCTTTGACATCCCCTCCTCTCAACCAAACCAAAACCCAAACCCCGGAACAACCGGGCCTCGGGTTAGACAAACTGCCCGAAAGAGGGTAGCCATTCCAGTACGAGCAACCGTAGCACCACCCCAGCCTACCATGGGAGAAACTTCCCGGCAGGTGAACGAGCCAGTAAGAGCCCTCACGGGAATCCCGATGATACCTTCATCCGGGATGACCGACGAAGAAAAGAGAAGATTCCACCACATGTCTCTGGAGCTATATAACATAAGAGGCATGTTAGATTACCAAACCTACAGGGTTAGTTCGTGCTTAGACATGGCGGACCTTAACCACCATCACGCAAGGCAAGCCTTAGAGGCGGCTCAAGAAGCCCGAAGACTAATTAGGCTAGTGCATACATGCCTAGTTTTAGGGGTTGTGTTGATGATGTTAGTGGGGCTAGCTTACATTGGAATTTGGCGCTAGATGGGTTGGAGTGGATCTACTTTGTGTTTTAATGTCCTTCTCTTTTGTTGATTATGAACTAAAATATCCTATGTTGGTTTGAAGGATGTATGATTGTATGGCTACTATTAACTCCTTATTAATATATATGGCATCTTTTAAAGAGCCGATTTTGGTAATTATTTTGTGCCAAGTGAATGATTGATTATTTAATTAAATCTCGTACTATTAAGTCATATTTAATGCCATGAATGAATTACACATGTTACACATAGAGTAGTATGATAAAACCGATTAGATTGAGTGACTAAAAATCGTCGTGTGATTATGCTCTAGAACGATGCCTCCACGAAGAGCAAACCCCGAGTTAGATCAACTTGTCATGGAACAAGTGATTGCAACATTACCCAACATAGTGAGCCAAGTTGCTGCTGGGCTTCAAACAAACCAAGGAGTACCAACCCCAACTCAATATTGCAACTACAAAACCTTTAGGGCTTGCAACCCTAAAGAATTCTTTGGAACGGAAGGAGGTGTGGGTCTACTAAACTGGATTGAAAGCATGGAATCAGTCCTTAGCATCAGTAAATGTACGGAAGCAAACAAGGTGGAGTTTGCAGCATGTCTTCTGCAAGGGCGAGCCTTATCGTGGTGGAATATCCAAGTGCAAACGCTTGGAAGAAATGCCGCGCACCAACTCACCTGGGATGCATTCCTCAGGCTATTAAGGGACGAATTTTGCTCGAAGAGTGAAATTCAAAAGCTAGAAGCCGAGCTGTGGAATCATAAAATGATCGGGGATGACATCAACTCCTACACCACCCGATTTCATGATTTGGCCAGGCTGGTGCCGCACTTGGTGACCCCGGAAGAAAACCGTATCGATAGATACATTTGGGGTCTAGCCCCTGAGATCCGGGCAAATGTCACGGCTGCAAACCCCACCACCATCCAAAGTGCGGTAAATCTAGCTACAAGACTTACCCACAATGCCATCCGATCGGGATCGCTTGGGAGCAACAAGGACAAGGGTAAGAGGAAGCTTGAGGAGATGCCGAGGAAGCCATCCGGTGGAGAAGCTGCGAGGACTCAAAAAAGGGCTAGAAACTTCGGAGCTCAGGCGCAAGCGGCCGATAAAGGATGGAGATCCTACCCCAAATGTGACAAGTGCCACAAACACCACGAAGGGAAGTGCATGGTGTGCTTTAGGTGTAAGCGGCTAGGACACCTCAGCAAAACTTGCCGAGTAAAGCCATGCTTTAAATGCGGAAGTCTGGAGCACCATGGCACCGTTTGCTCGCGGCCAACTCAATGGTCTAATTATAATCAAACACGTCCTGCAAGCCAAGGTAACCAAGGAAATCAAGCACGAGGCAGGGTGTTTGAGATTGGAGCAAATGAAGCTAGACAAAACCCCGATGTCGTTACAGGTACGTTTCCTCTAAACGGTTATTACGCATCAGTACTATTTGATTCAGGGGCCGATAAAAGCTTCATATCATTAAGATTTAAGTTAAGGATAAACCTAAAAACCATAGAAATGAAAGAGCCTTACATCATTGAATTTGCTAACGGTCAGAAAACTAGCGTTAAGGACATAATCCCTGGTTGTACCTTGGGCTTAGCCGATAAAACATATACCATAGATTTAATCCCACTTGAAATGGGAAGTTTCGACATAGTTGTTGGGATGGATTGGCTTTCTAGCCATCGAGCGGAAATCTGTTGCTTCGAAAAGATCGTCCGAATTCCGACGCCTAATGGTGAGACACTTAAGGTGTATGGAGAAAAATCCGGAAGGAATTTCAAGATAATCTCATCCATCAAGATGAGAAATTGCTTAAGGAAAGGAAACGAGGAATTCCTAGCACATATAATCAATAAGAAAACCTGTGAGAAAAACATTCAAGAAATTCCCGCCGTGCGAAACTTTCTTGAAGTATTTCCGGAAGATTTGCCCGGTTTACCCCCGAATCGGCAAGTCGAATTCCATATCGATCTAGTCCCTTGAGCGGCTCCCGTGGCAAAAGCACCATATCGACTCGCCCCATCAGAAATGCAAGAGCTATCGGCACAACTACAAGAATTACTCGACAAAGGTTTCATTCAACCAAGTTCATCCCCTTGGGGAGCCCCAGTTCTTTTCGTCAAAAAGAAGGACGGGTCGCTACGAATGTGTATCGACTATCGGGAACTCAACAAGTTAACAATCAAGAACCGATACCCTCTCCCTCGAATCGATGATCTGTTCGACCAACTTGAAGGCGCCAAATATTTTTCAAAAATCGATCTTCGCTCGGGGTATCACCAATTGAGAGTTCGCGAAGAAGACGTCCCCAAGACCGCCTTTAGAACCCGCTATGGACATTATGAGTTCTTAGTTATGCCTTTTGGGTTGACTAACGCTCCAGCAGTATTTATGGACTTAATGAATAGGGTCTGTAGACCATATTTAGATAAGTTTGCTATAGTGTTCATAGACGACATTCTCATCTATTCGCGAAGCAAGGAAGATCATGAGCAGCATTTGAAATTAATCTTAACACTACTCAAGGACCAGAAGTTGTATGCCAAATTCTCTAAGTGTGAATTTTGGATCCGAGAAGTACACTTCCTTGGTCATGTAGTTAATTCAAATGGAATTCATGTCGATCCAGCAAAGATCGAAGCAATCAAAAAGTGGGAAGCACCAAAGACGCCAACCGAGATTCGACAATTTCTGGGTCTGGCAGGATATTATAGGCGATTCATCGAAAACTTTTCACGCGTGGCTCAACCATTAACGACTTTGACTCAGAAGGATAAGAAATTCATTTGGGGAGATAAGCAAGAAGAAGCCTTTCAAACCTTAAAGCAGAAGCTATGTAACGCACCTATCTTGGCATTGCCAACTGGATCAGAAAAGTTTGTGGTCTATTGTGACGCATCACACCAAGGGTTGGGATGTGTTTTAATGCAAAAAGACAAAGTTATCGCCTACGCTTCGAGACAATTGAAGGTTCATGAGAAAAACTACACTACTCATGATTTGGAGCTAGGAGCGGTAGTGTTTGCACTCAAAATATGGAGACACTACTTATATGGCACCAAGTGTACCGTCTACACTGACCATAAGAGTCTCCAGCATATTTTTGATCAAAAGATGCTCAATATGAGTCAAAGGAGATGGGTAGAACTACTCAATGATTATGATTGCGAAATCAAATATCACCCAGGCAAGGCCAATGTGGTATCCGACGCGTTGAGTAGGAAGGAAAGAGTAAAACCAATGAGAGTACGAGCATTAGGAGCTGTAGTGCAAACAAGTCTGAAAGGAAGGATCCTTGAAGCTCAGGAGCAAGCATTAAAAGATGAAAATCTAAAAGAGGAAACCCTTCGTCATTTGGAGCACAGGTTTGAGATTGGAACTGATGGAGTACGTTACTTCGAAAAGAAGGTTTGGATACCCAAGGTAGATAACATAAGGTTAACGATATTGGATGAGGCACATAAGTCTAAGTATTCTATTCATCCCGGAGCCGATAAAATGTACAAGGATTTGAAGGAATACTATTGGTGGCCCGGAATGAAGAAGGATGTCGCCCTATACGTGGGGAAATGTTTGACTTGTGCAAGGATTAAGGCAGAACACCAGAAACCCTCTGGATTACTGCAGCAACCCGAAATCCCGGAATGGAAATGGGAACAGATAACTATGGATTTTGTGACTAAGTTACCCCGATCCGCAAGGGTACGATTCCATCTGGGTAGTAGTAGACCGGCTTACAAAGTCAGCACATTTCCTACCTATTCGTGAAGATTACAAGATGGAAAAGTTGGCACGAATCTACATCAATGAGATCGTCATGCGTCATGGAGTGCCCATCTCTATCATCTCGGATAGGGATAGTCGCTTCACTTCCCTATTTTGGCAATCACTTCAGAAAGCATTGGGAACGCGAGTCAATTTAAGCACCTCTTACCACCCCCAAACAGACGGACAATCGGAAAGGACTATTCAAACGCTAAAAGATATGTTACGTGCTTGTGTGTTAGATTTTGGTGGGAGCTGGGACTCGCATTTGCCACTGGTTGAATTTTCATACAATAATATTTATCACACCAGTATCCAGTGTGCACCTTATGAAGCATTGTACGGACGCAAATGTAGATCCCCGCTCAGCTGGTTGGAAATCACAGACCGACAATTGTCCAGACCAAACGTCGTACAGGAAACCACTGATAAGATAAAGATTATCAGGGAAAGGCTCAAAACCGCTAGGGACCGACAAAAGAGCTACGCCGACAATCGCAGGAAACCCCTAGAGTTTCAAGTTGGCGATAAAGTTCTACTAAAGATATCACCTTGGAAAGGGATAGTCCGTTTTGGTAAAAAGAACAAGTTAAGTCCCAGGTATGTTGGGCCGTTCGAGATAATCGAAAGGATCGGACCGGTAGCCTACAAGCTAAAACTGCCACAAGAACTGAGCGCCATCCATGACACGTTCCATGTGTCGAATTTAAAGAAATGCCAAACGGAGGAAACCTTAGTCTTACCCTTAAAAGATGTGCAAGTTGATGACCGGTTGCACTTTGTAGAAGAACCAATCGAAATCCTTGACCGGGAGGTCAAAAGACTATGGAGAAGCAGGATCCCCATCTTAAAAGTTCGTTGGAACTCAAGGCACGGGCCTGAATACACTTGGGAGCGAGAGGATTATATGAAACTCAAATATCCACACCTCTTCGCCAAAAAGCAAGTCCAAGACGTCAACGATTAATTTCGGGACGAAATTCTTTTAATCAGGGGAGACTGTGACATTCGGCAACAAATTTCACAGGTTAGCCATTAGAAATTCTAATTATAAGCCTAGTATGACTAAAAATAGTAATTATGACTTAAATACATCCATAATAATATTAGATTTCATAGAAATCCCGCCTATATGGTTAGAACCTTCCGGAGCTCGAAAAATCGAATTATTACGAGTCAAGAATTACAAATCAGGTACAATAATAAAAATAATATCAATTAAAATAATTAAATAAATTATGATAAATATAAATAAGTTAAAATATAAAACATATAAAAATAAACTCATAAAAGTAATAAAAACTTTGTAATTAAAAGATTTAAACAAAATCAACAATTATACAAAATTCATTTAAACCAATTACACATAATTATTCAAAAAAAAATAAAAATAAAAGAAACCCCCCCCCCCCCCATGAGTGGTAAGATGATCATAAAACACCCATCTCTACTCTTCTACCTTTCTTCTCTTCTTCTTCCTTCTTTCTTTTATTTATTTTCTTTGTTGTTCATCTTATTTCCTTTATTTATATATATATAATCATGTAAATATAAACATCCTACCAATGTTGTAAGGAGCACATGAAATGTGCATCATCCTACCGTTGTTGTATGGAACTTAATCAACTAAAAATCAAGAAAATAAGACTTTGATCATGCATGTGTTTCATCTTAACAAATCTTGTAAGGAACACATAAAATGTGTATCATCCTACCATTGTTGTAAGAACACATGGATTATCAAAGCTTATACTCATACAATATGATTATTCATGAATATAAACATGTTATATTAAAGTTATGACCCATAAGCAAAAAGAATCACAAATCTGGCAGAATCTGATGTTAGAACTCCCTACTTGTTTTTGTTATATCTGGAGTTCTAGGTATCAAAATCAGTTGATTCTTTTTGCTATTCTTAGTTTAAAGTGTTACCTTTCATTTAAACCTGGATTCACTAATTTTCATGAACGTTTGATCCTTCAAACATAATTAAAAAGACCCATATGTTGAATCTGGAAGTCTGGCAGATTTAGAAGGGTACACTTTAAACGCGTGTAACTAACTCATTCTTGGGTCAAATTACGTCTCGTTTTTTTTAAAAGTTTAATCTGTGAGTCGTGGTTATTTCCCAGTTTGAATCATGTAAAAAGGAGGTAGTATGAGCCCTAAACAGACGTTTTAGTAACAACATGTCATCCAGACACTGATCAGTGGACATCCTATACACTTTTAATTATTAAAAATACTAAACATGGATTATAAATTCCTATATTTTTACTGGACATTCTAGAAACATGTAGTAAGATTATATTAAAATATCAAGCCTTAATATGACTCCTAAATTATAGTTTTTAATTTTTAAAGTTCAACTCAAAGAACTGAAAATTTCAGTGAACACTTATGATTCATGGAAAAATAGAGACAACCTTTAACTATTTAAATAAATAAGTTAACCACAAATAAATAATACAAAATAATAAATAAAATAAGTCTAATAGAGCTACATACCTTTTATATTAGGAAAGGAGCTTCGGTAGGAACAAGAAATCCTCACAAGAAAACACCTTTGCATACCGAGTGAGTATCATAGCCCCCTTTTTACCGTATTTCATATTATTTTGGGGTGAAAGCATGTGTATATATTTCATGAAAAGTTTATTGCCTATCTTCTTATTTATTTCAAATATTATTTTGAGCACTTATGGTATTATTCTTTGATGTGCTTGGGTGATCGTTGTAAGGACCTTTCGTTGGACATTATTCCCTAACTCCGCTAGTGAGCCGATGGTATTTGTAAGTAGCGCTATTTGGAGATTCCGACGTCTCCCATTTATGGTTGACGAACTATAGATGTACTTTACCACTACTAACGTCATTTAATATAGGCGTTAGGTTTATCATGGGCATATGGTTGTCGGCTAGGTTGGATAATGGCTCAAGCAATAATCATCATAGTCTATTACTACCATGTGCAACGTATTGGGCAATATAATACATCTTCTATCATTATTTCATACTTGGATTTTTATCCAAAAACTTCCATCAATTATTTAAACTTTTCTCATTTAAAAGATCTTTTGTGCATACATTAAAAACCTAGGAACTCACCAACTCTAGTAGTTGACCCTTTTCTTTTACCCGTGCTTTCAGGTGACCGCCGTTAGGTACCTTATGCTTGCAAACATGATGTGTGGCATCTTCATCTTCATCGTCACGTTTTATAAAAACAATATCTATTTTATTTACGCATCGTACAAGACAATGTCCTTTAAATATTATTTGGTTGTGTAACTTTTATTTATGTTTCATCCGAACTACTTATTTTGTTAATTTAATCTAATGGTTATTATCTATTTACCTTGTGCGATGATATCTTGTGCTGTGACATATTGTGTTTCCGCTTTAGCGGGGTGTGACACGAAGATCCTACAACCACGCAAGAAAAACAAATAAATAAAACTACACAACCACGCATACAAAACCGATTTGAGCCAACCTATGTGTTCCCCGGTGAGCCAACTGAGGAACTAAGTCTACTAAGGACAAAAAATCCAAGACTCCGTGGTGTGCTCCCACTCGATCCCGCGCCTCCGGATCCGAGGTAGCCAAGACGTCTCCTAAGACTCCCGTTGGTGCCTCCGGTCTTCTCTTTTCATTATATACATAATTTAAAGAGAAATGGCATGCAACAGTTAACCTAAGTATGATATTAATACTGTTATATAGATGTTTATATGTTACAAAGTGAGGAATGTTGGGAATCCATGGGGATTAAAGCATGCAACGGAAGCAACAAAAACACACAAAAGGATCCCATGATTTCCCAATGGTGGTGAAAACTAGCAAGAACATGCATGCAACCAAAAACAGACACAAAGAGAAGAAGGTAAGCAATCCATACCCTTGAAGACTTTGATAATTCTGGAACAACTTGGAGATTTGGGATGAGCTCTTGAAACAAAAGGCTTCAAGCTCCAAAGAAGTCCACACTAAGCTAACCTTCTTTCTCCTTGTACTAGCAAGCCACCAAACCACCAACACTTGAGGGTTTGATTCTGGAACAGCCTTGTAACCACTTGTGCACTTACCACCTTCATTTGTTCTTGCTCTCTCTCTCTATGGAAGAACTCACACTATGTGTGTAATGCACAAAAATGACCAAGAGTATAGAATGCACCAAAAGGACCTCTTTTATTAGCATTCTATCTGTTTAAAGAGCCCAAAGTCGGAGCTAAGTGGCACACCATCATTGGACCAACAAAATGGTCCAACCAAACCCAAGTGTCACTTAGAATTATGCCTTCACGACTTCCTCACGGGCTCTCACGGGCCGTGAAGAATAAATGTTCCACCACCGGCCATTCATCCTCCACGAGTCGTGCCGCGCCATGCAAGAATCGTGAGGGTTCGTGCCTTCACGACCTCCTTCACGGGCCGTGTAGGGTCGTGAAGCCCTAGGGTTTCACGAACCATGTGGCCCACGACAGGACTCGTGGACACGAGTTGCTTCACGACCCGTGGAGCATCCTTCACAGTCGTGAAGCCTAGGTCAACTGGAATTTGACCATTTTGACTCTTTCTTCTTATAGTAGGCTGTCAAGATTGAAACTTCGCGTGTGACCCAATAGGCCCGCGCTTCACTGGTAGTGATGCTGACCTACGTGTGTCAGTGGGCAGATACCAACAAAGAATTGTTAGTTATGCATGTTTAAGGGTTTCATGAACGAATTGAGTTGTTAAATAGTTATGTACAGATGTTTGAAGGCCTTTGTAGGTCATTGTTGATATGTTATGGCTGAAGTAGGCCAATTGTGATGTGCTAAGGCCGGTGTAGGCCATTGGATGTTGTACCGGTACTTTGTTGGATGTTGGAGCCAGATTGTTTGGGTCTTGAGTTGGGGCCTTGTGCCGCTAGCTAGGATGTGCGGCGATTCGATAATCATGAATCTTGGTTCTTGCAAAACCTCCGTCCCTCAATACTATATGGGCTCACAGTTCCCACTCACCCCGAATGGGATATGGGCTCTCAGTTCCCGCTTTATTTGCCCAAGTTCTTCACCGTGGAGAGCTCCTGTTTTATTTGTTAAAAAGAAGGACAAGACTCTACGAATGTGTATCGATTACAGTGAGCCTAACAAGCGAACTGTAAAGAATAAATATCCATTAACCACAAGGATGTTGCTTATGTGTGGAGTGAAGATCAAGAGAAAGCATTTCAGACTCCAAAGCAATTGTTATGTCAAGCACCTATTCTAACATTGCCTAATGGGTCAGAATACTTTATTGTCTATTGTGATGCTTCATATGCAGGTCTAGGTTGTGTTTTGATGCAACGAGACAAGGTGATTGCATATGCTTCTCGTAAATTGAAGCGACACGAGAAAAATTATCCCACACATGATCTGGAGCTTGCAGCTATGGTATTTGTTTTGAAAATATGGCGTCATTACTTGTATGTCACCAAATGTATTGTATGCACAGATCACAAGAGTTTGCAGTATGTGTTCATGCAGAAAGAGCTTAACATGAGACAAATACGTTGGTTGGATCTAATAAAAGACTATGATTGTGAGATCAAGTATCATCCGGGCATGGAGAACGTGGTAGCTGATGCTTCGAGTCGAAAGAACTCTTCTGGAATGGCTAAATTCATGAGACTCATTGTAGAATCTGATATCATTGCTCAGCTAAAAGTAGCACAACAAGAGGCATTGCAAGAAAATAATTTGAAAGCTGAGACAATGACCAAGATATCAAAGCAATTGCGAGAAGATAGTCGGGGTCTGAAGACATTTCAATCCCGAATTTGGGTACCGAGTCTTGGTGGCAATCGGGAGACAATCTTACATGAAGCACACAAATCTAGATTGTCTATTCATCCCAGAAGCACAAAAATGTACCAAGACTTCAAATCATTGTATTGGTGGCCTACATTGCAGCGTGATATATCTTCATTTGTAGAAAAATGCCAAGTCTGCGCGCAAGTCAAAACCAAACACCAAAAGCCCTATGGTAATCTACAACAATTAGACATCCCGTAGTGGAAATAGGATCACCTTACCATGGACTTTGTTACCAAATTATCCCGAACTGCAAAGGGGCATGATATGATATGGGTTGTGGTTGATCGCCTTACTAAGAGTGCACATTTTCTTGCGACTAATGAATCTGCACCCATGAATCGTTTGGCTCAATTGTATATCAACGAGGTGGTGTCACGACATGGCATACCTCTATCTATTGTCATGGATCGTGATTCACGGTTCACATCTACCTTTTGGCATAGTCTTCAACGTGAACTTGTTACGAGGGTGAATCTTAGCACAACTTACCATCCTCAAACTGACGGACAGTCTGAAAGGACTATTCAAACTCTTGAAGATATGCTGAGAGCTTGTATTCTTGAATTTGGTGGTTCTTGGGATTCACATATTCCCTTGATTGAATTTTCCTATAATAACTCCTATCATTCGAGTATAGGCACGCCACCATATGAAATGTTGTATGGTAGGCAATGCCGTACACCTACGTGTTGGTTAGAACCTGGAGAAAAGCAATATGCAGGTCCTGACATTGTGAAGATGACATCTAATAAGGTAAAGAGGGCACGTGAAAAGCTGAAAGCTGCACGAGACAGGCAGAAGATGTATGCAGATCCAAAACGGCGACCCATTACTTTTGAAGTGGGTGACCGGGTTTTCTTGAAGGTTTCACCTTGGAAGGGGTGATTCGATTTGGTCGCAAAGTTAAGCTAAGCCCGAGATATATTGGCCCGTTCAGAATTTTGCAACGAGTAAATGACCAAACTGTATCACTTGAACTTCCTCCTGAACTATCTGGTATACATAACACATTCAATGTATGCGATCTAGTATACATAACACATTCAGCTAAACGCCTTGTGGAGGAACCTATTGAGATTTTGGATTCCAAAGTCAAAAAGCTGCGTAAGAAGAGGATCAAGTTAGTGCTCGTCAAATGGAAGCACAATCTGGGTCCTAACTTGACATGGGAGGCCGAGGATGAGATGAAAGCACGCTACCCTCATTTGTTCATTGATGAGCAGATTCCGAGGACGGAATCTTCTTAAGTGGTGTAGATTTGTAACATCCTTAGAAAGGGCCTAGATGTACGCTTACGTGGTATGTTAAATAATATAAATAAATCAAATAAAATATATATTTGTTAGGTATGTGTAAAAGTGACTAAATTGGTTATTAAATGAGTTAATAAAAATATTGATAAAAATAGATAAAGATAATAGAATATTAAATGGTTTAAGATAAGGATTCCAAAAATATCCCCGTTAGTTAAAACGGGTACTCGTGCGTTGAGTTGTTAGTTGAAAGGGGGAACAAAATACCGTGTTGTGGATAATATTAGAACCAAAAGCGGTTCTAACATATACACACACAGATGCGTCAATACACACACACAACTCTTCCAAACTTTCTTCTCATCTTGTTCTTGAATTTCCTTGAAGGAGATTCATTCAAGGTTCAATCTTTGCCGCAAATCCAAGTAGAAATCAGAATTCCAATATGTTGTTAAGCATCTTCCTCCTCCAAATCTTTGTTCTTGTAAGTTCTCCAAGTTCTTCAAGTTTCAAGTTTGGGCATTTTGGGTTAAGATTGCCAATAGGTGCCAATAATTGAAATAAATGTTACCAATTAGTTTCTATGTTGGATTTAATTTCACAGAAGTTGGTTTGTGATTTAAATAGACGATTTTGATTGATTTTGAAGATTAAAGTTTAAATGGGTAAAAATGGTTAATTTGGTCATAAAGTCTGAATTTGATGTTAAAGTGTATAAAAAGTGTGTAGTTAGATTGGTTTTGATGTATTATTTCATATGGGAAAGGTAGAAATCGACTGAAGTTAAATTGGTAATGTTTTGGTATTGATTTGGCTGGGAAACAGCAAGTTCTGGTCAAACCTACTGCTACAAATGAAAAGGCACGGGCATGCCTATCAAGATCTAACCGTAACCTTGGACGTACCCGGGAAGGCATGGACGTAGCTCCAAAAGGTATGGGTCTGCCTAACCCTAGAAGGTCCGGGGGAGTGTCTACATTCACGTGGCATACCTGATAGTAAGGCACGGTCACACCCTGTTCAGGTCCGGCCATGCCTTAGCCAAGCATGGGCGTGCCTTGACCAGGCACGGCCGTACCCTGCCTTCTCGCAGTTTCTATTTTAGTGTGTATTTATACGTGTAAACTTGTTTAGGTGAACTAGTTGATCAAGAAACATATGTGCCTTTGTACTTACCTGTTATAACTCCACAAGTGAGTAACAGTTAACCTAAGTATGATATTAATAGTGTTTTATAGATATTTGTATGTTACAAACCGAATAATTGTTAGTTATGCATGTTTAAGGGTTTCATGAACCAAATGAGTTGTTAAATTGTTATGTACGGATGTTTAAAGGCCTTTGTAGATTATTGTTGATATGTATGGCCGGAGTAGGCCAATTGTGATGTGCTAAGGCCGGAGTAGGCTATTTTATGTTGTACCGGTACTTTGTTAGATGTTGGGGCCAGATTGTCTGGGTCTTGAGTTGGGGCCTTGTGCCGCCAGCTAGGATGTGCGGCGATTCGATGATCGCGAATCTTGGTTCTTGCAAAACCTCCGCCCCTCAATACTATATGGGCTCTCAGTTCCCGCTGATCCCGAATGAGATATGTTTCCTGATAACGCAATGGTGGACCGCTACCCGCTTCTCCACCGGCGTGGAGGAATTATCGGTTTCCCCGGTTAGGATCACTGAGCCGGGCTCATTACACTGCAAGACATGATGCCTACGGACTAATCGGTGCTTCACAATGTGTTAGGGTAGACTTGAATGATGATATGTAATGCATGTAATATGTATATGATACTGTTGATAAAATGCTTCCGCTTAATTGTTATTCACTAGCTATTTATAGCTAACCCTCTCATGAACATTTCATATGCAGGTAAATAGATTGCTGGTGAGGATGGGTACATGCTGAAAGTTCATGTTATATTTTGGGGAACACTTTGTGGATGCTTTGTTTATGTAATAAGTAGTGTAATGGTCGAACGAATTGGTAACGCCTTGGAATAATTTAATAGTACTTTTGTATTACAACTTATATATATATATATATATAAGTTGTAAAATGTTATATAAATAATAAAGCTTCTGCGCGTTTTTATAAATAAAGACTCCTGAAATTTAGAGTCGGCGTTACACCTACTTTGCATATGTGATTAATGCTCAGATAGGAGAAATGAGTGTTGATGATATCATGGTTGTTTCTAAATACCCTGATGCCTTTCCTGAAGATTTATCGGGTTTACCTCCTGTCAGGGATTAATCTTGTTCTTGGTGCTACAGCTATAGCAAAATCTCCCTATCGTTTTGCTTCATCCGAAATTCGGGAGATGACCCAAATCTAGCAATTGCTTGACAAGGGCTTTATTCTCCCAAGTTCTTCACCGCGGGGAGCTCCTGTTTCATTCGCTAAGAAGAAGGACGGGACTCTCCGTATGTATATCGATTACAGGGAGCTTAACAAGCGAACTAGAAAGATTAAATATCCATTATCTCGCATAGATGATCTGTTCGATCAATTGCAAGGTGCCACATGCTATTCAAAGATTGATGTACGTTGTTGCTATCATCAGGTCCGTGTTCAAGAAGATGATATGACTAAAACTACGTTTAGAACTCAATATGGGCACTATAATTTCTTTGTTATGCCATTCCGCTTAACCAATGCTCCGGCTATTTTCATGGATATGATGAATCGCGTATGTCGCACTTTTCTTGATAAATTTGTGATCATGTTCATCGCTGATATTCTTAATTATTCCAAAACAGAGGCGGAACATGAGCAACTTCTTCGTCTTATTCTAGAAACTCTTAAGCGAGAACAACTCTACGCAAAGCTTTCTAAAGCTGAATTCTGGCTTAAGGAGGTGCATTTCTTGGGTCATGTTATCTTCAACGAAGGTGTTAAGGTTGATCCTGTGAAGATTGAAGCTGTTATGAACTAGGAAACTCCTCAGAATCCTTTAGAGATAAAGAGTTTCTTAGGTCTTGCTGGTTACTACAGGCGGTTCATATAGAATTTTTCTAAACTTGCACCTGCATTGACTAAATTAACCCGCAAGGATGTTGCCTATCTGTGGAGTGAAGAACAAGAGAAAGCATTTCAGACTTTAAAGCAATTGTTATGTGAAGCACCTATTCTAACATTGCCTAATGGGTCAGAAGACTTTAGTGTCTATTGTGATACTTCATATGCAGGTCTAGGTTGTGTTTTGATGCAACAAAACAAGGTGATTGCATATGCTTCTCGTCAATTGAAGCCACACGAGAAGAATTACCCAACACATGATCTGGAGCTTGCAGCTGTGTTATTTTCTTTAAAGCTATGGCGTCATTACTTGTATGACACCAAATGTATTGTATGCACAGATCACAAGAGTCTGTAGTATATGTTCATGCAGAAAGAGCTTAACATGAGACAACAGCATTGGTTGGAGTTAATAAAAGACTATGATTGCGAGATCAAGCATCACCCCGGCAAGGCGAACGTGGTAGCTGATGCATTGAGTCGAAAGAACTCTTCTGGAGTAGCTAAATTCATGTGACTCACTGTAGAATCTGATATAATTACTCATCTTAAAGTAGCACAACAAGAAGCATTACTAGAAGATAACTTCAAAGCTTAGACAATGACAAAGATATCAAAGCAATTGGGAGAAGACAGTCGGGGTCTGAAGACATTTCAATCCCGAATTTGGGTACCGAGTCTTGGTGGTAATCAGGAGACAATCCTACATGAAGCACACAAATCTAGATTGTCTATTCATCCCAGAAGCACGAAAATGTACCAAGACATGAAATCATTGTATTGGTGGCCTACATTGAAGCGCGACATAGCTTCATTTGTAGAAAAATGCCAAGTCTGCGTGCCAAAACCAAAAGCCCTATGGTAATCTACAACAGTTGGAGATCCCAGAGTGGAAATGGGATCATATTGTAAGGAATCCATGCACGCCAACACCCGTACGTAGCAGAAGCAAAGACATAAAAAACCGGGGTTTTCGGGTATCAAAAACCGATATGCATGTATTCCCCAAGTGGGGATCATGACTACAAATGAATATAACAACTAAAACAAACGAGAGGGAGGAGAAATGTACCATCACGGTGCTGGAGCTATCCACCGAGGTAGGAAAATCTTCGAGAACTCGAAACCGAGCTCCTCTATTGATAATCCACACAAAGTGAGCGAGATCCCGTCTTGCTATCGACCCGAGTCATGAACCACACAATGTCCTCTTGCTTCTAGAGCAGCAACAACACTACAAAACTTCTCTTGCTCTTGTTACACTTACTTAACTCACCATATGAGTTCAAGCACCATATGTTGTGTCTATATCTTCAAATTTGTAAGAGCGCTTAATGAGAGAGAGAGATCTATGCCTTTTATTAAGGCTGGAAGTGTTCAAGAAGCCACCAGGGTCGGCCAACTACCCACCCTCTCATTGGACCAACACAAAGGTCCAATAAAACAAAGTGACATTTTGACTTCTGGATTCACGGGCTCTCATAGACCGTGACGCACTCGTTAAGGCCTCATACGTTGGGTTCCACCGCACACTCTCATTGGGCCAACGAGTGGCCCAATAAAAGCATGGCGCCTGCCTTCACGGGCTCTCACGGGCGGTGAAGCCCTCGTGAAGGCAGTGCTCCCACGACTACTTATCCGGGTGGTGAAGCCTCGTGGAGTGTTTCTCTTCACGACCTCTTCATGGCCCGTGAAGGTCGCCAGAAACCCTAATTTTTTATTCTCTCATGTTTGTGTTGTGCTGCCGGAATCTACCCTTGGCGTGTGATCCAATAGGCCCGTACCTCATCAGCAGTGATGCTAGTGCACGTGTATCGGTGGGCATATTCCAACACATATTACCATGGATTTCGTTACCAAGTTACTCCGAACTGCAAAGGGGCATGATATGATATAGGTTGTGGTTGATCGCCTTACTAAAAGTACTCATTTTCTCACGACTAACACGACTAATGAATCTGCACATATGAATCAATTGGCTAAATTGTATATTAATGAGGTGGTATCGCGACATGGTATACCTCTATCTATTATATCAGATCGAGATTCATGGTTCACATCTAACTTTTAGCATAGTCTTCAATGTGAACTTGGTACGCGAGTTAATCTTAGCACAACATACCATCCTCAAACTGACGGACAGTCCGAAAGGACTATTCAAACTCTTGTAGATATGCTCAGAGCCTATATTCTTGAATTTGGTGGTTCTTGGGATTCTCATCTTCCCTTGATTGAATTTGCCTATAACTACTCCTATCATTCAAGTATAGGCATGCCACCATATGAAATTTTGTACGGTAGGTGATGCCGTACACCTACATGCGGGTTTGAACCTCGTGAAAAGCAATATGCAGGTCTTGACATAGTACAAATGACAGCTGATAAGGTGAAGATGGCACGTGAAAAGTTTAAAGCTGCGTGAGACAAGCAAAAGATGTTTGCAGATCCAAAACGACGACCTATTACTTTCGAAGTGGGTGACCGGAGTTTCTTGAAGGTTTCACCCTCGAAAGGGGTGATTCGATTTGGTCGCAAGGGTAAGCTAAGCCCGAGATATATTGGTCCGTTCAAAATTCTACAACGAGTCAATGACCGGATGGTATCATTTAAACTTTCTTCTGAGTTATCTGGTATTCATAACACATTCAATGTGTGCTATCTGAGGAAGTGCAAGGTTGATGATGATCAAATCCTACATCTACAAGAGTTGAAAGTTGATTCAGCTAAACGCCTTGTGGAGGAACCTGTTCAGATTTTGGATTCCAAAATCAAAAAGCCGCGTAAGAAGATGATCAAGATAGTACTCGTCAAATGGAAGCACAATCTGGGTCCTAACTAGACATGGGAGGCCAAGGATGAGATGAAAGCACGCAACCCGCACTTGTTCGTTGCTGAGCAGATTCGGAGGACGGAATCTTCTTAAGGGGGGTAGATTTGTAAATTCCTCAGAAAGGGCCTAAACGCAGGCGTATGTGGTATGTTAAACAAATTGAATTAAATATATATATATATATATATATATATATATTAGATTTTGATATAAATGACTAAAATAGTTATTAAATGAATTAATAAAAATATTAATAGAGATAGATAAAAATAATAGGATATTGAATAGTTTAAGATAAGGATTCCAAAAATATCCGCGTTAGTTAAAACGGGTACTCATGCGTTAAGTTGTACATTGAAAAGGGGAACAATATACCCACTTGTGGACAATATTAACCCACAAGTAGGTTGAGGCTTGTATACCCACGTTTGCTCACACACAGATAACTCATTTCCTTATGTGTGTATTCTTCTGTACTTAGCTATTCAAGAAGATTTCATGAAGAAGTATTTCAAGTCCAATCTTTGATGCTTTCAGATTTCAAATTGATTGTTGACTACATCTTCTTCTTTGTTGTAAGTTCTTTTTCTAGATTTCCAAGTTCTTCAAGTTGGGTGTTATGGGTCAAGATTACCAATTGATGCCAAAAAATGGAATTAGATGTTCCTAAGTAGTTTCTACTATGATTCTAAGATCATAGCAATCAGATTTGTGAAATAAAGACATGATTTAGGTTGATTTTTATATGAAAGTCTAAATGGGTCAAAAGTGTGCTTTTGGTTCCATAGATTGAATTGGTTGTTTAAGTGTGTAAAAAGTGTGTTTTTAGATTGGTTTTGATGTGTTATTTCACATATGAATGATAGAAATCGATTGGTAATGTTATGGTATGATTTTGGTATGGCTTTGGCTGGAAAACAGTAGGTTCTGGTCGAACCTGCTGCTGCAAATGGAAAGGCATGGGCGTGCCTCTCAAGAACAGGCCGTACCTTAGGGTGTACCCTAGGAGGCACGGTCGTACCTCCAAAAGGTACGGGTGTGCGTAACCCTAGAAGGTCCCGGGGTGTGCCTGCAGTCATGGGGGGGTATCTGATAGTAGGGCACGGGCAAGTCTTGCTCAGGTCCGGCCATGCCTTAGCCAGGCACGGGCATGCCTTTACCCTGACGGCCATACCCTGCCTTTTGGCAGTTTTTGTTTAAGTGTGTATTGATACGTGTAAACCCTGTTTAGGTGAACTAGTTGATCCAGAAACATTTGTGCTTTAGTTCTTACCTGTTATAACTCGACGGGTGAGTAACTGTTAAACTAAGTATGAAATTGATGGTGTTATATAGTTGTTTGTATGTTACAAACTAAAGAATTGTTAACTATGCATGTTTAAGGTTTTCATGAGCCAACTGAGTTTTTAAATTGTTATGTACGCATGTTAATGGCTTTTGTAGGCCTAAGTTGATATGTTAAGGCTTTTGTAGGCCAATTTGTTATGCTATTGCTTTTCTAGGCCAAATATGTTATGCTATAGCTTTTGTAGGCCAACTGTGTTTATGCTATGGCGTATGTAGGCCAATGTGTGTTGTACTGGTACTTTGTTGTATGTTTGGGGCCAGCTTCTCTGGATCTAGTTGGGGCCTTGTCCCGCCAGCTATGATGTACGGTGATTCGATGATCACGAATCTTGGTTCCTGCAGAACCTCTGTCCCTCAACACTATTATGGGCTCTCAATTCCCGCTGATCCCGAGTGGGTATGTTTCCACGATAACGCAATGGTGGACCTCTACCCGCTTCTCTACCGGCGTGGAGGAAGTATCGGTTTCCCCAGTTAGGATCACTGAGCCGGGCTCATTACCCTGCAAGACGTGGTTCGTGCTAACTAACCGTCGCTTCACAATGTGTTAGGGTAGACTTCATTGTTGATATGTTATGCACGTGATATGCTTATGGTATTATTTATATGATGTTTCCGCTTAATTTTTATTCACTAGCTATTTATAGCTAACCCTCTCATGTACATTCAATACGCAGGTAAATAGATTTCTGGTGAGGACGGGTACCTACTGGAATGTCATATTATGTTTTGGGAACACTTTGTGAATACTTTGTTTACGTAATAAGTAGTGTAATGGACGAACGAATTGGTAACACCTTGGTAGTACTTTTGTGGTGTAACTTTTATATATATATATAGGTTGTAAATTATAAATATAATAGTAAAGCTTCCGCTGTTGTTTTATAAAAAAAATGACTCCTCAAATTTAGGCGGCATTACAAGCTGAGAGGGCAGAGCAGAGTGAGAGAATCTCAGAGAGGGTAGTGAAGGGGATGATGAGGGTGAAACACATAACAAGGGAGGGGCTGATTACAACCCGATCCCGAGCAACAACCGGAGTCCCCGGATCTTCTTGTTGGTTCAGTGGCACCTGACTTTGAAATAGACACTATTGGCCTGACCATGTATACCCCTGGAGCAGCACCATTGGTTTCTGATAATAGCGAGCAACAACGAGCAAAAATTCCAGTGGTGACTGAGGAAGAGGATTTAAGCATGTCAGATCTATTTCCTGATTTACCCGAGGCCTTTTACGACGTAACAGAATTCATTTATGTCTACCAACCGGGTCCTCTTGATAAAGCAAGTGAAAGCCAAGACTTTGACGCCAATCTTGAATTTTATGATGAATATGAAAGTGAATTGGAAGAGGAAGAGGAGAGAGAGAAAGAGATAAGAAAAGAAAAAGAAAGTGCTGAGGGTCCCCCAAGCCTACGAAGCCGGGAAGCCACTTCTTCTACAGGAGTTCACACTGTTAGCTCTGGTATTGAAACAGTCACTGTCATCCCAACTGTTGGAATCTGCCACCGACATACGTAGGCCAGCATCACTGCCAATGAAGTGCGGGCCTATTGGGTCACACGCCAAGTTTCAATCTCGACAGCCTACTATAAGAAGAAAGAGTCAAAATGGTCAAATTCCAGTTGACCTAGGCTTCACGACCGTGAAGGATGCTCCACGGGTCGTGAAGCAGATCGTGTCCACGAGTCCTGTCGTGGGCCGCATGGTTCGTGAAGCCCTATAGCTTCACGACCCTACACGGCCCGTGAAGGAGGTCGTGAAGGCACAACCCTCACGATTCTTGCACAGCGCGGCACGGCTCGTGGAGGATTAATGGCCGGTCGTGGCGCATTTATCCTTCACGGCCCGTGAGAGCCCGTGAAGAAGTCGTGAAGGCAGAATTCTAAGTGACACTTGAATTTGGTTGGAACATTTTGTTGGTCCAATGAATGAGTGCCAATTAGCACGACTCTGGACTCTAAAGAACAGATGATATGTCTTTATAAGGGGCATTGTTTGTTCATTCAATACTCTTGGTCCATTTTGTGCAATACATATACTTGTGAGTTCTTCCATTGAGATAGAGAGCAAGATCAAGTGTTGGTGATTTGTGCGCAAGTGTTTCAAGGTTGTTCCACAAGAGATCCATCAAGTGTTGGTGGTGCTTCGGTTTGCTAGTACAAAGAGGTTGAAGGTTTCTTGGTGTGGACTTGCATTAGGGCTTGGAGCCTTTTGTTTCAAGCTTACGTCCCAAATCCGATTTGTTCCAGCCAAGTATCAAAGTCTTCGAGGGTATGATTTGATCTCCTTCTTCTCTTTGTTCTTGTTTTTGGTTGCATGCATGTTCTTGTAAGTTTTCACCACCATTGGGAAATCATGGGATCATTTTGTATGTTTTTGTTGCTTCCGTTGCGTGCTTTGATCCCCATGGATTCCCAACACCAACAGTGCACATTGACCCCTTCAGCCACTCGAGTATCTCTCAACAGATGCTCGTTTTACCGCACGGAGATATAGCACATACTATATCGGCCTGTCACTCGGAGATGGCTGGTATTGAAACAAGAGGTCTGCCTATTCTGACCTCAACCGTTCTTTCAGATCACATTGATATACCGCAGATTTCTACATTTCTTTCAAGACACAAACAAACACTTGCACAGATAAGGACACTGTTTACGAAACATCTGTCCAGAACGCCTGTAGGTGGCACCACTGAAGGTGCCATTCGAGGATCAGGTGGAAATCTCACCGGAGCGTACACCACTACAGCTGCACATGTGAGTAGTTCTGCCACTTTGGCATAAACTTCAACGAGTACTCTCAGTGAGTCTCGGTATGTTACCCAAGAACAATTGGAGGAGGCCCTCAACCCGATTACTGAAAGCTTAACCGAAATCAAGCAAACACTTGCTTCTATGAAAACCAAGGTTGATGATGGCTATGGCGTATCCGTTGATACATTAAAATCCCTGCTCTATGTTAGATTGTTGGAGAAAGCCCCAGACCGTGAACAAAACCTAGATCTCTTTCAAACCCTTCAGAACGAACAAACTTACAAGGGAAGTAACCTGAACGAATTCAAAGAAACTATTCAAAACTCTATGGAGGATCTGGTCAACATGGTCTTTCAAAAGTTAGATATAGTGGAAAACAAAATGACTATTCTCGAAACAACGTGCAAATCCCAAGCTGCAGGGTCAAAGCGCCGTCGTGACGACGATGATCCCGATCATGATCGTCAATAGGGCGAGAAGAGAGCGCCCGTTTTGACGAAAGATTAGCGGCTGCGATGGGGATAGGGGCAGAAACACAACAACAACAACTGCAACAGCAACAACAACAACAATAACAACTACAACAACAATAACCTCAACCTGAGCCTGAAGCTGAACCTGACATCCCGGTATTCGAATTTGAAACTGAAACTGCTGATCTTGAAGAAAGGGATGAGTTAGATGAATTGCTAAAACAAATTGATGAGTTCTCTTTTGGTAAACTGCCAGAAAGAACGGAGGAAGTCCAGATTGTGGACAGGTTTGAGGATATGCCAGTGCCAGTGCTATAAAAGCCTGCTTCTTCAAAGGTTGCAAAGCCGGCGAAGGAGCTTGTAACTAAAAAGCAGATGGAGGAGGCCATCAGAAAAATGAACCTCACAAGGGTCCTCCAGGGCATCTCAGATGAAGTTCACCAACTTTTCCTACTAGAACCTAAGAAATTCCAAGTGTCGGCTGCCAACATCATGAGGAAAAATCTTTAAGCTGAGCAGACTCAACAACTCCAACAAACATCTGAATGGCCACTACCTCCAAATGTCTAACCGGCTCCTTCAGTCCTTACTGTTGGTATATGCCCGATGACAGACACGAGTTAATAGCACTGTTGATGAGGTATAGGCCTATTGGGTCACACACCAAGTATTGATTCCGGCAACACGGTCAAGATAAAGAGAGTAAAGGCCAAAATGGGTTTTGGCAGGATGAGGCACGACCGTGCCATGTGAGGCACGGGCGTATCTAATCCAACAGGTACGGGGCGTACTAGCGTTGGGCTAGTCACGGTCTTTTGGGCAGGCATGGCCGTCCCATATATGGCACGGGCATGCCCGTACGTTGTAACTGCAGAGTCAATAGTCTTTAATACTCATTTTAATGGGATTAAAGTGTGATTATTTGGCTGTTACATGGGCTACGGTTTTGGCTCTTTAGAAGAGACCAAGTGACTCATACTTGGAGTTGGTTCATGAAAAGGTTCTCTCAAGTTGATATGTAGACTTCCTGTTCAAGGATTTTGAAGAAACAAATTGTTCATTTGCAATTGGTCTAGTTGCTTTGGTTTTGCATCAACAAACTAGCATTTGGGAATTATACACACTTGGGGTGGACTTCACTAGAGAAATTCTATTGTTGGATTTTATCTACTTTACAAGAGGAACGCGTATTGTGACCTTTTTTTGTGGTACAATCTTTCTTCCTATGTTGTTTATTTCTTTTAGTTGCTAACCCATGTGTAGAGTTTGGTCCATTGGAAAGTACTTGTTTGGATACTTTTGAATTTTGAATTATATCATGCTTCCGCTTTGTCTTGAAAATGCCAAACAAATACCTTTAGCGGTATCAGAGCCATCTCTAACGTGGATTTGCACTAACAAGTCAAGAAAAACCATAAAAATGTGTTTTTTGTCGAATGGAAGAAGGTAGTCACAGCCGTACCTATGGGGGTACGGGCGTGCCTATCGCCGGATGCATATAATCAAAGCACACCTCGTGCGTGAGGGCGTACCATCAGGTACGGTCGTGCCTTTATGAGGCATGGCCGTGTCTGGCATTTTTTAAAATTTTATTTTTTTTAAAAAAATTATAAGAAAATTGTTTTCTTTCAATGGTTTTTCGGTTTTACTTTTGTTGACTGGCTTCGGACTCGTCTTGATATGTTTGTTGCCCCATAATATTTTATTTTTTATATTTATATATTTATTGTAACTTGGCATGAAGTGTACACAAATATATACTTATAAAAATTTATATGAATATGTGTTTCAAAATTGGTTTGGATCACTAATGCATATGTACAAGGATTTTCATTTTGTGCCTTTGATGTTTTAGACAATATTAACCTAATATATATATATATATATATATATATATATATATATATATATATATATATATATTTCATGGTATTGTGTGGCACACCATGTTTCGTTTTGTTGCGTTTGAGTTAATTCGGTAACATGATATGCCCTTAGACCTATGTGTTGTGGTGGTTGACTATTTTAGTTTTTGGTGGCCTGCGTGCCGTATTGATGTAATATTTATTTATTTGTTGGTACGGCTTGCATGTCGTTTCTTTTATTCCGTGTATTTGTGTAAATAGTGTAGGAATGCGACCTGCGTGTCGTCTGAGAAATTCTATGTATTTGTAAATATTATAGAACTTGAACCGGAGGTGTCAACGGGAGTCACGATGATGTTGTCTTGGCGAGACGGACTCCACATGCTATTGGAGGTGTCGGATTCAGTGGGAGCTCACCTAACGAGACATTACCTTGTCCTTAGGTTTTGGCATTGTTTTCTCCGTTGTTGCTCACGGGGAAAATGCATACGATTTTGGGCATGTTACCGAATTTTATTTATTTGCGTGGTTGTATTTTATATTCTATGCATGTTTTAGCAATCGCATACTAGGCATATTTTCCTTTAAAAATTAAATAAAATACAACATTTGTTAAAATGGTTAACAATCTCGTGCGAATAGAAGTGACAAAGAAAATATAAAGTTGGTGCTATATTTATAAAGTGCTTAAAATCGTGTTGACACTTACTTTATTAATTCACAAAAGGTTTTTATAAACCGGAAACAAAATCCCGTTTTTCAAAACGTAAATCACGCACCATCCATGAGATGACACCACCCGAATCTAACGAAAGAAGGATGATTGTCGAGCTAAGTACGAGTCATTCCTTGTGTAGTTGTGTGGAAGGTGAGTAGGGTAACTGGCATGATTGGTTGTCGAGCAAAGCACGAGCCAATTAATGGTCTAGAGTGCCACCCGTGTGTCTTGTCGGACGATTTACAATTCTAGTATATAATTCTTGGTTAGTTGTCGAGCTAAGCACAAGCTAAACAAAAATTATATATTGAGATTGGTGTAAGGAAGGGATCAAACATGCCAACCGACATAATGGATGTCAATGGATCCCGCAAGTGTCTAAGAGTTGTAATAGAGATTACAATTGGTAAAATGGCTACCGGCCTAAATAGCTTCACCACGTGATCTGCGGTAAGCCCATCATGGTGTGAGTGAAATAAGGTTCTTAGCCCTTGTTATAAATAATCGTTTTTTGTTTAGAACTATGGGTACTTATTTTAACAAGGATTTTTCAAACTAACTACAACTACTTTGCTATGAGTTTTCCTTGAGAAGGAGAAACTCAATGGTAACAAATTTTTTGGATTGGTTTAGGCAACTCAAACTTGTCTTACGCCAAGAAGGAAAGTTAGTTACTATAGAAGAGGCCCTTCCTGAGGCTCTTGCTGCTAATGCCACTCGGGATATGCAAGACGCTTATGAGAAGTGTGTAAAGGATACCAAGGACATCACTTGCCTCATCTTAAGTACTATGATTCCTGACCTCCAAAAGCAAATGGACCATTTGAGTGCTTTTGACTTGATCGCTCAACTTACGGAAATGTTCCAGCAGCAAGCAAGGCAAGAGAAGTTTGAGTGTCTTAAGACGGTTCTTGGTAGCAAGTTGTCCGATGGCGGGAACATGAGTGCTCACGTGTTACGTATGAAAGCAAACGTGGAGGGCATGGAACGGCTTGGATTTACCATAGGTAGGGAGCTAGCCGTGGATCTAATCCTATGGTCCCTGCCCACCGCGTATGATCAATTCGTCATGAGTTATCATATGCATTGTATGGATAAATCCATCGTGGAGCTACATGGTATGCTTAAGGAAACTAAGTCGAGAATGACCAAACACAAGCCTACCGTTCCAAATCCCGTTCTTGCCATAAGGGAGGGGCGAATCCAGAAGAAGAAGAAGTCCGCTTTTACCCCTAAGGGTAAGTGGAAGAGGAAGGTTGGCGCTGCTAAACCTAGCCCCGCCTCGGAGGGAAAAGGCAAGGGGAAGATGATTCCCGAAGCCAAGACTCAAGATGAAGTGGAATGTTTCTTCTGCGGGAAGAAGGGCCATTCGTGTCGTAACTGCCCGGGGTACCTAGAAGGTCTTAAGAAGGTCAAGGGGTTGAGTATCGGAGGAACTTCCGATTCAGGTACATACATGATTGAACTCCATCATACTTCTACATCTGGAAGTTGGGTATTAGATACCGGCTGTGGCACTCACATCTGTAACATTGTGCAGGTGCTAAAAGCAAGTAGGAGGATGGAGAACAGAGAGCTTTACTTGATAATGGGAAACAAGGAGATTGTCCCGGTCAAAGCTTGAGGAAAAGTTGAATTATCTTTTAATTCCGGTTTTTGCATATTATTATTGAATGTATGTTACTCGCCTCTTGTGGCGAGGAATATTATTTCTTTTCATGCACTACATGACGATGGGTTTGGTTTATCCTTTGACAATGGAATTATTTTTATAAATAATATTTTCTATTTCAAAGCTTATCCTTGTCGTGGTATTTATGAAGTAGACGCATACATTAATAATAATCAAACAATCATGAATATTAATTCAACGTCTAAAATGGTTTAGACAAATTGTCTTTGTGGCATGGTCGACTTGGCTATATAAACAACACTCGTATCGCCAAGCTCCAAGCGGCTGGGATCTTGGAATCATTCGACCATGAGTCGAATGAAATATGCAAATCTTGTTTATTAGGCAAGATGACTAAAGCACCCTTTACCGGCGTGAATGAGAGGGGTAAAGACTTATTAGACATCATACATTCCGATGTGTGTGGTCGGTTTAAGCACATCACAAGAGACAATTCTAGATACTTCGTTATCCTTATAGATGATTATAGTAGGTATGGGTATGTCTACTTGGTTAGACAAAAGTCCGAGACCTTTGAGGTCTTTAAAACTTTCCAAAACGAAATAGGGAATCAATTGGGCATAAAGATTAAGATACTTAGATCCGATAGGGGTGGTAAGTATCTTAGTCAAGAGTTTCGTGATCATCTTAAGAGTTGTGGGATTATCTCACAACTTACAACGCCTAGGATGCCGCAATTAAATGGTGTCGCTGAGAAGAGTAACCGAACATTGTTAGATATGGTTCGGTCTATGATGAGTCACACCCAAGTACCTATAAGCTTTTGGGGATATGCTATTGAAACGGCAACAAGGATCCTTAATCTCGTACCAACGAAGAAGGTCGAGAAAACACCTTTCAAGATTTGGCATGGGAAACCTCTCGTTCTTGCCTATCTAAAGGTTTGGGGTTGTCTAGCCTACGTGAGATGTGAGGTTGATGACAAATTAGAGCCTCGATCCGAAAAGTGTTATTTCATCGGATATCCAGCTGCGGGTATTGGATACATATTCTATAAACCCTCTGAGAACAAAGTATTTGTTACTCGAAGGTCGGTATTTATAGAAAGAGAATTAGTATCCAATCAGCAAGGCGGAAACAAAATTAACCTTGAAGAACTTCAAGGGTCAACGGTTTAAAGGCCTGTTGTTGGCACTAGCCAACAACCTAATGAGGTTGAGTCTGAGCATGAAAATGCAGAGACTACCGTACATCCATTACCTCTCCGTAGATCCGGTAGATTTCGCCATGACCCAGAGAGATATGGGCTTCTTATATATGAGGGCAACGAACTATTGGTGCATCATAATGAACCCACCAACTATCGGGCGGCGGTAGTGGGCCACGAGTCTGCTAAATGGAAAAAGGCAATGGATAACGAGATGCAATCCATGGCGGATAACCAGGTTTGGGAGCTGGTTGATCTTACACCCGATTGTAAGCCAATAGGGTGTAAATGGTGTTGGATATATGCCCACTAATACACGTATATTGGATCACCACCGATGAGGCACAGGCCTATTAGGTCACGCACTAAGCGTTGAATCTGACAGCGCAAATGAAGAGAGAGTACATTTGTATAATTAGGGTCTCTGTCGACCTTCATGGGCCCTCATGGATCGTGAAGAGGTCGTGACGTGAAGGTCTTCACGAGGCTTCATGGTCCAGTCGAGGATCATGGGGGTGATGCCTTCACGACTTCCTCACGGGCCGTGAGAGCCCGTGAAGGCAGAAGTCAAAGTGACACTTTAATCTTATTGGACCTTTTTTGTTTGGTCCAATGAGAGCTAGCCATTTTGGCCGAGCCTAGTGCCATTTGAGCTCCCCATCTGCTTATATAAACCCTTCTATTTGCTCTCTAAATGACCTTTTGCCAATTGATACAACTTACACACTAAAACACCACAAGGAGCTTTCTTTGACTGGGAGGTTGAGTTAACAAGGGCAAGAGTTTTGTTGGTGCTGTTCTTGAGTGCAAGTAGAGTACCTCAAGCTTTAGGAAAGGAGATTCACGGAAGGCTTGGTGTGGATATCAATAGAAGAGCTCGGTTTTGGAGTTCAAGTATTGCATCTATAACATCACAACCACCAGTGACATCAAGGGTATGGTCTCATTTTCTGGTTTCCTTTGTTCTTCTTCTTGCTATCATGTTTTGTAGCTAGATCTCACTAAGTGTTTCTTGTTCATGTGTTTTGTAAACCCGAAAACCTTGTTTTTACTTCTTGCTTCTGTTGTGCTTGGGTTTTTGATGTGCGTAAGAAACCTTCAGTGGTATCAGAGCCATTGCTACAAGATGATAGCACAAAATGGCTCGAAAAATTGATTTTTGGAAGTTTTGGTAAACTATCCAATAAGTCTTCACGGGCAGTGGAGTTCTCCTCATGGGTCATGAAGGCTACATGACCAGTGTAGTTTGGGGTCTAGTCTTGAAATGGTTTTGGGTGCTTCACGAGTTCTTCCGGGCCGTGAGCGGTCGTGAAGCTCTTGGGCTTCACGAGCCGTGAAAGGTCATGAAGGAGCTCATGAACAGTGTTTTTATCCTTAAAAGAAATTTTTTGGTTTTTCGAGTCAAGTGGGAGCTATGACTTTATTTATGTTGTGTCCCTAGTTGACCATGTTCTTCCCATTGGCTCATGAGTAGAATGCATAGGTTTTTGGCTTGGTTACCAACCCCTTGCTATGCGTGTATTGTGATTTATTTCTTGCATGGTTGTTTAGTTTTTCGCATGCTAGAAAAATTTTCAATAAATTAAATCACAAGAGTTTTATAAAATTGGTTTATAGTTCTCTCGCGCGCACACACGATTAACAAACCAACTAAAGTGAAAATCGGATTTTGTCACTTAAATATGTTAATCAAAATTAATCAGAAACAAAAACCCGTTTTCCATAAAACATAAATCACGCACCATCCGTAAGATGATGCAAACCAAATCTAACAACACAATGATTGGTTGTCGAGCTTAGCACGAGCCAATCTTTGTGACGTTGTGTGGAAGGTGAGCGTAGTAACTCGCAAACTTGGTTGACGAGCTTAGCACGAGCCAGTTCTTGTTGAGTGTACTTACCGCATGTCTTGACGAACGATTTATAATTTCAAATTAGAATTCTTGAATGATTGTCGAGCTTAGCACGAGTCTATCAACAATTCTAACTTGGGATTGGTGTAAGAAGGGATCAAACATGCCAAATGACCGGTACTTGTCGTTGGATCCCGCAAAGACCAAAGAGTTGCAATAATGGATTGTAATTGGCAATATAGTTGTCAACCCGAAATAACTTCCTTGTATGATCCGCGGTAAACCCGTCATATGTGGAAGTGAAATAGGGTTCTTGGCTTTGTTAAAATAATTAATTTGTTCTTTGGGTAAATTGTTTTAGCAAACTTAAATATTAATCTAACCAAATCTACTTTGCTATTTTAGATGGCATCTTCAAGTACCACCACCACGAGCAATATTTCTCTACGATTTTTCCTCGAGAAGGAGAAACTCGACCGTAGCAACTTCATGGATTGGCATAGGCAAATTCGGATTGTCCTACGCCATGAAGGGAAACTGCATACCATTGAGGAAGCCTTGCCCGAAGCCCCTGCGACTACGACACCTAGGGCGGCCCGAGAGGCGTATGAAAAACGCCTCAAGGACACGGAGGAAATCACGTGCCTTATGTTAAGCAGAATGAGCTACGATTTGCAAAAGCAAATGGATCATTTAAGTGCTTACGACTTGCTCGCGCAACTCAAGAACATGTTCCAACAGCAAGCGAGGCAAGAAAGGTAAGAATGCCTCAAGACTGTCCTAGGTTGCAAGCTCCACAATGGCGGGAATGTTAGCGCTCATGTGTTGCGAATGAAAGCAAACATGGAGCGCATGGAGAGGCTAGGGTTCACCATAGGGAGGGAGATGGCAGTTGATCTCATCCTCCAATCCTTGCCCATTGCATATGATCAATTCACTGTGAGTTAGCATATGCATAGTATGGACAAAACTCTCATGGAGCTTCATGGGATGCTCAAGACCACAGAGTCAAGCATCTCGAAGCCCAAGGCCACCTCTTCCAATCCCGTCTTGGATATCCGGGAGAGCCGCATCCAAAAGAAGACTTCCCAAGCCAAGGCCCCGCAGGATGCGGAGTGATTCTTTTGCGGGGACAGGGGGCATTATCGCTGAAGCTGCCCAAAGTACCAAGATGGCCTCAAGAAGCTCAAGGCAATGAGCATCTCAAGACCTTCAAACCAAGGTACGTTCATGATTGAGCTCCATTAAACTTCTATTTCAAAGGGCTGGGTTTTAGATACCGGCTGCGGCACTCACATTTGCAATATGGTGCAGGTGCTAAGGGGAAGTAGAGGCTTGGAGCATGGAGTGCTGGATCTAATTATGGGGAACCGAGAGGTTGTTCCCATAGAAGCAAAAGGGAGTGTGGAGCTCTGTTTTAGAACCGGACTTTCCGTTGTTCTTATTGATGTATGTTATTCGCCTTGCGTGGCAAGAAACATTATCTCTTTACATGCTTTGTATGACGATGGTTTTTTGTTTAAATTTATGAATGGATCTATTTTGTGTTATGAAAATGATTTTTGTTATTTTAAAGCTTTACCATGTCATGGCATATATGAAGTTGATGCATACATTGAGAATAAGAGACCTATCATGAACATTGATTCTCAATCCAAAAATTGTTTGGATAAATATTCCTTATGGCACGGTCGTCTTGCTCATGTGAACAAGACTCGCATCACCAAGCCCTAAGCGGATGGGATCTTGGAATCATTTGACCTTGGGTCAAAAGATGTATGCGAATCTTGTTTGCTAGGCAAAATGACTAAAGAACCTTTCACCGGTGTTAGTGAGAGGGGAAAGGATCTTTTGGATGTAATTCACACCGATGTGTGTGGACCTTTCAAGAATGTCACAAGGAAGAATACAAGGTACTTCGTTACTTTCAAGGATGATTATAGTAGGTCCTTATATATCTACATGATTAGACAAAAGTCTGAAACCTTTGAGGTGTTCAAGACATTCCAAAGTGAAGTGGAGAATCAATTGGGCAAGAGGATTAAGATACTATGCTCGGATCTAATTATGGGGAACCGAGAGGTTGTTCCCGTAGAAGCAAAAGGGAGTGTCGAGCTCTGTTTTAGAACCGGACTTTCTGTTGTTCTTATTGATGTATGCTATTCGCCTTGCGTGGCAAGAAACATTATCTCTTTACATGCTTTGTATGACGATGGTTTTTTGTTTAAATTTATGAATGGATCTATTTTATGTTATAAAAATGATTTTTGTTATTTTAAAGCTTTACCATGTCATGGCATATATGAAGTTGATGCATACATTGAGAATAAAAGACCTATCATGAATATTGATTCTCATTCCGAAAATTGTTTTGATAAATATTCCTTATGGCACGGTCGTCTTGCTCATGTGAACCAGACTCGCATCACCAAGCCCTAAGCGGATGGGATCTTGGAATCATTTGACCTTGGGTCAAAAGATGTATGCGAATCTTGTTTGCTAGGAAAAATGACTAAAGAACCCTTCACCGGTGTTAGTGAGAGGGGAAAGGATCTTTTGGATGTAATTCACACCGATGTGTGTGGACCTTTCGAGAATGTCACAAGGAATAATACAAGGTACTTCGTTACTTTCAAGGATAATTATAGTAGGTAAGGATATATCTACTTGATTAGACAAAAGTCTGAAACCTTTGAGGTGTTCAAGATATTCCAAAGTGAAGTGGAGAATCAATTAGGCAAGAGGATTAAGATACTATGCTCGGATACAGGCGGTGAGTATCTTACTTCCGAGTTTCTAGACCATCTTAGAAAAGGTAGGATTATCTGACAATTGAGGCCTCCTAGGACTCCACAATTAAATAGAGTTGCGGAAAGGAGAAATCGGACATTGCTAGATATGGTCCGTTCTATTATGAGTCAAACAGAGGTACCCATTAGTTTTTGGGGTTACGCTCTAGAGACGGCGGTAAGAATCCTTAACCACGTACCAACAAAGAAAGTTGAAACAATACCATAAGAGTTGTGGCATAAGAAAGAGCCCACTCTTTCATATCTTAGTGTATGGGGATGTCAAGCCTACGTGAGACGTGAGGCAAATGACAAACATGAACCCCATTCCGAAAGGTGTTACTTTATCGGATATCCTCCTACTAGTATTGGATATATTTTCTATAAACCTTCTGAGAACAAAGTTTTTGTTGCTCGAAGAGCAGTTTTCCTTGAGAGGGAACTTATATCCAACACACCGAGGCAAAAGGAAATCAATCTTGAAGAAGTTCAAGAATCACCCGATAAAGGACTTGATGTTGGCACAAGCAATCAACCATCAATGGTTGATACCGAGCAAGATGAAGCTGCGGTACCTAACACACTTCCATTTCCTACCCCACGTAGATCTGGTTGGGCTCATCAAGAGCCCGAGAGATATGGATTTCTCATATCTGAAGGCAGTGAGCTATTGGTGGATCAAGATGAACCCACCAACTACCGAGAAGCAATGGCGGGCCCTGAGTCTGCCAAGTGGAGGGAGGCAATGGAAAGCGAGATTAATTCCATGTCGGATAACCAGTTTTGGGAACTAGTTGATCCAACACCCGGGTTTCGGCCCGTTGGGTGTAAATGGGTTTTCAAGAAGAAAACTAACATGGACAATACCTTGGACACTTTCAAAGCCTAATTGGTGGCAAAAGGCTTCACGCAAACACCAGGTGTTGACTATGATGAAACCTTTTCACCAGTGGCCATGTTGAAGTCCATAAGGATCCTCCTTGCCAAAACGGCTTTTCATGATTATGAAATATGGCAAATGGATGTAAAAACCGCCTTCCTTAATGGGAATCTTTCTGAAGAGGTGTATATGACATAACCTGAAAGTTTTATACATCCTAAGTATCCTAACAAGGTATGTAGCCTTAAGAAGTCTATTTATGGACTTAAGCAAACCTCTCGTAGTTGGAATATTTGTTTTTTGAAAAACGATGATGAACCATGTGTGTATGTCAGGGCTAGTGGGAGCTCAATTGTTTTCCTAGTTTTATATGTAGATGATATTCTACTTATAGGAAATCATATCCCAACCTTGCGTAGTGGTAAGGCTTGGCTTGGGAATTGTTTTTTGATGAAAGACTTGGGACATTCTCGGAATCAAGATCTATAGGGATATATCTAGGAGGCTTATTGGTTTAAGCCAAAGTGCATATGTGGATAAATTCGTTAAACGATTTAAGATGGAGGATTCTAAGAAAGGGAATCTCCCCATGATGCATCGGTTGGCATTAAGCAAGGCTCAATGCCTCAACTCCCAAAAGGATTTGAGCATAATGAAGTGAGTCCCATATTCCTCGGCTGTGGGATCGATCATGTATGTCATGTTATGCACACGCCCCGATGTCTCATGTGCCATGAGCATGACTAGTAGATATCAGGCGAATCCGGGAGAAGCTCAATGGAGGGCTGTAAAGAACATTCTAAAGTACCTTAGGCGTACAAAGGAAATGTTCTTAGTTTACAGTGGTGAGGAAGAGCTTAGAGTAAATGGTTACTCTGATGCTAGCTTCCAAACTGATAGGGACAACTTCCGATCAATCGGCGTTCGTGTTCCTATTGAATGGTGGTGCAGTAAGCTGGAGGAGCTCAAAGCAAGACATAGTTGCTGATTCAACAACCGAGTCAGAATACATTGCAGCAAGTGAAGCTGCTAAAGAAGCTGTGTGGATAAACTCATCCATGATCTTGGAGTGGTTCCAAGCATCACCGACCCTATTGAGATTTTTTGTGACAATGAGGGTGTGGTGGCTGTGGCAAAGGAACCAAGAGCTCACAAGAGGACAAGACACATTTTGCGAAAGTATCACTTCATTAGAGAAGTAATCGAGAATGGTGATGTTGCCATTAGCAGAGTACCGATGGATGGGAACCTTGCGGACCCATTCACTAAGCCGTTAGAACAAGTTGCTCATGGTTCTCACGCTAGAGCTATAGGTGTTAGATTCGCTAGTGATTTTTCTTGACCTATGTATTTGGTTTGATTGATATGTAATTGTATTGTGGGAACATTGAAACGGTATTGTTACTTATGTTTGTTTCGATATATGAATGGAGATTTATATATACGCTTGTTGCGTTCACAATCAGCAAGTCCATACCGTGTTCCATCTTAGCATTTTTAAACACTTTCTTGAATGTTTATCATTCTAAAACCTTCTGCAATCGGTTATTCTTCATATGGGAGGAAGAATGAAATAAAATTGAAGTAAGTGGTTGACCCCGTGTTCAAAATGGATGAATAAGGGTGCAACACTCACTTGTGCTTGAAAAGTGTTTCAAGTGACCAAAATACCCACACCTGAGTTTACTTCATGGATATATAGTCACAAGTATCTCGGGATGATAATATCATTTCATCCTTAGACTTGAGACGTATAGGTTGCCAGAGTAAGAATCTGCCTTACTCTAGTTTTCTTCAAACACAGTTCGTAACTGGCTGTTATAAAGGAAATAATTGGGTAAAGTATGAAACATATGATGGTACTATGTGGTCAAAAGGATTTGTTCCTCTAATAAGAGAGATATCCCTGGGCCCCTCGATAATTGGGAGCTGACATCAAATCTGCATGGCCGTGCTCAAGTTACATTGATTCTAGGTCAGATGCAACTTGTCTATTCGGTCACCATCAATCTATTATCGAGAAACACAATAGTGAACGATCTGGAGATTAACATAATACATGTCTCGTGTTCACAAGGATATCGCGAACAAAAGGATACACATGATCACTTATCTATAGAACCTCATAAGCCCTTTAAGGCTATAAGGTTATGTCGAAGATGACAACTCGCGTCGACTTGGGGGCATTTATGCTTAGCTAGAGCCGCTCTTTGTCTATGATTAATATATGATGATGTATCATATGCAAGTGGGAGTCTGTTAGATATATGCCCATTGATACACGTATATAGGATCACTGCCGATGAGGCACAGGCCTATTGGGTCACATGCCAAGCATTGAATCTGACAACACAAATCAAGAGAGAGTAAATTTGTATAATTAGGGTCTCTGTCGACCTTCACGGGCCCTCACGGGTCGTGAGAGCCCGTGAAGGCAGAAGTCAAAGTGACACTTTAATCTTATTGGACCTTTTTGTTTGGTCCAATGAGAGCTAGCCATTTTGGCCGAGCCTGGTGCGATTTGAGCTCCCCATGCTTATATAAACCCTTCTATTTGCTCTCTAAATGACCTTTTTCCAATTGATACAACTTACACACTAAAACACCACAAGGAGCTTTCTTTGAGTGGGAGGTTGAGTTAACAAGGGCAAGAGTGTTGGGGTTTGTTCGGTTTTTAAAAATATATTTTAGCAACGGAAGCATGAACAACAATTTTATACTTTTTAAAACTCCCCACCAATGATCCATATGCAAGCCTTAAGAAACAAAACCAACCATAGGGTGTTTAGAACTACAACCTTTGTAGCATGAGTAAACCGTTGGTGAAGTGGTTGATCTATGAGAAGCCAAGAGAAGACTTCCTCCAAGGTATCCACAAATCAATGAGTCCAACACCTCCAAGATGCTAGTCTCTCCAACCCTTGATATTCAAGAATGCAAGCAACAATCTTTGTTCTTCTTCTTGAACTAGATGTATGTATTTTGAGTATGTGTTTATGTATCACCTTTGCTAACTTGAAGAACACCAATACTAGAGAGTAAGGATGTTTTTCAAGTATAAAACACTTAGAACAATTCTAAGAACACAAAGAAAGGTGATAGCATGGAAGTATGTTACAAAAGGGACCATGCATGTAATTATAAAAGTCAAGAAGCAAAGCAAGAGAGGGAGGACCCCCTCCCTTGCATTATGGACGAAAATTAGAGGGGGGAGAGTCCCCTCTTGCCTCTTGCTTCCTTACTTGTCCCAAACATGCATGTCTTGGTTAAGTGTTATGCAAGAATACACCATATGGCCCCTTTCTTGCTCATTGTGAGAATTTCTAGCTATTAATCTTTTAAATATATAAAAGATATACTAGATATGTCATACTATGTATAAAATACATCTACATGTATTTTATATACATACTTGATTGTTACTAGTAACTCTTTACTTGTAACAAGGATATACATTCATTTATATAACTGTTACTAGTAACAATTTACTTGTAACAAATATATATTTATACATATATATATATATATATTCATACATATATATATAATCATATGTTTATATTTATGTATTTGACATGCATTACCTTATATCAATATATAAGAGTGATATTATTATTTCACATAAATAATAATATGCAACAATGCATATATACTTATATATATATATATATACAATGAGTTGGAAACATATTTAAATCATATTCAAATATGTAATTGGTGTCCATTGATTGTAAATGTGTGACCCTATGGGTTTATTTATTATCAGTAATATCGTATTAATTTGTGTCTTGTGCACATAGAACCAACAATCTCCCACTTGCACAAGTTACAACTTAAGCCGATATAGACAATGGTAAGAACGTCTAGCAACATCCCATTGCCCCTAATAATAAATAAAGTGTGTTGATCAACACTTTCACCAACGAAATTAACTCACTAGCTACAAATTGTTGTTATAGGTAAGCCATCAATTATCCCTTTGTTTTAACATCTCGTTGAACATGAGACATGGATCGTCATCAATTCTCATATAATGTTCAACTTGTTTTAGGGCCCAGAGATATTATACTCCCAATTAAATGAGAGAAACAAATTCCATCTTCACCACATACGTCTCTTATAAGACTCATATCATACCTAATAATGGCCTTTATAACTACTCGGTTAAAGATAGCGTTTAACCACATTAAAGCATGATACTTCTCATACTCGAGTCCCAATATGTGTCTCGGGTCTAAGGATACAAAGATAGCACCTTTTTCTCAAGATTTACTTATGACACTAATCCATGAAGTGATCTTAAGAGCGGGTCATGTCCAATGTTCGTTCCCTAACAAACATTAGTGAATTTGGCTGCAAACCCTTTTGCCTACTTTCATCACGAATGAAAGTCAACCAACCGATTCACATTAGTCTTAATTCATAACTATTCCCATAGTTATAACCGACTATGGACGTTTTTAGAATAAAGAATTATTCATGGATTTAAACATGCTAATAAAGAACACAATAAATATTAATGAAGTGATCATATCCCATATATCATTCAGATAAAATAGATATTGTCATAATGTTCCAAAATATCCAAATACTAAATTAAAATTCAAATCCAATCCCTTGCAAAGTGAAGACCTATTGCCCTAGTATGAGACTCATGCTTAGTCGAGGCAAGAGGCTTCGTAAAAGGATCTGCAAGATTCTGATCTGTATAAACTTTGCGAATACACACATCTCCTCTATCCACTATATCCAGTATGTAGTGGAAATGCCTGAGGATGTGTTTGGTGTTGTGATGTGATCTAGGTTCTTTTGCCTGGGCAATAGCACCTTCATTATCACAAAATATCTCTATGGGGTCTTGAATGCTTGTTACTACCCGAAGGTCAACAATGAACTTCTTCATTCATGCAGCTTCTTGTCCAGCCTCAGAAGCAGAAATGTATTCAGATTCTGTAGTGGATTGTGCAACTACACTTTGCTTAGAACTTTTCAAAGCAACCGCGCCTCCATTCATAACGAAGACATAGCCCGATTGTGATCGAGAATCATCTCGATCCGTTTGGAAACTAGCATCTGTGTAACACTTTACACAAAGATCTTCTTCCAAACCCCCATAGATCAAGAACATGTCTTTGGTTCTTCTCAAGTATTTTAAAATGTTCTTGACTGACATCCAATGGCTATCTACTTGGTTTAGCTGGTATCTGCTCGTCATGGTCAAAGCATACGAGACATCTGGCCTAGTGCATAGCATGGCATACATGATGGATCCAATTGCAGAAGCATATGGGATCTCACTCATTCTATCTAGCTCTTCTCTTGTGCTTGGGCTTTGAGCTTTACTCAAAACCATGCCTTGTGACATTGGCAAAAATCCTCTCTTAGAATTCTCCATCTTAAATCGTTTCAAGATCTTGTCAATATATGCACTTTGACTTAGGCCCATAAGATGCCTAGATCTATCCCTATAGATCTTTATTCCAAGAATGTAGGCGGCTTCTCCCAAGTCTTTCATTGAGAAACACTTCCCAAGCCAAGACTTGATGTCTTGCAAGGTCGGGATGTCGTTTCCAATGAGTAGTATGTCATCACATACAAGACAAAGAATGCTACTACGCTCCCACTAGTTTTCTTGTAAACACACGGTTCATCTTCTGATTTGATAAAACCAAACTCTTTGATTTTCTCATCAAATCGAAGATTCCAACTTTGAGATGCTTGCTTTAGTCCATAGATGGATCTTTTAAGCTTGCACACCTTGTTAGGATACTTAGGATCTACAAAACCTTCGGGCTGAACCATATAGACATCTTCACTTAAGTGTTCATTTAGAAAAGCCGTTTTGACATCCATTTGCCATATCTCATAGTCATAATATGCAGCTATGGCAATAAGTATTCTAATAGATTTAATCATGGCTACCGGAGAGAAAGTTTCATCATAGTCAATACCATGAGTTTGAGTGAAACCTTTCGCCACTAACCTTGCCTTAAATGTGTGTACATTTCCATCCATGTATGTCTTCTTTTTTGAAGACCCACTTGCTCCCTACAGTCTTACTATTGGGAGGATGATCAACCAAGTCCCATACTTGATTTTCATACATGGACGGCATCTCAGTGTTCATGGCATCAAGCCATTTATCGGATTCCGGATTCGATATAGCCTCTTGGTAGTTAGTAGACTCAGAAGAGTCTACCAAGAAAATCTCATCATTGGACACGAGAAATCCGTATCTCTCGGGTTCTTGACGAGGTCTACCAGATCTACGAACACTTTGTGTTTCAGTAGGTTCTTGAACAACCAATTGTTCAGGTTCAACAACCGTTTGTTGAGTACTAGTGCTAACCTGACTTGTATTTTGTGGTTCTTGAATTTCTTCAAGGTCTACATTGCTCCCACTTTCCTCTTTCGAAAGAAACTCCTTTTCTAAGAAAGTGGCATGCCTAGAAACAAACACTTTGTTCTTAGCTGGGTTGTAGAAATAATATCCTAATGAATCTTTAAATATCCCACAAAATTACATTTGATAGATATAGGATCGAGTTTGCATGAAGCTTCTTGTCGTACATGAGCCTCACAACCCCAGACTTTCAAGTAAGATAAGTTTTGGACCCTTTCCATACCACATCTCATATGGTGTCTTATCTACCTTGTTGGTTGGAACCATATTCAATATGAGCGCAACAGTTAATAAAGCATAACTCCAAAAGGACGAGGGTAGAGTACTTCAGCTCATCATAGACCGAACCATATCTAGTAGAGTTCGGTTCCTCCTTTCAGATACACCATTATGTTGTGGTGTTCTAGGAGGAGTAAGTTGTGAGACAATCCCACAATTACTAAGATGATCCATAAACTCTTGGCTTAAGTACTCGCCACCTCGATCAGAACGAAGGGCCTTGATTGTTTTGTTGAGTTGATTTTGTACTTCGTTTTGAAACAACTTGAACATTTCAAATGTTTCATGTTTATATTTCATCAAATAAACATAACCAAATCTACTATAATCATCGGTGAATGTAACGAAGTATCTATCACCATCCCTAGTCATTGATCTAAAAGGACCGCATACATCCGTATGTATGATTCCTAATAGATCTTTGGCTCTTTCACTTGAACTGGAGAAAGGAGCCTTAGTCATCTTCCCATATAAACATGATTCCCAAACTTCAAATGAGCTAGAATCGTTTGATTTTAAAATTCCATCCTTTTGAAGTTTTGCAATGCGTTTCTTGTTTATATGACCAAGACGACAATGCCATAGGTATGTTTGACTTAAGTCATGCTTAGGTCGTTTGGTGCTAGTGGTATATATAGAATTATTATCAAGAGATCTTTTAAGATTAACTTCATATATTCCATTAAGAGGGCGAGCCTGAAAATACAAAATGTCGTTTTCGAAGGCACGAATGCCATCATTAACGAAACCAAAAGTGAATCCAGATTCTCTTAACCGAGCTACTGAAATAATATTCCTAGTTAAAGTAGGTACATAACAACAATTGTTTAATATTAAGTACATGCCATATGGTAATAATAATTCAAAAGTTCCAAGGGCTTCAACAGCAACATTTGCTCCATTCCCACGTGGAGATCCAAATCGCCTGGCTTCAGCAGCTTACTTTTTCTCAACCCCTGCACATTGTTACAAATGTGAGTTCCACAACCGGTATCAAATACCCAAATTTATAGAAAAAGTATACATTTCAATCATATATATACCTGAAGTGCTGGCCTCGCCACCGTTCTTCTTTTTCAACTCTGCGAGGTAGGTTGGACAATTGCGCCTCCAATGTCCTACCACCTCGCATTCAAAGCACGGGTCATTCTTGGGAACCTTTCCCGCCGTCTTGGGTGTAGGAGCCTTGGCAACCTGCTTGCCTTTGTCCTTTCCCTTTGCCTTTGCTTTGCCTTTCCCTTTTGAGTTGTTTTTCTTTTTCTTCTTGATTTTCCCTTCTTGAATCATCAAGACTTGAGGTGTTTTGCTTGGAATCTTACTCTCAGCAGTTTTAAGCATTCCATGCAACTCTGAGACAGATTTCTCCCAATTGTTCATGTTATAATTCATGAAAAATTGATCATAGGCTTTGGTCAACGAGTTAAGGATCATATCCTGTGCAAACTCGTTGGCTATGGGAGATCCAAGCCTAGCAAGCTGGTCAATGTATCCTTTCATCTTTAGCACATAGTCGCTAACGGATTGACCTTCCTCCATCTTGCATGCATGGAAGGCTCGAGTGACCTTAAAGCGTTCTTGCTTCGCTTGCTTTTGGAACATTTCCTTAAGCTGGCGAAGCATCTCATATGCTCCATGCTCCTCAAGGTTCTTTTGAAGATTCGGAGACATGGTAGCAAGCATGAGGCATGCCACTTCGAACGAGTCGTTGGAATGCTTCACCCAAGCATCCCTAACGGCTTTGGCCGAAGTCAATGGAGGTTCCTCAGGGACGGGATCCTCAAGTACGTACAATTTCTTTTCGTGCTTAAGAACGATTCTCGAGTTACGATACCAGTCTAAGAAATTTGTACCATTGAGTTTTTCTTTCTCTAAGAATGAATGAAGAGATAAGTTGTTAACGGGCGTAGTTGAGTTAGGGGCCATCTACAAAATTAACAAAGTTCAATTTTGTATTTTTGATATTTAATCCTTTAATAATTAATACCCTTTAGAATTATAAAATTCTTTAATTTTTAAAGGCTAGGATCCAAGTTGAACTTAACCTTGAATGTTTGGCTAATGCTCTCTCTATCAAGTTAAAACAACAAGGTAGGTAACGTTTACCAATTACATCTCGTATGTAATTCCTAGATCTTTATGGGATCCTAGACAATGATTGTCAATTTTGGCATGTTTGATCCCATCTATGCCTCGGGCTTCCTTACGTTTGGCTAATGCTCTCTCCGTAATAAGATTCCAATTAAGTCGTCCTATTTCAAGACGGTGAATTTCCGGCCCAAGACGTTCATGGAATTTGCGGAAAAACACCTCGGTTGTTACAAAAACAATCCACGCGTTTGTCTAATGCTCTCTCCACGTGAGTGTCGTTGCAACAAGCGAGTGTCTTAAAATGGGATGGCATAGACTTACGTTTTGAAAAAGGGCTTTTACAGTTTTGTATATTTATTAAATAAAACAAAACGAGTTGTGTGACTAGTATTGCATGCATACAATTATAAGTCCACGTTTTGATAAAATCATATTATATATATATATATAGGTCTTGAGTATTCTTAAAATCCATATTTTACGAACTCTCAACCCGTTCAATTTTAAACTAGTATTAATATCCTATATTAACGTGTGTAGTTTCGAGCGCGCGAATACGACCAATTTTAGCTTGTAATTAAACCATTTTATTATTAAGCTTGAATGGAGTTTGGTTGAGTTTTTAAAATCTCTATTTTATAAAACTCATATATATATATATATATATTGACATAATGAATTTTAATCTTTACAAAACTCCTTTTATATAAATTTCATTTTACATCTTATGTTATGTCAACTTAAAATACCAAACTCCCATTGTGTGATTTATATTATGTCAAAAATATTATCTAGCATGCAAAAATCCTATTTTCAACCATGCATAATAATATAAACATAAACACACACAAATAACATGTATAAGTGCATAACCAAGCCATTTATCCTAAGTGGTATTTTTGTGAGCCATACAAAAATACCAAGTCATAACTAAGGACCAAATATTCCTCTTGTGATGAATTTGAAGCTCCCACTTGCCAAAACAACTCCTTGTAGTGCAAATGATTCCAAGCCTTCATGGTTGACTCCACCACACTTGAAAACTCCAACTTGGTCATTTCTTCATCTTGTTACATTTTTATAAAAGTAAACTAGTCTAAACTATTCTACTACTTACAAAATACAACAAGATGAAACAAAACTAAAATTATTATTACCTACCAAATGAAAGAATAATTTTACAACCAAATCGAATTTCCAACACATCACAAAAGGTCTATGGCTTGTTATGCACAACATACACTCAAACAAACATATATATCAACACTTGATATTTAGGCAACTTTTACAACCAAAAATGCATGTGGTATGGTTGTTTCCCAAAATAAATATATAAACATATACAAGTTGCCAACAAGAAAATCCACAACTTTTCTAACAAAAGAAAAATTGTCCATTTTCTTAAACAATACATACTCAAAATAAAGTTTCTTAAAACTATACATAAGTGGCTCTGATACCACTGTTGGGGTTTGTTCGGTTTTTAAAAATAAATTTTAGCAACGGAAGCATGAACAACATTTTTAAACTTTTTAAAACTCCCCGCAAATGATCCACATGTAAGCCTTAAGAAACAAAACCAACCATAGGGTGTTTAGAACTACAACCTTTGTAGCGTGAGTAAACCGTTGGTGAAGTGGTTGATCTATGAGAAGCCAAGAGAAGACTTCCTCCAAGGTATCCACAAATCAATAAGTCCAACACTTCCAAGATGCTAGTATCTCCAACGCTTGATATTCAAGAATGCAAGCTACAACCTTTGTTCTTCTTCTTGAACTAGATGTATGTATTTTGAGTATGTGTTTATGTATCACCTTTGTTAACTTGAAGAACACCAATACTAGAGAGTAAGGATGTTTTTCAAGTATAAAACACTTAGAACAATTCTAAGGACACAAAGAAAGGTGATAGCATGCAAGTATGTTACAAAAGGGACCATGCATGTAATTATAAAAGTCAAGAAGCAAAGCAAGAGAGGGAGGACCCCCTCCCTTGCATTATGGACGAAAATTAGAGGGGGGAGGGTCCCCTCTTGCCTCATGCTTCCTTACTTGTCCCATACATGCATGTCTTGGTTAAGTCTTATGCAAGAATACACCATATGGCCCCTTTCTTGCTTATTGTGAGAATTTCTAGCTATTAATCTTTTAAATATATAAAAGATATACTAGTTATGTCATACTATGTATAAAATACATCTACATGTATTTTATATACATACTTGATTGTTACTTGTAACAAGGATATACATACATTTATATAATTGTTACTAGTAACAATTTATTTGTAACAAATATATATTTATACGTATGTATATATATATATATATTCATACATATATATAAAATTATATGTTTATATTTATGTATTTGACATGCATTACCTTATATCAATATATAAGAGTGATATTATTATTTCACATAAATAATAATATGCAACAATGCATATATACTTATATATATAATGAGTTGGAAACATATTTAAATCATATTTAAATATGTAATTGGTGTCCATTGATTGTAAATGTGTGACCCTATGGGTTTATTTATTATCAGTAATATCGTATTAATTTGTGTCTTGTGCACATAGAACCAACCAAGAGTTCTGTTGGTGCTGTTCTTGAGTGCAAGTAGAGTACCTCAAGCTTTAGCAAATGAGATTCACGGAAGGATTGGTGTGGATTTCAATAGAGGAGCTCGGTTTTGGAGTTCAAGTCATGAATTTACAACATCACAACTACCAGAGACATCAAGGGTATGGTCTCATTTTTTGGTTTCCTTTGTTCTTCTTGTTGCTATCATCTTTTGTAGCTAGATCTCACTAAATGTTTCTTGTGCATGTGTTTTGTAAACCCGAAAAACCTTGTTTTTACTTCTTGCTTCCGTTGTGCTTTGGTTTTTGATGTGCGTAAGAAACCTTCAAATGGGTCTTCAAGAAGAAGACCGACATGGATGGAAAAGTTAACACATTCAAAGCCCGGCTGGTGGCTAAAGGTTTCACCCAGACACATGGTGTCGACTATGATGAAATTTTCTCCCCAGTGGCCACGTTGAAGTCTATTAGGATAGTTTTAGCAATTGCCGCATTTCATGATTATGAAATATGGCAAATGGATGTCAAAACCGCCTTCCTTAATGGGAAGCTTTCCCATGAGGTGTATATGACGTAACCTGAGGGTTTTGTACATCCAAAGCATCCTAATAGAGTGTGTAGACTAAATAAATCCATCTATGGACTTAAACAAGCATCTCATAGATGGTGTATACGTTAGGGCTAGTGGGAGCGCCGTTGTTTTCTTAGTCTTATATGTGGATGATATCCTACTCATTGGAAAAGATATTCCAACTTTGCAAGGTGATAAGACTTGGCTTGGAAAGTTTTTCTCAATGAAAGACTTAGGAGATGCGGCATATATTCTGGGTATCAAAATCTATAGACATAGATCTAGAAAACTTCTTGGGTTGTGCCAAAGTACATACATTGACAAAGTCTTGAAGCGATTCAAGATAGAGGATTCTAAGAAAGGAAATCTCCCTATATCACATGGAGTGATATTTAGTAAGACTCAATATCCTAGTTCTCACGATGAAGTAGAAGTCATGAAGGGAGTAGCATATGCTTCGGCCGTGGGCTCGATCATGTACGCCATGTTATGTACTCGTCCTGATGTGTCATGCGCTTTGAGCATGACTAGTAGATATCAGGGCAAGCCCATTGGGTTGCAGTAAAGAATATTGTTAAGTATCTTAGGAGAACTAAAGAAATGTTCTTGATCCTTGGTGGTGAGGAAGAACTTAGAGTAAAGGGTTACTCTGATGCTAGCTTCCAAACTGATAGGGATGATGGCCGATCACAATCGGGGTTTGTGTTCCTATTAAATGGTGGAGCTACTACTTGGAGGAGTTCAAAGCAATACACAGTAGCTTACTAGAGGTTGGTGAGAAACAGTATGCAGGGCCTGATATTGTTCAGATTACTGCTGAGAAAGTTGCAATTGCACGAGAAAAGCTAAAAGCGGCTAGAGATCGTCAAAAGATGTATGCTGATCCACGTCGTAGATCTGTTGCATTTGTTCAAGGTGAATTGGTTTATCTGAAGGTTTCGCCTTGGAAGGTGGTTATCCGTTTTGGGAAGCGGGGAAAGCTAGCTCCTCGTTATATTGGGCCGTTTCGTGTCCAATGGGTGGTTAATGATCAGACGGTTACACTTGATCTTCGTGCGGAATTGTCAGGTACTCACAACACATTTAACGTTTGTTACTAGCAGAAATGTAAGGTAGAAGATGCGAGTCAGATACTTCCCTTACATGATCTTAAAGTGGATTCAAGCAAGAAATTTGTAGAAGAACCCATTGAATTACTAGATCAGAAAGTGACTAAACTGCGTAAGAAACAGATTCCGATGCTATTGGTTAAACGAAGACACAGTTTGGGTTCTGATTTGATGTGGTAAACTAAGGCGGATATGAAGGCTCGTTACCCTCGATTATTGACTTATTTAGCATTTTATTAAATGGTTTTAATTAATATAATTAATTAAAGTTAGTTAATTTATATGTGTGTACGTATGTTGGCATGTGGTGGTGATTGTTTGAATTGTGAGATAATGGTTCAATTGTATGACACCTCCTGCTTATTCTTTTAAAGAAATGCATAAGTGGGGGTTATATGGATTAACATCACAAAGCATTCTCTCACTTTGAAATATGAATTGTGTGTTGTGTGTGTTTTGAGAGAGAAAGAACAAGTAACATGAACTTGAAAAGTGACAATGAAGATTTTGTGTTTGTTAAGTAAAACTAAAGGTATGATTATATTTATTGTATGATTCTGAGCATATTGATATGATTCGAAGATAGGTTTATGCTTGTAACATGAAAACACCATGGTTGAAGCTTATGTGTAAACTTGACAAATGGGTTTTGCATGATTTGGTGTTTTAAAAGGATTTGATGTGTTATTGATGGTGTTTACATGATATATGCGGTCTATACATGTTTTAGAAATGTTTATTATTGATGTCGAATGATAATATGGGAATTTGGTAAGTTAAGTCGGCTGGACTTTTGAAAAAGATGATGCAGGTTTTCATCGAATGCGACGCTTCATATGATCGGACGCGATGTAACACCGCTTCCGAAAACAATTACTTTTAACATTAATCAAGTTTAGCAGTAGAAATTTTTCTTTTTAACACAATAATAATTGTCATTTACATACCCTCTTTCAAAAGATGCACCGGTGTTACCTACAATAGGAACCGACCATAATGTACATTACATATCATATCAAAATAAAATCAAGTGTGCCACCCACAAAGGGCTATTTACATCCATAAGCTACCCGCCTCGCAAGACATCTAGTCTTTACCTGAAAAAGGAAATCATAGCACCATTAGCTAACACTTAGCTAGTGAGTACATACAATCATAAGTATCAATACAGTAATCCATGCATCATATCATACATAAACAATCATTGCTATTTAGCACATAGCGATGTGCTGATAAGATCAGTAAGAGTCGTGTCTTGCAGGGTAATCAATCCCGCTCAACAACTCAGGCCGGGGGATCAGACACGACCAACCGCGCTGGTGGGGGAGCATAAAGCAGTCCACCAAACATCGTTCACACAACCAGAGGCTCCACAAGTAATCCAGCTACAACCGACTGATTACCACTCACGTTAAGGCACGACATTTCTACAGAACCTAGGATCCGGGATGCCTCCCAAATCACCGTGAAATCCCACTCATGGGATCCAGTTACAACCGACTGACCTTAACCATGCGTCAGATAGTCTGCAGACAATAAACATACACATAAACATACATATGATCCCACAGGGATCCATTATCTTACATGCAACATCATACATCTATCTAATCTTACATATCATCAAGTATTAACTAAGCTGTTCCAGTCTGGACCCGCTGGCATGCACCTAATTAATTTCATTCAAGTCATACACTTACCTCCTTAAGCATACCTGCAAAAGAAAATTAGACATACATAATAAAATCATACATTCATCTAGCATGCAAGCCTTACCATACTGAGTCTCATGAAAGCAGCACTCACCTGACTAGCCTACAACGTTCGTTTACTTAATGCTGGTTCAGCTGACGCGTTCACCTAAAACATTCGGCAATCGCTCTAAGCGTTTCCACGCATTAAGTTCTATTACTAGAATACTTACAATATTTCTCTAATGTTCATAATTCACTCATTAAACTTACTTTAAACACTATATAACCTATTCAACAAGAATATGTACAAAAAAACACATTCTTGCTGAAAAGGCCCCGTCGCGCCGCCACCACCTAAGCCGTCGCGCCGCGACGTATGAAAGTTGGAGCAAAAGTATGTTTCATGTGAAAGTCGGACCAAATGGGCTTATGGACTATCCGAAAGTCGGGCCAATATGCCGGATGGACCATCCGACTGTCGGACCCAAAAGTCGGATGATTTGTCCGAAAGTCGAATGAGAAAGTCGCATAGTGCACTCTTGACGTGGTCGCGCCACGATCTCTCTTTTCACAGTTTCATCTTCTTCTTCATTTGTCATGCATGTGACTTTCTTTCAAAAACCACTTATTTCCAGGTTTGTAAACTCGTTCTTTTTACTACAAAAACAACTTTTAACATCTTATTACACCTAAACAACCATCAAGAACTCATTAACACCATTTTTAAACAACAAACTTAAGAAACCCACTTGGTAAGTAAGCTCTCATGTTCATCCATGGAGTTTTTAAACTCTAATATAAACTTCCAGCCACTCACACGCACGTTTCTAGCATATTACATGTATAATCTATACTACAAACATCATACTAACCTTACTTTAGGTCTAGAACTTCAAATCTTTCAAGAACTTCTTCAAGAACCAACAAGAGCTATACTAAGTGTGTGTGTGTTTGAGTGTGTGTTGAAAGCTTTTGCAAATATTGACTTTGTGAGTCAATGATACACTTACACAAACATATATAATCTTATCTAGAGGCAACCGCCTCTCGACAAATATCTTTCTTTTCTTTTTCTTTTTCTTTCTTTTCTTAATTAACTAATTGATTACACACACACACACACACATATATATATATATATATATATATATACTTAACATACATATAACACACATACTTAGACACACAATATATACAAGCATACATATATTCATTTAGACTCAACAAGTACATACAAATAAATACTTTCCTATTACATTAATTACGTACACTTACGTACTACTTACAACTATTTTACTCGACTTTCATACACGTATATACTTAACTACAAATAGGCCCAAATCAAAGATGTTACACGCGACGCGTCCCCGACAAATTAGCTGATTCTTAAGAATCCGAAGATGAAATCCGATGGGTGAAATCCGGGGTCTTGAAATCCGGTATTACAAATCCGACATCATGAACCTGACCCTGAAATCCGAGAAACACATAATGCGACAAGTTGGGATTCGGATTTGTGGAAATCTGACAGTTTTCCTCGATGTGACGCGTCGGTTCGTTAGACGCGACGTGTCCGCGGTTTTTGTGGATTTTCATGTTTGTTTGCATTCTTTAATGCTATGTGTTATATGTATATGCATATGTGAATCTAACATGTTATGTTTGACTAAAGGAGATATAAATGTATGTTTTGATATATATTTATGAGTTGGATACTCATTTCAGCTTATTGTGATCTCAGGAACAGACAAGGCTCAGTAACATTAGATAACTGAGTGGGAGTTCGAGAACTCAAGGTGAGTGGATGTTTACTCACAGATGATGTTAGTTGTAACTGGTTTGGTTGCAACTGTTTATCGATTGACGCATGGATAGACTTATTGTCTGATAATTAATTAACTGGTTATTTGTTAATTGATAGTTGCGTCAGTGGTATGTATACATGATATTGGGATGTCCGTTATGGCTTGGCACATGGATTGGGTTCATTTGCTATCGGCTAATCAGTATTTGGATCTTTTGATGCATTCGTTGAAACGTAAGGATAATACTATGTGAGAATAATAAATGGACTATCGGTAAACCTTTGCTTTGGCCGGCATTGGTTGTAGGTTCCTGCAGAACCGCCGGTCTTCCCGGGACACGATTATTTGTTATTTGTTGTTGATATCATGCGGTTGTGGCTGATGTATTTGTTGTGGTTTTATTCCATTCACTTAACTTTGTGTTAATCCCCCACCTCTCACTCTTTTTACAGGATATGGGTAAGTCAGCGGCTCGGCTGAGAGTGCTTTGCTTGGGGAGTAATTGCCTGGGCCTCTGATATTTTTATTTGTGATGAACCTTAGTTTTTGTAATACTAATATTTGAACCGTGGTTGACTTTGAAAACTGTTGTATGTTTTCAATTGTAAATATTTATGGTTTTGTGTTCGCTTGCGCAGTGTTTTTTAAATGAATTTTTTTGGGTTGAAAATACGGTATTACAAGTTTGGTATCATAGCCTTGGTTTGGTGATGTGAGCATAGTTGGAAGTGTTACATTCCCAAATCTTAGCTCGTGATAGGTCAATTACTCATTGGGTGTGGCATTGGGTGAATGGGAGTGTTGTGATGTTTAGTATGTTATGTACAAACGGATTTATCTAATAAATCTTGAGATGATGTGATTGTTACAAAAAACAATGGTTGACCATGATAACTCAACTGGTGCCCCTACTGTCCCGTCCACGGCATACATTCCTACAACAGTTGTAGAGATTCTGCAACAAGCTTGTACTTCTGGTACAGTCGAAGATGAAAGGGATGAGTACATCTTCCAGTTAGAAGGTAAATTGCAAGATTTGAGGAAGGAATTAGAACTTCAACAAAAAGTTCGTGCAACACAACCACCAACTATTATGGTAGCTTCAATAACACCTGAGATACAACCAATCTTCCCGGCTATTACAATCTTGGCAGAGATTCTTCCGGTGTCAATACCGCTACCACCAGTATCTCAACCAACATCTCAACTGTTCTTCTATCCTTGGTTTCCTCAGGGGTCGTATTCATATCCCTACATGGGATTTCCTCTCAACATGGGATACCGGCAACCATGTACCTACAAACAATTTCTGGATTGCAAGTCTGCAAAATACCATGGTAGCACTGATCGTAATGTTACCTTGAATTAGTTGCGAGATACAGCTAGAATCTTGGATGCTTGCAATTGTGAGGAAGAGATGAGAGTTTGTTTTGCTATAAGGATGCTAAAGGGAAAGGAAATTGTTTGGTGGGATTTCATTACCACACATCTTTCTAGAACTCAGATGGATGCAATTACATGGGATCAATTTCGTAAGAAACTGTGTGAGCGATATTGTAATGCGTTTGAGTTGACCAAGATCAGGAAGGAGTTTATGGAGTTGCATATCACGGAGAAAATGTCTGTTGGTGAATTAATAGAATAGTTTAATGCGAAGCTGAGGTTTGTAACTCAATGGGTGCCTGATGAACATTCCCAGGTTCAACATTTCATTAGGGTGTTACTTCCTGAGTATAGGAGCACAATTCAGTTAGCTGGATCGTTGTCCCAGGCTTTCACCTTAGCCAAGTCTGCTAAGGGGGACATCCAGGCAAGAGAGAGGATGAACAAAAATAAAGCGGCTTTGCAAAAGCGGAAGAATGAACAGTCTGGTAATCCACAGAAGAAGAAATGGCAAGGTAACCAGTCGCAGGGAAGTCAGAGCCGGAAGGTAACAATGGGGGTATGAATGTGAAATCCCAGTGGTGTACACATTGTAGATCTACCCATACAGGGCAGTGTACTGCCCAAACCATGCGATGTGTGCGTTGTGGAACTCATGGGCACAAGGTGAAAGATTGTAGGTTCCCTCGTAATGTTTGTTAGAACTGTCTGAAGGAAGGGCACCGGGCGGGTGAGTGTCCTTCAGGAAGGAAGACGGGAGCGGGAGCGGGAACGGGGACAGGGGCAGGGGCAGTTGGGGGATCATCCTCAGCGGGGCAAAAGAGAAAGAATGCTTTGACACCTGAGGATAGGGCTTTTCAGATGATAGTAGATGATGCTACTGCCACCGATGAGGTTATCATTGGTATTTTGTGATAGATTAAAATTGCATACTACTGTTATTTATGTACCACTCGTGTGTTGTTTGATTCTGGAGCGAATCACTCTTTTATTTCTTTGGCATTTTGTGATAGATTAAAATTGCATACTACTGTTATTTATGTACCACTTGAGATAGAAGTAGCAGATGGTAAGATAGTTCCTGTTACAACTTTCGTGACAGAGGCTGAAATTGATATCGATGGTAAATACTTTCCAGTGTCTTTCCTTTTAATGCCTTTCTCTGGTTTTGACATGGTTTTTGGGATGGACTGGTTGAGTAAGCATAAAGCGAGTATTAAATGCCATAGGAAATTGATTTCTTTTCCGTTGTCGAATTGGTCGCATGTCATCGCTCAAGGAGAAAGAAATAAGTCTGTGTTTCCTATTATTTCCTTATTGAAAGCTAAGAAATCCTTGAGTAAGGGTTGTGAATGTTTTCTAGCATATGCTATTGATGCGAGAAAGGAAAAGCGGGCAGTTACTGATGTGCGAGTAGTATCTGATTATCTTGAAGTATTTCCGGATGAATTACCTGGGTTACCTCCCGTTCGAGAGGTGGAGTACAAAATTGATTTGATTCCAGGTTCTAATCCAGTGGCGAAATCTCCATGCAGATTGGCTCCTTCTGAGATTAGGGAGATGATGACGCAGATTGATGATTTGTTTGATCAGTTGCAGGGTATCGATTACATAGGGGTTTTATTTGTCTGAGTTCATCTCCGTGGGGTGCACCTGTTCTATTTGTGAAAAAGAAAGATGGCACGCTATGGACGTGTATCGATTACCGAGAACTGAACAAGAGGACAGTCAAGAATAAATACCCTCTGCCCAGGATTGATGATTTGTTTGATCAGTTGCAGGGTGCTTCTTATTTTTCTAAGATTGATCTACGATCGGGTTATCACCACGTACAAGTTTCTGACAAAGATATTGCCAAAACTACTTTCCGTACCCGGTATGGTTATTATGAATTCTTAGTCATGCCGTTCAGCTTGACTAATGCCCATGCTGTTTTTATGGATTTGATGAATCAGGTTTGTCAATTGTTTTTGGATAAATCTGTGATTGTATTTATTGATGACATTCTGGTTTATTCTAAATCCGAAGCTGATCACGAGATATATTTGAGACAAGTGCTTGAAACTTTAAAACAGGAGCAATTCTATGCCAAGTATTCGAAATGTGAATTCTGGATGCGAGAAGTACATTATCTCGGACATGTCATTAGCAAGGATGGGGTTAAAGTTGTTCCGGTGAAAGTAGAAGCTCTAATGAATTGGAATGCTCCAAAGTCGCCTTCTGAAATCAAACACTTCTTGGGATTGGCCGGTTATTATCGTCGGTTTATTAAAGATTTCTCTAAAATTGCGAATCCCATGACTAAATTAACTCGCAAAGAGGTTCCTTTTAAGTGGAATGACGAACAAGAAATGACTTTCAAACGTTGAAACGACTTTTGTGTTAGGATCCTATTCTTCCTCTACCAGAGGGCTGAGATGACTTCAGTATTTATTGTGACGCGTCATTCACAGGATTGGGTTGTATGTTGATGCAACGAGATAAGGTTATTGCATATGCTTCTCATCGGTTGAAACCTTATGAGAATAACTATCTAACCCATGACTTGGAGCTTGCAGCTGTAGTTTTTGCGTTGAAATTATGGAGACACTATCTTTACGGTAAAAAATGCGTTGTATGTACTGATCATAAAAACCTACGGTATGTGTTTTCATAAAAAGAACTCAATATGCCATAGAGACGATAGCTAGAACTTGTTAAAGATTATGATTGCGAATTTCGTTATCATCGGGGAAAAGCCAACGTGGTTGCTAATGCTTTGAGTCGCAAGGGAGCTGGGGATATTATTTATTTTATGCGAATGGAAATAATTTCTCACTTGATTGATAGATTGAAGGCAACTCAGTTGGAAGCCTTGAAGGATAAAAATCTGAAGACAGAAATTATGATTAAAAGAAAGAATGATATGAGTGATGATTCTAGAGGATTGAAAGTATATCAATCTCGTGTTTGGGTGCCATTGCTTGGAGGTCTCCAAGATTTGATTTGGATTGAGGCTCATAAAGCAATATTATCTGTTCACTCAGGTAGCACGAAAATGTATAACGATCTAAAGGTGCAATATTGGTGGCCTACATTGAATACAGATGTCGCACAGTTTGTGGAGTCTTGCCATATTTGTGCATAGGTTAAGGTAGAGCGCCAGAAACCCTATGGATCATTAAAACAGTTGTAGATTCCAGAATGGAAGTGGGAGCACATAACGATGGATTTTGTGAGTAAACTTCCACGTACACAGAGGAATTATGATATAATTTGGGTGATCATTGATAGATTGACCAAGAGTGCTCACTTCTTGGCTACCAGTGAAACAACATCACTCAACAAGTTGGCTCAGTTGTATACCGATAAAGTTGTGTCCCGACATGGTATACCGCTTTCGATTGTATCGGATAGAGATTCCAGGTTTGTGTCTAATTTCTGGAATAGTTTATAGCGGGAGTTGGATACGCGTGTTAATCTGAGTACAACTTATCATCCTCAGACACATGGTCAAACTGCACAAAAAATTCAGACACTTGAAGATATGTTGCGTGCATGCGTGTTGGAATATGGAGGTTCTTGGGATTCCCACTCGCCTTTAATTGAATTTGCATATAACAATTCTTATCCTTCGAGTATCGACATGTCACCTTATGAGATGTTATATGGGCGTCGCTGCCGTAATCCTACGTGTTGGTTAGAGGCAGGTGAGAAACATTATGCATGGCCTGATATTGTTCAGATTACTACTGAGAAAGTGGGAATTGCACGAGAAAAGCTAAAAGCGGCTAGAGATCGTCAAAAGATGTATGCTGATCCACGTCGTATATCTGTTGCATTTGTTAAAGGTGAATTGGTTTATCTGAAGGTTTCGCCTTAAAAAGGGGTTATCCGTTTTGGGAAGCGGGGAAAGCTAGCTCCTCGTTATATTGGGCCGTTTCGTGTCCAACGGGTGGTTAATGATCAGACGGTTACACTTCATCTTTGTGCGGAATTGCCAGGTATTCACAACACATTCAACGTCTGTTACTTGCAAAAACGTAAAGTGGAGGATGAGGGTTAGATACTTCCCTTACATGATCTTAAAGTGGATTCAAGCAAGAAATTTGTGGAAGAACCCATTGAATTACTAGATCGGAAAGTGACTAAACTGCGTAACAAATAGATTCTGATGGTACTGGTTAAATGAAGACACAGTTTGGGTTCAGATTTGATGTGGGAAACTGAGGCGGATATGAAGGCTCGTTACCCTCGATTGTTTGAAGGTGAATAGATTTCGAGGACGGAATCCTTTTAAGGAGGGAGGATTTGTAGCATCTTGAGTTTGGGCCTAGTAGTTTCGTAGGCTTAGGTACGTTTATACGCGATTAGTATTTGATTATTTGCTTATTTAGCAATTAATAAAATGTTTTTAATTAATATAATTATTTAAAGTTAGTAAATTTATATGTGTGTACGTATGTTGGCGAGTGGTGGTGATTGTGTGAATTGTGAGATAATGGTAAAATTGTATGACACCTCCTACATATTCTTTTAAAGAAATGCATACGTGGGGGTTATATGGATTAACATCAAAAAGTATTTTCTCACTTTAAAATCTGAAGTGTGTGTTGTGTGTGTTTTAAGAGAGATAGAACAAGTAACATAAACTTGAAAAGTGAAAGGGAATATTTGGTGTTTGTTAAGTCAAACTAAAGGTATGATTAGATTTCTTGTATGACTCTGAGCATATTGATATGATTTTCAGATAGGTTTATGCTTGTAACATGAAAACACCATTGTTGAAGCTTATGTGTAAACTTGACAAATGGGTTTTACATGATTTGGTGTTTTAAAAGGATTTGATGTGTTCTTGATGATGTTTACATGATATATGAGGTCTATACATGTTTTAGAAATGTTTATTATTTATTTCGACTGAAAATATGGGAATTTGGTAAGTTAAGTCGGCTGGACTTTTGAAGAAGATGATGAAGGTGTTCATCGAATACGACGTGTCATTTGATCGGACGCTACGCGTCCCTGACAAATTAGCGGATTCTTGAGAATCCGAAGATGAAATCCGATGGGTGAAATCCGGGGTCTTGAAATACGATATTACAAATCCGACATCAAGAATCCGACCCTAAAATCCGAGAAACACATAATCCGACAAGTTGGGATTCGGATTTTTGGAAATCCGACAGTTTGCCTCGACGAGACGCGACGCGTCCGCGTTTTTTGTGGATTTTCATGTTTGTTTGCATTCTTTAATGCTATATGATATATGTATATGCATATGTGAATATAACATGTTATGTTTGATTAAAGGAGATATAAATATATATTTTGATATATATTTATGAGTTGGATACTAATTTTAGTTTATTGTGTTCTCAGGAACAGACAAGGCTCAGTAACATTAGATAACTGAGCGGGAGTTCGAGAACTCAAGGTGAGTGGATGTTTACTTACAGATGATGTTAGTTGTAACTATTTTGGTTGCAAGTGTTTATGGATTGACGCATGGATAGACTTATTGTCTGATAATTGATTAACTGGTTATTTGTTAATTGATTGTTGCGTCGGTGATATGTATACATGATATTGGGAAGTCAGTTACAGCTTGGCACATGGGCTGGGTTTAATTTGCTATCGGCTAATACTATGATATTTGGATCTTTTGATGCATTCGTCCGGCATTAAACCTTTGCTTTCTGAGAATATCAAATGGACTACCATTAAACCTTTGCTTTGTCTGGCATTGGTTGTAGGTTCCTATAGAACCGCCGGTCTTCCCGGGACACCATTCTTTGTTATTTGTTGTTGATATCATGCGGTTGTGGCTGATGTATCTGTTATGGTTTTACTCCATTCACTTAGCTTTGTGCGAATCCCCCACCTCTCAATCTTTTTACAGGATTTGGGTAAGTCAGTGGCTCGGCTGAGAGTGGTTTACTTGGGCAGTAATTTCCTACGCCTCTGATATTTTATTTGTGACGAGCCGTAGTTTTTGTGTAACATCCTCAACTTGGGCCTAGTTGTAATTGTACGCACGTATGTGTAGTTATTGAAATAAGAAGTATGTTAGGTGTATACTTGTTGAATTAAATGAGTAAGTATTTGATTATGTGTTTGCATGTATGTATGTGCGTATGCATGTATGTTAAATGTATGTATGAATGTTAAGTGTTTATATGATTAATTAGAAAAGAGAGGAAACCCTCGAGTGAGGTAAGAGGCAACCGGCTCGGGTATTTAGAAAGTATATATGTGTGTTTAGTTGACTTTGGTCAAACATAGCAAAACACACACATACAAAACCGCAAACACTCTCTCTCTCTCTCGGTATCTCTTGCTGCCATCGGATTTCTGGAAAAGAAGAAAAGAGGAGTCGGTTGTTAATCTTCAAAGGTTAGCAACATAATTCTAAGATGTTTAGAAGATTAGAATCGTGTGTAACATGCTAAGAAATATGAATCCATGCAAGAACATCTTGAAGAATAAGGAAACTCACTTTCTAAATGGGTTTTGCATGAATGGTGTTCTTGTTGGGATTTCATGCGTTTATGATGATTAGATGATGATGTTATGATGTCCCAAGATGTTCTGGGCTTAAAGCAAGCCAAAACGAAGTTGTTTAGATGATCAAATGATGTTGTCGGAATTGCAACTGATGAAGTTGTCGGATTCCGCAACTATGAAGTTGTCGGAATCGGAATGTGATGAAAACCGAAGGAAGTGTAAAAATCCGATAGAAGTGTTGGATTCCGCAACTCTGTTGGATTTCATGTTTTGTAGTCCTTTTAAATATGGAATCCTCAAGTCTATCAGATTTCAATGGAAGTATCAGATTTTATTCTATGTATCGGAATCTGCAAGCGTCGGATTTTGTGTGCATGGTTGGAATTCATGAGTGTTGGAATCCGAATGTTAAGTATCGGATTTCATGGTTTGAAGTGTCGGATTTCATGAATCCGACAGAACCATCGGATTTCCCCCAAATCCGACAGTTTTAGCGGATTTGTGTAATGTCCAAAGTTGAATCTTGTTTTGTGAAGTCTTGAATGCACATGTGAATGATTGAGGTCAATGTGATGTGCTAGGTGAACTTATTGTATGTGTGAGGTCAAGGTCGAATACCTGTGCCCAGTAACAGCTCAGGTGAGTGCCTACAAACATGAGACTCAGTAGAGTAAGGCTTGCCTGCTAAGTGACTATGTGAATGTACTATGTATGACTAACTTGCTTTTGCAGATACGTTCGAGAAGGTAAATATATGATTGATATGATGTTAGAATATTTGTCAGGTGCATGCCAGTGGGTCCAAATTGGAACCACTTAGTTGATATATGACGCTATGCATGAATAACTGTCTGAAAGATGTTATATGTAACCTGATGGATCCCTGTGGGATCAAATGAACGTATATGTGTATGTGAACTGTCTGCAGACTATCTGACGCATGGTTAAGGTCAGCCGGTTAGCTGGATCCTAACTGGACTTCGGTCATTTCTGGATTTAACGGTGACTCGGGGTGCATCCCGGGTCAAGGTTCTGCACAACCACCGTGCCTTAAAATGAGTGGTGATCAGCTGATTGTAGCTGGATTACCTGTAGAGCTTCTAGCTCTGAGAACGATGCTTGGTGGAGTGCCTTGTGCTCCCCCACCAGCGCCGATTGGTCGTGTCTGTTTCCCCGGTCTGAGTTATTGAGCGGGATTGGTTACCCTGCAAGACACGACTCTTACCGCTCTTGTCAGCACACCGCTATGTGCTAAGCTAGCAATGATTGTTTGTGATATGACGAATGACTTGCTATATTGGTGCTTATGATTGTATGTATTCACAAGCTAGTGTAGCTAATGATACTATGTTTCCCTTTTCAGGTAAAGACTAGATGGCCTGCGAGGCGGGTTACTTTTGGGAACTATATTGCCCCTTGTGGGTGGAACACTTATATTTTGTGATGTAATGTAAATAGATACTATGGTCGGTTCCTGTACTTGGTAACACCAACGTGTTTTGACAAGTTATTAATGTAAATAACTGTTTGGTTGTTTTAAAAAGAAAAACTTCTGCTACTAAAACCTCTTTTGTCATTAAAGCAATTGAAATCAGAAGCGGTGTTACAATTAGGTATCAGAGCCTAAGTTTGAGTGAATTGGGTACTTGAAAGAGTATTGAATTTCAAGCTCGGGCCCGACCATAAAGAGGTGTTCCTATGGGGGGGATTGAGTGAGAGTTATATGTATGCTAGTATTATATGATGATTTGTAAGTTCAGTCAGTGAGATTGAGTATTAACTGCTCTTTCTCTGTTATATAGAAAGTTGATATATAATGTCTGCCGAACATGGCAACACAGAGCAAGCATTGAAAGAGATGGAAGATGAGGCTTCTCATATGCCTCATCAGGCTCAGGATCAGAGATCTCAGCACAATATTGGTGGTGGCAGACCTGAGCCAGATCAGGCTGCTATTATCAGGCGTCTGGAGGAGGAGCTTCGAGTAACAAAGGAGCTCTTACTGCAAGCAACGTTGAACAAGCCTCGCAAGACTTGTTCATACAAGAAATTCTTGACCTGCCATCCTCCGACGTTTCAGGGGAGTGATAACCCCACAGTTACCATACAATGGCTCCGGGAGATGAAGCAAGTTTTTGAATCTTGCGAATGTGAGCCCGAGTACTGTGTCAAGTATGCAGTACTTATGTTGAAAGGCCGTGCCATCTTTTGGTGGGATACGGTGGAAGCCTCTGTTAATTAGGAGGTGTTGAATGTTCTCACCTGGGAGCAGTTTTCTGAGAAGGTGCTGAAGAAATATTGCACCGATTATGATTTGGAAAGAATGGAGAGGGATTTCAATGATCTCCAGAAAGGGGATAAGCCGATTGAAGAACACATAACTGTGTTTACTGACAAAATGCGGTTTGTTCCCCATCTAAATTCTGACGAGACCACCAAGATAAGGCGGTTTGTGGCAACTCTGCCACTGGAATTTCGCCCTCATGTACCGGCAGCTGTTGAATTGGATCGGGCGTTTGATATAGCTTGACAATTGGAAGGTGACCGTCTTTATTGCAAGGGCAAATCTGCCGGTGCAAGGTCAAAGAGGAAGTTCAATCCGTCTGAAAAATCGGGTCCTTCAAGAGGACAATCCTCAGCAAGCGGGAAGACAGATTTCTCTAAGAAGCCGAGGCCAAATTCTCCTAGGTGTAATCCATGCCGAACTTATCACTCTGGTGAGTGTTCTAACTCTACCAGATGTTGCTAGAGCTGCGGGCAGAAGGGCCACGCTACGACAGAGTGTGGTTTCAAAGAAGACGTTTGTTATCGGTGCCACAAGCCCAGGCACATGCTGACTGACTGCCCGGAAAGGCAGAATACTGGAGCTAAAGGGTCTTCTTCTTCTAGGGGACCGAAAAGAGATGACGCGCCCCGCGCGAAAGGCAGGGCATTTCAGATGACGGCCGACGAGGCCAAAGCAGCAGGGGATGTCGTCACTAGTACTTTTCTTATCAATTATATCCCTGCTAGTGTTTTATTTGATTCTGGAGCTACCTACTCCTTTGTATCTGTGGCCTGTCGTAGAAGATTACAGTTACCTGTTGTTCCTTTGACTGAGCCGCTCAGAGTAGAGGTCACTGACGGCATAGTAGTCTCTGTTACAGAGAAAGTCCAGTAGCTGTGATTTATATTGACGGGAGTAATATCCCTATTTCTTTCTTTGTTATGCCTATTGCGGGCTTTGATGTCGTGATCGGGATGGATTGGCTCAGCAAGCGTGATGCTGAGATTATCTGTTCCAAAAAGATGATTAAGATTCTTCTCTCTGATGGATCTTATGCTGTTGAACGTGGAGAACGATGGAATTCTAATATTCCCATTGTCTCCATGATTAAAGCTCAAAAGTCGATTGCCAAAGGTTGTGACTCTTATCTGGCATTTGTCATTGATGCTACGATGTAGAAGCGACCAGTTCATGATATTCGGGTGGTGTCTGACTACCCTGAGGTATTCCCTGAAGAACTTCCGGGTTTGTCTCCGATTCGTGATGTTGAATTCAAGATAAAGCTTATTCCAGGAGCTACACCTGTGGCTCGTTCTCCGTATCGTCTTGCACCTTTTGAAATAAGAGAGATGATGATTCAAATTCAGGAGATGCTTGACAAAGGTTTTATTCGTTCGAGTTCCTCACCATGGGGAGCTCCTGTATTGTTTGTAAAGAACAAGGACGGAACAATGCGAATGTGCATAGATTACCGGGAGTTGAACAAGCGAACTGTAAAGAATAAGTATCCGCTTCCTCGTATAGATGATCTTTTTGATCAGTTGCAGGAGCTACATGCTTCTCAAAGATTGATCTCCGGTCGGGGTATCACCAAGTACGAGTTCGTGAAGAAGATGTTCCGAAGACCGCGTTTCGAACTCGTTATGGTCACTACGAATTTCTGGTTATGCCGTTCGGTTTAACCAATGCCCCTGCCGTCATCATGGATCTAAATCGGGTTTGTCGTCCGTTTCTTGACAGATCTGTGATTGTGTTTATTGATGAAATTCTTGTCTACTCGAAGACGGAAGCTGATCACGAGCTTCATCTTCGTCAGGTTCTCGACACGTTAAAGCGAGAACAATTGTATGCCAAGCTGTCCAAGTGAGAATTCTTGCTTAAGGAAGTTCATTTCCTCGGCCATTTTATATGTCATGATGGCGTTAAAGTAGATCCAGCTAAAGTGGAAGCTGTGATGAATTGGGGAGTTCCTCGGACTCCTTCCTAAATTAAAAGCTTCCTTGGTTTGGCTGGCTACTATCAGCGGTTTATCCGCGATTTCTCGAAGCTTGCGGGTCCGTTGACCAAACTCACTCGCAAGGATGTTGCTTTTATCTGGTCGGAAGCTGAAGAAGAAGCTTTTCAGACCTTGAAACGATTGTTATGTGAAGCTCCAATCCTTACTCTGCCTGAGGGTTTGGAGGATTTCACGGTGTATTGTGATGCGTCTTACGCGGGTTTGGGTTGCGTCCTGATGCAACGTGATAAAGTGATTGCCTACGCTTCTAGGTAGTTGAAATCACACAAGCGGAACTACCCAACCCATGATCTTGAAATTGCTGCGGTTCTCTTCGCACTGAAACTGTGGAGACATAATCTTTATGGTACAAAGTGTGTAATTTGCACAGATCACAAAAGCCTTCAGTACGTCTTTACTCAGAAAGAACTCAACATGCGGCAACACCGTTGGTTGGAGGTAATAAAAGACTACGATTGTGAGATCCGTTACCATCCTGGCAAGGCCAATGTTGTAGCGGACGCTTTAAGCCGTAAAGGACCGACTGCAGAAGCTAAGTTTATGAAGATTACGATTGTCTCAGATTTGATTTCTAGACTGAAGGAAGCTCGGCAGATGGCATTGCAAGAAGAAAATCTGAAGGCTGAGACAATGATGAAGTTAAAGGATCAGCTTACTGAAGATAATCGTGGGTTGAAGACTTTTCAATCCAGGATTTGGGTACCTTCTGCTCGAGGTAACCGTGAGCTGATTCTGCAGGAAGCCCATAAGTCCAAGTTATCTGTCCATCCGGGAATTACAAAGATGTACCACGACCTGAAGACACTATACTGGTGGCCAACACTGAAGAAAGACATCGCTTCATTCGTGGAGAGATGTCAGATCTGCGCGCAAGTGAAGACAGAGCACCAGAGACCTTATGGTAATCTGCAGCAACTAGATATTCCGGAGTGGAAATGGGATAATATCACGATGGATTTCATGATGAAACTACCGAAGACGTCTAGAGGGCACGACATGATTTGGGTTATCGTTGATCGGCTGACGAAGAGTGCTCATTTCTTGGCAACGAACGAGTCTGCTTCGCTAACCCGTTTAGCCCAGTTGTATATCGATGAGATTGTGTCACGTCAGGGTCTTCCATGTTCTATTGTATCTGATCGTGACTCTCGGTTTGTCTCAAATTTTTGGCAGAGTCTGCAACACGAACTTGGCACTCGTGGTCATCTGAGCATTGCCTATCATCCGCAGACTGATGGCCAATATGAACGTACGATACAAACGTTAGAAGATATGCTTCGTGCCTGTGTACTCGAATTTGGTGGATCGTGGGATTCTCATTTCCCATTGATTGAATTTTCTTACAACAATTCATATCATTCCAGTATTGGAATGCCACCATACGAGATGTTCTACGGAAGACGATGTCGCACTCCGACCTGTTGGTTGGAGCCTGGCGAGAAGCAGTTCGCTGGACCTGAAATTGTCCAGATTACTTCTGATAAAGTGAATGTGACTCTTGAAAGTTAAAAGCAGCTCGGGATCGACATAAGATGTATGCGGATCCAAAGCGTCGTCCCGCTACATTTGAAGTCGGTGACCGTGTGTTCTTGAAAGTTTCTCGTTGGAAGGGCGCCATTCGTTTTGGGCGCAAAGGGAAGCTAAGTCCACGTTTCATTGGCCTATTCAAGATTATACGTAAGGTGAACAATCAGACGGTAAGTCTAGAGCTGCCACCTGAATTATCTGGAATACACGACACCTTTAACGTGTGCTACTTACGCAAGTGCCACATTGAGGAAGAACATATTATTCCTTTACAAGAGTTGAAAGTCGACTCTTCCAAGCGACTAGTTGAAGAACCTGTTGAAATTCTTGACACGAAGGTCAAGAAGCTATGCAAGAAGATGATTAAACTAGTTCTTGTGAAGTGGAAGCAACCTGACGTGGGAACTTGAGGACGAGATGAAGACAAGGTACCCTCGCCTGTTTATCACTGAGTAGATTCCGAGGACGGAATCTTCTTGCGGGGGGTAGATTTGTAACATCCTCAACTTGGGTCTAGTTGTAATTGTACGCACGTATGTATAGTTATTGAAATAAGAAGTATGTTAGGTGTATACTTGTTGAATTAAATGAGTAAGTATTTGATTATGTGTTTGCATGTATGTATGTACGTATGCATGTATGTTAAATGTATGTATGTATGGTAAGTGTTTATATGATTAATTAGAAAAGAGAGGAAACCCTCGAGTGAGGTAAGAGGAAACCGCCTCGGGTATTTAGAAAGTATATATGTGTGTTTAGTTGACTTTGGTCAAACATAGCAAAACACACACATACAAAACCGCAAACACACTCTCTATCTCGGTATCTCTTGCTACCATCGAATTTCTAGAAAAGAAGAAAAGAGGAGTCGGTTTTTAATCTTCAAAGATTAGTAACATAACTCTAAGATGTTTAGAAGATTAGAATCGTGTGTAATATGCTAAGAAATATGAATCCATGCAAGAACATCTTGAAGAATATGGAAACTCACTTTCAAAATGGGTTTTGCATGAATGGTGTTCTTGTTGGGATTTCATGCGTTTATGATGATTAGATGATGATATTATGATGCCCTAAGATATTATGGGCTTAAAGCAAGCCAAAATGAAGTTGTTTAGATGATCAAATGATGTTGTCGGAATTGCAACTGATGAAGTTGTCGGATTCCGCAACTATGAAGTTGTCGGAATCCGAATGTGATGAAAACCGAAGGAAGTGGCGGAATCCGATAGAAGTGTCGGATTCCGCAACTCTATTGGATTTCATGTTTTGTAGTCCTTTTAAATATGGAATCCGCAAGTCTATCGGATTTCAATGGAAGTATCGGATTTCCTTCTATGTATCGGAATCCGCAAGTGTCGGATTTTGTGTGCATGGTTGGAATTCATGAGTGTTGGAATCCGAATGTTAAGTATCGGATTTCATGGTTTGAAGTGTCGGATTTCATGAATCCGACAGAACCATCGGATTTCCCCCAAATCCGACAGTTTTAGCGGATTTGTGTAATGTCCAAAGTTGAATCTTGTTTTGTGAAGTCTTGAATGCACATGTGAATGATTGAGGTCAATGTGATGTGCTAGGTGAACTTATTGTATGTGCGAGGTCAAGGTCGAATACATGTGCCCAGTAACAGCTCAGGTGAGTGCCTACAAACATGAGACTCAGTAGAGTAAGGCTTGCCTGCTAAGTGACTATGTGAATGTACTATGTATGACTAACTTTCTTTTGCAGATACGTTCGAGAAGGTAAATATATGATTGATATGATGTTAGAATATTTGTCAGGTGCATGCCAGTGGGTCCAGATTGGAACCACTTAGTTGATATATGACGCTATGCATGAATAACTGTCTGAAAGATGTTATATGTAAGTTGATGGATCCCTGTGGGATCAAATGAACGTATATGTGTATGTGAACTGTCTGCAGACTATCTGACGCATGGTTAAGGTTAGCCGGTTAGCTGGATCCTAACTGGACTTCGGTCATTTCTGGATTTAACGGTGACTCGGGGTGCATCCCGGGTCAAGGTTCTGCACAACCACCGTGCCTTAAAATGAGTCGTGATCAGCTGATTGTAGCTGGATTACCTGTAGAGCTTCTAGCTCTGAGAACGATGCTTGGTGGAGTGCCTTGTGCTCCCCCACCAGCGCCGATTGGTCGTGTCTGTTTCCCCGGTCTGAGTTATTGAGCGGGATTGGTTACCCTGCAAGACACGACTCTTACCGCTCTTGTCAGCACACCGCTATGTGCTAAGCTAGCAATGATTGTTTGTGATATGACGAATGACTTGCTATATTGGTGCTTATGATTGTATGTATTCACAAGCTAGTGTAGCTAATGATACTATGTTTCCCTTTTCAGGTAAAGACTAGATGGCCTGCGAGGCGGGTTACTTTTGGGAACTATATTGCCCCTTGTGGGTGGAACACTTATATTTTGTGATGTAATGTAAATAGATACTATGGTCGGTTCCTGTACTTGGTAACACCAACGTGTTTTGACAAGTTATTAATGTAAATAACTGTTTGGTTGTTTTAAAAAGAAAAACTTCTGCTACTAAAACCTCTTTTGTCATTAAAGCAATTGAAATCAGAAGCGGTGTTACAATTAGGTATCAGAGCCTAAGTTTGAGTGAATTGGGTACTTGAAAGAGTATTGAATTTCAAGCTCGGGCCCGACCATAAAGAGGTGTTCCTATGGGGGGGATTGAGTGAGAGTTATATGTATGCTAGTATTATATGATGATTTGTAAGTTCAGTCAGTGAGATTGAGTATTAACTGCTCTTTCTCTGTTATATAGAAAGTTGATATATAATGTCTGCCGAACATGGCAACACAGAGCAAGCATTGAAAGAGATGGAAGATGAGGCTTCTCATATGCCTCATCAGGCTCAGGATCAGAGATCTCAGCACAATATTGGTGGTGGCAGACCTGAGCCAGATCAGGCTGCTATTATCAGGCGTCTGGAGGAGGAGCTTCGAGTAACAAAGGAGCTCTTACTGCAAGCAACGTTGAACAAGCCTCGCAAGACTTGTTCATACAAGAAATTCTTGACCTGCCATCCTCCGACGTTTCAGGGGAGTGATAACCCCACAGTTACCATACAATGGCTCCGGGAGATGAAGCAAGTTTTTGAATCTTGCGAATGTGAGCCCGAGTACTGTGTCAAGTATGCAGTACTTATGTTGAAAGGCCGTGCCATCTTTTGGTGGGATACGGTGAAAGCCTCTGTTAATAAGGAGGTGTTGAATGTTCTCACCTGGGAGCAGTTTTCTGAGAAGGTGCTGAAGAAATATTGCACCGATTATGATTTGGAAAGAATGGAGAGGGATTTCAATGATCTCCAGAAAGGGGATAAGCCGATTGAAGAACACATAACTGTGTTTACTGACAAAATGCGGTTTGTTCCCCATCTAAATCCTGACGAGACCACCAAGATAAGGCGGTTTGTGGCAACTCTGCCACAGGAATTTCGCCCTCATGTACCGGCAGCTGTTGAATTGGATCGGGTGTTTGATATAGCTTGACAATTGGAAGGTGACCGTCTTTATTGCAAGGGCAAATCTGCCGGTGCAAGGTCAAAGAGGAAGTTCAATCCGTCTGAAAAATCGGGTCCTTCAAGAGGACAATCCTCAGCAAGCGGGAAGACAGATTTCTCTAAGAAGCCGAGGCCAAATTCTCCTAGGTGTAATCCATGCCGAACTTATCACTCTGGTGAGTGTTCTAACTCTACCAGATGTTGCTGGAGCTGCGGGCAGAAGGGCCACGCTACGACAGAGTGTGGTTTCAAAGAAGACGTTTGTTATCGGTGCCACAAGCCCAGGCACATGCTGACTGACTGCCCGGAAAGGCAGAATACTGGAGCTAAAGGGTCTTCTTCTTCTAGGGGACCGAAAAGAGATGACGCGCCCCGCGCGAAAGGCAGGGCATTTCAGATGACGGCCGACGAGGCCAAAGCAGCAGGGGATGTCGTCACTAGTACTTTTCTTGTCAATTATATCCCTGCTAGTGTTTTAATTGATTCTGGAGCTACCTACTCCTTTGTATCTGTGGCCTGTCGTAGAAGATTACAGTTACCTGTTGTTCCTTTGACTGAGCCGCTCAGAGTACAGGTCACTGACGGCATAGTAGTCTCTGTTACAGAGAAAGTCCAGTAGCTGTGATTTATATTGACGGGAGTAATATCCCTATTTCTTTCTTTGTTATGCCTATTGCGGGCTTTGATGTCGTGATCGGGATGGATTGGCTCAGCAAGCGTGATGCTGAGATTATCTGTTCCAAAAAGATGATTAAGATTCTTCTCTCTGATGGATCTTATGCTGTTGAACGTGGAGAACGACGGAATTCTAATATTCCCATTGTCTCCATGATTAAAGCTCAAAAGTCGATTGCCAAAGGTTGTGACTCTTATCTGGCATTTGTCATTGATGCTACGATGTAGAAGCGACCAGTTCATGATATTCGGGTGGTGTCTGACTACCCTGAGGTATTCCCTGAAGAACTTCCGGGTTTGTCTCCGATTCGTGATGTTGAATTCAAGATAAAGCTTATTCCAGGAGCTACACCTGTGGCTCGTTCTCCGTATCGTCTTGCACCTTTTGAAATAAGAGAGATGATGATTCAAATTCAGGAGATGCTTGACAAAGGTTTTATTCGTTTGAGTTCCTCACCGTGGGGAGCTCCTGTATTGTTTGTAAAGAACAAGGACGGAACAATGCGAATGTGCATAGATTACCGGGAGTTGAACAAGCGAACTGTAAAGAATAAGTATCCGCTTCCTCGTATAGATGATCTTTTTGATCAGTTGCAGGAGCTACATGCTTCTCTAAGATTGATCTCCGGTCGGGGTATCACCAAGTACGAGTTCGTGAAGAAGATGTTCCGAAGACCGCGTTTCGAACTCGTTATGGTCACTACGAATTTCTGGTTATGCCGTTCGGTTTAACCAATGCCCCTGCCGTCATCATGGATCTAAATCGGGTTTGTCGTCCGTTTCTTGACAGATCTGTGATTGTGTTTATTGATGAAATTCTTGTCTACTCGAAGACGGAAGCTGATCACGAGCTTCATCTTCGTCAGGTTCTCGACACGTTAAAGCGAGAACAATTGTATGCCAAGCTGTCCAAGTGAGAATTCTTGCTTAAGGAAGTTCATTTCCTCGGCCATTTTATATGTCATGATGGCGTTAAAGTAGATCCAGCTAAAGTGGAAGCTGTGATGAATTGGGGAGTTCCTCGGACTCCTTCCTAAATTAAAAGCTTCCTTGGTTTGGCTGGCTACTATCAGCGGTTTATCCGCGATTTCTCGAAGCTTGCGGGTCCGTTGACCAAAATCACTCGCAAGGATGTTTCTTTTATCTGGTCGGAAGCTAAAGAAGAAGCTTTTCAGACCTTGAAACGATTGTTATGTGAAGCTCCAATCCTTACTCTGCCTCAGGGTTTGGAGGATTTCACGGTCTATTGTGATGCGTCTTACGCGGGTTTGGGTTGCGTCCTGATGCAACGTGATAAAGTGATTGCCTACGCTCCTAGGCAGTTGAAATCACACAAGCGGAACTACCCAACCCATGATCTTGAAATTGCTGCGGTTCTCTTCGCACTGAAACTGTGGAGACATAATCTTTATGGTACAAAGTGTGTAATTTGCACAGATCACAAAAGCCTTCAGTACGTCTTTACTCAGAAAGAACTCAACATGCGGCAACACCGTTGGTTGGAGGTAATAAAAGACTACGATTGTGAGATCCGTTACCATCCTGGCAAGGCCAATGTTGTAGCGGACGCTTTAAGCCGTAAAGGACCGACAACAGAAGCTAAGTTTATGAAGATTACGATTGTCTCAGATTTGATTTCTAGACTGAAGGAAGCTCGGCAGATGGCATTGCAAGAAGAAAATCTGAAGGCTGAGACAATGATGAAGTTAAAGGATCAGCTTACTGAAGATAATCGTGGGTTGAAGACTTTTCAATCCAGGATTTGGGTACCTTCTGCTCGAGGTAACCGTGAGCTGATTCTGCAGGAAGCCCATAAGTCCAAGTTATCTGTCTATCCGGGAATTACAAAGATGTACCACGACCTGAAGACACTATACTGGTGGCCAACACTGAAGAAAGACATCGCTTCATTCGTGGAAAGATGTCAGATCTGCGCGCAAGTGAAGACAGAGCACCAGAGACCTTATGGTAATCTGCAGCAACTAGATATTCCGGAGTGGAAATGGGATAATATCACGATGGATTTCATGACGAAACTACCGAAGACGTCTAGAGGGCACGACATGATTTGGGTTATCGTTGATCGGCTGACGAAGAGTGCTCATTTCTTGGCAACGAACGAGTCTGCTTCGCTAACCCGTTTAGCCCAGTTGTATATCGATGAGATTGTGTCACGTCAGGGTCTTCCATGTTCTATTGTATCTGATCGTGACTCTCGGTTTGTCTCAAATTTTTGGCAGAGTCTGCAACACGAACCTGGCACTCGTGGTCATCTGAGCATTGCCTATCATCCGCAGACTGATGGCCAATATGAACGTACGATACAAACGTTAGAAGATATGCTTCGTGCCTGTGTACTCGAATTTGGTGGATCGTGGGATTCTCATTTCCCATTGATTGAATTTTCTTACAACAATTCATATCATTCCAGTATTGGAATGCCACCATACGAGATGTTCTACGGAAGACGATGTCGCACTCCGACCTGTTGGTTGGAGCCAGGCGAGAAGCAGTTCGCTGGACCTGAAATTGTCCAGATTACTTCTGATAAAGTGAATGTGACTCTTGAAAAGCTAAAAGCAGCTCGGGATCGACATAAGATGTATGCGGATCCAAAGCGTCGTCCCGCTACATTTGAAGTCGGTGACCGTGTGTTCTTGAAAGTTTCTCGTTGGAAGGGCGCCATTCGTTTTGGGCGCAAAGGGAAGCTAAGTCCACGTTTCATTGGCCCATTCAAGATTATACGTAAGGTGAACAATCAGACGGTAAGTCTAGAGCTGCCACCTGAATTATCTGGAATACACGACACCTTTAACGTGTGCTACTTACGCAAGTGCCACATTGAGGAAGAACATATTATTCCTTTACAGGAGTTGAAAGTCGACTCTTCCAAGCGACTAGTTGAAGAACCTGTTGAAATTCTTGACACGAAGGTCAAGAAGCTATGCAAGAAGATGATTAAACTAGTTCTTGTGAAGTGGAAGCAACCTGACGTGGGAACTTGAGGACGAGATGAAGACAAGGTACCCTCGCCTGTTTATCACTGAGTAGATTCCGAGGACGGAATCTTCTTGCGGGGGGTAGATTTGTAACATCCTCAACTTGGGTCTAGTTGTAATTGTACGCACGTATGTATAGTTATTGAAATAAGAAGTATGTTAGGTGTATACTTGTTGAATTAAATGAGTAAGTATTTGATTATGTGTTTGCATGTATGTATGTACGTATGCATGTATGTTAAATGTATGTATGTATGGTAAGTGTTTATATGATTAATTAGAAAAGAGAGGAAACCCTCGAGTGAGGTAAGAGGAAACCGCCTCGGGTATTTAGAAAGTATATATGTGTGTTTAGTTGACTTTGGTCAAACATAGCAAAACACACACATACAAAACCGCAAACACACTCTCTATCTCGGTATCTCTTGCTACCATCGAATTTCTAGAAAAGAAGAAAAGAGGAGTCGGTTTTTAATCTTCAAAGATTAGCAACATAACTCTAAGATGTTTAGAAGATTAGAATCGTGTGTAATATGCTAAGAAATATGAATCCATGCAAGAACATCTTGAAGAATATGGAAACTCACTTTCTAAATGGGTTTTGCATGAATGGTGTTCTTGTTGGGATTTCATGCGTTTATGATGATTAGATGATGATATTATGATGCCCTAAGATATTATGGGCTTAAAGCAAGCCAAAATGAAGTTGTTTAGATGATCAAATGATGTTGTCGGAATTGCAACTGATGAAGTTGTCGGATTCCGCAACTATGAAGTTGTCGGAATCCGAATGTGATGAAAACCGAAGGAAGTGGCGGAATCCGATAGAAGTGTCGGATTCCGCAACTCTATTGGATTTCATGTTTTGTAGTCCTTTTAAATATGGAATCCGCAAGTCTATCGGATTTCAATGGAAGTATCGGATTTCCTTCTATGTATCGGAATCCGCAAGTGTCGGATTTTGTGTGCATGGTTGGAATTCATGAGTGTTGGAATCCGAATGTTAAGTATCGGATTTCATGGTTTGAAGTGTCGGATTTCATGAATCCGACAGAACCATTGGATTTCCCCCAAATCCGACAGTTCTAGCGGATTTGTGTAATGTCCAAAGTTGAATGTTGTTTTGTGAAGTCTTGAATGCACATGTGAATTATTGAGGTCAATGTGATGTGCTAGGTGAACTTATTGTACTTGTGAGGTCAAGGTCGAATACCTGTTCCCAGTAACAGCTCTGGTGAGTGCCTACAAACATGAGACTCAGTAGAGTAAGGCTTGCTTGCTAAGTGACAATCTGAATGTACTATGTATGACTAACTTGCTTTTGTAGGTACGTTCGAGAAGGTAAATATATGATTGATATGATGTTAGAATATTTTTCAGGTGCATGCCAGTGGGTCCAGATTGGAACCACTTAGTTGATATTTGACGCTATGCATGAATAACTGTCTGAAAGATGTTATATGTAAGATGATGGATCCCTGTGGGATCAAATGAACGTATATGTGTATGTGAACTGTCTGCAGACTATCTGACGCATGGTTAAGGTCAGCCGGTTAGCTGGATCCTAACTGGACTTCGGTCATTTCTGGATTTAACGGTGACTCGGGGTGCATCCCGGGTCAAGGTTCTGCACAACCACCGTGCCTTAAAATGAGTGGTGATCAGCTGATTGTAGCTGGATTACCTGTAGAGCTTCTAGCTCTGAGAACGATGCTTGGTGGAGTGCCTTGTGCTCCCCCACCAGCGCCGATTGGTCGTGTCTGTTTCCCCGGTCTGAGTTATTGAGCGGGATTGGTTACCCTGCAAGACACGACTCTTACCGCTCTTGTCAGCACACCGCTATGTGCTAAGCTAGCAATAATTATTTATGATATGACGCATGACTTGCTATATTGGTGCTTATGATTGTATGTATTCACTAGCTAGTGTAGCTAATGATACTATGTTTCCCTTTTCAGGTAAAGACTAGATGGCCTGCGAGGCGGGTTACTTTTGGGAACTATATTGCCCCTTATGGGTGGAACACTTATATTTTGTGATGTAATGTAAATAGACACTATGGTCGGTTCCTGTACTTGGTAACACCAATGTGTTTTGACAAGTTATTAATGTAAATAACTGTTTGGTTGTTTTAAAAAGAAAAATTTCCGCTGCTAAAACCGGTTTTGTCATTAAAGCAATTAAAATCAGAAGCGGTGTTACATTTTGTAATACTGATATTTGAACCATGGTTGTCTTTGAAAACTGTTGTTTGTTTTCAATTGTAAATATTTATGGTTTTGTGTTCGCTTCCGCGGTGTTTTGTAAATGAAAATTTTTGGTTTGAAAATACGGTGTTACAGTTCCAAGCATCTCCGACCTTATTGAGATCGTCAGTGACAATGAGGGTGCGGTAGCCTTAGCAAAGGAACCAAGAGCTCACAAGAGAACGAGGCATATACCTCGAAAGTACCATTTGATCAGAGAGATGGTTGAAAGTGGTGAAGTCGCTATTAATAGGGTAACCTCGGAAGGCAATTTGGCCGATCCATTTACTAAACCGTTGTCACAAGTTTCTCATAATTCTAACACTATGGCAATAGGTGTTAGATTTTCTCATGACTTGGTTTAGATTGAGTTTTAGTTTATGTTTGGATCATTTTGTATTTGGGAACATTAAGCAGTAATGTTACTTATGTTTGTTTCGATTTATATAGTAGAGATCTATATATACGCATGTTGCGGTTACTTTCATTTAGTCTTCATTGTGTTCCATCTTTGCATGTTTAACCTCTTCCAAAGATTGTTTTACAATCTTTAAATCTCCACAATCGGTCATACTTTATGGGAATGAACTATGAATTAAGATTGAGGTAAAGAATTGGTTTTGTTAAACGTGATTCTTGCCTATAGTTGAACGGGGTTTCAAGTGGTTAGAGAACCCGCACCTGAGTTTACTTCATGGTTTTAGTTATAAGTAACTCGGGATGATAATGTCGTTTCATCCTTAAACTAGAGATACATGTGATTCCAAATCATAGGTTTACTTTGCTTTGATCGTTTTCTAATGCGGTCCATAACTGGTCGTTATAGCATAGATGATTAGGTAGAGTGTTATCTATATGGCGGGACTATGTAGTCAATAGGAATTTGTTCCTCTATGCGTACAGAAGATATCCATGGGCCCCTCGATGATTGAGTGCAGATGTTCATATGCATGGCCGTGCTCAAGTTATATTGATGATGGATCAATGTTACTTGGTTTGCTAGTCACCACTAATCTAGAATTGAGAATCATAATTGTGAACGATCTGAAGTTTGACTTTATTCCATGCCTTGTGTTCACATAGGATATCGCGAAGAAAGGGATGCACATGATCATTTATCTTTAGGATAGTCATTTTATGATTGGGATCTTGTCAAGAGTGGCATACCCTATACTGACTTGGGAGCATAGATGTCTTGCTAGAGGCCGCTCTATGTTTGTGTTATTTTTCCTAGTCATGTCACGTACAAGTGGGAGTCTGTTGGTAAATGCCCGCTGACACGCACGAGTTAATAGCACTGTCGATGAGGTATAGGCCTATTGGGTCACACACCAAGTATTGATTCCGACAACACGATCAAGCAGAAGAGAGAAAAGGTCAAAATGGATTTTGGTAGGATGAGGCACGACCGTGCCATGTGAGGCACGGGCGTGTCTAATCCAATAGGTATGGGGCGTACTAGCCTTAGGCTAGGCCGTGGTCTTTTGGGCAGGAACGGCTGTGCCATATATGGCATGGGCGTGCCAGTACGTTGTAACTGTAGAATCAACAGTCTTTAATACTCATATAATTAGATTAAAGTGTGATTATCTGGCTGTTACATGGGCTACGGTTTTGGCTCTTTAGAAGAGACCAAGTGACTCATACTTGGAGTTGGTTAATTAAAAAGTTCTCTCAAGTTGATACATACACTCTGTGTTCAAGGTTTTTGAAGCAACAAATTTGCAATTGGTCTAGTTGCTTTGGTTTTGCATCAACAAACTAGCATTTGGGAATCATACACACTTGGGGTGGACTTCACTAGAGAAATCCTATTGTTGGATTTTATCTACTTGACAAGAGGAACGCATATTGTGACCTTGTTTTGTGGTACAATCTTTCTTCCTATCTTGTTTATTTCTTTTAGTTGCTAAGCCATGTGTAGAGTTTGGTCCATTGGAATGTACTTGTTTGGATACTTTTGAACTTTGATTTATATCATGCTTCCGCTTTGTCTTGAAAATGCCAAACAAATACCTTCACTTACATCATCAGACCTAGGCCTTGATAGACACAACATGTTCACAAGAGACGCAATGAAAAACCCTCTGTGGGGTAAATATGGTGTGAATGTTGCTTACCTCGAGGATCGGATTCCTACTATCTTTGCTACTCAAATCAGAGACAAGATTCCTCCTGAACTGAGGGGTCTTGATGAAGTTCAAAGGAGATGATACAACCATATCTTCATTGAATACAAAACACCAAGGGAGCAGATTGTGTCAGAGTACCCCATCAGCAAAGTACTTCGAGTCATTATGCAAAAATATTTAAGGTACAAGTTTGTTGTATATGATGTACAGCGAGCACACGGTCAAAAGATCTCTTTGAATGAGGCTGACTTCCGACACATCAAGCTTCATGACATTGAGTTCATATATGAAGAGCTATCTACAAAGATCAACAAGTCATATGAGGAACAACAAGGACGATCAGCTATGATGAAGTACATGAGAAGGTTTATTGAGTTTATCCAAGAGCACGATCTTCAGCTGGGAGCCGAGAGTAATCAACTCGAGGTGAATCTGCTCAGACCACTTCAAAACCATCTAAGTCTACAAACTCTGGAAGAGCTAACAATTATAGATGTAAATCATCCAAGCTTTACGGGTCAAATAGGTGTCGTCTTCATCAACCAGCGTCGATGAAAGATCTTCATTAGGATGGTGGACATGATGGCATACTCGGATGGTACTCTTAAACTGCTATTCCACAGACTCCAAGAAAGGGCTGACAAAGATCAATCTACATTAAGTGAGTCAGAAAGGGCTGGGTTGAAGAGGATAATCGATGCAATTAAGAGGACGCTGTACAGTCGTTGGATCATGCGGAGGTGGCAGATGATGTTTGGGATTAGAAATAGATCTATCTTGTAATAAATTTCTTTCTGCATTTCAATCATTTATGTAAAAGGCTTTCTCTCCATTTAGGGGGAGATTGTTAGTTTTAAAAATGTAGAAAAGCCTTATTTTAGGCGTGGCCTATAAATAGTCACAAGGCCCTTGGCCATTGTAACGCTTTTGATAATTCTCTAATAGCAATATCATTATTCAAAGCCGATAAGGTGTAGTGTGTGTTTCTCTCATATCATCTTCTCTCTGCACTCATACTTGAAAGGATAATCAGAATAGCTTTCAGAACACACTTACATGATACTTGAACCACCATTGGAAGAGGGTTAGGCTAGAGTGTTGAAGAGTGAAGGCAAGACAAGTGTTGTTGCTATTCTAAAGGCTCGAGATCAAGAGTGAGGCTCGAGTTTGAGGGTCTGTTATCCCATGTTTAGAATAGTTAGATTTGATGAGACAAACCATAGCTATGTATAGATGATAGGTTAAGAGTTAGGAATTATGTAAGTATGTTATATACTGACTAGTCAGCTTAGGCTGACTAGTCAGCGTATAAATGTATATAGAGGTTTCTATGTAAGTACTAGATAGCTCAGTGACATCTAAGCTGAGATAGGTTTCAAGAATGAAGACTTGAAGACTTGAAGATTCAAGAACTCAGCTTGACGATGTCAAGTCTGAGTGAGTCAGCTCAGCATCAGAAGTCAGTTCAAGAATTTAAGTAAGTTCTAAATTTTGTTATAAACTCTCCATATCTACGACATTTAAATTAGGATATCTGAACCTAATTTAAACTATCTATTTGTTGGATAGAGATCTCAAACGGAATTAATTAGATATGTTCTAATTAAGGAGCTTGTTACGGTTTTAAAGAATAGATAAGTTCTATCTTTAAACTGCGATTTGTTCGTAGATATATCAAGTATAAACCTTCTTATGGGTTTTCAATATATATGAACACAGAATACCGAAGAACATACGACTGCTTAAGCTGCAAAACGTACGTGTGTTCGTCATACTTGATACGCGGGTGTTGAGATAACTTTGTGAGTTCAAAGTTCAAGAGAGTTTTCAAAAGGTCTTGTTAATCAATGTTAACAAGAAGTTCGATCATCAACTAGTTTTTGATACAAAGGTGCTTTGAGAGAGTTGAGTTTATAATCAGTGTAAACATCAAATCATCCTGTTGATTTGATTAGAAAGTGATAATTGTAATCTTTCTGTTTGACCATTGAATATACATTTGATTAATTTGATTGATTCTGATAAAGTGTATTCAACCCCCCCCCCCCTTCTCCACTATATCGGTTGCTTGTTTACCCTATGTGGGACCAACAACTGGGATCAGAGCAAGTTTCTTCATTAACTGAAGATCAAGATCCGCTGTCAAGATGTCTATCAACAAGAAATCAAATCATATTCCAACAATGGCGGCAAAAGGGTGTCCTATCTTTGATGGCAATGACTATCCTATGTGGAAATTCAGAGCCATGATGTATCTGAAGTCAGTGGATCACAGGATGAGTACTGTGATTCAAGATGGCCCAATTATACCCATGATCCATATTACTGCCACTGACAAAACTGTTCCTTCTGGAGAAACTCCCAAGCCTGAAGCATCTTGAACTGAGGAAGATTGCAAACTATTCAATCTTGATAAGAAGGCACAAAGCATTATAGCAAATGCTTTGACAAATCCTCTTCTGCATACTGTGGCTAGGTGCCAAACTGCAAAAGAGATGTGGGATACTCTCAGTGTCACGTATGAAGGCACTGACCTGATCAAACAACATAAGAAGACAAATCTGAGTCGTTCTTATGAGACTTTCTTCGCCAAAAAGAATGAAACTCTGGCTGATCTGTTTACCAGATTTCAATGCTTGATTAATGATCTGCTCTTGGTAGGTGTCAAGAAAGATGAAAATGAGTTGGTACTCAAGTTCTTGGATGTGTTACCAGAACAATTCATGCTGGAGGAACCTTAGGAAAATATGATCTCAGATCTATCTATAGTTTTCTTCTAAATCATCAACAGATCAAGGAATAGAAGAAAGTGGCCCAGCAACAACTAAGAAAAACTATCAATAATGCTGGATCTGCATTAATATCAGAAAAGAAGAAGGAGGGATCTAAAAAGTCTCAAGCTGAGACTGACTCTGAATCTGAATCTGAGGAGGTATATCTTAACTCAGATTTAGATAATGAAGAGATGGATGATCTTACTGAACAAATGGCAATGTTAGCAAGAAATATTAAAAAGTTCAAAAGAGGAAGGGGTCAATCTGACAAAAGCAAAAGTGGTAAGTCTACTTTTGATCCTAAGAAAGCTAAGTGCTACAACTGTCAGAAGATAGGACACATAGCTGCTGAGTGCAGAGTTAAGAAGGGAGAATTAGCTTATGTGATTGACAAGAATGCATAAAGAGCAGATAAATATAAAAAGAAATATCAGAGACTCAAAGCCAAGCCAGAGGAAAACACCAAAGGTCTTCTTGCTGAGACTTGGGATACTGAATCATCTACCTCAGATGATGATGAGCCAAATATGTGTTTGATGGCCATTGAGGATGAAGAGGAACAAGTTGACCATGAGTTAGAAGATAGTTCCTTTGATGAGGATCTAGTAGAAGCTGCTAAGCTGAGTAAGCAAACCAATAACTGGGATCCTACCTCAATGTATAAGGTAAATAATTTCAGCTCTTACACTGATGAAAAAAATGTTTAATTTTCAATTATTTGTTGAATGACTTCAAAACCTCTCTCACAGTTCAATCTAATTTGAAAACTGAAATTTCAAAATTAAAAGATGAACTTAAACACTCTGAAACTCTCATAAATGCTGATAAAAAGATTCAAAGTGATTATGAATGTCAGCTTCACATAAATAAACTTCTAAGTGAAGATTTACAAGAATCAAAAGAACAAGCCGACAATATAAGAAAGATCCGTGAATCTTGGTGTAAGTCATCAAGGGAAGCAGAAAAATGTATCAACGAGCAGATACCAAATCAAGTAAAAGCAGTGCTAGGGGGAGATTATAGTGTAGCTGCTGATGAAATCATCAAAGAACAAGCCAGTCTTGAAGACAAAACTGTGAAAACAGATGATATACTTCCAAAGACATTATTAAGAAACAAGGATGGAAAACAGGTCAAAACCAATAAGTTTGTGAGACCAACCCAAAGCCCCCAGGTTATTCATACAAACCATCAAGCTGAATGTTCCAGATCCAACATAAACTGTAAGTCAGTTTTCAAAAGATTGGATTACAATCCTGTGAGAACAACTGTCTTTGACAGAATAACTCACATCAACTCGAAAAGACATAACTCTCAAGCCAAATATGAAAGAATGTCTAAGAATTGGAAGTTCTCTGGAAGTCAAACTTTACCTAATAAAGGTAACCATAAAGCTGACAAAGGTAAGTCCAAAGTCAGAGAAAATCAAGTAGACAAACTGTCTAAAAATATTGAAAGGTTATCCACATCTTATGACCCTAAAACTGAATCCAAATTTAATGTTGGAAAACTCAAAGAAGTCACCTAAACACCCATCTTTACAAGAAAATGCTATAAGTGTGGTGATAGATGTCATGAAGCGAAACATTGTGTAAGTACCAATCTTAGGCCTGAAAAGGTAAAGGATGATCAGTCAAAAATAGACTCAGAATCTGTCCAAGGTTATCAATCAGACTCTAAAGGATTAGCTAAGCGCTCATCCTCAGAACCCACCAAACAGTGGGTTCCAAAAAGAAACTAATGTGTTTAGTTGATCATGTGCAGGGCTCCTACTAGTAGTACCTAGACAGTGGATGCTCAAGGAACATGACAGGAAGCAAAGGGATTCTAAGTGAATTCTAAAACAATGAAGGACCCAAGGTGACATTTAGGGATAATTCTCAAGGAACGACTAAAGGTTATGGAAAGATAACTACTGGAACAGTCACTTTCAAGAAGGTAGCATATGTTGAAGGCCTTAAACACAATCTGATAAGTATCAGTCAATTGTGTGATGAGGATTATGAAGTCACCTTCAGAAAGCATGTAGGAACAATTTTTGATAAGAAGGGAAAGCCAATACTAACGTCCAAAAGAGAGAGAGAGATATCTATTTGTTAGATCTCAGCTCCGCATATCCTTCAACTGAAACGTGTTTGTATTCTGACTCAACTCCCAAGCTGAGTTAGTTGTGGCACAAAAGACTGTCACACCTAAATTTCAAATATATTTACAAACTTTCGAGCAAAGAGTTAGTCTCTGGCCTGCCTAAGATCACATTTGCTAAAGACAAACTCTGCTCAGGTTGTGTAAATGGAAAAAATCACAAGGGATCCTTCAAGTCCAAACAGAATTTTTCGATTACAGAACCATTGCATATGTTGCATTTAGACTTATTTGGACCTATAAGCACCCCAAGCCTAAGTGGTAAAAAGTATACTCTAGTGATTGTTGATGAGTTCACAAGATTCACTTGGGTGGTCTTCTTAAAAGCCAAAAGTGAAGCTGCACATGAGTTAATCAGCTTCATAAGACAAGAAGAGTTGCAAAAGGGTAAGTCTATCAAGCAGTTCATATGTGATCATGGAACTGAATTTAGGAACTCAATCCTTGAAGGCTTTTGTGAATAGAAGGGAATTATCCAGAATTTCTCATCTATAAGAACTCCACAACAAAATGGAGTTGCTGAAAGGAGAAATAGAACCCTAATTGAAGCTGCCAGAACCATGCTGTATGAAGAAAAGCTCAAGCTGAACTTTTGGGCAGAAGCTATAAGTACAACTTGCTACACACAGAACAGATCAATAATAGTTAAAAGACATGGTAAAACACCTTATGAGATGTATCATGGCAGAAAACCTAATATTGGATACTTCCATATCTTTGGTTCAACATGTTATGTGCTAAACCAACGAGATCAGCTCCATAAGTTGGAACCTAAAGCTGATCAAGGTCTATTTGTTGGATATTCTTCAATCTCCAAAGCTTACAGAGTCTTTAATCTTAAAAGAAAGGTAATTGAAGAGTCAGTACATGTTACATTTGATGAGACAAGTATTGACAAATCTGACAAAGCTCAAGCTGACCCAGTTAGTCTGAGTGAGCTTGAAAGAAGCAAAGAGGATCTCACATCAAATCCCAAGTACGTTATGGAGGATTATGATGATGAGGATGGTGATAAATCTGACGAATGTACATCATCAAAAGAAACTATCAATATTGAAGATAATCAGCCTGAGAGTCTTTGTGAATAATCAGGTACAAGTTAGATTGAAGATCTAAGTGATCTCTCAATCCCTACTCAGACTGAAGAATTGAGTCCTATTCAGCCCGAGAGACACTACTCAGACTCAGACCCAGAACCACAGTCTCCCACTACAACCTTCAAAGTATTAAAAGATCATCCCCTTGATGATATTATTGGTAACATTGACAATGGTGTGTTAACTAGATCTTAGGCGAATGCAAACTATATTGCCCACTCTACTTTTCTATCCCAAATGGAACCAAAGAATACTAAAGAGGCTCTAAAAGATGAAGATTGGATAGAAGCTATGCAAGAGGAGCAACATAATTTCAAAGAAATAAGGTTTGGAACCTTGTCCCGGATCCCAAGGGAAAAACAATTATAGGCATTAAGCGGGTCTATAGAAATAAAATGGACAAGGATGGAGTAGTGATCAGAAATAAAGCAAGGCTAGTAGCTCAGGGGTACTGACAAGAAGAAGGTATTGACTATGATGAGAGCTTTGCCCCTGTTGCAAGGATTGAAGCTATATAGTTGTTTCTAGCCTATGCAGCCTTCAAAAATTTTAAAGTGTATTAAATGGATGTTAAAAGTGCTTTTCTAAATGGGTCACTACAGGAGGAAGTCTATGTGAAACAACCCCCTGGCTTTGTTGACCCTAAACATCCAGATTATGTCTATAAGTTAGACAAAGCTTTGTAAGGACTCAAGCAAGCTCCAAGAGCATGGTATGATACACTGTCCACCTATTTGCTCTCCAATGATTTTATTAGAGGAAGTATTGACAAAACTCTGTTCATAAGAAAGAGCATAGGACATGTCATTCTGGTTCAAATCTATGTAGATGACATTATCTTTGGTTTAACAAACCAAGGTCTGTGTGATTGGTTTTCTAAGATAATGTCCAATCAATACAAAATGAGCATGATGGGTGAGATGACTTACTTTTTGGGACTTCAAATCTATCAGAAGGAAGATGGTATATTTATTAATCAGAGCAAGTATGTTCTTGATCTGATTAAGAAATATGGATTAGACTCAAGCCATCCTGCAAAGTCTCCAATGTTACACAATGTCAAGTTACACAAGGACATTGATGGAAAATCTATATGTCAGACTACATATAGAGGAATGATAGCTTCATTACTCTATTTGATAGCCAGCAGACCTGATCGAAAGGATTCACACTTGCTAGCTGTTAAAAGAATACTCAACTATCTGAAGGGAACACCAAATTTAGGTTTGTGGTATCCCAAAGGATCAATATTTGAGCTGATAGGGTACTTAGATTCAAATTTCGCAGGTTGTGGTCTAGATAGAAAGAGTACTACTGGAGGATGTCAATTATTGGGTGGAAAATTAGTTAGCTGGACAAGCAAGAAACAAAACTCAGTGGCAATTTCCACAGCTGAAGCTGAGTATGTGGCTGCAGGGAGCAGTTGTGCTCAAATACTGTGGATGCAACATCAGCTTAAGGATTTTGACTTGCACTATTCAATGACTCCCATATTCTATGAGATTCAAAGTTCTATTGCCATTACACACAACCCAGTATTTCACACAAGAACCAAGCACATTGAGATAAGACATCACTTCATCAGAGACATTGTCGAAAAGGGAAAGATAGAGTTACTCTTCATTGAGACTGAAGATCAGCTTGTAGATATCTTCACTAAACCAATTGAAGGCACAAGATTTACAACTCTACTTTGCAAGCTTGGCATGCTCAACCCTTAATTCGGTATGTTCCATTCTGTATCTCTGTTAAACATATGCTAAGTGCTAACCTCGACTAATTGTTAATGTGAGTTGAGTGCTCAAACTGAGCTGAGTGCTCAATCCGAGTTAAGTGCTCAATCTGAGCTGAGTTATCAGCTATAATGTGTGGTCAGTTCTATAGGTATGGGTTAGTCCTAACAAATGGTCAGTCCAACCTAATAGTATCAAATATGTAAGGTGTGTTCTGTTTCAAATAAACGTAAGTTGTTTACAATGTACTTATTTAAGAGCATCTTGGTGATAATTTAGTTCACCTTAAAAGAATTCGGATCAATGTAACAGTGTCAGTCTAATTAAGTTACATTAAATATAGCCGTTATAACAAACTGAGTAGCCGGTTGTTACTGTAACGGTCATACTTATTACCCTCCGATAACGGTAACTTTTCTCTCACATTGAAAAGGTATAAATAAGAGAGACTCTTCATCCTATTTCGTTTACTCTTCCAAATCTTATCTATTCTTCTCTACTTTCTAAAACCCTAACCTAGCTTTGTGCAGAATCACTTGCTCCGTGCTAAACCCTACTACTGTTAAGTGCAAGTTCATACGATAAGTTCGATTTCAATGGAGGGTTACACTCTAAATCTGACTGATCAGAAGATCTGTGGTGGAAATTTCAAGAACAATGCGCTTCCCATCTACAAACAAAATAATGTCATCGCCTGTATCAACATTCCAAATTCCAAAATTGGAAGGGGTTATGATGACTGGGTCTCATACATTCGTAAGAGACCCCTGGCACATGCATTTCTTCGTGGTCCTGCTATGCTCATTCCTCAACTTCTCACGGAGTTCTGGTATACATGTAAACTGGATGCGAATCAAACGGTCATACGGGTACAGTCCTAAGTGGACAAGTGGCAATATAAGTCGATGCAAATTGTCTCCGCCGAATTCTCCATCTCCCAGTTCATAATCAGTATGAGGCGACGGTTTCTAGAGAAACATCAAGGAGCGTCTTGCCCTTAATGTGTCATCCTCAACTTGTTGGAGTTATAAGGAAATATGTTTTCCAGACAGCATGGGGATTTATGGTGTCCACAGTGGTTCGTTCCCTCTTATACAAAGTGGGTGGTCTGGATAACGTAAATGACTTTGAAATGCAATTGTTATACAATGTCCTTTATGATCGACGAATAGATTATGCTGAGTTCATCTTTGAGGCACTTAAGGCGCTAGTAACCAAGAACTTAAGGGATACCATTGTGCCCTTCGTAAGATTTTTATCAATGGTGATCGAGGACAGGGTGGGTAGAAGATAACTTCGCGTCCCTTATCTCCTTCTCTCTCTTTTACTTCTCCACCTCCGAAATTGGGAGATAAGACTGAGTCAAGCCCAACTCAGTCTAACCCCTCTCTCCCACCACAAACATCTCCATCTCTCTTACACTCTAAAGCTCACCTTGGCCAGCCTACTACTACCAAGGTTATATCTCACACCTATGTAAGAAAACCTGCCAAAGGTGGTCCTTCACCTCAAAAGGACTCCGGAGCTGATATCACATTGATACCTCCACCGGCAGGAGCTAAGGGGGAGACACCTTCTCTTAAGGTGCCAACCTCTAGGCTCAGTTCAAGCCTTCAGCCTATAGCAGGTATGGTGTCTTCTCAGCCCATACCCATCCTAGCCACAGGAGAACCTATTTTTGTGCCTTCACAGACCCATGAAGGTTACATTGAACTACAGACCTCTCCCTAGGGTCAACTACCCCCCTCCTCACCACTGAGCCAAGCCTACCCTACTACCATAATTCACGTCTTTGGTAAATCTTCTCTTCCATTCTTACACTCTCTCGCACGACCTATCAATGAACCTTTCCAATACTAGGAAGGTTTACAGGGTCCCCAATCTGGCCCCCTTGATTCCATAGGTCAGCACCAACCTTTGGATATGGGGCCCACATTCTCACCTATTGAAGAACACTCAATAGCCACTCCTACAGTGGAAATACATTCCTCAACTGGACAGGAGGATTTTGAGGTCCAGAGGAGCCCAACCTGATTGCCACTGATGCCTAAGCCATTATGGATTACTTACACACTCAGTTTGAGCTCCTACACAAAAAGAGGAAAAATGATAAAGCCAAGTTGATGCACAAACTTAATGATCTTTCAAACTCTATAGCCAACTTAGAAGGCATTGTTCTCAAATTCAGACCCTCCCCTATTGATGATGACAAAAAGGGGGAGGAAGAATCAAAGAAAAGTGATGATGTGGTTGAGGGGGAGCATACAAAGGAAGTACAAATTGAAGAAGAAGCTCATGGTCAGTTCATGAGTACTGTAGATCAGCCCTCTCAACAAGCTCCAACAGTTCAAACAATCATATCTCCGTTAGTCCAATCAGCTCAACCAAAAACTCCATATGAAGAAACATCTCAAGCTGCTCACACCAACTTTCCTCAAGCTGAATTGCCAAAGTTTGTTGAAGCTGAGTCCATTCCAACTTTACAAATAGATAAAGGGAAGAGTAAGGTGTTTGAGATGGTAAAAAGAAAGAAAAGAAGTGCTATGCCTCTAGCAAAGAGAAGAAATGTCATCATTGCTGAGCCTGAGCCAGAGCAACAAGGTCAGCATCAACTAGTTGCATATGAATCTGACTCAAGTGATGAAGGTGATGCAGTACACAAAGCCAGTGACGTGCTTGCGGAGCAAATGTTACAAGAAATGGCTAAAGAACTGGGCATGACAGTGGAGGAGATGAAAGAGCAGCGAAGACAAGCTGAGCTTCAAAGAGAAAAGGCTAAAGCTGAGGCTGCCAGAGTTGAAGCTGAAGCTGACTATTCTGGACCCAGAGCTACCCCAATTCTCTACTCAGATGCTGATCTAAGGCATTTCTATTAAATAACACACTTTAATCACGGATTGAATCCATCACACTGAGTAGAAAAGGAGAATTGGTGATAATCAACTGTGTACTAAACAACAAGCAAGAAATTGGTGTAGATATGAGATATCTGTACAAGTTGGGGTGCTCAGAGTTAAAAATTGTAGCCACAACTATCAAACGGATGAGAAAGAGTCAAATCAGACAAGAGATAGTTGATGTGCTTAAGACACTCTTCATAAGAATTGAGCACTTAGGTGAGATTCCTACTGATGAAATTGATACTTTCCTGAACCGATGCAAAGCTGTAAGAGTTAGAGCAGCGAGCCAGCGAGCTAAAAGAGACCATCAGTTTACAAGTTCCAAAGGGAGTTGAATTCAGAGAAAACACTTATATAAATCAACCTTTGGAAGGATTCTTGTATCTTGATGTGGAAGGTAATCAATGCTTCTTAAGAGTAGCAGATCTTCATTTGGCAAGTCTGGAATTGATTCTGTACTTGAGAATTCTATGTGATGACTCAACTCAGAACTCAGTATTCAGATATCATCTCAACAAAGAAGTCAGATCAAGAAAAACTGACATGAGAGAGTTGCTAGAAGGTGAAGAGATTATGAATAATGCTATCAAGGAAGCTTCCATTTGGGAACTTAAATGTTTAGATATGTGGTTGGAAGTTGGAGATCCTGTTGATTAAATAGATTAGTTCTATAATTTTGTAAGCACTAAGTGTGCATAAGCTGATCATAATGATCAAGCTAAAATGTAAATGATATGTTCATGAATACAAATTCAAGTTTGATATGTTCAACTGTTTTATTATTTGATATGTGCAATATTATGTTTGGTATGTTCAAACAAACAGCTTTGTAGGTTCAAGCTGAGGATTGATATGTTCAATTATGAACTAATAAGTTCAGTAGTATAAGTTTTGTAAGTTCAGAACTTAAATGAATTCTGATAAGTTCAGGATCTAAGTAGTTGAATATCCAAATACTTAGAATACAAGTCTTATAATAGATTTGTAACATAAACATCTTGTAAGTTCAAGATAGGGTGAATAAGTATGGATTAGTTCAATACTTATTTCAAGAACTAACTTTGGTCAGGACAGAGTGGTTCAACATAATTCTGCTAACCTATACGTACTTTGATTTAATATTTTGTCATCATCAAATAGGGGGAGATTGTTATTCCAATGTTTAGAAAAGTTATATTTGATGATACAAACCATAGCTATGTATAGATGATAGGTTAAGAGTTAAGAATTATGTAAGTCTGTTATAGACTGACTAGTCAGCTTAGGCTGAGTAGTTAGCGTATAAACAGATATAGAGTTTTCTATGTAAGTACTAGATAGCTCAGTGGCTTCTAAGCTGAGATAGGTTTCAAGAATGAAGACTTGAAGATTCAAGAACCCAAGATTCAAGAACTCAGCTTGACGATGTCAAGTCTGAGTGAGTCAGCTCAGCGTCAGAAGTCAGTTCAAGAACTTAAGTAAGTTCTAAATTCTGTTATAAACTCTCTATATCTACGACATTTAAATTAGGATATCTGAACCTAATTTCAACTATCTATTAGTTGGATAGAGATCTCAAACGGAATTAATTAGATATGTCCTAATTAAGGAGTTTTGTGACATCCGAAAACCCGGCCTAATAGTAGGCGGGCTAATGGTAAGTTAAACTGTGTTTAATTATGTATAATTAAAGATTTGTTATGTGATTAAACGAGTATGTGAAGTCGTATGTGTTTATGAGTAAATAAGATTGAGTTTCGTACGAGAATTATAGAAAATATCTCGAAAGTATGTTAAGGCAACTAATTGAGAAAGATTATTTGTTTGAAAGTAAAATGGACGTAATAAATGGTATTATGATATTCAATAATTAATTGATGGTTAATTGGCATGTGGTATATGCTAGAAGAGTTAATTATGTATGTATGACATTATGTACGTAAGAAAGTATGTATGTATGTTAGTATGTATGTATGTGTATTTATGAGTTGGTGTGTGTGTGAGGTGATGACTATTATTTGAATAGTGTACACGTGTGTGCATCTGAATATTTAGTGAAAATCTGATTTTGAAAGAAAGAAAGAAAGAAAAAGAAAAGTGAATGTGTTTGTATGTGTATGCTCTGGTGGAAAAAGAAGAATAAGGAAAGAAACTTGAAATCTTGGAAATTGAAGTTTTGTGGTTGATAATTTAAATAGAAGGTGAGCTTATGACTATTACATGCTACTGATTTCTTGGTTATGATTGTGCTTTCATGTGTTTAAAGAAGAACACCATAGTTGGTTCATAAAGATGAAATGGGTTTTTGATGAATTGTTATTGTTTATGATTAAAATGGTGTTTATAATGTTATATATGCATGATATATAGCATATATGAGTTTAGAATGAAGAACAATGATGTTGGTAATGTTTACAAAGAAGTTAAGTTGGCTTGAAATCGGATTTAAGAAAGTTGATATACTGATGAATGCACGTAGCAGCGCTACGATGAGGGTCGCGGCGCGACCTTCATGCAAATCCGAAAATGGAGTCGGTTTTGTGAAAATCCGGGACTTGTAAATCCTAAGCTTCGAAATCCGAGTGTTAGAAATCCGACACCAAATCCGACACCCAAAAATCCGGAAATCAAAATCTGCAACTCAAATCCGAGAACTGAAATCCGAATCTGAAATCCGATTATGTCGCGGCGCGACACAAAGGGGTGTCGCGGCGCGACGAGGCCCATTTCAGAATTTTTGATTGTTTTGTTTGTGTTTCGTTTGGGAAAAAGTTGTATTATTAATTATATGATTAAATCAAGTTGTTTACATGATTATGAGATATAAATATATGTTTAGAGATATATTTATATATTCGAGACTGATTCGGTTGTTGCCGTGTTTTTAGGCAAACCACAGACTCAGTGATATTAGACTACCAAGCACACGTGATTCGAGGACTGAGGTGAGTGGAAGTTTACTCACGGGTGGTTACGTTGGTAACATTATTGAATGATTGAAGGATTGTTTGAATGCAATATTTGCCTGTTGATTTGAATATGAGATATTTGACTGATAAGTTCATTATGCGAAGATAGATCAATTGTCATGCCATGATAGACAGTTAAGTCTGCTAAATGAGAAGTACATGTTCATATATGTTATATATGAAAGAGTTTTGATTGTGATTGTGACTGGAGGAGTAATTGCATTGTAACATCCTCAAAACGGGCCTAGACGTGTCCGATTATGGAACGTCAATTATTTAATTTAATTAAATAATATAAATATATATTCTAGGAAATGATATGAAATATGAAAAATAATAAATAAAAGGGTTATTAAAAATATTAATAGGTTGAATTGACAATCCGTGTGTGCCAAAGCAAGGTCTTTGCTTATTCTAGCCTATCAGGTGAGTGACGAATGACATAACAATTAATATACCTATAACATATATTAACCATGATCACATAATTGTATACCATGACTTGTACACGCACTTGTTTAAGTGTAGGATTACATGATAATGCTAGAACTTACCATGTTGACACAATGTAGTATGCACTTGTTTAGGTGTATGCTATGATGATAAATGATTATATGCGCGCATTGATGATTGATTGATTGATGATTTAGTTGAATCATACTATCTGTTTGTGATCGGTACGGATCTATTGGGCAAGATTTGCCCCGGACCAAGTTGTCCTACTTATTGGGCAAGGTTTGCCCCGGACAAGGTTTGTCCTTTTCGGGTATAGCTGGGGCTGTACAACAGAGGAATCTGTTGATTCCAAAACGCAACGGTGGACGCTTAACAGCTCCCCCACCGGCGCGGTTGATGTGTCTGCTACCCCAGTTTGGTGCATTGAGCCGGGTTAGCTCCCCTGCAAGATATGCTACCTCCTGACTACGCCAGCTCATCGCGAGATGCTAGGATAGAACTATCTGAGCATGATTGATGATATGTGATGTACTTATATTGATTGCATGCTATTTGGTTCTCACTAGCTATTATAGCTAACAGATGCTACACTCCACATGTGCAGGTAATCCTCAGTGAGCTCGGGAGCGTGCGGGTAGTTAATTGCTTTATGAGGAACACTGCTTTTATGTTTAAACTCTGTTGAACTATGTTTATGTCTGTTTAAGATAATGGTCAGCCGGTTGTGTATTCCGTAACACCAACTGTCGTTTGTGGCATCATTTTGAATGTTTATATAGTTTGCCACGTGTTTTTACTTCGGCTGCATTTTTAAATTATAAGACGGGTTTGATTGTTCTATTTACAGTCAAACCCACGCAGTTTGAAATCTTAAATTGTATTTTAAAAAGAAAATTTTGGTTCTCAAAATCACGGTGTTACAAGCTGGTATCAAAGCCTAAGTTTGAGTGAATTGGGTACTTGAAAGAGTATTCCGTCTCAAATTCGGGCTCGACCATTATTTAAAGTGTTCCTTGGGAGGTATTGGGGTGTGAGAGAGATGATATGATTCACATGACTAACACAGTTGTTGATTATTTGTTTATTTGATTAACATTATTAATCAAGTATGGAAAAGTATACTAAGTATGTTTTACTTTAATGATCTAATAGAACTTAGAGATTGACTATGTCTGGAAATGATGATCGGGAGGCGTATATTCGCGACTTGGAGGCTCGTCTTAAAGCCTCTGAGGAGCGTGTTCCCGAAAAGAAGATGGCCATGGGATTAAAGGCCTTCATGATGTGTTCACCACTTACCTTTGAAGGTAATATGGATATGGTGATCGCAGAGCGGTGGATCCGCGATACTGAATTGGCCTTCGAGACATGTGAGGCTGATGAATCCATGATGGTGGCATATGCACGAAAGATGCTGCCAGGTAGAGCGGTGTCTTGGTATGATTCGGTGATAGCTTCTACACCGGCTGCTGTCCTCAACTCTATGACATGGTCTGATTTTCTAAGGATTATGAGGGCTAAATACTGTTCAGCCCAGGCGGTAGAAGCTGTGGATAATGAGTTCCGAGCCTTGTCTAAAGGCAATCGATCTGTTGAGGAACTCATCACCAGGTATACCGAATTGGTCCGTTTCGTGCAGGGTTCTTTACCTGACAAAGAAGCAAAGATTAACCGCTTTGCACTTGCTCTGCCACTGGAGTATCGATCATCCGTCCGTTTTGCCACTACTCTGGAAAGGGCATTTGATATTGCATGCCGATATGAGAATGATCATGCTTCACAAGCTGGGGGAACTTCCAAAAGGAAGTTTGAACAGTCTTCTGGGTCGAAGGCTTCAGGTGGAGAATCGTGGCAGAGTCAACCTCAACAACACCAGCAGCAACAAGGGGGTTCGAGGTATAGTCCTTATGATGATCTATGGTGTGCTGCGTGTCGATCTAGGCATACTGAGTACACGTGATTCGAGGACTGAGGTGAGTGGAAGTTTATGTTGGAATATGCCCGCTGACACGAACAAGTTAATGACACTACCGATGAGGTGTAGGCCTATTGCGTCACACACCATGTATTGATTCCGGGAACACGATCAAGCAATAGAGAGGAAAAGGCCAAAATGGGTTTTGGCAGGGTGGTACACGAGCCGTGTTCCTGAACACGAGCCATGTCCAGTCCAACGTACACGAGGTGTATTGGCCCAATCCAAGGTCGTGTAGTTTGGGCCTACACGGGCTGTGTAGATGAACACGGGCCGTGTAGTGCCTGTTAGACACGGGCCGTCTTAGCCCAAATGGGGCCGTGGACTTTGGGCCTACACGGCCGTGTAGATCTACACGGGCCGTGTACGTTCACTGTAACAGCAGAATTAACAGCCTTAAACACTTGGTTTAATGGGGTTAACTTCTCATAATGATGGTAAACAAAGAGAGCACGATTATCTGCTCTAGTAGAGGCTTTTGGCTTGTACTTGGTCCCTTGGTTGACATTAGAACTCTCTCTCTCTTGTTCTTGGTGCTCTTGGTGTTCTTGAACAAAAGAAGCAAACATACACATACTTGATTGTTGTTTTGGTGGTCATACATCAACTTGCTAGCACTTGGGAATCAAGGAAGCTTGGGGTGGACTTCATTGGAGGGGTTCTTTGTTGGACTCTAAGCCACATGATTAGGAAGGTTACTTTGTGTTTTGCACCATTGAGGTATAACCTTTCTTCTCATCTTGTTTATATATATATATATTTTAGTTGCAATTCCATTGTTAGATTTTGGTCCATGGGAAGTATTCATTGTTTGGCATCGATTTTTGTTATGTACTGTGACATTCGGCAACAAATTTCCCAGGTTAGCCATTAGAAATCCTAATTTTAAGCCTAGTATGACTAAAAATAGTATTTATGACTTAAATACATCCATAATAATATTAGATTTCGTAGAAATCCCGCCTATATGGTTAGAACCTTCCGGAGCTCGAAAAATCGAATTATTACGAGTCAAGAAGTACAAATCATATACAATAATAATAATAATAAAAATAAAAATAATTAAATACATCATAATAAATATAAATAAGTTAAAATATAAAACATATATATATATATAAACTCGTCAAAATAATTAAAACTTTGTTAATTAAAAGATTTAAACAAAATCATCATTTATACAAATTTATTTAAACTAATTACACATAATTTATAAAAAATAAATAAAAAAAATAAAAGAAACCCCCCATCTCTTTTCTCTTGCCTCCTTCTCTTCCCAAGAATCACCACTTGATCTCCCCCATGCTCTATATAAGCCCCCTACTACTCTTCATCATTTCCTTCACCACCACACTCCATCTCTTCTCTTTTCTCTCTTCTTCTTTCACCAACAAAAATCTCCCAAAAACATCCAAGTCTTGATCATCTCTTGAAGATCAAACACAAAATCAAAGAAAAGAGTTGGTAAGATGATCATAAAACACTCATCTCTACTCTTCTACCTTTCTTCTTTTCTTCTTTCTTCTTTCTTTTATTTATTTTCGTTGTTGTTCATCTTATTTCCTTTATATATATATCTATAATCATGTAAATATAAACATCCTACCAATGTTGTAAGGAGCACATGAAATGTGCATCATCCTACCATTGTTGTATGGAACTTAATCAACTAAAAATCAAGAAAATAAGACTTTGATCATGCATGTGTTTCATCTCAACAAATGTTGTAAGGAACACATAAAATGTGTATCATCCTACCATTGTTGTAAGAACACATGGATTATCAAAGCTTATACTCATACAATATGATTAATCATGAATATAAACATGCCATATTAAAGTTATGACCCATAAGCAAAAAGAATAACATTCTGGCAGATTCTGATGCTAGAACTCTCCACTTGTTTTTGTTATATCTGGAGTTCTAGCTATCAAAATTAGTTTATTCGTTTTGCTAATCTTAGTTTAAAGTGTTACCTTTCATTTAAACCTGGATTCACTAATTTTCATGAACGTTTGATCCTTTAAACATATTTAAAAAGACACATATGTTGAATCTGGAAATCTGACAGATTTAAAAAGGTACACTTTAAACGCGTGTAACTTACTCATCCTTGGGTCAAAATACGTCTATCTTTTTTAAAAAGTTTAATCTTTGAGTTGTGGTTAATTCCTAGTTTGAATCATGTAAAAACGAGGTTGTATGAGCCCTAAACAGACGTTTTAGTAACAACATGTCATCCAGACACTGATCAGTGGACATCCTATACACTTTTAATTATTAAAAATACTAAACATGGATTATAAATTCCTATATTTTTACTGGACATCCTTGAAACACGTATTAAGATTATATTAAAATATCAAGCCTTAATATGACTCCTAAATTACAGTTTTTAATTTTTAAAGTTCAACTTAAAGAACTGAAAATTTCAGTGAACACTTATGATTTATGGAAAAATAGAGACAACCTTTAACTATTTAAATAAATAAGTTAACAACAATTAAATAATACAAAATAATAAATAAAATAAGTCTAATAGAGCTACATACCTCTTATATTAGGAAAGGAGCTTCGGTAGGAACAAGAAATCCTTACAAGAAAACACCTTTGCATACCGAGTGAGTATCATAGCCCCTTTTTACCGTATTTTATATTATTTTTGGGGTGAAAGCATGTGTATACGTTTCATGAAAAGTTTATTGCCCATCTTCTTATTTATTTCAAATATTATTTTGAGCACTTATGGTATTATTCTTTGATGTGCTTGGGTGATCGTTGTAAGGCCCTTTCGTTGGACATTATTCCTTAACTCCGCTAGTGAGCCGATGGTATTTGTAAGTAGCGCTATTTGGAGATTCCGACGTCTCCCATTTATGGTTGACGAACTATAGATGTACTTTACCACTACTAACGTCATTTAATATAGGCGTTAGGTTTATCATGGGCAATTGGTTGTCGGCTAGGTTGGATAATGGCTCAAGCAACAATTATCATAGTCTATTACTACCATGTGCAACGTATTGGGCAATATAATACATCTTCCATCATTATTTCATACTTGGATTTTTATACAAAAACTTCCATCAATTATTTAAACCTTTCTCATTTAAAAGATATTTTGTGCATATATTAAAAACCTATGAACTCACCAACTCTAGTAGTTAACCGTTTCTTTCTTTTACCCGTGCTTTCAGGTGATCGCCGTTAGGTACCTTATGCTTACAAACATGATGTGTGGCATCTTCATCTTCATCGTCACGTTTTATAAAAACAATATCTATTTTATTTACGCATCGAACAAGACAATGTCCTTTAAATATTATTCGGTTGTATAACTTTTATTTATGTTTCATCCGAACTACTTATTTTGTTAACTTAATCTAATGGTTATTATCTATTTACCTTGTGCAATGATATCTTGTGCTGTGACATCTCGTGTTTCCGCTTTAGCGGGGTGTGACATGTACTTTGCTTCCGTTGGTACTTGATTTTGCCAAACGAATACCTTCAATGGTATCAGAGCCATATGTAACATGGCTTTGCACTATTGAGTCTAGAAAAACCATAAAAGTGTTTTTGGAAAAGAAAAGTGTTTTCTTAAAATTGGTTTTTCCAGTGAGACTCTTGTTGTGCTAAAATAAATTTATTCGTAGAGGTGTTAATATATTCTAGTTTTTATATTTATATATTTGTTGTAACTTGGCATGAAGTGTACTCAAATATATACTTATAAATGTATATATGAATATGTGTCTCAAAATGTTTGATACACTAATGCATATGTACAAGGATTGTCCTTTTAGTGGCTTTGGTGTTTTGACAATCTTAACTTAAATATAGATATACATTTATATATCATGGTTATGTGTGGCAGACCATGTTTCTATTTGATATACTTGGTTTGATTCGGTAACAAGATATGCCCCTAGACCTATGTGTTGTGATGATTGATTATTTTTGGTTTTTAGCGGCCTACGTGCTGTATTGTTGTAATAATATTAGTTTATTTACTTATTGGTGCGGCTTGCACGCTGTTTCTATTATTCTATGTATTTGTATAAATAGTATAGGATTGCGACCTGCGTGTCGTTTATATATATTTTGTGTATTTGTATATAGTATAGATTTAAAACCAAAATAGTCAACGGGAGTCATGGTGATGACGTCTTGGCGAGAAGGAATCAACATGCTATTGGAGGTGTTGGATTCAGTGGGAGCTCATCCAACGGGACCATATCTTGTCCTTAGATTTTTGGCCTCGTTTTTCCCGTTGTGGCTCACGGGGAAAACGCATAGGAATTATGGGCATGTTACCGAATCGTATGTATAGATATTTGCGTGGTTGTATTTTATTATTCTACGCATGGATTAGGATTCGCATGCTAGATAATTTTTCTATAAAAATTAAATAAAGTACAATGTTTGTTAAAATGGTTAACAATTGCGCGCGAATAGAACTGACAAAGGAAATATAAACATGGTATTATATTAAAAGTTCTTAAAATCGTTTTGACACTTACTTTGTTAATTCACAAAAGGGTTTTATAAACCGAAACAAAATCCCGTTTTTCAAAATGTAAATCACGCACCATCCATAATATGACACCACCCAAATCTAACGAAGCAAGAATGATTGTCGAGCTAAGCACGAGTCATTCCTTGTGTAGTTGTGTGGAAGGTGAGTGGGGTAACTCGCATGATTGGTTGTCGAGCTAAGCACGAGCCAATTAATGGTCGAGAGTGCCACCCGTGTGTCTTGTCCGACGATTTACAATTTTAGTATGTAATTCTTGGTTAGTTATCGAGCTAAGCACGAGCTAAACAAAAATTATATATTAAGATTGGTGTAAGATAGGGATCAAACATGCCAACCGACATAATGGATGTCAACGGGTTCCGCAAGTGTCTAATAGTTGTAATAGAGATTACAATTGGTAAAATGGTTGCCGGCCTAAATAGCTTCGCCACGTGATCCGCGGTAAACCCGTCACGGTGCGAGGTGAAATAAGGTTCTTAGCCCTTGTTACAAATAAATTGTTTTGTTTAAAACTATGGGTACTTATTTTAACAAGGATTTCAAACTAATTAAACTACTTTGCTATTTTAGATGGCGTCTTCAAGCAACACCAACACCACCAACCATTTTTCGCTTAGAGTTTTTCTTGAGAAGGAGAAACTAAATGGTAACAACTTCTTGGATTGGTTTAGGCAACTTAAACATGTCCTACGCCAAGAAGGGAAGATGGTTACCATAGAGGAGGCCCTACCCGAGGCTCCTGCTGCCAATGCCACTCGGGCTATCCGAGACGCTTATGAGAAGAGTGTCAAGGATACCGAGGACATTACTTGCCTCAGCCTAAGTACTATGATCCCCGAGCTCCAAAAGCAAATGGATCATTTGAGTGCTTTTGACTTGATCGCTCAGCTTAAGGAAATGTTCCAGCAGCAAGCGAGACAAGAGAGGTTTGAATGTCTCAAGACGGTACTCGGTAGTAAGATGGCCGATGGCGGGAATGTGAGTGCTCATGTGTTGCGCATGAAAGCAAACGTGGAGCGCATGGAACGGCTCGGATTTACCATAGGGAGGGAGCTAGCCGTGGATTTGATCCTATGGTCCCTGCCCACTGCGTATGATCAATTCGTTATGAGTTATCATATGCATAGTATGGATAAGTCCATCATGGAGCTTCATGGTATTCTTAAGACAACCGAGTCTAGCATGACCAAAAATAAGCCTACCGTTCCAAATCCCGTTCTTGCTATAAGGGAGGGGCGAATCCAGAAGAAGAAGAGGACCGCTTATACCCCTAAGGGTAAGGGGAAGGGGAAGATTGGCGCTGCCAAGTCTGGCCCCGCTTTGGAGGGTAAAGGCAAGAGGAAGATGGTTCCCCAAGCTAAGACTCCGAACGAAGCGGAATACTTCTTCTGCGGGAAGAAGGGCCGTTGGCGCCGTAACTGCCCGGGGTACCTAGAAGGTCTAAAGAAGCTCAAGGGGTTGAGCATCGCAGGAACTTCCGACTCAGGTACGTACATGATTGAACTCCATCATACTTCTACATCTGGTAGTTGGGTATTAGATACCGGTTGTGGCACTCACGTTTGTAATATTGTGAAGGTGCTAAGGACAAGTAGAAGGATGGAGAATGGTGAGCTTGACTTGATTATAAAGAAGCATGCAAGAACAAAAACAAGAGAAACACAAAACCACAACAAGTTCTAATGGTGGAATACACTACAAAACCCAATTTCAATTAGAAACAAGAAGGAATAGAAATATACCTTTTTACCATGGCTGGAATTCGAGCTTCATGAAGATGGGATGAACATGAGGAAACAAAAGGCTCCCTCCTCCATTGTTAGTCCACACCATGGTGAGTTTAATCCCCAAATGCTAGTGAGACATAAAATGGACGTCCATGTCGACTCCACCATCATTGAAGATAGTATCCTCTTACACAATGAATCACTAACACGAACACTCAAGTTAGCCAAATTAGTGTATATTATCGATTCATCACTTTGTACCAAGAGAGAGTAAGTGTAGGAGAGAATTTTAGTAACCTCCTCCACTTGTTCCAGCCTCAATACTATCCTCTAAACCCCTCTAGGGTCATCCAAAAAGGTTGTCATTGATTGGACCATAAAATTGTCCAATAAAACACAAGTGTCACTTGAGCTACCCTCTTCACGACCCCTCACGGGCTGTGAATCCTAAATGCGCCACAGGTGACCTAGAGCCTCATGAGCCGTGCCGTCCAGTTGAGGATTCATGAGGGTGTATCCCTTCACGACACGTCACGACCTCGTCACGAGCTGTGAAGCCCGAAAGCATCAAGACTCGTGGCGGCCGCTGAGTAATTGTTAGGGCAACGTGCTTCATGACCCGTGGAGCATCCTCCACGATCGTGAAGCCAAAAATCAAAACACTTTTGATTCTTTAACCTTGTCCTTCCACATAAAGCTTTCGGAATCAATCCTTGGCGTGTGACCCACTAGGCTCGTGCTTCATCAAAAGTGATACCGGCATACGTGTATCAGTGGGCAGACTCTAATAGATCGCAACTCAAATCTTCATCTTCATTTTCAATTCTTGTTGATATTGATGTTCAATTGGTGTATCATAGCCAATCCATCACTGAATTGGTTCTAGATATAGTTGATTGATCTGTTTTTGAGTGAAAATCAAGTGTCTATGAACTGTGTGAAAAACTAAGTGTAGCATCCTCACAAAGGGCCTAGACGCATGCTGACGTGGTACGTGTATTAAATTAATAAATTGAATAAAAAATATATATATAAATATTTGTAGATATCAAAGAAAAATAACTAAAATAGTTATTTAAATTAGTAAATAAAATATTGATAAAAATATAAAAGAACAAAAGATTATTAAATGATTTAGAACGAGGTTTCCAAAAATATCCCCGTTAGTTAAAATGGGTACTCGTGCGTTAAGTTGTAAGTTGGAAAGGGAAAAAAAATACCCACTTGTGGATAAGTATTACCCACAAGTCAGATTTCCTTTGTAACCCACATATACAAGCAGACAACTCATTTCTCTTGTGTGTGTGTGTGTTCTTGTTCAAGCTTCCAAGGAGAAATCAAAGAGATCATCAAGCTTGGATTTTGTTGCTGAAATTCGAGATTTAATTCAAGCTACAACCTGTTCTTAATCATCTTCTCCATCCATTTCATCCTTGTAAGTGTTCCTCTCCATGTTCTTCAAGATTTTAGGTTTTTGTGGGTTTTAGGTCAAACCCGAATTGGACTATTGTGGTGTGATTTTGAAGCTTCTAATGCTTCCTACAAGTCATATAGATGCTAAAGAACACATAACATGGATTAGAATTGCTTGATTTGATCAAAATCAAGATTTGACCAAATTGGTCAAAATAGTCAAAAACGGGTCAAACTGAAATTGACCCGCAAGAACTGAAATTTAGTGTTCTAATTGTTCTTATGACTTGTTAGGATTGATTAGAACTCATATGATTGATTAGAGGTAGTGTTTATGCACATGTTAAAAATTGGCCTAAATGGGTCAAAATGGTCAAAATGAGTTGAATATATTTTACACATCAAGGACTGATTTTTAAGGTTTTAATAAGTTCATGAATTGATTAGAACAATGGTTTTGAATTAAATTGGTGGTTTTGCTTGAATTGGTAAAAATAGTTATTAAATAGGCTTTAAATAGCAAAAAATTGGAAAATGCTATCAAACAGAGGTTTTAGAGGAAATGGTCAGTTCCAATAGCTTCAATAAGTCATTTGGAGTATGAATGATGCATTGGAAGTGTTGGAGTTGATGTGTTTCAAGTTTTGGCCATATTGAACACATTCTTGCTAATTAAAGCTTTAATTTTGTATGGATTGATTGGATAAGTGTTAGGGATGTTAGAAAGCACCTACAAGTGCCAAATGATTTTATGGAACATTGAAAATTGGTTAGAGTTGAATTGGTATTGAAAGGACCAAAATGGTACTGCTGTGCAGAAACAGCATTTGTGCACTGCTGCACGCGACGCGACGCGTCGGAGGCTTGGACGCGACGCGTCCGAGCAGTTTGTGCACACATTGCTAGTTTGTGTTGTTCTTTCGCATAGAAGTGTTTTGGTCATGGATATAAGTTAGAAAACAAGTTAGGAACATTGTTAGGACATTATTCTAGATGTCTTGATGATTTCCTTGCATGTTTAAATGTCTAAATGTAAATGATTTGATATAGGTGCTAACGACAACTAAAGCAAGCCCGGAGTGGTGTAGTTACCTGTTATAAGCTCAACAGGTGAGTAACAGTTAACTCGAGCATGATATTAATAGTATTAGAAGATGTTTTGAATGTTACAATCCATGAAATTGTAGATATGCATGTTTAGAAGTTTATGAACCAATTATGAGAACAAAATGATATGTATGCATGTAAAAGACCTTATAGGTCATTATTGATATATGAAAGGCCTGTTTAGGTCACTCTTGATATGTAAGGTCCGGAGTAGGCCATTGTGTTTGTGATAAGGCCAGAGTAGGCCATTGTTTGAGTGTCGGTACTACCTTGTAGAGATTGTGGTGCGGAATTTCGATGATCACGAATCTTGGTCCTAGCTAAACCGCCGCCCTTAATACTAACTCGGGGCTCTCAGTTTCCCACTAATCCCAAATAGGATATGATCCCGATAACGCAATGGTGGACCGCTACCCGCTTCTCTACCGGCGAGGAGGAAGTAACGGTTTCTCCAGTAAGGATCATTGAGCCGGGCTTATAACCCTGCAAGACGTGATGCCTGCTGACAACCGGTGCTTCACCATGTGTTAGGATAGACTTGAATGAAATGATGTGATGCATGAAATATGTTATGATACTTTTGATATACTGCTCCTGCTTTGATTGTCATTCACTAGCTATTTATAGCTAACCCTCTTATGTTTATTCCATATGTAGGTAAATGATTGAAAGTGAGTACGGGTACCTGCAGGGATGACATGTTAGGTTTTGGGGAACACTTTGTAAAGACAATGATGTGTAATAATTAGTGTAATGGTCGAACTAGTTGGTAACGTTTGGAATGTTTGTTAAAGAACACTTTTATATTACAACTTATATTTATATAAGCAGTATAATGTGAATTAAATATTAGCTTCCGCACGTGTTTAAAATAAAAAATATATATATACTCTGATATTTGAAAAGACCGGCGTTACAAGTTGATATCAGCGCCTTAGTTTGAGTGATTGAGTACTATATATAGTATTCAGTCTCAAACTTGGGTTCATACTCGACCATTACTATGTGTTCCCAAAGGGTGGTATTGGGGTGTGAAGAGTGATTTATTTGTTTCATGCTATGTGATAAGTAAAAGTTAAGATAAGATAAGAGTTATATATATGAAGTATACTAAAGGTTTTATTTTGAGTGTTTATAGAATTCTAACTCGTCATGGAAGGACCTTCCGGAGACAAGGATGCATATATCCTTAAGTTAGAGGCTCAACTTAAACAAGCCAACGAGCCTGAGTCGACCAGAGCGGGCAAAGAAACTCATAAGCCCACTAAATTCAAGACTTTCCTAAACTGCCAGCCTCCTGTTTTCCATGGTCCAACCAATGATCCGTCAGTAGTTGAGACATGGATTAGAGATATGCAAAACACCTTTGAGTCTAGGGAATGCGACGAAGACAAGAAGGTAAATTTTGCCAAACGGATGTTCAGAGGTCGTGTATTGGCTTGGTGGGATACGGTGATTGCTGTCACACCATCAGCCACACTGGAGGCTATGACCTGGGATGGGTTTAAAGAGAAGATTCGAGGGAAGTATTGCTCTGACTACGATATGCTCAGGATCGACAATGAATTCAGGGCACTTGAAAAGGGTGACAAGCCTTTGGAGGATCTAATCTCCAAATTTACTAATAAAATGAGGTTTGTTACTCATCTTTTGCCAAATGAAAAGGCAAAGATCGCCCACTTTGCCAATACTCTACCGTTGGAATATCGAGCAGCTGTGAGATCTGCAGCAACTCTGGATGAAGCATTTGATAATGCTAGAACTACTGATGACGATTATTCACGGAGGGCTAGATCTCAACAGCAACAACACCAATCTGGGGGAGGCAAAAGAAAATTTGATTAGCAGTCGAGTCAGAAAGGAGCTGAGGGTGGTTCTGGTGGTAAATCACGGGGTAATACGTCCCAGAAGTCTGAAGATTGGGATTCAAGGTTTAGTAAATGTGGGAATAAGGGGCATCACTATAAAGAATGCAGGTACAAGGAAAGTGTGTGATACAGGTGTCATAACCCTGGGCACCGAATTTCACTATGCCCTACATGGCCAGCCACGGGTGCTGGGGGTTCTTAGGCAGCTACGGCTCCGAACCAGGGAGGCACTCCTCGTGCACCAGGGAGAGCCTTTCAGATGACAGCTGAAGAAGCCAAGGATGCAGGTGATGTGATTACATGCACTTATCTTATTAATAATATTCCTGCATGCATGTTGTTTGATTCCGGAGCTACATACTCCTTTATCTCTAATTCTTATCGTGAAAAGCTTCAATTGCCTGTTTCTCTGTTATCTGATTCTGTTAAAGTTGAAGTAGCTGATGGTAAGGAAGTAAATATTACCGAAAAAGTTCCAACAACAATTCTCTATATTGACGGGAATAGTTTCACTGTTTCCTTTCTTGTGATGCCGATAGCGGGTTTTGATGCTGTTATCGGTATGGATTGGCTCAGTAGTCAAGATGCTGAGATATTGTGTTTTAAAAAGTTGATCAGATTCCCTTTATCCGACGGTTCATTTGCTATTGCTCGAGGAGAGAAAAGGGACTCTGCCATTCCTGTGATTTCTATGATTAAAGCTCAGAAATTAAGTTCAAAAGATTGTATCTCCTACTTTGCATATGTGATTAATGCTGAGATAGAAGCAAAGACTGTTGATGATATCAGGGTTGTCTCTGAATACCCTGATGTCATTCCTGAAGACTTACCGGGTTTGCCTCCTGTCAGGCATGTAGAATACCGGATTAATCTTGTTCCTGGAGCTACACCTGTAGCAAAATCTCCCTATCGTCTCGCTCCATCTGAAATCCGGGAGATGATGTCCCAAATCCAGGAATTACTTGATAAGGGCTTTATTCGCCCTAGTGCTTCACCGTGGGGAGCTCCTATTCTGTTTGTTAAGAAGAAGGATGGGACTCTCAAAATGTGTATTGATTACAGGGAGCTTAACAAGCGAACTATAAAGAACAAATATCCATTACCTCGCATAGATGATCTATTTGATCAATTGCAAGGTGCCACGTGCTTTTCAAAGATTGATCTACGTTCTGGTTATCATCCAGTCTCAGTTCGGGAAGATGATATCACAAAGACATCATTTAGAACACGATATGGGCACTACGAATTCTTGGTTATGCCATTCGGCTTAACCAATGCTCATGCTATCCTTATGGATATGATGAATCGCGTATGTTGCCCTTTTCTTGATAAATTTGTGATCCTGTTCATTGACGATATTCTTATGTATTTTAAATCAAAGGCAGAACACGAGCAACACCTTCGTCTTATTCTGGAGACACTTAAGCGAGAACAACTCTACGCAAAGTTATCTAAATGTGAGTTCTGGCTTAAGGAGGTCCATTTCTTGGGCCATGTTATATGCAAGGAAGGTGTTAAAGTTGATCCTGTGAAGATTGAAGCCGTTATGAACTGGGGAACTCCTCAGAATCCTACTGAGATAAAGAGTTTCTTAGGTCTTGCTGGATACTACAGACGTTTTATCCAGAATTTTTCTAAACTTGCTGGTCCATTGACCAAATTGACCCGCAAAGATGTGGCGTATGTGTGGAGTGAAGATCAGGAGAAAGCATTCCAGACTCTGAAGCAATTATTATGTCAGGAACCAATTTTAACATTGCCTAATGGGTTTGAAGACTTTATTGTCTATTGTGATGCTTCATATGCAGGTCTAGGTTGTGTTTTGATGCAACGAGATAAGGTGATTGCATATGCTTCTCGTCAATTGAAGACACACGAGAAGAATTATCCTACACATGATTTGGAGCTTGCAGCTGTGGTATTTGCTTTGAAGATATGGCGTCATTATCTGTATGGCACCAAATGTATTGTATGCACAGATCATAAGAGTTTACAGTATGTGTTCACGCAGAAAGAGCTAAACATGAGACAAAGGCGTTGGTTGGAGCTAATCAAGGATTATGATTGTGAGATCAAGTATCATCCGGGCAAGGCAAATGTGGTAGCTGATGCACTGAGTCAAAAGAACTCTCCTTCAACAGCTATATTCAGGAAGATGACTATTGAATCTGATATCATTGCTCAGTTGAAAGTAGCACAACAAGAAGCATTACAAGAAAACAACTTGAAAGCTGAGACAATGATTAAGATATCTAAGAAATTGGGAGAAGACAGTCGGGGTCTAAAGATATTTCAATCCCGAATCTGGGTACCGAGTCTTGGTAGCAATCGGGAGACAATCTTACACGACGCACACAAATCTAGATTGTCTATTCATCCCGGAAGCACGAAAATGTATCAAGACTTGAAATCTTTGTACTGGTGGCCTACATTGAAGAGTGACATAGCTTCATTTGTAGAAAAATGCCAAGTCTGCGCACAAGTTAAAACTGAACATCAAAAGCCCTATGGTAGTCTACAAGAACTAGACATCCTGGAGTGGAAATGGGATCACATTACCATGGACTTTGTCACTAAGCTACCCCGAACTGCAAAGGGGCATGATATGATTTGGGTTGTAGTTGATCGCCTCACGAAGAGTGCACATTTTCTTGCAACTAATGAGTCTGCACCTATGAATCGTTTGGCTCAATTGTATATCAATGAGGTGGTGTCACGACATGGCATACCTCTATCTATTTTCTCTGATCGTGATTCACGGTTCATATCAAACTTTTGGCATAGTCTTCAACGTGAATGTGGTACGCGGGTGAATCTTAGCACAACATACCATCCCCAGACAGACGGACAGTCCGAAAGGACTATTCAAACTCTTGAAGATATGCTGAGAGCTTGTATTATGGAAATTGGTGGTTCTTGGGATTCACATCTTCCCTTGATTGAATTTGCCTATAACAACTCCTATCATTTGAGTATAGGCATGCCACCATATGAGATGCTATACGGTAGGTGATGCCGTACACCTACATGTTGGTTGGAACCTGGCGAAAAGCAATACGCAGGTCCTGACATTGTGCAAATGACAGCTGATAAAGTCAAGATGGCACGTGAAAAGCTGAAAGCTGCACCAGACAGGCAGAAGATATACGCGGATCCAAAACGGAGGCCCATTACTTTTGAAGTGGGTGACCGGGTATTCTTGAAGGTTATACCTTGGAAAGGGGTGATTTGATTTGGTCGAAAGGGTAAGCTAAGCCCGGGATATATTGGTCCGTTTAAAATTCTACAACGGGTCAAAGAACAGACAGTATCACCTGAACTTCCTCCAGAGCTATCTAGAACTCATAACACATTCAATGTGTGCTATTTGAGGAAGTGCAAGGTTGATGATGATCAGATCCTTCCTCTGCAAGAGTTGAAAGTTGATTCAGCTAAACGCCTTAGGAACCTGTTGAGATTTTGGAATCCAAAATCAAGAAGCTGGGTAAGAAGATGATCAAGTTAGTGCTCGTCAAATAGAAGCACAATCTGGGTCCTAACATGACATGGGAGGCCGAGGATGAGATGAAAGCACACTACCCGCACTTGTTCATTGCTGAGCAGATTCCGAGGACGGAATCTTCTTAAGGGGGTAGATTTGTAACATCCTCACAAAGGGCCTAGACGCATACGGACGTGGTACGTGTATTAAATTAATAAATTGAATAAAATATATATATATTTGTAGATATCAAAGAAAAATAACTAAAATAGTTATTTAAATGAGTAAATAAAATATTGATAAAAATATAAAAGAATAAAAGATTATTAAATGATTTAGAACGAGGTTTCGAAAAATATCCCCATTAGTTAAAACGGGTACTCGTGCATTAAGTTGTAAGTTGGAAAGGGAAACAAAATACCCACTTGTGGATAAATATTACCCACAAGTCAGATTTCCTTTGTAACCCACGTATACAAGCAGACAACTCATTTCTCTTGTGTGTGTGTGTGTGTTCTTGTTCAAGCTTCCAAGGATTTCTCAAAGAGGAGATCATCAAGCTTGGATTTGTTGCTGAAATTTGAGATTTAATTCAAGCTACAACCTGTTCTTAATCATCTTCTCCATCCATTTCATCCTTGTAAGTGTTCCTCTCCATGTTTTTCAACATTTTAGGTTTTGGTGGGTTTTTAGGTCAAAACCGAATTGGACTATTGTGGTCTGATTTTGAAGCTTCTAATGCTTCCTACAACTCATATAGATGCTAAAGAACACATAACATGGATTATAATAGCTTGATTTGATCAAAATCAAGATTTGACCAAATTCGTCAAAATAGTCAAAATGGGTCAAACTGAAATTGACCCTCAAGAACTGAAAATTAGTGTTCTAATTGGTCTTATGACTCATTAGGATTGATTAGAACTCATATGATTGATTAGAGGTAGTGTTTATGCACATGGTCAAAATTGGCCTAAATGGGTCAAAATGGCCAAAATGAGTTGAATCTGGTTTTACAAATCAAGGACTGATTTTTAAAGTTCTAATAAGTTCATATGACTTGTATGAATTGATTAGAACAATGATTTTGAATTAAATTGGTGGTTTTGCTTGAATTGGTAAAAATAATGCTAAATTAGTCTTTAAATAGCAAAAAATTGGAAAATGCTATCAAACAGAGGTTTTAAAGGAAATGGTCAGTTCCAATAGCTTCAATAAGTCATTTGGAGTGTGAATGATGCATTGGAAGTGTTGGAATTGATGTGTATCAAGTTTTGGCCATATTGAACATATTCTTGCTAATTACAGCTTGAATTTTGTATGGATTGTTTGATAAGTGTTAGGGATGTTAGAAAGCACCTACAAGTGCCAAATGATGTTATAGAACATTGAAATTTGGTTAGAGTTGAATTGGTATTGAAATGGACCAAAATGGTACTGCTGTGTAGAAACAGCATTTGTGCACTGCTGCACGCGACGCGACGCGTCGGAGGCTTGGACGCGACGTGTCCAAGCAGTTTCTGCACAGAAGTGTTGGAACTCGTGGTCATGGATATAAGTTAGTAAACAAGTTAGTGTTGGAACTCGTGGTGGGCACAAACGCAGCGGAAGCACACAAGAAAAGTAGCATGCAAGACATAAAAAGAAAGAACACACAAAGCCCGCAACTAGTTCCAATGGTGGAATACACTACAAAGCAAATTGCAACTAAAGAACAAGAAGAAGAAGGAAGAAAGTACCTCCTTACCATGCCTGGAAATCGAGATCTTCAAAGATGGGATGAGCTTGAGGAAACAAAAGGCTTCCTCCTCCATTGCTAGTCCACACCAAGAAGAATTTGATCTCCAAATGGTAGGGAACCATAGATGAACATCCTATAACGACTTCATCATCTAGAACAGCCCATGTAGCAACTCCTCTTGCACCATTGATCTTCATCATCACACTTAAGATCACCAACTTAGTGTTAGGAGCATGAAATCTTTGGAGCCAAGAGAGCATATCATGTAGAAAGAGTTGTATTGGGTTCTAATGTGTTCATCTGCCCTAACCAGCCTCAAGACCCTCTTTTGGCCTGCCATAAAGCAAGCCAAGTGATTGGACCATCAAATGGTCCAATAAAACACAAGTGTCATTATAGCTACCCTCTTCACGACCCCTCACGGGCTCTCACGGGCCGTGAAGCCTAAATGCGCCATGAGGGGACTTAGAACTCCACGAGCCGTGCCGCCCGGTCGAGACTCGTGAGGGCATCTCCTTCACGACCCCTCATGACCTCGTCACGGGCCGTGAAGCCCAAAGGCATCACGACGCGTGGCGGCCGTCGAACAATCGTTAGGGTAGCCTGCTTCACGACCTGTGGAGCATCCTTCACGGTCGTGAAGCTCCGAAACAAAATACTTTTGATTCATTGACACTCTCCTTCCACATTAAGCTGTCAGGATCAATCCTTGGCATGTGACTCAATAGGCTCGCGCTTCATTAGCAGTGATACCGGCATACGTGTGTCAGTGGGTAGATTCCAACAAACTCCCACTTGCACATGACACACCGTGTCCATATGCATCACAGACAGGGAGCGGCCTCTAGCAAGACATCCCTGCCCCCAAATCAATGCGAGGTATGTCATCGTTTGACAAGTACCTAATCACAATCCAAACGAGTTTGAAAAGGTCCCACAGATAAGTGATCAATCATCCTATTGTTCGCGATATCCGGGTGAACACGAGACATGGTACAAAGTCATTCTCCGATCGTTCATGATTATGTTTCTCGATCAAGATTGGTGGTGACCAAAATATGCAAGTTGCAACTGATCAACTATCATTGCAAGCATGAGCACGGCCGTGCATTTTGGTGTCAGCGCCCAATCATCGAGGGGCCCAAGGATATCTCTCTAAACAGAGGAACAAATTCCTTCGACTACATTGCCTCATTACATCAGTAATACTTTGCCCAAAAGCTTCCTTTATAACAACCAGTTACGGACTGCGTTTGAAAGCAATCAGAACAAGGCAGACCAATGTCGTGGAAACACATGTATCTCCGGTCAAAGGACAAAAGATATTATCATCCCGAGTTACTCTTGACATGTACCATGAGGTATACTCAGGTGTGGGTCGTCCAATCACTTGAAACTCTTTTCAAGTATAGGTAAAGTGTTGCGTCTCTTGTATCCAATTACCATTTAATACATAACCAACCCTTTCCCTTAGTCTTCGTTCAAACTTCCTTCCGATGAAGAGTGACCGACTGTGGACATTTAGAATGTAAAACATTCACGGAAGTGGTAAACATGCTAAGATGGAACACAATAAAGGCAACTGAGAGTACCCGCTACACGCGTATTAACAAATCCCCATTTGATAATCCATACCAGCAGAAGCACAATGTTTCTTAACGTTCCGAAAATCAGCATATCAAAATTTCAACTAAAACAAACTCAAGCCAAGTCTTTGCAAGCACTAGTATGTCAATCATCACTATCTTGCAACTACGGCTTTAGCAAAACGGACCCGCCACCATGCTATCCGTGTGTATTCGTAATATGACTATATCTCTACCTCAACCAATCACTTAAAAGTGTGCGTTGATGAGATAACGGTCTTTTGTCAAGCTATCGCACCTTCATTGATTCATCAGAACCCAATAAGATCAAAGATGTTTGAGATAAAGGTTATCTTGCACAAGCCATCGTACACTCATTGTCTCATAAGATCCCAATAGAGTCAACGATGCTTTGAGAAGCATACTTATTAACAACGTCATATTTAGTAGGATCACGAACCCCGATAAAGATCGGCAGTTATCCTAAGCAAGCATTTGAATAACAACTTATTCTATGTTGCTTCTTACTATAGATCAACAAGAACATATTTCAATATTTCCTTACTCCTTTCATAGGTCTTGTATATCCTATAATCATTCTGGATGCATAATTCTTGATCTAAGCCTTTCCAAGCAAGATCAGGACATTATCTCCAATACGCTATATGTGCTAGACATATTTAGAATAGGATTACAAAATGCTCCCACTAGCTTTGGCATTCATTCATGTTTCATCATTGCCTTTTGGAAAACTCAAAAAATTGATTTTCATATCAAAGCAAAGACTCTAACATTGAGATGGAAACACAAGTCCACAAGTGGACTACTTAGGGTTTGTAGATTTCATTAGGATACTTATGATAGTGAAAGACCCTCGAAAATGTTGTGAGCATTTCCTCAGAAAATTCCTATTTAAGGAATGTGGTCTTCATTTCCACCCAATATAGCCTAAAAGGCACTCACAAAGTAAGTATCCGGGTGGACTTCAACATAACCACCAGAAGAATGTTTCTAGATGATACCTTCCTCATGGTCAATCATCGTGAAACCATTCCTACCAGTCGGTATTTGAAGTAGTCTACAAACTTATCCATGTTGGTCTATCTCCTTAAATAACTAATCACACCTCGCCGGTTCACACCCAGGTGTAGGATCAACAAAGTCAAAACCTTGGATATCCTTCATGGATAGTATCTCATCTTATCATAACCTCCTTCCTTCTAGCGGACTCCAAGCCCACTACGCTTTCCGGTAGTTGACGCATTCATCACGAATCATCATTAAGTTGTCTTCCTCAGATATAACGAGTTATATCTTTCTGGTCTTATGACAACTTCTACCAAGAGGTAATAATTTTATGCCAGGTTCTCCAGCATTGCCATGCTGAGTTTCAATCATTTCTGATTGGATTCTAGTGTCAACATCAGGTTCTTCCATTCAAGGTATACTTTACTCTCACTAGCATCCATGGATATTGATTTAAAAGACTCTACCTTTGAGAAACTTACAAGTTCTCATAATGTTTGTCAAGACAATTATCCCATGGTCTTAGTAGAGTACCTAATGGAGTAAATACCTCTAGATCCTGGGTTCCTCCATCTTCCGTTTAAACGCAGACTAGACAATCCAGACTTTGGAATAGACAAACAAGGATCCTCCTTTTCGTCATATCCTCTAAGGCGTTTACATGACCATCTTTGTTGTTTATAAGATTTAGAACTTATTGCCCACCATTTGGAGAATGACCCAAAACAATTTTGGATATAAAAGTGTAACGTATCACTTATCGGACCATATCAAAATGTCCAGTTCCTCATTTAGACGACCACATGTAACAATGTGTCTTAAGAGGAATGAATTGTGAGACAATCCCACAATTCTTATGATAGTCACATAATATAAAACTAAGGTACTCAACATCTTAACTAGATTCGAGTATCATAGTTGCATTGCCCTCTCTATCATGACCTCGTTATGGTGAGTTTTGAACACCTCTAAGGTTTCAAAAACTAGTCCATTAAAATAGACATACCATCCCTTCTACCATCACCGGTAAAGGTAACAAGGTATCTAAAGTAACTCCTTAATGTTTGCTTGAACGGTCAACACACTAAAAGTGTGAACGAAATCCAACAAGCTTTGAATCCTCTCACATACTCAAGTGAAGGACGTTTAAGTCATCTAGCATAACAAACAATATATGAATTCAACATTTGACCCATGGTCAAAGGGTTCCAAGTTCCTAAACCTCACGGATCTTGGTGATGCATGTCTTGTTTATATAGCTTAATCGACTTTCTATATAAGGATAACTTATGAATACATTTATTACTGTTCTATTACTCCTTAAGCATAAGCTTATTTTAAATGCCACGACATGGATAAACTTTGAAATAAATCACCACTAATTTCAAAAGTCAAAGTAATATCCATCGTCAACAAAGGTGTTTAGATATAATGTTTCTAGCCATATATGACATAAACATACATCCAATAAAGTAATAGAATAGTAGGAAGGAAAGGCAAGATACAAACTTCCAATCCTCTCAATAGGGACAACAACTATGTTTCCCACTTTTGAATTCCAGTTCTCCATGCCTCATCCGCCTACTTCTCTTTTAACACCTTCACTTTGTAACAAACAAATTTGTGACAAACGTGAGCATTATTGCTAGCGTTCAAAACCTAGCCTTTAGAAGTAGAAGAGCAATGGAGTTTGATCATGAATGTTCCTGAAGTCAAGGAGCTAATTTCTCTTACTTATAAGTGATTTTAGCTCTTTCAGGCCCATAGGGCAGGCCTGGTGGTGCCAATTTTCCAATTTTTCCGTAGAAGTAGCAAATTACCCCTTGTGGAGTCTTATCTTGAGGCAAAATCTCATTGCCCTCTGACTTCACATATAAGGTAGGCTTGGTAAAACCAAACTTTCCATTTGAGGTCAATTTCTTCTTCTCGGTTTCTTGTTCCTTTATAATGTTAGCGGAAGTCGGTGAGGCGAGCCATACTTTGGCCATGCAAGACTTAGCAGTCCACAACATGCCATAATGCTTTATCAAGGACTTCTCCATATTGTGCATGTGATAGTTCACAATGAACCATTTATATCACTTGGGCAGGGACTTTGGAGAATATACATTCACCACAAGCTCCCTCCCTATGGAGAATCCATGCCTCTCCTTTAGGTCCACACACGCCTTCATCTCAAGGATATGGACACTAATATTCCCGCCTTCATGCATCCTTCAACCGATCAAGGCCACGATGCACTTTTACATGCATATAGAAGTCTAGGTCGCGTTGGAAGCATTTTGGCTCTAGAAGGGATTTCTCTAAAATGTGCAACTTTGACTCATGGTGGAGGACAAGCCTCAACGACCAATCCTAGTCCACGAAGTCCACACTAATGAGTATCTCCTTCTTTAGGAACAAACGGAGTTTTAAGTTGAAGCGGTATCGTTAACGTTTTCTAATTAAAGATATAAGAATAGACGTTTTAGTTAGCTTTGATACAATCCTGATTACAATAATTACCCATTTAGTTTTAAGAAAAACAATTATCTTAACAACGGCTAAGAACCTTATTTCACTTCACTACATGACGGGTTTGCCGCGGATCACTTCATGAAGTTATTTAGGCCGGTAAACGCTTTACCAATTGTAATCCGAGACTACAACTCTTAGACACTTGCGGGATCCATCAACACTCATAGCGTCGGTTTGGCATGTTTGATCCCTTCTCACACCAATTCCTCGTTAAGCCGCTTTGGCAACTCGGTATAGGCACGACAATTACCAAGGCGTATTAAGTTGGAATTGTAAATCGTCCGTCAAGATACACGGTGACACCCTTGACAATCATCGGCTCGTGCTATGCTCGACAACCAATAATTTCACGTCGCCACACTCACCTTCCACACAGATCCACATGGAACAACTCGTGCTTAGCTCGACAATCATCCTATGCTTCACTAGATTCGGGTGGTGTCATCTTACGGGTGGCGTGTGATTTACATTTGAGAAAAACGGGACTTTTGTCTTTCCGGTTTAATAAACCTATTTTCAAGTTGATTAACAAACAAGTGACAAAACGTATTTTTCACTTTAATATAAACCAATTTATATTTATTTGTTAATCGTGAGTGCGCGGGGTTTGTTAAACAATTTAACAACTCGTGATTTTATTATTTTGAAAAGTTTTCTAGCATGCGAAGACTCTAAACAACCACGCAAGAAAATAACAAAATAAATCACAACCACGCACAAAGCAAATATCCGGTAACACGCCTCTAAACCCTTGCGCCCTCCCCGTGAGCCAAACGGAGAGAGCAAGGCCAAACTAAGGACACAACCAAAAGGCCTCGCCGGATGTGCTCCCACTAAATCCGTCATCTCCAAATGATCCACCGGATCAAATATAGCTGAGACGTCTTCTCCATGACTCTCGATGGTTGTCTTCGGTCTTCTTTTCACAATTACAAACAATTTGAGAAGAGACGGCATGCAAGCCGTGATTGCTATACTAAGCTACTTACAACAAGTACAAAGGAAAGCAATGGCATGCAAGCCACAATAAATTTACAAATTTACAAACCGAATTAAATATTATTACAAACCATTGTGACTAAAAGTCACCAAATGAATGAATACATAAATAAACAACCAACACATAGGTCTAACGGGTAAGGCGTTACCGGACACAACAACAACCACAAACAAAAACATGGTGCCACAACAAAACCATGCAAAATGTATCTCAATTAATATTGTTCAAACAAGCAAAGCACTCAAGGCACAAAAGGGAACAATCCTTGTACATATGCATTAGTATCCCAAACACTTTGAGAACACATATTCATATATACACAATATAAGTATATGCATTTGTGCATTTTATGCCAAAACCACCCAATACATATAAATATACGAATCAAGACACAAAACCGGGCTTTTCAAGTGTCCAAACAAAAGGACAGATTCTGGAAAAACTGAATCGAAAGGTGCTAAAACCGAAAATTTATTTCTTTTATAAACAAGGATAAAAACACTGTCCACGAGACCTTCACGGCCCAGAAGCCTTCACGGGCCCTCACGGCCCGTGAAGGCCATGAGCTCCACGACTCTTACACAGCCAAAACCTTTCACAAGCGACACCCCATGAAGCCACTCGTGTAGGCTTCACGACTCGTGAAGCCAAAACCTTCACGGCCCGTGAAGCTCATCTGCACAGAATGTCCATTTTCGGTTTTCAAGCCATCAAAGTGCAATTTCTTTGTAGAGATGGCTCTGATACCACTGTTGGAACTCGTGGTGGGCACAAACGCAGCGGAAGCACACAAAAAAAGTAGCATGCAAGACATAAAAAGAAAGCATACACAAAGCCCACAACTAGTTCCAATGGTGGAATACACTACAAAGCAATTTGCAACTAAAGAACAAGAAGAAGAAGGAAGAAAGTACCTCCTTACCATGCCTGGAAATCGAGATCTTCAAAGATGGGATGAGCTTGAGGAAACAAAAGGCTTCCTCCTCCATTGCTAGTCCACACCAAGAAGAATTTGATCCCAAAATGCTAGTGAACCATAGATGAACATCCGATAACGACTTCATCATCTGGAACAACCCATGTAGCAACTCCTCTTGCACCATTGATCTTCATCATCACACTCAAGATCACCAACATAGTGTTAGGAGCATGAAATCTTTGGAGCCAAGAGATCATATCAAGTAGAAAGAGTTGTATTGTGTTTTAATGTTTTCATCTACCCTAACTAGCCTCAAGACCCTCTTTTGGCCGGCCATAAAGCAAGCCAAGTGATTGGACCATTAAATGGTCTAATAAAACACAAGTGTCATTACAACTACCCTTTTCACGACCCCTCACGGGCTCTCACGGTCCGTGAAACCTAAGTGCGCCACGAGGGGACTTAGAACTCCACGAGCCGTGCCGCCCGGTCGAGACTCGTGAGGGTATCTCCTTCACGACCCCTCACGACCTAGTCACGGGCCTTGAAGCCCAAAGGCATCACGACGCGTGGCGGCCGTCAAACAATCGTTAGGGTAGCCTGCTACACGACCCGTGGAGCATCCTTCACGGTCGTGAAGCCCCGAATCAATAAACTTTTGATTCTTTGACATTCTCCTTCCACATTAAGCTGTCGGGATCAATCCTTGGCGTGTGACCCAATAAGCTCGCGCTTCATTAGCAGTGATACCGGCATACGTGTGTCAGTGGGAAGATTCCAACAGATAGGAACATTGTTAGGACATTATTCTAGATGTCTTTATGATTTCCTTGCATGTTTAAATGTCTAAATGTAAATGATTTGATATAGGTGCTAACGACAACTAAAGCAAGCCGGAGTTGTGTAGTTACTTGTTATAAGCTCAACATGTGAGTAACAGTTAACTCGAGCATGATATTAATAGTATTAGAAGATGTTTTGAATGTTACAATCCATGAAACTGTAGATATGCATGTTTAGAAGTTTATGAACCAATTATGAGAACCAAATAATATGTATGCATGTAAAAGACCTTGTAGGTCATTATTGATATATGAAAGGCCTGTTTAGGTCACTCTTGATATGTAAGGGCCGTAGTAGGCCATTGTGTTTGTGATAAGGCCAGAGTAGACCATTGTTTGAGTGTCGGTACTAACATTGTTTGAGTGTCAGCCAAAATGAATTGAATATGTTTTTACACATCAAGGACTGATTTTTAAGGTTTTAATAAGTTCATAAGACTTGTATGAATTGATTAGAACAATGGTTTTGAATTAAATTGGTGGTTTTGCTTGAATTGGTAAAAATAGTGCTAAAATAGGCTTTAAATAGCAAAAAATTGGAAAATGCTATCAAACAGAGGTTTTAAAGGAAATGGTCAGTTCCAATAGCTTCAATAAGTCATTTGGAGTATGAATGATGCATTGGAAGTGTTGGAATTGATGTGTTTCAAGTTTTGGCCATATTGAACACATTCTTGCTAATTAAAGCTTGAATTTTGTATGGATTGATTGGATAAGTGTTAGGGATGTTAGAAAGCACCTACAAGTGCCAAATGATGTTATGGAACATTGAAAATTGGTTAGAGTTGAATTGGTATTGAAATGGACTAAAATGGTACTTCTATGCAGAAACAACATTTGTGCACTGTTGCACGCGACGCGACGCGTCGGAGGCTTGGACGCGACGCGTCCAAGCAGTTTGTGCACACATTGCTGGTTTGTGTTGTTCTTTCGCGTAGAAGTGTTTTGGTCATGGATATAAGTTAGTAAACAAGTTAGGAACATTGTTAGGACATTATTCTAGATGTCTTGATGATTTCCTTGCATGTTTAAATGTCTAAATGTAAATGATTTGATATAGGTGCTAACGACAACTAAAGCAAGCCGGAGTTGTGTAGTTACCTGTTATAAGCTCAACAGGTGAGTAACAGTTAACTCGAGCATGATATTAATAGTATTAGAAGATGTTTTGAATGTTACAATCCATGAAATTGTAGATATGCATGTTTAGAAGTTTATGAACCAATTATGAGAACCAAATGATATGTATGGATGTAAAAGACCTTATAGGTCATTATTGATATATGAAAGGCCTGTTTAGGTCACTCTTGATATGTAAGGGCCGGAGTAGGCCATTGTGTTTGTGATAAGGCCAGAGTAGGCCATTGTTTGAGTGTCGGTACTACCTTGTAGAGATTGTGGTGTGGAGATTCGATGATCACGAATCTTGGTTCTAGCTAAACCGCCGCCCTCAACACTAACTCGGGGCTCTCAGTTTCCCATTGATCCCAAATGGGATATGATCCCGATAACGCAATGGTGGACCGCTACCCGCTTCTCCACCGGCGCGGAGGAAGTAACGGTTTCCCTGGTAAGGATCATTGAGTCGGGCTTATAACCCTGAAGGACGTGATGCCTGCTGACAACCAGTGCTTCACCATGGGTTAGGATAGACTTGAATGAAATGATGTGATGTATGAAATATGTTATGATACTTTGATATACTGCTCCTGCTTTGATTGTTATTCACTAGCTATTTATAGCTAACCCTCTCATGTTTATTCCATATGCAGGTAAATGATTGAAAGTGAGTATAGGTACCTGCAGGGATGACATGTTAGGTTTTGGGGAACACTGTGTAAAGACAATGATGTGTAATAATTAGTGTAATGGTCGAACTAGTTGGTAACGTTTGGAATGTTTGTTAAACAACACTTTTATATTACAACTTATATTTATATGAGTTGTATAATGTGAATTAAATATTAGCTTCCGCACTTGTTTAAAATAAAAAATATATATATACTCTGATATTTGAAAAGACCGGCGTTACACTAAGAACCTTTGTGTTGGAATCTGCCTATTGACACATGTAGTCCGGTATCACTGCCGATGAAGTGCGGGCCTATTGGGTCATACGCCAAGTTTCAATCCCAACAGCCTTCTATAAGTGATGGATGCTCCACGGGTTGTGAAGCGTGATGACACCATGATTCCTGCCTGGGTAGCACGGCTCGTGGTGGACCAGTGGCCCGTCATGGCGCATTTGGTCTTCATGGTCTGTGAGAGCCCGTGAGGAAGTCATGAATACAGAATTTCAAGTGAAACTTGTGTTTTTATTAGACCAACTTGTTGGTCCAATCACATTGTGCCTCTTGGTCTGACATTGGGGAGTTCAAGGGGCTTGGATGGTCTTTAAAAGGTCCTCTCTTCTCCTCTCCTCCTCTCTTGTTTTCTTAGCATACAACATACACTTGTGAGTTCTATACCTTGAGAGAGTATGAGAACTTGTTGTCTTGTTGCTATGTGCTTGGATTTTGAAGGCTGTTCCAGATACCACAACTTTAGTTCGTGTGTGGTCTTTGGTTTCCTAGTACAAAGGGGTTGAAGTCTAGGTTGGTGTGGACTTGCAAAGGAGTTTGAAGCCACTTGTTTTGAGGTTTCATCCCAACTCTTTGGACCAGTTGACATTTGGAGCAATAGAGGGTATACATTTCTTCTCTTCTTGTTCCTTTCTTTGATTGCACGTTTTGTTTGCAAAGAACCTATCACTTTGGAATTCGTTATGCTTGTTTTCTGTGTTTTGTTCTTGCTTCCGTTGCATGTTTGGTGCCCCATGAATTCCAACACTTAGTTCATCAGAATTCAAATTTCAGCGTCAAAATCATTGTGTTTGTTTGTGAAATGGATTAAATAGTGGTTGAAAATCATTTTTTCATTTATAGGAATCAATTTCATTTGATTTGATTGGATCGAGCAGATCTAAAATTTTTAGGTATTTTGTGCTCTTAGTGTTCTTCGAAAAATCTGCCAATTAAACCTTGTTTTTTATCTGTTTTGGTTAGAAAAGGATTAAGGATTTGTTCATTTTGCTAGGCAAACCAAATGGTATCGATTTCACTTGATATGAAACAACTACATTTGGATCTCACTTCGGTGTTCTTCGACCGCAAAAACAAACGAATTTTGTAACTGTTTTTTTATTTGTATATTTTGAGTTTTTGATAATTGCACAATTTCTCGAGTTCAACGGATATTGGATCTCAACCGATTTCGGTCTCTAAATCTCAGATCAACCGAGTTTAGAGAATTCAAGGGTTTTAAGAGTTTCAAAGCAATGTTCTTCGTTAAACAACATCCAAGTTTAACCGAGTTTTTAAACCCGAAAGTGAATCAAAAGTTTCACCAAATTCTACATAGATCACTAACACCAAGCATAACCGAACTCTACCTAAATCCGGTCAATATCCTTAACGGCTTCAAATAATCTAATTTCGGTCACTTGTTTAACCGAATTTAGATCCAAATTCTAAACCTGAAACAAACACACAATTCCGCTTGCCTAATCAATCAAATTTGTACTTAACCTTTCAGCAAATATTCATAAACGACATCCAGTTATTCTTCAATACGACAATCAAACGAAATTCGGTCAACACCTTCGATCGAGGTTTTCACTTGATCTTCACACAAGTCTAATCCAACCAAAGGGAGATCCTTTCAAGAAATTCAAAGATGTCAAACGAGATTCTTTCCATTGGTACCCACACTAAGTCCCTTTGTAACACCAATTTTCAGTTTTTAAACTTAAAAACATTATTTTTCTTGTTAGAACCTCAAAAGATATCATAGTTTCACAAAACAGAATTTCTAAGTACACATGTGCTAACTTTTACAAAAAGTAGTGTTAAAAGTTTACTTCTTGAAAACTAGGAGCTATCCAGCTAAGCACCGCACTTGGGCCTACCCTTGCTGGAACCTGCGTCACATGCAACATGCAATACTTAAACATAAGCTAACACTTATTGAGCATACTAACTGAACATACACAACATATAACAGGAGTAAAATCTCCCTAGGATGTCTCACAACCAAACTGTATCACCTGCAAACCTGCAGAACTGTTACTATGCTCATTTCTTAGGTATAAAGAGCTCAATAAATCCCTTTCCACTTTCCTGGACACAAAGCTATGCCTGCACGTAACTAGGTATCCTCTATGCCAGGCTTATCTACACCTCACGAATTAGCCTATCCTAGCTGCTATTGGTACACAGCTCGTTGTTTACCCTGTCACTGTTATTGTGCAAAACTATGCTCACGACATGACTATACACTCATACTTGCATCACATATACATATCATATATCATATCATATCATATCATACCATTTCATATTATATCCTATCATACCAGTTCATATCATATCATATCATATCATATCATATCATATCATACCATTTCATATCATATCATATCATTTCACCTTGAGCACGTGTACATATACTAACTCATAGGTACTTGCACTACTTTGATATACAGCTACACTCCCTACGTGGCTATATACCATAACACTGTTCTTGGTACAACGTTACACCTCACCCATACTCGGTACCATGCTGCTTTCATTGAATACATATACAATTCATATCTCATAACACAGATATCATGTTGTTCATCTAATGCATACTCATATGCTAAACATGGTAAAGGAATAGTATACTCACCTGATAACCGAGTAATATGCTAAACAAGTAACTTGGGGTCTCAAATATCCAGTCACCTTCCTATACCAAATATGTAACATCCTCAACTTGGGCCTAGTTGTAAATAGTATGTAAGAGTGTGTAGTTAGAATGATAGGAGGATGTTTTATTTGTATGTACTTGAAGTATTAATGTTAATTGAATATATGTATGTTATGTGTTTTAAGTATGTGTGTTAAGTATGTATGTATATATTAAGTATATATATGTACTAATTAAATTAAGAAAAGGAAATAAAAAATAAGAAAATAGTCCAGAGGCAAACCGCCTCTGGAATGTGTGTGTATATATACGTAAATGTGTGTGTGTATAATTGACTTATACAAGTCAAAGTTGTCAGGAACATCAAAACCGCATACACGCACACACACTTCTCTCTCTCGGTTTTTGAAGAAGAATTAGAAGAAGAAGCAGCCATTGTTGATTTGCAAGAGGTTAGTAGTATACATTTATATATATTTGAAGATTGTATACATGTTAGAAACACAAGTTCATGCATGAACACCTTGAAGAACATGAGAAGCTTACTTGAAAGTGGGTTTTGGCATGTTTGGTGTTCTTATTTGGATTTGATGTGTTTATAAAGGTTATATGGGTAGGATAGCAAGTTATGAAGTGTTTTAAATGTAAAACCAACAAGTACGGAATCCTTAAAATGGATTAAAGTAGATGTCGGAATTTCCGCATGCCTATCAGATTTCTTTCTCTGTCGGAATCTGCAAGTGTCGGATTCCATGTATGTCGGATTTCCTTCTAGGTGTCGGATTCCATATGCATGTTGGATTCCCAAGTGTTGGAATCTGCATGACGAATGTCGGATTTCGTATATGAATGTCGGATTTTTCAAATCCGCAAGGACTATCGGATTTCCCCAAATCGGATAGTTTTGGCGGATTTGTGCTAAGTCCAAAGTTAAGTTCCTATGTTTGTTTTGTAGTTTTATTATGTATGTATAAATGATTAATGTGAGTAATAATGTTCTAGGTGAACTTGTTGTATTTGTGAAGTCATAACAACATACCCGTACATCGTAAATTACTCAGATGAGTACCTGCTTTCATGAGACTCAATAGAGTAAGGCTTGACTGCTAGATGATTATCTGATTAATTATGCATGTTTATATTATGTATGTCTAACTTGTTATTGCAGGTATACTCAAGATGTAACGTCCCCAATTTTTTTTACTAAATCATACGATTAAAAGTTTACGATAATTGAAACACTGTATGATACCAATTACATCCCGGGTGAAAACCCATAAGAACCTTAAGTTCAGGTACAATCATTTTAGATTACATTAGAAAACTCGTGAGGGTGAAAATGTTGCGGAAGCTTGCTGGGGTGAGCTATCAAACACGAGCTGGAGCTCCGCCGTGGTCATCACCTAAAAAGATGGTTAAACAACAACCGTAAGCACAAAGCTTAGCGAGTACTTTACTTACAAACCAAACAGTTCATCAAACACATTCTTCGCACCCACTATTGCAATAAGTGGTCTCAACATACCCGCCTGTTAGACGGTCTCATCAAATAACACGTATCTCATACCCACTATCGTAGTAAGTGGTTTCAACATACCCGCCTGTTAGACGGTCTCGTTTCACCCGTTGTCATCCCAACGGTCTAACATACCCGGCACCGAAGTACTGGTCTCATACCCAACACCAGAGTGGTGGTCTCATCCCCGACACCGAAGTGTACGGGCTAACATACCCGTCACCGGAGTGAACGGTATAACATACCCGTCACAAGAGTGAACGGTCAAACATACACGGCACCGAAGTGCTGGTCTTATACCCAACAGCAGAGTGTTGGTCTCATACCCGACACCGAAGTGTACAGTCTCATTCCCGACACCGAAGTGTGCGGTCTAACATACCCGTCACGGGAGTGAATGTTCTAACATACCCGGCACCAAAGTGCTGGTCTTATACCCAACACAGGAGTGTTGGTCTCATACCCGACACCGAAGTGTACGGTCTCATTCCCGACACCGAAGTGTGCGGTCTCATTATGTCTCTAACATACCGAAGTGATAATTATCAAATACCACATACATAACACGTCACACGTACTACTATCATGTAATTGAGTGTATTCACATGTCTCATAACTTATCATCTGCTTACACATCATAGGTCATATGCAAAGTCTATTTGAAACATACCCGACACCGAAGTGTTGGTCTACACATAGTATTCACGTATTCCACAATTATTATTCACTTTCTTAGGCACTATCAAACGTATTTGATGTCTATTTAGAAATGTAAGTAAGAATACTCACCAGTCAGCAGTTCTCGTTACTCCGTTCTTACTTTAAGACTTTTCTTGTGATGACCCTCCAAATTACCATCACCTGTTCCAAGTCCAAAAGGTCAAATCCGGGTACTAGTCTCTTGCTTTCTTACACAACTATCCATGAGTCGGATGGGTACCCACTACTGGAAGTCACATAAACATGCTGAAATTCGCATGGGCGTACTGAAGGTCGCATGGACACTCTGAAAGTCACATGAACCATATGCATACACTAGGTGACTGTCGCATGATGTTATTAAAAGTCGCATGGACTGTCTAAAAGTCGCATGAACTAACTGAAAGTCGCATGATGTATTCACAACTACTAAAAGTCGCATTGATGCATACTTATCTACTAAAAGTCGCATGGATAGGTACTGAAAGTCGCATGGCTCACGTGTAAGTCACATGAAATCATAAACTTATGTTTGAAAGTCACATGAGTCCACATGCACATACTAAAAGTTGCATGAACATATTTATATACTAATCATGAAAGTCGCATGAACTTGCATGCAACATGGGTATCTCATGCGAAGGTCGCATGGCACTCTAAAAATCGCATGAACTCATGCTAAAAGTCGCATGGCACTATAAAAGTCGCATGACACTTATACATACTGAAAGTCACATGGAATAACACATACTCAACTGAAAGTCGCCTGGAATAAACACAAAAGTCGCATGGTACATGTTTAAGTCGCATGAAGGTCGCATGACCCATATACAATAAATGAAAGTCGCATGAATGCATATCTGTGCTAGCTGAAAGTCGCATGAGGGATTTTATGACCATGCGAAAGTCACATGGCACATAAGTCATCCCTGCCAGTTCTCATTTTCTCCAAAAACCCAGCCTCCATAACCAGAATCAAACTCTTTCAAAACATAATCAATTCATTTCATTATTGTTTCAAAACATTTCTCCACTCATTTAAACACTTCCTTCAACATTTAAACACATTTCATCAAGTATTAAAGCTCAAATCTCAAATTCTTTTCTCTTGTTCTTCGTAAACCCAAAACCCCAAAACCCAGATTCTAACTTGCTCTATAACCATTCAAACAAGATAAAATTGATATCTACAATATCATAGTGAGGTAGGGAACATTACCTGATGATCTTTTCAACAATTCCTTAAGTTCACAATGATTCTTGGTTTCTTCTTTCCCTGCTTCTCGTGAGCAACACACATAAACACATACACACACACTAGTTTTCTTTTGAACTAATGAAACATTGAAGATGGTGGTGTTGGGGGTTGTGCCCTAGCCACCTTTATATACTTGCTTTTTAAAAGATCTAAGCCCAATTCCAATTGATTAAGCTCAATCATCATTCATTCCTTTGTAGGTTTATAATTCCAAAAAGGCCTAAGTCCAAAGCAATTAAACTAGTCCACCATCAATCCAAAACCCAATCACCAAAAATCATTTTCTCAATAAAATATTCTTTTATTTATTTTCAAAAGTTCAGGTATTACACAAGAAGGTAAGGATAAGTGTATGATGTCAATGGACTATGCCTAATGTCTGTAAGATATGGATTAGGTGTATGCCAGCGGGTCCAGATAGGAACCGCTTAGTTAATACATGATGATATGTATGAGTGTCTAAATGAATGAGGTGATATGCAAGATGACGGATCCTATGGGATCATATGTATGTATGTATGTATATATGTATGTATGTATGTATGTATGTATGTATGAATGTATGTGCACTGTCTGCAGACCATCTGAAGCGTGGTTAAGGTCAGTCGGTTGTAACTGGATCCCATGAGTACTTCGGGATTTCATGGTGATTCGGGAGGCATTCCGGATCGTAGGTTCTGCAGAACCGTTGTGCCTTAACGTGAGTGGTAATCAGCTGGATGACCACTGGATTACCTGTGGAGCCTCTGGCTTTGTGAATGATGTTTGGTGGACTGCCTTATGCTCCCCTACCAGCGCGGTTAGTTGTGTCTGATTCCCCAGTCTGAGTTGTTGAGCGGGATTGATTACCCTGCAAGACATGACTCTTACTAATATTGTCAGCACACCGCAATGTGATAAGTTAGAAATGATTGATTGCCTATATGTTGCATGACTTACTTTATTGATGCTTATGATAAGTATGTACTCACTAGCTATGTTGTTAGCTAATGGTGCTACGTTGCCCCTTTTAAGGTAAAAATTAGAAGGCCTGGTGAGGCGGGTTGCTTTTGATGTATATAAACCCTTGTGGGTTGGAACACTATTTGTTATGTAATGTAATCTGATACATATGGTCGGTTCCTGTGTTAGGTAACACCAACATTGATTTTGAGATGATAATGATGTAAATATTTGATGTTATCTTTTGAAAAGAAAATTCCGCTGCTAAATGTTGATTTTGATTTTAAAAATGAATCCACACGGACTAAAAGTTTAAATTTTTAGTAAATTCACTGTTTCCAGAAACTGTGTTACAAAAGAATAAGCTAAACATCATAAACTAATCAAACTGTGTGAAAAAGCGGCCTACACGGGCCGTGTACCTCCTATGCTACACGGCCATATAACCCTACAAGGCCTGTCATCGCCTTTGATCTCTACATGGGGTGTGTAACTCTACACGGGTCGTGTGCCTTACACTTTACACGACCATGTTTACCTACATGGTCTGACGTCGTCTTAAAACATGTACACAGGCCGTGTAAACCTACACGGGGCGTGTACAGGACTGACCTGCAACTTTCTGTGAAGAACACAACTTCTGTTCTTGGTTCAAATCTCACTAATGCAATACATGTTGGATATCCAAGTATTGGACTTGGATGATCCAATGTCTTGGTGTAACCCTAAGGGTGTACATGGATTAAGATGTAGACAACTTCAAATACCGACTAGTGGTAAATGTTCCATTATGATTGGCCATGAGGATGGTATTATAAAGAAATTTTCCCGGTGGTTATGTTGAAGACTACTCGGATACCTATGATTATCACTGCCCTCTCATGGTTATGAGAAGGTGGCAGTAGAATGTAAAGACCGTATTCCTTCATAGGAATTTTGAGGAAGTGTTTTAACACTATCCAAGAGTCTTGTAGATTGTTAGTATCCTCGTAAAATCTACAAGCCCAAGAAGTCTATTTCTAGACTTGGATAAACATCTCAAGGTTGTAATCTTCACTTTAATCAGAAAATCATAGATTTGAGTTTTTGAAAAGGGAAGATTAAACTTGGATGTATGCTAGAGCTGGTGGGAGTGCTTGTATTCCTAATATTGTGTATCTTTCATATACATCTTATTGAAGATAATATCCTAACTTGGCGGTTCATAAAACCGGGGTTGAGGAATTATTGCTTCATAAGAAGATTAGAAGATACAAATGTGGACTTTTTGGAGTGACAAAACTAAGAGAATGATACTGAAACATGATGGACTAGTGTGTTAACTTGATTAGCACTTTGGTTTATCACATGGTTTCTTTTCTCTCATTTTGACATATTTGGAAGAACTTTTGGTACATTGTTCTACAAGTTGATGTTTAGCGTTGACAAGGAGCTTAGAGTAAAGTATTACTCTTGGTGAAATTGTTGTTGTTGTGTTGTTAAGTAGAATGTTATCCACTAGAATAGTTCTTTAAGCATTCTTGACTCTATTGGGTTCTTTTGAGACAATGAGAGTATGATGGCTTATGTATATGAACCGTAGTCTTATGCATTGTGACTCTATTGGGATCTTTTGAAACAATGAGAGTGTAATGGCTCATAGACCAGAGCTATTGTTTGAAGCGTCGTTGACTCTATTGGGTTCTTTAAAACAATGAGAGTACGAAGGGTTGAACAAAGGACCATGATCTTGCCAATGCACACTTTATAAATGATTGATCAAGAGAACAAAGATGGTGATTGTTAGAGTACGCACGGATGTCACTTTGTGAATCCATTTACTAAGTTATAGTTGCAAGCTAGTGATGATTCTTCATACTAGCTTGCATACACTTGGTTTACAAGTAGCTTTGGCTTGAGTTTGTTTTAGTTGAATTTGATATGTTTGAGTTGGGAACAATAAGCAATAATGCGCTTTGATTGTATCCATTATGAAATGGGAATTTGATAATGCGTGTGAATCGGGTACTTTCGTTAGCCCTTATTGTGTTCCATCTTAGCATGTTTAACTACTTCCTTGAATAACTTGGTTATTCTAAATGCTCCACCGTCGATCATTCTTCATTGGAAGGAAGAAGTGAATTCAGACTGAGGTAAGTAGTTGGTAAAGAAATTCATCTTGGATTGAGTACATGGTTACGAAACATTTATCATGTACTTGATAATGGATTAAGTGACTGGAGGACCCGCACCTGAGTTTACTTCATGGACATGATCACGAGTAAACCAGGATGATAATACTGTTTGTCCTTTTACTGGAGATACATGCCCTTTTTGATTAATAATATGGTCTTGTTTAGATTGCTTTCTAACGTAGTTCGTAACTGGCTGTTACAAGGGAAGTTTTCAAGCAGGAACTTGTAATTATGTCGGAACGAAGTAGTCAAAGGTAGTCGTTCCTCTTTAGAGAGATATCCCTAGGCCCGTCGTTGACTAAACTGATGACATCAAAATGCATGGTCGTGCGCAAGTTAAATTGATAATGGATCAATTTTGCAACTTGTAATGTTCGTCATAGTTAGTCTAGATCGAGAAACATAATCGTGAATGTTTTGGGGTTGAAGATGTTCCATGACCTGCATTCACAATGGATATCGTGAACAAATGGATGAATAATCACTTATCTATAGGACCATTCTTTACAAGTTGGTACTTGTCATGGATGACATACCCTATGCTAACTTAGAGGCAAAGATGCATTGCTTGATGCCGCTCTATGTCGGTGCTATCTTTTGTAGGTGTTTCATGTGCAAGTGGGAGTTTGTTGGAATATACCCACTTACACATATGAGTTGGTATCACTGCTGATGAGGCATAGGACTATTCGGTCACACGCCAAGTATTGATTCTGGCAACACCTTTGCACGAGAGAGAGAAAAACGCCAAAAGATGGTTTTGGTAGGCCGTGCACGGCCGTGCCTTGTGAAGGCACAGGCATACCCATCGGCAGGGTACGGGAACAAGACCGGCATGTCTAGGGTGTACCAGATCAGGCCGGCTGTAACGCCCCAATTTCCAAAATACGAATAAAGCTTTAAATAAAAGTCTTTTGGAATTAAACCAATTTCTTAACAAACAAGCGGAAGCAACAAAAGAAGTTTTGAACCCTTAGGTTCATACAAAAGTGTTGTATTCACATATTTACGTCAGAAGACAATTTTTTCAAAATGTAACCGGGTGTTATGTTTCAAAATACAGTTTTCCACATACAGAAACAACTGTCAAACTGGGGCCTTCCCTTTGGAGTTGTCACGCTCTGCAAAACAACAGCAAGTAGTATCTGATAAGCTACGAGAGCTTAGTGAGAAATCTAAACTGTAAATCATATAAGCATGTGCATACACATATACGAATGCTGTCACAGTTCTTATAGATACAGTACTGCACCATCTTAGCTCCGCTAAAAAGGCTAAAATGCTGCTTGTAGCCCTTACTGCACAAAGCAGCATGCTACCCTCACAATGATCCACAGATCGATAATACACATTGCAATGCATCACACATATCACAGATATGAATCAGAGTTTAGAAAACTCACCTCAGAAATTGATATATTCAGAACACGTCAAATAGGAATTCCTACAGATATATATAATCATGATATTAATCACATACTTAAACACAACACTCAACAAAGTGAACAGGGGCAAGGCACGCCCATACTCCCTAGAGGCATGCCCGTGCCTCACGGTCTAGGCCTAGAAGATAAAGCCCAACAAGAATGGGTGTACCACGCCAAAAACACGCCCGTACCCTACATAGGTACGCCCGGACCTCCTGAAAAGAGGCGGTCATGGCCACTAGGCACGGCCGTACCCCTCAAAGGCATGCCTGTGCCTCTCTACTTACAGCACTAGTTCGCCGACTGTCTGCTGTTTACTCCGACCAAAACTTCAAAACTCTTATTATCAATTCATACAAACCTTACTAGGGTGTTTTCCTACACCCCAAACAACTGTTAAACTAAAAACAACAACAAAAACAAGCTTTAGTCCATGATTCACAATTGAATCACTTAAAAACCCACTAAAACTTCAAAGATATTATCCAAGAACCCTTACCTCAAGCTTGTGTTTATCTATAATCAGTTGTAACCACTTGTTCTTGTTGTCTTTGATCCAAAACTTCAGAGAAAAAAGGCTGGTCTTAAGTGTACGTGACTATGGTTTGTGACATATGATAGGTTTGACTCTTTGAGAGTCAAATCTAGCTATATATATAAATCTTTGAGATTTGGCACAATTAGTCCCTCAACTTTTCTAGTTCCAAAATAGCAATTTTAACCCCTCAAGTTTCTAAACACCTCCTAATCTCAATAAGGCAATATCAAAACACAACACTTGATAAAGTTACTAATTTAGGAAATTTCCGAACCTTGGGTGTTACAACTCTTCCCCACTTGAAAAGGATTTCGTCCCCGAAATCAACTGCTAAAAAGTTCCGGATAATTGCATATCATCTCATCCTTTGGTTCCCAAGTATAATCTGAACCCTTACGATGTTTCCATTGAACTGTAACCAATCCAATTTGTTTATTACACAGAGCATTAACTTTTCTTTCAAATATAGCAACAGGCTCCTCCACATAATTCAATTTACCATCAACACGCACATCTTTCAGTGATACAAATGCAGACTCGTCTGCTAAGCATTTTCTGAGATGAAACACGTGAAAGGTATTATGTATCTGGGACAACTCTTCTAGTAGTTCAAGTCTGTATGCAACTTCACACACACGAGCAATAACTCTGAATGGGCCAATGAATCTCGGTCCCAGCTTTCCTTTCTTTCTAAATCTGATCACCCCCTTCTACGGCGCACTTTCAATAACACATAATCACCTACCTGAAACTCTAGTGGTGATCTTCGTTTATCTACATAACTCTTTTGTCTACTCTGAGCTGCCAGTAATCTATCTCTTATCTACTGAATCTGTTCCGTTGTGCGGTACACCACCTCAGTACTTCCTAATTCCTTCTAACCCACTTCGCTCTAACAAACCGGAGTCCGACATTTTCTACCATACAATATCTCATAAGGCGGCATTCCTATACTGGAATGAAAACTATTATTATAAGAAAACTCTGCGAGTGGTAGATACAAATCCCAGCTTCCTCAAAAATCAATAATACATGCGCGCAACATATCCTCCAAGGTTTGAATTGTTCTCTCACTTGGACTATCTGTCTGTGGGTGAAATGTCGTACTAAGATCAAGCTTAGTTCCCATTTACCCATGGAATTTATTCCAAAACATGGAAGTGAATCGAGTTTCTCCATCTGACACAAAAGACACTAGCACACCATTATGAGATACTATTAGCTTCCCTGAAGACTAAGTTTCCTTAATGGGAATAAAATGTACACTTTTGGTTAATCTATCCACAATCACCCGGATAGCATCGAAACCTCTAGGGGTTTTATGTAATTTAGTGATTAGATCCATTGTAATATTCTCCCATTTCCAAACACATATTTCCAAAGGTTGTAGTTTTCCATGCGGCTTTTGATGTTTAGCTTTCACTTGCCAACACGTAAGACATCTCTCCACATACTTAGCCACATCTCGCTTCATACCTGGCCACCAATATTCCACCTTCAAGTCTTTATACATTTTAGTCGCCCCAGGTGAATAGAGAATTTAGATCTGTGAGCGTCATTCAAAAGAGTTTGTCTAACCTCTCTATAAGTAGGTACCCACACTCATCCATAACATAGGAATAAGTCACGAAAATCCTTAACATAATTAGTTACTTGCCCCTTGATTCGTCCTATGTTGTGGTTTTTTTCTTTAATTTCTTGCAACTGGGCATCTCTTATAACATCCAAAAGAGGTGTAGTCACTGTCATTCGTAACAACTCATTTTTCAAAAATACTTTAGACTTTTGTGTTAAATATAAATAGTACACTTTACACCATATAAGTAGTCCCTCCAAATTTTAAGTTCAAAAACCACCGCAGCTAACTTTAAATCGTGAGTTGGGTAATTACTTTCATTCGGCTTAAGCTGTCGAGATGTGTAAGTAATAACCTTACCTCTCTGCATCAAAACACAACCCAACCCCTGATTAGAAGCATCACAAAACACTATCATATCCTCCACTCCTTCTTGCAAAGAAAGAACAGGTGCCTCACATAACCTTTGCTTAAGAGTTGAAAATGCCATCTCTTGTTCATCTCCCCATACGAACTCTACATTCTTCATGGTTAGCTTCGTTAATGGAACTGCAGTCTTTGAAAATTTTGAATAAATCGCCTGCAATAACCTGTAATGACCCGAATATTGTAATAATATTTATCGAGAAATAAAATATTATTTTCGAAAGTCCAACTTGTTAATAATAATACAGGAATATTATTATTTAAAAAGAAAAGAAAGGAAAAGCAATAGAAAAGAAGGGAAAATAAATTAAAAAGAAAATGAAAATTCTGAAAAAGTCGAGGTCGCGACGCGACGCATTAAGGGTCGCGATGCGACGCGTCTGGGCGGCAAGACACGTGTCAAGGTTGCATGTGTCAGGCGGTAGAGTGTGTCAGCTAAGGTTGCGTGTGTCAGTAACGTCGCAACGCAACGCGTTTTGGGGTCGCGACGCGACGCGTCGGCCAGATTGAGAGTCTATAAATACAAGCTCATTTCAGCCGTTTTTCACACACACACACACTTCCACCATTTCGTTACTCTACCCATTTTTCGAGAGAAACCAAGTCTAGTGAGCGTTTAGGGGTGTCGGGTTTCGTTAGAACTCGTATTTGAGGTGTGGGGTGAACGAAGATAGCGTTTCGGGTGTAGTTTCGACCGTGGTTTCGCTTTGGTGACCCCGAGAGGTATATTCTTCTAAACATAAGCTAATATTTTAGTTGTATGGCTTGATATTCTACATGCATGTCGTTCTAGCATGTTTTAACGGACTACCTACGTTCGTGATGCGTATATCTATGATCGAAAGTATTATTTTACATATCTAGGTTATTCGAGATCGTTGACGTCAATTTCTGGACGATCTGAGAATATAATTCGTCGAATCTAGATCGTGTGTTTATTTTCTGGACTGAGATGAGTTCAGTAGACTTTTACAAAACCGATTACATAGACAAAACCTTATTTTCGAAATAAAGATGATTATACATATATCTATTTATTGATTGCTGATACATGTTATGTGTTCTAAGTTAAATGCTCGTTGCATGCATGATCAAACACGAAATATGCATGTTACGGTTATTCACGATTTACTGTGATTTACATATGACTGCTTAAGATTTATTGCATGCATGTATTTTAATGGCGGGGGTAGTATACGATATTACCATGTTGCGGATTTGCGGGCCTAGTTGGCATGATTGACCTTCTAGGATTAAAGTGCTAGCCAACAAGAGTCATTTGGTCTTTCTAGACGACTATTTTGACACGTGGTATGCGGACACTTCGGTGTTCAAATACTGGAGTGATGTAGGCCAAGGAGGCTAGATCATACATCAGGTGAGTGTGAGGAGAAGCTGAAATACGATCGGCTTCGCTTGGACTCGTACTAGAACGACAACGCAGTACTTGTACTCGCACCGTCGGAGTAGCGAAAGCGGAGTCTCGGGATTTATGTTCTCAGGTGGGAGTCGCGCCCCGCTCGAAAACATACGTTGGCCAGGCACGCAAGTAGTGAACCTTGGGTTTCTAGTGTGGGCTTAGACTCTACAATAAGATCACCCTATCGATATGATTTATGCGATTATGATGTGATATGATCTATGAAATATTATGCAGTATGATTATGATTATGTGCCATTTACTTCATGAAATGATTTGTGAATATTTGACCCATTTGGTGCTATGTGATCTGCGGGTTCTCGGTACTGGTCAAATACATGAAGGGTGGGATATGGTATTTATTTATATGTCATATTTCTGCTTACGAACATATTTTACGGCTTTTGAATTACTACTCCTATTGACTCACTTGTCGTAAGCTGACACTTGTTTATTTCGAAAAGTGTCTTGTACTCGCGCAGGTGGCTTAGAGGTTGTGGTTCTGCGAGGAGGATAGTATTAGTTCTGGTTTATATTTTGGTATCAACAAACAATCCGGTTATGTAATAAAATTCATAACATTGAACTTGTACTGACTTTTGAATGACTGCGGTCGTAACCCCGTGGTTTATATTATGAATGATTCTGTAATCGCCTCTATGGCGAAAACTAATATTTCCATTTATGACTTTTAAGACTTCCACTGTATGTTTTTGCTTTTAAATAAAGGTTTTTATAAATGGTAAAATTTTAAAAAAATCACGGCGTTACAAGTTGGAATCAGAGCCACGTGGTGAGTGAACTAAGTGTTGAGACCGGCATTTAGACTCATGGCTAGATTGGCTCGTATAGGAATAAACAAGACTTTAAGTGGGGGGAGGTGTGTGACTGAGTGCTTTTAGGGATTACTTGTCTGTTACCTATAGGACTCTTCTCTCCTCTATTCGATTTAGATCTCTTGATCTTCCCTTGTGCTAACTTTTTGAATTTCAACTCATCATCGTGTTTTCTTGTAGAAGAAATGGTGGGTACTCGTAGAAACAACAACAACAACGCCATAGTTGAAGCTCGTCAGGGAAGCGGTGGAGCGGGCGGTGGTGCCCCAATTATTGAAGAAATTCCCCCTGCGGAGGATACCTCTTCGATTTACCGCTCGAACCACAATTTAGCTAAGAACGAAGGTCACAATGATGAGCCGGAGAGGGCCCATCAAAGCCAGCGCAGTCGTGGTAGTATAGCACACCAGGCGCACTTGGAGGAACAACTACGAGCAAGGGATGCTGAGATTGCTCGATTGGGCAGAGAGGCAATAGGTGGAGGAGAGGACGAAAATGAGGAACGGTCGGTGCATAGTGGGGCAGACAGCATCTCAAGCCCTGAGTTGGAGCATGGCAAGCGGGGAAAAGCGGGAGGGAAAGGAACCTCGTTTGAAAGTTTTATGAAGTGCAAACCGTTAGCATTCAAAGGGGGTGAGGACCCACTAGGATTCCTATGGTGGATCATGAAGATGGAGCAGGTATTTTGTGTTGGGAGTTACACTGATTACCAGCAGGTAAACTATGCGGTCATGCGATTTGAGGGAGAGGCCTTGGAATTGTGGCGAACGGTTAAGCGGACGCTTTCTAAAGCCGTGTTAGACAGCTTGACTTGGGAGATGTTTACTGGTAAGATTAAGATGAGATTATGTAGCTTGGGGGCAAGGGAGAAGACAAAAAGAGAATTTCTAGAGTTAAAGAAAGGAAGCATGACGGTGGCAAAGTACAATGCTGCTTTCACCCATAAGCTGCAGTTTGCTGGTAGATACTGGATTACTGAGGAAGAACAAATTGGAAGGTATGCTGAGGGATTGACTTTTGGTTATCAAGTGGCTGTGAGGATGAGGAGAACTCTGGGGGAGGCAATGGATGAGGCAAGTTGGGTTGAGCATGACTTAACCAAGCGTGAGAAGACTGTGTTCAAGAGGGAGGAGAAACGAAATGGGAGGAACCATCTGGATCCTCTAAGAAGAAAGATTTCCCTCCAAGGAAAGGTCAGAAAGGGAACTAACCCCGTTACTGTACAACTTGCCACTCTTCTCACAAGGGAGAGTGTAGCAGCCACACTCTAAGTTGCAGGCGATGTGGAAAGACTGGCCATAGGTTTGAGGATTGCAAGAGCACCGAACCTATATGCTACAACTGCAGGGAGATGGGGCACATTAGTACCAATTTCCCAAAACCATAGGTTCAAGGTGGAGCTCCAGAGAGAAAGTAAAAGGCACCCAAAGCCAAAGGACGTGCCTTCAATATGACTGCGGAAGAGGCCAAGCACAACGATGTGGTTATTTTCGGAACCTTTCTTATAAATTCTAAGCTTGCTAGAGTATTATTTGATTCGGGTGCAAGTAGGTCTATAGTGTCTACTTCTTTTTGCTCTCGTTTTGTGTTACCACGAAGTCCGTTAGAGTTGGTGTTGGAAATTGAGGTGGCAGTTGGAAAACCCGTCACTGTCAGGGAAAAATACGAAAATTGTGCGGTTGAAATTAACGAAAATATCTTCCCTCTAACACTGATCCTAATGGATCTTGAAGGATTTGATGTGGTTATCGGAATGGATTGGTTATCGTTTAATCGTGCGTAGATCCTTTGTGCCAAGAAAATCGTACGTGTACCTCTTACAGCGGGTGGTTATGCCATCGCTTACGAAGAGAAATCTTCGGGGACTCTGTCCCTAATCTCGGTTCTCAAAGCACTAAAGTGCTTAGCGAAAGGATTTTTGGCATTCTTGGCTCAAGTAATCGAGACTTCTAGAAGGAAAGCGGTTTTGGCCGAAGTGGAGGTGGTCCAGGACTATGTGGATGTCTTCCCAGACGAGTTACCCGGTTTGCCACCACCACGATAGATAAAGCTTCAAATCGACCTTGTTCCTGGTGTGACGCCTATTGCTAAAGAACCGTATCGGCTAGCTCCATCGGAAATGAAGGAAATTATGACGCAACTTCAAGAGCTTCTCAAGAAAGGTTCATCAGGCCGAGCTATTCGCCTTGGGGAGCCCCGGTCCTGTTCGTTAAGAAGAAAGATGGTTCCATGCGAATGTGCATCGACTACTGAGAGTTGAATAAAGTTACGGTCAAGAATAAGTACCCGCTTCCGAGGATTGACGATCTCTTCGATCAACTCCAAAGGGCGAGTTACTTCTCCAAAATCGACTTGCGGTCTGGCTATTATCAAGTGAGGGTGAGAGATCCGAATATTCCTAAGACGGCGTTTAGAACTCGCTACGGTCACTATGAGTTCCTTGTGATGCCATTTGGTCTTACCAACACTCCAGTAATTTTCATGGACTTGATGAATTGAGTTTGTCGTCCTTTCTTGGACAAATCGGTTATAGTATTCATTGATAATGTTCTTGTATACTCTCGCACTTCAGAAGATCATAGGCGACATTTGCATGAGGTTCTTGATACTCTTCGAAGGGAGGAGCTCTAAGCCAAATTCTCCAAGTGTGAATTTTGGTTGCGGGAAGTTCAGTTTCTCGGTCATTTGGTTGGAATGGATGGGATCAAAGTAGATCCTACAAAGATTGAAGCGGTTAAAAAGTGGGAGACCCCGAAAACCCCTATCGAGATTCGGAATTTCTTAGGTTTGGTGGGTTACTATCGGAGGTTCATTCAAGACTTCTCGAAAATAGCTACGCCTTTGACGAAGTTGACAAGGAAGACGGAGCCGTTTGTATGGTTGGGTAAGCAAGAGGAAGCATTCCTAACGCTTAAGAACCTTTTGTGCGAGGCCCCTATTCTTTCCCTACCTGAGGGAAATGAGGACTTTGTTGTGTATAGTGATGCATCCTATTCTGGTTTGGGGTGTGTCCTTATGCAGCGAGGGAAAGTTATCGCATATGCCTCGAGACAGTTGAAGGACGCGGAAAAGAACTACCCTGTTCACGATTTAGAACTACCAGCGGTGGTTTTTGCTTTGAAACTCTGGCGACATTACCTATATGGTACAAGATGTACAATCTACATGGATAATAAGAGTTTGCAACACATCCAGAAATAAAGAGAGCTAAACATGAGGCAACGACGATGGATGTAATTGCTAATTGATTATGACTGCGAAATTAGCTACCATCCAGGTAAAGCAAATGTTGTAGCTGACGCCCTAAGCCGTAAGGAGCCTCGAGCGACTTATCGGCTGAAATCTATGGGATTGGTAGTTATACCTGATATAATCGAGCAGATTCGGGTAGCTCAAAGTGAAGGGTTAAAGGATGAAAACCTAAAGGATGAGGTCATGGTCAAGCAGAAAATGCTACTTAAAGAGGATAATTGTGGGTTAAGGACTTTCAAGGGACGAGTTTGGATCCCTAAGGTTGGAGGAGTTCATGACAAGATATTACGGGATGCCCATCGGTCCAAGTATTCTATACATCCGGGCAATACAAAGATGTTTCGTGACCTGCGGCTTAGTTATTGGTGGCCGGGAATAAAGTGAGATATAGCAGATTATGTGGCAAAGTGTGCTACTTGATCGCAAGTGAAAGCGGAGCACTAGAAACCATATGGGGAGCTTCAACAGCTTGACATCCCTGAATGGAAGTGGGACAAAATCACGATGGATTTTGTTAGAAAACTACCAAGGACCCAGCGCGGAAATGATATGATCTGGGTGATTATAGATCGTTTGACTAAGAGTGCTCACTTCTTAGCAACGAAGGAAAATGAGAAGCTAGAAAACCTAGCTAAACTTTACGTACGAGAAGTGGTTACGAGGCATGGAGTTCCCGTATCCATTGTCTCTGATCGTGATAGCCGGTTCGCTTCACGATTCTGGCAAAAGTTGCAAGAGGAGATGGGTACCAGGGTACACTTGAGTACAACTTATCACCCTCAAACGGACGGACAAAACGAAACAACGATTCAAACGCTTGAGGACATGTTGAGGGCCTGCGTGATTGAGTACGGTGGTAGTTGGGATAAACACCTACCACTAGTGGAGTTCGCTTACAATAATACCTACTATGCGAGTATCGATATGGCACCTTATGAAATGCTTTACGGAAGAAAGTGTCGTACCCCTACTTGTTGGATGGAACCAGTAGAAAAGAAGTTTGTTGGGCCTGAGATAGTCCAATTGACAGCAGACAAAGTCGCGGTTGCTCGCGAACGGTTACGAGTAGCCCGTGATCGACCGAAAAAGTATTCTGATAAAAAGCATAGACCAAAGACGTTCAAAGTAGGCGATAAAGTGATGCTCAAAGTTTCGCCATGGAAGGGCATCATTCGGTTTGTGAAGCGTGGTAAACTAGGACCTCGGTTTATTGGTCTATTCGCGGTACTTGAAAAAGTTGGAGATCAGGCATACAAGTTAGAGTTGCCAGCGGAGTTAGAGGGAATTCATAATGTGTTCCACGTTTGCTATTTACGAAAGTGTCTGGCAGAGGAGCCGAGTTTACTACCTCTTGAGGAACTTCGAATAGATGAACATAAGCGGTTCATTGAAGAACCAGTGGCGATCCTAGATCGTAAAGTCAAGAAATTGAGGAAGAAACGAGTTAAGTTGATCAAAGTCTAATGGAAGAATAAGCATGGAGGGGATATGACTTGGGAAACCGAAGAAGAGATGAGAGCGAGATACCCCCAACTTTTTTTAATAGATTATGAGGACGGAATCGTTTTAAGAAGGGGAGAATTGTAACGACCCGAATATTGTAATAATATTTATCGAGATATAAAATATTATTTTCGAAAGTCCAACTTGTTAATAATAATACAGGAATATTATTATTTAAAAAGAACAGAAAGGAAAAGTAATAGAAAAGAAGGGAAAATAAATTAAAAAGAAAATGATAATTCTAAAAAAGTCGAGGTCGCGACGCGACGCGTTAAAGGTCGCGACGCGTCTGAGTGGCAAGACACGTGTCAAGGTTGCGTGTGTCAGGCGGTGGAGTGTGTCAGTTAAGGTTGTGTGTGTCAGTAACATCACGACGCGACGCGTTCTGGAGTCGCAACGCGACACATTCTGGGGTCGCGATGCGTCAGCCAGATTGAGGGTGTATAAATACAAGCTCATTTCAGCCGATTTTTACACACACTTCCACCATTTCGTTACTCTGCCCATTTTTTGAGAGAAACCAAGTCTAGTGAGCGTTTAAGGGTGTCGGGTTTCGTTAGAACTCGTATTCGAGGTGAGGGGTGAACGGAGATAGCGTTTCGGGCTTGGTTTCGACCGTGGTTTCGGTTTTGTGACCCCGAGAAGTATATTCTTCTAAACTTAAGCTAATATTTTGGTTGTATGTCTTGATATTCTACATGCATCTCGTTCTAGCATGTTTTAACGGACTATCTACGTTCGCGACGCGTATATCTTTGATCGAAAGTAATATTTTACATATCTAGGTTATTCGAGACGGTTGAGGTCGATTTCTGGACAATCCGAGAGTATAGTTCGTCGAATCTAGATCGTGTGTTTATTTTCTGGACTGAGGTGAGTTCAGTAGACTTTTACAAAACCGAGTACATAGACAAAACCTTATTTTCGAAATAAAGATGATTATACATATATCTATTTATTGATTGATGATACATGTTATGTGTTTTAAGTTAAATGCTCGTTGCATGCATGATCAAACACGAAATACGCATGTTACGGTTATTCACGATTTACTACGATTTACATATTACTGCTTACGATTTATTGCATGCATGTATTTTAATGGCGGGGGTAGTATACGATATTACCATGTTGCGGATCAGCGGGCCTAGTTGGCATGATTGACCTTCTAGGATTAAAGTGCTAGCCAACAAGAGTCATTTGGTCTTTCTAGACGACTATTTTGACACGTGGTATGCGGACACTTCGGTGTTCAAATACTGGAGTGATGTAGGCCAAGGAGGCTAGATCATACATCAGGTGAGTGTGAGGAGAAGCTGAAATACGATCGGCTTCGCTTGGACTCGTACTAGAACAACAACGCAGTACTCGTACTCGCACCGTCGGAGTAGCGAAAGCGGAGTCTCGGGATTTATGTTCTCAGGTGGGAGTCGCGCCCCGCTCGAAAACATAGGTTGGCCAGGCACGCAAGTAGTGAACCTTGGGTTTCTAGTGTGGGCTTAGACTCTACAATAAGATCACCCTATCGATATGATTTATGCGATTATGATGTGATATGATCTATGAAATATTATGCGGTATGATTATGATTATGTGCGATTTACTTCATGAAATGATTTGTGAATATTTGACCCATTTGGTGCTATGTGATCTGCGGGTTCTCGGTACTGGTCAAATACATGAAGGGTGGGATATTGTATTTATTTACATGTCATATTTCTTCTTACGAACATATTTTACGGCTTTTGAATTACTACTCCTATTGACTCACTTGGCGTAAGCTGACACTTGTTTCTTTCGAAATGTGTCCTATACTCGCGCAGGTGGCTTAGAGGTTGTGGTTCTACAAGGAGGGTAGTATTAGTTCAGGTTTATATTTTGGTATTAACGAACAATCCGGTTATGTAATAACATTCATAACATTGAACTTGTACTGACTTTTGAATGACTGCGGTCGTAACCCCGTGGTTTATATTATGAAGGATTCTGTAATCGCCTCTATGGCGAAAACAAATATTTCCATCTATGGCTATTAAATAAAGGTTTTTATAAATGGTGAAATTTTAAAAAAATCACGGCGTTACATAACCTGCTAACCCTAAAAAGCTTCTAATTTCTCTAGGGTTCTTTGGAGGTTCCCACTTCATTACTACATCCTCCTTCGCGGGATCTACTTTAATTTCATCCTTGTTAATCAAATGACCCAAAAATTGTACCTCTTGAATCCAAAATTCACATTTGGAGAATTTATCATATAGCTTCTCCCTCCGCAGCGTCTCTAACACTTCCTTCAAATGTCTTTCATGCTTTGTCGGGTTCTTAGAGTAAACAAGAAAGTCATCAGTAAACACAATCATGGATTTGTCCAACATCGGACGACAAACTCTATTCATGAGGTCCATAAATGTTGCTGGTGCATTTGTAAGACCAAATGGCATAACAACAAATTAAAAATTCCCGTACCGCGTTCAAAAAGCAGTTTTAGGAATATCTTCCTTTTGGACCTTCAACTCATGATAACCCGACCTTAAATCAATCTTTGAGAACCACAACACCCCTTGCAACTTATAAAACAAATCATCTATTCTGGGCAAAGGATACTTATTCTTCACAGTCACTTTATTAAGTTCACGATAATCTATACACATTCCAAATGTACCATCTTTCTTCGTTACGAATAAAATGAGAGCGCCCCACAGTGAACTGCTAGGTTGTATGAAACTCTTATCCAACAACTCTTGCAATTGTTTCATCAATTCTTGCATCTCTGGCGGTGCAAATCTGTATGGAGCTCTCACAATCGGTGAAGCCCCCGGTGTTAATTCAATTTTGAACTCTACTTGCCTATCAGGCGGTATACCGGGCAAATCTTGTGGAAAAACATCAGAATACTCACGTACAATTGCCACATCATCCACATTCTCCTGTCTCTTTTCTAATTTTGTATCAGTAACATGAGCTAAAAAGGTTGTGCGCCCATGCTGAAGGTATTTCCGAGCTTTGATCACTGAACACATACACAATTTCCCACTTTCCATGTCACGTAAATTGACAGTTCTTCCCCACTTGGGGCATGAACTCGAATCAACTTTTTCCCACACAAAATGGTTGCTTGGTAACAACCAAGCCAATCCATTACAACAATCACTTAGAACTCCCTCATAGGCATGGGTATAAGCTCAATAGGAAATCTAACAATGTTTATCTCTAGCACATTTTTCGATGCATCTTCAGTAGTTAGTTGAAAGGCCCTCCCTGCAACCACATCAGGTTTCTTTTGTACATCTTCGGCAGTTAGTTGAAAGACCATCCCTTTGCTTTTCGGTGCATCCTCTTTCTTTACATCCTTATTTTCAGAAATACATAGAGGAGGTAGGGATGTAGTGATTCTAGAACCCGTTGAAGGATTTGATGCAGCCAGTTGAGGACAATTAGCTCTTTGATGGCCCGGTTGATAACAATTAAAACATACATTTAAAGGATTTCTTCATTATTTACCCAAATTGCCCTACTTGCCACACTTAAATAAGTGAACGACATTGGTCTGACAATTCCCATAGTGACTTTTCTTACACCTTTGACTTACCTTCAGTGCTTCCTTCCTCTCCCCATAATCTACCCTCGGCTTCTTCTACGGTGGTGCTGTTCTTTCCACTGGCTTCTTTTCTTTCTCTTGGGTTTCCAGTTCCAATTCTCTAGCTCGGGTGGTGTCCATCGTGGACTTAACGGTTTGATGCTTGCTTGAATCAATTAACTCTCTTATACTCGGCTTCAGTACCATCATGTAGCGTACATCTTCATCTTCTCGTTAGCAACATAATCAGGACAGAAACGTGCCTTCTCGTGAAACTTGGCATTAATCACTAGAACTGTTTCTATAGTCTGTTTCAACTTGTGGAACTCATCAACAATACGATCAATCTCAGATTGCGGAACAAACTGCTCCGTAGTGATCTCTTTGAATTCTACCCAAGTCATAGCTTCGATATACGTATCGCCCCTCTGTTTCTTTTCCAGGTCCCACCAATCTTTGGCAGCACCTCTCAGTTGGTTTGAGGCATACCTCACTTCATTTTCCGGAGCGCATGAACAAGTATGGAATGCTCCCTCTAATTCCGATATCCACCTTTGACTAACAATCAGATCGGTGGATCCATTAAATAACGGTGGCTGGCACGCAACAAAGTCTCTAAAAGTACAACCTTTCGGCTCGTCTCTGATAATTACCTGTGGTTGGGGATTAACTCTCTCACCCCTCTCAGCCTCACGGCTGTTACTTCCTGTCTCACAGTCTATCCTGTATGATCTTTTAAATGCTCCACCACTTGGATAACAATATACAGTATAGCTTTTTTCCAAAGCTTTACCAATTTCCTTTACAATCATCATCCTGGGCTCAGCCTCTGAAAAGCCTTGATTCAAATATGGATTTTCATCTAATCGAGTATTCTAGACTATTCGCGGAATCCTTCTACCAGTAGCATTGACGATCGGTAGCTCTAGAACCTCTAGTATTCACCATCCTGGTAGCATAGATAAAGCATTAAGACATAAGGTAGCTTTACCACACTATCCTCTATATCAAACAATTACAAGTATAACCAACATCTCACTACACCTCTTATCAGATCCAAAGTAGTTTTATACATACTAAGGCACCTATAATCTCAAGTATACTATATCTTACAAGTACCCTTCACCCGATTCATAAGATTCCTCATGATTCCATCAAGTTCCAACATGTATCATGTGTTTGTAATAATATGGGCCCTTATATTACTCAAAACACACTACACACATTCGATCTTAACTTTATCACAAAAAGTCCCGATTCAAAGGCTTAGGCCATGTATCACTAAATATCATGTCATATAAGGCATCACGTATGTGGCATCAATATCATTAACACATCAGGTATTTCAATACCAATCATAACAATATAAACAATTAGCATGTTCTCAAAGCAATACACAATATATCCACCAATCTGCAAGCCTCCAGTTTGACAAAAATCCTCAGAACCATGGTTTAAGTGTAGACTGTGCGTAACACACATATAGATCTCTCAAACCTTGGCTATGATACCAAGTTGTAACGCCCCAATTTTCAAAATACGAATAAAGTTGTAAATATAAGTCATTTGGAATTAAAACAATTACTAAACAAACAAGCGGAAGCAACAAAAGCAGTTTTGAACCCTCAGGTTCATACAAAAGTAACTGGGTCATATCAGAAGACAATTTTCTCAAAATGTCACTGGGTGTTATGTTTAAAAATACAATTTTCCACATATAGAAACAACCATCAAACTGGGGCTTTTCCTTTGGAGTTGTCATGCCCTGCAAAACAACAATAAGTAGTATCTGATAAGCTATGAGAACTTAGTGAGAAATCTAAACTCTACATCATATAAGCATGCGCATACACATATACGAATGTTGTCACAGTTCTTATGGATACAGGTATGCACCATCTTAGCATCCGCCAAGAAGGCTAAAATGCTGCCTGTAGCCCCTACTTCACAAAGCAGCATGCTACCCTCACAATGATCCGCAGATCGATAATACATATTGCAATGCATCACACATATCACAGATATGAATTAGAGTTTAGAAAACTCACCTCAACAATTTATACCACATAGAGATATGCTAGATATATTCAGAACACCTCAAATAGTAATTCCCACAGATATATATAATCATGATATTAATCACATACTCAACACTCAACAAACTGAATAGAGGCAAGGTACACCCGTACCCCCTAGAGGCACGCAGATGCCTCACGGTCTAGGCCAAGAAAATAAAGCCCAACAAGCATGTGCGTACTACGCCACAAACACGCCCGTACCCTGCATAGGTACGACCGGACCTCATGAACAGAGGTGGTCACGGCCACTAGGCACGGCCGTACCACTCAAAGGCACTCTCGTGCCTCTCTACTTACAGCTCTCTAGTTCGCCGACTGTCTGCTGTTTACTCCGACCAAAACCTCAAAACTCTTATATCAATTCATACAAACACTACTAGGGTGTTTTCCTACACCCCAAACAACTGTTAAACTAAAAACTACAACAAAAACAAGTTTTAATCCATGATTCACCATTGAATCACTTAAAAACCCACTAAATGTTCAAAGATATGATCTAAGAATCCTTACCTCAAGCTTGTGTTTAACTATTATGAGTTGTAACCACTTCTTTTTGTTGTCTTTGATCCAAAACTTTAGAGGAAAAAGGCTGGTCTCAAGTGTACATGACTATGGTTGGTGAAATATGAAAGGTTTGACTCTTTGGGAGTCAAAGATAGCTACATATATATAAATCTTTGAGATTTGGCACAATTAGTCCCTCAGCTTTTCTAGTTCCAAAATAAAATTTTTAACCCCTCAAGTTTCTAAACATCTCCTAATCTCAATTAGGTAATACCAAAACACAACACTTGATAAAGTTACTAATTTAGGAAATTTCCGAACCTTGGGTGTTACACCAGCATGGGTGTGACATTGGGCAGGCACGGGCGTGCCTTGTTAGGCACGTCTGTGCCTCACGCTATAACAGCCTCTTTAATTAGTCTTTTAAGACTAGTTTAATTGTGGCTTTATGGTTCTTTATGCTAGTAACTTAAGAAACGTTTTTCTGGCTAGTCATGGGGTATGAGACTTATTAAAGTTGGCTAGCTTGAGAACAAGTATGGTTGCTTCTTGGTAACAACACACAAAAACACATTCTCTCAATAGATGAACACACTTGGAAGTTTGGTTCTTGGATTAAAAAGGCAATATTCAAGATGGTGTTAATTTAAGGTGGTGTTCTTGGCGGCGTCCAAGCTCACTAGCCGGTGGGAATCTTTTTCACATGGTGTGTATACCGGTAGAGGTACACTACTTTGTGTACATATCTTCCAAAGAGAACAAGGAGAGGAATTTTAATGGTGTAATTTCTATCCTTGTTCTTTTCTTTAAGTACAGTATATCAGTTGAAAACCTACTAAGTACTGAGCATCAGCAAGAGACAACATCTTAGATCAGTTGAAGAAAACACAAGTGTAGAAGACCAACCATTGGCTGAGCAAGTTCAACCATCAGCTGAGCAATATATTGGTCAGCTTCAGCTGGACATTATTTTGATTAGCTATACATCTAAGTACTCTCTTTCAACACTTAGTCCCATTTTGATAAACTTATCACTCTGAATGATTAGATGAACTATTTTGATCAACTAATCATCTAGGTTGATAAGCTTATGTTTTGTTCGGATAATAGTATGATCAATTGAGCTAATGATTCGAGCCTTATATGATCAGTTAAGCACTCTGTTATCAACTAAACACCATGTTTCCAACTGAGAAATCAACACTTAGGCTGATTAGTGATGGTATTCGTTTGGCAAAATCAAGTAGCAACGGAAGCAAAGTATATAACAAAAATCAATGCCAAACAACGAATACTTCCCATGGACCAACATCTAACAATGAAGTTGCAACTAAAAGATAAACAAGATGGGAAGAAAAGTTTAATGCAAGTCACAAAGAAAAACTTTCTTGTCAAGAAGTTAAGAATCCAAATAAGAATCCCTCTAGCATTGTCCACACCAAGCTTCTTTGATTCCCAAATGCTAGTTTGTTGATGCAAAACACCAAAGCAACAATCAAGTATATGTTTCTTGCTTCTTGTCCACCAAAATCACCAAGAACAAGATGAACAAGAGAGACAGAGTTCTAGTATCAAACAAGAGACAAACAACAAGCCAATAGCCTCTACTAGTGCAGAGAATTCGTTGTCCCTTTGTCTACCACAATTATTAGAAGTTAACACCATTAAACCAAGTGTTTAAGGCTGTTAATTCTACTGTTACAGCGGACATACACGGCCCGTGTTGGTCAACAGGCCGTGTAGGCCCAAAGTCCACGGCCCCAATTGGGCTAAGACGGCCTGTGTCTAACAAGCACAACACGGCCCATGTTCATCTACATGGCTCGTGTAGGCCCAAACTACACGACCTTGAACTGGGCCAATACGCCTCATGTATGTTGGAATGGACACGGCCCGTGTTCAGGAACACGGCCCGTGTACCATCATGCCAAAACCCATTTTGGCCTTTCTCTCTATTTTGCTTGATCATATTGCGGGAATCAATACTTTGTGTGTGACCCAATAGACTTATACCTCTTCGGTAGTTCCATTAACTCGTTCGTGTCAGCGGGTATATTCCAACAGACTCCCACTTGCATGTGACACGACTACGAAAAATAACACAAACATAGAGCGGCCTCTAGCAAAACATCTATGCTCCCAAGTCAGTATAAGGTATGCCACTCTTGACAAGATCCCCAATCATAAAATGATTGTCCTAAAGGTAAATGGAAATGTACATCCCTTTGTTCGCGATATCCAATGTGAACACAAGACATGGAATATAGTGAACCTTCAAATCGTTCACGATTATGTTTCTCGATTCTAGATTAGTGGTGACCAACAAACCAAGTTAACATTGATCCATGATCAATATAACTTGAGCACGGCCATGCATTGAACGTCAGCACTCAATCATCGAGGGGCCCATGGATATTCTCTCTATACATAGAGGAACAAATACCCTTCGACTACATAGTCCCGCCACATAGATAATACTCTACCCAATCATCTCCCTTATAACGATCAGTTACGGACCGCGTTAGAAAACGATCAAAGCAAAGCAGACCTATACTTTGAGATCACATGTATCTCTAGTTTAAGGATGAAAAGTCATTACCATCCCGAGTTACTTGTGACTAAAACCATGAAGTAAACTCGGGTGCGGGTCCTCCAATCACTTGAAACCCCTTTCAAGTATAGGCAAGAATCACGTTTTATCAAAACCAATTCATTACCTCAATTTTAATTCATACTTGCTTCCCAAAAAGTATGACCGATTGTGGAGATTTAAAGATTGTAAAACACTCTAGGGAAGAAATTAAACATGCAAAGATAGAACACAATAAAGACTAAATGTAAGTAACCGCAACACGCGTATATATAGATTCTACTATATAAATCGAAACAAACATTAGTGACATTACTGCTTAATGTTCCCAAATATATAATGGTCCAAACATAAATTAAAACTTAAATCAAAACCAAGTCATGATCAAATCTAACACTTATTGCCATAGTGTGAGAATCATGAGAAGCTTGTGACAACGGTTTAGTAAACGGATCTGCCAAATTGCCTTCTAAGGTTACTCTACTAATAGCGACTTCACCACTTTCAATCATCTCTCTAATCAAGTGGTACTTACGAGGTATATGCCTCGTTCTCTTGTGAGCTCTCGGTTCCTTCGCCAAGGCTACCGCACCCTCATTGTGACAGAAGATCTCAATAGGGTCGGATATGCTAGGAACCACTCCAAGGTCTCAGATGAACTTCCTTATCCACATAGCTTCTTTAGCAGCTTCACTTGCCGCAATGTATTCTGACTCTGTAGTAGAATCAACTACTGTGTCTTGCTTTGAACTTCTCCAAGTAATAGCCCCACCATTCAATAGGAACACAAACCCCGATTGTGATCGGCAGTCATCCCTATCAGTTTGGAAGCTAGCATCAGAGTAACCCTTTACTTTGAGCTCTTCCTGACCACCAAAGATCAAGAACATTTCTTTAGTCCTCCTAAGATACTTAAGAATGTTCTTTACCGCAACCCAATGGCCTTGCCTTGGGTTTCCCTAATATCTACTAGTCAAGCTCAAAGCGCATCACAAATCAGGACGAGTACATAACATGGCGTACATGATCGAGCCCATAGCCGAAGCATATGGTACTCGCTTCATTACTTCTAGTTCCTCTTGAGAACTAGGACATTGAGTCTTACTTAATATCACTCCGTGCGACATAGGAAGATTTGCTTTCTTGGAATCCTCCATCTTGAATCGCTTCAAGACTTTGTTAATGTATGTACTTTGACACAACCCGAGAAGTTTTCTAGATCTATCTCTATAGATCTTGATACCTAGAATATAGGCCCCTTCTCCTAAGTCTTTCATTGAAAAGCATTTTCCAAGCCAAGTTTTAACACTTTGCAAGGTTGGAATATCTTTTCCAATGAGTAGGATATCATCCACATACAAGACTAAGAAAACAACGCCGCTCCCACTAGCCCTAACGTTTACACATAGCTCGGGTGACTCATCGTAGACCGAACCATATCTAACAATGTTCGGTTCTTCCTCTCGGCGACACCATTTAATTGTGGCGTCCTAGGAGGTGTAAGTTGTGAGATAATTCCACAACCCTTAAGATGATCACGAAACTCTTGACTAAGATACTCACCACCCCTATCGGATCTAAGTATCTTGATCTTTTTGCCCAATTGATTCTGTACTTCATTTTGGAAAGTCTTAAAGACCTCAAAGGTCTCGGACCACACACATCGGAATGAAGTATCTAGAATTGTCACTTGTGATGTCCTTAAATGGACCACACACATCGGAATGTATAATGTCCAATAAGTTTTTACCCCTCTCATTCACGCCGAAAAAAGGTGCTTTAGTCATCTTTCCTAATAAACAAGATTTGCATACTTCATTTGACTCGTGGTCAAATGATTCCAAGATCCCATCCGCTTGGAGCTTGGCGATACAAGTCTTGTTTATATGGCCAAGTCGACCATGCCACAAAGACAATTTGTCTAAACCATTTTTAGACGTTGAATCAATATTCATGATTGAAAGATTATCACTAATGTACGCATCTACTTCAAAAATACCACAAGAAGGATAATCTTTAAAATAACAAATATTATTTTTAAAACAAACTATAACTCCATTGTCAAAAGAAAAACCAAAACCATTGTCGTGTAATGCATGAAAAGATATAATTTTTCGCACCACAAGCGGCGAATAGCATATGTTCAATAATAATATGGAAAAAACGGAATTAAAAGATAATTCAACTTCTCCTCGAGCCTTGACCGGGACAATCTCCTTGTTTCCCATTATCAAGTCAAGCTCGCCATCCGCCATCCTTCTACCTGTCTTTAGCACCTACACAATATTACAAACGTGAGTGCCACATCCGGTATCTAATACCCAACAACCAGATGTAGAAGTATGATGGAGTTCAATCATGTACGTACCTGAATCGGAAGTTCCTCTGATGTATTACAAACGTGAGTGCCACATCCGGTATCTAATACACAATATTACGGCGCCAATGGCCCTTTTTCCCGTAGAAGAAGCATTCTGCTTCATTCGGAGTTTTAGCTTGGGGAACGATCTTCCCCTTGCCTTTACCCTCCGAAGCGGGGCTAGACTTGGCAGCGCCAATCTTCCCCTTCCCCTTACCCTTAGGGTTATAAGCGGATCTTTTCTTCTTCTAGATTCGCCCCTCCCTTATAGCAAGAATAGGATTAGGAACGGCAGGGTTATTTTATGTCATGCTGGACTCCGTTGTCTTAAGCATACCATGAAGCTCCATAATGGACTTATCCATACTATGCATATGATAACTCATAACGAATTGATCATACGCGGTGGGCAGGGACCATAGGATCAAATCCACGGCTAGCTCCCTCCCTATGGTAAATCCGAGCCATTCCATGCGCTCCACGTTTGCTTTCATGCGCAACACGTGAGCACTCACATTCCCGCCATCGGCCATCTTGCTACCAAGTACCGTCTTAAGACACTCGAACCTCTCTTGTCTCGCTTGCTGCTGGAACATTTCCTTAAGCCGAGCGATCAAGTTAAAAGCACTCAAATGATCCATTTGCTTTTGGAGCTCGGGGATCATAGTACTTAGAATGAGGCAAGTAATGTCCTCGGTATCCTTGACACGCTTCTCATAAGCGTCACGGAGAGCCCGAGTGGCATTGGCAGCAGGAGCCTCGGGTAGGGCCTCCTCTATGGTAACCATCTTCCCTTCTTGGCGTAGGATAAACTTCAGTTGCCTAAACCAATCCAAGAAGTTGTTACCATTGAGTTTCTCCTTTTCAAGGAAAACTCTAAGCGAAAAATGGTTGGTGGTGTTGGTGTTGCTTGAAGACGCCATCTAAAATAGCAAAGTAGTTTTAGTTAGTTTGGAAATCCTTGTTAAAATAAGTACCCATAGTTTTAAACAAAACAATTTATTTGTAACAAGGGCTAAGAACCTTATTTCACCTCGCACCGTGACAGGTTTACCGCGGATCACGTGGCGAAGCTATTTAGGCCGGCAACCATTTTACCAACTGTAATCTCTATTACAACTCTTAGACACTTGCGGGATCCGTTGACATCCATTATGTCGGGTGGCATGTTTGATCCCTTTCTAACACCAATCTTAATATATAATTTTTGTTTAGCTCGTGCTTAGCTCGACAACTAACCAAAAATTATATACTAAAATTGTAAATTGTCCGACAAGACACACAGGTGGCACTCTCGACCATTAATTGACTCGTGCTTAGCTCGACAACCAATCATGCGAGTTACCCCACTCACCTTCCACACAACTACACAAGGAATGACTCGTGCTTAGCTCGACAATCATCCTTGCTTCGTTAGATTCGGGTGGTGTTATCTTATGGATAGTGCGTGATTTACATTTTGAAAAATGGGATTTTGTTTCCGGTTTATAAAAACCCTTTTGGTGAATTAACAAAGTAAGTGTCAAAACGATTTTAAGCACTGTTAAATATAATACCATCTTTATATTTTCTTTGTTAATTCTATTCGCGCGAGATTGTTAACCATTTTAACAAATGTTGTATTTTATTTAATTTTATAGGAAAAATTGTCTAGCATGCGAATCCTAATCCATGCATAGGAAAAATAAAATACAACCACGCAAATATATATATATATATATATATAATTCGGTAACATGCCCAAAAATCCTATGCGTTTTCCCCGTGAGCCACAACGAGGAAAACGATGCCAAAAATCTAAGGACAAGATATAGTCTCGTTGGGTGAGCCCTCACTGAATCCAATACCTCCAATAGCATGTTGATTCCTTCTCGCCAAGACGTCATCACCATGACTCCCGTTGACTATTCTGGTTTTAATTCTATACTATATACAAATACATAGAATATATATAAACGACACGCAGGTCGCACTCCTATACTATTTATACAAATACATAGAATAAAAGAAACGGTGTGCAAGCCTCACCAATAAACAAGTAAATAAATATTGTTACAACAATACAGCACGCAGGTCGCTAAAAACCAAAATAATCAACTACCACAACACATAGGTCTAAGGGCATATTATGTTACCGAATCAAACAAAAAACATATCACATAGAAACATGGTGTGCCACACATAACCATGATACATAAATATATATATATCTATATTTTAGTTAAGATTCTCAAAACATCAAAGCACCAAAAACACAATCCTTGTACATATGCATTAGTGTACCAAACCATTTTTGAGACACATTCATATATACATTTATAAGTATATATTTGTGTACACTTCATGCCAAGTTACAACAAATATATATATATATATATATATATAAACTAAAATATTAACAAGACTACGAATAAATCTATTCTAGCACAACAAGAGTCTCAATGAAAAACCAATTTTAAGAAAACACTTTTGTTATCAAAAAAACACATTTATGGTTTTTCTAGACTCAATAGTGCAAAGCCATGTTAGATATGGCTATAGATACCACTGAAGGTATTCGTTTGGAAAAATCAAGTAGCAACATAAGCAAACTATATAACAAAAATCAATGCCAAACAACGAATACTTCCCATGGACCAACATCTAACAATGAAGTTGCAACTAAAAGATAAATAAGATTGGAAGAAAAGTTTATAACTCAATGCAAGTCACAAAGAAAACCTTTCTTGTCAAGAAGCTAAGAATCCAAATAAGAATCCATCTAGTGTTGTCCACCCCATGCTTCCTTGATTCCGAAATGCTAGTTTGTTGATGCAAAACACCAAAGCAACAATCAAGTATATGTTTCTTGCTTCTTGTGCACCAAAATCACCAAGAACAAGATGAACAAGAGAGAGAGAGTTCTAGTATCAACCAAGAGACAAAGAACAAGCCAAAAGCCTCTACTAGAGTAGAGAATTTGTTGTCCCTTCGTCCACCATAATTATTAGAAGTTAACACCATTAAACCAAGTGTTTAATGCTGTTAATTCTGCTGTTACAGCGGACGTACACGGCCCATGTTGCTCAACACGGCCGTGTAGGCCCAAAGTCCACAGCCCCAATTGGGCTAAGACGGCCCGTGTCTAACGGGCACAACCCGGCCTGTGTAGGCCCAAACTACACGACCTTGAACTAGGCCAATACGCCGCGTGTATGTTGGACTGGACACGGCCCGTGTTCAGGAACGCGGCCCGTTTACCATCCTGTCAAAATCCATTTTGGCAATTCTCTCTATTTTGCTTGATCATGTTGCCGGAATCAATACTTGGTGTGTGACCTAATAGGCTTATACCTCATCGGTAGTGCCATTAACTCGTTCGTGTCAGCTGGCATATTCAAACAATTAGGACATCTTTGTCAGTTTAGTACATTATGATTCGCTAAGTCGTGATTTTAGCCCTAGCTGTTCATTAGAATATTCTATTTTTATAATGTAACAACTTTATGTCAAAGGCAGAACATGTGTAGTTCTATTATGCCTTAGATCTTTTATTATAAAAGTATTTACACTTTTTATACCATCAAGTGGGACAAAAAGGATAGATCTTTGTCCTCTAGAAAAGGATAAATGTATCTTCAAAGAAAAGATCTTCAAGATTTGTCTACTTCTAAAGTATAGTTGACAACTACATCTTTGGTAAACTCACATTAGAAGAAGCTTGAGTGATTGATTAAAGTTCCATGCAAAAGGCGTTGTAAATAATATTATTATATTGTTAGTGGTTTACCTTTTTCAGAAGAGTATTATTACTTTATTCACAGTTAATTAGAGTAATGTTACTTTTCACCCACTAACTGTGTGATTAAAATATTGTTTTCTTTCACCCACCTTATCTTCAAACACTCCCCTATAATTTTCACCCACTAAGTGTGTGATTAAAATATTTTTTTCTTTCACTCACTATATTATCTCTTTGAAAGAAAAAGGTTAAAGCTTTTATGCAAGAACAAGTTTTAGAGTTTGCATTTAATGTAGAAAACTTTTCCATGTGTTGGACCTCTTGAATATTAGTTGTTCTAACGATGCTTGTCTATGTGTTACACATTTTTAGTTGTCACCTTTTATTGTATATAGAATTTCCGCTTCTTGATACATGTAATTCTTGATTCGTATCTATTGGTTTTGTGTGCATAGACAGGGAACCCTGATGTTACGTCCAACGTCATAAGGCACTCGAGAGTCACAAGGCACTCGAGGGTCACACCTGTGAGGGCCTATAATCCGAGAAGTAATGCAACCACACTTCAAGAGAACGAATTTATAACTAGTTTGTTATAAATCAGAAATCGTAAGTTATGGTTTTAACCTACGAAGGGGAGAAATTACCAAGTTAATTAATAGACAAGAAAATATACATTTTTTTGTTAATAATATATATTGTTTATTAATTGTATTAAGATTAATAACTTAAGTTTAAATTAGTTGTTTTAGATAATGTTTATTAATTAATAATAAAGGAAATTAAAAATATAATATATATATATATATATTACCGGCGAGATTTAATATATAAATATATATATATAATTGGTTCAATATAGTCCTTATTAAAATCATAATACTGAGAGACAATTTTTAACCATTAGATTTCAAGATCAATGGTGTATATTTAATCTTATATAATAATTAAAATTGATATAAGGAAGGACAATTCTGACTTTTTGCATATTGGTCCCCACTTTCTCTTTCCTCTAATTTAGATGAAACCAATTATACCGTTGCGATCCTCGTGTTCCCCTCTTTTATTAGAGAGGTCACTTGATATACGTCTGACAAACATTTTTTTTTCAGTTTGTTAGGTTGGACATAAATTTTATTAATGTATAATCACATGTGATTCATAACAATATTACATGTGTTGTTTTATTAATTTTTGTATCTTATTAAATTGTATATCATTTAACGTTTATTAGTTTTGAATGTTTGCTTAAAAAAATTAACGTTTGCTTAAAACCGTTTATACATGTATGTACATATTCAATTTCACCCAATCCAATTGCATTGTCTACCCATTAATGCATATATTGTATATTAGCAAAACCCTATCACCTCTATCAAAGGTCCATATGTGTTCTCCTTTGAATTCGATGTCTTTCATATTGGTTCTCGTAATAAGAGTAGTTCTCGTTTGAACAATCTCCTATGCAATCATATATGATTGAATACCAAATCTCATATTTTTTGGTATTCAATCACATGTGAATCTGTACAAACTCTCGTGTGATTCTATACAAAATCACATGTGATTAAATATGCAATCATATGTGATTGAATACAAAATCTTATGTTTTTGGTATTCAATCACATGTGATTCTGTACACAATCACCTGTGATTGAATACGCAATCACGTGTGATTGAATACGCAATCACATGTGATTGATTCTGTCAAATATATGACATGAAAATGTTACATTTAATCTTAAAATCTAATGGCTATAAATTATCCCTTTATGACTATAAATTAAATTAGGACTGTATTGAACATTTCTCTATTATTAATATCAATAACTTGGAGGTTAAGTTATTGATTAATCCATATTAGGAAATATTGATTGGTTTCCTGATAACAATCTAATTCCTATTAGTATAATAAGGGATAAAGGTTTAGGATTAAACTAGTGGATACAAGTTACATCACATACAATTCTAAAGGTTTAGAATAAACTCTCATCCTCTCCCTCTTCTCTTTGGATTTCGGCCGAGTGAACACCCTAAGAACCGAGCACGGTTCTTGGTTGATCTCGAAGACACAAGAGTCCGTTTGGTGGCTTGATATCATTCCTAGTGTGTCTCATTTGGTCTCTTCCCGGGTGGACTATATCTTAAGCAACCTAAGGTATATGTAAGTACATTATTTTTATCCTTATCTTTTATATGAATATATGAGAGTTAGTTCTTGATTCTCTTTGTGTACATACATGTGTCAATATATATATATGTATGTATATATACGCACATTATATTATTGAGATTAAAAGATCCTAACCCTCTCGGGTTTAGCGAGTGTGTTAGTCCTCAAGTTCCGCCTTTGTGAGGATTAACTAGTTTGTTCTTCGTGTTGGTTCAAACCAGTTGAGTTTAAATCAGGATAACACGAGGAGGTCATATTTATGTTTATAAAACCCTTCAGTGTTATGAGAGCTTCGGCTCATTAATCTCAATGTATATGTATATCTTTGATCTATTATTTCTTGTTCTTTGTTTATATATATATATATATAAAAGAAGGTTTATACGAAAGATGATTTTTTTGCGAAAAGTGCGAGAAGCATTTTAGACCCTACGATTAACTAATTGATGGTTAAGATTAATTGTGATAATTTGGTAAATAATTCAACATTAAATGACACTAATTAAATTGATAAAAGGATATAAGAGACATTTAACAAAAAAAAATTAAATTATTTCCTTTGTAATCGTATGACTCAGTCTCTCTCCTCTAAATTTAAATTCAAATACATAACTCTCACCTCATTGTCTCCCTTATCCCCCCCCCCCAAAAAAAAATTCCCGTCCCCTCTCCTACTCTCCCCTGCCATCCCTTCAATTGCCGCATCCACCGATTCTACAAAACCTCTGCCGCAGACCCCAACCAAAACACCGCCCACCACTACTTCTACAACACCTCGGCCACCGACCCAATCCCAAACACCTCCCACTGCCTACCCCAACCCCAAATGTTGCCGCCACCATCTACTACAACACCACCAGTGAACACTGCCGTGAAGCCCTTCTTAAACAGGTCGACAATATTTTTTATTCTGATGAACACCTCCGCCTCCATCTGCTAATACACCATCAAAGATATTATTTTTAGTTTATTTTATTTTTTATTAAAATTAGGAAAAGGAAGAATGGGAGAGAGAAAATAGATTGGAAAGAGAAAATTTTTGATTTACTATTGTACCCTTTTAAATTAAAAAAGTAAAAAACTTAATTAATATAGACCACAGGATCAAATACAAATAAGTGACTAATATTGCTTCTCGCACTTTTCGTAAATAATACATTTTTCGCATGAACTCTCCCCTATATATAAATGTACATATATATATGTATATATATGTGTATATATATGTATATATATATATATATATATTTAACGCCGGTCCTTAAATTTCAGAGTATATATATATATATTTTTTATCAAAACGCGTGCGGAAGCGAATTATTTATTTCACATTTTACAACTTATATAAATATAAGTTGTAATACAAAAGTATTGTTAATCAAAACACCAAGCGTTACCAACTCGTTCGACCATTACACTAATCAATATACAATACAGACTTTACATAGTGTTCCCCAGAACCTAACATGAACTACCAGCAGGTACCCGTCCTCACCTTCATTCTATTTACCTGCATATGGAGAGTTCATGAGAGGGTTAGCTATAAATAGCTAGTGAATAACAATTAAACAGAAGCAGTATATTAATAGTATCATAACATATTGCATGCATCACATAACTTCATTCAAGTCTATCCTAACACACGTTGAAGTACCGGTTGTCAGCAGGCATCACGTTTTGCAGGGTTATAAGCCCGGCTCAATGATCCTCACTGGGGAAACCGTTACTTCCTCCACACCGGTGGAGAAGCGGGTAGCGGTCCACCATTGCGTTCTTCAGGAACATATCCCATTTGGGATCAGTGGGAACTGAGAGCCCCGAGTTAGTATTGTGGGCGGCGGTTTTGCAAGAACCATAATTTGTGATCATCGAATTCCGCACCACAACCTCTACAATGTAGTACCGGCACTCAAACAATGGCCTACTTAGCCTCTTCACAAACACAATGGCCTACTCCAGCCCTTTACATATCAAGAGTGACCTAAACAAGTCTTTTCACATTTCAAGAGTGACCTAAACAGGCCTTTTCACATTTCAATAATGACCTACAAGGTCTTTCACATGCATACATATCAAGGCTGACCTACACAGGTCTTCAACATATCAATAATCACCTACTCTGGTCTTTAAAAATGTATACATATCATTTGGTTATCATAACTGGTTCATTTAAACCTCTAAACATGCATAACTACCATTTCATGGTTTATCACACAAAAACCTCTTTGTAATACTATTAATATCATACTCGAGTTAACTGTTACTCACCTGTTGAGTTTAACAGGTAACTGTACAACTCCAGCTTGCTTTAGTTGTCGTTAGCACCTATATCAAATCGTTTATATTTAGACATTTAAACATGCAAGGAAATCATCAAGACATCTAGAATAATGTCCTAATAATGTTCCTAACTTGTTTACTAACTTATAACCATGACCAAGACACTTCTACGCGAAAGAACAACACAAAACAACAACATGTGCAGAAACTGCTTGGACGCGTCGTGTCCAAGCCCTCGACGCGTCGCGTCGCGTGCAGCAGGGAACTTTTTGCTGTTTGTGCACAGCAGTACCATTTTTGTCCAATTCAATACCAATTCAACTCTAATCAATTTTCAGTGTTACATAACATCATTTGGCACTTGTAGGTGCTTTCTAACATCCCTAACACTTATCCAATCAATCCATACAAAATTCAAGCCTTAAATAGCAAGAATGTGTTCAATATGGCCAAAACTTGCAATACATCAATTCCAACACTTCCAATGCATCATTCATACTCCAAATGACTTATTGAAGCTATTGGAACTGACCATTTTCTTTAAAACCTCTGTTTGGTATCATTTTCCAATTTTTGGCTATTTAAAGTCTATTTTAGCACTATTTTTACCAATTCAAGCAAAACCACCAATTTAATTCAAAACCATTGTTCTAATCAATTCATACAAGTCATATGAACTTATTAGAACCTTAATAATCAGTCCTTGATGTGTAAAAACAGATTCAACTCATTTAGGCCATTTTGACCCATTTAGGCCAATTTTGAACATATGCATAAACACTACCTCTAATCAAACATATGTGTTCTAATCAATCCTAACACTTCATAAGAACAATTAGAACACAAAATTTCAGTCCTTGAGGGTCAATTTCAGTTTGACCCGTTTTTAGCTATTTTGACCATTTTGGTCAAATCTTGGTTTTGATCAATTCGACCAATTCTAATCCATATTATGTGTTCTTTAGCATCTATATAAGTTGTAGGAAGAATTAGAAGCTTCAAACTCAGTTCACAATGGTCAAATTCGGGTTTGACCTAAAAACCTATCAAAACCCCAAGAACTTGAAGAAACATTGAAGAACACTTACAAAGGAAGAATAGATGATGATGATGATGATGGAGTTATGAACTGATCTTTGACTTGAATTAGATGCTGGAACAATAGATTGCAGATCCTCTTTGATTTCTCTTCAAATATTTCAAGAACACAAAGGAAAAGATGAAGTGTGTGTGTAGTGTGTGTTATGTGTGTGTGTGTATGAATCTGTGTTTAAAAGAGGTGAACCGCCTTTTGAGGGTAATATTTATCCACAATGGGTATTTTGTTCCCCTTTTCAAATTACAACTCAACACTCGTTTACCCGTTTCAACTAACGGGGATATTTTCGGAAACCTCGTTCTAAATCATTTAATATACTTTTATTCTTTTATATTTTTATCAATATTTTATTTACTCTTTTAAATAACTATTTTAGTTATTTTTCTTTGATATCTACAAATATATATATAATTTATTCAATTACAAAGGCGGTCTTACAAGTAGGTATCAGAGCCTAAGTTTGAGGGAATTGGGTACTTCCAAGAGTATTCAATCTCAAACTCGGGCCCGACCATAATACAGTGTTCCTTATGGGGGGTTGAGTATGAGAGTTGCATGAATATTATCTGTTATGATATAGCTTGTCAAATATGATAAGCAAGTATAGTAAAGTTTAACTATTCTTATGTGTTATATAGCAAAGTTAACTTAAAAATGTCTGCCAATAGAGGAAATACAGAGCAAGCCCTGAAGGAAATGGAAAATGAGGCTTCTCACATGCCTCACCAAGCAGGAGATCAACGCTCTCAGCATCATACTGGTGGCAAAAGACCTGACCCAGACCAACTCACCTATATAAAGTGTCTGGAAGAAGAACTCCGCCTTGCTAAGGAGCTCTTTCACAGTCCACTCTTGGCAAACCACGCAAGACCTGCTCGTATAAAAAGTTCTTGTCGTGTAAGCCACCGACTTTCGAGGGGAATGATAACCCCACTGTTACAATTCAATGTCTCCATGAAATGGAGCAAACGTTCGAGTCGTACGAGTGCGAGACAGAGTACTGTGTGAAATACATAGTACGTATGTTAAAGGGTCGCACCATTTTCTGGTGGGACGCCGTGAAGGCCTCTGTTAGTAAAGAGGTGTTGAGTACTCTCTCCTAGGAGCAATTCTCTGAGAAGGTGCTAAAGAAGTACTGCACCGAATATGATATGGAACGGATGGAAAGGGAGTTTACAAATCTCCACAAAGGAGATAAACCAATCGAAGAGCACATCTTCTCATTTACTTATAAGATGAGGTTTGTTCCACCCCTGATTCCAGATGAAGTCACCAAGGGAAGAAGGTTTACCGGTGTCACAAACCCGGTCACAAGATGGTGGAGTGCCGTGACCAACAAAGCTTTGGAGCAGCTGGGTCTTCTGGCGGGCAAAAGAAAGACAATGCCCCTCGCGCCAAGGGAAGGGCATTTCAGATGACGGCTGATGAGGCAAAGGCAGCCGGGGATGTCATCACTAGTACGTTCCCTATCAATTATATTCCTGCTAGTGTGCTATTTGATTCAGGAGCAACATATTCTTTTGTTTCTGTTGCTTGCCGTAAAAGACTTCAATTACCTGTTGTGCCATTAGACCAGCCTCTCAATGTAGAAGTTGTTGATGGCAAAGTAGTCTCGGTTACCGAGAAAGTCCCTATCGCCGTTATATATATCGATGGGAGTAGTATCCCTATCTCATTCTTTATAATGCCTATTGCGGGCTTCGATGTCGTAACTGGAATGGATTGGCTTAGCAAGCGTGATGCTGAGATTCTCTATTCCAAGAAGATGATTAAGATCCCTCTTGCTGATGGGTCTTATGCAGTGGCTTGAGGAGAACGACGGGAGTCTGACAATCCTGTTATCTCTGTTATAAAAGCCCAGAAGTCTATTTCCAAAGGTTGTGATTCCTTCTTTGCATATGTTATTGATGCTACGATGGAAAAGCGGCCAATTCAGAATATCAGGGTGGTGTCTGATTAACCTGAAGTCTTTCCAAATGAATTACCTGTTGGAATCTGCCCACTGACACACGTATGCCGGTATCACTGCTATTAAAGCGCGAGCCTATTGGGTCACACGCCAAGGATTGATCCTGACAGCTTTATGTGGATGGAGAATGTCAAATAATCAAAAGTGTTTTGATTCGGGGCTTTACGACCGTGAAGGATGCTTCACAGGTTGTGAAGCAGGCTGCCCTAACGATTGTTCGACGGCCGCCACGCGTCATGATGCCTTTGGGCTTCACAGCCCGTGACGAGGTCGTGAGGGGTCGTGAAGGAGATGCCCTTACGAGTCTCCACCGGGCGGCACGGTTCGTGGAGTTCTAAGTCCCCTCGTGGCGTACTTAGGCTTCACGGCCCGTGAGGGGTCATGAAGAGGGTAGCTGTAGTGACATGGTATACTTTCTTCCTCCTTCTTGTTTTGAGTTGAAATTTGCTTTGTAGTGTATTCCACCATTGGAATTTCGTGTGGGCTTTGTGTGTGTTTTCTTTTTATGTCCTGCATACTACTTTTCTTGTGTGCTTCCGCTGTGTTTGTGCCCACCACGAGTTCCAACAGTGGTATCAGAGCCATCTTTACAAATAAATTTCACTTTGATGGCTTGAAAACCGAAAATGGACATTCTGTCCAGAAGTGCTTCACGGGCCGTGGAGCTTTTGGCTTCACGGGTCGTAAAGCCTACACGAGTGGCTTCATGGGGTGTTGCGCGTGAAAGGTTTTAACTGTGTCAGAGTCGTGGAGCTCATGGGCTTCACGGGCCGTGAGGGCCCGTGAAGGCTTCTGGGCCGTGAAGGTCTCGTGAACAGTGTTTTTATCCTTGTTCATAAAAGAAATAAATTTTTGATTTTAGCACCTTTCGATTCTGTTTTTCCAAAATTTGTCCTTTTGTTTGACACTTGAAAAGCCCCGTTTATGTGTCTTGATTCGTATATTTATATGTATTGGGTAGTTTTTGCATAAAATGCACACATGCATATACTTATATTGTGTATATATGAATATGTGTTCTCAAAGTGTTTGGGATACTAATTCATATGTACTAGGATTGTTCCTTTTGTTCCTTGAGTGCTTTGCTTGTTTAAACAATCTTAATTGAGATACATTCTAAATGGTTTTGTTGTGGCACACCATGTTTTGTTTGTGGTTGTTGTTGTGTCCGGTAACGTCTTGCCCGTTAGACCTATGTGTTGGTTGTTTGGTTGTTCATTTATGTATTCATTCATTTGGTGACTTTTAGTAACAATGGTTTGTAATAATATTTAATTCGGTTTGTAAATTTGTAAATTTATTATGGCTTGCATGCCATTGCTTTCCTTTGTACTTTTTGTAAGTAGCTTAGAATAGCAATCGCGGCTTGCATGCCGTTTCTTTTCAAATTGTTTGTAATTGTGAAAAGATGATCGAAGACAACCATCGAGAGTCGTGGAGGAGACGTCTCGGCTATATTGGATCCGGTGGATCATTTGGAGATAACGGATTCAGTAGGAGCACATCCGGCGAGGCCTTTTGGTTGTGTCCTTAGTTTGGCCTTGCTCTCTCCGTTTGGCTCACGGGGAGGGCTCATAGGGTTTAGGGGCGTGTTACCGGATATTTGCTTTGTGCATGGTTGTCATTTATTTTGTTATTTTCTTGCGTGGTTGTTTAGGATCTTCGCATGCTAAAAAACTTTTCAAAATAATAAAATCACAAGAGTTGTTAAATTGTTTAACAAACCCCGCGCGCTCACGATTAACAAATAAATATAAAATGGTTTATATTAAAGTGAAAAATGCGTTTTGTCACTTGTTTGTTAATCAACTTGAAAAGAGGTTTTTTAAACCGGAAAGACAAAAGTCCCGTTTTTCTCAAACGTAAATCACACGCCACCCGTAAGATGACACCACCCAAATCTAATGATGCATGGGATGATTGTCGAGCTAAGCACGAGTTGTTCCATGTGGATCTGTGTGGAAGGTGAGTGTGGCGACTTAAAATTATTGGTTATCGAGCTTAGCACGAGCCAATGATTGTCAAGGGTGTCATCGTGTATCTTGACGGATGATTTACAATTCCAACTTAATACGCCTTGGTAATTGTCGTGCCTATACCGAGTTGCCAAAGCGGCTTAACAAGGAATTGGTGTGAGAAGGGATCAAACATGCCAAACCGACGCTATGATTGTTGATGGATCCCGCAAGTGTCTAAGAGTTGTAATCTCGGATTACAATTGGTAAAGCGTTTACCGGCCTATGTAACTTCATAAAGTGATCCGCGGCAAATCCGTCATGTAGTGAAGTGAAATAAGGTTCTTAGCCCTTGTTAAGATAATTGGTTTTCTTTAAACTAAATGGGTAATTATCATAACGAGGATTGTATCAAAACTAACTAAAACGTGTATTCTAATATCTTTAATTGGCAAACGTTAACGACACCGCTTAAACTTAAAACTCCGTTCATTCCTAAAGAAGGAGATACTCATTAGTGTGGACTTCGTGGACTAGGATTGGTTGTTGAGGTTTGTCCTCCACCATGAGTCAAAGTTGCACATTTTAGAGAAATCCCTTCTAGAGCCAAAATGCTACCAACGTGACCTAGACCTCTAAATGCGTGTAAAAGTGCATCGTGGCCTTGATCGGTTGAAGGATGCATGAAGGCGGGAAAATTAGTGTCCATATCCTTGAGTTAGAAAGGTACGTGGACCTAAAGGAGAGGCATGGATTCGCCATAGGGAGGGAGCTTGTGGTGAATGAAAATTCTCCAAAGTCCCTACCCACATGATGTAAATAGTTCATTGTGAACTATCACATGCACAATATGGAGAAGTCTTTGATAAAGCATTATGGCATGTGTGGACTGCTAAGTCTAGCATGGCCAAAGTATGGCTCGCCTCACCAACTCCCCCTAACATTATAAAGGAACAAGAAACCGAGAAGAAGAAATTGACCTCAAGTGGAAAGTTTGGTTTCACCAAACCTACCATATATGTGAAGTCAGAGGGCAATGAGATTGTGCCTCAAGACATGACTCCACAAGGGGTAATTTGCTACTTCTACGGAAAGATTGCAAAATTGGCGCCACCACACCTGCTTTATGAGCCTGAAAGAGCTAAAATCACTTATGAGTAGGAGAAATTAGCTCCTTGACTTCAGGAACATTCATGATCAAACTCCATTGCTCTTCTACTTCTAAAGGCTAGGTTTTGAACGCTAGTAATAACGCTCAGGTTTGTTACAAAGTGAAGGTGTTAAAAGAGAAGTAGGCGGATAAGGCATGGAGAACTGGAATTCAAAAGTGGGAAACATAGTGGTTGTCCCTATTGAAAGGATTGGAAGTTTGTATCTTGCCTTTCCTTTCAGCTATTCTATTACTTTATTGGTTGTATGTTTATGCCATGTATGGCTAGAACATTATATCTAAACGCCTTTGTTGACGATGGATATTACTTTGACTTTTGAAATTAGTGGTGATTTATTTCAAAGTTTATCCATGTCGTGGCATTTAAAGTAAGCTTTTGCTTAAGGAGTAATAGAACGATCATAAATGTACTGATAAGTTATCCTTATGTAGAAGTCGATTTAGCTATATAAACAAGACTTGCTTCACCAAGATCCGTGAGGTTTAGGAACTTGGAACCCTTTGACCATGGGTCAAATGTTGAATGCATATCTTGTTTATTAGGTTAAATGACTTAAACATCCTTCACTTGAGTATGTGAGAGGATTAAAACCTTGTTGGATTTCGTTCACACTTTTAGTGTGTTGACCGTTCAAGCAAACATTAAGGAGTAACTTTAGATACCTTGTTACTTTTACCGGTGATGGTAGAAGGGATGGTATGTCTATTTTAATGGACTAGTTTTGAAACCTTAGAGGTGTTCAAAACTCACCATAACGAGGTACATGATAGAAAAGGCAATGCAACTATGATACTCGGATCTAGTTAAGATGCTGAGTACCTTAGTTTTATATTATGTGACTATCATAAGAATTATGGGATTGTCTCACAATTCATTCCTCTTAAGACACATTGTTACATGTGGTCGTCTAAAGGAGGAACCGGACATTTTGATATGGTCCGACAAGTGATAGGTTACACTTTTAAGTCCAAAATTGTTTTGGGTCATTCTCCAAATGGTGGGCATGAGTTCTACATTTTATGAACAAAAAAGATGGTCATGTAAACGCCTTAGAGGATATGACGGAAAGGAGGATCCTTGTTTGTCTATTCCAAAGTCTGGATTGTCTAGCCTACGTTTAGACGTGAGGTGGAGAAACCCAGGATCTAGAGGTATTTACTCCATTAGGTACTCCACTAAGACCATGGGATATTTGTCTTGACAAACCTTGTGAGAACTTGTAAGTTGCTCAAAGGTAGAGTCTCTTAAGAAATTAATATCCATGGATGCCAGTGAGAGTAAAGTATACCTTGATTGGAAGAACCTGATGTTGACACTAGAATCCAATCAGAAATGATTGAAACTCAGCATGACAATGCTGGAGAACCTGGCATAAAATCATTACCTATTGGTAGAAGATGTCATAAGACCAGAAAGATATAACTCGTTATATCTGAGGAAGAAAACTTAATGATGATTCATGATGAATGCGTCAACTACCGGAAAGCATGGTGGGCTTGGAGTCCGCTAGGAGAAAGGAGGAAATGATAAGATGAGATGCTATCCATGACGGATATCCAAGGTTTCGACTTGGTTGATCCTACACCTGGGTGTGAACCCGCGAGGTGTGATTGGTTATTTGAGGAAATAGACCAAACATGGATAAGTTTGTAGACTACTTCAAATAACGAGTGGTAGGAATGGTTTCACGATGATTGACCATGAGGAAGGTATCATCTAGAAACATTCTCCCGGTGGTTATGTTGAAGTCCACACGGATACTTATTTTATAAGTGCCTTTTAGGCTATATTGGATAGAAGTGAAGACTACATTCCTTAATAGGAATTTCTGAGGAAATGCTCACAACATTTTCGAGGGTCTTTCACTATCAATAAGTATCCTAATGAAATCTACAAACTCTAAGTAGTCCACTTGTGGACTTATGTTGCCATCTCAATGTTAGAATCTTTGCTTTGATATGAAAATCATTTGTTTGAGTTTTCAAAAGGCAATGATAAAACATAGATGAATGTCAGAGCTAGTGGGAGCATTTTGTAATCCTATTCTAAATATGTCTAGCACATACAACATATTGGAGATAATGTCCTGATCTTGCTTGGAAAAGCTTAGATCAAGAATTATGCATCCAGAACGATTATAGGATATACAAAACCTATGGAAGGAGTTGAAGAAATATTGAAATATGTTCTTGTTGTTTTATAGTAAGAAGCAACAAAGAATAAGTTGTTATTCAAGTGCTTGCTTATATATTTCTTAGGATAACTGCCTATCTTTATCGGGGTTCGTGATCCTACTAAATATGGTGTTAATAAGTATGCTTCTCAAAGCATCGCTGACTCTATTGGGATCTTATGAGACAATGAGAGTACGATGGCTTATGAAAGATAACCTTTATCTCAAGCACACTTTTGAAGGTGCGATAGCTTGACAAAAGACCGTTATCTCACCAACGCACACTTTTGAGTGATTGGTTGAGGTAGAGATATGGTCATCTTACGAATACACACGGATAGCATGGTGGCGGATCCGTTTTGCTAAAGCCGTAGTTGCAAGATAGTGATGATTGTTATACTAGTGCTTGCAAAGACTTGGCTTGAGTTTGTTTTAGTTGAAATTTTGATATGCTGATTTTGGGAACGTTAAGCAACATTGTGCTTCTGTTAGTATCGATTATCAAATGGAGATTTGTTAATACGCGTGTAGCGGGTACTATCAGTTGCCTTTATTGTGTTCCATCTTAGCATGTTTACCACTTCCCTGAATGTTTTACATTCTAAATATCCACAGTCAGTCACTCTTCATCGGAAGGAAGTTTGAACGAAGACTGAGGGAAAGGGTTGGTCGTGTATTCAATGGTGATTGGATACAAGAGACGCAACACTTTACCTATACTTGAAAAGAGTTACAAGTGATTGGACGACCCACACCCGAGTTTCCTTCATGGTACATGTCAAGAGTAACTCAGGATGATAATATCATTTCGTCCTTAGACCGGAGATACATGTGTTTCCACGACATTGGTCTGCCTTGTTCTGATTGCTTTCAAATGCAGTCCGTAACTGGTTGTTATAAACGAAGCTTTTGGGGAAGGTATTACCGATATAATGGGGCAATGTAGTCGAAGGAATTTGTTCCTCTGCTTAGAGAGATATCCCTGGGCCCCTCGATGATTGGGCACTGAGACCAAAATGCACGGACGTGCTCATGCTTGCAATGATAGTTGATCTGTTGCAAACTTGCATATTTTGGTCACCACCAATCTTGATCGAGAAACATAATCGTCAACGATCGGAGAATGACTTTGTACCATGTCTTGTGTTCACCCGGATATCGTGAACAATAGGATGATTGATCACTTATCTATATGACCTTTTCAAACCCGTTTGGATTGTGATTAGGTACTTGTCAGGGATGACATACCTCGCGTTGATTTGGGGGCAAGGATGTCTTGATAGAGGCCGCTCCCTATCTGTGATGCATATGGGTACGGTGTGTCATGTGCAAGTGGGAGTTTGTTGGAATCTGCCCACTGACACACGTATGCCGGTATCACTGCTAATGAAGCGCGAGCCTATTGGGTCACACGCCAAGGATTGATCCCGACAGCTTTATGTGGAAGGAGAATGTCAATTAATCAAAAGTGTTTTGATTCGGGGCTTCACGACCGTGAAGGATGCTCCACGGGTCGTGAAGCAGGCTGCCCTAACGATTGTTCGACGGCCGCCATGCGTCGTGATGCCTTTGGGCTTCACGGCCCGTGATGAGGTCGTGAGGGATCGTGAAGGAGATGCCCTTACGAGTCTCGACCGGGCGGCATGGCTCGTGAAGTTCTAAGTCCCCTCGTGGCGCACTTAGGCTTCACGGCCCGTGAGAGCCCGTGAGGGGTCGTGAAGAGGGTAGCTGCAGTGACACTTGTGTTTTATTGGACCTTTTGATGGTCCAATCAAAGGACATGCAATTTGGCCGAGTTTCTAGTGTCAATAGGCATGGTTTGAGGCTGTAGAACACAAGCAACCATATACAACTTATCTCTACTCCATTTTCTCTCTTGGTACTAAATGGGTTTCATGCTACAACACTAAGATGGTGATCTTGAGTGTTCATATGAAGATCGTTGGTGCAAGAGGAGAACATCTTTGGGCTGTTCCAGATGGTGAAGTCTTGGTGGACGTTCGTCTAATGGATTGCTAGTACAATGGGATCAAACTGTTGTTGGTGTGGACTAGCAATGGAGGAGGAAGCCATTTTGTTTCCTCAAGTTCATCCCCACACATGGAGCTCGATTTCCAGCTGGAAGAATGTATACTTTCTTCCTCCTTCTTCTTGTTTTGAGTTGCAGTTTGCTTTGTAGTGTATTCCACCATTGGAATTTCGTGTGGGCTTTGTGTGTGCTTTCTTTTTATGTCTTGCATACTACTTTTCTTCTGTGCTTCCGCTGTGTTTGTGCCCACCATGAGTTCCAATAGTGGTATCAGAGCAATCTCTACAAAGAAATTGCACTTTGATGGCTTGAAAACCGAAAATGGACATTCTGTCCAGAAGTGCTTGTAGTGTGTGTTATGTGTGTATGAATCTGTATTTAAAAGAGGTGAACCGCCTTTTGAGGGTAATATTTATCCACAATGGATATTTTGTTCCCCTTTTCAACTTACAACTCAACACTCGTTTACCCGTTTCAACTAACGGGGATATTTTCGGAAACTCGTTCTAAATCATTTAATATACTTTTATTCTTTTATATTTTTATCAATATTTTATTTACTCTTTTAAATAACTATTTTAGTTATTTTTCTTTGATATCTACAAATATATATATATACTTTATTCAATTACAAAGGCGGTGTTACAAGTAGGTATCAGAGCCTAAGTTTGAGGGAATTGGGTACTTGCAAGAGTATTCAATCTCAAACTCGGGCCCGACCATAATACAGTGTTCCTTATGGGGGGTTGAGTATGAGAGTTGCATGAATATTATTAGTTATGATATAGCTTGTCAAATATGATAAGCAAGTATAGTAAAGTATTAACTATTCTTATGTGTTATATATCAAAGTTAAGTTAAAAATGTCTGCCAATAGAGGAAATACTGAGCAAGCCCTGAAGGAAATGGAAAATGAGGCTTCTCACATGCCTCACCAAGCAGGAGATCAACGCTCTCAACATCATGCTGGTGGCAAAAGACCTGACCCAGAACAACTCACCTATATAAAGTGTCTGGAAGAAGAACTCCGCCTTGCTAAGGAGCTCTTTCATAGTCCACTCTTGGCAAACCATGCAAGACCTGCTCGTATAAAAAGTTCTTGTCGTGTAAGCCACCGACTTTCGAGGGGAATGATAACCCCACTGTTACAATTCAATGTCTCCGTGAAATGGAGCAAACGTTCGAGTCGTGCGAGTGCGAGACAGAGTACTGTGTGAAATACATAGTACGTATGTTAAAGGGTCGCACCATTTTCTGGTGGGACGCCGTGAAGGCCTCTGTTAGTAAAGAGGTGTTGAGTGCTCTCTCCTAGGAGCAATTCTCTGAGAAGGTGCTAAAGAAGTACTGCACCGAATATGATATGGAACGGATGGAAAAGGAGTTTACAAATCTCCACAAAGGAGATAAACCAATCGAAGAGCACATCTTCTCATTTACTTATAAGATGAGGTTTGTTCCACCCCTGATTCCAGATGAAGTCACCAAGGGAAGAAGATTTCCGGCGACCTTGCCACTGGTATTTCGTGCCCATGTGCAGGCAGCTCCAACACCGGATCGGGCATTCGAAGTGGCCCGACAAATGAAAGGCGATCATATACAGTGTCGGGGGGAATTTTTCTGTGGGAGTGGTAAAAGAATGTTTCAGCCATCTCTTAAATCGGGCTCTTCAAAAAGGAAATACTCTGGAGGTGGGAAGACTGAATCTTCTAAGAAACCAAGACTTGACAATCCTTGGTGTTCTTCATGCCGTACCTATCATGTTGGAGAGTGCTCCGCAGCAACCAGAAGATGCGGTAGGTGTTGGAAGAAGGGGCACTCTGTGAATGAGTGTCGGTATAAAGAGGATGTTTGTTACCGGTGTCACAAACCCGGTCACAAGATGGTGGAGTGCCGTGACCAACAAAGCTTTGGAGCAGCTGGGTCTTCTGGCGGGCAAAAGAAAGACAATGCCCCTCGTGCCAATGGAAGGGCATTTCAGATGCAGCTGATGAGGCAAAGGCAGCTGGATTGTCATCACTAGTACATTCCTTATCAATTATATTCCTGCTAGTGTGCTATTTGATTCAGGAGCAACATATTCTTTTGTTTCTGTTGCTTGCCGTAAAAGACTTCAATTACCTGTTGTGCCATTAGACCAGCCTCTCAATGTAGAAGTTGTTGATGGCAAAGTAGTCTCGGTTACCGAGAAAGTCCCTATCGCCGTTATTTATATCGATGGGAGTAGTATCCCTATCTCATTCTTTATAATGCCTATTGCGGGCTTCGATGTCATAATTGGAATGGATTGGCTTAGCAAGTGTGATGCTGAGATTCTCTATTCCAAGAAGATGATTAAGATCCCTCTTGCTGATGGGTCTTATGCAGTGGCTTGAGGAGAACGACGGGAGTCTGACAATCCTGTTATCTCTGTTATAAAAGCCCAGAAGTCTATTTCCAAAGGTTGTGATTCCTTCTTTGCATATGTTATTGATGCTACGATGGAAAAGCGGCCAATTCAGAATATCAGGGTGGTGTCTGATTAACCTGAAGTCTTTCCAAATGAATTACCTGTTGGAATCTGCCCACTAACACACGTATGCCGGTATCACTGCTATTAAAACGCGAGCCTATTGGGTCACACGCCAAGGATTGATCCTGACAGCTTTATGTGGATGGAGAATGTCAAATAATCAAAAGTGTTTTGATTCGGGGCTTCACGACCGTGAAGGATGCTCCACGGGTCGTAAAGCAGGCTGCCCTAACGATTGTTCGACGGCCGCCACGCGTCATGATGCCTTTGGGCTTCACAGCCCGTGACGAGGTCGTGAGGGGTCGTGAAGGAGATGGCCTTACGAGTCTCGACCAGGCGGCACGGTTCGTGGAGTTCTAAGTACCCTCGTGGCGTACTTAGGCTTCACGGCCCGTGAGGGGTCGTGAAGAGGGTAGCTGCAGTGACACTTGTGTTTTATTGGACCATTTTATTGTCCAATCAAAGGACATGCAATTTGGCCTAGTTTCTGGTGTCAATAGGCATGTTTTGAGGCTGTACAACATAAGCAACCATATACAACTTATCTCTACTCCATTTTCTCTCTTGGTACTAAATTGGTTTCATGCTACAACACTAAGATGGTGATCTTGAGTGTTCATATGAAGATCATTGGTGCAAGAGGAGAACATCTTTGGGCTGTTCCAGATGGTTAAGTCTTGGTGGACGTTCATCTAATGGATTGCTAGTACAATGGGATCAAACTCTTCTTGGTGTGGACTAGCAATGGAGGAGGAAGCCATTTTGTTTCCACAAGTTCATCTCCACACATGGAGCTCGATTTCCCCCTGGAAGAAGGTATACTTTCTTCCTCCTTCTTGTTTTGAGTTACAATTTGCTTTGTAGTGTATTCCACCATTGGAATTTCGTGTGGGCTTTGTGTGTGCTTTCTTTTTATGTCTTGCATGCTACTTTTCTTGTGTGCTTCCGCTGTGTTTGTTCCCACCACGAGTTCCAACATTACTGGGTTTACCTCCGGTAAGAGACATTGAATATAAAATCGAGCTTATTCCTGGAGCTATACTTGTAGCTAGATCTCCATATCGTCTCGCTCCTTCGGAAATCCGCGAGATGATGACTCAAATCCAGGAGTTACTTGAAAAAGGTTTCATTCGTCCGTGTTCCTCACCTTGGGGAGCTCCTGTCTTATTCGTTAAAAAGAAGGATGGAACCATGCATATGTGCATAGATTACAGGGAGCTGAGTAAGCGAACTGTAAAGAATAAGTATCCTCTCCCGCGAATTGATGATCTGTTTGATCAGTTGCAGGGAGCTACGTATTTCTCAAAGATTGATCTCCGTTCGGGGTATCATCAAGTACGAGTTCACAAGGAGGATATTCCTAAAACCGCCTTTCGAACTCGTTACGGTCATTACGAATTCTTGGTTATGCCATTCGGCTTAACCAACGCTCCTGCTATATTCTTCGATCTAATGAATCTCCTTTGTCGACCATTTGTTGATAGATCCGTGATTGTTTTCATTGATGATATTCTTGTCTACTCGAAGACTGACGCTGATCACGAGCTTCATCTTCGCCAGGTTCTCAAAACTCTCTAACTACAACAACTGTACGCCAAGTTTTCTAAATGTGAATTCTGGCTTAGAAAAGTACATTTCCTTGGCCATGTTATCTGTCAAGAAGGCGTTAAGGTAGATCCGGTTAAGGTGGAAGCGGTGATGAATTGGGAGGTTCCTCGAACTCCTTCTGAAATAAAAAGTTTCATTAGCTTGGCTGGCTACTATCGGTGATTTATTCGCAACTTCTCTAAACTTGCGGGTCCGTTGACCAAGCTGACCCGTATGGATGTTGCATTTATCTGGTCGGAAGCTCAAGAAGAAGCGTTCCAGACCTTAAAGCGGTTATTATGTGAAGCTCCGATCCTTGCCTTGCCTGAGGGTTCGGAGGACTTCACCGTCTATTGTGATGCCTCTTATGCGGGTTTGGGTTGTGTCCTCATGCGGAGAGATAAAGTAATTGCTTATGCCTCTCGGCAACTGAAATCTCACGAAAGGAACTATCCGACCCACGATCTCGACCTTGCTCGTGTTGTCCTCGCACTGAAATTATGGAGGCATTACTTCTATGGCACAAAGTGTGTGATATATACTGATCACAAAAGCTTACAATATGTCTTTACTCAGAAAGAACTCAACATGCGGCAACGCCATTGGTTAGAGTTAATCAAAGACTACAACTGTGAGATCCGTTACCACCCGGGTAAAGCCAACTTTGTAGCAGATGCTTTGAGCCATAAGGGGCCAGCAGTAGAGGCAAAGTTCATGAAACTCACAGTAATATCAGATCTGATTGCAAAGTTAAAAGACGCCCAGCAGTTAGCTTTGCAAGATGACAATCTGAAAGCTGAAACGATGAAGAAGTTAAAAGACTAACTGGGTGAAGATAATCGTGGATTGAAGACTTTTCAATCCAGGATTTTGGAGCCTCTCATTGGAGGTAATTGTGAGCTAGTTCTGCAAGAAGCTCACAAGTCTAAATTGTCTATCCATCCGGGTATCACCAAATGTACTATGACCTGAAAAGGTTGTATTGGTGGCCCACTCTGAAAAAGGACATCGCTTCATTCGTGGAGAGATGTCAAATCTGTGCCCAAGTCAAGACAGAGCATCAAAGGCCTTATGGCAATTTGCAACAGCTTGACATTTCGGAATGGAAATGGGATCACTTCACGATGGATTTTGTGACAAAGCTGCCAAAGACATTCAGAGGGCATGATATGATTTGGGTCATTGTTGACCGACTAACCAAAAGTGCTCAATTTTTGGCAACCAACGAGTCCGCTTCGTTGACTCGGTTGGCACAGCTTTACGTTGATGAGATAGTATCACGTGACGCTCTTCCTTGCTCGATTGTTTCTGATTGTGACTCTCGATTTGTATCTAATTTCTGGCAAAGTTTGCAACGTGATTTAGGCACCCATGTGCATCTAAGCACCGCCTATCCCCTGCACACTGATGGCCAATCAGAAAGAACGATCCAGACACTTGAAGACATGCTTCGGGCGTGTGTACTCGAATTTGGTGGCTCATGGGATTTCATCTCCCATTGATTGAATTTTCTTACAACAATTCATATCATTCCAGCATTGGAAAGCCACCATATAAGATGCTCTACGGGAGACGTTGTCGCACTCCAACTTGCTAGTTGGAGCCCGAAGAGAAACAGTTTGCTGGACTTGAAATTGTCCAGATAACTTATGAAAAAGTGAATGTGGCTCTAGAAAAGCTTAAAGCAGCCCGAGACCGACAGAAGATGTATGCGGATCCTAAGCGTCGTCCCGCTACATTTGATGTTCGTGATCTAGTATTCTTGAAGGTTTCCGCTTGGAAGGGCATTATTCGTTTTGGGCACAAGGGGAAGCTAAGTCCACTTTTCATAGGCCCATTCAAGATCGTGCATAAGGTCAATGATCAGACGGTAACTCTTGAGCTGCCGCCTGAGCTATCTGGAATCCACGATACCTTTAACGTATGCTACTTACGTAAGTGCAACGTTGAAGAGGAGCAGACTGTTCCGTTACAAGAACTGAAGGTTGACTCTTCTAAGCGACTCGTAGAAGAACCTGTCGAAATTCTACACACGAAGGTCAAGAAGCTACGAAAGAAGATGATCAAGCTGGTTCTTGTTAAGTGGAAGCACAGCTTAGGTCTAAACCTAACGTGGGGAGTTGAGGACGAGATGAAGACAAGATACTCTCACCTGTTTATCACTGAGTAGATTCCGAGGACGGAATCTTCTTAAGGGGGCTAGATTTGTAACATCCTCGATTTGGGCCTAGCTAGTAAGTGTATATAAGTATGTGTTAGTTAGTAATTGTGTAAAGGGTCGAAGTTGTAAGCCAATTATATTAATGAGAGGAGTTAATTGTATATATGTGTTTTATGTGTTATGTGTAATATATATATATATGTATGTGTGTATAAGTTAAATAAAGTAAGAAAATAAATGAAATAAGAAGAGGCGGTGCCTCTTGATTGTGGATATATATATATATATATGTGTGTGTGTGTGTGTGTGTGAAACTTTGACTTAATGGTCAAAGTTGTCAAATTAAGAACACAAACATTTCTTTCTATCTCTCGGATTTTCTCTCTACTCTCTTGCTCTCGGATTCTCTTGAAAGTCAAAGAATTAGTGGTTTTGTATTCCAATTAAGGTAAACATATGTTTGTTGTTGAATTTAAACATATATGATATCATCCTTGTGTTTAAAACATAATTGAAAGTAAAATCCTTGTAAACTTCTAGTTAAGAGCGCACAAGCTTTCTCTGAAAGTAAGTTTGGTGTGTGTGATATTTTTAAACTATGTTATTGTGTTTATAAAGTTCATATGGATAATCATGAGGTTTTTAAAGTGTTAAATGAGAAATCTGACTAGAATGAATCCTGGAAATGGAAGAACAAAGGTGGCGGAATTCATGTGTTGAAGGTTTTGGATTCCGAGGCTTGAATGTGTCAGAATCCGCATGTTTGCCCAAATCCGATAGTGTCGGATTCGGAGACTTGAATGTGTCGGAATCCGCATGTGGTCTAAATCCGCATATTTGTTCTAAATCCGATGGACTATCGGATTTCCTAAGTTCACATGTCCAGATCCGTAAGTTGCTTGAAAACCGTTAAGCAAATCCAATAGAATGTCGGATTCCTTTGTAATTGTCGGATTCTGACAAGAGTGTCGGATTCCGATAAAAGTATCGGATTTCTTTGATAGTATCGGATTCCGATAAAAGTATCGGATTTCTTTGATAGTATCGGATTCCGATTGAATATCGGATTCCATTAAAGGGTTAAGTCAATATGTCTAAGTGTCAAAACCGATAGTGTCGGATTTTCTTATGTCGGATTTTCTAAATCCGCAAGTGTCGGATTTCCCTAAGTATCGGATTTCCACAATCCGACAGTTTTGTCAGATTTGTGTGAGATCCGGATTTGGGGATTTCCTTTATTGATTTTGTAGCTATCCTTTGTATGTTAAGATGATTGATGTAAGTAATGCTACTCTAGGTGAACTTGAGATCCTAGACAAAGCAGAAGTAAAATAACTATCTGTTAAAGCCACTCAGGTGAGTACCGACTTCCGTAAGCCTCATAAGAGGAAGATGTATTTGCTAAGCGTTTTAAGTGCATGTATGCTTAAAAGTAAATGAATAAATGTTGCCATGCTACTTAAAGCACAATGTCATGTTAAATACTTGTCATATCAATCCAGAATTGGAACCGCCTAGTTAAATGAATGATGTGTATGATACTGATCCTGAATGGATCAGTTATATGAAAGCTTAATGATATGTATGTTAGGGATCCAGATTGGATCCGTAAAGATGAAAGGAATGTAAATGCATGCTAAATGAAGTAAATGAATATGCATGCTAAGTGAATGATTCAGATTGGATCAATATGTGTATGTGAAAGGTTCACGAACATCTTCAAGAATGAATAAGGTCAACTCTGTAGTTGGGTTCCAGGGATCCTTGATCAGCTGAATTGGGACTTAACGGTGATTCGAGGTAACATTCCGGATCGTAGGTTCTGCAGAACCGCCGTGCCTTATATCATGAGGGGTAATCAGTCGGAAGTGCCTGAATTGCCTAAGGAGCCTATGGTCCGTAAACAAAGCTTGGTGGACTGCTTTATGCTCCCCCACCAGTGCGGAGGGTTGTGTTTGATTCCCCGATGTATTGTTGTTGAGCGGGACTAGCTATCCTACAAGAAACAACTTATACCGATCTTGTCAATACACCGCAATGTCATAGGATAGCATTGTATGCTTATTCCTCTCATGCATGACTTGCTCTAATGATGCTTATGTTAAGTTTGTGCTCACTAGCTAAGTGTTGCTAACGGTGCCATGTTTACCCTTTTGCAGATTAAGATTAGATTGCCTCGTGAGCTGGGATACCTCCTGCTGGATATGTTTTGTTGGAACACTTGTGATGTAATATATATACATTATGGTCGGTTGTTTGTAGAGTAACACCAACACTTGATACAGAGTTTGATTGTAAATAGTTTCCGCTGCTTAATTTAATGCTATCTAATTGTGATTAAGTTCACATTTGTTAAAAACGCAAATTTTTGCTAAAATCTGGTTATTGCAAAGGCGGTGTTACATGAAACAACGGAGGTTGACATGCCGAGAAATCTTTGAATGTGCAAACTTTAGGTGCATCACGAATAATCACTTGTGGCTGGGGATTGAATCCTTCACCACCTGCAGCAAATCTGGTTACGAACTCCTGCCTGATCAGTTCACGGTTCTGATCTTTTATCTGCTCAACCACTTACGTAACGATAAAAGAAATACTCTTCTCTAATGCCTTGCCAATCTCCCTGGCAACTGTCTCTTGCACTGTAGGTTCCACAATTCTCTCATTTAGATCTGGTGCTCCCTCATTCACAATCGGTTGATTCCTAATCGGAATCTGCTCACCAGTAACACTGGTTTCCACCCCTTCTGGTCTATGGCTGGGACCACCCTCCTGTCTATTGGCTGCTCGAGAACCTCTAGTATTTACCATCCTGATAGTATAGATAAAGCATTAAGGTATAAGGTAGCTTTATCACACCACCCTCTGTATCAACTAGTTATTCATATATCTAACAACTCTATATACCTTATTTTTAAAACCAAAGTATTTCTATACATACTAAGGCATTCTATTTAAACATACTATACCAGGTATACTACCTTATTACAAATACCCCTCACCCGATTCACAAGATCCTTCATGATTCCATTAAGTTGCAACATGTATCATGTGTTTGTACTAATATGGGCCCTGTATTATTCTAAACACATTACACACGTTCGATCTTAACTTTATCACAAAAAGTCCCAATTTACAGGCTTAGGCCAAGTATCATCAATGTAATATCACATAATCATGTAATCATAAAGATTCTGCATATAAGATATCAATCTCCATGTAATGTACAATAAATATCCACTGTTAGTATACTCACTAAGTTGCAAGTACAAGCCTCCAGTTTGACAAAATTTTCAAAACCATGGTTCAAGTCCACACTGTGTATAATACATATCCAGGTCTCTCAAACCATGGCTCTGATACCAAGTTGTAACGCCCCGATTTCAATAAACGATATAAAAGTAGAATATTTTTCAATAAAGCACATATACGGTTTAAAAGACATAAGCGGAAACGTTTTCATAGTAAAACTATGCTAGTATCAAAAGATACACCCTTAAGTACAAACTTAGTGTACTGTCAAAGTCGAAAATTTACACAAACGGGCGTTAAGTGTTTTACATTTAAAACTGAAAAGTAGTCAAACAGGAGCTTTGTTCTTGTCCTTGTTGCGTCCTGCAAAACATTTTACATACAATATCTGGTAAGCTACGAGATCTTAGTGAGTAATCTAAACAAAACATCATATAAACACACATATACAATCATATGAAGATAATACACGCATGTCTGGCAATCAATGCTAGCCTCAAGTTCTAGACCCAGGGCAGCAATATGGGTCACAGTACTATACCACATCTTAGCCTTACTGCACATAACAGTACTCTTACATATACACATGTATAACATCGCATGTTAGTAATCTGATATGAAATTACACATGCTGCTGATATGAAGTGAAGTCAAGAAGACTCACCTTCTGATTATAATAATATGCTATGATCCACAGGTAACAATGATCCACGTAGTAAGTCAATCACCTCCTACATAAACAATACATAAAATATCACATAATGGCACTCTGATCTGAAACAGGGCCTACACGGGCCGTGACCCTTATATGCTACACAACCTCAGCTAGCCACATGGCCAGTATTGTCTAGTCACCCCACACGGGCCGTGTACCTCTCATGCTACACGACCATGTAACCTTACATGGCCTTGTGACCACCTTGAACACTACACGGCCGTGTACCGCTACACGGGCCGTGTACGCTACAGACCCAGCAGACTGTCTAATATAAACTGTCGGATTTGGACCAAGAAATCCGATACTATCTTCATAAAACAGGCTAGGGGTGTTTTCCTACACCCCATACAATAGAGAAACATTATCTAATCAACTATATACACTTCTAACATCATTCACCATTGAATCATGTATTTAAACTCATAAACTTGAAAGAAAATGATGAAAGATCTTACCTTAAGTATGTACAATTGCTATGATCTTGCTATAGATACTTGTTCTACTGGTTTGCTCACTGAAATGGAGATGCTAGGAGCTGATATGTATGTGTTCGTGGGTTTGCAGATGAATAAATGAGAGAACTTTGACTCCTATGGTCAAAGTTGGTGATCTATATATATATATATATATAAGTTTCAACTAATCAACTTATAATTTCACGGTTTTAGCCCCTCTAGTTTTACAAATGCATCTAATCGCATAAAGGCAACTTGTATAACATATAACCCTTCCTATTAAATAATAATTTAGGAATTTCGAACCTTGGGTGTTACAAGCACCTCTTAATATATATATATATATATATATATATAAATGATTATGGTTTATTTTAACTAGTTTAGTTAAAATAAGTGATTATTATGTTTAGTTGAAGCATAACAAAGTTTTAATCATAATGATGTATTATTTGGACAAATCTAAAGAACAAGTTTACTTTAATCAATTAGAGTGTTTTTGGATTTAAACACCATTTAGTGTAATAGTCATTATACTAATAGTTCTACAATTAATTAAAAGATGACAAAATTTATTTTTGTCTTCTCGTCTCAATTAATAGTTTAATTAATTGAGAAGTATCGAGGAAGTTTAATAGATCAACTTGTATGTAGTTACTCGCTTTATTTATACTTTATATTTAAATGCGTGATTGTTTTATATATATTGTTATGTATATATGTTTTTGAATGAGTTTGAATTGTATACTAGTCACATTAGTATTATTAAGTTATACTTGCAGTTTATACATGTCAACTACAAGCACTAGACTTAAACAAGTCAATAGTATATTCCAATGGTCAGACATGTAGGTTATAGTTTTTGCCAACTTCGACCCGTGGTTGTTTTTTTCTTTCTGTTTCTTTTGTTTTTGGTTTTGGGGAGGCCTGCATGACACTTACAACCCCTTCATGATGTAATGGTAATAAAACAGTTTTTATTTTATTATTGTAACCAAGACGATGTAAATGTAATAGAATAGGTTGTTTTTTTCCCATTATTGTTACCAAGACGGACAATGAAGATTTTCAAGATGAAGAAACAAGACGAATATTGCTCAAGTGAAAACCGGAGGTGTCAAGGCCGGTGGGAGCAAGAGGAGGATCTACCACCAAGCCACGGGATCTAGCTAGTCTAGGTTGTCCTTAGCTGACCCCTTAGGACAAAGTTGGCAAAACTATAACATGCTTAACTGTGTAGTTGTGCTTTATATTTATAATTTATATGCGACAATAAATTTAAAGTAGGGTTAATAATAGTTATTATTAATTAGAAATAAAATCACTGTCTATGATAAAATTGGTATAAGACAACAGTTTTATAAAATTGATTATTTTATGATTGCCGTATCAACATTTTAAAAGTTGATTTAATCATAAGATGTATTGTGTACCAAGTTTTGAGATATAGTTATAATATAGATTTTAAAACAGTTAGTTTTAAAATGGTTTTACAAAAACTAGAACTAATAAGTATTTCATAAAACTTGGATAAAACCCACTAAATCTTAGGCCAGTAGTGCTACCCATCTAATGGTACACCTTACCTGTTCCCGGTACCTTGGTATGTTGTCGTGCCCAAACCGTGCACATCTGTGTTCAAACTGATATGGGGAGGGGGTGAAAGACTTTGTGACTCCCTGATGTGACGGGCCAGAGTTCACCATATCTTAGGTGGTGCGGCCTATTTTGATGATTCCCTAATGTGACGGGCCCAAAGTGCACCTAGAGTAGAGATAAACATGTTTAGATAATTATTGTGACATTCGGCAACAAATTTCCCAGGTTAGCCATTAGAAATTCTAATTATAAGCCTAGTATGACTAAAAATAGTAATTATGACTTAAATACATCCATAATAATATTAGATTTCATAGAAATCCCGCCTATATGGTTAGAACCTTCCGGAGCTCGAAAAATCGAATTATTACGAGTCAAGAATTACAAATCAGGTACAATAATAAAAATAATATCAATTAAAATAATTAAATAAATTATGATAAATATAAATAAGTTAAAATATAAAACATATAAAAATAAACTCATAAAAGTAATAAAAACTTTGTAATTAAAAGATTTAAACAAAATCAACAATTATACAAAATTCATTTAAACCAATTACACATAATTATTCAAAAAAAAAAAAAAGAAACCCCCCCCATGAGGCCGGCCACCCTAAACCCCCCCCCCTCCAATTTCTCTTGCCTCCTTCTCTTCCCAAGAACCACCACTTGATCTCCCCCATGCTCTATATAAGCCTCCTACTACTCCTTATCATTTCCTTTACCACCACACTCCATCTCTTCTCTTTTCTCTCTTCTTCTTTCACCAACAAAAATCTCCCAAATACATCCAAGTCTTGATCATCTCTTGAAGATCAAAGACAAAATCAAGGAAAAGAGTGATAAGATGATCATAAAACACCCATCTCTACTCTTCTACCTTTCTTCTCTTCTTCTTTCTTCTTTCTTTTATTTATTTTCTTTGTTGTTCATCTTATTTCCTTTATTTATATATATATAATCATGTAAATATAAACATCCTACCAATGTTGTAAGGAGCACATGAAATGTGCATCATCCTACCATTGTTGTATGGAACTTAATCAACTAAAAATCAAGAAAATAAGACTTTGATCATGCATGTGTTTCATCTTAACAAATGTTGTAAGGAACACATAAAATGTGTATCATCCTACCATTGTTGTAAGAACACATGGATTATCAAAGCTTATACTCATAAAATATGATTATTCATGAATATAAACATGTTATATTAAAATTATGACCCATAAGCAAAAAGAATCACTAATCTGGCAGAATCTGATGTTAGAACTCCCTACTTGTTTTTGTTATATCTGGAGTTCTAGGTATCAAAATCAGTTGATTCTTTTTTCTAATCTTAGTTTAAAGTGTTACCTTTCATTTAAACCTGGATTCACTAATTTTCATGAACTTTTGATCCTTCAAACATATTTAAAAAGACCCATATGTTGAATCTGGAAGTCTGGCAGATTTAGAAGGGTACACTTTAAACGCGTGTAACTAACTCATTCTTGGGTCAAATTACGTCTAGTTTTTTTTAAAAGTTTAATCTGTGAGTCGTGGTTATTTCACAGTTTGAATCATGTAAAAAGGAGGTCGTATGAGCCCTAAACAGACTTTTTAGTAACAACATGTCATCCAGACACTGATCAGTGGACATCCTATACACTTTTAATTATTAAAAATACTAAACATGGATTATAAATTCCTATATTTTTACTGGACATTCTAGAAACATGTAGTAAGATTATATTAAAATATCAAGCCTTAATATGACTCCTAAATTATAGTTTTTAATTTTTAAAGTTCAACTCAAAGAACTGAAAATTTCAGTGAACACTTATGATTCATGGAAAAATAGAGACAACCTTTAACTATTTAAATAAATAAGTTAACCACAAATAAATAATACAAAATAATAAATAAAATAAGTCTAATAGAGCTACATACCTTTTATATTAGGAAAGGAGCTTCGGTAGGAACAAGAAATCCTCACAAGAAAACACCTTTGCATACCGAGTGAGTATCATAGCCCCTTTTTACCGTATTTCATATTATTTTGGGGTGAAAGCATGTGTATACGTTTCATGAAAAGTTTATTGCCTATCTTCTTATTTATTTCAAATATTATTTTGAGCACTTATGGTATTATTCTTTGATGTGCTTGGGTGATCGTTGTAAGGCCCTTTCGTTGGACATTATTCCTTAACTCCGCTAGTGAGCCGATGGTATTTGTAAGTAGCTCTATTTGGAGATTCCGACATCTCCCATTTATGGTTAACGAACTATAGATGTACTTTACCACTACTAACGTCATTTAATATAGGCGTTAGGTTTATCATGGGCAATTGGTTGTCGGCTAGGTTGGATAATGGCTCAAGCAATAATCATCATAGTCTATTACTACCATGTGCAACGTATTGGGCAATATAATACATCTTCTATCATTATTTCATACTTGGATTTTTATCCAAAAACTTCCATCAATTATTTAAACTTTTCTCATTTAAAAGATCTTTTGTGCATACATTAAAAACCTATGAACTCACCAACTCTAGTAGTTGACCCTTTTCTTTTACCCGTGCTTTCAGGTGACCGCCGTTAGGTACCTTATGCTTGCAAACATGATGTGTGGCATCTTCATCTTCATCGTCACATTTTATATAAACATTATCAATTTCATTTACGCATCGTACAAGACAATGTCCTTTAAATATTATTCGGTTATGTAACCTTTATTTATGTTTCATCCGAACTACTTATTTTGTTAATTTAATCTAATGGTTATTATCTATTTACCTTGTGCGATGATATCTTGTGCTGTGACACCTCGTGTTTCCGCTTTAGCGGGGTGTGACAATTATTGTCTAAAATCTACAAAGTTTAGGAGTCGTGTCAGTTAGATACGATTGGTAAAGGAACCTACCTACCAGAAATAGCATGGGGTTAGTGTTGTCGTGCCCAAACCATGCACTAGCACACGTGAAATATGGATCCTAGGGCTAATAATTATCATTTAAGGGTTTTTATCGATATGTATTAGAAAAGTCTATTTTGTGTTACTAATTGAACCATATATAATTGTAGATGTTAAACATATCCAACACTAACAACCTCTCACTCCGTTCCATCCTTGAGAAGGATAAGCTCACCCAATCTAATTTTCTCAATTGGGAGCCCAATCTCCGGATTGTGCTCAGGCATGAGAAGAAGTGGTACGTCCTAGAAGAACCAGTAGGAAATGCCCCTGCGTCTAATGCAAGAGTTGAAGTAAGGGAAGCTCACTACAAAATGTGTCAATGACGCGTTAGATGTAAGCTACCTCATGCTTGCAACTATGAGTCAAGAGTTGTAGACAAGCATGATGAATACTTCTGCATACGACATGATCCGTCGGCTGAGGGACATATTCCACGAGCAAGCTCGTACTGAGCGTTATGATGCCACAAGAGCTCTCAACACTTGTAAGATGGCTAAGGAGACCTCGGTTAGTACCCACGTCATGAAAATGAAAGGACACATGGACCACCTGGAAAGGCTAAGACACCCTGTCCCGTCGTAGCTAGCAACATATATGATACTCAACTAGTTGTCAAATGACTATAAGCCTTTCATAGTCAACTACAACATGAACAACATGGAGAAATCCATAGCTGAGCTTCACTCGATGCTCAAGACTGCTGAGTTGAATATCGGGACTAAGTCCGAAGATGTCCTCATGAGGGATAACGGGGGTGGAAAGAAAAGGAAGGATCGCAGTGGAAAGAGCAAGGGTAAAACCGAGCTAGGACACAATGCACCTAAGGCGAAGGGAAATGGCAATGTGTAACACCCCAATTTTTATAAAAGACATTAAATGAGTTATTGAATAAAAGTAGAGGAAAAAGAGTACAAGTTATAAATTATTAAATGATTTGAGATAAGGATTCCAAGTATATCCCAGTTAAGATTTTTGGATATCGTGTGGATGAGTGTGAGTTGAAAAGGGGAACGGGATACCCGCTAAAAAAGAATCACCACCTTCAAGGCGGCCCTTCTTTTATTCTCTTAGCTTCTTACGCCTTCTTCCCTTTTCATATTAATCCATTTCTTTCTTTTTTCTTTGAAGAAGCACACACCTCTAAATTATATGGCTTTTGAGTATTAATTTGGAGATTTGAAAGAGGAAGATTAACATCTACCATTGAAGGATCAAGTAAGTATTATTATTTTGAACTTTAAAATGTTAATGGGTAAAATAAGTTCTCGATTAATTCATAGATTTTGATGTTGTTAGTTGAGAGTTTTATGTTATAAAAGTATCCTAAAAGGTCCGAAACAACATTTGTAAGTATTAGGAGATGTTTGGGGATCGATTGATATGTTAAAGGGTATTGAGTTTAATTGATAAATTATGACCAAAGAGTGCTAGTATGTTGTTTTATAAAGTTAGTAAACGTTATGGGGATGCTTTAAGTACTAGAAATGAGTTAAAAATGATTGGTTGAGTTTAAACCAGTGAGTTCTCTTCGAACTGCTGCTGTAAGTTGAAGGGCACAAACGTGTCCCTCAAGAACAAACCGTGCCCCAGGGCGTACCCGAGGAGGCACGGGCGTGACTCAATAAGGTACGGGCGTGTCTAACCGTAGAGAGGTCCCGGGTATGCTTGTTAACCACGGGCGTACCTTTAAGTAAAGATACAGGCGTGCCTGCGAATGCACTAGCGTGCCGTGTCCGGTGTAGTGTTCTACAATAGTGTTATGATTGAGTAAAAGTAATGTGTATCATATACCTATTCTTAGGTACTCGAGTACCTAAGGAAAGGATAAAGAGAATGCGTTGGAAGTGTTGGACTCCAAGTGAGTACCTCAACCCGGTACTTAGAGATATTAATTAACTGTATGATCATTATTATGTGATATACTAGAGAATTGTGTTAACTAGCTTGTTAAAGAGAATAGAGGTAATTATAGAGTTAATATAGTTGAGTATATTTGTAGTTAAGAGACAAGAGACGGAGATACTTGCTTACGATTGATAAATGAGTATTCAAGCATTAAAATAATTAATGAGAAATGAGTATGAACAAATAAACAAGAAGTGAGTACCCATTAATTAATGGAGAGAAAAGAGTGAGGCTAATATTTAATAATTAACCATACACATTAAAGAGCAGAGATAATTAGTGTGGTGTGAATCACTAAATTAAAGAGTATATGATGATTTAAATAAATGAGATTCATATACATAAATTAGATAAATAAGAGAATGAGTTCTATCAGAGTTATAAACTATAAACACAGACCTTTATACAATTATGAGTATGTGAGGAGATACTGAAAAGAGTAGTATCTTGAAGAGATACATAAAGAAGGGTTAAACATAAGAGTAACCACACATATGTATGTAACTATATAAACATACAAATATGAGAGAGTATAATAGACTATGAATATATTTATTCAATAATAAAGAAAAGAGAAATGAAACGAGTGAGAGAAGAGATAATAATGGAGAAACGATGTAGATGTGTTATTGTTAGTCCCATGTTTAAAATAGTTAGATTTGATGAGACAAACTATCGATATGTATAGATAATAGGTTAAGAGTTAGGAATTATGTAAGTCTGTTATAGAATGAACATTGAATCAGCTGAGTACTCTATATAAGCTGAACATTCAGAATTAGCTGAGTACTCTATATAGGTTGAACATTGAGAATCAGCTGAGTACTCTATATAAGCTGAACATTCAGGATCAGCTGAATACCCCATCTAAGCTGACAGTTCAGGATCACCTAAGTAATCAGTTCCAAAGTGTGGTCAGTTCCACAAGTCTAGGTTTGTGCTAACAAATGGTATGTCCAACAATATGGCAAGTCCAAAACATTTACGGTGTGTCCGGTAAATAAACGTCAGTCGTTTAGAAATATTTATGATATATTCTAATAAAAATATCTTTTCAATATAACAGTGTGAGGTTGGGTAACTAATAATAAAGTTAGCCGTTGTAACAAACTGCGTCGAAATTTTTTTCGGTAACGGTCATATTTATTACCCTCAGATAACGGTCAAGTTTTTTCTCTCTCACATTGAAAAGGTATAAATAAGAGAGAATTTTCATCATATTTCGTTTAAACTTCCAAATATTCTTCTCTCTTAAACCCTAACGTTGCTGTGTGCGGATTTCATTGCTAAGTGCTTATTACTGCTAAGCAATTCAATTCGATACATTCGATTTCAATGGAGGGTTATACTCTGAATCTAACTGAACAAATGATTCGTGGTGGAAATTTCAAGAACAACGCACTCCCCACCTACAAACAAAACAATGTCATCGCCTGTACCGACATTCCAAAGTCTAAAATTGGCAGGGAATATGAGGAGTGGGTCTCCTACATTCGCAAGGGTCCCCTGGCACATGCATTTCTTCGTGGACCTGTTGTGCTCATCCCTCAACTTCTCACGGAATTCTAGTATACGTGTAAACTGGATGCAACTCAACCGGTTATACGGGGTACCGTCCTAAGTGGACAAGTGGCGATCGAAGTCGATGCAAACTGTCTTTGCCGAATTCTTCATCTCCCGATTCATAACCAGTTTGAAGAGATGGTTTCTAGGGAAACATCAAGAAGTGTTTTACCCTTAATGAGTCATCCTCAAGTTATTGGCGTCATACGGAAATCTGTTTTCAAGACGGCATGGGGATTTATGGTATCCACTGTGGTTCGTTCCCTTGGATACAAGGTGGGAGGCCTGGATAATGTAAATGACTTTGAAATGCAATTATTATACAACTTATTTTATGATCGATGATTAGATTACGCTGAGTTGATCTTTGAGGCATTCAAGTCATTGGTGACCAAGAACGTAAGGGACACCATTGTACCCTTCGCAAGATTCATATCCATGGTCATCGAGGACAGGTTGGGTAGAAGATATACTGCTTAATATGAGTCAATTCCTACTCCTGTTCTCAGCTACAGAATGTTCGCCCATGATATCTTCCCTGGGGACCCTACAATGAGTGCTTAGATGAGGGCGTATGTACAGCTTCCGACTCCTGAGTCAAATGAAGGTGGGACAGAGGAGGAAGCTGCGGAAGAAGTGGGTGACGTTGTTGGTTCTGAGGCTGAGTCCCCTCAAGCTGATCAACCTAGGACTCAGTTCAGGCCCCGTACTCAAATAATTTCATCCACCACTTCGAGTTCTGAGCAAAGGAGTTTGTTTCCTAGCTCTGAGTCTCCACTGCTAGGTGCAGCAGGTATGATTTTGCAACCCTTATCTCCTTCTCTCTCTTTTACTTCTCCATCTCCAAACTTAGGAGATTGGACTGGGTCAAGCCCAACTCAGTCTAACCCCTCTCCTCCACCTCAAACATATCCATCTATTTTACAATCTACAGCCAACCTTGGTCAGCCCACTTCTACCAAGGATATTTCCTACACCTATACAAGGAAAACTGCCAAAGGTAGTCCTTCATCTCAACATGACACTAGAGTTTATATCACATTGATACCTCCACCGGCAGGAGCTGAGGGGGAGACATCTTCTCTTAAGGTGCCAACCTCTAGGCTCAGTTCAACCCTTAAGCCTATACCGGGTATGGTGTCTACTCAGCCCATACTTACTAGTGCCATGGGAGAGCCTACTTCTGTGCCTTCACAGCCCCATGAAGGTAACATTGAAATACTGACCAATCCCGAGGGTCATTTACCCCCTCCTCACCGATAAGCCTAGCTCACCCCACTATCATAACTAACGAACTTGGTCATTCTTCTCTTCTATTCTCACACACTCTCGCACGACCAGTCAATGAACCTTTTATAAACCAGGAAGGTTTACAGGGTCTCCATTCTAGCCCCCTTGATTCCATAGGTCATCACCAACCTTTGGATATGGGACCCACATCCTTACCTATTGAGGAACACTCAACAGCTACTCCTATGGTAGAAATACACTCTTCCACTGGACAGGAGGACGTTGAAGAGAGACGAAGACCTGAGGAGTTCAAGCTGATGAAAAATGATGCTCAAGTCATTATGGACTGTTTACAAACTCAGTTTGAGCTTCTACACAGGAAGAGGAAAGATGACAAAGCCAAGTTGATGCGCAAACTTAATGATTTGTCAACTTCAATTGCCAACTTTGAAAGCTTCATGTTCAAACTCAGACCCTCCCCTATTGATGATGACAAAAAGGGGGAGGAAGAATCAAAGAAGTATGATGATAAGGTTGAGGGGGAGCATACAGAGGAAGTACAATTTGAACAAGCTCATGATCAGTTCATGAGTACTGTAGATCAGCCTTCTCAACAACAACAGGCTCCAACAGTCCAAATAACCACAACTTCACAAGCTCAACCAGAAACTCCACTTGAAGAAACATCTCAAGCTGTTCACATCAACCTTCCTCAAGCTAATTTGCCAAAATTTGTTGAGGCTGAGTCCATTCCAACTTCACAAATAGATGAAGGGAAGAGTAACGTGTTTGAGATGGTAAAAAGAAAGAAAAGAAGTGTTATGCCTTTAGCAAAGAAAAGAAAGGTCTTCATTGCTGAGCCTGAGCCAGAGCAACAGGGTAAGTCTCAATTAGTTGCACATGAATCTGACTCAAGTGATGAAGCTAATGCAGCATAGAAAGCCAGTGACATACTTGCTGAGCAAATGTTACAAGAGATGGCTAATGAACTAGGCGTAACAGTGGAGGAAATAAAAGAGCAACAACGACAAGCTGAAGTTCAACGAGAAAAGGCTAAAGCTGAGGTTGCCAAAGCTGAAGCTGAAGCTGATTATTCTGGTCTAAGAGCTGCCCCAATTCCCCACTCAGGTGTGGATCTAAGGCATTGTTATAAAAGAACACATTTTAATGACAAGATCGAATCAATTACACTGACTAGAAAAGGAGAATTGGTAATCATCAACTTTGTAATAGACAACAAACAAGAAATTGGTCTAGATATGAGATGTCTGTACAAATTTAGGATTCTCAGAGTTGAAGACCGTAGCCACAACTATCAAGCAGATGAAAAAGAGTCAAATCAGACAAGAGATAGTTGATGTGCTTAAGACAATCTCCATAAGAATCGATCAGCTAGGTGAGATCCCTGCTGATGAAATTGATACCTTTCTTAATCGAGGCAAAGCTACAAGAGTTAAAGCAGCAAGCCAGCGAGCTAAAAGAGACATCATTTTACAAGTTCCAGAGGGAGTTGAATTCAGAGAGAATACTTATATCACTCAACCTTTGGAAGGATTCTTGTATCTTGATGTGGAAGGTAATCAATGTTTCTTGAATGTAACAGATCTTCATTTGGAAAATCTGAAATTAATTCTGTACTTGAGAATTCTATGTGATGACTCAATTCAGAACTCAGTATTCAGATATCATCTCAACAAAGAAATAAGATCAAGAAAAGCTGAGATGAAAGAGATGCCAGAAGGTGAAGAAATTGTGGTTGATGCTATCAAGAAAGCCACAATTTGGGAACTTAAATGTTATGACATGTGGTTAGAAGTTGGAGATCCTATTGATTAAATAGATTAGTTCTATAATTTTGTAAGCACTAAGTGTGCAGAAGCTAATCATAAAGATTAAGCTAAAATGTAAATGATATGTTCATTAATACAAACTCAAGTTTGATATGTTCGACTGTTTTATTATTTGATATGTTTAGAATTATGTTTGATATGTTCAAACAGACAGCTTTGTAAGTTTAAGCTGATGATTGATATGTTCAATTGTATACTAATAAGTTCAGTAATATAAGTTTTGTAAGTTCAGAACTTAAATTAACTCTGATAAGTTCAGAATCTAAGTAGTTGTATATTCAAATACTTAGAATACAAGTCTTATAATAGATTTGTAACATAAACATCTTGTAAGTTCAAGAAACGTGAATAAGTATGGATCAGTTCAATACTTATTTCAAGAACTAACTTTGGTCAGTTCCAGAGTTGTTCAGCATAATTCTGTTAACCTATAACTAACTTGATTCAATGTTTTGTCATCATCAAATAGGGGGAGATTGTTAGTCCCATGTTTAGAATAGTTAAATTTGATGAGACAAACTATCGATATGTATAGATAATAGTTTAAGAGTTAGGAATTATGTAAGTCTGTTATAGACTGACTAGTGAGCTTCAGTTGAGTAGTCAGCGTATAAACAAATATAGAGATTTCTATGTAAGTACTGGATAACTCAGTGACTTCTAAGCTGAGATAGGTCTTAAGAGTAAAGACTTGAAGACTTGAAGACTTGAAGATTCAAGAATCCAAGATTCAAGAAGTCAGCTTGACTAGGTCAAGACTGAGTATGTCAGCTCAGCGTCAGAAGTAAGTTCAGAATCTAAGTAAGTTCTAAATTCTGTTATAAACTCTCTATATCTACTACATTTAAATTCGGATATCTAAACCTAATTTAAACTACCTATTAGTTGGATAGAAATCTCAAACGGAATTAATTAGATATGTTCTAATTAAGGAGTTTGTTACGGTTTTAAAGAGAAGATAAGTTCTATCTTTAAACTACGATTTATTTGTAGATATATCAAGTATAAGTATAAAACTTCTTTTGGGTTTATACATACGAACGAATACGCATATATGTTCTAACGTGTGTACGTGCACAGATATGAGAAAACACGACTGCATAAGTTGCAAGACTGCATACGTTGCAAAACGTACGTGTGTTCGTGATTTTTGATACGCGTCTGTTGCGATAACTTTGTAAGTTCAAAGTTCGAGAGAGTTTTCAAGAGTTCTTGTTAATCATTTTTAACAAGAAATTCGATCATCAATTAGTTTGTGAATCAAGAGTGTTTAGAGAGAGTTGAGTTTATAATCATTGTAATATCAAATCATTCTGTTGATTTGATTAGAGAGTAATAATAGTTATTGTACTGGTAGATAATTGAATATACATTTGATTAGTTTGTTTGATTGTTTAAAGTGTATTCAACCTCCCCCTTCTACACTGTATCGGTTATTTGTTCACCCTCTTTGGGACCAACAGCTATAATATATATATATATTATATATATATATATATAAAGGCTATACGAGTATGCCGTGATGTGATTAATCAAGAGAAAGAGAATAATTAGAGTTATAAATCGTATGCATTTAGCTATAATCATGCTAATTATAGCTTGTCAACCGATTGTGTGTGAGAAGAAAAATATGTGTGATTTATATACATATATGCAAAATGATCCATAAGTCTATATGATCATAGTTGAGATGTGTATTACATGATGTGAGGATGCTTTAGAATGAGAGACACGTACGACTGGTCAATGAGACTAGTTGGATGTCATTGTGACTACCTGCGATGTGATGCCTGAGTGTCAAATGAGATGCCAGAGTGGCAAATGAGATGCGTGAGTGGCAAATGAAATGCCAAGAGTGGCACCAGAAGCCTAAGTGACATATTTTGATGTGATTGAATTTATATGCTTTGTACATTTGAGTACTTTGTGGAGTTACTCACTAGGATTTCTAGCTCATTACTTCTGTTGTTTATTCATTTCAGGTTTTGCGACTGGCAAGGCTTCTACGTGGACTAGCTGAGAGATTTGTGCAGCATCAAAGGAAATCTATTTTATATAACATGTGCCGGTTGTTGCCATATTTTAAATAAAACTATTGATTACTTTCTTGTTGCACGCTATAAAAAACGGGCATTACACAATGGCAAGGGAAAGAAAGCCAAACCGAAGAAAGTAAGAGTTGAGAATTGGTGCTTCAACTGCGGTGAGGTCAACTGCCCGAAGCGTCACGAAAGTGCTGATAAGTCCAACACCATAGGTAGATTTTGTGACTAACTTCAGTATTTACTTTTTACTTATATTTATTATGAGTTGACATTTGCAATCGTTTATTGCAATAGTTCATGGAAAGTGAAGATGCCAAGAATGCAAGAATCCCACGTGAAGATCAAGGATATTAATAATTCATAGTTTTTAGATTTAAAACTTTTTTTTATTTCAATTTCCAGTTGTAAGAAGAATTCTTGAAATTATGGTTTTAAAATATTAATGAATTACTTAGTGATATATCCTTACACCTGTGTTGTGAATCTATCTAGTCAAGATTGACTATAAGTTGACTAACATGTCAAAGTCTTGACTTATTAGTAGTTGATTTAGATCTTATGCATTAATTATTTCCATTAAGGTATATTAATATTAATTTCTTTCACTAAACTTATATAATTACTTGAAACAACAAAATTTTTGATATAGACTAGAAAGTTTGTCTAGTTAAGTTATTTAATAAGTAATTATGAAAAGAAGTTCAAGTTTTTGAACTAAGGATTAAACACTTGAGATAATAGAAATTATTTCTCAGAGACGTGTTTAAGAATAACACATTTCTGAGTATAAAGTGATTATAATAGCTTTATAATCAAGGTTTGAAATACTCACGTGTTTTAAATAAGAATCTTTACAAGTGTTTTATACTTGTAGTAATATAAAGTTTCGAGAAACATTTTTCCTTAATTGGAAATAGTGGATATAAGGGAAATCCAAGTTTAAAGTTTCATCAACTTTGAGATTCTTATCTGAAATCTAAGTTTTGGATTTAATACTTCAAATCGGTATTTTGACTAAAGTGTCAAGTTTTGACTAAGTTAATAGACTATTTTAAGTAATACGATGTTTTCATAATAGTTAGTGAGAGCAATTGACCTACGCAAAGTTATCAATTGTTGATTAAGTAATAATCGCGTACAAGCTAATAAGTAATTGTTAGTGATAGTGCAAAAATGAGTACAATAGAAGATTCAAGTAGAGAGCAATACACCTTTAAGTGTGTGTTTCTATATTGAATATATGTAAAGGTTACATGAAAATAAGCCTAAGTCACGTTATAAACAAAGCTAGTAAAGGTGACATTCTAAGTACAAAAGCTAACTAAATAACAAACATAAAGTTCATTTCTAACATTCTCCCCCTTGTTTGTATCTAGTCAGTATTTCTCTGTCCGATTTTTCCTTGCTAGTGCCTTATCATTTTCCGTTCATCTCTTTTGGCATCGAACAACTTGATTACTTCAGTTAGTGTGACTCTCGGTGCTTGATCGATGTTTTCTTTTATGCTCATGTTGTACTCTTTAATTTTGATAGTCCAAATCTTCAAGGAACCATCTGAGTACGCATTCACCTCATCAAATCTCATAAAATTTATTCATTTTTACTGTTGAGTAGAACAATCCCGTCATCTCCTTCAAATTCATCATCACAACTCCATATAACTGATACATCTCCAACTGGTCGAGCTTTGAATGATTTGCTTTCGATTTCAGTACATTGATTTTATCCTTATCAGCTGCTCCCAATTGGAGACTAGTCTCCTTAGCCCTTTGGCTTCTGTACCTTATAACTCCCACAGTTTCTGATATCCTAGATACTCCTCTACATTCTTTTCTATTTTTGATTCGAGTTGCTCCACCAAGAAGTTTACATCACCAAAGCTTAGGAATTTCAAATCTACATGCCCGATATAATAGCTTTTCATATCAGATCTTGTGACTTGGTAGCAGAGCATATCAATAAACATCACTTTCTGAATAGAAACATAGTTAAGCTTGATGATTATATAATTTGACTCAACATCTTCCTTCTTTGTTATGTGCACATTCAGAAATAATCTTATCCGAGCTTCATTCACATTCTTTGCACCCATTAAATTGATATCTAGCATTTCTTTGATGTGTTCGGAGTAGATGTTTATAAACTTTTCTTCCAGGAAAGCGACATGTATATCTTGATACCTCAAATTTCTAACTTCCTTTTTCAAAGCTTCCCTTGTGAACACATAATTCTTTCTGACATTAGGTAAAGATCTAGTGTGAACCGGATCTATTCTAGCAGTCAAAGGAATTTCCCATTTAGCATCTTTAGATATTACCTGGATTTATGTTACTTTCTGCTATTGTCCGATGATATCAGCCGGAGTTGTTCTGAACTTGCCAGGAGATGGTAGAAACTGTTCTGTTACTTCTCTGTTTATTTTCAATAGACTTTCCAAATTCAACTTTAGAAATTTAGGCTTTTCAACCTTTTGTGTCATTTGAGCATCATCTGTGTATTTACTTAACCACAACGCCAATGTCAAATCCTCATCTTCAACATCTGATGTATCAACATTCTCAAATTCAAATCCTGTTTCAACCATTTGCAATTATGTCTGCCTGCCTTTATAATTCTGTTTGAAAGAAGTTTCATCTAATTTGGCATCAACTGCACCAATCCCCTGAGCAGCCGGGGTATCAAAATAAGTTTTTAATCTTTTCTCCCCCTCAGGACGATCGGTGTCAGAGTCATCATCGTCATGCCTATGTCTTTTTGAAGGCCCGGCAACGGTTTTGCACGTAGACTCAACCTCTGTTCGCAATAAAGATAATAGATCAAACTCCTCAGATGTATTCTCAATATGACCAATTAAACGAACGAGTAGTAGACTTTTACAATCATCTATTAGAGATTTCAAAATCAATTAACTAAGATAATCAAGTTTTTCGAACTGCAGCTTCAAAATCAGCCTTGGAAACAAATTCATTAGCCGATTCAGTTTCTGTTTAGATAACATGTCCGGGATCACTTAGATTACCCGTTGAAGCACCAACACCTTTAGAAACGAATTCAGAAGATGAAGGGCCACCCACGTTCACAGCTGGAGTTGGGTTGACTGTGGTGGGATTTCCTACCAATCTTTGGATATGGCCCGTAAGAGCTTCACTTATGGTAGTTCCGGTGAGAAGCCAATAGATTTTGTGCTTGTTCTCCGTGGAATGAAACAACTTTCTATTGAGAGAAAATTGAGTGGCTGGGTAAGGTTTGTGCATGCTCTGGTGGGATGCCAAAGTCTTTTTCAATGTCAGGCCTACACCCAACAGCAGATGTGGTTTCCCAGCTTTTTGTGGTTGGGGAACCCTCAGCCCTCCTCTTTTCTTTTCTCACTTCTCTCTCTCCCTTACTTTGTTTTTGCCTCTCATAATCTTCTTCTACGTTCAATATACTGATATCATCATATACGCCTTGAGTATCAAGATTATCAAAATCAAACTGAAAGTCCATCATTTGATCATCAAAGGAAGTAATAATTGGATGTATTCTTTGACCATCAGGAACTAACTCCTCCTCAGTCTCCTCATTTTCCTACTCAAACATTTTGTCTAAATCTCTTTGAAATGAATCATTTTCACTAAATTGAGAGCTTTGCACAGACTAAACAACTTGTTTTACGATTTCAGAAACAGTCACATCATCACCAAAGTCCACGGAAACGCCCTCTCTAATCTCACCATCTTCAACAACTTCTCCACCCCTCTCATCAATTTTTTCACTAATCACTTCCGTGTTAGCTTCTCCCATAGAAGACTGACTCCTAGTTTCACTACTCTCAGGACCTAGAGTTCTTGGGGTAGAATCAGCAGACTCTTGCCAATTCATAAGAACAATATTATTCTCTCTCACATACTGCTAGACTACTTAACTTTCTAGATCAAGCAATTGAACCAATTCTACGGGCATCACAAAGGTATTCACATAAAAAGGCATAGCCATAATTTTGTAAATTTTAATCATCATCTGTATATGTGGAGCTGGATCATCATCCCACCTAGAGATTTCAGTATCGCTGGCCATCAGCCTCTGAATTATCATCGTCAAGAATCGAGGAAACGGCAAGAAAGTTTGCCTTTTGCCTAGGATCACTTTCTCATGAACAACTTTGGATATTTCAATAGAGACCAATTCTGCATAATCAAAGTGAAAATGTTTAGCCATTCCAACCACTACTTTCAATGCAAAAGCATTTGCACCGTCAATCCCTTTCATGGCACTCGTCAGGAAACGCATGATTATTGCATAGAGTGTTTTGGCATTGTGGAACCAATCCGGAATGTTTGAATTTCGATATGCCAGTAAGCTCATCTCCGTTCCACCCGAGATACATGACATGAGGTAAAATTTGTTTATCAGTGAGGATTTGGTCATAGTCAGGTTTGGAAGGATAGGTATTCTATTTGGGTAATCTTAGGATGCGTCTGATAGTTTCAACGCCCATTTGAAATTCGACTTGGTCAATTTTCCTAGAAATCATAGGGTTCCCTTGTTCACTTTCTGTCAAAGATAATGAGTTCCACAATTGTTGAACGTACACCTCAGGTACATGCGGTTCAGAATCCAGTGGATTAAAGGTAAATATATGGGTGAGTGGATATGAGGCAATAAGTTCAGTAATGATTGGAAATTTGATCTTGGTTATTTGAGGGACGAAATAGGCATTGTTAAGTTGATTCGGTAGGTAATTGGTTCTAGGAAAGAGTGTTTTAGAGGGGATTTGTGGGTTATCCTGATGTTCAGCCATCTGTATGATCAAATGGTTAGTAATCAATTCAAACAATAACCATTTGTAAAAAATATTTGAAATTCTGGAAAGATCTTCCAAGTGTTGAGAATCCGACACAACATTCCGATACTTCAAAAATCCGACAAAAATCATCGGATTTGTTTGAAAAACCAACAACATGAAGTCCTCTCAAAAACCCGACAAGGTGACTAAATCCGATTGTGAACTCAATCCTCTACTTTGCAAAATCCGAAAAGTCTCAAAACCCTCTACTTTAAAAAATCTGATAAAACTCATAATCCGATAATCTTATAGTTGCAAAAATCAGAGACTTTCAAAATCCGTAAAATTCCACAATCCGATATTATGAACACTACCAAGACTTCATCTATCGGATTTGTCTCAAAATCCGACAAAAATGAAATCCGTCATTTCTAACACAAAACTATCAGATTCTCTGCAAATCCGACAGTCCATCCATCATTTGAAAAACCTAAGTTTCGAAAAACCAACACCTTCAGACCTTTGATTTCGTTACTAAAACCAACTAAAATCCAAAGTATTATGTGATTAAACACATTCAAAACACTCTTTTTGAATAAATCGACTCATTAATCTTCTAAACACCGTAGAGTTCAAAACTCAAGTTTTTCCAAATGAACTTACAAACCGACAATCAAAAACACAACAATGTTCAATTCAAAGTTTGATTTATTTGAATTAAAAACTCAACCCTCAAAAGTACCTCCAATTCCGAGTATAAAATACCAAACACAACACTTGATTTCACATTTTTAGTTCTGACACCTTCAAGAAATTTATACCTTTTGAATCAATAAGAATAGGCGATCTCAGATCTACTATCAACACTCACAAATAGCAACTTTGAAAAATTCTATTCTTTGAGAGTAATTTGCTCAAGTTTCAGAAAACCGACATTGAAAGTCGGATTTCCCATTTATAGGAAATGAGAAAATCCGATACCCATGGTTTAAAAACCGACCCAGTGAAATCCGATATACACAAAGTTTCGGATTTAGATGAAAACCGATAAAAAGACTCGGATTTGTTTTAAATCTGACAGAAATAGCGGATTATCAAGGAATCCGACAAAATATGACGGATTTTAAATAAATCCGTCAACATTTGCAGCTTTTGAACACTTTTAAGACCAACATTTTGTTGTTTCAAATCAACAAACTCCCCCTCAACCCAACATTTCATCTTTCATATACACAATTAGACCATGATGATGAAAATTCTTGAATTTCAAAAAAAAAAAAAATTAAAAACAAATTTAAAAACAAACATAAAAACTCCCCCTTAAATCATACACAAATGTACATCAATTTGAGATGAAGAAAAAAATTATTTTTGAATTTTAATGTTTTGCAAATGTTTTTGATTTTTCTATTGATTATATACAAAACCTATTGTTTTTCTCTCCCCCTACAAGTATGAATCATTCGTGATTCATAACTTGTATTTGATATCTCAATCTCCTTTGACTCAGTAAAGCATTAATAGGAGATTCGTCTAAAGCTTTTGTGAAAATATTAGCAAGTTGATTCTCAGTTTGAACATATTTTAATTCAACTAGACCTTTTTCAGCATAATCTTTTATAAAATGGTATATGATGTCGATATGCTTAGTTTTAGAGTGATGTACCGGATTACATGTAATGGCAATTGCACTCTGAGAGTCACATAGCAATGGAATCTTGTTGTATTCTAAGCAAAAATCTGATAGCTGAGTTCGAATCCAGAGACACTGTGAACAATAATTTGCAGCAGCAATATATTCTGCTTCAGCTGTTGACGACGATACACAGTTCTGCTTCTTGGATCCCCAACATACCAGTCTGTCTCCCAAGAAGTGTGCACTCCCAAACGTACTCTTTTGATCTAGCATGCATCCGGCATCATCTGCATCAGAATAGGAAATGAGTTCAAATCCTGAATCCCTAGGATACCACAAACCGAGATCTGGGGTACCCTTAAGATATCTAAAAATGTGTTTTACCGCCAATAAATGAGATTCTTTAGGATTTGCTTGGAATCTAGCATGCAGACACGTTGAGAACATAATATCCTACATACTTGCCGTCAAATATAACAATGAACCAATCATTCCTCTATATGTTTTCAAATCTACTTCCTTTCCATCTAGATCAGCAGATAGTTTTGTTTTTGCAGACATGGGTGTGTTAATTGAAACAGCTAGACATATCAAATCTCTTTAACATATTCTTGATATACTTAGCCTGATTTATAAAAATCCTTGGTTCATTTCTTTGATTTGCAATCCGAGGAAAGAATTAACTTCCCCCATCATACTCATTTCAAATCATTTTTTCATTGTATTATAAAATTCATTGCCATATTGAGGATTTGGGGAACCAAATATTATGTCATCTACATATATCTGTACCAACACGTAATCCTTTCCCATTTTCTTTTTAAACAATGTGTTATCTGTTTTCCCTTTGACGTATCCCTCTTGTAGTAGATGTTTGGAGAGCTCATCATACCAAGCTCTCGGGGCTTGTTTTAAACCGTAAAGAGCTTTGTCCAGAATGTAGACGTCATTGGTTCTTCCTGGGTTTACAAAACCTTCCGATTGACTTATATACACTTCCTCTTTTAATTTCCCATTGAGAAATGCCGTCTTAACGTCCATTTGAAAAAGCGTGAAGTTCTTGTAAGAGGCATAGGCTAGAATAGTCTTATTACTTCAATCCTTGCTACAGGGGCAAAAGTTTCATCATAATCAATCCCTTCTTGTTATCCCCTAAGCCACTAGCCTTGCCTTGTTCCTAACCACTAATCCATTAGAATCCTTCTTGTTTTTAAATACCAATTCAGTTTCCAAAATAGATTTTCCTTCTGGTCTCGGAACTAACCTCCACACTTTAAGTCGCTCAAACTGATTAAGCTCTTCTTGCGTAGCAATAATCCAGTCAGGATCGGCTAGAGCTTCAGACACTCGTGTGGGTTCAACCATGCGAGAAAACTCGAATGTAGGCACTCGTTTGCAGTTGTAGATCTTGTTTGAACACCGGTGTTCAAACGACCAATCACTTAAGTCTCAGGATGACTCTTTAGCCAAACAGGTTCGGAGGATTGAACCTGAATGTAGTCATTAATATTCCTTATTTCTTTAGAATTTATTTCTTCCATAGATTGATGAATTTGATCATATCTTGGACCTTCTTGAGGAACAGGATCATTTGTTGCTTCAAACTCAGAGTATTCAGAATGTTCTATCTACTGTTGAATTGTAGACACACTAGGTAGCTCAGTTAGCATCACAGACTCCTATTGAAGCTGTTGATTATCCTATAAAACATTAGGTGAGTTATGATTCTTTTTAAAGAAGTCAAACATGAAGTCCAAACTTATATCCTCAGTTCGACTGAATGATTCATCAGTGTTGTTAGTTTGGAAAATTGGTTCTTTTGATGAGGAAGGTTTACCCGTTAAAGAATTTAGATGTACTAAATCGTCAAATGTAAAATTCGTGATTTCAACAATCATGTTAGTTCTCCGGTTTAAAATTCTAGAAACATTTTTGTCCATTGAGTAACCTAAGAAAATGCCTTCGTCTGCTTTTGGATCAAACTTTGACAGTTTGTCCGTTTCATTTAGTACAAAGCACCTATTACCAAATACATGGAAATATTTGATATTAGACACTACTCCATTACATAATTCGTAAGGAGTTTTATTACAGCGACGATGAATTAAGGAACAATTTTGGGTATAGCATGTTGTGTTCACGGCTTCAGCCTAGTATGATGGTGGCAGCTTCGAATACTGTAGCATCGTTCGTGCAGCTTTAACTAATGTTCTGTTCTTTCATTCAACTACTCCATTCTGCTCCGGAGTATATGCTACCGAAAATTGATGCGTAATTCCTTCAGAATCCAAATAGGAATCTAGTGTCATGTGTTTGAATTCTGTGTCATTATCTGTTCGTATAGCCTTCACCGGTTGTCCTTGTTGAGTCTTGTGTTTCTTCAAAAACAAGATAACTTGTTGATGAACTTCACTCTTGTGACTCACAAACCGGACCCAAGTATACCGGGAGTAATCATCCACCATCACCAAGATATATCTCTTCGCATTTCTGGACTGTACCTTCATTGGTTCCCAGAGGTCCATATGCTTCAACTGTAAGGGAACTGTAGTTGTAGATATTTGAATGACTTTGTGAGGTACTCTCTTCATTTTTCCCTCTCTCACAGTCCTTACACAGATGATCTTCTTTGAGCTTCAATTTTGGTAGACCCCTCACTAAATTATCATTCATCAGATTGTTCATGTTTTTAAAATTCAAATGAGATAATTTCCTATGCCATGACCAGTTCATATCTGACGAAGCTCCGGTCAGTAGAAATACGGGCGAACCTGAACCTTTTTCAGATAAATCTTGTATACAAATTTGATTTTCTGTTCCCACCCATAATCTCATTTCCTTCCTCTGTTTGTAATGAACATGAAGTCTTCTTAAACACCACTTTCATTCCTTTATCACAGAATTGACCAATGCTGAACAAGTTGTGTCCTAAACCCTCTACGTAAGACACCTTCTCTATCTTCAAATTGCCCGTTTCAATCACTCCATGGCCCAATATCAGTGAGACTTGGTCATTCCCAAACTTGACATTTCTATAATATTTTCCGACAAAATGTTTGAGAAGACCCTTGTTGCCGGTCATATGCTTTGTACAGCCGTAGTCCATCTACCAAATATGATCTTTCTGCACATGGAAATAAAACTAAAATGAGGTGCCCACGAAGATTTGGGACCTTGTGTTAGAAACTTCAGACATTGCATCAGAAATTAAACTTTCTTTGTGTACAATTCTTTTAACTATCCGTCTTTCAGTTGAAAGTTTTCTTTTGTTCTGTGATGAAGTTATTTTAGAAATCTGTGGTGTTCTTTATCAGTGAAAACTGCTTCGATTTTGCAATGAATTTGCTTTTGAGTTTTTACCTTTGTGAAGCAAATGAGTTCATTCCTTGTTTTTGATTGTTCATTGATGTTGAAGTCTTTGATGAATATGAATTGAGATTTCCATTGAAATTTCTTGATTGTTTGATTGGTGTGTAATTTCTTTTTGTATTTTTAGTAGAATTCAGAGTGAATTGTTTTGAAGGAACTAGATGAATTTCCAGCTTTTTGATTGATTTGCATTATGTGTAGATGTTCTTTCCATTGACCAGACCGTATTTCGATTCTTCTGTGAGCATATCGATTCAAAACCCAATTCATTCATGTTTATGAATCCATTGATGAATTATGTATCCTCGATTATTTACAAACCAAACCAAGATTTTATTTTCATTTGGATTCTTCCAATTTTTCTTTGATATTATTCCACTTTTTATCCTTTTCTCATGATAACAACAATTAAACTCACATCGGCCTTCATAACTTCCTGTTCCAACACAACTTATCTCTTCCTCAGATATTTTAGATTTTGAATTTTCAGACTTGACTTTCCAAGCAAACAATGATTCACAATTTTTATTGCAATATGATTTGTGAGTATTACAAAAAGGTTTGTTTGTTTTCTTTGACACAGATTTGTTAACTTTTACAAAAAAACTTTTCTTTTTCCTTTAACTTCTCTTTAGCTATCCACTTCATATGTGCCTCAGATACACCACCATTCTTCACTTCTTTCTTGACTGTCTTCATCACACCTTTGCTTGACACTCCTTTTCCTTTTGTGTGATCTGATTTTAATCCAACAACAGAAGTTTTGTTAGTGACATGAAGTGGTTTGTCATTTTTAGAAACATGAGAATTTGATGATTTTGTAAGTTTTGACATTTTTGGTATTTCTTTTGTCCCTCAATTCAAGATAACTGTCCAATTCTTTTAACAACCTCTCAATCTTCTCTTCTTGCATCCTCTTCTCAATTGCATAGGAAATGAATTGTGGAATTAAGTACTTTGCAATGTCAGAATTGTTTAATTCACTTTCAGTTATTTCAATATTTATTTTCTCAACTTTATCAGGTGCAGCGGAATTATTTAACTTTTTCTTGAGATTTAAGATTGTTTATTTCTTAAAACACAATTCTCCACTTCGAAGAGAATCTTCTGATTAATGCAAGATATCTCAAAAATTTCTTGTCTTCTCTGCAATTCCATATGAGGAATGTAGATTCGTGCAGTTTCTTTTGGCTTTTCTTCTTGACTTTTTGATTCTTTCTTCTCTTCCGGTGGATGAGGAATAAAAAATTCTTTTGAAGATGTAGAACAACCTCCACTTGTTTTACCAACTTCATACGATGCATTTAGTTCATCATAATTCAAAGTATTTTGAAGTTTGGTGGTAGTTTTTCTTTTTACTTCCTCTTCTTGTTTAATTTCCTCTTCCCCCACAAACGTCATTTTTTAAGTCCAACCTTGATTCATTCTCTCCGGTCGATATAATTGTGTACAATTTATTTTTGAAAAGAAGTTGTTTTCATCATACCCTAAACCTTTTTAACTCTTCTTTACATCCGGTTCAAGATTTTTAAAGATAGTATGACGAGTGGTTACCTGTTTCTTTACTCTGTTTTCAAGATTTTGTACTTTCACATCAAGATTTTTCTTCTCATTCACGATTAAATTAAGTTTTATTTCTGCACTCAGTTTTGTAGCATTCAAATCATGAACTTTTAACTCTGTTTGTTTCTGCAATTTGAGTAATTCATTGTCTTTGTCTTGTATTGCTTGTTGAAGTTGGATTATTTTTTATGATTGATTTGTTAATTCAACTTCACTTCTTGCTGCTTGATCCATTTTAAGGTTTAAGTTCTTTTCTTGCAGCTTTTGATTCTTTGTTGTGAGCGATTGATTCTTTGATGTTAAATGTTTCACCTGTTGCATAATCGTTAGTATGTAATCTGTAGGAAATTCAGAATGTTCTAACATTATCCTTTCTCATGTTTCATGTTGATCAGCAACATTCTGGCTTGTGCTTTCAGTGGCAACTTCAGCCTCTTTTTCTTCTTCTTCCTTATACTCACTCTCAACATCCGACTCATCAAATTTTGCCATAAAACCAGAATCATTCCTCACAACCACATTTCCTGTATCAGGTAGAGGTAGTTCTTCAGAGAACACATTCACCATCTCATCATCACTTTCACCATCAGTTTCTTCAAACTCGAACTCCTCAACATTAGCCATGAGGACAAATTGTGCATGGACATTCGTGTCTTCATCACTATTGTCCGTATCTGACAAAAACTGATCCTCCTCAGCAAGCAAAGCCTGTCCACTATTTTTCTGTTTAATCTGATTGAGCTTAGCCTTGTAATATTCTGAATCTTTGACTTTAGGATTCTTGCAATCCCCAATGAAATGCCCATAGCCACCACAGTTGTAGCACTTTCTCTCTTGGGCAGTTTAAACTTTTCTTTCATACCTCTTTTCAAGTCTTTGACCATCCTTTCTATGGAAATGGTCATCCCTACGTCTAGATCCAGATGTAAACCTCTGCTTGTTGTTAGTTTTATTTTTCAAGAACTTGCTTTGCATCATGTTTGTTAGATAATCCATTGCTTGCATGATCTTCTCATTATCAACTTGACCCTCATCATGTGAGTCTGGAGAATCTTTCTCTTGTATTTGTTTCATTTTGACAGATTTTGATGAGCTTTTCACTCGTTTATCATTTACCACCAAAGCCAGTGGATCAATATTCTCCTTCTATGCACCCACACCAACATCATCTTGATATTGGTTTAGTTCTTCGAAAATCATATGATGGGTGACTTTGTTTAGGTTTTTCTGATTCATCTGCCTATAAATTGCAACTTGCAATTTCCACTATGGGACTAAAGAATTCAGAAACCTTGTGTTCTTTGTCAGAGTTGAATAATCACCTAGCTTTTGGTTTCTCAGATCATTTAACAGTTTACAGTATCGACTGTATGTTTCGATTAATACTTCACCATCTCGTGCTCTAAAATGATCAAAAGAATTGACCAATGGTGTCTCCTTAATCCACACTCCAGATTTAGTTCCTTCCATCTGATTCTTAATCTCATCCCAAATTTATTTAGCTGTATTCAGACCATTGACCTTGATGTAAAATTCAGATGATAGACCATGCTTCAGGTGATATTTTGCTTTTATGGAAAGATGTAGCCCTATGCTTTTCCTTAGCAATGTACTCTGTAGAGCAATCAAATGAATACACAATAGATTCAAGTAGAGAGAATGTATGGAAACACCTTAAAGTGTGTGTTTTCTATTCAATATTATGTCAAAAGGTTAAATGGAAAGTAGGCAACAATACTATTTATACTAAATACAATGTAAACTATAAAACATTAAATTGTAACTAGACTTTAAACACAAATGTAACTCTAACATTCTCCCCCTTGTTTAAATCTAGCTTATATTTATTTGACCCATCCTTCTCTGCCAATGCCTGGTCATTTTTCTTTCATCACGTTTGGCATCAAATAGCTTTATGACTTCAGTTAATCTGACTCTGAGCGCTTGGTCTACTTCATCCTTTAAGCTCATACTATAATCCAAAATTTTTAAGGTCCGAATCTTCAAAGATCCATCTGAATAGGCATTAACTTCTTTGAACCTTAAGAAGAACTTTTCTCTTTTACTGTTAAACAAAACAATCCCTTTATCTCCCTCAAACTCTTCATCATCACTCCAGACAACTTGAAACATCTTCAGTTAGTCAATTTTTGAATGCTTCGTGTTTGGCTTTAGCAGATTTATTTTGGCTTTATCAGATTCAGCTCCCAACTGAAGATCAGTATATTCTGCTATTTGACATCGGTGCTTGATGAACTCCCTGAGCTTCTTATAACTAGCTGAATCTTCAGCATTCTTTTCTAATTTCATTTCGAGCTCCTCTAGCAGAAAATTAATGTCACTAAGGTTTAAGAATTTTAGGTCCACATGCCCAATTGTATAACTCTTCATATCCGACCGTGTGACGAGATAGCTGATCATTTCTTTGTAGAAAACTCTCTGAACTCCAACAAAATTGAGTTTTATGATCTGATATTTCGACTTTACTTCCTCTTTCTTTGCAGTGTGCATATTGAGAATCATTTTTGCTTTAACATCCTCTGCATCTTTTGCACCCATCATATTCACGTCCAACATCTCTTCTATTTCATCTGTATAGATGTCAACAAAATTTTCTTCTAGAAAGGCCACTGGAATGTCTTGGTACCTCCAGTTTCTGATGGTTTTCTTCAGAGCCTCCCTAGTTAACACATAGCTTTTCTTTACATTTGGTAAAGACCCAGTGTGAACCGGATCTATTTGAGCAGTTTTAGGGTTATTCCATTATGACTGTTTTGATATTTCACTGATATGGCTTTCTTTTAGCTGTTGCTTTCTGATCTCTGAAGAAGTGATTCTGAATTTCTTAGGAGATGGCGGAAATTTTTCTGTCACTTCTTTATGCACTTGCATCACACTTTCCAAATTGTATCTTTCTGATTCATCAACAATCTCGAAGAAGGCTTTTCAACCTCTTGCTTGCTCAGCCATAAGGCCAGCGTCAAATCCTCATCCTCTACCTCAACCTCAGGCACATTTGACTCCTCAAATTCAACCATTTCAGTCTGCTTGCCCTTATATTTTTGTTTGAACGATGTTTCCTCCATTTTGGCAGCAACTGCACCGATTCGCTAAGCAGCCGGGGTATCAAAATAAGTTTTTAACCGTTTCTCCCCCTCAGGACGATCGGTGTCTGAGTCATCATCGCCATGCCTAGGTCGTTTTGATGATCCGGCAACAGCTTTACAAGTAGACTCCACCTCAGTTCTCAATAATGATAAGATATCTAAATCCTCTGAACTGCTATCGCTCTTGCCAATCAATACCATCAATAAACTCTTTAACTCTTCCACTGATAGGGCATCTGTAACCTTATCCTTCACTTCCATTTCTTTCTGTTCTACTAAATCATCCAATTTCTTTTCAATTCTGGTGAGTCTGTCAAGTTTTAATCTTTGGATATCATCGATACACACATGTAAATGTTCAAGAGCAGCATAAAAATCAGCCTTGGAAACGAATTCCTTAACCGATTCAGATTCAGAAGTTGTAACACCGGGATCACTTAGATTGCCCGTTGAGGTTCCAGCACCTCTAGAAACAAATTCTGTAGATGAAGGACCACCGACTTTCATAGCTAGATTGACGTTGGCTGTGGTGGGATTTCCTACTAATCCTCAGATATGGCCTATGAAGGCTTCACCTATAGTAGTTCCAGCTGGTCTATCACTGAATAAACCAGTTATTGCTTCAAGTGTGTCCCTGTGTTTTGAAAAAGAATCAACAATTTGTTGATAGTTATCGATGTGCGCAGAAACGGCAGGTGTGGCCTGGAGAGGAATGCCGCTTGTTTCAATAACAGTTTCCTCCAAATGAGGATCCGTTAGATTATGTGCTTTATCTCCGTGTGATGAAACAATATCCTGTTGAGAGGATATTGAGTGGCTTGGAGGGGTTTGTGCATGCTCTGGTGGGAAGACAGAGTCTTTTTTAATGCCCGGTATAAACCCGACAGTGGATGTGGTGTCCCGGCTAGAAATGGCTGGGGGAATCTCAGCACTCACATATTCTTTTCTCCCAACACTCCCTCACTTTGTTTTTGCCTCTCAGCATCTTCATCTACATTAAGCGCAGTAATATCATCATACATCAATTCCGTATCAATATCCAAAAAATCCATCATTTGGTCATAATCAGATAAACTAGAATGTACTATTTGACCATCAGGACCCAACTCCTCCTCAATCTGTTCAGGAAACATTTTCTCGATATGTTTTTGGAACGAATCAGTATCACTTTCAGAAGTGTCCAGAGCAACTCCCTCTCTAAGCTCACTAACACCTTCACTTTCTTCTCCACCCGTCTCATTTATATTTTCTCTTTGCTCTCCCCTGTCAGCTTCTCCCGTAGAAGACTGACTCCTAATTTGACTACCACTCGGGGATCCTAACGTTCTTGGGGTAGGATCAACAGGCTCTTGTCGATCCATAAGAACAATGTTATTTACTCTCACATACTCCTGGACCACTTCACTTTCCAGATCCAACAAATGTACTAACTCATCAGGCATCACGAACGGTTGGATATCAGGCATCGTCAGGATTTTGTATAGTTTTATCATCATCTGAATCTGCATTGCTGGCTCATCATCACGCCTTGAGATATCAGTATCCCTAGCCATTATCTGTTGAATTATCATAGAAAGAAACCGTGGAAACAGTAAGAAGTTACGTCTTTTTCCGGGCATCACTTTCTCCCTCACCACCTTGGCTATCTTCACAAATAGTAGTTATGCATAGTCAAAATGAAAATGTTAGCCATTCCAACCAGCACCTTCAATGCAAAGACATTTGCACCATCTATTCCTTTGGTCACACTTGTCAAACACCGCATGATTATTGCATACAAAGTTTGCCACTGTGGAACGAGTCCTGAACGTTTGAATTTTGACATGCCTGTTAATTCATCTCCTCTCCATCCAAGATCCATCACATGGGTTAGAATTTGTTTGTCAGTGGGGATGGGATCAAAGTCAGCTTTTGGTGGATAAGAGTTGGATTTTGGTAATCTAAGGATTCTGTGAATGCTTCCAATACCCATCTCAAATTCAACTTGCTCTATTTGACCTGCAAGTACAGGAAGGCCTTCAGCACTTTCTATTAAAGATAAAGAACTCCATAATTGTTGTACGTACACCTCTAGAACATGAGGGAAGGCTTCAGAAGGATTGAAAGTGAATATGTGGTTCAATGGGTGAGATGTTATGAGTTCTATGATTATCGGGTATTCAATTTTGGTTATGTCTAGTAGAAAGTAGGCGTTGTTGAGTTGGTTTGGTAGGTAATTGGCTTGAGGGTAAAGGGTATTTGAAGGAATTTGAGCCATCTGTGAAATAAAACTGTTAGTACAAGTCTCAAAAATTTGAATTTTTTTTTTAAATTCCTAAGTGTTGGCAAAAACCGACACTTAGAAATCCGACACCCTTTTTGTTTCAAAATCCGACATATGTTAAAATCCGATTAAGTTTTCTTTGAAAATCCGATAGCTTTAAAAATCCGATACCTGTGAATTTCAACACTCAATGTTTTTCAAAATCCGACACTCATTAAATTCAAAATCTGAGTTTTTGAACTTGAAATCCGATGAATCATTTAATTAGAATCCGACAAGTTAAACTTGAAATCCGACATTTTCAAAATCCGATGATATTGAAAATCCGGTATGACTTAAAATCCGACAACCACTCGGATTTACATGAAATCTGACAACTACTCGGATTTACATGAAATCCGATAACATTGAAATCCTTTGCTTTGTTTGTTATTAAATCCAACACTTGACAATGTGAACATTCGGATTTTTCAAAATCCGATTGAACATGAAATCCGATAAACTACCGGAATTTCATGAAATCCGACAGTTCATGTTTATGAACACAGTACTTGTTTCGGCAACCCGATTGATTCAAACTACTCACTCCATTCATTTATCACTTAATAATCAACATGTTTGTGCAATTAAACCTAAACTAAGAACTCCTTTCGAGTCAAACAACACAAATAACCACTAAAACCCTTCCTCGTTTAGACCAACATTTCCGATTAAACACTCGAAAAACCGACAGATTCAAAATCATGAAATGCCCATCTCAAAGATCAAGTATCTTGAAATCGACATACAACCCATTAATGTACAACTAAAACCGAGTCTAACAATGGTAACAACACATTTGATTTCGAATATTTGATCATCGAGTGATTCGAGGGTTTTTCAGTCAAAAGAATCGATTAAAAACCAATTAAATGTTGATGAAAATGCAAACGAAGTATACCTTTAGATTCAGAAAGGTATTGCGAACAAGGATCTATAGTTTGTTTGCACAAATGAACACTTTGAACTTCTTGGATTCTTGAACACTCGGATTCTTGTGAAAGTTTGGAAAACCGATAATGAAATCGGATTTGTGCTTTTATAGAAAAACCGACCCATGAAATTCGAATGGGTAAAATCCGATCCACAAGAAATCTGGAACCCTCAAATACCGATAAAACAATCGGTTTTGTCAATCCGATAATAGTATCGGAATCCGACAAAAGTATCGGAATCCGACAACTTTAGCGGATTTTCAACACTTTCCATTAAAAATTTGTTTTTTCAAAACATTCCACTCCCCCTAAACTTCACATTTCATCTTTAAAAATAATTCTTTGATTTTGAAGATGAAATTTTTAAAAATTTGACAAATTTAATTCAAAGAAAAAATAAAACTTCTCCTCAAATCATGCACAGATGTACAACAATTTGAGATGAAGAAAAAAGTATTTTTGAATTTTATTTGTTTTTTAAATGTTTTTGATTTTTCATTTAATATATACAAAACCTGATATGTTTTCTCCCCCTAAAAGTATGAACCCTCAGTGATTCATAACTTGTATTTGATTTGTTTGTCCATTGACTGAATTTTACCTGCACAACTAGCACATACCATGTAAGATCTGTTGATTCAGAATGTTATGTTAAACTGTCAAATTCAACATTCATAATCTTGACACTAAAGCATTAAAACGAGATTCGGCTAACACTTTGGTGAAAATATCAGCAAGTTGATTATCTGTTTGAACATATTTTAATTCAATTAAACCTTTTTCAGCATAGTCTTTTATAAAGTGGTATCTGATGTCAATATGTTTCGTTTTAGAATGATGTATCAGATTGCATGTAATTGCAATGGCATTTTGAGAATCACACATTAGAGGGATTTTGTTATATACCAGACCAAAGTCGGAAAGCTGAGTCCGAATCTAATGACATTGTGAACAGCAGCTAGCAGCAGCAATGTACTCTGCTTCAGCTATTGATGATGAAACACAATTCTGCTTCTTGGACCTCCAGCAGACCAGTCTGTCTCCCAAAAAGTGTGCACTCCCAGATGTGCTCTTTCGGTCTAGCATGAATCCGGTATAATCTGCATCAGAATAGGAAATTAGCTCAAACCCAGAATCCCTAGGATAACACAAACCTAGATCTGGGGTACCCTTAAGATATCTAAATATGCGTTTTACCGCCAGAAGATGAGATTCTTTGGGATTTGCTTGAAATCTGGCACAAAGGCATGTAAAATACATAATATCCGGCCTACTAGCTGTTAAATATAGCAATGAACCTATTATCCCTCTATATGTTTTCAAATCTACTGCTTTTCCTTCCAGATCAGCAAATAGTTTGGTTCAAGAAGCCATGGGTGTTGAGATTGATGAACAACCAGTCATATCAAATCTCTTTAACAGATCTTTGATATACTTAGCTTGATTTATAAAAATTCCATGGCTAAATTGTTTAATTTGCAATCCGAGGAAAAAATTAACTTCCCCCATCATGCTCATTTCAAGTCGCTTTTTCATAGTGTCTGAAAATTCATTGCCATACTTAGGATTTGTAGAGCCAAATATTATGTCATCGACATATATTTGTACCAATACATAATCCTTCCAATTTCCTTTTTAAACAATGTGGTGTCAGTTTTCCCTTTGACGTATCCTTCATTTAGCAGATGTTATGACAGCTCATCGTACCAAGCTCTCGGGGCTTGTTTTAAACCATATAGAGCTTTGTCCAGAATGTATACGTCATTGGGTCTGTTAGGGTCTACGAAACCTTCAGCTTGACTGGCATACACTTCCTCTTTCAGTTTGCCATTGAGGAAGGCAGTCTTCACATCCATTTGATACACCGTGAAGTTTCTGTAGGAAGCATAGGCTAGGAAAAGTCGAATTGCTTCTATTCTTGCTACAGGGGCGAAGGTATCATCGTAATCAATCCCTTCCTGTTGATTATACCCCTTAGCCACTAGCCTAGCTTTATTCCTAACCACCACACCATCAGAGTCCTTTTTGTTCTAAAACACCCACTTCGTTCCGACAATAGATTTTCCATCAGGTCACGGAACTAGTCTGCAGACTTTGAGTCGGTCAAACTGATTTAGCTCTTCTTGCATAGCTATAATCCAATCAGGATCAGCTAGAGCTTCCGACACACGTGTGGGTTCGACCATGCTTAGAAAACTAGAGTATTGACATATATTAGCTGTGGCAGATCTAGTTTGAACACCGGAGTCCAAACTTCTTATGATTTGAGTCTCTGGATGACTCTTCAGCCAAACAGGTTCGGGGGATTGAACCTGAATTAAGTCATTAAGATTTTGAAGATCAATTGAATTAATGTCTTCTGCTGCTTGATCATATCTTGGACTTTGTTCGTTTGCAGGGATATTTGTAGCTTCAAACTCCGAGTTATCAGAATTTGTAGTCTGTTGAACTGTAGATACACTACATGGCTTAGTTATTGACACAGACTCCTTCTGAATATCCTGCAAGATAGTAGATGTGTTATCATTCTTTTTAAAGAAATCAAACATAAAATCCAAGCTTATATCTCTGCATGTGTGAATAACTCATCTATTTTGTTATTTGTAAAAATTGAATGTTTGGATGAGTTGGGTTTACTCGTTAAGGAATTTAAATTGACTAAATCGTCGAACGTAACATTCATGCTTTCGACAATCATGTTAGTTCTCCGATTCAGAATTCTAAAAGCCTTTTTATCCATTTAGTAACCTAAAAAGATTCCTTCATCGGCTTTCGAATCAAACTTTAACAGTTTGTTCGATTCATTCAACAACAAGCACCTATTACCAAATACATGAAAGTATTTGATATTAGGTACTACTCCATTACATAATTCGTATGGAGTTTTATTAAAGAAACGATGTATTAAGGATCTGTTTTGGGTGTAGCATGCAGTATTCACGGCTTCAGCCCAGTAGGATGGTGGTAGCTTTGAGTATTGCAACATTGTTCTGGCAGCTTCAACCAAAGTTCTGTTTTTCCTTTCAACTACTCCATTCTGATCCGGAGTATATGCTGCCGAGAACTGATGATTAATTCCCTCAGAATCCAAGTAGGAATCTAAAGTTCTGTTTTTGAACTCTGTCCCGTTGTCTGTTCTAATACTCTTCACCGGTTGTCCGTTCTGAGTCTTGTGTTTCTTTAGAAATAAAATCACTTGTTGTGGTACCTCACTCTTATGACTCACGAACCGGACCCAAGTGTACCGTGAATAATCATCCACCATCACCAGAATATATCTCTTCGCGTTTCTTGACTGGACTTTCATTAGTCTGTAGAGGTCCATGTGGATCAATTGTAAAGGCACGGTAGTTGAAGATATCTGACTCACTTTGTGTGGAACTCTCTTCATTTTCCCGCTTCGCAGTCCTTACAGAGATGATCTTTCTCAAATTTAAGCTTCGGTAGACCTCTGACCAAGTTACCGTTCACCAGCTTGTTTATATTTTTTAAATTCAAATGCGGCAACTTGCGATGCCATGACCAGTTTAGATCTGATGATGCTTTAGACAGCAGGCATACTGATGCGCCGGAACCTTTCTCAGACAAGTCAATTGTATACAAATTTGACTTTCTGTTGCCACCCAAAATTTCTGCTCCATCTTCTATTCTTAACGAACACAAGCTTTTCTTGAAAACTACTTCCATACCCTTATCACAGAATTGTCCTATACTAAAAAGATTGTGGCCTAAGCCTTCCACATAGGACTCCTTTTCTATCTTCAAATTTCCTGTTTCTATTACCCCGTGGCCTAAGATTGGTGAAACTTGGTCATTCCCAAACTTTACATTTCTTGTGTACTTGCTCACAAAGTGTTTAAGAAGAAGACCTTTGTTCCCTGTCATATGTTTTGTCCAGCCCGAGTCCATGTACCAAAGATGATCTTTCTGCACATGGAATAGAAACTAGTTTGATTTGTTGTGTTAGATGTTTCAGGTGTTTTAACAACATTCAAACTTTCTTTGTTAAGCATTTTCTTTACAATCCATTTCCCAGTTGATTTCTTAGTTGCTTTGATCACGGGTGAAAAATGCTTGTTTTTGTCAACATACACGCTTTTCGCTATGGGTTTATATGACAACGTTGTATTCATCATTTGTTTTTGTTTCTTCGCTGAATATGATATAAATGATGAATTTGAAACAGCTTTCTGTTGAGCTTGTTTGAAAGATGTGAATTTGTTATGAATTAATGGAGTTGGAGAATGTTTTTGATTGTCATTCATTATGTTCAGATGTTCTCTCCACTGTCGTGGGCGAACTGGTATCTTTCGGTTAGCATACCTTTTTAACAATCCTGCTTTTTGATGTTTGTGAATCCATTGGTGAATAATGAATCCATTCTTGTTGACAAACCAAAACAGAATTTTATCATCATTGGGATTCTTCCTGTTTTTGTTGGATTTTAATCCTCTTTTCATTTTATTTTGATGATATTCACATTTGAACTCACATTGTCCTTCAGGACAGCCAACTCCAGCACAACACATTTTGTTATCAAGTATTTTTGCTTTTGAGCTTTCTGTTTTGACTTTCCAAGAAAAAAGTAAATCACAATTTTTATTGCAGTATGATTTATGGATGTTACAAAATGGATGAACTTTGTTCTTGGAATCAGCATTGATTACATGTGCTTTCTTTTTCTCTTTTTCTTTCAAATCTTCCTTTGAAATCAACTTCATTTGTGCCTTTGTTAGACACATGAAATGATTTAACAGATTTTAAAGCATGTACAGTTGATGACTTTTTGATTTTTGGCATTTCAGGAGATGATCCTTTCTCTGTAATACTATTTGGATCACAAAATTGATTGCATTTGTGTGACATGAACTCCCTGCAAGCCTTCAGACACCGTGGATATACAATATCCAGATACATGTCCAATTCAGTTAGCAATCTTTCCACCTTCTCTTCAAGCATTCTCTGTTCAATTACATGTGAAATAAATTATGGAATAAGATATTGCGCAATATCAAAATTTTTAAATTTTTCATCAGTTATTTTAATCTTTATCTCAGATGCAGGTGGGATAGGAATGAAACATTCTTCTGACGCACAACCACCACTCTTCTCAGTGTCTGTGTATGATGCGTTTAGTTCATCATAATTAATTAATTTTTGCATTTTCTTTGTTGTTTTTCTTTTGAGTTCTTCTTCATGTTTAATTTCTTCCTCTCCCACAAACACCATTTTTGAAGTCCAACCTTGATTCATTCTTTCTAATTGGTACAGTTGAGTGCAATTGATCTTTGAGAAAAAGTTATTTTCATCATACCCTAAACCTTTATATATGTTCTTGACATTTGGTTCACGGTTTTTAAAGATACTGTGACGTGTAGTGACTTGCTTTTTAACTCTTTCCTCAAGATATTGAACTTTTTCGTCAAGATTCCTTTTCTCCTTCATTATTAAATTAAGATTTATCTCAGCAGACATTTTGGCTGCAGTCAAGTCATGCACTTTTAACTCTGTTTCTTTTTGTAATTTGTTGAGTGCATTTTCTTTTTCTTTTATTTCTTGTTGAAGTTGTTCTATTTTTGAGAATTGAGTTTTTAGTTCAACTTCACTGTTCGTTGCTTGTTCCATTTTTAAACTTATATTCTTTTCATGCAACTTCTGGTTCTTGTTTGTGAGTGATTGATTCTGAGAACTTAAGATCTCCACTTGTTGCATAAGAGTTAGTATATACTCAGTAGGAAATTCAAAGTCATCTGTCAATACCTTCTCTTCATTCTCAGCAACAGATGGGTTGGTGCCTTCAATAGCAACTTCAGGTTCAATCTCTTCCTCTTCTTCATACTCACTCTCCATGTCTGACTCATCAAATCTGGCCATAAATCCAGAGTCATTTCCCACGATTTCATCTTCGCTTTCCCCATCGGTTTCCTCAAACTCACACTCCTCTACCTCAGCCATTAGAACAAACTGGGCGTGGACATTGAGATCTTCATCACTGTTATCAATGTCAGATAAGAATTGATCATCTTCTACAAGTAATTCCCTCCCACTATTTCTCTGCTTGATGAGGTTGAGTTTAGTCTTGTAATATTCAGAGTCCTTAACCTTGGGCTTTTTGCAATCCTTAATGAAATGCCTAGTTCCGCCACAGTTGTAGCATTTGAGCTCCTGGGCAGTTTCTACTTTTCTTTCATGCCTCCTTTCCAATCTCTGACCATCCTTCTTTGGGAATTGGTCATCTCGCCTTCTAGAGCCAGACGTAAACCTTTGCTTGTTGTTTGTCTTGTTCTTCAGAAACTTATTTTGCATCATGTTGGTTAAATAGGCCATTGCGTCCATGATTTTTTCACTATCAACCACATTCTCTTCCTCCGAATCTGAAGATTCTGTCTCTTTAACTTGTTTCATTTTAACTGACTTTGTTGAGCTCCTAACCCTGTTTTCATTAAGCACCAGAGCCAGTGGATCTACAGTGTCTTTTTGTGTACCCAAACCAACATCATTCTGATATTGATTTAGTTCCTCAAAAATCATAAGATGAGTAACTTTGTTGATGTTCTTTTGATTTATCTCTCTGTAGATTGCCACTTGGGATCTCCATTCAGTCCCTATAGAGTTTAGAAACCTAGTATTCTTCGTGAGATTAGAGTAATCATCAAGTTTCTGGTTTCTAAGGTCATTGAGTAGTTTACAGTAGCGACTGTAAGTTTCAATTAGTGCTTCCCCTTCTCTAGCTTTGAATGATCAAAGGAGTTAACCACTGTAGTCTCCTTGATCCAGACCCCTGACTCTGTGCCTTCCATCTGACTCTTAATCTCGTCCCATATCTCCTTGGCAGTGTTCAGGCCATTCACCTTGATGTAAAATTCAGAAGAAAGGCCATGTTTTAGATAGTATTTTGCTTTACGATCTGCTATGGCTCTATGTTTTTCCTCAACTGTATACTCAGATGGAAGCTTTTCTCGGTGGATTTCATCCAAGGGTGGATTATGATGAGAATCTGCTTCTTCATCAATCCTGAAGATACCATTACCTTCCAGTACGCTTTTCTTCATTTCCTCGCCATATTGTTCATTATTGTCTATAAAATCCATAAAACGACATTTCCATACATGGTATTCTCCTCTGTACAACACTGGTGACTTCGTGTCTGAACCGAATGAAAGTGTTTCACTATATGTACTCATTCTAGCTTTAGGATCTTTTCTCTGTAAGATATTTGATTGAAGAATTCTTGTTTAAACTGAAATCCGATTCTCACTGAAATCCGAAACTCACTCAAGTCCAAAATCTGAGACTTAAAATCCGATACCTATCAAATCTCTAAAATCCGAGACTTAAAATCCGTGTGAATTTGATATCCTATATTCAAATTCCGATAGCTGAAATCCGATAGAAGTGAATTCCGATTGATTCAAAATCCGATAGATTTGAAATCCGAGAGGTTTTGAAATCTTGACAATCCAAGGAAATCCGATAGATTGAAAACCGAGTTAGAAATCCGGTTAATTCAAAATCCGTGAAATTCAAATCCGATGATTTGGAATCCGAGAGAATTCCTTTCAACTTTATAAATCCGATTAATCAAATCCGTTGATTAAATCCGTGACTCCAAAATCTGATATTTTGAAAATCTGAAACTCAAAACCAATGGCAAACTAATCAATCCGATAGCAAACCCCAAATCCGCAACTTAATCCTTGTATTCCCAAAATCCGCAACACAAAATCCGATAGAAAAGTATCGGAATCCGATAGAAATCTTCGGATTTTGTAAAATCCGATTGTTCTTGAGACTAAATCCAATAGTTCTTGCAACTGTTGTAACCGCCAATTTTCAAACTTCAAATTCCTCCGAATTTTGATCAAATTCGTGAATTTCTTCTTCCAGAAGGTTCGTACACACTCGAATTACAATTCAGGATCAATTTTACAACAAAATTCAATCTCTAGAATACATTTTAGATCAATTTTTCTCAAAAACCGAAAAATACAAAATCTCAAATTCAACACAAACTGTTGTAGTGATTGATCGCGGAATTACACAGATTTATTCTAATGATGATTGCAAATCCAGTAAGCTTCTAATCCTCCATTTTCGTTCTCAATTCGATAGAAATCAGATTGCAACAAAAGTCGACCAAAATACCTCAAATCCGACAAATTGCTTTGGATTGTTGCTTTTTTTTCTTGAAATCTTCAATCAAGAACCTTATCTTAGCAAATATTAGGCTTTGATACCAATTGTAGAGCAATCAAATGAATACACAATAGATTCAAGTAGAGAGAATGTATGGAAACACCTTAAAGTGTGTGTTTTCTATTCAATAATATGTCAAAAGGTTACACGGAAAGTAGGCTACAATACTATATATACTAAGTACAAAGTAAATCATAAAAACATTGAATTGTAACTAGACTTTAAACACAAATGTAACTCTAACATACTCACTTGGAAGTTTCTCTCTATGTATTTCATCAAGTGGTGGGTTATGGTTAGGATTAGCTTATTGGTCTATTCTAAAAACCCCATTACCCTCTAATATACTTTTCTTCATCTCTTCTCCATATTGTTCATTATTTTCGATAAAGTCCATGAATCTTCCCTTCCATACATGATACTCACCTCTGTAGAGTACAGGTGATTTTGTATCAGATCCAAAGGATAAAGTTTCACTGTAGGTACCCATCTCTGCTACAAGATCTTTTCTTTGAAAAGATATAAATTGAAGAATCCGCAAGTGTTGAAATCCGATAATAGCAACTCTGAAAATCCTTGACCCAAATCCGACAGACAAATTCGAGACTGGGACCTCAAAACCTCAAAATCCGATAGTCACAAAACTTCAAAATCTGATGATTTTCAAAATCCAAAGACTTTCAAAAATTTGCTAATCACATAATCCTTGAAATCCGTAAGTCAAAAACCCTTGAAATTCGATAATAACCAAATCCAGTATCAAAGAATCCGATATACAATCCACAACTCAAATCCACAACTCAATCTGTAACACAATCCGCAACTAAGAATCCGATTACTTAAAATCCGTTGATTTCAAGTCCTTTAATACTTCAAAACTTCAAAGAAATCCTTAATACTTCAAGAATCTGTAATTTCAAATCCGTAACCTCCAAAATTGTCGGAATCCGATAATTTCTCTCGGATTTGAAGAAATCCGCAAGTTCTTGAGCTCAAATCCGACCAGTAATCCGCCAACTTCAAAAAAACTCAAAAATCTTCGAATCTTGGTCAAATTCGAAAATTTCTTCTTCCTTTAGCTTCGTATATGTGCGAATTACAATCAAAATGCAAACTTACACCAAAAATCAAACAAATGAATACATTTTTGATCAAAATAGTCCTCGAACTCAAGAATATGGAATTTACAATTCGATACAATCTTATGAAATTCACGATCGCGGACTAATACAGATTGAAACTAATAGTATATGTGAATCCAAAGCACTACAAACCTTCCATTTTCACAGTCGTTTTGATCAAAATCAAAATTCTTCAAAAAGTCGACCAAAAAACTCTGAAATTCGACAATTGGCTTCAAATGTTGTTGTATTCTCGCTGATTCTTCAATCAAGAGCCATCTTTTATCAAAGATTAGGCTCCGATACCAATTGATAGTGCAAAAATGAGTACAATAGAAGATTCAAGTAGAGAGCAATACACCTTTAAGTGTGTGTTTCTTATATTGAATATATGAAAAGGTTACATGAAAATAAGCCTAAGTCACCTTATATACAAAGCTAGTAAAGGTGACATTCTAAGTAGAAGAGCTAACTAGATAACAAACACAAAGTAATAGGACAAATCCCAGAAAGTCAAAGTGACATCAATTTTGAGAGTTACTCAAAATAGAAGTGTTTCAAAGTTTGGAAGCATCTTAGATGAGATGTCATAATTATATATTAAAACTCAATGTCACTAATATTAATATATAAAAGGGATAAGTGTTGTAAATAATAAACAGATAAGTGTTCAAACACTAGGTGTCTATTTTTATGTTTACAAGTTTAGTAAACAAGGGTTTATTATTTCGTCTATTTCTTGGAATAGAAAGTAATCTTACATCTACAATGTAACTAAGTTTTGTTACGGGAATATTTTATATATATTTAGAAACAAGGAGTTGTTCTAGTTCTCCTAGTTTAAGGAGTATGATAAAATTAGAAAGACTAGAATTGTGTTCAAGGTTTGCGGAAAACAATTTATCTAGCAAAGTAAGTGGGAGCACTAATCTTTAGTTAATGCTATGCTTGTTTTTGGTTCATACTAATATTGTAGTTACAAGTTGTAATTCGTGATAAGTTGCACTTGAAACCAATATAGTAACATGAATAGACCTCATGAATTGAAACAATGGACTAGTATTAATTATGTATTTTATTCCAGGTCAGAATATAGAGGACACATTATTAATCCCATTATTCTTCACTATTTTGCATGTTTTGGTAATCCATGAATAAAAGTGTAAATGTGATAAAAGATGAGTAACTTAGAATACTTGAACAAAAGATGGAGAATTTAGTGAAGAACAAGTATGAACACTTTGCATGCAAGCTTGAATATTTTCTGATATTGCTATGAACGTAATACAAGCTGAAGAATTACAAATGGCAAAGGTTACCTTGCAAACCTAGTTTGCAAGGTATTTAAATACAAAGCCTCATGGGCCAAAAGCTACATGGGCCCAATCATAACTAAACTAGATTAACAATACTAAAGTGGGCCAAGCCCAATACAAATACTAGTCTAGTAAGATAAATTATATATTAAAAAAGAACACAAGGCTAACAAACTAATATTGGTCTAACATTCTCCCCCTTTTGTTGCCTTGTGCTGAGCAAGTATGTTTCATCTGCTGCTTTGGCCAAGAAGTCTTACCCAGCTTCTCATGACCTTTCTCTCGAACCTTTTCTTCCAGTTGATCCGTAATTCGTGTCATCTTGACCAATTCATCTTGTTCTGTTAGGTGTCTGTTGTTGAAGCAAGTTCTATGGTATTTTGAGATACATATTTGTAGTGTACCGTCAGAATATACATTGAGTTTAGAGAGTCTGGGGAATGCTTCCTGGTGTTGAGATTTGACATTACGAATCCATCGGCACCTTCATAATCCTCGTTGTATTCTTCGACGATCATGTATTTTCTGATCTCATTAAGTTTGGAGTGCTGCTAGTTGGGCCTTAGAATGGAGATCGGCCTCATCACCTAGTTGTAGATCATGACTATGGCTTAGGAGGATTTTCTTTCTCATAAAATCCCTTATCGCTATCAGACCTCTCTGCTCTTCTCTGTTTTTGCCTGTCTTGCATGCCAGCTCATCTTCCAAATGTGTGATGTCCCCCAAGTTCAGATGTCTCAAATCTACCTCATGAAATGTATACCTCTTCCCGTCACCTCTTGTAACATGGATGTAGACTCGAGTAGTTGAGGAAGTTGCGTATGTACACATAGTCAATCTTGATAATCGGAAACCTGGAGGCCACCTGTTCTTTCGGACATGCGTGGAAGGTGGCAGAAAACCTAACATATTTTTCATGTTCCTGAGAGTTTATCATATATAGATCATCAACCTCTCTGACCTCCTCTGAGTAGTTTTGTGGTATTCTCTCTTCAAGATATGGAGCGTTGAGCCACTGAGTCGGCCAGCGGGGTTGGGATTTTGCCGGTGCTTCCCTAGGCCTGATATTTTTTATTGTTGGCCTTTCTGCTATAACTCTTTTGTGAGTGGCCAATTGTTTAGGTCCTCCATGGTAAGTTTCTGGTATCGGCCACTCACCTTCTTGTTGTTTTGATTGTTGCGTTTGCTACTAAGTGATAAGATCAATGGGTGCAACATTGAATTGCCCCTGCTGTGGAGGAAATATATCTAGCAACTCCCAGTTTATTGTAGTAAAGACTTTGCGGATGTTGATCAACGGAACTTCTTCTGCTTCCTCAGATATAGGCCTTTTACCTTTGGCTTTTTCAGTTTCTGTTAAGGCTTCGAGAATGGAAGGGAAGGTTTAGGAGTTGGTATTTGGACTTGTGGGGTTTGGATTGTAGGGATTTGGATTGTGGGGGTTTCGGGTCTATCCGCCTCTGCCTCTGCCTCTACCTCTGCCCCTTGACCAAAATCAAACTTAAACTCCTTTTCAATTTCATGCTTTTGTTGTTTACCACCACTACCACTGCCACTGCCGCTTTGGCCCTCTTAAGGCTTTGATACTGGAGCGGCTTCTAATCTTAGAGTTGTACTTTGTGCGTCTATGTATCTCCTCGGCCTTTTCTCCCCCTCATGATGTCCTGGATTCTTAGAATCATCATGCCTCCATTTTCGCGTATATGCTTGGCCTTTGCAGGAGGCCTCCACCACTTCCAGTCGCTTACTAATCCCGGATACAACTTCGGTTAAGGAATTTAGGGGTTGCATGACTGTCTCTTGAAAGTTGGTGGAGCTAGAGGGTGATGGTTGGGGTTCAGATTGTAGTGCTGCTAGAAGATTGGTTTGTTCAGTTGTGGGAGTACCAACACTATTCAGTTTAGCATGAAGTAGGTCCTTGAGTTCATCGATTGTGTAATCTCACTCAACGATAGTGGGTGGTCGGTTTTCAAGGTGTTGGAGGCGACTATTGACATAGTCTTTGAGGTTGGATTCTAGGCGGAAGAACTTTGAATTCACGTACATTCTAAGTTCTGTTGTAACCCCGAGCTCACGAAGAGGCCCGGTTTGCACAGGGGTTGTTTCAACCCTGTGGTCCTCACTTAGTGTTGGCATAGTGGTAGCACAGGAGGGACTTCCACTTGATCCTTGCGACACCTCTTGTAACACCGGAAAACTCAAGCCATTTTTTTTAAATACGCTGCGGAAGCTTTTAAATAAACAAACCATTTACATACAAACCAATATTAACTAAATGTACAAAACATCGTTCACAAATAAAAGTGTCATTGTTGTGTTACAAAAACTATAGGCTCGTCTCTTTTCAAAAAAATTAATATCAGAGTCAGGGCAACTTCTCCTTCAGTCAACCTCACAAACACGAACCTGCAAAAGCAACAACTGAGGGGAATTAGCACAAAGCTAAGTGAGTAGAGGCTAAACACCAAAAGCAAACATCCGCAGCCAATATCAAAGCATGTAATCACATAACCCGAGAAGACCGGCGGTTCGGCACAGAACCTACAACCAATGCCGGCCAAAGCAAAGGTTTACCGATAGCTCTCCACTGAATTCGCACAGTGAAAATCCCCCTCTGATACAACATATGCACCAGTAAGGCTAACACTGTTCAACCAATCAGTGAACGAGCCCAACCCAATTCTACGTATAGTTGACTTCCCAACGCAACTCAAAATCATACTAAGAGTGCGTATCGACCAAATAATCATGCAGCAGATATCAATCAACAATAACACAATCAACAATTTAATCAATCCAATCCATCTCAATCACAGTCATGCATCACATCAATAACATTAACCGAAATCTTTACCATCCGCGATTAACGTCCACTCACCTCAAAACCAGCACGAGCTCAAATATCTAATTTTACTGAGTCTTTTGATTGCCTGAAACACAGCAACAATCAAATCAGTCTCGAAATATATAAATATATTTTCTCACATATATTTATACTTCAAATCCATAAAAACAACACAATAATACCACATATATAACATGCCAAGTAATTCCATGCAAAACACAACAAGAAAACAAGAACATTCGGAATTGGGGCCCGTCGCGCCGCAACACAAACCCCATCGCGCAGCGACCGTGGCGGATTTCAAATCCGAGAACAAGTTGCGGATTTTCAGTGTCGGATTCCTAAGGTATCGGATTTCAAGGGTCGGATTTGCAAAGTCTCGGATTTCCAAGGTCGGTTTTGCAAATATACTCGGATTCTTACAATCCGACTCCAAGGTTCCGGATTTCACCACGTCGCGCCGCGACATTCACTCGTAGCGCCGTGACATTCAAATTCTCAGATTGTCTTCTCCAAAAAATGTCGGATTTTCAGTCCAAAATCTCATACAATCATTTCTAACATTCTTTTCTTCCAACAAAATTTATATTCAACATCTAACATGCATATGAATCATCACAAACACCTTTTAGTCATTCATAACAACAAAACCTTCAAAACCCATTTACCAAACTTTCTTCCAAACTTATCAATGGTGAAATCATATAAATTCATGCTTTTCAACATATAAACATACCAATATGTACTATAACATGCTATGAACACTTTCTCACCTTCCTTTAGAATTAAACAACACCAAATCTGGAATTTAGGAATTCAAGTTTGTAGCTTTTTCTTCACTTACGGTTTTCTCTCAAAAACACATACTAACTTTGCAAATGTGAGCAAATTATTCATTATACACGTATACATATATTTTGTAAATCAAGCAGGAGGTGGCAAGCGTTCTAAAATCCTATTCTTTTTAACTCATGCACACATACATACATACCAACATACACGCACATTTACTTGTGACTTTCTTTTCTTTCTAACTTCACCAGTAACATATTAGTATATTTATACTCAAATTAATTAATTTTATTAACTCTTGATAAACACATAACCAATTAAAGCAAACCAATCACATACCGCTAACCCGCTAATCTCCTAGCCCAGGGTTGCGGGTGTTACAAATCTTCCCTCCTTAAGAGGATTCCGTCCTCGGAATCCTTTCTGGCTCAAACAATTGAGGGTATCTATCTCTCATTTCCGCCTCAGTCTCCCACGTCAAATCAGAACCTAAACTGTGTTTCCACTTAACCAACACCATCGGTATTTGCTTCTTTCGGAGCTTGGTCACTTTACGATCTAACAGTTCTACAGGCTCTTCAATCATTCTCTTCTTTGAATACACTTTCAGTTCGTGTACTGGGAGAATCTGACTCTCGTCTTCAACCTTGCATTTTCTCAAATAACAGACGTTGAACGTATCGTGAATACCTGCAAGCTCTGCTGGGAGATCCAATGTAACTGTCTGGTCATTTACATCTGACGAATCCTGAAAGGACCAATATAACGAGGAGCTAACTTCCCGTGTTTACCAAATCGAATCACGCCCTGCCACGGAGAGACCTTTAAATACACCAACTCCCCTACATCAAACGATACTAGACGACGCCGTGGATCCGCATACATTTTCTGTCTATCTCTGGCCGCCTTCAACTTTTCTCTGGCAATAGCAACCTTGTCAGCAGTCATCTGAACAATCTCAGGTCCTGCAAATTGTTTCTCACCAGCCTCTAACCAACACGTCGGAGTACGACAGTGATGACCGTACAACATCTCATACGTAGGCATTCCAATACTAGAGTGGTAAGAATTATTATACGCAAACTCTATCAACGGCAGGTGCGAATCCCAAGATCCACCATACTCAATTACACAGGCACGTAGCATATCTTCGAGTGTCTCTATGGTTCGTTCAGTCTGACCGTCAGTCTGGGGATGATAAGCAGTACTCAAATTAATTCTCGTCCCCAACTCCCTCTATAGACTCCTCCAGAAATTAGAAACAAACCTGGAGTCTCTTTCAGATACTATCGACAATGGTATACCATGCCTTGCAATGATTTCATTAATGTACAATTGTCCCAACTTGCTCAAAGAAGCCGTTTCACAAGTAGCCAGAAAATGGGCACTCTTCGTCAGTCGATCCACGATCACCCAAACCATATCGTGATTCTTCTGAGTTCGCGGAATTTTAGTTACGAAATCCATCGTTATATGTTCCCACTTCCACTCAGGAATCTCCAACTGTTTCAGAGATCCATAAGGCTTTTGATGCTCCACCTTTACTTGCGCACAGATATGGCATAACTCCACAAAATGAGCCACATCTGCCTTCATAGTAGGCCACGAGTGAAGCACTTTCAAATCGTGGTACATTTTAGTGCTTCCTGGGTGAACAGATAGTCTCGACTTGTGTGCTTCAGTTAGAATCAACTTTCTCAATTCTCCAAGCATAGGCACCCACACATGAGTCTTGTACATTTTCAATCCGCAAGAATCATCAGTAAGCTCATCCTTACGTTTCTTCATTAGTTCATCCTTCAAGTTTTCTTCCTTTAGAGATTCTAACTGAGCAGACTTCAATCTATCCACTAAATCAGATACAATCTCTATACGCATGAATTTAATGGAACTTCCTGCTCCCTTGTAGCTCAAGGCATCTGCTACCACATTCGCTTTCCCAGTGTGGTATCTAATCTCGCAATCATAGTCTTTTATCAGCTCCACCCATCGTCTCTGTCTCATGTTCAGTTCTTTCTGTGTAAACACATATTGAAGACTCTTATGATTAGTACAAATCACGCACTTGGTGCCATACAAATAATGTCTCCACAGTTTTAGGGCAAATACGACAGCTGCCAGTTCTAGATCATGAGTCGGGTAATTCTTTTCATGTGGTTTCAACTGTCTTGAAGCATACGCAATTACCCGATCCCTCTGCATAAGTACGCATCCCAATCCAGCAAACGACGCATCGCAATATATAGTAAAATCATCTGATCCACTTGGCAATGCAAGAATGGGAGCCTGACATAACAACCGCTTCAAAGTCTGGAAAACCTTGTCTTGTTCACTACCCCAAACAAACTTCACGTCTTTCCAAGTTATCTTAGTCAACGGACCCGCAATCTTCGAGAAATCTTTAATAAACCTGCGGTAGTATCCAGCCAAACCCAGAAAACTCTTTATTTCAGACGGCGTCTTTGGAGCATTCCAGTTCATCACAGCTTCCACTTTCGAAGGATCTACTTTCACTCCTTCATTACAGATAACATGCCCCAAGAACTGAACCTCTCTCAACCAGAATTCGCATTTTGAGAACTTAGCAAATAAATGTTCTTTCTTCAAAGTTTCCAAAACCTTCCTCAAATGTTGTTCGTGCTCCTATTCGGTCTTTGAATAAATTAGAATATCATCAATGAAGACTATCACAAAATCATCTAAGAATGGTCAACAGACCCTATTCGTCAAATCCATAAAAATCGCAGGTGCATTGGTTAGGCCGAATGGCATAACCAAAAACTCGTAGTGCCCGTAGCGCGTACGAAAGGCCGTCTTCGATACATCTTCCTCAGAAACACGCACCTGATGATATCCCGATCTCAAATCAATTTTAGAAAAGAACGAAGTTCCTTGCAGTTGATCAAACAAATCATCGATTCTCGGCAACGGATACTTGTTCTTTATTGTTCTCTTATTCAACTCATGGTAGTCGATACACATACGCAAACGTACCGTCTTTTTTCTTTACAAACAATACCGGTGCTCCCCACGGGGACGAACTCGGACGAATAAACCCCTTATTGAGCAGATCCTGAATCTGCGTCATCATCTCCCGAATCTCTGAAGGTTCCAACCTGTACGGAGCCTTCTCTACTGGTCTAGAACTACGTATTAAGTCTATTTTAAATTCTACTTCACCAACCGGAGGCATCCTGGCAACTCTTCTCGGAACACTTTCGGGTATTCCGTTACCACCCGGATATCAGTCATTGCTTGTTTCTCTTTCTTCCCATCAATTACATATGCCAAATAAGATTCACACCCCTTACCCAATGCCTTCTTTGCTTTCAAACACGAAATCATAGGAATCACAGACTCAGCCTTCTCTCCCCTTGCTATTACCCGCGTATCATCAGCTAGCGGAAAAGAAATCAACTTCTTGTGACACTTGATACTGGCTTGATTCAAACTTAGCAAATCCATCCCAAGCACCACATCAAACCTAGACAATGGCATAACAAGAAAATAAATAGGAAAACACCCGCCATCTATATCAATTTTAGCCCCAGCCACAACAGTCATGACCGGAACCATCATACCATCAGCTACTTCTATCTCTAAAGCAGTAGCAAGTTCAATCACAGGCACATTTAATCTATCACAGAATTCCACAGAAACAAAGGAGCGATTTGCTCCTGAATCAAACAATACTCTAGCAGGAGTAGAGTTTATTAGAAACATACCCGTTATCACGTCGTCGGTGGTGGTGGCATCATCCACCGTCATTTTGAACGCCCGACCCTTAGCAGTGGGTGGGTTCTTTTGTTTCTGGCTAGCCAAAGACGATCCTCCAGCTCCTCCTCCCCCTGACCCCGACCCTGTCTTTTTGCCCACCGGGCAATCACCAACTCGGTGCCCCTCCCTCTGACAATTCCAACAAACGCTCCTCGGGAACCTGCAGTTCTTTAAATCATGGCCAAACTGGCCATAGTTCACACATCTCCTCGTTTGGGGCGTACACTGCCCGTGGTGATAAGATTTACACCTACTACACCAAGGTGCCCGTTGATTAGACCCACCCGAAGTAGGTCTTCTATTCTGCTCCCCCGGCCTGCCCCCGCTGCTTTGCCCTCCCTGTCTTTGTTGAGCGTTATAATGTTCATATCTCGATTTCTGTTGGGAAAGTTTCTCCCCGCTCAACTTATTTCTCGCAACAATGTCCCCTTTAGCCAATTTGGCCAAAGTGAAAGCCTAGGACAGTGTGGTAGCCCACCTGGTGGCGCCTCGGTAATCTGGGTTCAGTGCCCCCACAAAATGGGCAATCTTCGATCCTTCGTCGGGTACCCAGTGCTTGGCAAATCTCATTTTCTCGTTAAATTATTTAATCAGTTGATCCACAGTCATGTTCCCGGTCATCTGCAGATCCATGAATTCCTTTTTGATTTTGGCCATCTCAAAAGTTCCACAGTATTGTTCACACAGTTTTTCCTGGAATTGACTCCAGGTGATACTCTCCTCTTGTTGTTCAGTAAAATGGCCGGTAATGGAATCCCACCAAACCAATGCGTCTCCTCTCAAAATTCGCGATGCATACATGACTTTCAATTCGTTCTCGCAATTACAGGCATCAAGTGCCTTTGCCATCTCCCGCAACCAGTTCAATGTTGCATTGGGATCAGAACTCCCATGATACTCAGATGGTTTACAATCCAAAAATTGCTTGTAGGTGCAGGGTTGTTTATATCCTGGGAACGCAAACGGATAGGCTCCTGGTTGTGGATATGGATAGTAGGTGCAGGGTTGTTTATATCCAGTGTCATTGTTGTGTTACAAAAACTATAGGCTCGTCTCTTTTCAAAAAAATTAATATCAGAGTCAGGGCAACTTCTCCTTCAGTCAACCTCACAAACACGAACCTGCAAAAGCAACAACTGAGGGGAATTAGCACAAAGCTAAGTGAGTAGAGGCTAAACACCAAAAGCAAACATCCACAGCCAATATCAAAGCATGTAATCACATAACCCGAGAAGACCGGCGGTTCGGCACAGAACCTACAACCAATGCCGGCCAAAGTAAAGGTTTACCGATAGCTCTCCACTGAATTCGCACAGTGAAAATCCCCCTCTGATACAACATATGCACCAGTAAGGCTAACACTGTTCAACCAATCAGTGAACGAGCCCAACCCAATTCTACGTATAGTTGACTTCCCAACGCAACTCAAAATCATACTAAGAGTGCGTATCGACCAAATAATCATGCAACAGATATCAATCAACAATAACACAATCAACAATTTAATCAATCCAATCCAATCTCAATCACAGTCATGCATCACATCAATAACATTAACCAAAATCTTTACCATCCGCGATTAACGTCCACTCATCTCAAAACCAGCATGTGCTCGGAAATCTAATTTTACTGAGTCTTTTGATTGCCTGAAACACAGCAACCATCAAATCAGTCTCGAAATATATAAATATATTTTCTCACATATATTTATACTTCAAATCCATAAAAACAACTCAATAATACCACATACATAACATGCCAAGTAATTCCATGCAAAACACAACAAGAAAACAAGAACATTCGGATATGTGGCCCGTCGAGCCGCGACACGAACCCCGTCGCGCCGCGACCGTAGCGGATTTCAAATCCGAGAACAAGTTGCGTATTTTCAGTGTCAGATTCCTAAGGTATCGGATTTCAAGGGTCGGATTTGCAATGTCTTGGATTTCCAAGGTCGGTTTTGCAAATATACTCGGATTCTTACAATCCGACTCCAAGGTTCCGGATTTCACCACGTCGCGCCGCGACATTCAAATTCTCAGATTGTCTTCTCCAAAAAATGTCGGGTTTTCAGTCCAAAATCTCATACAATCATTTCTAACATTACTTTTCTTCCAACAAAACTTATATTCAACATCTAACATGCATATGAATCATCAAAAACACCTTTTTACTCATTCATAACAACAAAACCTTCAAAACCCATTTACCAAACTTTCTTCCAAACTTATCAATGGTGAAATCATATAAATTCATGCTTTTCAACATATAAACATACCAATATGTACTATAACATGCTATGAACACTTTCTCACCTTCCTTTAGAATTAAACAACACCAAATCTGGACTTTAGGAATTCAAGTTCGTAGCTTTTTCTTCACTTACGGTTTTCTCTCAAAAACACATACTACACCTTTCACACTTTGCAAATGTGAGCAGATTATTCATTATACACCTATACATATATTTTGTAAATCAAGCAGGAGGTGGCAAGCATTCTAAAATCCTATTCTTTTTAACTCATGCACACATACATACATACCAACATACATGCACATTTACTTGTGACTTTCTTTTCTTTCTAACTTCACCAGTAACATATTAGTATATTTATACTCAAATTAATTAATTTTATTAACTCTTAATAAACACATAATCAATTAAAGCAAACCAATCACATACCACTAATCCGCTAATCTCCTAGCCCAGGGTTACGGGTGTTACACCTCTGCAGTAGAGGCCGCTACGTGCGTTCCGGCAACGTCACTAAGACGTGCTAGCGGAGATCGTGTCCTAGCGAAAGATTGAAAACCAGTTAAGACACGTGCTAGACACAATGGTGTTTGAATTGAAGGTGTGGACGGGGGTGGCAGTCCACTGATTTCAAAGCTAGCAAACTCTGAAGAGTTTCCGACTGTGTATATGTTCGATCCCTGTGGAATGAAACTGCTTCAATTTGGGTGAAAGAAGAGTGGTTGGTGGGGTGAGGTACTTGCACTGGTGGGATGCAAGTGTCTATTTCAATACCAACAGGAACTGTGTCCCGACCGGTAGTAGATGTGGCTACCCGGCTTTCTGGTGCGAGGGAACCCTCACTCTCTTTCTTTTCTTGCTCACTCAAGCTATCACTCACAACATCATTCATTTCTACGTCTTCCTTTTCAATAATAGGTACATCCCCAAAAGTGTCAGATATTTCAAATAGATCGTGGTGGATGTCCTCTTGATGATCAGAAAGCTGCCGAGTACTAGTAGATTCAACATGGATAGGAGATGGTCTCGGGCCAAATGAAACAGATTACCCTGCTAAGGACAATTCAGTTTCCGTCCTTTCGGTGGAGGTCTTACTCTCTTTGTCGCTTGCGGAGGCCTCAGAATCACTAAATCAACTCCCTCACGCTCGTATATCTCAGCACCCTCACCACTTCCTCCACCGCTCTCACTTCTTTCTTGCCGCTCTTGCACAACCCTGCTCGAGGCACCCCTGTGCACCCGAGCTCCTAGATGACTAGGACCCTCACCAAGTGCTACAACTCCCGGGGTAGGCACAACGGGCTCTGGTTGCGCCATAGTAGCTATCCTATGTACTCTCATATACTCTCTTACAACCTCACTTTCCTGATCTAATATTCAAAGAAGAGCAACAGGCACCTGCATAGGAACAATGTTAGGTAAATCCCGGATTCGTAAAAATCTGGTGATACGTTGCACTTGGCCAACATGATAATCAGGAACTGTTGGAACGGTATGAAAGCTTTTCGGCGGGAGGTGGTCTTCTCATTGACCATTCTGACAATCTCTTCGCAAATGATGGTGGGTAAGCAACACCTGCCAATAGAAGCAGTGAATATTAAAAGACGCCTTCCGTACCCCTGTGGATACCTGTGAGAGTACAAAAGATGATTGTAGCCAGTGTCTGCCAAAGAGGAGCCAGATTGGTTCTTTTAAACTGATGGATCTGGTGCAGTTCCCCATTGTAACCAAGTTTTTGAATAAGTTCTAACAGATCATCGAGCCCCTGAGCCTTGTCAAATTCTGTTTTATCAGGGTAGTGGTCTGCACGGGTAAATTCAGCAGGTTGCGGAGTCTGGAGGCTGAGAGAGTTAAACTGACGTTTTCGATTCTACCTCTTATGCACCGGTGTCCAAAGCGGGTGACTCTCTCAGTGAAAGTGTACCATAGTTGTTGTAAATAGATTTCATGTACATGGATGGGTGAGGTGTTTGGGTTTTTAGTGATGGCTTGGCGTAATGGATGAGCTCGGATAATTTCAGTAACGATTGGGATTTTGGTGTCGGTTTCCAAGTCAAAGTAAAGATTGTTGCTGCTAGTTTCAAGACGCTCGTCAAAAGGGACAACTCTCTCCTCAGGAAGTGGTTGAGCTAGTTGGTTTGCTGCCATGTGTAAAAAGTATAACAAATTACATTAGTTAGACAGTAGTGGTGAAGTGTTAAGTGATGGCATTCACATGTGAATGTGTTGTATTTGGAGTTAAGGAATTTTACATGTGAAGAATGACTTTGACTTTGACTTGACCTTTCAATTGAAATGAGATTGAAAATGTTGACCAAAATTTTCTAAGTGTTGAGAGTCAGATCACATAAACATTTAAAAGTCGCATGGGTTTTTATAATGATGTGAGCGTCGCATGAATTCATGAAAAGTCGCATGGTTTTGTTCATTGAAAGTAGTATGGGTGAAATTTATTTAACAGTCTCATGGATTTATTCATACATACTAAAGTTGCATGATCTTGTTTCATTCAAAAGTCTCATATACATGTTTGTTATGCGAAAGTCGCATGAGTTAATACTTAACAATTTTCACAACAATTATGGGAAAGTCGGATGAGCTTAAGTCATGCGAAAGTCGGATGGGCTTAATTGAGTGAAGCTCGCATGTATGAATTCAAGTGAAAGTCGGATGGAGTTAATATCATCCGAAAGTCGCATAGACTTGAAGTTATGAAAGTCGAATGGACTTAAAGGCATGAAAGTCGAATGGGTTTGTTCCACTTAAAGTCACATGAATTAGCTCATGTGTAGGTCGGATGCAATTCATGTCATTCGAAAGTCGCATAGACTTGTTTGGGTAAAAGTCGCATGGACTTATCTATCTAAAGGTCGGATAGGGCAAACTCATTCGAAAGTCGGATTATTCAAGTTACATTCATACTGCATCCAAGTTACATTCATATCTAAGGGTTTATTAGCGTTAGATATATTTATTTCTTTTCGATAAAGTGCCGGTCCTGAACTGATGTGATCAAAAACGATTGCGTGACTCATGAGGTAAAGATGTTGTGTTTAGTGCGTCATCAAAAGTCATTTAATAATTTCAATCAAAACATTGGTTCGTTTATTTAACATGTAAAATGTTTTAGGCTCAAATGAGTAACCTAGAAAAATTCCCTCATCTGCTTTGGGGTCGAATTTTCCTAGGTTAGCCTTTTCGTTAAGGACAAAGCACCTATTACAAAACACGTGAAAGTGTTTGATATTAGGAACTCTGCCGTTAGCTAGTTCATAGGGAGTTTTATTAAAGAGACGGTGTAAGATTGTTCGGTTTTGAGTATAGCAAGCTGTGTGGACTGCTTCTCCCCAGTAGGAAGGTGGTAAATCAGCATAGGACAGCATTGTTCGAGCGGCTTCGACAAGCATTCGATTTCTTCGTTCAACGACCCCATTTTGTTCTGGAGTGTAAGCTGCAGAAAACTGATGCGTGATTCCCACAGACTCAAGATAGGAGTCCAAGACTTTGTTCTTGAATTCGGTGCCGTTGTGAGTTCGTATTGTACCGACTTTGCCTTATGATTGATTGATTATGCACCTGTTTGAGAAACGAGATGATTGTTGATGGAGCTTCATCCTTCGTTCTCAGGAACTTGACCCACGTATACCATGAATAGTCATCAAATGTGACAAGAATATACTCCTTCTGTTTCTTTATTGAACTCTCATCGGTCCACATAAGTCCATGTGTAACAGCTGGAGAGGTTCTTTTGTGCCGAACACCTGTTTGACTTTGTGCGATGCCTTTTTCATTTTTCCTCTCTCACAATGCTCACACAAATGTTCCTTTTCAAACTTGAGCTTTGCATTCCACGAACTAAATCACCTGTTACCAACTTGTTGATATTCTTGAAATTGAGATGAGATCGTTTACGATGCCACGTCCATGTGAGTTCCGATTAGGCCTTTGATAGAAGACATACTGACTGTTTGCCCTCCAGGTCGGCTAGATTAATAGTATACAGGTTTGATCTTTTGGAGCCAATCAGTATCACATCACCATTCTCTATTCTGACTGAGCAAGTTTTGGCTTTGAAGTTGATTTCAAGTCCCTTACGCAAAGCTCCCCAATACTGAACAAGTTGTGGCCCAGACCCTCCACATATGACACAATGCTGATTTTTATGTTTTCTTTTTTTATGTCCCTAGTTCCCATTATTGGTGCAACATGGTCATTCCCAAAACGAACATTTCCCGTCGGGGGTTACAATTGCTTTGGATATGTCTGGGGTAGATGTTTGGATGGGTTGTTGAATTATCACACGATTGCAACCTTTTGGGAGAGATACATCATCGTCTATGTATTTAATTTGTTTCTTTTGATCTATTGATTTGTTCATGGTTGTTTTAACTTTGGTTTTCATATGTTGACTTGTTTGTTGTTTTTGTTGTGAGACTTGAACTTTCTTAGCCTTTTGATTTGTGAAATCTATTTTGTTCTCAATTGCATTATCATTGGCGTGATTCCAGTTATTGAAGTACCTACGGTTAGTTGTCCATTTGGTTGTTAAAACATTGCATGAAGTTTGGTGATTGGAAAATCGTGATTCTGAAACATGCTTAGTGGGCACACATGCATTGTTTGTTTGGAATTGTGCTCTGCTCCAGCGTTTCCGTAACACCCGCAAACCTGGGCTAGGAGATTAGCGGGTTGGTGGTATGTGATTAAATGCATTAATTTAATTATGTGTTTATTAAATGTTAATTGAATTAATTAATTAACTTAAAATATATGTGTTATGAGATATAAAGTTTATTGGAAAGTTTGAAAAAGAAAGAATTATGTAAGTATGTATGTATGACATGTTGTGTGTAAGTATGTATGCATGTTAAATAGATAAGATGAAGTAGTAACACCTCATGCTTTGATTTTATAAGTTATATGTGTACGTATATATGATAGAATTGAATTAGTCATCTGCTCATTTCTATCAAAAGTGAAAGTGTGTAGTGTGTGTATTTGAGAGCAAAACCTTTAAGTGAAGAAACCTCCTAACTTCCTAACTTGAAATTGTGGATTCAAGATTTTGTGCTTGTAAATTCAAGTAGAAGGTTAGTAAGTGTTTATAACATGCTATTATTCATCTTGATGCTTGAATCGGTTTAATTACATGATTATGTGGAGCTTCACCATTAGTGGAGTTTTGGAAGAAAACTTGATTGGTGGGTTTTGTTGATTTGTAGCTTATAAATGATTAAAAGTGTTTTTATGATAACTTATGACCTGCTATATGAAGTATAGGTGTTTTATTTCAAGAAAAATGATGTTAGTAATGAAAATGATAAGTTTGTGTTGGCTGTAATCGAGTTGAGGAAGAAGATGATCTGCAAAACAGAAGATCGCGGCGCGAATTTTAAATAGGTCGCGGCGTGACCCTGTCGGAATCCGACATATGCAAATCCGGTTGATTAGAAAACCACCAAATTACAAATCCGACCTTATGAAATCCGAGAACTACAAATCCGACCCTGAAATCCGATTCTTTGTAATCCGGTAACCAAATCCGACAATTGAAATCCGGGATTCGAAATCCGCTAGCGTTGCGGAGCGACGCTTATGTAGGTCGCGGCGCGACCGGACTGTTTCAGGAAGATTTCTTTGTTTTTATTTGTGTTTGTTTGGGATAAATTGGATTATTAATTATATGGTTATATTAAGTTGTTTACATGAAATTAAGATATAAATATGTGTACAGATATATGTATATATTCGAGACTGATTTGGTTGTTGCTGTGTTTTCAGGCAATCCAATGACTCATTGATATTATACATCTGAGTTTGCGTTGATTTTGAGGTGAGTGGACGTTAACCGCGGATGGTAAAGATTATGGTTGATGTTATTGATGTGATGCATGCGTTTGTGATTGGAGGATTGATTGAATTGTTGATTGTGATTATTGATTGTTGATATCTGTTGCATGACTATTTGCCCGATACGCGCTGTTTGGATGATATTGAGTTGCGTTTGAGAATTCAGCTACACGTAGAATTGGGCTGGGCTTGTTTACTTGTTGGTTGTACATTGATAGTCTTACTGGTGCATATGTTGCATCAGAGGGGAATTTTCACTGTGCCAACTTAGTAGAGGGCTATCGGTAAACCTTTGCTTTGGCCGGCATTGGTTGTAGGTTCTGTGCCAAACCGCCGGTCTTCTTGGATATGCGATTACATGCTTTGATATTGACTGTTGATGTTTGTGTTTGTTCTTAGCCTCTACTCACTTAGCTTTGTGCAAATTCCCCTTAGTTGTTGCTTTTGCAGGTTCGTGTTTTTGTGGGGTTAGCAGAAGGGAAGTTGACCCTGCTCTAATATTCTATTTTAAATGAATCAAGCCATTATGTTTTAGTAACACCAAAACATTTGTTGTTGTTGTTTGTTGTGAACAGATGTTGTAAATTTGTTAATATTGGTTTGTATGTAAATAAGTTTGTTTAATATTAGCTTCCGCAGCGTTTTTTTTAAAAAATAGCTTGGGTTTTCCGGTGTTACAGTTTGGTATCAGAGCGTAGGTTTGGCGATGTATGCACGGCTAGAGTGTTGCATTCCTAAATGTTGGCTCGTGACGGGTCAAGCTTTCCTTCGGGGGAAATAGGGTGAGTTAGAGATGTTTGTAGCAGTTAGTATTTTGTGTACTAACGGTTTATGCTAATGAGCTGTGACGTGATGTGATTTTAACTGATTATGGCTGACAGAGAAACCCCCATCCTTCCCCTTGTGACCCAAGCTACGACTGAAGCACCAGTGATTGAAAACTTGGGGAATATAGAGACTGCCGGAACATTGGGTCAGGCTCCCGAAGAAGACCAAAGCGAGTATGTTTATCAGTCAGAAAATGAACTAGTGGAACTCAGGAATAAAGTTCATAGTATGGAGCAATAGCAACAGAACCAACATGAACCAACCCCGGTACCAACTGCGATTCCTACTCAAGCAACTACAACACCAATAACAACACCCCTACCACCAGTAACACAGATGTTGCAACCCCCATTTTATTATCTGTATGCACAACCGGGAGCTTATCGTTTTGCGTTTCCTGAATATAAGCAACCGTGCACGTACAAGCAATTCTTGGATTGTATTACCTTCTGAGTATCGAGGGAGTTCTGATCCCAATATTACCTTGAACTGGTTGAGAGAGATGGTGAAGGCATTAGATGCCTGTAATTGCGAGAACGAATTCAAAGTAAAATATGCAACGAGGATGTTGAAGGGAGATGCTATGGTCTGGTGGGACTCGATTACCAACCATTTCACCGAGCAACAGCAGGAGAACATCACCTGGAGTCAGTTCCAGGAGAAGCTATGTGAGCAATATTGCAGTTCCTTTGAGATTGCCAAAATCAAGAAGGAATTTATGGATTTACAAATGACGGGGAATATGACTGTGGATGACTTGATCAAGCAATTTAATGAGAAGATGAGATTCGTGAAACACTGGGTAGTTGATGAAGAATCGAAGATTGCTCATTTTGTTGGAGCTTTGCATCCAGATTTCCGTAGCACCACTAGGTGGGCTACCACCCTATCCCAGGCTTTCACTTTAGCCAAATCGGCTAAAGGGGATTTAATTGTGAAAAAACAGGTTGAGCGGGGAGAGGATTTCCCAATGAAAGTCAAGATTTGAACACTACAACACCCAGCAGAAACAGGGAGGGCAGAGAAGTAGTAGCAGGCACGGAGAGCAAAATAGGAGGCCTACTTTAGGTGGGTCTAATCAGCGGGCACCTTGGTGTGGCAGGTGCAAATCATTTCATAACGGTCAGTGTACGCCACAGACACTGAGATGTGTAAAGTGTGGTCAGTTCGGCCACGATTTTAAGAGTTGCAGATTCCAAAAGAGTGTTTGTTGGAATTGTCAAAAAGAGGGGCATAGAGTAGGTGATTGCCCATTGAATAAGAGATCAGGGTTTGGGTCAGGAGGGGGCGGCTGGGGGATCGTCTTCAGCTGGTCAGAAAAGAAAGAACCCACCCACTGCTGAGGGTCGGGCATTTAAAATGACAGTGGATGATGCCACCACCACAGACGATGTCATAACGAGTATGTTTTTGATAAACTCTACTCCTGCTAGAGTATTATTTGACTCTGGGGCAAACCGCTCATTTGTTTCAATGGAATTTTGTGATAAACTGAACATGCATGTTACTAAGCTTGCTAGTACTTTAGAGATAGAAGTAGCTAATGGCGTGATGGTTCCGGTCACGACTGCTATGGCTGGAGCTAACATTGATATAGATGGTGTGTGTTTTCCTGTTTATTTTCTTGTCATGCCTTTATCTGGTTTTGATGTGGTGCTCGGGATAGATTGGCTTAGTTTGAACCAAGCAAGTATTAAGTGCCACAAGAAGTTTATTTCCTTCCCGTTTGCGGATGGCACAAGAGTAGTAGCAAGAGGTGAGAAATCCGGGTCTATGATCCCAATTATTTCTTGTTTGAAAGCAAAGAAAGCATTGGGTAGAGGATGTGAATCGTATATGGCATATGTTATCGACAGGAAGAAAGAAAAGAAAGCTATGACGGATATTCGGGTGGTAACAGAATACCCGGATGTGTTTTTAGAAGAATTACCAGTACTGCCTCCAGTTCGTGAGGTAGAATTCAAGATTGATTTGATTCCTGGTTCTCGACCAGTGGCAAAGGCTCCGTACAGTTTGGCACCTTCAAAGATTCGGGAGATGATGACGCAGATTCAAGATCTCTTGGATAAAGGGTTCATTCGTCCGAGTTCGTCCCCGTGGGAGTGCCGGTATTGTTTGTGAAGAAGAAAGACGTTACGTTGCGTATGTGTATCGACTACCGTGAGTTGAACAAGAAGACGATAAAGAACAAGTATCCGTTGCCCAAAATTGATGACTTATTCGATCAGCTACAGGGAGCTTCGTTCTTTTCTAAGATTGACTAGAGATCGGGTTATCATCAAGTACGTGTTTATGAGGAAGATGTGTCAAAGACAGCCTTTCGTACGAGTTATGGTCACTACGACTTCTTGGTTATGCCGTTCGGCTTAACCAATGCACCTGCAATATTCATGGATCTTATGAACAGAGTTTGTCGACAATTTCTTGATGAGTTTGTAATTGTCTTTATCATGATATTTTAATTTATTCAAAGACTGAGATGGAACATGAACAGCATTTGAGACAAGTCCTCGAGACTCTCAAGAAAGAACGTTTGTATGCAAAGTTCTCGAAATGCGAATTCTGGTTGAGAGAGATTCAGTTCTTGAGCCACGTTATCTGTAATGAGGGAGTAAAAGTGGATCCTTCAAAAGTGGAAGCTGTGATGAACTGGATTGCTCCAAACACACCGTTAGAAATAAAGAGTTTTCTAGGATTGGCAGGGTATTACCGTAGATTTATCAAGGATTTCTCCAAGATTGCGGGTCCGTTGACTAACTTGACTCGAAAAGACGTGAAGTTTGTATGGAGTAATGAACAAGATAAAACTTTTCAGATGCTAATGCAGTTGTTGTGTCAGGCTCCTATCCTTGCTTTGCCAAGTGGATCAGATGATTTTATAGTATATTGTGATGCGTCATTTGCTAGATTGGGATGTGTATTAATGCAGAGGGATCGGGTGATTGCGTATGCTTCAAGACAGTTGAAACCTCATGAAAAGAATTACCCGACTTTTAGAGCTAGCAGCTGTGGTATTTGCGGTCAAACTGTGGAGACACTACTTGTATGGTACTAAATGCGTAATTTTTACTAATCATAAGAGTCTACAGTATGTATTTACACAGAAAGAACTGAATATGAGACAGAGAGGATGGGTGGAGTTGATAAAAGATTATGATTGCGATATCAGATATCACCCTAGAAAGGAAAATGTAGTGGCAGATGCCCTGAGTCGTAAAGGAGCTGGAAGTATTATCCAGTTTATGCGTATGGAGATAGTATCTGACTTAGTGAATAGACTGAAGTCTGCTCAGTTGGAAGCTCTAAAGGACGAAAATTTGAAGACTGGATTAATGAGGAAACGAAAAGATGAACTAAATGACGATTCACGTGAGTATTTAAGGCTCGTGTTTGGGTGCCTATGCTAGGAGAATTGAGGAAATTGATCTTAACTAAAGCACATAAGTCGAGATTGACAGTTCACCCAGGAAGCATTAAAATGTATAACGACTTGAAAGTGCTTTACTGGTGGCCTACGATGAAAGCAGATGTGGCACACTTTGTGGAATCATGTCATATATGTGCGCAAGTGAAGGTAGAACATCAGAAGCCTTACGGATCTTTGAAACAATTAGAAATTCCTGAGTGGAAATGGGAACACATAACGATGGATTTTGTAAAAACACTTCCGCGTACTCAGAAGAATCATGATATGATATGGGTGATTGTGGATCGACTGACGAAAAGTGCTCACTTTTTAGCTACTTGCGAGACGGCTTCTTTGAGTAAGTTAGCTCAACTGTACATTGATGAGATTGTTGCAAATTGTCTATTGTATCTAACAGAGACTCCAGGTTCATTTCTAACTTCTAGAGGAGTTACAGAGAGAATTGGGGATGAGGATTAATTTGAGTACTGCTTATCATCCCCAGACTGATGGTCAGACTGAACGAACCATACAGACACTCAAATATATGTTACATGCCTGTGTAATTGAGTATGGTGGATCTTGGGATTCACACCTGCCATTGATAGAGTTTGCGTATAACAATTCTTACCACACTAGTATTGGGATGCCTCCGTATAAAATATTATACGTTCGTCGCTGCCGTACTCCGACTTGTTGGTTAGAGGATGGTGAGAAACAGTTTGCAGAGTCTGAGATTGTTCAGTTAACTGCTGACAAGGTTGCTATCGCCAGAGAAAAGTTGAAAGCTGCCAGAGATAGACAGAAAATGTATGCAGATCCACGACGTCGTCCAGTATCGTTTGATGTGGGGGAGTTAATGTATCTGAAAGTTTCACCGTGGAAAGGTGTTATTCGTTTCAGCAAATGCGGGAAGTTGGATCCCCGTTTTATTGGTCCCTTCCACATTCGTCAGATAGTGAATGATCAAACAGTTACACTAGATCTTCCAGCAGAGCTTGCAGGTATTCATGATACGTTCAATGTTTGCTATCTGAGAAAATGTAAGTTTGAAGATGAAAGTCAGATTCTCCCAGTGCATGAGTTGAAAGTGGATTCAAACAAAAGATTAATAGAGGAACCTGTTGAACTGTTGGATCGTAAAGTGACCAAACTCCGCAAGAAGCAAATTCCGATGGTGTTGGTCAAGTGGAAGCACAGTTTAGGTTCTGACTTCACAATGCTCACACAAATGTTCCTTTTCAAACTTGAGCTTTGGCATTCCACGAACTAAATCACCTGTTACCAACTTGTTGATATTCTTGAAATTAAGATGAGATAGTTTACGATGCCACGTCCATGTGAGTTCCGATTAGGCCTTTAACAGAAGACATACTGACTGCTTGCCCTCCAGGTCGGCTAGATCAATAGTATACAGGTTTGATCTTCTGGAGCCAATCAGTATCACATCACCATTCTCTGTTCTGACTGAGCAATTTTTGGCTTTGAAGTTGATTTCAAGTCCCTTATCGCAAAACTCCCCAATACTGAACAAGTTGTGGCCCAGACCCTCCACATATGACACTATGCTGATTTTTATGTTTTCTTTTTTTATGTCCCCAGTTCCCATTATTGGTGCAACATGGTCATCCCAAAATGAACATTTCCCGAGTATTGTGGGACAAAGTTCGTGAGAAGACCCTTTCCTCCCGTCATGTGCTTCGAACAGCCGAAGTCCAAGTATCACCGGCTAGATACCTGCACATAGAAGACAAAAGTTGTTGAGGTACCCAGTTTGAAGTGGGTACTTGAATGTTAGCATATGCAAAAGATTCTATTGATGTTTCAGGTAGTGATGCAATTGCTTTTACTTCGGGAACCCATGTTTGTGTCGTGGTTTGTGGTTGGGTTGGTGATGGTGTCATGATTTCTTTGGATGTGTCAGGTGTCACAATTGCTTTGGATGTGTCGGGGGTTACAATTGCTTTAGATATGTCTGGGGTAGATGTTTGGATGGGTTGTTCAATTATCACACGATTGCTACCTTTTGCGAGAGATACATCATCGTCTATGTATTTAATTTGTTTCTTTTGATCTATTGATTTGTTCATGGCTGTTTTAGCTTTGGTTTTCATATGTTGACTTGTTTGTTGTTTTTGTTGTGAGACTTGAGCTTTCTTAGCCTTTTGATTTGTGGAATCTGTTTTGTTCTCAATTGTATTGTCATTGGCGTGATTCTAGTTATTGAAGTACCTACGGTTAGTTGTCCATTTGGTTGTTAAAACATTGCATGAAGTTTGGTAATTGGAAAATCCTGATTCTGAAACATGCTTAGTGGGCACACATGCATTGTTTGTTTGGAATCGTGCTCTGCTCGAGCGTTTCTGTAACACCTGCAAACCTGGGCTAGGAGATTAGCGGGTTGGTGGTATGTGATTAAATGCGTTAATTTAATTATGTGTTTATTAAAGGTTAATTGAATTAATTAATTAACTTAAAATATATGTGTTATGAGATATAAAGTTTACTGGAAAGTTTGAAAAAGAAAGAATGATGTAAGTATGTATGTTGACATGTTGTGTGTAAGTATGTATGCATGTTAAATAGATAAGATGAAGTAGTAAAACCTCATACTTTGATTTTATAAGTTATATGTGTACGTGTATATGATAGAACTTGAATTAGTCATCTGGTCATTTCTATCAAAAGTGAAAGTGTGCAGTGTGTGTATTTGAGAGCAAAACCTTTAAGTGAAGAAACCTCCTAACTTGCTTACTTGAAATTGTAGATTCAAGATTTTGTACGTGTAAATTCAAAAAGAAGGTTAGTAAGTGTTTATAGCGTGCTATTATTCATCTTAATGCTTGAATCTGTTGAATTACATGATTATGTGGAGCTTCACCATTAATGGAGTTTTGGAAGAAAACTTCATTGGTGGGTTTTGTTAATTTGTAGCTTATAATTGATTAAAAGTGTTTTTATGATAACTATTGACCTGCTATATGAAGTATATGTGTTTTGTTTCAAGAAAAATGATGTTAGTAATGAAAATGATAAGTTTGTGTTGGCTGTAATCGAGTTGAGGAAGAAGATGATCTACAAAACAGAAGATCACGTCGCGAATTTTAAGTAGGTCGCGGCGCGACCCTGTCGGAATCCAACATATGCAAATCCGGTTGATTAGAAAACCGCCAAATTACAAATCCGACCTTATGAAATCCGAGAACTACAAATCCGACCCTGAAATCCGATTCTTTGTAACCCGGTACCTAAATCCGACAATTGAAATACGGGATTCGAAATCCGCTAGCGTCGCGACGCTTATGTAGGTCGCGGCGCGACCGGACTGTTTCAGGAAGATTTCTTTCTTTTTATTTGTGTTTGTTTAGGATAAGTTGGATTATTAATTATATTGAGTTGCGTTTGAGTAGTCAGCTACACGTAGAATTGGGCTGGGCTCGTTTACTGGTTTGTTGTACAGTGATAGTCTTACTAGTGCATACATTGTATCAGAGGGGAATTTTCACTGTGCTAACTTAGTATAGGGCTATCGGTAAACCTTTGCTTTGGCCGACATTGGTTGTAGGTTCTATGCCGAACCGCCGGTCTTCTTGGATATGTGATTACATGCTTTGATATTGACTGTTGATGTTTGCGTTTGTGCTTAGCCTCTACTCACTTAGCTTTATGCTAATTCCCCTCAGTTGTTGCTTTTGCAGGTTCGTGTTTTTGTGGTGTTAGCAGAAGGAGAAGTTGACCCTGCTCTGATATTCTGTTTTAAATGAAACAAGACATTATGTTTTAGTAACACCAAAACATTTGTTGTTGTTGTTTGTTGTGAAAGAATGTTGTAAATTTGTTAATATTGGTTTGTAGTAAAGAAGTTTGTTTAATATTAGCTTCCGCAGCGGTTTTTTTTAAATGGCTTGGGTTTTCCGGTGTTACAGTTTCTTTCGCTAGTAGGTAATTTTATTAGCTTTTCGATTTATGAAGGAAGCTTGTTCGTGGTTCGATTCAAACGATTTGTAATTAGTGTTTGGTTTAATTCCACGGTTCTTTCGATCTTGGTCATATACACAATGATAAGAACAATGTCCGTCAACACAACCATCACTCATGCAAAACATTTCAAACTTAACTGAATTAACTTGAGTTTGAACAAGATTAATACACAAAACGGATGGATCGTTACAAAACAGAAGTTGTTTAGGAAAATTCGCTGGATAAATTACACAATCTTCTTTTCTTCCTTCTGCATCCTTTTCTTGTTGCTTCTTTCTCCATCAAAAAACTTGTTTCTTCCCGCCCTTCACTTTGGCACCTAGATGTACAGTTAAGTTAGAAGTAGGAATAGCTAACTTAACATTTTAGGTTGTTGGAGTGAGAGGACGTGTTGTTTGTTGTTTGGTGTGTTTGGTTTTTGAGTGAGATGGTCTTGATGTACCAGCTTTATGTGATGACCATGAGTCAATGATTTTAGTCTTTCCTTTGAAATTAGTGGACTCGGGTGTGTGCATCTTAAACAATTCATTTTCAAGAGAGTTGTGTTTTAAGTGATGTTCAAAAAGAGTGTTATTCAAATTTGTGCATTTTTCACAACTTTCTCCTGAGCTGGGTTTTTCTTTGTCGTCCTTAATTAGTAGTTTGGGTTTCATCATTGTTTGCTACTAATTTCGAGTTGATGAACGATAGATCATTTGTAGTTCTACTGTATGTGGAATCTGTAAATGAGAAACAATCATCTATATGCACGTGGAGGGTGTGTGAATTAGAAGTGCTTGGTGCAGCAGAATTATGAAGGTGAACGTTTTCATTTACAAAAAGATTGATTATGGCATAAAGAACTGCAGTTTCCAATTCAAATTTGACGGATTTATTGAAAAGCTCGTTTTCTACCAATTCAAATCTTCGCTGTAATTCCATGGTGAGGAATGTATATGCAAGGTTCAGGTGGAGAATCGGAAATTGATGGCATCGATTCCATTTCTATCTGAGTATAACTTCGAACGTAGTCATCAAATTCATTTGTTTCGTATGACTGATTTAAGCTTTCTGAGTCATAAGAGGTTGAGGCTCCGTTTGAGATGCGTCTTTTGTGCTCCTCTTCTACGAGTTCGTCGACTTGTCCCATGAATACCATTTTCTTAGTTAATCCTAGATTCATGCTATTAAATTCGTACAGTTGTTTAGCAGTAATCTTGTCACTGATGTGAGGACTAACAAAACCTAACCCTTCGTATGTCCATTTTGAAAATTTGGTGTCCTTGGGTTTTTTTAGAAAAATGGCTTGTGCAGTTTGGTCTTGTTTTATCAACAAGTCTTCGAGACCTTTTATCTTTAATTATAGTTGACATCGTTCCTTTTGTAAGAACTTAAAATCTTCTTCTACCGAAACTTTTGCCGCTTTTCGATTATGAATGATTACCTCATTTTCATTTCTTAAGGTGATTAGTTCATTTTCTTTCGCAGTTAGTTCCGACTGGAGATCGTCTAAATTATAAGTTGTTTGATTTCTGATTTTGGATTCTAATTTAGTGATTTTTCGGTTCTGTTTTTCGATGTGTTCAACCAGTGTTTGCTCATACTCAACACTTACCTTTCCATGAGCACCTGCATCTGCAGTTTGAGTTTCCTCAAATTCTTCATCATCATCAGCTTCATCATTGCCATCATCATCTGAGGAGCCTTCACTTTGAGCCATTAAGCAAAAGTGATCTTGATCTGATTCATCATCATTTGAATCATCTGTGTCGCTCAAGAACTGATCCTCTTCCACTAACATAGCCTTGCCGTTGGCTTTCTTCCGAGTCAACCTCAGTTTGTTCTTATAATACTCGGCATCCTTGGTTTTTTGGCTTTTTGCAGTCTTTGATAAAATGCCCCATTCTACCACAATTGTAGCACTTTTTCTCTTTCTCCTGAGTTTCAGCTAGCTTTTCAAAGCGCTTCTTCTCTTCTGCTTGGCCTCCCTCAATCCTTCTAGACCCTGAAGTGTATCTTTGACGATTATTGGGCTTTCCGTACTTGTTTTAGAAAGCCTTTGTGATCAATGACATTGCCTTCATTACTACTTCCATGTCTAAGGATTCAGTCTCTCCCTCAGATGAGTCTGATTCAAGTGCCACCTGTTTTCCTTTTGAAGACCTAGAGCTCTTTCTTGATCTTCTTTCTGCTATTAGTGCAACAGGGTCCGAGGACTGTTTTATAGTTGTTTTAGCTAACCCTTCATCCTGAAATTGATTTAGGTCCTCGTAAATTGAGTGGTGAGACACTACCTTGAGATTTCGGTTCACATGTCTATATAATCTGACGTGTTCATGCCATTCTAGACCAAGAGCATTGATCCAATTAACGTTGATATCTAGGTCAGATCTTGTGACCCCGTGATTCCTCATTTCATTTAATAGTCAGCAAAAGCGACTATATGTATCTTGCAGCAACTCTCCTTCCCTGGCCTTGAATTCCCAGAATGTGTTCACTACCTTGTTCAGTACCCTGCATTTGTTGTTTCACTTCATCCCAAATTTCTTTGGCAGATGTCAAAGTGTCTATCTTTTAGTAGATTTCTGCACACAGCCCTTGTTTCAAGTAATATTTTGCATCTTTGTCGGCTCGTGCTCGATCTCTCTCTTCTACAGTTAGTTCTGATTGTAGTTTGCGTCTTCTTTCAGCGGCTATAGGTGGATTGTTATCGAGAACAACCTCGATAATCTTCTTAAAAATGGCATCACCATTCAAAATGCTATCTTTCATCATCTGGCCATACTTCTCGTTATGTTCAATGAAATCCATAAAACGTCCTTTCCATACGGTGTACTCATTTCTAAAAAGGACCAGACGTTTAGTATCTGTGCCAATGGAAAGGATCTCATTGCTAGAACTCATCTTTTCACTTAGATCTTTCTCCCTGAAATGGATTGGTTAGTTTGATTGTGATAAACTTTGAAAGTCGGATGCAAGTGTTTGAAGGTCGGATGGTTGAAGGTGACAGTCAGATGACTTCAAAGTTCGTGTGAACCGAAGGTCGGATGACACAAGAGTCGGATGGTTCAAGAGTCGGATGAATCTTTTGGAACGACTGTCGGATAAGCCAAAAGTCAGATGAGTCAAAAGTCGGACAACTGTCGGATGAACCAAACGTCGAACGACTGTCGGATGAACTAGTGTTGAATGAATTTAATGTCGAATGACTTAATTGAAAGTCGGATGACGAAGGTTGGATGAACACTCTTAGGCAACTATCGGATGAACCAACAATCGCATACACCACAACTAAGAGTCGGATGAGATAAGGTCGAATGACTTGAAAGTCCGATGATGATAGTAATCCAAAAACTTGCAGGTCTGACCTTTGTTTATCGAACAGACTTCTGATTTTGCCGAAAACACACTAAAAATTCAATTAACTTTTGCTTTTACCTTCCTTATCTATTAAAACAATTTCCTAAACAAATTTAGCCCCCAAAAATAACAAATTCTTTAAAAAAATTCGATGAAATAGTGAAGAACTTGAAGAACCATAAAAATTCAAAATGAAGACCCAGATGATGTTTGTTTGTGATAAAAACACTACTAGAGGTTTTCTCTTACTCAAAAGCTTCTAAATGACTACAAAGAACTTGAAAAATAGGAAGATTTGAGAAAATGGGTTTTGACTTGAAAGTTCTATCACGACCCAAGAATAGGGAGTTCTTCTAGGTTTTGTTTCTCACACAAAGATGTTACTTTCAGGTAGTGTTGAACCAATCCAGCAAGGAATTGGCTCTGATACCAACTGAAAGTCCTTTAAATGTGATAAAAGATGAGTAACTTAGAATACTTGAACAAAAGAATTTAGTGAAGAACAAGTATGAACACTTTGCATGCAAGCTTGAATATTCTCTGATATTGCTATGAACGTAATACAAGCTGAAGAATTACAAATGGCAAAGGTTACCTTGCAAACCTGATTGGTAAGGTATTTAAATAAAAAGCCTCATGGGCCAAAAGCTACATGGGCCCAATCATAAGTAAACTAGATTAACAATACTAAAGTGGGACAAGCCCAATACAAATACTAGTCTAGTAAGATAAATTATATATTACAAAAGAGCATAAGACTAACAAACTAATATTGGTCTAACAAGTTCTTATCCATAATTGTTATCCATGACTACTTATCTTGGTGGGAACCTAGATAAGGTTGTAATGTCATCGTGATCCTTGTGGAGATTCATAGTTATTGAAGATAGCTACAAGGTTGTAGGCGAAGAATTGACAGATATTCATTAGGGAGTGAATATTGGATAGACCCACCATGAAGAATATCTTGTGCTCTGAGTCAAAGATATTCATCACATAGGTTGTCCTCAAGCCTAAGATATTTGGTTTGGGACATGGGGACTTCTGTACTTTAGTACGTCTTAACGTCACACCGTAATAGGGTAACCATACGGGATGTATCTGGGTGCAGCGGAAACTGTGTTGCCAAAATGAAAATATGCGAGAGGAATTTGCAACTCCTTTAAGGAGAGATATTTTTGGGCCCCTTAACTGATTAAGACTGATGAAGTGCATGGCTATGCCCAAACAAACTGATTTTTTCTTTGTCATTTATCACTCGGTCAAAATTGGATAGTTAAGAAAATTTTTAAGTGTTTAAGAGTTGACTATTACTATGCTCACACTCACAATCGAAATATCGAGCTGCAAAGGGAAAAGCCTAAAGTATACCCATTATAAAACAATTTGTTTTATAAGTTTTTATTTATTTATTACATTATCACAATACCTGGGTATCAGCATCCTTATGGCTTGGTTACCCTAAGAGCTTGTCTAGGGGCCACCTTAGGCTAGTGTCATCAAGCATGGGTTGCCGACTTACACAAGTGGGAGTCTGTTGGTTTTGTGTGCATAGTCAGCAAACCCTAATGTCATGTCCAACGTCATAAGGCACTCGAGGGTCACACCTGTGAGGACCTATAATCCGGGAAGTAATGCAATCACACTTCAAAAGAACGAATTTATAGCTAGTTAGTTATAAATCAGAAATCGTAAGTTATGGTTTTAACTTACGAATGGCAGAAATTACCAAGGTAATTAATAGACAAGAAAATATATATTTATTAGTTAATAAATATTTATTGTTTATAATTATATTCAAGATTAATAATTTAAGATTAAATTATTTGTTTTGGATAATGTTTATTAATTAATAATAAAGGAAACTAAAAAAGAAAATAATATATATATATATATATTAATTTTCTATTTTCTATTATTATTATTAATATTAATAACTTGGAGATTAAGTTATTGGTTAATCCATATTAGGAAATAATGATTGGTTTCGTAATAACAACCTAATTCCTATTAGTATAAATAGGGGATTAAGGCTTAGGATTAAACTAGTGGATACAAGTTACATCACATACAATTCTAGAGGTTTAGAATAAACTCTCCTCCTATCCCTCTTCTTTTTGGAGTTCGGCCGAGTGAACACCCCAAGAAGCGAGCACGGTTCTTGGTTGATCTCGAAGACACACGAGTCCGTGTGGTGGCTTGCAATCCTTCCTAGCGTGTCTCGTTTGGTCTCATCCCAGGTGCACTATATCTTGAGCAACCTAAGGTATAGATATGTACAATGTTTTTATCCTTATCTTTTATATGAAAATACGAGAGTTAGTTCTTGATTCTTGTTGTGTACATACATGTGTCGATATATATATATATACACACACACATTATATTATTGAGATTAAAATATCATAACCCTCTCGGGTTTACGGGGTGTGTTAGTCCTCAAGTTCCGTCTTTGTGAGGATTAACCAGTTTGCTCTTCGTGTTGGTTCAAACCAGTTGAGTTTGAATCAGGATAACACGAGGAGGTCATATTTATTGTTAAAAGGGTAAATTTCATGAAAATACAATGAACTTTGTCTTAATTATCATTGTATACAAACAACTTTATTTTTTTAAAAATAATACAATCAACTTTTATAATCCTCCCATTGTATGCAAGTTGTTGTATACAATGAAAATTATGAAAAAGTTTATTGTATACAATGGTAGTTAAAGACTAGACACAGAAAAAAGTTGTTTGCATACAATGAAATTTTTTTGAAAGTTAGTTGTATTATTTTTAATAATTTAAAGTTAGTTGTATATAATGACAATTAGACAAAGTTAATTGTATTTTCATGCATTTTACCCTTGTTAAAAACCCTTCAATATCAACAAGAATTATATTAAAAGTATTAATGTGTGCATTAAATTTCAAAAAGTTTAAGTTTGTATTCAACCCCTAATATAACAAACATTTGTAGTTGTGTATTTAATTTGGGACTAACATTTTTCATAAAAATAAAAATGTTCCTCTTTCCAGTTGTTAGTGCTAACATGCTTTGTAAAATTAGTTAGTGCACATCATGTTTCCTTATAGGATTTGTCGGCTTTAGTAAATTAGGGTTTTCCTTCTCCCTAGGTGTATACATATACTTTTGCTTTTCCGTAAGAAATCGATAATATACAAGCTCAATTTCATAATCTCTACTTCTCCATAACATGGTATTCGAGCCTGGTAAAGGTTGTACGCTATGGAGTGAACTATTCCATCTATTCTCGTGAAGCATCTGATCATAGAACATTCTCCTTCCTCTGATCTTCATCTATTCTTTGGAGTAAGGCTTGAATTTCATGTCAAACTATTTGTGGGATATTCTATTTTGGTAGTTATCGTAATGGCATTTGAAACTTCTGATTTGAATCTCATGGCATTTGAAACTTCTATTTTGGTCTTGTAATGTTGTGGGAGTGGCTGGATTCTGAAGATACTCTTATTTGGTTTGCTGCTTTTATTGCAGATGTTGTGGTTTACTGATTTTGTTGCTTTTCTATTGATATCTATCATCTAGTCTTGGCTCTTGTGGTAACATCCAAAACTTTTTGATGCGTTGAAGTAAGTCTAAGTTCCCTTGTATGACATCCAGTTTCGATAATTGATTCGACACTCTGGTTTAGTTAACCTATTCTTTGGTTATGGTTTATTAATATTATTATTAGAGTATGATGTTGTTGATATTGGTTGGATTCTAATTCACTCTAGTGTGGTAATTCATTTCTTCGACATCATCAACGTTTGCTCGAGTATTCTCATGTGGTTAATTATCATGAGACTTAAATACAGACTTTGAATTATTTGTTATGGGGCTAACTTGAAACCATCTACCTCATTCCCTACATTTGCCGAGGGGTACGTGTAATATTTCTTGTTTATTATCATCCACTTCCGAATGAGTTATTGATTTGGTACTTCGGATCATATGACTGTTAATCTTAGCCTGCTCCGTAACTTCAATACACATTGATCCACCGATAAGGTCATAGTTGCCGATGGATCTGTTTCTTAAGTGATTGGGTCCAAAAAGATTAATCTTTCACAATCTCTGTCATTATCCTGGGTATTAAGCCTAAGTAAGTTTACTTTTAATCTAATATTAGTCAGTTGAATTATCCGTGGATTGTAATGCACTGTCACCTTATATCCTTATTATTGTATCTTTCGAGATCTTTCAACAAAGTTATTCATTGGTAGAGGACAAGATTATGTATTTGAACCTCAATGGCAGAAATCACAAGCAGGCTTGGTATCATTATATCCTCCTGAGTTACACTGCCGTTTAGGGAAACCACCCCTTCAAAGCGTAAATAAATTGTATCCCCGACCCCCGCTCACACATTTGTCATTGCTAAATTGCAACTCATGTCAATTTCCTAAACATCATCAAGTTCATATAAGCCCGAGAGTTAATAAACGAGCTGCATCTTTGTTTGAATTGGTTAACTCATATGTGTGAGGTTCTTGTCGGGTTCAAGTATTTCATGACTTTTGTGGATGATTTCTCCCGGGTTAATTGTCTATACTTGATAAAGAATCGATTTGAAGTATACACTCATTTTTGTTCCTTTGTTGCTTAAATTAAAACTCAATTTCACGTCTTTGTGAAAACGTTGCGTAGTGACACTGCAAAGGAATATATTTCTAAAGCTTTTTAGATGTACATGCGTCAGCAAGGTATTATTCATGAATCTTAATGTGTAGATACTCCTCCGTAGAACAGAGCTGTTAAGCAAAAGAATAGCCACCTACTTGAAGTGGCACATGCACTATTGTTTTGCATGATAGTCCCGAACCGAAACCATTATGAGCATATACAATATCTATTGCATGCTTTCTAATCAACCATATGCCATTAGTTGTTCTACATAGTTAGATTCCAATGTCGGTTCTTTTTCCTAATCAACACCTGTTCAAAATTAAACCTAAGATATTTGGTTGTAGTTGTTTTGTTTGGGATACTCGGCCCCGTATCAGTAAACTTGATCCAAAATCTTTGAAGTGTGTTTTTCTTGGATATAAAGGTTATAGATGTTTTTCTCCTACACTCAATCGGTACATTATTTCATGAGATGTCATTTATTCCCGGTCACCACCACTTATAGTAGGTCATGGATCTCATCTAACTCTGTTTAGCCTTTGAGCCTGCAAGGCCACCCGTGATTCATGTCTATAGTAGGCAACGTCAACCTACGTCAAGACTAGAGCCAGTACCACCTACAGAATCTCCGGTAGATAATCTAACCACAACAAATGATCTGGCTACACCCTCCTCGACAAACATTTCAGACCTTGGTGTTCCAAATCCAGTTCCATCATTTGCAAACCTACCTTGAAATGATTCCGATACATCAAGAGACCCATTACCTCAAGTTTTTTATCATGATGTTCCCATTACTCTTCAGAAAGGTAGACGGTCATATACATATCCAATTGCTTACTTAACTTATGATAAGCTCTCCACATCTTCTCATTCATTGCAAAAATTATCAAACTACACCAAGCAAAAATGTATTAACTCTCAGAAAAATGTGTCATTAGGTAATTTATTAATCTACCTAGTATCTTTTAGTAAAACAATCATCCATCAAGAATCTGAGAATGGTTTTGGTGAAATCCAATTCATCGAATTCTACATAATTCTCATGTAATGCTTGGTTTAGTGACTTTGCTTTGATTATTATTATTTTTTTTGAAAGGCAAACACATATCCTCACTAAACATACTTCTAAATCTATTTAGTCTTTAAATATAAATAAAAGACTTATTGTCTATTTAGTCTAAATCTATTAGACAATCCTGGTCATTAATCTTAAATCTTAAATCTTAAATATATATTAAAACAATAGGGTTATGATGTTATCATCCTATTTTTAGAATTTTTTCCACCAATCATATCTTTTTATTTTCTCAAATAACTTTAGAATTAGTTATTTCTATGTCAAGAACCTTATGTTTTGCATATTGTTCAAGATTTTTATTTTTAGCTGATTTAATTTGTTAATACTAAAATATTTTTTTAAAAAATATAAAAACCATTTAATAGATATACTTTTCATGGTTATTTGTGTAAACATGTACACCAATTTGATTAAATTAATACATTGAATTTTCATTATTCGATTTGTGATACTATTTATTTTGGGAATTATTTCAAAAATGGTGTCATAACACATCACTTTAATTACCTTCTTTCTTTGTTAGTTTTGTTTTTTATCGTTATTTGTTATTTTATTTTGTCATACTATTTATATACGAGGTCTTTGTTATCGATATATGTATTTATACATGGGATATTATTTGTTTATACTTTTTGTAAGCTCTACAATTTTTTTACAATATAGAAATATTTTAAATTAACTTTTTAATGATCCCCATGTTTATACACAGAATGTAAAAGTAGTTTAGATAAAATAAAATGGAACCATCTATTTTAACATGAAATGAAATCTAATTTTAACATTTCTATTAGTCTTGACTATTTAATTTTATCCTATTCAAATTTGACTTTTTAATATAATTGATTACGTTTTCGGAAATAATAAGGTTTTACAGGATACATACATTTAACATATCTCTCGACATTTACGTTACATAATCAATTTATTTAATGCAACTGTAAATGACTAAGAAAATTCCCTAAAATCATATTCAACACAAACCAAAATTATTTTAATAATATATATTTTATAACGTTATTTTATTTGCTATTGTTAATATCCAATCTTTTAATAATAAAAAAAACTACATTCAACAATTTAATTAGACAATTACATTCATTTATTTAGTCAAAGTTAATGTTATTCTATAATTGAGCAATTCTAACAATTAATTTGGTCAAAATTAAGACTCGGTTTTGACTCAAAATCAAGATTTTATTCAAATACAGTTGTAGAATGAGATATGGTAGAAGCTAAAAAATTATTACTTAAATTCAAAAGGGTTTAGTTCTTCAAAATGTATCCAAGTTGTCACCTTTTGCTATTGTGTGTATTGAACTTTAAAACTAACCATTTAATGTATCAGACTTACTAAACATACCATTTAATGTATCGTACCTGGTATAGCAGGTCACATGCTGACATGGCACCGATTTGGATGACGTGGCAATGATGTGGAGCTTACATGGCTGCTGACTTGTTTTTTTATTTTTTATAAATAATTCAAAATATAAAAATTACTGAAATTAATAACCCTTCGCATATGTTTAAGCGGGTACCCCCAAGAACCCTAAATCGATTAAGAAGCCTTCGCATTCGGTTCCGATTTCACGAGATCAGATAACATTTGGCTCTGATTTCAACGATTCATCAGACCATATGGGATTTGGTTCCCAATTTAGGGTTCTTAATAGAGTACGGTTCTTGGGGGTTCTAGATCGGCGATTCGTGGTTATGATTCTTGGTTTTTGTTTTCAGACACACACGATTCATGAGTTTCTTGATCGATGGGTGTTCCAGATCGGATTTAGGGTTTTTAAACACCATCTGAGTAAGAGATTTTGCTTCGAGATCGGATCGATGGGGGTTCCAAACTTGATTTTGCTTCACATCTGAGTTTGATTTTGGTTGATTTCTAGAGGTGTGTGACTCAAAGGTAAGAGATTTCGTTCTTTTGATGTTCTTGGTTCATATCTGATTCAATTTTGTTCTTGATTCAAAGGTAAGAGATTTATGTTCTTTTGATGTTCTTGGTTCATATCTAAGTTCACTCAGGTTTTTTCTTCACATCTGAGATTTCAGTTCGTTCTTCTTTCATTTGATGTTCTTGGTTCACATCCGAGTTCGATCTGGGTTTTTTGCTTCACATCTGAGATTTTGTTTGTTCTTGGTCCATAACGAGTTCGATTTGGGTTTGTGAATGTTTTTGTGTTTATTTTTCAGGAAAATATATAAATGTTGATTTACTTATGTGGCATATGAGATAGATTTAAAAATAAATTAAAATTCAAAAAATTACCAGCTAAGAGTATAGCAGGTAACTCAACACACAATTCAAAAAAAACAACATAAATAAAATACCTAATGTATATCTTATCTAATATAAGATAAGGCATGGAGTAAAAAAAATTACTTAAATTCATAAAATAATGTAAATATATTACATGTTTATTTAATATTACTACTAGTTGTGTAAACCTACTCATTAGATACTTATTTTTTATAAGAACGTTGACTATTTTTTGCTAGCGAAATAAATTAGAAAACCCGGGAACTAAACTTATAATGTTTTAAAAATAGAATAATTAAATAAATAATAGAAAACGAAAAGGAAAGACTTTTTTAAATTGAGCAATCATAATGATTTATTGGTCTTTTCAGTTATTTTTTAATCGAGTGTCCCCTAATTATTTTATTGATTTCTAAATTGTGTAGTATATAAACATAAACATATATTTAGTATTTGTACATATTATTTTTTAAATTCTTATTATTTATCGTCATTTTAACTTCTTATTTTTTTCGTTCTTATAATTATTTAATAACTTTTGATTAATGTGTAATAATTATTATTTTTTTTAAAATCAACATGTATACTACACGGATATCTAATCTTACTATCTAATACAAGACTCAAATCATCAACCTCTTAATAAGTGACATCTCTCATCAACACCGATACGGCGATACTGCTACGTCACAAGCAATTTCATCATTACTTTAATTTTGAGAATTAATATAGAAGCATGGGTCCATCCTTTAATTAAGGAGAGCTTTAATTACCTCTAACGAATTAAACTATATATAGTGCAAGAAAATGCTCATGCATGTTCAAAGAAACGTAGTGGAAATCCCTTTAAGTAATGCATGCTTAGCAAAAAAACTAAAGTGTTGAGATACAAGGATCTGTAACGTTTTAAATTTCTAATTTATTTTTAGAATTCTCTCTTGTTGTAGTCCTTTATTGTTTTTGTTTATCCTTTTCGATCTCATCTAGCTTGAAATTAATAGTAATGGATCATACGAGTTTTGTTCGGTTAATGTGATTTGTAATAAGTAGTAACCGGTTATACGAGTCATAATGGGACATACAAATCATATATGCGCATTAATGGGTAAATAGTACTAATGACTCATACAAGTTTTAATGAGCAATATTGGGTATAAACTAAACATAAGTGGTTGTAACGAGTCATATGTTTTTTTAAATGCAAGTCATATTGGGTTTTATTTTTTCTTGTTAACATGAATGAATTATATTGGGATGAATTGGTGAGATTTTGATAGTAATATGTTAAAATGATTTATTGAATTGAAATAGGTATAAGTACCTACAAATAACATGGTCAATTAAAACATCTTATCAGGTGTTATTTAATAAGATGTTGTAATGTGTCATATTACATGTAAATTAGTTGTCATAAGTATTAACGGGTCATACGTACAAGTCTTAATTAGTAAAATATATATATATATATATATATATATATTACATCGTGTTGGGTGGAAATGAGTTATAATGGATACTCATGGTCGTCTCAAATATTTTTTTGGCCGGGGGCAAAACTAAAAAATGGGCCTCTTAATATACCAAAATATACAAAAAAACTATAATATAAAAACATTGAATAAGAAAATTACAATTTTTTAGGTTTTAAAAATTCTTTATAAATCTATTCATTCATTCTCTTTGAGATCATTTTTGGTTGTCAAGTTCTTCGTTTGTATTTCTCTTTTAACTACTAGATAAATGCATTTTGAAAAAATTTCTTTATTAATTAATTATAAATGATTCGGTATTTAGGTAAACAAAAAAATTAACTTGATATCATGTGATTCAACTATGCAAAAAAACACACCAATTAACCTGATATCAACTTATTCAACTATGCTAAATACACACTATCTAATTGATTATCAATAATATTCGCCTATTTCGGCTAACTTCCAAGTGTTTCAAGATTTCAAATAAGCGACACCAACAAACTTGACAATTGATATCAAGTGAATAAAGTTGCTATCAAGTAATTAAATTTCAAGTAAATTAACAAGTGACTTAAGTAAATAACTGATTTCAAGTAACTAAAACAAATTAATTAACTAATAATCAATAACCCAAACGAGATACCAAATATATTTGTTTTATTAAATTTTGAACAATTAAACTTTGAAGCCTTGATTGTAGAAATAGTGAAGGACTCGCTATGTGTTTCCTATTCTACAAAGTCGCCGACTAAAATAAAAAATCTCAAAATGCCTACCACCTACTAAAATCGCTAACTCTAAAATTTTAGGATGTGAATTACCTAACGATCGGATCATTTCAAAAGAAATTGCATATTTTGTTCACCAAAGACCAAAGAATTATGGATTGAATGATTACCGATTGTGGTTTGTTTTTGCGTTTCATAGTTTGCAAAGAATGAAAGGGCGAAAGGAAAACCAATCACCAATGTCTTTTGGTTCATATCCAAATAGTTAGCCACGACATGATTTCGTTTTTTCCCGTACGAGGTTGCTATGTGTCTGTGATTTCCAATCCGATTTAAGTTAGTGTTTTAGATGTTGAGCCTAAGAAATTGGGCCTTTTTCTCTATTTTTCTGGGCTCAATAAACTTGATTATATATATAAGAGACTATACTATTGTGAGCCCCATCTAGCCATAGGCTCTTGGCGGTTGCCCGGGTAGCCCGCCCGTTAAGACGGCCTTGTGGATACTAATATGGTTGAATATTTGGTCTATCATATTATGTATATTTGTCTTAGGTATTAATTTGCATATATGTTTATGTGTTTAATAATTGTAGACACGACTCTAGTAACATTGCAAGAAAATGAAAACTTTCTAAGAGCAAAATTGCAAGAGAACGAAAGCACTTTATGAAAAGAAATGGAAGAACAAAGATTGTTAAGTCAACAAACAGAAGACTTGGAAGAAAAAGTGGCAACTTAGAACAAGATGATGCTTCAACATTTTAAGTCTCGAGACTCTCCCTCATCTATCTAGTATGGACATTATGTGTATATGTTAGTTCAAAACAATACTAAACGTTGGAACTTTTTTGGTGAACGATAAATTTAAGAACTTAATATCATATTTTTAGAAATTGTGTTGAATTTGGTAGCGTATGTTAGACATTAAATGAAATTTTAGTATTGTAGTTTATATTTTATCTAATTAAACTATTAGATATTACAAGAATTAAAAGAATTAGAAAATGTTTTTTTAATAGAATACTGCATCTTTGCAAGGGATTTGTGAGTATATAACCATATAACCATTGTAAATCCCTGAGAAATAACTTGTTCCCTCGGAATTCCCTCGCTATATCATACCTCCCAAAATCCTCGCAAATATTACCATTGTTTTTTTCCTCGCAAATCCATCCTACTCAACTCTCTCATAAACACTATCCCTCGCAATAACCTCGCAAATAAAATCCTCGCAACTCCCTCGCAAATAACCCTTACAACTTCCTCGCAAACATACACCCTCACAATTCACTCATAAATCCAAGTCCTTGGAAATTCTTTGGAAAGTTCCCTCCGAAATTCCTCGCAACTGATTTCCGACAAGGTTTTTTACGATCGTAGATTTCCCTCGAAAATCTCTCGAAAATCCCGGTTCTTCGTGGGATTTCCAAGAGAATTTTCCCTCGGAAATTCCAATTTTCTAGTAGTGTAATTTCTCTTGTGACAAGCTAAAGAAACAAACTTGAAAGCTTTCCTTTGTAAAACTTTTTTCCTCAAAATTTATCAATTGAAGACTTAACTTCCTCCTCATTGCCTGCTTCGATTTCTAGGGTTTTCAACAAAGTTTTCTCTGTTGCCAGTTTTTTATGTTGCTACTTGGTTCATTTGGATATAGATATAACAATAATTTTTGTTTCTTTGACCCAGATAAGCAATCTAAGGAGACATTTATCCTCAAATTAATTGGAGTCATTGGGTGAAAAATCTTTGGGCTGTGGACACCCGAGAGTCTTAACTTAGCTTTGCATTGGTTTAGACTTTAGATGTACAATTTTCTATCATTGAATTGTAAGTTACTTTAGATGTATTTGTAATTGTAAGGTTTATGCTCGGAACTTTTGGTTTTATTATTATCTTTTTCATAAAGAAAATTTGTTTTAAAAAAGTAAACTTAAAGTACTGTAGGCATGTGCATGCACATTATAGATCATTTACTATTTAACTTATTTACATTTTTAACTTATATACTATAAGGTTTATTCACACTAAATTATTTACCATGTAACTTACTTGCATTAAGAGCGCGTATAGCGAATACTCGTACTTTATTGTTACGTTAGCCTTACATCAACAACAATCTCTCCTAAATTCTTGATGCTTAAACTTAGAAACACTACTAGAAAAAGGTCTTTTTCCGACGGATATTTCCGATATCTGTCAAAAAATACCAAGGGATTTCCGACGAAATTTCGATGGTGAAGTGGCTAAAAATTTAACGACGGATTACCAATAGATTTCCGACGGATTTCTGACAATAGTGATCCGTAGAAAATTTGTTGGAAAATATTTAAATTTTCTAACAGATTTCTAATGAAATTTTGAGGATGACGTACGTAACTATGTAACGACGGACTTCTTACAGATTTCCAACGGATTCCGACAAATTGTGATCCATAGGAAATCCGTCGATAATTCCAACGGATTTATGACGAAATTCCGAGGGTAGAGTAACTATATATATAACAACGGATTTCCGATAGATCATTGACGGATTTCCGACATATAGGGGTCCGTGCAAATTCACTCGAAAATTTCTGATGAATTTCCGAGGATGGCGTAATTAACTATATAGCTGAATTCCGACCGATTTTTCGACAAAGTGTGATCCATAGGAAAACCGTCGGAAAATTTAGACGTATTTTTGACAAAATTCCAAGGGTACCGTAGCTAAGTATATAATGACATAATTCTGACATATTTCCGACGAATTCCCGAAGAGAATTTCGTATAGAAAAATTCGTTAGAAAATAATAAATTTTCCCCATAGATTTTCAATGAAATTCTGAGAGTGATGTAGCTAATTATATATTGATCCGTAGGAAATTTGTTGGAAAATATAAATTCATCCCGACATGATTCCAACAAAACTCCCATGGTTGAGTTGCCAATTGTAAAACGCCAGATTTCCGACTAAAAGTAGTCCTTATGAAATATGTACGAAGTGGTACTTTATTTGTTTACCGGAGAGTGACCACTGAATTGTTTTTCAAAAAATATAACACTTTCTTTTGGTGATTGACCATTGACCAATCTTTTAACCAATTTGAATTGAGTATGTTTGTGATTGACCTTGAGTTACAATATTGTATTATGATTGACATATATCAACAACTCAGATCATAAATAGAACAACATATCACTATGTTTCAAATTCGGTATAAATGACAAAATATGACTATTGACCTTGAGTTACAATATTGTAATCTCTATTACAACTCTTAGACACTTCGGGATCCGTTGACATCCATTATGTCGGTTGGCATGTTTGATCCATTCCTTACACCAATCTTAATATATAATCTTTGTTTAGCTCGTGCTTAGCTCGACAACTAACCAAAAATTATATACTAAAATTGTAAATCGTCCGACAAGACACACGGGTGGCACTCTCGACCATTAATTTGCTCGTGCTTAGCTCGACAACCAACCATGCGAGTTACCCCACTCATTTTCCAAACAACTACACAAGGAATGACTCGTGCTTAGCTCGACAATCATCCTTGCTTCGTTAGATTCGGGTGGTGTCATCTTACGGATGGTGCGTGATTTACATTTTGAAAAACGGGATTTTGTTTCCGGTTTATAAAAAAAACCCTTTTGTGAATTAACGAAGTAAGTGTCAAAATGATTTTAAGCACCTTTAAATATAATACCATATTTATATTTCCTTTGTCAATTCTATCCGTGCGAGATTGTTAACCATATTAACAAACATTGTATTTTATTTAATTTTATAGAAAAATTGCCTAGCATGCGAATCCTAATCCATGCGTAGGTAAGATAAAATACAACCACGCAAATATATATATATATATATATATATAATTCGGTAACATGCCCAAAAATCCTATGCGTTTTCCCCGTGAGCCACAACGGGGAATACGAGGCCAAAACCTAAGGACAAGGTATAGTCTTGTTGGGTGTGCTCCCACTGAATCCAACACCTCCAATGGCGTGTTGATTCCTTCTCGCCAAGACGTCATCACCATGACTCCCGTTGACTTCTCCGGTTCTAATTCTATACTATTTACAAATACATAGAATATATATAAACGACACGCAGGTCGCGTTCCTATACTATTTATACAAATACATAGAATAAAAGAAACGGCGTTCAAGCCGCACCAATAAATAAATATTGTTACAACAATACAGCACGCAGACCGCCAAAACCAAAATAATCAACCACCACAACACATAGGTCTAAGGGCATATCATGTTACGAATCAAACCAAAACATATCACATAGAAACATGGTGTGCCACACATAACCATGATACAAATATAGTCTATATTTTACTTAAGATTGTCAAAAACATCAAAGGCACAAAAAGACAATCCTTGTAAATATGCATTAGTGTACCAAACCATTTTTTAGACACATATTCATATATACATTTATAACTATATATTTGTATACACTTCATGCCAAGTTACAACAAATATATAAATATAAAAACTAAAATAACAACAAGACTACGAATATATCAATTCTAGCCCAACTAGAGTCTCCATGAAAAACCATTTTAAGAAAACAATTTTCTTATCAAAAAAACTTTTATGTCTTTTCTAGACTCGATAGTGCAAAGCCATGTTAGATATGAGGTATTCGTTTGGCATTATCAAGTAGCAATGGAAGCAAAGTATATAACAAAATTCAAAGCTAAACGAACGAATACTTCCAAGGACCAAAATCTAAACATGAACTTGCAACTAAGTAAATAAACAAGATGGGAAGAAAAGATTATACCTCAATGCAAATCACAATGAAAACCTTTTCTTGTCAAGAAGCATAGAATCCAAATAAGAATCCCTCTAATGTTGTCCACCCCAAGCTCCTTTGATTCCCAAATGCTAGTTAGTTGATGTAAACACCAAGACAACAATCAAGTATGTATCTTAGACTCTTGTGCACCAAAAATGATCACCAAGAACAAGGAGTTAGAGAGAATTCTTGTGTATCAACCAAGAACAACAAAAAAAGCCAAAAGTCTGTTCTAGAGCGGAGAATTCTTTGCCTCTTTGTCTACCACAATAATTAGACATTAACACCATTAAACCAAGTGTTTAAGGCTGTTAATTCTGCTGTTACAGCGAACGTACAAGGCTCGTGTTGATCAACACGGCCATGTAGGCCCAAAGTCCACGACCCTAGTTGGGCTAAGACGGCCCGTTTCTAATAGGCTATACATGGCCCGTGTTCATCTACACGGCCGTGTCGGCCCAAATTACACGACCTTCAATCGGGCCAAAACGCCCCGTGTGTGTTGGACTGGACACGGCCCGTGTACCATCCTGCCAAAACCCATTTTGGCCTTTTTCTCTCTTTTGCTTGATCGTGTTGCCGGAATCAATACTTGGTCTGTGACCTAATAGGCCTATACCTCATCGGTAATGCCATTAACTCGTTCGTGTTAGCAGGCATATTCCAACAAGAACAACTCTATGCCAAACTTTCTAAATGTGAGTTCTGGCTTCGTGAGATGCATTTTCTTGGTCACGTAATCTGAAGGGATGGTGTTAAAGTAGACCCTACTAAAGTTGAGGCGGTGATGAATTGGGGAATTCTCAAAACCCCATCTGAGATTCGTATCTTCCTAGGACTTGCCGGTTACTATCGGCGGTTCATCCAGAATTTTTCTAAGATTGCAGGTCCTTTGACGAAGCATACACGAAAGGATGTTCCCTACTCGTGGTCTGATGAACAAGATAAGGCCTTCCAGACATTGAAGCAACTCTTGTGTCAAGCTCCAATTCTGACTCTGCCTACTGGGTCAGAAGACTTTATTGTTTATTGTGATGCTTCTTACGCAGGTTTGGGAAGTGTCCTTATGCAGAAGGACAAAGTGATAGCTTATGCTTCCCACCAACTGAAGCCACATGAGAAGAGCTATCCGACTCATGATCTGGAGTTGGCAGCTGTTGTTTTTGCTCTAAAACTATGGCGCCACTACTTGTATGGCACAAAATGTGTGGTATTCACTGATCATAAGAGCCTCCAGTATGTTTCTACACAGAAGGAGCTCAATATGAGGCAACGCAGGTGGATTGAGTTAATTAATGACTATGACTGTGAAATCAAATACCACCCGGGCAAGGCTAATATGGTAGCTGATGCATTAAGCTGAAAGGGCTCCACAGAAACCATCAAATTCATGAAAATCACTATTGTTTATGATCTTATCACTCGATTGAAGGAGGCTCAGCAAGAAGCCTTATTAGAAGCTAATCTAAAGGCAAAAGTTATGGCTAAATTGAAGGAGCAGCTACAAGATGATAGCAGGGGATTGAAGACACACTGTTAGTCCCAAGTGGTTTGAGTATGAATGGAGTAATGCAAGAATGTAGTGTGAGAGATGATTTACACCGTACAAAACACACACTTAAACATTGATTATGGCAAAACTCACATATTTCAAGGGTCATATCCCTATTTATACTCTACGAGTATTTTCTCAAGTAAACTCCAATTTCTATACAATTTTATACTTTACACATACAGGTCCCGAATCTGGTTACCTAGCATCGGACGGAACCGGGATTTAATCTTGAAGGAGGCGCACAGTTCTCGTCTATCTATTCATCCTGGGTGCACTAAAATGTACCATGATCTTAAGGCAGTTTACTAGTGGCCTACATTGAAACGTGACATTGCCTCTTATGTGGAGAAATGTCAGATGTGTGCACAGGTGAAGACCGAGCACCAATGACCCTATGGTAATTTGCAACAATTACCAATTCTAGAATGGAAATAGGACAACATCACTATGGATTTTGTTACTAAATTGCCCAGGACTTCAAAAGGGCATAACATGATCTGGGTGATTATTGATAGACTCACCAAGAGTGCATACTTTCTAGATGTGAATGAATCTTCTTCTATGCCTCATCTTGCTCAAATATATATCAATGACATTGTTGCTCGACATGGTGTTCCTCTATCTATTGTCTCTGATAGGGATACACGCTTTGTCTCACATTTCTGGAGCATTCTTTAACGGGAGCTCGGTACTCGTGTTCATTTGAGTACCGCATACCATCTACAGACAGATGGACCGTCCGAAAGGACTATCCTAACTCTTGAAGACATGCTACGTGCATGTGTACTTGAATACGGTGGCTCATGGGATTCTCATTTGCCTTTGATTGAGTTTGATTATAATAACTCATATCATTCTAGTATCGGTATGCCACCGTATGAGATGCTTTATGGTAGGCGTTGTCGCACACCTACCTGTTGGCTTGAACCTGGGGAGAAACAGTATGCTGGACCTGATCTGGTCCAGATTACTGCAGACAAAGTTAAGCTTGCATGTGAAAAGCTTAAAGCAGCCAGAGACAAGCAAAAGATGTATGAAGATCCGAAACGCAAGCCGGTTACCTTTGAAATAAGTGATCGGTTATTCTTAAAGGTTTCTTCCTAGAAGGGTGTTATCAGATTCGGCAGAAAGGGAAAGTTGAGTCCGCGATACATTGGTCCTTTCAGAATTATCCAAAAAGTCAATGAGTAGACAGTATCCTTGGAGTTACCTCTAGAGTTATCAGGTATTCATAATACCTTCAATGTTTGCTATCTTCGTAAGTGCAAGGTGGATGAAGATCAGATTCTACCTCTGCAAGATCAGAAAGTTGATTCTTCTACACAGCTTGTAGAAGAACCAGTTGAGATTCTAAACACAAAGACTAAGCGGCTGAGAAAGAACACTATTCAGCTAGTCTTGGTCAAATGGAAATAACCTCGGGTCAAACCTGACTTGCGAGACCGAGGAGGATATGAGGGCCCGCTATCCCCATCTGTTCACTTAAAGAAAATTCCGAGGACGGAATCTTTTTAAGGGGGGTAGATTTGTAACAACCTCATATTAGGCCTAGTCGTGTTCGAATCTGGTACGTCTAAAATTCTAATTAAATATTGAATAAAGGAATATATATATATATATATATATATATAATTGATTAAATTAGAAAAATAGAAGAAAATAATAAAGAAATGATAAAATTAAAATATTATCAAAAATAGATAAGAATGATAAATTATTAAATGGTTTAGAACCAGGTTTCCAAAAATATCCTCGTTAGTTAAAACGGGTATTCGTGCTTTAAGTTGTAAGTTGGAAAGGGAAACAAGATACCCACTTGTGGATATTATCAACCCACAAGCAGGTATCCTTGCCTCTTCACGTGTAAACTAACGCAGACAACATACATAGACTTTATCTCAAACTTTTCTTCTTGTGTTCTTGTGGGTGCAAAAGAGATTCAAGAGTAAACCATCCAAGTAATCTGATTTCATTGCTGCAAATCCAAGCTCTAATTTGCTGTGAATCCATCTTCATCATCTCCAATCCAACTTGTAAGCTTTCTTCCTTGAATCACTATGTTCTTGAGTTTTTGACCATTTAGGTCAAATGGGTCAAATTTCCAAATTGACCTCTATAATTAGTTTCATTGATTCCAATCTGTTCCTACATCATTTCTAAGTTATAAACAATCAAATTCTTGAATTAAAACAGAGTTTTTGATTGAATTGTTGAATTAAAGTGCAAATGGGTCAAAATGGAGATTTTGATCCCAATCCTTGAATTTGTTGTTAAAGTATGAATTGATAGTTGTTTCTAGCTTAGTTTAGGTGCCTATTTCATATATGAACACTGGAAATTGGATTGGAATCGATTGGTTATGTTTTGGGGTTGAAATGGCCAAAAGCAAGTGCTGGAAATTGCACTGGTCAGTGCAAACTTGCTTGCGGGCTCAAGGACCACCCTTGCGGCCGCAAGGGGTATTGCTTACAAGCGCAAGGGATTTCCTTACGGCCGCAAGGACCTCCTTGCGGGCACAAGCAGTTCTATGCCCTTGTGGGCGCAAGCAGCCTTGCTTGTGGCCGCAAGGAACCCTGTTCCAGCATACAGTTTGCTGTTTTGGGTTGTACTGATATACGGGGTGTTCGTTTAGGTACTTCAGTTGATCCCGAAGCTTCTGTAACATAGTGTTTAATATTCTAGCTCGTCATGTGAGTGCCTGATAACATAACTATTAATATATCTATAACATATATTAACAATGATTACAGAATTGTATACCATGATTTGTTCATGCACTTGTTAAAGTGTAGGTTGCATGATGATGCTAGAATTTAACATGTTGATACGATGTAGTATGCACTTGATTAGGTGTATGCTATGATGATAATTGAATATATGCGCGCATTGACTGATGATCCGATTGGATCGGATTATTTGTTTGTGAATGGTCTGGATCTTATGGACAAAGCTATCCTGGACAAAGCTGTCCTACATTAAGAACACAGCTGTTCTACTTAAGGACAAAGCTATCCTCTTCGGGTATAGCTTATGATGTACAATAGAGGAATCGGTTGATTTCAAAACGCAATGGTGGACCGCTTTACAGCTCACCCATCGGAGCGGTTGATGTGTATGGTACCTCAGTTTGGTGCATTAAGCCGGGTTAGCTCCCCTGCGAGATATGCTACATTCTGACATACGCCAGCTCATCGCGAGATGCTAGGATAGAACTATCTGAGCATGATTGATGATATGTGATGTATTTATATTGATGGCATGCTATTTGGTACTCACTAGCTATTATAGCTAACAGATGCTACACCTTACATGTGCACGTGATTCTCAGTGAGCTCGGGACCATGCGGGTAGTTGATTTTCTTAGGAGGAACACTATGTTTTGTATAACTCTGATATTATGTATGTTTGTAACAGATAATGGTCGACCGGTTAAGTAACAGTAACACCAAACCGATTATGTGGCAAATTTTGAATGTATAAATAGCCACTTGTTTTTATTTCCGCTGCGTATTTTTAAATGAAAACTGTATATTAATATTTTTTAAGAAAAATTTGGTCCTAGAAATCACGGTGTTACAATATTCAATGTTCTTTTTGTTTTTCATTTTATTGTTTTTAAACATTTATTAAAAAATGAATAAAAGAGTTATAATAGAAATGGAAAAAAAGAGAAAGAAAATTTTAATATCATCATAATACGTAGATATAATAGTCTTATGTTATAAAAACCAGCATTTTATCGAGTAGTAATGATTTCTAGCCGTCGCATTGCACGTCTTGTTTCTATATCCCAATTTTTTCATTTTCCAGTCCCTTTCCTCTCATTATTATCGCTTTAGGTTTTTCAATTGGACGATTTCTATTTTCCTGCTCCAATGAGTATCAACATTAGGTCAATTAATTGTTATTTAATTTTTAATTAATATTTTAGAAATATTTATATACTAAGATATTTATTTAGAATATATAGTTTAATATGAGTTATATATCTTAATAGAAATATTTGACTAATATATTTTTTATAAAATAAAAAAATACATAAAATTTTGAATTATATAAACAAAACCTTTTCTCCCAAAATGAATTCCCCAAAGGCCCAAATCCCATTATTCCCCCCAATTTTTGCTCTAATCCCCTAGTCACGAATACAATTTCACATTCCAACCGTTCCGTCCTCTCTGGCCAAATTTCAAACCCCGCTGATGTTACCTAAAGCCCTCTTCCTCCGGCGACGAATCCCTCCAACTCCGGCAAAGAACTTCTCCGCTTGTGGCGAAACCTCCTCCACCGGCGACAAATCCCTTCTCTCCTCTCATTGTTACTTTGGCCACGTCTCCACCATTTCAAGTTAGTTGAAGGTTATAGGTTAGTTAAACACTCGAATGGCTCCATCATCATCTCTAGTAGGATTCTTAATTTCATGTATTAGTTTTAAAATACTTTAAGCATTCATTGAATTTAGGGATTACTTGTAAATGAAGAACCCTATTTCGTTTGGTACTCGGCCCGTTACATGTTTGGGGATTTTCTTATGAAAGTTTATGGAGCCTATTTAATTTATTAAAGTCAGTGTTTAGATGGGTTTCAATTTTGCATTCTATGTAAAATTTATATGATTATTTTCAAACAAGTCAACAATATTCACCTCTGTTAACTTGTTCGTTGCCTTCTATGTCAAATTATATGTTACATATTTGCTTCCATTTTGTGTCACGTTGTGTATATATGTATACACTACATGAAAAACTTTTAGACTAAATGTAGTTGGGGATTTTACACACAAATTGTCACATTAATGAATTATAGTCAACAGTCCAATTAAAATTTGTTTTGATACATCAAGAACTGAAGCAATAACTTTATGGTGTTGAAACTTTGAAGTATTTGCTTGTGGGTTTCTTGATATTTGGCTTTCATTTTTATCGGTTTCAACTTGTCACAAGATCAAAATATCACAACATATGATCTTGATTTCTTGTTCTTACTCTGTGATAAAATCTTGTATAGATTTGAAAAAAGTGGAACTAATTTCTTTGATATAGTTGGTGGTAAAAAGTTAATTTTTTGCTGGTGGAAGAGGTGATCTGGAAGTTAACAAGCAGTCTTCAAGGCAGAGTTTTCATAGTCAAGGCTGAACACACGGAAGATATACATAGTATGAATGTTTAACATTTTTATTCAATTGTGCATTTGATGGTGTTTGATAGTTTTGTTTCTTAAATCACATTTAAGTAGTATTACATATGGAATACAAGAATATGTGAAGGGTCTTCGTTACACTCATGTTGATCTTTTTGAGGATTTATAACTTATTACTAGTTTGATCTTATTGATATTTGTTTGCACCTAAACTATTGATTATCTTAAATTCATTGATTAATCTTCTTGATGCTTATAAAACCTTGTTGAAGTGTCTCTTACTTTAGGAAGGGATCTAAATTTGGACAAATACTCTTATTGATGGAATTCTTAAATATGGATTGTGGGATATATCAATGATGTTAAGATGAGAAACTGTGTTGAAATATGTGTAGATACACATGGAATCACAGAGAACAAAACGGGTACATCAAATGAATTTTCACACTTATTTTATGAATAAGTAGTATAACACTTGTCTTGGCTTATCATATGAAAAGAAAATGGAATGCAATTGATAGTTATACTAATTAATTACACTATGTAATACATACAGGAAGCCAATCCTATTCAAAGTTTAGCCTAGAATGGAAAATTCTTCATGTAAGATTACTAAATCTACTAGATGGTGAAACTATTAGTTGTTTTCTTTTTGTTTTGCTAACACTATAATCAATTATTATGTTGAACTATACATGATGAAGTAAAAACATCAAAAATTGTTAACAAAGATGATGACTTGGCAAAGCCGCAAAGGTTACATGTCATGGTGATGCCATATAGGCTAAATGGATTTAAAAGTAACAATTAATTTTTATCATTAGTTACTTGCTTTTGGAGGACAAAATATGTTTGTTGGAAAATTTGCTAAGTGATTGAAACTATTGGTCATGCAAAGGTAAAACTGTTAGTGTGTTTGTGAAGAAACAGTTGAAAGCTGTTAGTTGATTTGTGAAAACAGTTGTGGTGAATGTTGCAACTGTTAATACAAAGAGCTCGGAACTGTTAGAATAATTATGAAAATTGTTGAAAAACATGAAAGAGAAGAATCACATTTAACAAACAGTTTTTGTTGAGCTATATTTGGAAGGTGCTATCTTTGTGGATCTAAAGGATATCTTATCAAGTTGGAAGATTATCAAGATTATCTCGCAAGATAGAAGATTAACCAACTGTCAACTATTCAAGGAAGATCAAGAGTTTATATATACTTCTTTTTAGAATATTATGTTAACATCGATAGTTTTGAAATTCAACTCTATCAGAGTTTGCACTCATTCGTATTGTTTATTGTTTTCTGCAAGTGTATTAGCCTCCAAGTTTTCTTTGAAACCTAAGAACAAAGTGTGTTCTTTGTCTAACAAAAGAGTTAGATTGGAGGTGTAGGTGAATATTGTAATCATCTTTGATTATTAATAAACATCTTGTGTTTTGAAAGTATTTCATTGAGTTGATTAAATTGTTCTTGTGTTTAAAACCTTTATTGATCAATTAAGTGTGATTCCGCAACTTCTTAGTTGATTGTGATCAAGCTCAAAGATTGTGTTTTATCTATACTCTGATTTAAATTCAAAAGATAATTCTTGTTATTGATTTTGATAATATTCGATCCTGACAATGTTCATAAAAAGTAATTAATTATTTAAATTACAAATTATCTTCAGAAACCACATGTTGTGTCAAAAAAGAAGTAATAATTTTAATTAATAATTAGTTTTAGAGACCACATCTCGTGTGAAAAGGTAATTACTTTTAGAGACCACGTCTTGTTGTGTTAAAAGATACTTTTCAAGACGGGGTTTCAAAGACAAAGGCTTTTGAGATGACAGTCGTCTTTAAACACTTTTTTAGACGACTTTCTAGCTTTTTGAGATGACTTATGTTGTCTTTAAAAGTCATTTTTCTTGTAGTGATACTTTAATACTTACATGTTTGCTTCCATTGTGCCTTTATGCACTTCTCATTTTGTTGACTTGTTTAGTTATTTGGATCATTAATCATTTATGTGAATTCTAAGGGTGTGCAATCAATGTTACTGAAGTTTATCAAATAATAATCGAGGTTTACCTTACCGTAGAGTTAGAAATATTCATCATTGAATTGTATGTAAATGAACGGACTATCATTTAAAAATTATGAAGAACATTGCTATCTTGATGCTTGTTGAGCACAATTATGCACAGTGAATAGGTGATGGAGATTTACAACACATTGGATTTAAGATCACTATGCCATCTGCATTCGAGATAGCATCTGTAGGTAGTTTGTTTATGGATAATGTATCATTAGCTATTACTTATACTATGTTATTAGTTTTAAGTTAAAAGTCTTTTTTGTTTTTTATTGTTATTAAAAAAATTCATGTTAAACATGTCACCTATGGATTATTGTGTTCGTGTTTACCAGTTTTGTGTCATTTTTGGGTCAACCCATTCTTGACCCAATTTAGTTTCTTGTCGTGTTCGTCCTGATGTCACGTCTTTCGGTACTAGGACTGAAGTCACGTACTTTCGAGTTGCTCTTTGGCCAAGTGTCGACCTATGATGTATGTAACTTGTAAACATTTGATATGTACTACAAAGTTACTCATGATGGTTACTAATTTGTATGCGTTTAACTACGTAAATACAAAGGTTGAATGATGTTGAACAATGGTTGCCTTGATTAGAAGAAGAAACTAAGCGGATGCTATTTTGAAGATTTTGAACGAGAGGTCCGCAACTTCCCACTAGCTTCTATCAACCTTGGTTGTTATTTAAAAAAACTTATTTGCATACTTTAATGCTTGTTAGCAAATTAACTAAATGTTTGTGGAACATTTTTTGATATTTGCTAAATTTGAATTTTGTTATTAAATTTTGATGTTTGGTATTTGTTTATAGTTGTTTATATATATTTTCTATAATTATGTTATATATTGTTATCGAAATTCAATATTTGCTATTCGTTTTTTTATAAATTTTCTCGAAAATTGGCCCGTTGAAAATTAGTTGAAATTATGTTTAGAATTTGACAAAAATATGTCGGAAATTTATTAGAAATCTGTCGCAAAGTTGTTAGAAATCCGTGTGATATCCTTTAGAAAATTGTGGAAGTTCGTCGCAAAATGGTTGAAAATTGTTGTAAATTTGTGGGAAGTTCATTGGAAATCCTTCACAAATCTATTAAAATCTTATTGTAAATCCGTTAAAATTATGTTGGAAATTGTCATAACTTGGTCGTCAATCACTCAAAAGTTCGTTGGAAATATGTTGGTATTTTGTCGGAAATCCGTCGCAAACGTCAAAAATCCATTGTAAATTGGTTGAAAATCCTTTTGTAATGCATTGGAAGTTTGTCGGAAATTTTCCACTATTCACACCTTTCAAACTATTTTATTTCAAATTAATTATACATATATATTTATTATACTTTTGTTATTATGAAAACTAATAAAATTAGATTATAATGTGATAAATGGAGTTCGGTACGTAGATAGGCAGTGGCACATACGTTGAATTCCGAATTAGGTATATGACTTTTGGATCTAAAGTAGTTTGGTGTGTTGGAAGAAGATGTAGCCGGACGCACTCTTTGTTGCCCCTATTGCATATTCTCCCCTAAAAGGGTTGCTATTAATGATACCAAAAATATGCCCGTAAAATTTTCCTCCAATTAATTCAAATCGTCTCCATTCACTACAAGAAAACAACTTATTAGCAACGGATTTTAGAGACGCACAAAATACGTAGCTAATAGGCGACGGATTAGAAACACTTTAACAACAAATTTGTTTTAAAAATTAAATTTCAAAAAAGTTATTACTTTAGTCGAAAATCCGTAGAAAATTAGCAACAAAAATTTTCCGTATCTAAACCGTAGCTAATTTGTGACATATTAACAACGGTTTGAGATCATTTTCCATTATCATTACTAATCCTTTGCAAATTAGAAACAAATAGAATCTGACTCTAATGTGTAGCTATTAGTAACAATTTAGCGACGGTTTTCCCTCCTTCGCCCAAATCCCCAACACAATCTTTTTTATGACCAATACTCTATCACAGTTCCCTTGATCTTCGAATTCTCTCGAACCGTCGAACAATTTCTTACCCTCCCGAAGGTGCTCCCCATGCGACACTACCTCAACTACCTCTCGAATTCATCGTTTCAAATTCTTCCCCTCTACCTCTCGAATTCTCCCTCAGGTTAGAATGACTGTGGTTATCCATAGTTCCCTTTCAATTTAGAGCGACAGTTCCATAATTGATCTCTTGTGGCCTCGCAAAGAGGAGGGGAACAAGATCTGGCCTCAAATTCTCCATCTAAACAGTTTGATCTTCTTTGATTTGGCTATTGCATACCTAGTTCGTTAGAGAAATGAAGATTTACGCAAAAAAAGGTATATTGGTGATAGTTAATTAGTTCTAATCGATTTAGCTATTGCATAATTATTTAATTTGTGTAAAACATGTGTTCTTATAGGAGCATTGATGAATTACATTTGAAATTGGAATGGAGATTTGTATTTGTTTATGAAGTAGATGTGGATACTATGCAATGGTAGTGAGAAGATTCAAGAATCTAAGTCCACATAGTATGGCAGAATTGAATAAACTGCATGTCTTATGATATATCAAAACAAATAAGAAATGTGCTACAGGAAAATAAGCAAAAGGTGTCATGTGCATTAGGAACAAACTGCAAGTCTTATATTACTTGAAGCATTTCTACTAAGGAGGTTTTAAATTAGAGAAGGTTGACTGATAATTTGATATGATGTTGCACTCGCTTCTAATTGTGAAGAAATTAAAGCGTATATGGAAATGGTCAAAAAGGAGTCACGACCTTATGGAAATTAAGTAAAAAGTGAATATTTGATGGCTTAATAAGTTGTTTCAAATCATCTTTTCTCATTTTCTAATTCAAGTTGCTACTGTAAATACTTTGTATCTCAAATTATTGATCATCAATAACTAAAACTTATACTTCTTTTTGCAGTCACATTGGCTAATAATACATGCTTACATATACAATGTCTATTTATATATAATGCTAGATTTTGAATTTACAGTGTTTATATTTGTTACTAATTGTTATGTTTAATCTAACAAAATGTGTTTGTAGGGTGCATTGGCTTTCGGACCCTCCCGAGTCAAGGGATTGCTTATTTAGGAGGTATACTTGTGTCATTAAACCCAAAAGTACCTATGAAACTTATGACCTTTTGCTTTTTTTAAAATTTTAATTGGGAAAGCAGACCTTCTTCTTAAAGACAAGATTATTGTGTTTAGTGCCTCCGTGGATTGGATGGTCGAATTATGACCGTAAGTTTTCTTCACTTCACTATTTTTACAAGTTAATATATAGGAACAATCTTCATCATTATTCAAATATAACTTAGAGGGTACGAGTTTACGTGCATTTTTGAATTGATTACATGATTCTTATTAATCAGAAATAGATAATCAATCGTAATAAAACAGATTGTATGAGATGGTGTGTGGATTTGTTTTTGTATATGAATTTATAAATATCTGATAATTAGTTGTTTGGAGGCATTGTTTGGAGGCAGAAGTGAAGCTGTGAACGCCAGTGAGTTTGGCAGCAGTACTTCATTGTAGATTACCAATCCCAATCCTTATGGCTTGTACTTTTTCTCCACCTGTTTTTTCTTTTACCAGTTGCACACATTTTTTGTAGTGTCTTATGGACGATCTTTCTGCTGATGAAGATCATGTACAGTGTAACCACTTTGATAATGCTTATGTAAGTCTGATCTTTATCACTATTAGGATATATATATATATGGGTCATAATTAAGGGTACAATAATGTTAATGGATAGTCATAGTAGGTTACTATAATCTATTAATACAAGTTAAATGTATAAAAGTTTCAATGAGTTACATATATGGTGCGTATTGAACTCTTCTAATATAGTGATTTATATATATATGTGGTTGTAATATATGTGCTTATTATTATTAGGTACTTGGGTTATAACAACAACAAGAGCAAGATTGGAAAATAAATTAAAGAAATGCGAACATGTGATGAAGCAAAGCGTAAGGGGTGTGAAGAGTAACAAGAGATGTTACTTTCTTGTTTAGTATGCTTCACTCCCCCTCCCTTCTAGTTTGAGTTCAATGTTCAAATGTCAATCAATACATTATATTTAATTTGTGTAGCTTCACTTTGACTTAAATGTACGAATGTAAAACAATATCTTTTTGTGAACTAAATTTAGAATGTGTTTGTCTTTGTGTATTATTTATATGTATTTGTGTACATAAAAAACAAAAGACACAAACACATATATGTGTGTGTATATATATATATATATAAATCTTTTTTTCAAATCCGTTACAAATGCGTCACAAATCCATTGCTAATATTCGTAGCAAATCTGTTATCCGTCGCTAAGGAAATCAGTAGCAAATCCGTCGCTAAACTTCCATTGCAAATAATTTGCTAACATTCCATAGGAAATCCGTAACTAATATTCCGTAGTAAATCCGTTTCTATATTGCAACAACTTAGCCAGATACATTTTGATCAATCGCTAAATTGTCTCTAACTAGCGACGATCATTTTACCGCCAGAATATTTTCGTCGCAAATCCGTGGCTAATATGGGATTAGCTACAGATGAGAGTCGGATTGGGCTGTTTACATATGCCGCTTAAAAACAATCGTCCCTAATGCTTTTTAACCTAAGAAAAGGGACAACCTTTTTCCTTTTGCTCATTTGATCAAGTCTTCAATTACTCTAACGACACATAACTCTGATTTTCTCCTTTCTCTAGCTTTGGAACACTGCTAGACCGCCACCCGCCTTCAACCAACACTCTGGCCTCTGTCAACTAGCTGCTGTTCGGCTCACATTTCATAGTCTCTCTCGCTTGAATATCTCACATTTCTCTCTCTCTTTTTGGTACTCCAATGTCGAGGGTTTTGAATTTTGCTGGGTACCAAAGGCGCGAGATGGTGTTCATTGGTGGAACCGAGTGTCATCTCATCCATGCCAAGCGTCACCCAACCCGCTCATAGTGCGCTTAATTCATATAAGATCTTTTTAGCATCCTCTCTTATAACAAATTAATTACTATCTAATTTTGATTATGCACACACTCAAGGGCGAATTAGATGTGGCAATAAATTCTGATCTACCGGTCCCAAAGGCTATTATAGAGAGTATCTTGTTGTGATCCAAATCAAGTCAATAGCGTGTGAGTTGTAATTGTTTAGAAACTTTGTGTATCTATGTGATAACAAACTCAGATATTTAATTAGTTATATAATAAAATGAGTGCTTTCTGGTTGATAACTGTGGACAAACATCTAATGTTGACAGACATATCTAGGATGATAAGCTTAGGGAGATGTCTTTAGAGTTAGATTAACAAAAAGACTCCTGGGAAATAGTTTATAACATCACTAGATTGGAACAAGTTAAAGGATTGATTTCCCCCTTTGTGTAGCTCGTTGGTTAGAGTGCTATAGGTTGTTTAGCTTAACCTATAGTTCTATTTAGTAGACCTTTTATTTTCAACCTTTTTTTGTGACCCTTTTCTCTTGGTTGACGGATTGTGGCTCCATCATAGGGTTGCTTTTTGAATATTTCACATTAACATCTTTTGTGCAACATAAGTTTTTCAACTTTTCGAAAGAGTGTTGAAAACTTGAAAGACGGGGTGAATTAAACTCGTCTCCCATGTAAACATTTTACCTTTGTAGAAAGCAAACATGTCTCAAACATGTTTGTAGTTTTAGACTTAGGCACAATCACTTTATTTTCTTTTTGGTAATAGGATGAAATTCTCAGTAAAATGTTTGCTAAAAGGGTAACAAATGGTGGACCCTAAGCAAAAAAGTTATGTTATTACATTCCATATTACATTGTCTATCGTTCTGGTCTTGGAGTTCATCATAGCCCCTTCATAAATAGTGCTCATGTATATGAAGAGTACGTACGTAGTGTAGTGTGTATTTCTCGTATATTTGTAGTTAAAATCGGTTTTTAATTTTGACCAAATTGAGAGTTAAGACTATACAATTAATAAAGACTTTTACTTTTAACTAAGGGTAAATTGCATGAAAATACAATAAACTTTGTCTTAATTATCATTGTATACAACCAACTTTATTTTTTTAAAAATAATACAATTAACTTTTATAATCCTCCCATTGTATGCAAGTTGTTGTATACAATGAAAATTATGAAAAAATTTATTGTATACAATGGTAGTTAAAGACTAGACACAGAAAAAAGTTGTTTGCATACAATGAATTTTTTTTGAAAGTTAGTTGTATTATTTTTAAGAATTTAAAGTTAGTTGTATACAATGACAATTAACACAAAGTTAATTGTATTTTCATGCATTTTGCCCTTTAACTAAATGAATAGTTATAATTATTTAATAAAATTGATCAATGTTAGCATTTTATTAACATTAAAATATATCAGGGATTTCATTCTTTTTTATTAGTTAAAATAATTTTTTTTTAAATGAAAGTTTTTAGAACCATTTCAAATTTTTTTTGATAAATACAAGATCAAATTTCTAAGTTTAATTACTCATCGTTTAATATCTTTAAGGTTAAGGTAAAAATCTAATTACTCGGCATTTAATTTCTTTATCTAATGAATTTTCAATAATTCAAGTAAAACCTCCGAATTTATTCGCATCAATTCCGGTACAAATTGAATGACTAGATTCAATCAATGCGTGGCAAACGCATAACTTTTACAATTAAAATACTATTAAACTTTGAAAATATTCAAAACCCGAATATAAAAAAAGAAACACCAAAAGAAATACATCTAAGAAACGAAATCTTTTAAAACTAAAAGCTTCATAAAAGATGTCCTGTCCTATGTGCTCGGACCCAATACAAGTACTCGTTCACAGGTTCAACCGGTTTTGAAAACCGGATGATATATATATATATATATATATATATATATATATATATATATATATATATATATATATATATATAATGAGAGGTTTAATTGAGAATTGATATTTAGATTAGAATGTGAGACATAATCCCGACCCTTTATTTAATTTGATCAAATGGTCTACATTTGACTCTTTATTTTATTCATAACCTAATCATGAATTGCGACGGGTGAATTGTGACAGTGAGTTAAGTCAAGGAGAAAGGTTCAATTAAAATGCTTAGGACTAGAAAGAAAGATGATCCTATCTACAGGAACTATTCGTCATAGATCGGAGAGCTCATTTGATATATCACGAATGAAGTGATCAAGCATAAGGCGGAATGTCTTGCTACCTCTTCCTTCCTCCACCATTCTATAAGCAAATGCTTGCGGGTAGGATTTATCTCCAGAACCATCTTTCTTATGAAATTCGAGGAGAAGTGAGTAAACTTGCCTGCACCCTAATTCTTGGTAGAGTTATCAAAGAACTCCCTCGCTTGGCACAACAGCAAAGAGAACTATAATTCCAACTGGATCCAATGAGAAGAGAATTCGAACACCAACCCTTAAGACTGTAATTGGCTTGCTAGTCTTTTCCCTTGCGCTTGATAACTCTTCTCATCTAATAGATCAACGTCTAATTGATAGTTATGATTTGTTTTTCCATTCTCACCTAAATTTACAAAAAGGAGTTGAGTATTATGTCCACCGCCAGCTGCATCGGAGCAAGCTGCCCGAGCCTCTCTTGATTATGAAAGCGACCCTTGATCTTCATCAGATAAGTTGTAATCAAGGTCAGCTTGGCCATGTTGCACGAATCCAATGTCTTAGTGGCATCATACCTCTCTTTACGAGCTTGTGTTTGAAACATGTCCATCAGCTGACGGATCTTGTTATAAGCCCTTATGTCCATTAGCGGTCTGCAGCTTAGGAAGGACTCCTCATGGTCAACAACATGCAGTCTACATCTAACAAGGAATGGTTGTGCTCTCAGTCGAGGAAATTAGGTCATGTAAGGTTGTCCTTCTCCAAAATGGAGCATAGTGAAAGGTTGTTAAAAAAAATTGGTGGTGTTGTTGTTTTTGTTGGGTTTTGGTGGTCTAAAATCACAGCGGAAGCAAAATGAGTAGAAAAAGAGTTTCAAAATTTGACCACGAATGTGCCCACCATATGGACCAAAACTCTAAACATGGATAAGCAACATATAAAGACAAGAAGGAATAGACTCATACCCTTGAAGTTATCTTCCTTAGTCAACCGAATTTGGAGTTTGGAAGTACGTGTATTAACGTGTACACCTCTATCGTAGTCCACACCAAGATATGATCGTCTCCCACTTGCTAGAGTGTTAGGTATTACAACCTAAACGCCACAAATGATCTAACACACAAAGAACCAAAACCTTGACGAACTTTTGTGTTTTAGAGAGGGAAGTGTGCAATATGTGTTGTATATCTTTCAAAAGCTAGTAACCTCACAATGGATTCATGCACCACCTTATATAGACTCCACAAAGAGAATAAAAAACGTGCATGCATTGATACTCCATCAGTTACCTATTAAAAAACCATTATCTTCTTCATAAACAGCCTTGAAAGCTGTTTAAGAAGACTGTTACTGCATGGGGCACGGTCGTGCCTCACAAGGCACGGGCATGCCAGCCCAAAAAGGCCATGCCCAAGTCACGCTCAACTTGGGCTCGTGCTTGTCCACTGGGCTCAGGGCATAATCCAACTCGTGTGTGTGTCGGTGGGCATAATCCAATAGTTTTCCATCTACAAATTTAGGATTTACGATTTAATGCAAAATTCAAAAAAGAAAGACTTCTAATATTTCAATAAACCCATAACTAAAATAAATAGGTCCGGACCAATATTTCACGCATCCGATGCATAACTTGGGATTTTCTACCAAAGTACGCTATTTGTGGTAGGTAAGAATATTTACCAATAGTGTTCAATAGTCAACACAACTCCTAGACCTCATAGGGTTATGGACTAAACCGTTCATGCATGTTTTGTTGGAATATTCCCGCTGACACGAATGAGTTAATGGCACTACCGATGAGGTATAGGCCTATTGGGTCACACACTAAGTTTTGATTCCGGCAACACGATCAAGCAAAAGAGAGGAAAAGGCCAAAATGGGTTTTGGCAGGATGGTACATGGGCTGTGTGGTAAAACACGGGCCATGTCCAGTCCAACATACACGAGACGTTTTGGCCCAATTCAAGGTCGTGTAGTTTGGGCCGACATGGCCGTGTAGATGAACACGGGCCGTGTCTAGCCTATTAGACACGGGCCGTCTTAGCCCAATTGGGGCCGTGGACTTTGAGCCTACACGGTCGTGTTGGTGAACACGGGCCGTGTACGTTCTTTGTAACAGCAGAATTAACAGCCTTAAACACTTGTTTTAATGGTGTTTATGTCAACTTATTGTGGTAGACAAAGAGGCAACGTTTTCTCTGCTCTAGAACAGACTTTTGGCTTGTTCTTTTGTTTTAGTTCATACACTAGAATTCTCTCTAAGTGCTTCTTCTTCTTGGTGATCTTTTGGGGCACAATAGAGCAAGAAGTACATACTTGATTGTTGCTTTAGTGTTTACATCAACTAACTAGCATTTGGGAATCAAAGGAGCTTGGGGTGGACAACACTAGAGGGATTCTTATTTGGATTCTAAGCTTCTTGGCAAGAAAGGTTTACTTTGTGATTTGCATTGAGGTATAATCTTTTCTTCCCATCTTGTTCATTTATTTAGTTGCAAGTTCATGGTTAGATTTTGGTCCTTAGATGTATTTGTTTGTTTGGCTTTGAATTTTTTTTATATACTTTGCTTTTGTTGCTACTTGATTATGCCAAACGAATACCTTCATGTTTATCCATGTAACGATCCGAAATTCGTAAATCTGTAAGCATGATTCTAAAAAGAAATGAAATTTATGGAGTTTAATTCTTAAGAAAGATATTTATGCAATACAATTTCTTAAAGAAAAGAATTAAAAATCAAAAAACGAAGAATTCTGGCAGACCAAACATCGCCACACAATGTGTTGAGAGGCAGAATCACTTGAGGTAGCGTGTCTCAGGATGGTTGTGTTGGGTATTGGTGGTTCAACAAAAACGTAAAGGAAGCATAAAAGGTGTAAAAATAATTTTTCAAGAACCACACAATACTCACCAAATGGACTACAACTCTAAACATGTCAAAGAAACAAAATGAACAACAAGAAGAAGATAGAGATATACCCTTGAAGCTAGTCTTCTTTCTTGTTTTCGGGTTTGAGTCTTGGAAGATGAATACACAAACTAGTGTATCTATAGTGCAATCCACACCAAGTGCACCTTGGCTCCCACTTGCTAGAGTATTAATAAGCCTATCAAAGCACCACCAAAGTTTCTAGACTCTTGAACTCAAAAAGCCTTGTACTCAAAAGTGTATGAGAGAGTGTTTGTATTGCAAAAGACCAACCAAGAACAACTAGACTAGCAACCTTGGTTCTTTAGCTTCATATGGTTCTTATAGAACTCCAAAAGGAGTTCAAAATTCAAATGACATAAAGCCTAGATTAGTTACATGAGTTACATGCCATAACACCTCTTTAACTAGTCATAAAAGTCTAGAAAAGTAGCTATTACTACAAAAGGCACGGGCTTGCCTTTGACTGGGCACGGGCGTGCCAGCCCAATCAATCACACCCAAGTCACGCCTGACTTGGGCTTGTGCCAGCCTATTGGGTATAGGCGTACGTACCCTAAAGGGGCATGAGCATGCCTCGGCCTACTATAACCATTTTCTGGTTTTCTCTCCTTTGACCATTTGTGATGCCGGAACCAATACTTGATGTGTGACCCAATAGGCCCTTGATTTATCAACAATGACACCAACTTGTGTGATTCAGTGGGCATAATCCAACACACTCCCACTTGCACATGACACACCTATGAAATATGTCACCAACATAGAGCGGCCTCTAACAAGGTATATATGCCCCAAGTCAGCATAATGTATGTCTTCCAAGACAAATAACAATCCAAAGAAATGGTCCTATAGATAAGTGATTATTTATCCCTTCATTCACGATATCCGGTGTGAATACAGGTCATGGAACACCGTCAACCCGAAGTAATCCACTATTATGTTTCTCGATCAAGACTAACTATGACAAACAAAACAAGTTGCAAAATTGATCCATTATCAATTCAACTTGAGCACAGCCATGCATTTACGGTGTCATAAGTTTAGTCAACAAGGGGGCCAGAGATATCTCTCAAAAGAGGAACAAATACCTTTGACTACATCGTTCTGTCATAATAACAAGTTCTTGCTTGAAAACTTTCCTTATAACAGCCAGTTACGAACTACGTTAAAAAGCAATCTAAACAAGACCAAGTTACTATTCAAGAGGCGCATGCATCTCTAGTAAAAGAACAAAAAATATTATCATCTTGACTTGTGATCGTGTAAATGAAGTAAACTCAGGTGTGGGTACTCCAATCACTTGATCCATTATCAAGTACAGGCTAGCGTTGCGTAACTGTTAAGTTTATTAATTGTATAGAATAGAAGATTACATTTTGAGTGAAGTTTGTATTAATTACAAACTAGATGATCTTAATTGTAAATATACTCATGGAGTATATAAGCCTATAATTAAGGCTAATCATGTATCAATTGCTATAATGAATGATATGAACTATGTGTTAATCATGGTGTAATTAGTATTCTCTCATAGTTCTACACATGCAATTGAAGATTAGCTTGATACTTGGATAATTAAAGGGATTAACAATTGGTATTAGAGCCTAAGGAGTGATTTTATTGAAGATTGGATCAAGAATTGCAAGAAATTTGAAGAAATTTTGAAGATTTTTTTTTGCAATTATCGGATTATTTTTGGGCAGAAACTTTGAAAAAATATAGAAAATTCATACGATCTTCATTTGATCTAATTTTTGGATATGTTGTTGTGTGTGATCGCAGGAACCTACAGTAAAATTTTCAAGTGCAAAATTCAATCCATTTGAGAGAAATCAAAAAATCAATTTCTAGGTTTTTTAATGATGTTCTCGAGGATGGAATTTGGAATTTCGAGTTCTAGTTGGAATTGATTGCTGAATTTTTGAAAGAAGTTTAGCAATAGCATTCTGACTGGATTTGCAAAATCTCAAAGCTAATTCAAAACACACAAGGAGAAATTATGAAATCTTTTTCTTGATGTGTTCTTGAAGATTTTGATCAATTTTGGATCAATTCGTGTTATTTGATCGAAATTCGTGATAAAGGAGTGTTAGAAAAGTGTTAGGGAAGGTGGAGAAACATAAATTTGATCATAAAAATCATTTTTGAGGAGTTTTTGAAAATTCAAGATTGATGATGTTCTTGATGTTTTTGAGTAGAAGATGAAGAAAGGAGTTTGATCCAAAAATTTTAAGTCAATAAGTGTTTTTGGTGTTTGTATGTGAGAAGGAAAGAGATTGGAATTTTTGAATGTGTCAAAAAGTATCGGAATTCAAAAGAAAATACTAACTATCGGATTTGGTTTAGAAGTGGGACTATCGGATTTGGTTTATGCGGATTTGAAAATTATCGGATTTGAAAGTTATCGGATTTGAACTTTACCGGATTTATAATTTGGTGGATTAGGTTTATGCGGATTTGAAAATTATCGGATTTGAAAGTTATCGGATTTGAACTTTACCGGATTTATAATTTGGTTTATGCGGATTTGAAAGTTATCGGATTTGAACTTTACCGGATTTATAATTTGGCGGATTTGGTTTATACGGATTTGGAAATTAACGGATTTGAATGTACCGGATTTGCCTTTAACGGATTTGTGATTTGGGCGGATTTTTCAATTTTCTTATCATTTTCCCAAGCTGACCTGGCAGCTCGACCCCAGCCAGGGACTCTGCCCCTTGGACCCCGCCAGGGGTTGCCATCCCTTGGACCCATCGTCGTTGTGACTGAATTAGAATCGGATTTTCTCATTGTCGGTTTTCAGTCGTTTTTTTTGTTCGGTTTTGTCATTGTTATTGTTCGTTTTAGCGTTTTTTTAATTGTTCCCTTATCGTATAGTTTAGTCGTTTTTAGTGTTTGTTATCGTGTTCGTATTATTTGTTTTTCTTTTTGTTGTCGTATTAATTGTCTCCTATCGTGTTAATTGTTTTGTGATTCAGTTGTTTTAGTCGTATCATAGTCACTTTAATTGATTCTCTTAGTACACTTTCAATCATTGTTGATCATTCCCAACTCATTCTTAATTGTCATTTTTATTGATTAAATTCTTGATCATATCAAATCATTCCTAAACGATCGTATATTTTTCAGGTATCAAGATAAATATCAAGATATCAACGAATCTTGGCACAACTGATTCAATTGAACAAGAGATTGACAAATGGTGAAAGAACAAATATCACTTAAGTGAAAATGAATTATTTCTCTTGCTTAGATTAAGAAAAATGTTTGACATTCATAAACCTTGGTATAATGCATGTTTTGAGAAAGGTGATTTAATTGTAAAGCTACAAAATGAAAATTTTGCTCTTGTTAATGAAAATGCCAAATTGATTGTCAAACTTCAAGTGTGTGAAATGAAGATTCCACAAGTTGATGTAAATTTTGAGAAAAAAAAAGGCAAAAGGATTGGTTAATGAGTATATCCAGCTCAAAGAGAAGATTTCTTCACTGAACAAAGAGATTCACACATTGACACGGAGCAATCAAATTTATGATTTAAGGATTGAACGTAAATCAGATGATATAATCAAAAAGGAGAAACAATGCAAATTCTGAGTGGAGAAAGTTCATTACTAAAAGAACAAGTTGAATTTGAAAAGAAAAGAACAAGTGAATTACAAGTTGAAAAAGCCGAATTGCATGATAAGTTGAAACAACTTGAGCAACAGCTACTTGTTGAAAAAGTTGAGTTGTAGAAAGAAACAAAGGTATTAGACCTAGAAAAGAGTTTGGAAAGTGAAAAGAAAATGTTTGAAGAAGAAAGAAGCAAGTTTGTGGTAAAAATCTCACAACTTGAAGTACATTATGAAATGGAGAAAAAGAAAGCAGAGATTTTGTCAGAAGAGAATGACAAGTTCAAAGAGCAAATGTCTAGAGTGTCTGAGGAACTTCAACTTTTGGAAAAGAAATGTCAAGAATATAAAGTTGAAGTTGAGAGAAGGGAAGCAGGTATAGAACACGTAAAGAAGAGAGCAAATGATCTGAAAGAAGAGAATGCCAAGTTTAAAGACCTCATATCTGAATTTTCTGTTGAACGTCAAGATTTTCAAAAGATGTTGCAGAATGATGATAAGTTGATAGCGAGTTTAGGCATTGAAAAGGCTGAATTGCAAAGAAAAGTCACAGGACTTGAGGAACAGTTTCTTGCTTCTTCTAAACTATATTTTCCCAGCTCAGTTCTGGAAAACAAAATATCTGAGCTTCAGAAGACTCTGGACACAAAGAAGAAAAATTTGAGAAAGAGAAGAAACAACTGATGGCTAAAAAAATCAATGCTGAGCTTAGTGCTGAAAAAGTTGTTGAATCAACAAAGACTTCCGCTGACACTATTGACTTTGATTCCGTTACACATTGTAGTAGCCAAACTGATTCGTTTTTCTCCATTGCAGGTTCTGAAAAATCAGATAAACGTTTCAACTACACTAAGAAATCCATGAAGAGATCTACAAGTTCTCAATCAGTGAAGCTAACTACTTTTGCAACTAAATTCACTCAGAAACAACAGACACCAGTATTCAAAACTCAACAAAATGCTTACTATTCAAGCAGTACTAATTCTGATTGTTCTGCCATTACAGATGATGCTTTGCCAATGAATAAGCAAGCTTGGACTCCAAAGAAGATCCTAGCTGACAACTTTGCAAAGATAACATCATTCTGGTCTCAAAAGAAAGAGACGAAAGATACTTCAACACCAATTCGTTGTGACGAATCAGACAACGATTCTGAACCTAGGGTTTCTGAATTCAGAGTTAAAAATGTCATAAATGATGATTTTTCGTTAAACTATACCTGGACATCTTTCAAACCTAAGGTTAGAAAGAAGAATGTCATGAAAGATATGCCTTCAAGAAACATTCATAGGCAATATCATTCTGCTAAGCGGCACCATTCAACAAACAGATATCACAAGGATACAAGAAATTATCATTATTTTAAAAATAACAACAAAAACAAATTCTTTTCAGAATCGAAGAATAATGCTAATTTTGTGTTAAAAACTGATGTCAAATATCCATTTGTGGTATACTCAGTAAAGCACTTAATCAGATTATCAAAAGAAAAGATTTGTAAGAATTTAAGGCCAATACATGAATTCGTTGTTAAAGAAAGAATTTCTCAATCGCATACAGGCCCAATGAATAAATGTATGGATGGTTATGACTAAATGATCAGTTATAAATACATGTTAAATATATAGTGACGATATACGATTGATTTATATGATGGTTGTGGCGCATGCATATATATACTTATAAGATAAATAAAATGATGACCATATTGACCTAATATGATGATTGGCGAGGTAAATAAATATATAATAATTAAATATGACATACAAGATAGGTATGTGCATGATTTAATGACGTAGTTAATGATTATAGTTAATGAATTCAGTAATGATGGTTATTATGGTGCATATAGTGAGAATTCATTATGTTGTTGTAAACGATGCATTGGGATGGGGGTATACGTACCATAATTATTGATGCCTAGGAGGTAGATGTTAAGCCTTCTTGGAAATTGCTAGCAAAGCGGTGGTTAGTTGTCGGGTTTTGTTGGGGAGTTAATCACTTCACCCTAATAATCAACTCTGCGTATCCTAAAACATAGAATTTGATGATAACCAAACCCTACATTCAGTATGACTTAGAAAGAATTCAAACATGTGTTGTTTGAATCAGTTTATGTAAAAATATGCCAAGTATGGAACCATCAGCTGACCATCAGCTGAGCATCAGATCCTATCATTGTATCAACCAAGGGATATCAGCCAAGGAGCATCAAATGAAGAAAACAAGTAAAGAAGACCATCAGCTGAGGAAAATAAACCATCAGCTGAGCAAGGATATTGCTCAACTACTCCATCAGCTGAGTGAACAAATGGATCAGTTGCGGCCCAGAGCATCAGCTAAGTAAGTCTTCTTTTACATAAGTCATCTCTCCACATAAATTGATGTATTTGAATGATCAACTGATCATACAAATACATGAGCTTATTATAACACCGTAAATTCTCAAGCCATTTTTTTAACCGCAGCGGAAGCGTTAACTGATTTCATTTAATCAAATACAAAGTACCAAGTACTGTTTACAAACATCACATCAAGTTGTGTTACAAAATATTTACAAACGTGGCTCGTCTTTTCTCAAAACATAATCTCAGAGCGTTGGTCAAATTTCCCTTCCCCAAAAACAAAGCTAAATAGCGAGACCTGCAAAAAGCAATCAACCGAGGGGAATTAGCACAAAGCAAAGTGAATGGAAGCTACAAACAAGCATCCTCAAACAACAAGCACAAGCAATCATCAATTGCACAAACGCACCGATCTCAACAGAACAAACAATCAATCGCAAGCCAAACTGATCTCTAGAGGAACGGCGGTTCTGCAGAACCTGCAACCGATGCGGGCCAAAGCAAAGGTTTACCGTTAGCTATTTGCTACTTGGTACAGTTAAAGCTCCTTCTACTGTAACAAATGCATAGAAAGTCTAGGACTGTGCAACCAATAGCAGATAGCCCAGCCCAAAACATGCGATAGCTGACCCCCAACCATGCACGCATATAATTAACCATGCGTATAGGTCTCACCACGTGCACACATAATTAACCATGTGCACTGGCCACGCAACAATCCAAACAATCCCAATCAACAAGCAACAATCAACTATCAGCGAATAGCAATCACACAATATGTCAACACATACCAAATAACACATTCCATACTGGCAATTCAACTTAAACAGTTCATCATGGCATCTTGGATTTATTCAGTCTAGCATGGCATCTTAGACTAAACAGTTTATCAAAGCATCTCAGACTAAACAGTCTAGGAAGGCAACTCAGACTAAACAGTCTAGCAAGGCAACTCAGACTAAACAGTCTGTCACGTCAACTTAGACTAAACAGTATAACATGGCAAACCCAAATCATAACAATATCTCAATTCATGCAATCATAAACGTTACCGCCATCACCAATCGTGATTACATTTTCACTCACCTCAGTCCATGTTCCCGTCTGCTCAGTTGTCTAATATCACTGAGTCTTTGCAAATCCTGAGAACACAACAAACCGAAGTCAATCTCTGATAAATATATATATCCATAATATATATTTATATCTCTATATAACTTGTAAACAACATACAATAATCATACAAACCATAATCCATCACATCCCACATGAATACATAGCAAAATACACAAAATCCTTAAAAATGGCCTGTCTCGCCGCGAACAGCCCATGTGTCGCGCCGCGACGCATGCGGATTTGGTTATCGGATTTCCATAATCGGATTTCGGGTTCCGGATTCTAGGGTTCTCGGATTTGCTTCTATCGGATTTCAAAGGGTCCGGATTTCAGGGTGTCGCGCCGGGACCCTTATGCATCGCGCCGCGACGCGTTGCGATTTAGTTTTCTTCCTCCTTGAACTGTCGGATTTCCAGCATACCATTCTTATAATTTTCATTTCCAACTTTCAGTTTCTCCATCCAAAACACTTTCAATACATAAGAAACTTCATATATCATCACAATAAACATATATATCTCATCAAATTCATTTAAAACTAATTATTCAACAAAACCCATATATCAAGTTTTGAGCTTTAAGCTCCAACAATGGTAATTCTTCAATCTAGCATGTATTTCAACATATAAACACATCAAAACAATCTATACCATCATATGAACACATACCAACCTTCAGTCTGGATTATGAATCACCAAATCCTTTACTTGAAAATCCAAGTTGCTTGTTTTTCTAGCTTTCTTCAACAAGAGGTTTTGACACACAAACCCACACTTTCACACTCACTATGTGCTGGTGAATATGAAACCCACGTATACATACTTTCACTTTTATTCAAGCAGGAGGTGTCTCAACTTTCATTTCCTATTCTTTCTTTCATACTACATGCATCCATGCATACATACTTACACATACATACATCACATACTACACATCAAATAACTTTTTCTTTCTTTTCTTTCTTTTAACTCCAGTAACATGTATATTTATATTCATAATATATTTTCAATTTAATCCAATAACTCTAGTAACCATAGAATCAATTAAATGCAAACGACCCAAAATCGCGTACCGCTTACCCGCTAATGAACTAGCCCGGGTTTGCGGATGTTACAAATTTTCCCTCCTTTAGGGGATTCCGTCTTCGGAATCCTTTAGCACACATCAAATGAATTCTCCACGCTCTATATTCATTCATCACTGATCCTCAATTCAATTGTAACTCATACATAGCTTCATCTTGCTATCAGCCACCTAAATCTCTTTCCACCTGTCTTTCTAATTTTACAATCATCCGTTCTTTACCAACTTATCCTTCAAACCTCTTCTTCAGTTCCACATTCAACTCAACACGTAACTCATAGATTCAATTAGTCTGTCTTTCAACTTATTCTCTTTCACACTCATGCATATAGACCATGTCAATGCATTTCTCGAATACTCATTCACAGTAATCTGTTTATCTCCTTTAACAAGTTTCACGTACATTTCATTCACTGTCTTTCATGTAAAATACTCACATATCGCTTTGTTCTTACTTCCAATGAACATGTCAGTACATTACTTCAATATTCACATAACAACTCACAATTGACATGTTAACATCCACTTGGTCAAATTCGCATCCTGTCAATCTAATCAATTGTTTATGAATTCCACAAAACATCAAAGTCCAGTACAAACACAAGTTCATTCACACATATCTACACAACTCTTCTACTGCACTATCCATGAGGATTCAGTCGTACTGTTCCTTTCACGTTTTAATTCTGGTAATAAAATCATTTAGAAATTAATCACTGTATCTCAATCGTTTGTCAGCAGCCTCAACATGTAAAACATCATATCTTCAATCATCTTGTCACAATAGAATTTGCCTAACCAAGGCTATCCCAATAGTGATATAATACAAGCGCTTCTTACTGATCAATCAAATACTAAATTGCTTTTCATATAATAAATTGGGCATCAACTCCATCGTAAATTGCTTTCACAATAATTCTAATATTTCATATTATCTCGTCAATACACAATTCTACTCAACGATGCCGTCTTACTGGCAATTACCCGTAATATCCAGATTTCATCATATAAAGTAAATTACATATAAACTTCATCGCAACTCACTTTCATCATTTTGGCATATGAAATCATCTCCACGGTTCATAAATCTCTAATACTCTGCCTTGACTCATACACAGTTTGTAACACCGCTTCTAAATTCAGTTGCTTTAATGTCAAAACAGATTTTAGCAGCGGAAAATTTTCTTTTATAACATAAACAACGGTCATTTACATTATCAAAGAACATAGGTGTTACCAACGTACAGGAACCGACCATAGTATCTATTTACATTACATCACAAAATATAAGTGTTCCACCCACAAGGGGCAATGTACATCCCAAAAGTAACCCGCCTCGCAGGCCCTCTAGTCTTTACCTGAAAAGGGAAACATAGTATCATTAGCTACACTAGCTAGTGAGTACATAAAATCATAAGCATCAATAGATTAAGCCATGCGTCGTATCATAAACAGTCATTGCTAGCTAAGCACATAGCGGTGTGCTGACAAGATCGGTAAGAGTCGTGTCTTGCAGGGTAATCAATCCCGCTTAACAACTCAGACCGGGGAATCAGGCACGACCAATCCGCGCTGGTGGGGGAGCACAATGTTGTCCACCAAGCACCGTTCTCAGAGCCAGAGGCTCTACAGGTAATCCAGCAATAATCAGCTGATCACCACTCACGTTAAGGCACGGTGGTTCTGCAGAACCTTGATCCGGGATGCACCCCGAATCACCATTAAATCCAGAAATGACCGAAGTCCTGTTAGGATCCAGCTAACCGGCTGATCTTAACCATGCGTCAGATAGTCTGCAGACAGGTCACATACACATATACGTACATTTGATCCCACAGGGATCCATCATCTTACATATAACGTCTTTCAAACAGTTATTCATGCATAGTGTCAAATATCCACTAAGTGGTTCCAATCTGGACCCACTGTCATGCACCTGACAATTATTCTAACATCATATCAATCATATATTTACCTTCTCAGACGTACCTGCAAAAGCAAGTCAGTCATACATAGTACATTCACATAGTCACTTAGGAGGCAAGCCTTACTCTACTAAGTCTCATGGTTGTAGGCACTCACCTGAGTTGTTACTAGGCACAGGTATTGACTTGAGTCCTCTAACAAGTTCACCTAGCATATCACATTGACTTCAATCATTCACATGTGCATCCAAGACTTCACAAAACAACATTTAACTTTGGACATTACACAAATCCGCCAAAATTGTCGGATTTGGGGGAAATCCGATGGTCTTGTCGGATTCATGAAATCCGACACATTCAACCATGAAATCCGATACTTAACATTCGGATTCCAACACTTATGAATTCCAACCATGCACACGAAATCCGACATTTGCGGATTCCGATACATAGAAGGAAATCCGATGCTACCATTGAAATCCGATACTTATCGGATTCCGACACTTATAATCCGAAACTATGGAAATCCGATTGACTTGCGGATTCCATATTTAAAAGTACTACAAAACATGAAATCCGACAGAGTTGCGGAATCCGACACTTCTATTGGATTTCGACAATTCCTTCGGTTTCCAATACATGCGGATTCCGACAACTTCATAGTTGCGGAATCCGACAACTTCATCAACTGAAATTCCGATAGCTTCATTTAAGCATCCAAACAACTTCATTTTGGCGTGCTTTAAGCCCAGAACATCATAGAACATCACTCTCTATCCATCAAGCCATTCTAAACACATCAGATCATATAAGAACACCAAATATACCAAAACCCACTTAAAGTAAGCTTTTGCATGTTCTTCATGGTGTTCTTGCATGATTTCATGATTCTAACATTTATGAAATCTTCTAACATCAATGATTCTAAGTTGCTAACCTTTTGTAGATTAAACAACCGAGAATCCTAATTCTTCTTTCTTCTTTTCCAGAATCCGATGGCCGTAACGAGATACCGAGAGAGAAAGTGTGTTTGCAGATTTGTATATGTGTGTTTGCTATGTTTGACCAAAGTCAACTAAACACACATATATACTCTCTAAATACCCGAGGCGGTTGCCTCATACCTCACTATAGGGGTTTCCTTTTTAATTAACTATATATACACATACTTAATACATACATATACTCGTACATGCATACGTACATACATACATGCAACTGCATAAATCACAAATACTTACCCATTTAACTCAACAAGTATATAAAATACTTCTTATTACAATAACTACGTACTCTTACACACTTAATTACAACTACGCCCAAGTTGAGGATGTTACAAATCTACCCCGCTTAAGAAGATTCTGTCTTCGGAATCTACTCAGTGATAAACAGGCGAGGGTATCTTGTCTTCATCTCGTCCTCAATTTCCCACGTCAGGTTTGGACCCAGATTGTGCTTCCACTTCACAAGGACTAGTTTAATCATCTTCTTACGTAGCTTCTTGACCTTCGTGTCAAGAATCTCAACAGGTTCTTCAACTAGTCGCTTGGAAGAATCAACTTTCAATTCCTGCAAAGGAATAATCTGTTCTTCCTCAACGTGGCACTTGCGTAAGTAGCACACGTTAAAGGTGTCATGTATTCCAGATAGTTCAGGCGGCAGCTCTAGAGTCACCGTCTGATCGTTCACTTTGCGTATAATCTTGAATGGGCCAATGAAACGTGGACTTAGCTTCCCTTTGCGTCCGAAACGAATGACGCCTTTCCAAGGAGAAACTTTTAAGAACACACGGTCACCGACTTCAAATGTAGCGGGACGATGCTTTGGATCCGCATACATCTTTTGTAGCTGCTTTTAGCTTTTCAAGAGCCACATTCACCTTATCAGAGGTTATCTAGACAATTTCAGGTCTAGCGAATTGCTTCTCGCCAGGCTCTAACCAACAGGTCGGAGTGCGACATCGTCTTCCGTAAAGCATCTCGTATGGTGGCATTCCAATGCTGGAATGATAGGAATTGTTGTAAGCAAATTCAATCAATGGGAGATGAGAATCCCACGATCCACCAATTTCGAGTACACAGGCACAAAGCATATCTTCTAACATCTGTATCGTACGTTCAGATTGGCCATCAGTCTGCAGATGGTAGGCAGTGCTCAGATGAACACGAGTGCCAAGTTCGCGTTGCAGACTTTGCCAAAAATTTGAAACAAACCGAGAGTCACGATCAGATACAATAGAACATGGAAGACCGTGACGTGACACTATCTCTTCGATATACAACTGGGCTAAACGGGTCAGCGAAGCAGACTCGTTCGTTGCCAAGAAATGAGCAGTCTTTGTTAGTCGATCAACGATAACCCAGATCCTGTCGTGCCCTCTGGACGTTCTCGGTAGCTTTGTCACGAAATCCGTCGTGATATTATCCCATTTCCACTCCGGAATATCCAACTGCTGCAGATTACCATAAGGTCTCTGGTGCTCCGTCTTCACTTGCGCGCAGATCTGACATCTCTCCACGAATGAAGCGATGTCTTTCTTTAGTGTTGGCCACCAGTATAGCATCTTCAAGTCATGGTACATCTTTGTAATCCCCGGATGGATAGATAATTTGGACTTATGGGCTTCCTGCAGAATCAGTTCACGGTTACCTCCAACAGAAGGTACCCAAATCCTGGATAAAAAAGTCTTCAACCTACGATTATCTTCAATAAGCTGATCCTTTAATTTCTTCATTGTCTCAGCCTTCAAATTTTCTTCTTGCAATGCAGTCTGTTGAGCTTCCTTCAGTCGAGAAATCAAATCTAAGACAATGGTGATTCTCATAAACTTAGCTTCTGCTGTCGGTCCTTTACGGCTTAAAGCATCCGCTACAACATTGGCCTTGCTAGGATGGTAACGGATCTCACAATCGTAGTCTTTTATTAACTCCAACCAACGGCGTTGCCGCATGTTGAGTTCTTTCTGAGTAAAGACATATTGAAGACTTTTGTGATCTGTGCAAATCACACACTTTGTGCCATAAAGATAATGTCTCCACAACTTCAGTGCAAAGACAACGGCAGCAAGTTCCAGATCATGGGTTGGGTAGTTCTGCTCGTGTGATTTTAACTGCCTAGAAGCATAGGCAATCACTTTATCACGTTGCCTCAGGACGCAACCCAAACCCGCATAAGACGCATCACAATAAACCGTGAAGTCCTCCGAACCCTCAAGCAGAATAAGGATTGGAGCTTCACATAATAATCGTTTCAGAGTCTGGAAAGCTACTTCTTGAGCTTCTGACCAGACAAAAGCAACATCCTTGCAAGTTAGTTTGGTCAACGGACCCGCAAGCTTTGAGAAATCGTGGATAAACCGCCGATAGTAGCCAGCTAAGCCAAGGAAACTTTTAATTTCGGAAGGAGTCCGAGGAACTCCCCAATTCATCACAGCCTCCACCTTAGCTGGATCTACTTTGACCCCGTCATGACATATAACATGGCCAAGGAAATGAACTTCCTTAAGGCAGAATTCGCACTTGGACAACTTGGCATACAATTGTTCTCGCTTTAACGTTTTGAGAACCAAACGAAGATGAAGCTCGTGATCAGCTCCCGTCTTCGAGTAGACAAGAATATCATCAATAAATACAATCACAGATCTGTCAAGAAACGGACGACAAACCCGATTCATCAGATCCATGAAGACGGCAGGGGCATTGGTTAAGCCGAACGGCATAACCAGAAATTCGTAGTGACCATAACGAGTCCGGAACGCGGTTTTCGGAACATCTTCTTCACGAACTCGTACTTGGTGATACCCCGACCGGAGATCAATCTTAGAGAAGCATGTAGCTACCTGCAACTGATCGAAAAGATCGTCTATTCTAGGAAGCGGATACTTATTCTTTATAGTTCGCTTGTTCACCTCCCTGTAATCTATGCACATTCGCATCGTTCCGTCCTTCTTCTTCACAAATAACACAGGAGCTCCCCACGGCGAGGAACTCGAACGAATAAAACCTTTGTCGAGCAACTCTTGAATTTGAGTCATCATCTCTCTTATTTCAGAAGGAGCAAGACGATACGGAGAACGAGCCACTGGTGTAGCTCCTGGAATTAGCTCAATCTTAAATTCAACATCACGTATTGGAGGCAAACCCGGAAGTTCTTCAGGGAATACCTCTGGGTAGTCAGACACCACCCGAACATCATGAACTAGTCGCTTCTCCATCGTAGCATCAATCACATATGCCAGATAAGACTCACAACCTTTGGCAATCGACTTTTGAGCTTTAATCATAGAGACAATAGGAATATCAGAATCCCGTCGTTCTCCACGTGCAACAGCATAAGACCCATCAGAGAGAGGGATCTTAATCATCTTTTTGGAATAGATAATCTCAGCATCATGCTTGCTGAGCCAATCCATCCCGATCACGACATCAAATCCCGCAATGGGCATAACAAAGAAAGAAATAGGGATATTACTCCCGTCAATATAAATCGCAGCTATTGGAACTTTCTCTGTAACAGAGACTACTTTGCCGTCAGCGACCTCTACTCTGAGCGGCTCGGTTAAAGGAACAATAGGTAACTGTAATCTTCTACGACAGGCCACAGATACAAAGGAGTAGGTAGCTCCAGAATCAAATAAAACACTAGCAGGGATATAATTAATAAGAAAAGTACCCGTAACGACATCCCCTGCTGCTTTGGCCTCGTCAGCCGTCATCTGAAAGGCCCTGCCTTTCGCGCGTGGCGCGTCATCTCTTTTTGGTCCCCTAGAAGAAGAAGACCCTTTAGCTCTAGAGCTTTGTCTGTCTAGGCAATCAGTCAGCTTGTGCCTAGGCTTGTGGCACCGATAACATACATCCTCTTTAAACCACACTCAGTCGTAGCGTGGCCCTTCTGTCCACATCTCCAGCAATGTCTGGTAGAGTTAGAACACTCACCAGAGTCGTATGTACGGCACGGATTACACCAAGGAGAATTTGGCCTCGGCTTCTTAGAGGAATCAGTTTTCCCGCCTGCTGAGGATTGTCATTTGGAAGGACCCGATTTATCAGACGGTTGAAATTTCCTCTTTGACCCTGCACCGGCAGATTCGCCCTTCCATTATAAGCGGTCACCTTCCAGTTGTCGAGCTATATCAAAAGCTCGATCAAGTTCAACAGCAGCCCGTACATGAGGGCAAAATTCCTGTGGCAGAGTTGCCACAAACCGCCTTATCTTGGTGGTCTCATCAGGAATCAAATGAGGAACAAACCGCATCTTATCAGTAAATGCCGTTATGTGTTCTTCGATCGGCTTATCCCCTTTTTGGAGATCATTGAATTCCCTCTCCATTCGCTCCAGATCATAATCAGTGCAATATTTCTTCAGCACCATCTCGGAAAATTACTCCCAGATGAGAGCACTCAGCACCTCCTTATTAACAGAGGCTTTCACCGTATCCCACCAAAAGATGGCACGACCTTTCAGCATACGTACTGCATACTTGACACAGTATTCGGGCTCACATTCACATGATTAAAAAACTTGCTCCATCTCCCGGAGCCACTGTATGGTAACTGTGGGGTTATCACTCCCCTGGAACGTTGGAGGATGGAAAGTTAGAAACTTCTTATAAGAACAAGTCTTGCGGGGCTTGTTCAGCGTGGCTTGCAATAAGAGCTCCTTTGTTATTCGAAGCTCCTCCTCCAGACGTCTTATAATAGCAACCTGATCTAGCTCAGGTCTGCCACCACCAGTATTGTGCTGAGACCTCTGATCCTCAGCCTGATGAGGCATATGAGAAGCCTCATCCTCCATCTCTTTCAACGCTTGCTCTGTGTTGCCACGTTCGGCAGACATCTTATATCAATTTTCTATATAACAGAGAAAGAGCAGTTAATACTCAATCTCACTGACTTATCTTACAAACAAGTCATCATATAAAGCTAGCATACATATAACACTCTCACTCAATCCCCCCCTTAGGAACACTTCTTTATGGTCGGCCCCGAGCTTGAGATCTAATACTCTTACAAGTACTCAATTCACACAAACTTAGGCTCTGATACCTAATTGTAACACCGCTTCTAAATTCAGTTGCTTTAATGTCAAAACAGATTTTAGCAGTGGAAAATTTTCTTTTATTACACAAACAACGGTCATTTACATTATCAAAGAACATAGGTGTTACCAACGTACAGGAACCGACCATAGTATCTATTTACATTACATCACAAAATATAAGTGTTCCACCCACAAGGGGCAATGTACATCCCAAAAGTAACCCGCCTCGCAGGCCCTCTAGTCTTTACCTAAAAAGGGAAACATAGTATCATTAGCTACACTAGCTAGTGAGTACATACAATCATAAGCATCAATAGATTAAGCCATGCGTCGTATCATAAACAGTCATTGCTAGCTAAGCACATAGCGGTGTGCTGACAAGATCGGTAAGAGTCGTGTCTTGCAGGGTAATCAATCCCGCTCAACAACTCAGAACGGGGAATCAGACACGACCAATCCGCGCTGGTGGGGGAGCACAAGGCAGTCCACCAAGCACCGTTCTCAGAGCCAGAGGCTCTACAGGTAATCCAGCTATAATCAGCTGATCACCACTCACGTTAAGGCACGGTGGTTCTACATAACCTTGATCCGGGATGCACCCCGAATCACCGTTAAATCCATAAATGACCGAAGTCCTGTTAGGATCCAGCTAACCGGCTGACCTTAACCATGCGTCAGATAGTCTGCAGACAGGTCACATACACATATACGTACATTTGATCCCACAGGGATCCATCATCTTACATATAACGTCTTTCAAACAGTTATTCATGCATAGTGTCAAATATCAACTAAGTGGTTCCAATCTGGACCCACTGGCATGAACCTGACAATTATTCTAACATCATATCAATCATATATTTACCTTCTCAGACGTACCTGCAAAAGCAAGTCAGTCATACATAGTACATTCACATAGTCACTTAGCAGGCAAGCCTTACTCTACTGAGTCTCATGGTCGTAGGCACTCACCTGGGCTGTTACTAGGCACAGGTATTGACTTGAGTCCTCTAACAAGTTCACCTAGCATATCACATTGACTTCAATCATTCACATGTGCATCCAAGACTTCACAAAACAACATTTAACTTTGGACATTACACAAATCCGCCAAAATTGTCGGATTTGGGGGAAATCCGATGGTCTTGTCGGATTTAATGAAATCCGACACATTCAACCATGAAATCCGATACTTAACATTCGGATTCCAACACTTATGAATTCCAACCATGCACACGATATCTGACATTTGGGGATTCCGATACATAGAAGGAAATCTGATGCTACCATTGAAATCCGATACTTATCAGATTCTGACACTTAGAATCCGAAACTATGGAAATCCGATTGACTTGCGGATTCCATATTTAAAAGGACTACAAAACATGAAATCCGACAGAGTTGCGGAATCCGACACTTCTATCGGATTCCGACAATTCCTTCGGTTTCCAATACTTGCGGATTCCAACATCTTCATAGTTGCGGAATCCGACAACTTCATCAACTGAAATTCCGATAGCTTCCATTAAGCATCCAAACAACTTCATTTTGGCATGATTTAAGCCCAGAACATCATAGAACATCACTCTCTATCCATCAAGCCATTCTAAACACATCAAATCATATAAGAACACCAAATATACCAAAACCCACTTAAAGTAAGCTTTTGCATGTTCTTCATGGTGTTCTTGCATGATTTCATGATTCTAACATTTATGAAATCTTCTAACATCAATGATTCTAAGTTGCTAACCTTTTGTAGATTAAACAACCGAGAATCCTAATTCTTCTTTCTCTTTTTCCAGAATCCGATGGCAGCAACGAGATACCGAGAGAGAAAGTGTGTTTGCGGATTTGTATATGTGTGTTTGCTATGTTTGACCAAAGTCAACTAAACACACATATATACTCTCTAAATACCCGAGGCGGTTGCCTCATACCTCACTATAGGGGTTTCCTTTTTAATTAACTATACACACACATACTTAATACATACATATACTCGTACATGCATACGTACATACATACATGCAACGCATAAATCACAAATACTTACCCATTTAACTCAACAAGTATATAAAATACTTCTTATTACAATAACTACGTACTCTTACACACTTAATTACAACTAGGCCCAAGTTGAGGATGTTACACAGTTTCTACATCATGTTCATTCCTTTAGTAATTCATAAATTAAATACTCTGTATGACATTATATCATTTAGCCCTTCCAAGTGCACTGGCAATCTAGTTTCATAAGTCCTATTCAAATTAATTTCCAATTCCAAGCAAAGGCACTTTCCTAGCAAAGGCAATTAATGAATAAAGTTCACAAGTCTTCATTCCACATGTTCAGGCCATTACATTATCCTTCAAATCACATATATCTTCAGTCCATAATAACCACTGTTATTTAGTCAATTCTTTCATATATTCATCACTTCTTATAATTAGATGTCGATTACATCTTTTACTCAAACAATCTTGTACATTTCAGATTTATCCAATCTGTAACAATCAACCTCTTTCTCATATTTCAATCATTATGTCATCAGTAAAGGCAATTCCAATTTCATTCATCAAGTCGCGTATATTTCAATCTACATAACTCCAGTGTTATTATCATAAACTCCATCATATTTTCACATGTTCACTAGCAATTATCCTACCCAAATAATATTCCAATCCCTTCTTCACATACTTCTATTCATTCTGAACTTTGTCTCTATCATATATTCAATTCATCTGTATATAAGCATTCGCTTCTTTTAATACTCATGTCAATCGCACATACCATTCTTTATAATCAACACTTCCCACATAGTCAATACAAACATATCATGTACAGTCTTCAAGTCATGGGTTAAATAATTCTTCTCAAAATCTTTACTATAAGGCATAAATTACTCTTTAATCTCATAGCATAACATCATTCATTGATCCAACATTTTCCATATCTCAACATACCCTAATCTCTTCAGATTCATCATTCATCATAATCAATTATCTTTACCCAAGAGATTTAATAGTTCGTAATCTCAATCAACATCTCTTGGTTAACACCAATTTCTTCCAAGCCTCAACAATTTATTCTTTTCCCCTCATCTTCGCATAACACATAAACACACATATATATATATACACATATTCAAACACAGTATTTCTATGCACATAAACAATTTTACACACATTGCATAACATGCAATTTTAACTAATCTGGAATATTCTTTTCTTAGCATATCATACTCAATTCACATTTTACATATCACATATGCACCATCATATCATTTCCTGACATTAATACTAGATACTTTCACGATAACATATTATCAATTATCTTTACTTCTAAAGAATCATGCTCTTTCAGAAGTAAGCATATACACTTAGCACTCATGGGCATCAAGTATCAACAATTAACTCTAAAGTTAATAAACATACGCATAATATAAAAGTTATCAAAACGTACCCGTCGTATCATCGTTGATGTCAACATCGTCATCATCCATTATATCAAAAATTCTACCCTCTAGCACAGAAGGGTTCTTTCTCTTTCATCCAACTGCTGACGAGGATCCCCCACCTGCATCCACTCCTGACCCCGACCCCATTTTCTTTTCCTCTGTACATTCATTCGTATGATGACCCTCTTTCTGACAATTCCAACACACACCTCGAGAGAAACCACATCCTTGATCTCATGTCCAAACAATTCACATCGAATGCAACGTAAAGTCTGGGGTGTGCAAGGCCCCGTATGAACAAATCTACACCGGCGGCACCACAACGAACTTTGTTTAGATCCACTTGTCTTAGATTTCTTATTTCGATTCTTCTGTCTCTGGCCACCCTGCCCAGTCTGCCCACTTTGTCTTTGTGGTTCACTAACACGTCCAATCATTGATTTATGCTGCAAGATACACTCTCTATTCATTCTATCTCTTGCCTTTCCATCACCCTCAGCCGTCTTGGCTAGAGTAAACGCTTGTGATAAAGTACTTGCCCATCTGGTAGTACTTCGATATTCTGGGAGCAAAGCTCCCACAAAATGTTGTATCTTTGTTGCCTCATCTGGCACCCACAGTTTCACAAATCACAGTCTCTCATTGAATTGTTTAATCAAATCATCTACTGTCATGTCTCTTGTCATCTTCAAATCCATAAACTCTTTTCTGATTTTCTCAATCTCAAATGAACTACAATATCGCTCGCATAACTTCTCTTGAAATTGATTCCAAGTAATACTTTCCTGTTGTGCTTCAGTAAAATGCCCAGTTAATGAATCCCACCATACCATCGCATCACCTTTAAGCATATGAGTCGTAAATTTAACTCTGGATTCATCCTCGCAATTGCATGCATCAAGAGTTCTTACCATCTCTCGTAACCAATTCAAAGTCTCGTTCGGATTAGTACTTCCATGATATCTCGATGGTTTACAATCCAAAATTTGTTTGTACGAACAAGGTTGCTTAAATCCCGGATATCCAAAAGGATAGTCTCCCTGTAAAGCGGAAGGATTGAAAAATAACGGTTGTGTCACTGACGTTACCGGAGGAAACGGAACAGTAACCGGTAAAGTAGTAGATTGGGTAATAACGGTTGTTGGTATCTGTGATGTCATATTCGGATTAATCCTCTCTCTTCCGATACCACGAACTATATCTCTAAGTTCCTGAAGTTCATCCTCTAACTTGCGGATATATGCCTCTCGATCATTTTCCCGTTCATAACCTGAAGTACCCACACGATTCGTCATATCCACAGTATCAATTACTGAAGTCTCAACCACCGTTTGTGTCACAGGAGGATCAGCAGGGGTATCTCTGTCAGCCATATCTGTACAATCACATCTTCTCACAATCTCATAAGATAAACCGTTAGTACATAACATACTAACTAACAAACAGCTTCACCAATTCACTCTAATTCCCCCAAGGAAAGTTTGACCCAACACGAGCCAAGATTTGGGAATGCAACACTTTAGCCGTGCCTGCATCGCCAAACCAAGGTTCTGATACCAACTTGTAACACCGTAAATTCTCAAGCCATTTTTTTAAACCGCTGCGAAAGCGTTAACTGGTTTCATTTAATCAAATACAAAGTACCAAGTACTGATTACAAACATCACGTCAAGTTGTGTTACAAAATATTTACAAACGTGGCTCGTCTCTTCTCAAAACATAATATCAGAGCGTTGGTCAAATTTCCCTTCCCCAAAAACAAAGATAAATAGCCAGACCTGCAAAAAGCAATCAACCGAGGGGAATTAGCACAAAGCTAAGTAAATGGAAGCTACAAACAAGCATCCTCAAACAACAAGCACAAGCAATCATCAATTGCCCAAGCGAACCGATCTCAACAGATCAAACAATCAATCACAAGCCAAACCAATCTCTAAAGGAACGGCGGTTCTGTAGAACCTGCAACTGATGCGGGCCAAAGCAAAGGTTTACCGTTAGCTATTTGCTACTTGGTACAGTTAAAGCTCCTTCTACTGCAACAAATGCGTAGAAAGTCTAGAACTGTGCAACCAATAGCAGATAGACCAGCCCAAAACATGCGATAGCTGACCCCCAACCATGCACGCATATAATTAACCATGCGTACAGGTCTCGCCACGTGCACACATAATTAACCATGTGCACTGGCCATGCAACAATCTAAACAATCCCAGTAAACAAGCAACAATCAACTATCAACGAATAGCAATCACACAATTTGTCAACACCTACCAAATAACACGTTCCATACTTGTAATTCAACTTAAACAGTTCATCATGGCATCTTGGATTTATTCAGTCTAGCATGGCATCTTAGACTAAACAGTCTATCAAAGCATCTCAGACTAAACAGTCTAGCAAAGCAACTCAGACTAAACAATCTAGCAAGGCAACTCAAACTAAACAATCTATCATGTCAACTTAGACTAAACAGTCTAACATTGCAAACCCAAATCATAACAATATCTCAATTCATGCAATCATAAACGTTACCGCCATCACCACTCGTGAGTACACTTCCACTCACCTCAGTCCACGTTCCCGTCTGCTCAGTTGTCTAATATCACTGAGTCTTTGCAAATCCTGAGAACACAACAAACCGAAGTCAATCTCTGATTAATATATATCCATAATATATATTTATATCTCTATATAACTTGTAATCAACATACAATAATCATACAAACCATAATCCATCACATCTCACGTGAATACATAGCAAAATACACAAAATCCTTAAAAATGGCCTGTCGCGCCGCGACCAGCCCATGTGTCCCGCCGCGACGCATGCGGATTTGCTTCTATCGGATTTCAAAGGATCTGGATTTCAGGGTGTCGCGCCGCAACCCTTATGCGTCGCGTTGCGACGCGTCGCGATTAAGTTTTCTTCCACCTTGTACTATCGGATTTATAGCATACCATTCTTATAATTTTCATTTCCAACTTTCATTCTCTCCATCCAAAACACTTTCAATACATAAGAAACTTCATATATCATCACAAAACTCATTATTCAACAAAACCCATATGTCAAGTTTTGAGCTTTAAGCTCCAACAATGGTAATTCTTCAATCTAGCATGTATTTCAACATATAAACACATCAAAACAATCTATACCATCATATGAACACATACCAACCTTCAGTTTGGATTATGAATCACCAAATCCTTTACTTGAAAATCCAAGTTGCTTGTTTTTCTAGCTTTCTTCAACAAGAGGTTTTGACACACAAACACACACTTTCACACTCACTATGTGCTGGTGAATATGAAACCCATGTATACATACTTTCACTTTTATTCAAGCAGGAGGTGTCTCAACTTTCATTTCCTATTCTTTCTTTCATACTACATGCATCCATGCATACATACTTACACATACTACACATCACATAACTTTTTCTTTCTTTTATTTCTTTTAACTCCAGTAACATGTATATTTATATTCATAATATATTTCAATTTAATCCAATAACTCTAGTAACCATATAATCAATTAAATGCAAACAACCCAAAATCGTGTACCGCTTACCCGCTAATCAACTAGCCCGGGTTTGCGGATGTTACACTTATGTCCTTCTAAGCTTACTATTGATCAGCTGAGCATCTATATGATCAGCTGAGCAATATGTATCAACAGAGTCCTAGCAAAAAGTGATCAACTGATATGTTTTGTCAACTGAGTAGTGAATATCAAAGTTCCTAGTACAATCTGTTAGCTGAGTCGTGCAAAATGTCAAATCTGCACTATCTTTTCAGATTGCAAGTCATATGTAAAAGGCAGAACATGTGTTGTTCTATTATGCCTTAGATCTTTGTTTGTAAAAGTAAAAATGCACTTTTTGGATCAAGTATGAGACAAAAAGGTTTGATCTTATCCTCTAGAAAAGGATAATGATACCTCAAACAGACGAAGATCTTGAAGATTTGTTCAAACGACTAAGTACGGCTGGCAATCCCATACTTGGTAAAGTCAAATCAAACAGAAGCATGGTGTTGATTAAAGTACAAGCATGGAAAGGGAAAGAAACTTCTACACGACAGTAGATGTGGGTTTTAATATTTTATATTGTGAGTGGGTTGCACTTTTGCAGAAAAGTACAATTACTTTTATCAATCTATTGATTAAAGTAACTTTACTTTTCACACACTACCTTCACAAATAAAATTTTATATTTCCACATTCTCTTTGTCTCCTACCTTCATGCAATCGGATACACCAAGATTTCTATATATACTCATGCATGGTGGACATGCAAATACAACACATTGAAGTCTCTACTCCACAGAAAGAAAATCTCATCAGTTGAGAAATTGGTAGAGTTTAAGCATTGTGTAGAATCAAACTTGTTCATGTGTTGAACACTCTATATACATTAGTTGTTTTAGAGTTAGCTTGTCTATGTGTTAGATGAATAGATTGCCACCTTTTATTATACTTAGAATTTCCGCTTCTAGTACATGTAATTCTTGATTCAATATCAATAAAAATTATATAAAAGTATATCAGTGTGTCTTTAAATTTTAAAAGCTAAATTTTGTATTCAACCCCCCTTTCTACAACCAGTTATTATTGTGTACTCAATCTGGGACTAACAACTGGTATCAGAGTAGGTTAGATAATCAATATCTAGATCTGTTTTTCTTACTCTACAACTGCTTCTACCCCTCTCAAAATGGCCTCATCAACAAACAACATGAATATCTCAAACACCGGGTCCTTAACAAGATGTCCCATATTTGATGCAGAAAATTTCTCTATGTGGAAAAGTAGAGCACATCTTTTCTTATCTACCCTTGATATCCAAATGCTTGAAATAGTCACTAATGGTCCTTATGTTCCAACATCAGTGTTATCCATTCCATCAGAATCTGAAGGTCAAACCTCTACAACAGAAAGAATCATAACCAAACCCATGCATCTGTGGACAGATGATGATAAGAGGTTGGTTAGCCTAGATGTTAAGGCTATATCAGCTCTTGTCTCTGCACTACCTAATAAGATCTATCATCAAGTGCTTAACTGTACTTCTACTAAAGAGATGTTAGATACACTCACAGTTGCATATGAAGGGACTAAAGAGGTGAAGGAGAACAAGAAGCTCCTCCTTAACAGAGAGTATGAATTCTTCTTTGCTCAGAAAGGTGAGAGTCTTACACAGACATACACCAGGTTCAACTGCCTAGTTAATGACTTGAAAAGGGCAGACATAACCAAGAACAACTTTGTTTTGGTGAACAAGTTTCTAGACTCCCTCCCTGAAACATGGGATCACTTTGTCATTGTTCTAAGTCATTGTGAGAATATAAAGGGAATGTCTCTGGTTGCTCTCTATGGTAACTTACTAAACCATGAGCAATCAGTCAAACAAAGGAAGTTGTCATCCAAGGAGATAAAGGAGATCGTGAAAGCTGCACCAACTGCCCCTGTATCAAGAGATACAAAGATGAGAAGCTTTGCAGCTATTGATTCTGGTTCTGATGAAGAAGGAGATGAAGTGGAGAGTGCTGGAGAAAGTGACGAGGAGAATGGTTGTGATAAGAGTAACCTGGAAGAGTTGGTTGAAGGTGTAGCAATGCTGGTTAAGAAGTTCAGACCTTTGAAGAAGGGAAAGCATGTCAAGAGGATCAGCAAGAGGTCATCAAAGTTTGTCAAGCCCAAATCTTCATTTGATGCCTCCACAGCTGAGTGTTATAAGTGTGGCAAGATTAGCCACATAGCCAGTGACTGTAAGTCCAAATATAACACTGGTTCTTCATCTGTGCAAAAGCAGGAGGGCAAAATTGATTATGAAGCCAAGTATAAGAAACTCCTTGCTATTGTCCTTGACAGGAAGAAGAAGAAATCCCAGGGCCAAGTTCTTGTTGCTGAAGAAGAAGATTGGGCAGAAGAAGATCCCTCCTCAGATGAAGATGAGGTGATCTCTGCTCAGTTTTGCATGATGGCCAACAACAATGATGGTTGTTCCTTTGATGAAGACATGAAAAAGGCTGCAAAAGCTTGTTTAACTACCAACTGGGATCCTTCTTCTATGTATCAGGTTGGAAAATTTATTAACTATGATGATAATGAGAAGAATGCAATGTTTGATTATTTGTGTATTGATTTCCAGTCTGCTATTTAAATAGAGAAGAAGCTAAAACTAGAAGTAGAATCACTAAAGGAAAAATTAATTCTTAAGGATGAGGAACTTAAGCATATAACTATCTTAAATGATGAACTAGCTAATCAAAAGATACTTAATGAGATCTTAGTAAAAGAAACTAGTGAAGCAACAAGAAAGTTTAATGACCTCCAAAAAGTAGTAAAGTCTTGGTGTGTATCTGTAGAAAAGACCACTCAGTGTGTCATGGAGCAGATACCCAAACAAGTTCAAGCTACTATTGGTGGAAATTACTCTAAGGCTGCTAACTATGTTGATTCTAACAAGAACCTTAATATCTTAGACAAAGCTGACATTTTGCCACAGACTTTTCACAAAACTGTTAAAGGCAAAAGTATGTTCACAAATAAGTTTGTTAGAAGAAAAAGTTTCCACTCAAAAGAATCAATTATTCCTTCTGTTGAATCATCCTCTAGTCAGATTTCAGTATGTATAAATTCTAATAATCTAAAGTCAAAGGATGTGAGTAAAGGAAAGGAATCATTGGTTGAAACCTCTAAGACATTATGTTGTCAAACCTTGAAAATAGATGACTTAAGTATTAGTATTTCACAAACTGAAGAATCATTAGCTAATACTACTCCATCAACTGATAGGTTAGTAGATGATAGATGCTCAGCTTATAACCTGTCAGCTGATCATAGCTCATCATCTAAACAATCAGCTAATCTAGAAGTAATCAACTCTCTTTCAATAGAAGAAACTATGAGTAAAAAGAATGATGTTCACATTGTTCCCATTTCTGCCACTCCAAAGATTGGTCAAAAACTTTCTAAAAACAAAGATCAATCTAAGGTGCCTGTAAATAAAGACCTAAGAAATTTACAGGATAAGCTTCTTAAGCTGAATGGTCAAGTTAGTCAAACGATGACTGATAAGAAAACTCATAGGCATTCAAACAGTGTTGTTCAATGCTCCAAGGCCACAAAATCCCAAAAATGTTATAAATGTGGAAGCAAAGAACATAAGGCATTTGAATGTTCTTTAGAAGGGAATTCAAGACAGCGGACTTGTAATGATAACATAGTCATTCCTCTCATACATAAGAAACCTGAGATGAAGTGGAAAGCTAGGTGCATTCCACAGGGATCCACTAAGTAGTGGATTCCTACTTGTGTCACTAACTCTTCTTTCATTGAATGTATGCAAGGTGTTGGTTCTTGGTTTCTTGACAGTGGATGTTCAAGAACCATGATAGGTAACAAGGCTTTGCTCAGTAACTACAAGAAAGAGAAAGGTCCAATGGTGACCTTTGGTGACAACAACCATGGGCAAACAAAAGGCTATGGTGAACTTCATAATGGGAACCTCAAACTGTCCAAAGTTTCATATGTCAAAGGGTTGAAATACAATCTCATAAGCATAAGTCAGTTGTGTGATGGAGATAATGAAGTCCACTTCACAAAGACAGGAGGCTCCATAATAAATCAAGAAGGTAATACAGTGTTTAGTGCCAAGAGAACCAAGGATGTGTATACACTTGACATGTCCTCTGGTGACCCTTCAAAGGAAACATGTTTGTACTCCAAGAATAATGAGGATACAAATTGGGTGTGGCACAAGAGGCTTTCCCACCTTAATTTCAAAAATATCAACAAGTTGAGCAAGGGTTAACTAGTGTCAGGACTACCTTCTCTGACTTATCTTAAGCCTAAACCTTGCACTGCTTGTGAGAAGGGAAATTTGCATAAGACATCATTTTCATCCAAGCAAGCCTTCTCAATTACAGAACCTTTCGGTATGTTGCACATGGATCTCTTTGGTCCTGTTGCAACTGCTAGTATTGGTGGAAGTAAGTATGCTCTTGTATTGGTTGATGAATTCTCAAGATACACTTGGGTTTTCATTCTTAAATCAAAGAGTGAGGCTGCTAAAGAAATTATTTGTTTTATCAAGAAGATGGAAGTGTTGAATGGCACTCTGGTGAGAAGTCTTAGAAGTGATCATGGAACTGAATTCAGAAATCAAACTCTGGAATCTTTCTGTAATGAGAAAGGGATATCCCAAAACTTCTCTGCTCCAAGAACTCCACAACAAAATGGTGTAGCTGAAAGAAGAAATAGAAATTGATTGAAGCTGCCAGAACCATGTTGTGTGAAAGTGGGTTACCCTTTAATTTCAGGGCTGAGGCTGTAAGTTGTGCATGTTTCACACAGAACAGGTCTCTTATTATCAAGAGGCACAACAAAACTCCATATGAAGTGCTCAAGGGAAGGAAGCCAAGCATCAGCTTTCTGCATATTTTTGGTTGTCAGTGTTTCATACTCAATCAAAAGGATCAATTGCAGAAGTTTGCTCCTAAATTAGATGAAGGAGTCTTTGTAGGTTACTCATTGATTTCTAAAGCATACAAAGTATACAACCTTAGAACCAAAGTCATATAAGAATCCATCAATGTAAGTTTCAGTGAAAATGACTTTGTTGCTTCTGTTCTTCTAATCATGTTTCAGGTGAAGAATTTAATGATCTCATGCAAACTGGAGATGACACTCCAGAACAAGTAGATCCCTCTCCACCAGCTGCTCATGATGTAGATGAACCTGTTCCTATCCAAATCTTTAACTATGTAAAGTCATCCTCATCAAATCCTATACCTCTACTGAATCATGTGGAAAATGACTCAACATCATTGGATTCTAATTCCATATCACACATTCCCTCTTTAGTAGAGATACCCACAGATTGCAACAATGAAGTTATATCAGCCACTCAAAATGAACTTATTTCTACTGCTGATAGCCAACATATAACTTCTTCTCCCCAAATCCAAATGAATCCCAATTCCCAAGCAATCCAAAAAGCCTTCAAAGACCTAAAGCACCATCCTTATAATTTGGTGATAGACAACATAGATGATCCAGTCAGAACAAGATCAAAAGCTTGCAACATCTGCTTATATTCTGGATTTGTCTCAATGATTGAACCAAAGAAGGTTGATGAAGCTCTCAATGATCCCCACTGGGTGTCTGCCATGCAAGAGGAACTTGTAGAATTCAAAAGAAATAATGTATGGACTTTGGTACCCAAACCAAAGGATATATCCATCATTGGAACAAAGTGGGTGTTCAAAAATAAGCTAGATGAAAATGGGAAAATCATAAGAAACAAAGCAAAGCTAGTGGCACAGGGGTATTGTCAAGAAGAAGGTATTGATTTTGATGAAACCTTTGCCCCTGTTGCAAGATTGGAAGCTATCAGACTGTTCCTAGCCTATGTTGTCTTCAAAGACTTCAAGGTGTTTCAAATGGATGTGAAGAGTGCATTTCTGAATGGAGATCTGAAAGAAGAGGTGTATGTGAAACAACCTCCTGGTTTTGAGGAGTCAATCTTGCCTGATCATGTTTACTTTCTAAACAAAGCATTATATGGTCTTAAGCAAGCTCCAAGAGCCTGGTATGATACCCTCTCTTCTTTTCTCATTAACAAAGGTTTTACAAGAGGATGCATTGATAGCACTTTATTTATAAGGAAGTACAAAGGTGATGTGATACTTGTGCAGATATATGTAAATGATATAATATTTGGGTCTACTAATTTGGAACTATGCAAAAAGTTCTCTAAACTCATGTCTGATAATTATCAGATGAGCATGATAGGTGAGTTAAACTATTTTCTTGGTTTGCAAATGAAACAAGAGGTTGATGGTATTTTCATTCATCAAACAAAGTATGTCAAAGATTTACTCAAGAATTTTGATTTTGAAAACTGTTCTTCAATGAAAACACCTATGTCTAGTTCTATCAAGTTAGGAAAGGACACTGATGGCAAATCAGTGAACATTACTACTTATAGAGGAATGATTGGGTCACTTTTATACCTCACTGCAAGTAAACTAGATATAATGTTTTCAACATGTCTCTGTGCAAGATATCAAGCAGATCCTAAGGAATCACATCTTGCTGGTGTTAAGAGAGTATTCAGATATCTCAAAAGAACTCCTAATCTTGGTATTTGGTACCCCAAAGACTCAAATTTTGAGTTAGTTGGATATTCTAATTTTGATTTTGCAGGGTGTACATTAGACAAAAAAAGTACTTCATGTGGTTGTCAACTTCTAGAAGGAAGATTGATTAGTTGGTCTAGTAAGAAACAGAATTCAGTGTCAACATCCACTACAGAGGCAGAATACATTGCTGCAGAAAGCTGTTGTGCTCAAATTTTGTGGTTACAAAATCAACTACTTGACTGTGATGTGAAGTTTGAAGACACCCCAATTCTATGTGACAATACAAGTGCAATCTCCATCTCAAATAATCCAGTCATGCATTCAAAGACAAAGCATATTGAAATCAGACATCATTTTCTCTGAGACAATGTGGAAAAGAAGAAGGTAACTTTGCACTACATCAACACTGATTTGAAACTTGCAAATTTATTCACAAAGCCATTAGATGAAGCAAGGTTCAATTTCCTAATATCCAAACTAGGTAATGCTTAATTTTTAGTTTAGAATAGTGGTAATTTAGTTTGTGTTAATTTATAAGTGTTGAAAATCATGAGGTCCTTATTTAAGCATATCTAAGTCTTACTTAATCTGTGTAAACTGAGTAAATATGCTCAGCTGATACCTATCAGCTGATCAAACTTACTCAGCTGATCACCTTAAGATAAGAAGGAAATGCTCAACTAAGTACTTTCCTCAGCTGAAACTCCAAATTTTCACTATCAGCTGATAGTTTTTCATTAGCTGATACCTCTCAGCTGATACATTTCTATGATCAGCTGATGGTTCAACACTTAGCAAATTTTCACTTTTTACGTTCATTTAATGTTTTTTTAACCCTAGTTATTTACTCCGTTTGTCAGATTTCAATTAATAGCTAATTAATTTGTTTTCCGTTAGAATTTTTGTCAGTATCTAACGATCTCTGTTAACTAACCTTCATAAATATCCCAATTCCTCTCTCATTCACCTTTACCCGTTCAAACTTTCTAAATTCCCACTCTCTCTCTACAAAGAACTACCCTAACTTATCTCTCGATACTCACTGTTCATCATCCCTATCAAATGGCCACCTGTATTCTAGACCCCGCTGTCAACCCTGGTGAGAATGTTGCACCCAACCAACCAATGAATATAACTCCAAACAACATTCTACTCTACACCACCATCCCTGCCTCACGAGAAAACCAAGGTTATGAGCCAATGGTTCAGTTTCTTTAGGCTCATCCCTTGTTCGATAGTCTCAATACTGACCCACACTACATATACCCTACAATTATTGGTGAGCTATGGTACTCCGCAACCTACAACCTAAATGACAACACCATCCACTACACCCTAGCCCAAGGAAACTACCATCTCCAAATCACCACAGAAACACTTTGAGAAGCCACTGGTATTCCTCACTTCCCACCTTACACAACTTTTCCCTCCAGAGTAGAAGTTCAAACCGTTTTTGCAAACCATCGGCTACAATGAACCTGTAGTGCATGGTCAAGTAAAAGTCTCTGCTCTTTCTCATCCGTGGAAGTATTTGGCCAACGTGGTCATACGTTGTTTTGGTCCAAAATCTGGAATCCGCCATCTCATTAATCAAACAAGGCTTTTGGTGCTCTATGCCTTAGTCTTTGGGGTAAACATCGACTTTGCTCAAGTTATATTTTCTGATCTTATTGATAAAATCACTCAGGCACAAACAAGAAATCATCAAGGTCTCAGGTGCCCTACATTCGATTTTTAAGCCTGATAGCTAAGAAGGAGATTGGAGAAAATGATTATGTGGGCTTAACTGAACATCAAGAGCATATTCCTGTCCCTGCCATGGGTGAAAAGGTATTCCACTTTATTAAGGCAAACAGAGGTCCTCCAATCACTGCCCAAATGCAAGAGCTGATTGATGCTGCAAATGACAATGCTAATGCTGGTGATGATGATGAGAATGATGGTGATGATGCTGAGGAAAGTCACACTCGCACTAATAATGAAGATGATGATGCTGGTGATGGAGATGCTGGTGAATTTACTCATATCAGTCCAATGGTATTAAGTCCTCTTGGTGGTGATGGTGATGCCCAAGAACAAGAAATTTCTGAGCAACTTCTGGAGCTCATTGACAGGAGCAGGCACATCATGTCCCAAGGTAAGGACAGTTCTGATTCCACCTCGGAGGATATTCAAATGGTAGTCCCAACCTTTGATAGCACATCCTCCTCTCTAGTCCATACACCAATCCAACAGCCAAGCTCTAGTGAACCTCATGTGGTCACTAGTTCTACACTAATTCGTAGCCCCATATATACAAGGTCACCAGAAATGACTCATTATAAGCGCTTTGAGGGAGTGCAATCCACACCTCTGACCTCAACTCCAATTACCCTTCCTCATGTTGAGGGGGAGCAATTGGATGTTGCCACCTTTAAGCCAGTGGATGTATCCTCACAACAGGATACATCTGTAAAAATGGGATCTAAGCCGCTAGCTGAGACAACCTCCCAACAGGTTGACCTCATTGAAAGACAGACCTCCACCCAAGGTCATACTATGTCTATCCCACTATTGAGTCAGCCTATACCATTCACATTCTCACAACAGAATATGGATCCAATAAGGGATTCCCTATTATTGAGTGCATCCCACTCTCAATCCACTTATCTTGCACCTCTTATAAATTCAATTCTTACATAAGCACAGCCTGCCAATGCTAGTGGTACAAACCAACCACTTGTACATGACTTAACAATCCTTCCTAATGAGTTTGAGCTTATACACCAAGGCTCAAATGAGGGTACACAAACCTTACCCAATTTTTTTTGAACCTATCTCCACCCCTTACAATTCTCAACCATCTACCTCTACTCAAACACCAAACCTTACCTTTGTCCAAACCATAAACCAAAACCTTGATAACCTAACCCAAACCTTCCAAGCCTTCCAAACCCAAACCTCTACTCAACTGTCTGGACTTGCAAAAGACATTGAGTCCCTCAAGACCCCACCCCAACCCTCCCCTGCACCTACTGCCTCTCCCATTGATCTTACCCCTATCCTAACCAAAATAAACCATCTCTCTACCCTTCTCCCATCTCAATCACACATTCCCATCCTTCCTCAATCCACTATCTCTTCCCTCAACCAAACCATCTCAAACCTACTATCCCAACTCCAAACCCTACACCCAATAAACCCAAACATTTCTGTCCCTATCCCAGAACTACTCGTACCCATGCCTTCCTACCTTAATTGCATCCTTGATGACATTGAAGCCCTTACTGAACAATCCAGAACGAGTCATCTCTCATTGTGGAAAGCCCTCAAGGATCTCAAGGATGACCTCTCCCTTCAACTCTCTAAACTTACCTCTACCCCATCCTATACTCCTTCCTCCACCCATACACCTACCCCTGCCCCTACCCCATCCCCAAAGCCAACCACAGGTAACTCCCCTCCTCCTTTTGATGATGCCAAAAATAGGGAGAAATTCTCAAGTTCATCTAGAGAGGATGATCCTGATTCTGAAGAAGTGGATGCTGCTTACAATGAAACTGCCACCAAAATTCTGCAGCAGGAAGCACCCAAAGCAACAGCTCCTCCTACTCTCAAAAGAAAAGCACCTTCTGAGGGGGAGCAAAGGTTTCCAAAGAGATTAAAAAGAATGGCTAATAGGCCAAAGCCAAGAAGGAAAGTTGTTGAGGGTTGCTCTCTACCAATAGCCATTAAGTCTGATTCTGATGATGAGGATGATACTCCACTCTCTAACATCCTCAAAAGAAGAAGACAGAGCCCAAAACCATCTGCTCCACCAGTCCAATCAACTCCATCACTCCAAAAGGCTTCAACCTCTGCTCCTAAAGACAAAGGTAAACAGAAAATGACATCTGAGTAAGTTGAAGCAGATGAACAAATGCAAAGGGAGCTTGCACTTAAAGAACAAGAAGAAAGGGAAAATGCCCAAATGGCTCAAGCATTGGGTGTTCCAGTTGAAGAGATCTACCAAGCCAAGGAGCTAGCATATCAGCAAGAACAAGAACAAGTTCAAAATCAAGCTGCTGCTCAACACAAATTGGCAAGGGAGAAATCTCAGTCTGAACGACTCAAAGCTAGATCTCACGCGGATGCCATAAAAACCCTCTTCAACCTTGACCTATCTGCTCCCTACAATCTGAGTCAACAAAGGCTTCTAAGCTTCAGAGAAAAGATCAACATTCTAAGAAACAGAACAGAACCAACTCCAATCACAAGAGCCACTGTCCACAAAGGTGGTGGTGAACCCTACTTCAAAGCTATAAGGTAGAACAACTTCAACAGCTGTGAAGTTGTATCCTATGAGAGGTGTCATGTCTATGGTTTCACAGAGTTAGTTGAGATCCTGTACCTTCTCTTCAAATCCAAATCCAAGCTAAAAGTTCAATTCATTCAGAAAATTCAAAATTGGATAGCTCTAGCTGTGTCACAAAGGGCCTTCACTCCAATTGACTATTATAGACATGTGTACACAGTTGATAATCTTCACAAGAAAGGTTCTAGACCTTTTAAACCATTTGAGCTAAGAGAGGTACTACCCCTACATGAGTACTTGTATGATTTTGAGGGTCTCAACACAACTCTACCACTGAACATCACCCCTGAGCTTTACAAGTTTATATCCTTGCCTGTTGAAGGCTTATTTTTTCTAGGCAGAGTTGGTACTTGGAGGTTCTTTAGAAAGTCTAAAATTCCTAAAGCTGGCAAGAGCTTTCTCTTTGGGCTAAGAACATCTACAAGAGGCACAACTGTAAATGAACATTTTGAAGCCCTTGTACAAGCCCAATGTGAAGTCTTAGCTGAAGTAGATCCCCATGCCAAAGACTTTGAAGTAAAAGAAGAACCATGGTGGGATGCTTGAAGACTGATCTAACTCTGATGATTTGTTGATATCTAGTTGATTGTATATTATAGACTAGTTAGTTAGTAGTTAATATCTGTAAATACTTTTGTACATTTCTTTATTCTATTATTTCAAGTGATGTTTATGTATATCAGAAAATCAAAAACATATAAAAATGGAAAAATGAAAAGATACCACAAAAACAGAACAAAATGATACAACACAGAAAAGGATTTCACAAAAACAGAACAAAATGAAACACTAGAAAAGAAACCAAAAACAGAACAAGGTTCAAAATAAAAAGAGCTACCAAAAATAGATAGCTAGGTAGCCATATGTACTTAAAAGTTCAAATCTTTTGTATTCGAAGTCAAACTAATTCTTCAAAAAGAAAAAGGTTTTGTCATCATCAAATAGGGGGGGATTGTTGGGGAGATAATCACTTCACCCTAATAATCAACTCTGCCTATCCTAAAACATAGAATTTGATGATAACCAAACCCTACATTCTTGATCAACTGAGCATTCTTGATCAAATGATCATACAAATACATGAGCTTATGTCCTCCTAAGCTTACTATTGATCAGCTGAGCATCTATATGATTAGTTGAGCAATATGTATCAACTGAGTCCTTGCAAAAAGTGATCAACTGATATGTTTTGTCAACTGAGTTGTGAATATCAGAGTTCCTAGTACAATCTATTAGCTGAGTCGTGCAAAATGTCAAATCTGCACTATCTTTTCAGATTGTAAGTCATATGTAAAAGGCAGAACATGTGTTGTTCTATTATGTCTTAGATCTTTGTTTGTAAAAGTAAAAATGCACTTTTTAGATCAAGTATGATATAAAAAGGTTTGATCTTATCCTCTGGAAAAGGATAATGATACCTCAAACAGACGAAGATCTTGAAGATTTGGTCAAACAACTAAGTACGGCTGGCAATTCCATACTTGGTAAAGTCAAATCAAACAGAAGCATGGTGGTGATTAAAGTACAAGCATGGAAAGGGAAAGAAACTTCTACACAACAGTAGATGTGGGTTTTAATATTTTATATTGTGAGTGGGTTGCACTTTTGCAGAAAAGTACAATTACTTTTATCAATCTATTGATTAAAGTAACTTTACTTTTCACCCACTACCTTTACAAATAAAATATTATATTTCCACATTCTCTTTGTCTCCTACCTTCATGCAATCGGATACATCAAGATTTCTATATATACTCATGCATGGTGGACATGCAAATACAACACAATGAAGTCTCTACTCCACAGAAAGAAAATCTCATCAGTTGAGAAATTCGTAGAGTTTAATCATTGTGTAGAATCAAACTTGTTCATGTGTTGAACACTCTATATACATTAGTTGTTTTAGAGTTAGCTTTTCTATGTGTTAGACGAATAGATTGCCACCTTTTATTGTACTTAGAATTTCCACTTCTAGTACATGTAATTCTTGATTCAATATCAATAAGAATTTTATAAAAGTATATCAGTGTGTCTTTAAATTTTAAAAGCTAAAGTTTGTATTCAACCCTCCCTTCTACAAACATTTGTTGTTGTGTACTCAATCTGGGACTAACAGGTTTCTAGATAACCTTGACAACACATGGTGTACTGTTGGAATATGCCCACTGACACACACGAGTTGGTATCACTACCGATGAGGCATAGGCCTATTGGGTCACACGCCAAGTATTGATTCCGGCAACACCTTTGAACAAGAGAGAGAGAAAATTTCAAAATGGGTTTTGGTTGGGCCGAGCACGGCCGTGCCTTGTAAAGGTACGGGCGTGCCCTATGCCAGGTACGGGCCCAAGGCCGGCGTGCCTAGGGCGTACCCATTGCGGCCGGAACAGGCGTGCCTAGTGGAGGTACGGCCGTGCCCAGTGTGAAAGCACGAGCCCAAGTCGGGCGTGACTTGGGTGTGCCCGTGGGCTGGCACGGGCGTGCCCTGTAAGGCACGACCACGCCTCATGCTGAAACAGCCTATTAAACTAGCCTTTTAAGACTAGTTTAATGGGGTACTCATGGTTATTGATAGGCATTTATTCCTAAGTTGGTTATGGACGTTTTTTGACTTCATTTTGGAGTCTATATAAGTCCAAATATGCTTATGGAACATGATTGATTGAATTCTTGATATATGAACTTGTAACTCCAAGTTAGTTTATATACTCTCTCAAGTAACACATACTTATGGTGAAGCTTTTGGCGGCGTCCAAACATAGCTAGCACGTGGGGATCAATAAACTTGGTGTGGATACCCATAGCGGTACACTACTTTGTGTACACATCCAACAAAGGCGATAAGAAGAAGATATAATTTTGAATGGTATAATTCCTATCTGTTCTTCTCTTTGTTTTACTTGCTTTGTCATGTCTAGAGTTTTGGTCCACTTGGTGGGCGTTGAATGGTTCACAAACGAAATTATTTTCCTACTTTTGCTTTCGCTGTGTTTATTTGAACCATGAAAACCCAACAGTGGTATCAGAGCCATCTCTAACATGGCTTTGCACTCTTGGTTTGAAATGAGTTTTCCGGTGACTGGGCACGGCCGTACCGGCGGGGTACGGGCAGTGCCGGCAGATTTCTTTTAACCAGATTAAAAATGTTTAAATTAGTGTACTGGCACACGGAGGGCACACCCGTACCCTTCATAGGGTACGCCCGTGCCCCGTCGTGTTTTGGCCGGAATCTGGATTTTTGAAACTGTGATATTTGGTGTTCTTAAAATCCGGTTTTTGATTGTGTTGGACCAGTCTTGGATCTGGTCATTCGCCACTATATTTTGATTCCTTGAATTTGTATATTTTGTATGGCTTGGCATGAAGTACATAAAAATATATATATTTAAAGGTGTATATATGAATATGTAATTTTAAAGGTGTATTAAAATTACTAATGCATATGTACAAGGATTGCCTTTTGTGCCTTGGGTGTTTTGTTGGCAATCTTAATCAAAATATGTTTGACATGGTTTTGTGGCACACCATGGTTTTGCTTTGGTTGTGGTTCGGTAACTAGATGCCCTTAGACCTATGGGTTGTGGTGTTTGGTTTGTTTTGTTTTGGTGGCCTGCGTGCCGTGTTGTTGTAATTTTTATTTGGTGCGGCTTGCATGTCGTTTATTTATTCCTTTGTACTTGTATTAGTAGCATAGGATTGTGGCTTGCATGCCATTTCTTCTTCTATATATTTGTAAAATAGTTTAGAAGTTGATGTTGTATGTAATACACCAACGGGAATCACGGCGTTGATGTCTCGGCAAAGTGGAGTCCGGATTGCCTTTTGGAGATGCCGGCTTCAGTGGGAGCACACCCAGCTAGGTGCTTTGGATCTTGGATTCCTTAGTTGACCTTGTTTTCCCCGTGTGGCTCGCAGGGAAGAGGCATAGGATTTGGGCATGTTACCGAACTATTGTGTATGCGTGGTGGTTTTATATATTTATGATTTTGCATGGATGTGTAGGATATCGCATACTAGATAATTTTTCCGAAATATATAAAACACAAAGATTTATATAATTAGTTTATATTTCTTTCCGCGCGTATAGAATTAACAAGATAATATAAATTTGTATTATATTATAAGTGGCTAAAAATTGTATTTATCACTTGATTTGTTAATTCGCAAAATGGGTTAAAATTGTTTTAACCGGAAAAACGAAATCATGTTTTAAAATGTAAATCACGCGCCATCCGTAAGACGAAACCACCCGAATCTAGTGAAACTTGGATGATTGTCGAGCTTTAGCACGAGTCATGCTGAGTGGAACTGTGTGGAAGGTGAGTGTGGTAACTCGCAATATTGGTTGTCGAGCTTAGCACGAGCCAATTATTGGCGAGAGTTCCACCGTGTGTCTTGATGGGCGGTTTACAATTCTTTTTGTGACACTTAGGTGGCGTCGAGCTCTAGCCGAGTCATTTAAGGGGATCAAGTTAGGATTGGTACGAGAAGGCATGCCAAAAAGACATTTTGATTGTCGATGGATCCCGCAAGGATCTAGAAATTGCAAAGTGTTTGCAATCGGTATAATGGTTACCGGCCTAAATAACTTTGCTTTGTGATCCGCGGTAAACCCGTCATAAGGTAAAGTGAAATATGGTTTCTAGCCTTGTTCACTAAAATGTGTACTCTAAAAATCGTAGATGACAAACGTTAACAATGCAACACCGAATTTATCTCTCCGTTCGTTCCTAGAAAAGAAGAAACTCGTAGGCGTGAACTTTGTGGATTGGTATAGGCAATTGCGAATTGTCCTTCACCATGAATCTAAGTTGCACATCCTCGAGGAACCTCTTCCGAAACCACCTGCTGCCAACACAAGTTGGGCCACTAGATACGCCTTTGAAAAGCGTATCGAGGACGCAAAAGATGTTTCTTCTTTCATGTTATCGACTATAAGCTGCGAGCTGCGAAAGCAACTCTGGCATATGAGTGCGTATGACATGATTAATCGGTTGAAGGACTTGTTCCAGCATCAGATTAGAGAGGAACACTTTATGTGTGTCAAGGCCCTTGTCGGTTGCCGGATGCAGGAAGGTGGGAAGGTTAGTGTTCATGTGCTTCGTATGAAGGCATACATTGACCAAATGGAAATACTAGGATTTCCCATTGGGAGGGAGCTTGTGGTGACTATGATTTTCCGATCCCTGCCCACGTCTTATGATGAGTTTATCAAAAACTATCAAAAGGAAAAAAATGGTAGAATCCTTAGACGAGTTGCATGGCATGCTTAAGACTTTCGAGTCTAACATGGCCAAACGCAAGTTCATTCCCACCCGGTTATTTGAGGAACGTAAAACCGAGAAAAAGAATACGACTCCTAAGGGAGAAGTTTGTTATTTCTACGGTAAATATGGAGATTGGCGCCGCCACGCTTGTCCTAAGTGTTCGGAGGAGTTAAAGCTTCCTATGAGGCAAGGGAATAGCTCCTCGTCATCAGGTACATTCATGATTAGCTTCATTGCTTTTCTACTTCTTGGCTAGATTTATTGAAATGCTGGCTATAACACTCACGTTTGTTGCAAAATTGTTTTGTTACAAATTGTAGGTGTTAAATGGAAGAAGTAGCTGATAAGGCATGGAGAGTAGAGCTCAAGATTGGGAAACTTGGACGTTGTCTCGATTGAGAGGATTGGGAGTTTTGATGTCTCCATTTCATCTAGCTATTTTATTACTTTATTAGATTAATGTTTTGTCTGCCCTGCGTGGCGAGAGAAATATTAAGTCTATTATGCATTGGTTGACGATGGATATTACTTTGTATTTGATATATTTATATACTAGTGGTTTATTTCAAAGGTTATCCATGTCATGGCATTTATAAGCTTTTGCTTAAAAGTAATAAATTAATCATGAATAATATGTTTAAATCCAAAAATGGTTTGGATTAGTTATCCAAGTGACAAGATTATTTAGCTATGTAAACAAGACTTACGTCACCAAGTTCCGTGTGGTTTGGAATCTTGGATGCATTTGATAATTGATCAAATGTTGAGTGCCAGAATTGTTTATTAGGCTAAATGACTTGTACATCTTTCATCGGCGTATGTAAGAGGATTGAGAGCTTGTTGTAATTAGTTCACACTTGTGTGTTTAATTCGTTGAAGCAAATCCATGTGGATAACTACTTGCACTTCGTTACCTTTACCCGTGGTGGTAGTAGGGATAGGTATATTTGAAACCTTTGAGGTGTTCATTGATTACCTTAACGAGGTTTGTGGACGAAAGGTTAAGTTACTTAAATCTTGTAAAGATGTTGAGTATCTTAATATATGAATTTTGTGATCATCATAAGAATTGTGGGATTTGTCTCCTAAATTATTTCTCCTAGGACACATTGGCATATGGGTCGCATAGAGGAGAAACCGAATATTCTTGGATATGTTCGGGTCTTGATGGATCGCAAATTCATACCCAATGTGTTGGGATGCTTAAGTATGGCGGGCAATGTTCTATATATAAAATCAACAAAGATGGTTTAGTACGCATCTTAGGAGAAAAGACTAGAAAGAGTGTCTTTGCTGGTCTATCTCAAAAGCCTAGATTATCCAGCCTACGTGTAGACGTGAGGTAGTAGAATCCGGGACAAAAGATGCTACTCCATTAGGCATGAGATATTTGTTTCACGAACTTTTGATGACAAGTTTTGTCGCTAAATAGCAAGTGGAAGTTTAATATCTATGGGAGCCAGTGGGAGTAAAACCTGATGTTGGCACTAGCATTCAATCTGTAATGATTGGAACCCAGCATGGCGATGTTGGAGTACCTGGCATAATTCGTTACTCTTCCTATTTCTGATAGGAGTTGTCGTAAGGCCGGATAGATATATGTTTTATATCTATAGGAAGATAACTCGATGATGGATTAGTTGAATTCATCAACTATCGGAAGTCATGGTAGGCCCAGTATCTACTAGAAGGAGAGAGGTAATGAGATTGGGATGCAATTCATGTAGGATGTCCAAGTATTGAACTTGGTTGATCCGATGCCTTGGTGTAAACCTAAGGGTATACCTGAATTGAGATGTAGACAACATCAAATACCGACTAGTGGTAAAAGTTCTGATATGATTGGCCGTGAGGAAGGTATCATGAAAGAAATTTTTCCTTGTGGTAATGTTAAAGTCTACTTGGATGACTTATGATATATCACCGCTTTCTCATGGCTATGAAAGTATGGCAGTGAATTGTAAAGACCCTATTCCTTTATAGGAATTTTGAGGAAGTGTTTTAATACTTTCCGAGAGTCTTGTACACTAAAAGTATCCTCGTATGGTCTACAAGCCCAAGAAGTCTATTTATGGACTTGAACTTCAAATACCAACTAATGATAAATGTTCCATTATGATTGACCATGAGGATGGTATCATAAGGAAATTTTCCTATTGGTTATGTTGAAGGTTACTCGGATACATGTGTTTATCACTGCAATGTAAAGATCGTATTTCCTTGGCCCCTCGTTGACTGAACTGATGACATTAAAATGCATGGTCATGCTTAAGTTGAATTGATAGTGGATCAATTTTGCAACTTGTGTTGTTCGTCATAGTTAGTCTGGATCGAGAAACATTATTATGGATGTTTTGGGGTTGACAGTGTTCCATGACCTGCATTCACAATCGCTATCGTGAACGAAGGGATGAATAATCACTTATCTGTAGGACCATTTTTTACAGGTTGGTACTTGTTATGGGCGACATACCCTATGCCGACTTGGGGGCAAAGATGCTTTGCTAGAGGTCGCTCTATGTCGGTGTTACCTTTCGTGGGTGTGTCATGTTCAAGTGGGAGTTTGTTGGCATATGCCCACTGACACACACGAGTTGGTATCACTGCCGATGAGGCATAGGCCTATTGGGTCACACGCCAAGTATTGATTCCGGCAACACCTTTGAACAAGAGAGAGAGAGAAAATGCCAAAATGGGTTTTGGTTGGGCCTGGCACGGCCGTGCCTTGTAAAGGTACGGGCGTGCCCTATGGCAGGTACGGGTCCAAGGCCGGCGTGCCTAGGGCGTACCCATTGGGGCCGTCACGGGCGTGCCTAGTGGAGGTACGGCCGTGCCCAGTGTGAAAGCACGAGCCCAAGTCGGGCATGACTTGGGTGTGCCCGTGGGCTGGCACGAGCGTGCCCTGTGAGGCACGACCATGCCTCATGCTGAACAGCCTATTAAACTAGCCTTTTAAGACTAGTTTAATGGGGTATTCATGGTTATTGATAGCCATTTATTCCTAAGTCGGTTATGGACATTTTTTAGCTTCATTTTGGAGTCTATATAAGTCCAAATATGCTTATGGAACATGATTGATTGAATTCTTGATATATGAACTTGTAACTCTAAGTTATTTTATATACTCTCTCAAGTAACACATACTTATGGTGAAGCTTTTGGTGGCGTCCAAATATAGCTAGCACGTGGGGATCATCAACACTTGGTGTGGATACCAATAGCAGTACACTACTTTGTGTACACATCCAACAAAGGCGATAAGAAGAAGATATAATTTTGAATGGTATAATTCCTATCTGTTCTTCTCTTTGTTTTACTTGCTTTGTCATGTCTAGAGTTTTGGTCCGCTTGGTGGGCGTTGAATGGTTCACAAACGAAATTATTTTTCCTACTTTTGCTTCCGCTGTGTTTATTTGAACCATGAAAACCCAACATCTACTTGTACACAGGAGTGTTATATTATCCAGATTAACAGGGTCATGTGCAAAACATCATATGGGTGAAAGAAGGGCCTAGAGATGGGGGCACCATTTGTACTTTCACCTAAACGACATTTAGTTGGAGTAGCGAATGCGGGGGGACTTGGGACTTATGATATGGGTAAGAATCGTGCCTTATTTGGTACATAATTCACCAAGCACGCTTAGTGAACCTTTGCCCATGCTGGAGGACGTTGGGACTTAGCCTTTGCTAAGCACGCATGTGGTGAAATTACGGGTGGACCTCAAGACTCAGTAGTTTCCAGGCACGCATTTGGCATCATTATTGATGAACATTGGAACCTAGCAGTTGCCACGCACATAGATGGTGTGGGGGTAGCGGTGATAAGAATGTGTAATGATAGACCCCACTAAGATTGATGATAGTGATGATTAAAGATTATTTTGATGTTTAATGATGATAATGATTATATTAATGTTAAATATGATTGTGATGTTTAATGATGAAAAAGATGATATTATGTTAAAGATGATTGTAATGTTTAATGATGATAAAGATAATATTAATATTAAAGATGATTGTGATGTTTAATGATGATAAAGATGATATTAATGTTAAAGATGATTGTGATGTTAAAAGATGATTGCGATGCTTAATGATGATAAAGATGATATTAAGTTGGAAAGGGGAGCGGGATACCTGCTAAAAATTGAACCAACCGACTAGCAGTTGGCAACCCCATCTCCATTACCTCTTTTATTGTTTCTTTTCTTTCTTACTTCTTCTTTCACTCTTCATACACACATATACATAGTTTACTTCGCATTTAGAACAAGAAGATCAAGGAAATCATTAAAGCTCCTTCATACTCAAATTCAGACATCATCATCTTCATTACCACCTTTGAATTATAAGTATTCTTCTTGTTCTATTAGTGTTCCTCAAGGTTTTGAGCTAGTGGGTCATTAGATTGAGTTTAAATGATGAATTTTGATTAAAGGATGTTAATATGCGGTTTTATATAGTTACTAAAGATTAGAATAGTTAGGGAAGTGGATTAAATGAATTCTGGCTAGAAAACAACGAGTTTCCGGCGATCTGTTGCAAAAACTGTAGAACACGGGCCGTGTAGAGGAGGGTAGGCCGTGTACGAGGCCATGTAAGCTAAACACATGCCATGTAAGGTAACACAGGCCGTGTAGGTTTGAACACGGGCCGTGTAGGTTGAAGGAGGCCATGTGGGCTGAACATGGGCCGTGTAGGTTGACATGGTCAGTGTAGGTCCAACATAGCCCATGTACATTGACACAGGTTGTATAGGTCAACACTGGCCATGTCAGAGGCCATGTAGGCCTCTATACATGGCCTGTATCAGAGTATATGTTTAGTTTTATGCTTTATATAAGATGTATGATTATTATACTATTATTCTTAGGTATTTTGGGATCTAAGGAAAAGATAAGAGAACGCTTTGAAAGTGCTAGACTACAGGACGTAATCGTGGCATATTGTAATACTTAAGTTCGAAATTTACGAAAGAATATTATTATTATTAAAGTGAATAACTGATTTGGTCCTGTGATTTATTAGAACTCGTTGATTTAGTCCTTTGTTTTATAAAATTACTGAGATGATCCCTAAATTTGACAATTTGTCACAATCTCAGTTCTTTAGCCACTAAAAGTAACAACGTCAGTGTTAAAAAATTCAAAATGACCATTTTTCACTTTTATAACATTACAAACCCAGTTCTGTAGTTTTCAAATAGTTTTGAATTTAGTGCTTTAACCTTTTTTTAATAATTTACTATATATGTAATATTTATTATTATATTTTAAACCCTTTTTCGATAATATTTATTATTATATTTTAAACCTTTTTTAATAATTTACTATATATATATATATATATATGTAATGTTAATTAATATATTTTATTCTTACTATTACTCTCATTATGTTATTTTACTATCTTTATTATGTATCGTGATACTCTGTTATTGTACATCAACCTTTCAAAATTTGTGTTATGTGGTAATTTGCTATATATCTTGTTTAACTTTTTATTCTTTCCGTTTTTTAATAGTCAACATTATTTATCTTTTTTCTCTTATATTATGATCAACATATTATATTTTTAAGATTCATACCATTAATATTTCTATCTCAAACGACATCCTATGACATGAAATGCAAGGATTCTCATTTTCTAATTAGATCACTAACATTAACTACTTTGTATATTAATATATATTTTTCATGTTGGGTTTTAACGGTAAAAATAATTGGGTAAATTTAGTGAAAATTCAATGAATTTTGTCTTAGTTATCACTGTATATAACGAACTTTACTTTTTTTTATGACAATACGATCAACTTTTATAATCCTCCCATTGAATGCAAGATGTTGTATACTATGAAAATTATGGAAAAGTTTATTGTATTCAAAGGTAGCTAAATATTAGACATAGAAAAAAGTTGTTTGTATACAATAAGAAAATTATGAAAGTTGATTATATTATTTTTAAGAATTTAAAGTTGGTTTTATACGATGATAAATAATACAAAGTTAATTGTATTTTCATACATTTTGCCCAAAACAAACTATATTCATCACCTGGAACACGCGAGTTTTAACAAAAATAATTTTTTGCTCAAGCATAAAAAAAACTTTAATTAAATTCAAATTGCAAAAAAATTAAATAAATGAAGATTAAACATTTTAAAACCCTAAATGATCTTTGTTAAAAGTGAAACCTTTAATAACAATTAATACACTTTCGGTTCTGTTGTTCTTCGTCGACACAAATAAAGAAGGAAAGATGGAAAGATTTTTCTAATTGCTTAATCTTAATTACGTAATGATTGATATCGTATTTAACATTATTAGATAAACTATCTAATTTAGGATATAATCAGACTATTAAATAAGATAACCCATTATCAACTAATATTTAGAAATTGTATATTATTATGTGAAAGATAATAATAAATGAAGAAAAAAAGGTAAGTTGTATTAATAAAGTTTGAGATTAAATATGTATTTAATTGAATAAGAATAAAAATAATATTGACCGTTGAAAAATGGTAAACGATAAAAATTAAGTAGTATGTAATAATGTATTATAACACTAATTCTAATCTATTGTACGATAACAAATATAAATTAAAATTATAAAAAATAAATAATAATAAGAATAAAATATAATTTTAAGTACTAGAATAAAAATATTAAATATATATACATGTACACACACATATATAAATGTATAAAGTAAATTATTTTAAAAAAGGTTAAAGGACTAAATTCGAAACTATTTGAAAATTAGGGGGACTGAGTTTGTGTTATTATAAAAGGGCAAAATGGTCATTTGAAATGGGCAAAATGCGTGAAAATACAAAAAACTTTACCAATATTATCATTGTATGCAATTAACTTTATTTTGTACCTAAAAATACATACAACTTACAAATTTTGTTCATTGTATACAATTGGTCACCTGGTAATTACGAGGTTACACATTATCCATTGTATAAAATGAACAAAATTTAAAAGTTTTTTATATTTTTAGGTACCAAAGTTCTTTTATTTTTTTTAGATTATAGGTAAGTTACCTGTTATAATAGGTAAGTTACCTGTTATAATAGGTAAGTTGCATACCACAGGGACCAAATAAGTAATTTACTCTTATTATTATTTTTAATGGAAACATTAATGTATTATGTTGTAATTTATGAAATGGAGTTTTGACCGATTGGGCTTATTTAACTATTTCAACCATGATTGGATGGATAATGGATTTAATGATTTGTGGACTTGGGCTTGAGGAGAAGGAGGGCTTAGGCCTTTTGAGTTAAATATGTATAAATATAAAATTAGGGCGTAACCCCCAAGGGTGTCCACACTGTTCCATCTTTCAAAGACTTGTGTGCTGTTTGTTCTGTGTGAAGAGCAAGAACAGAGGGAGCAAGGAATCGCACCATTGCCACCCAAAACTTCAAGGAATTGTGAAGAAAAGCATCAGGTAATCATCCTTACTTCGTTGTGATCGCATGGGAGTAATTTATTTTGAATTTTAGTATGTTTTGGGATTAGTAGGTGCTGTGTGTGGGTGTGTTGTTCATGGGTCTTCGAGCCGAGGAAGAAGAAAGTAGGTTTGGATTAGAAACTTGTTAAAACACCAAGTTTTTTATAAGGGTTTGTTTTCATGAGTGGAGAAGTGTTGTGCAACAAAAATAATACGAATTGGTTAAGTTTTTATGCAGCTTGAATTTTCAAAAATGGTGCTTTGGGTGACCTGTGATTCGTCCGACCAAAATGATGTGCCTACTTGATGGTCTGACTTTAAGTGTTGGTCCAACTTTGAGAAATGGTCCGACTTTAAGTGTTGGTATTACTTTGAGAAATGGTCCGACTTTAAGTGTTATTCCGACTTTGAGAAATGGTCCGACTTTAAGTGTTGGTCGGACTTTGAGAATGGTCCAACCTAGTGTTGGTCCGACTTTGAGGATGGTCCGACGTAGGGGCCTTGGTCCGGCCTAGAGTAGGTGTTGGTTCTATGTGCACAAAACACAAATTAATACGATATTACTGATAATAAATAAACCCATAGGGTCACACATTTACAATCAATGGACACCAATTACATATTTGAATATGATTTAAATATGTTTCCAACTCATTATATATATAAGTATATATGAATTGTTGCATATTATTATTTATGTGAAATAATAATATCACTCTTATATATTGATATAAGGTAATGCATATCAAATACATAAATATAAACATATGATTTTATATATATATATGAATATATATATATATATATGTATAAATATATATTTGTTACAAGTAAATTGTTACTAGTAACAATTATATAAATGTATGTATATCCTTGTTACAAGTAAAGAGTTACTAGTAACAATCAAGTATGTATATAAAATACATGTAGATGTATTTTATACATAGTATGACATATCTAGTATATCTTTTATATATTTAAAAGATTAATAGCTAGAAATTCTCACAATGAGCAAGAAAGGGCCATATGGTGTATTCTTGCATAAGACTTAACCAAGACATGCATGTATGGGACAAGTAATGAACCAAGAGGGGACCCTCCCCCTCTAATTTTCGTCCATAATGCAAGGGAGGGGGTCCTCCCTCTCTTCCTTTGCTTCTTGACTTTTATAATTACATGCATGGTCCCTTTTGTAACATACTTGCATGCTATCACCTTTCTTTGTGTTCTTAGAATTGTTCTAAGTGTTTTATACTTGAAAAACATCCTTACTCTCTAGTATTTGTGTTCTTCAAGTTAGCAAAGGTGATACATAAACACATACTCAAAATACATACATCTAGTTCAAGAAGAAGAACGAAGGTTGTTGCTTGCATTCTTGAATATCAAGGATTGGAGAGACTAGCATCTTGGAGGTGTTGGACTCATTGATTTGTGGATACCTTGGAGGAAGTCTTCTCTTGGCTTCTCATAGATCAACCACTTCACCAACGGTTTACTCACGCTACAAAGGTTGTAGTTCTAAACACCCTATGGTTGGTTTTGTTTCTTAAGGCTTGCATATGGATCATTGGTGGGGAGTTTTAAAAATTTTAAATTGTTGTTCATGCTTCCGTTGCTAAAATATATTTTGAAAACCCGAATAAACCCCAACAGTGGTATCAGAGCCACTTATGTATAGTTTTAAGAAACTTTATTTTGAGTATGTATTGTTTAAGAAAATTGACAATTTTTCTTTTGTTAGAAAAGTTGTGGATTTTCTTGTTGGCAACTTGTATATGTTTACATATTTATTTTGGGAAACAACCAAAACACATGCATGTTTGGTTGTAAAAGTTGCCTAAATATCAAGTGTTGATATATATGTTTGTTTGAGTGTATGTTGTGCATAACAAGCCATAGACCTTTTGTGATGTGTTGGAAATTCGATTTGGCTGTAAAATTATTCTTTCATTTGGTATGTAATAATAATTTTAGTTTTGTTTCATCTTGTTGTATTTTGTAAGTAGTAGAATAGTTTAGACTAGTTTACTTTTATAAAAATGTAACAAGATGAAGAAATGACCAAGTTGGAGTTTTCAAGTGTGGTGGAGTCAACCATGAAGGCTTGGAATAATTTGCACTACAAGGAGTTGTTTTGGCAAGTGGGAGCTTCAAATTCATCACAAGAGGAATATTTGGTCCTTAGTTATGACTTGGTATTTTTGTATGGCTCACAAAAATACCACTTAGGATAAATGGCTTGGTTATGCAGTAATACATGTTATTTGTGTGTGTTTATGTTTATATTATTATGCATGATTGAAAATAAGATTTTTGCATGCTAGATAATATTTTTGACATAATATAAATCACACAATGGGAGTTTGGTATTTTAAGTTGACATAACATAAGATGTAAAATGAATTTTATATAAAAGGAGTTTTGTAAAGATTAAAATTCATTATGTCAATATATATATATATATATGAGTTTTATAAAATAGAGATTTTAAAAACTCAACCAAACTCCATTCAAGCTTAATAATAAAATGGTTTTATTACAAGCTAAAATTTGGTCGTATTCGCGCGGTCGAAACTACACACGTTAATATAGGATATTAATATTAGTTTAAAATTGAACGCGTTGAGAGTTCGTAAAATATGGATTTTAATAATACTCAAGACCAATATATATATATATATATATATATATATATATATATATAATATGATTTTATCAAAACGTGGACTTATTATTGAATGCATGCAATACTAGTCACACGACTCGTTTTGTTTTATTTAATAAATATACAAAACGGTAAAAGCCCTTTTTTCAAAACATAAGCCTATGCCATCCCATTTTAAGACACTCGCTTGTTGCAACGACACTCACGTGGAGAGAGCATTAGCCAAACGCGTGGATTGTTTTTGTAACAACCGAGGTGTTTTTCCACGAATTTCATGAACGTCTTGGGCCGGAAATTCACCGTCTTGAAATAGGACGACTTAATCGGAATCTTATTACGGAGAGAGCATTAGCCAAACGTAAGGAAGCTCGAGGCATAGATGGGATCAAACATGCCAAAATTGACAATCATTGTCTAGGATCCCATAAAGATCTAGGAATTACATACGAGATGTAATTGGTAAACGTTACCTACCTTGTTGTTTTAACTTGATGGAGAGAGCATTAGCCAAACATTCAAGGTTAAGTTCAACTTGGATCCTAGCCTTTAAAATTAAAGAATTTTATAATTCTAAAGGGTATTAATTTTTAAAGGATTAAATATCAAAAATACTAAATTGAACTTTGTTAATTTTGTAGATGGCCCCTAACTCAACTACGCCCGTTAACAACTTATCTCTTCGTTCAATCTTAGAGAAAGAAAAACTCAATCGTATAAATTTCTTAGACTGGTATCGTAACTTGAGAATCGTTCTTAAGCACGAAAAGAAATTGAACGTACTTGAGGATCCCGTCCCTGAGGAACCTCCATTGACTGCGGCCAAAGTCATTAGGGATGCTTGGGTAAAGCATTCCAACGACTCGGTCGAAGTTGCATGCCTCATGCTTGCTACCATGTCTCCGGATCTTCAAAAGAACATTGAGGAGCATGGAGCATATGAGATGCTTCGCTAGCTTAAGGAAATGTTCCAAAAGCAAGCGAAGCAAGAACGCTTTGAGGTCACTCGAGCCTTCCATGCATGCAAGATGGAGGAAGGTCAATCCGTTAGCGACTATGTGCTAAAGATGAAAGGATACATTGACCAGCTTGTTAGGCTTGGATCTCCCATAACCAACGAGTTTGCACAGGATATGATCCTTAACTCGTTGACCAAAGCCTATGATCAATTTGTCATGAATTATAACATGAACAATTGGGAGAAATCTGTCTCAGAGTTGCATGGGATGCTTAAAACTGCTGAGAGTAAGATTCAAAGCAAAACACCTCAAGTCTTGATGATTCAAGAAGGGAAAATCAAGAAGAAAAAGAAAAACAACTCAAAAGGGAAAGGCAAAGCAAAGGCAAAGGGAAAGGACAAAGGCAAGCAGTTTGCCAAGGCTCCTACACCCAAGACGGCGGGAAAGGTTCCCAAGAATGACCCGTGCTTTGAATGCGGGGTGGTAGGACATTGGAGGCGCAATTGTCCAACCTACTTTGCATAGTTGAAAAAGAAGAAGGCTGGCGAGGCCAGCACTTCAGGTATATATATGATTGAAATGTATAATTTTTCTATAAATTCCTGGGTATTTGATACCGGTTGTGGAACCACATTTGTAACAATGTGCAGGGGTTGAGAAAAAGTAAGCTGCTGAAGCTAGGCGATTTGGATCTCCACGTGGGCAATGGAGCAAATGTTGCTGTTGAAGCCCTTGGAACTTTTGAATTATTATTACCAAATGGCCTGTACTCAATTGTTGTTATGTACCTAGTTTAACTAGGAATATTATTTCAGTAGCTCGGTTAAGAGAATCTGGATTCACTTTTGGTTTCGTTGATGATTGCATTCGTGCCTTCAAAAACGACATTTTGTATTTTGAGGCTCGCCCTCTTAATGGAATATATTAAGTTAACCTTAAAAGATCTCTTGATGATAATTCTATATATACCACTAGTACCACACGAACTAAGCATGACTTAAGTCAAACATACCTATGGCATTGTCGACTTGGTCATATAAACAAGAAACGCATTGCAAAACTTCAAAAGGATGGAATTTTAAAATCAAACTATTCTAGCTCATTTGAAGTTTGTGAATCATGTTTATATGGGAAGATGACTAAGGCTCATTTCTCCGGTTCAAGTGAAAGATCCACAGATCTATTAGGAATCATACATACGGATGTATGCGGTCCTTTTAGATCAATGTCTAGGGCTGGTGATAGATACTTCGTTAAATTCACTGATGATTATAGTAGATTTGGTTATGTTTATTTGATGAAACATAAACATGAAACATTTGAAATGTTCAAGTTGTTTCAAAACGAAGTACAAAATCAACTTAACAAAACAATCAAGGCCCTTCGTTCCGATCGAGGTGGCGAGTACTTAAGCCAAGAGTTTATGGATCATCTTAGTAATTATGGGATTATCTCACAACTTACTCCTCCTAGAACACCACAACATAATGGTGTATCCGAAAGGAGGAACCGAACTCTACTAGATATGGTTCGGTCTATGATGAGCCGAAGTACTCTATCCTCGTCCTTTTGGAGTTATGCTTTATTAACTGCTGCGCGCATATTGAATATGGTTCCAACCAAGAAGGTAGATAAGACACCATATGAGATGTGGTATGGAAAGGTTCCAAACTTATCTTACTTGAAAGTCTGGGGTTGTGAGGCTCATGTATGACAAGAAGCTTCAAGCAAACTTGATCCTAGATCTATCAAATGTAATTTTGTGGGATATCCTAAAGATTCATTAGGATATTATTTCTACAACCCAGCTGAGAACAAAGTGTTTGTTTCTAGGCATGCCACTTTCTTAGAAAAGGAGTTTCTTTCGAAAGAGGCAAGTGGGAGCAATGTAGACCTTGAAGAAATTCAAGAACCACAAAATACAAGTCAGGTTGGCACTAGCACTCAACAAACGGTTGTTGAACCTGAACAATTGGTTGTTCGAGAACCTACTGAAACACAAAGTGTTCGTAGATCTGGTAGACCTCGTCAAGAACCCGAGAGATACGGATTTCTCGTGTCCAATGATGAGATTTTCTTGGTAGACTCTTCTGAGCCTACTAACTACCAAGATGCTATATCGGATCCGGAATCCGATAAATGGCTTGATGCCATGAACACTGAGATGCAGTCCATGTATGAAAATCAAGTATGGGACTTGGTTGATCTTCCTTCCAATAGTAAGACTGTAGGGAGCAAGTGGGTCTTCAAGAAGAAGACAGACATGGATGGAAATGTACACACATTTAAGGCAAGGCTAGTGGCGAAAGGTTTCACTCAAACTCATGGTATTGCTATGATGAAACTTTCTCTCTGGTAGCCATGATTAAATCTATTAGAATACTTATTGCCATAGCTGCATATTATGACTATGAGATATGGCAAATGGATGTCAAAACGGCTTTTCTAAATGGACACTTAAGTGAAGATGTCTATATGGTTCAGCCCGAAGGTTTTGTATATCCTAAGTATCCTAACAAGGTGTGCAAGCTTAAAAGATCCATCTATGGACTAAAGCAAGCATGTCGAAGTTGGAATCTTTGATTTGATGAGAAAATCAAAGAGTTTGGTTTTATCAAATCAGAAGATGAACCGTGTGTTTACAAGAAAACTAGTGGGAGCGCAATAGCATTCCTTGTCTTGTTTGTTGATGACATACTACTCATTGGAAACGACATCCCGACCTTGCAAGACATCAAGTCTTGGCTTGGGAAATGTTTCTTAATGAAAGACTTGGGAGAAGCCGCATACATTCTTGGAATAAAAATCTATAGGGATAGATCTAGGCGTCTTATTGGCCTAAGTCAAAGTGCATATATTGACAAGATCTTGAAACGATTCAAGATGGAGAATTCTAAGAGAGGATTCTTGCCAATGGCACAAGGCATGGTTTTGAGTAAAGCTCAAAGCCCTAGCACAAGAGAAGAGCTAGATAGAATGAGTGAGATCCCATATGCTTCTGCAATTGGATCCATCATGTATACCATGCTATGCACTAGGCCAGATGTCTCGTATGCTTTGAGCATGACGAGCAGATACCGGCAAAACCCAGGAGATAGCCATTGGATGGCAGTCAGGAACATTTTAAAATACTTGAGAAGAACCAAAGACATGTTCTTGATCTATGGGGATTTGGAAGAAGATCTTTGTGTAAAGTGTTATACAGATGCTAGTTTCCAAACGGATCGAGATGATTCTCGATCACAATCGGGCTATGTCTTCGTTATGAATGGAGGCGCGGTTGCTTGGAAAAGTTCTAAGCAAAGTGTAGTTGCACAATCCACTACAGAATCTGAATACATTGCTGCTTCTGAGGCTGGACAAGAAGCTGCATGGATGAAGAAGTTCATTGCTGACCTTGGGGTAGTAACAAGCATTCAAGACCCCATAGACATATTTTGTGATAATGAAGGTCCTATTGCCCAGGCAAAAGAACCTAGATCACATCCCAACACCAAACACATCCTCAGGCGTTTCCACTACATATGGGATATAGTGGATAGAGGAGATGTGTGTATTCACAAAGTTCATACAGATCAAAATCTTGCAGATCCTTTTACGAAACCTCTTGCCTCGACTAAGCATGAGTCTCATACTAGGGCAATAGGTCTTCTCTTTGCAAGGGATTGGATTTGAATTGTAATTTAGTATTTGGATATTTTGGAACATTATGACAATATCTATTTTATCTGAATGATATATGGGATATGATCACTTCGTTAATATTTATTGTGTTCTTTATTAGCATGTTTAAATCCATGAATAATTCTTTATTCTAAAAACATCCATAGTCGGTTATAACTATGGGAATAGTTATGAATTAAGACTAATGTGAATCGGTTGGTTGACTTTCATTCGTGATGAAAGAAGGCAAAAGGGTTTGCAGCCAAATTCACTAATGTTTGTTAGGGAACGAACATTGGACATGACCCGCTCTTAAGATCGCTTCATGGATCAGTGTCATAAGTAAATCTTGAGAAAAAGGTGGTATCTTTGTATCCTTAGACCTGAGACATATATTGGGACTCGAGTATGAGGAGTATCATGCTTTAATGAGGTTAAATGCTATCTTTAACCGGGTAGTTATAAAGGCTATTATTAGGTATGATATAAGTCTTATAAGAGACGTATGTGGTCAAGATGGAATTTTTTTCTCTCATTTAATTCGGAGTATAATATCTCTGGGCCCTAAAACAAGTTGAACATTATATGAGAATTGATGACGATCCATGTCTAATGTTCAACGAGATGTTAAAACAAAGGGATAATTGATGACTTACCTATAACAACGATTTGTAGCTAGTGAGTTAATTTCGTTGGTGAAAGTGTTGATCAACACACTTTATTTATTATTAGGGGCAATGGGATGTTGCTAGACATTCTTACCATTGTCTATATCGGCTTAAGTTGTAACTTGTGCAAGTGGGAGATTGTTGGTTCTATATGCACAAGACACAAATTAATACGATATTACTAATAATAAATAAACCCATAGGGTCACACATTTACAATCAATGGACACCAATTACATATTTGAATATGATATAAATATGTTTCCAACTCAATATATATATATAAGTATATATGCATTGTTGCATATTATTATTTATGTGAAATACTAATATCACTCTTATATATTGATATAAGGTAATGCATATCAAATACATAAATATAAACATATGATTTTATATATATGTATGTATATATATATATATGTATAAATATATATTTGTTACAAGTAAATTGTTACTAGTAACAATTTTATAAATGTATGTATATCCTTGTTACAAGTAAAGAGTTACTAGTAACAATCAAGTATGTATATAAAATACATGTATATGTATTTTATACATAGTATGACATATCTAGTATATATTTAAAAGATTAATAGCTAGAAATTCTCACAATGAGCAAGAAAGGGGTCATATGGTATATTCTTGCATAAGACTTAACCAAGACATGCATGTATGGGACAAGTAAGGAAGCAAGAGGCAAGAGGGGACCCTCCCCCCTCTAATTTTCGTCCATAATGCAAGGGAGGGGGTCCTCCCTCTCTTGCTTTGCTTCTTGACTTTTATAATTACATGCATGGTCCCTTTTGTAACATACTTGCATGCTATCACCTTTCTTTGTGTTCTTAGAATTGTTCTAAGTGTTTTATACTTGAAAAACATCCTTACTCTCTAGTATTGGTGTTCTTCAAGTTAGCAAAGGTGATACATAAACACATACTCAAAATACATACATCTAGTTCAAGAAGAAGAACAAAGGTTGTTGCTTGCATTCTTGAATATCAAGGGTTGGAGAGACTAGCATCTTGGAGGTGTTGGGCTCATTGATTTGTGGATACCTTGGAGGAAGTCTTCTCTTGGCTTCTCATAGATCAACCATGTCACCAACGGTTTACTCACGCTACAAAGGTTGTAGTTCTAAACACCCTATGGTTGGTTTTGTTTCTTAAGGCTTGCATATGGATCATTGGTGGGGAGTTTTAAAAAGTTTAAAATTGTTGTTCATGCTTCCGTTGCTAAAATATATTTTGAAAAACCGAACAAACCCCAACAATAGGGTCCGACTTAGTAGACTTAGAATCTTGTAACGTGAGCCAGGGACTCGACCCGCGACTAAGTAGTCCCGTGATTTACAGTTAACCGAGACTGCCAACAGGTGAGTATTGTAATGTCCATTTTTCAGAATCTTGTATCATCAATATGTAACTTCACAATTACGATTATAGTCGTAAATTATATATCACTAGTTGATTAATTATTATATTGCCTCACTTTCAAGAATTAGAGATGTGGATTTTATATATAGGAGTAGACTTATGTGTTGGGCTTAGTGGACTAGTCCTATTTCCAAGAAGGTTTAAAGAGTTGGCCTGGCCCAGGCTAGAGTATATATACATATATAACTAGGGCGCAGTCTCCAAGAACATGTTATTGTTCCATTCATCTTCCTCATTCAAAACTTGAGAGAGAAAGTGTGTGTATGTGTGTTCATACCAAGAAGAAGGAGAAAGAAAGCAAGGCAGGGATTTTGAGCCAAACCAATAAGGGATCATCATGTAATAGCTCTAAAACTTGTATCTTATCTTTTGTGAGAAGTTGAGCAAATTCAAGGTGTTTAGAGAGGGGTTTTAGTTGGGATTTATCCCCTGTTCTTGGGTTTTTGGTGGAAGCACCATTTGAGGAACAAAAATGAGATTTTAGACCTGAAAAATGAGATGGTAATCGTTTATCTTCAAAAGGATTTGCCTATTCGCTATTAGGAAGATTTTGGAACAAAAATGACATGAATTGGTTAAGTTTTAAAAGATTTCAGAAATTAAAACTGAGACTGTGCATTAATGGGTTTTTGGTCCGGCAGAGAGATGTTTTATGCGACTAAGGGCCAATGTGACTTATCGTTTCATGTGACTTATTGTTTCATGCGACTTAGGGTCATGCGACTTATTGTTTCACGCGACTTAGGGTCATGCGACTTATTGTTTCATGCGACTTAGGATCATGCGACTTATAGTTTCTTGCGACTAAGGGCCCATGCGACTTATCGTTTCATGCAACTTATTGTTTCATGCGACTTAGGGCCATGCGACTTATTGGTCCATGCGACTTTAAGTCCATGTGACTTTAGGTTTGTGCTACTTTAGGTCCATGCGACTTTAGGTCCATGCGACTTATAGTTCCATGCGACTTATAGGTCTATGCGACTTATAGGTCCATGCGACTTAGTGGTTCACAGGACCTAGCCTTGGTCATGCCTAGTATTGACTCAATAGAATGTGTTGTAGGTTTCGCTGTCAAGATTCGTTAAATTACCAACCTTGAGAACTATACCGACCCTCTTAGGTCGCGCATCAGGTGAGTTAACCTAACTTACTCCATTTCCCATAATGTATAAGTGATATGCAAGATGTTTATTGTTGCAATGTATGTGCTTAATTGCGACTAGTTATTATGTGTTATCGTGAGGATATGTTAGTAACCAACCGTGCCTTCGTGGTCGGTCGGGGCAGATGACTTCACCTAAAGGTGGGACCTGTGATGAGTCATAGCGGGAGAGGCCCGGTTTAGGCATCAAACGGGTGGGACCCAAGATGCGGCAGAGGGTGAGTCCATAGTTATGAGTTACATGATGGCAGGATGTGGTTCCTGCGAAGGGTAAGGGTAGTGGTGATTCACTAAGCTTTGTGCTTACCCGTTATTGTTATGTTTCAGGTTCTTCGAGACTGGACAAGGGCAAGGCTCCGGCATGATAACAGCGACCGTAGCGTTTTAAGTTTTTAACTCAATTACCAGTCAAACAATTTTATAATTATTTTCTTCCGTTGTACCAAACAATTACTAATTGTGATGCTACGTTTGTAACTGTTGATTTTGTTAATGGCTGCTTTGCATTAAATTATCATGTTCAAAAAAAATGTTGGGACGTTACAAGTGTTCCTACTTACACTTTAAATAGATCGTGTATGCGATTGAAGACATGCAGATAAGTGTATAAGTTATGAGATACAGAAAGATGCGTTTAGACCGTTATTTCGGTAATGGGTATGTTCAGACCGTCTACTTCGGTAACGGGTAGGAGACAAACACTTCGGTGTCAAGTATGAGACCAACATTTCGGTGTCGGGTATGAGACCAACACTTCGGTGTCGGGTATGTTAGACCGTTGTGATGACAACGGGTGAGATGAGACCGTCCTAGCAGGTGGGTATGATGACACCACTTACTACGGTAGTGGGTACGAGCTAGGTGTTAATTGATAGACTATTTCATTTGTAAGTAGTGTACTCGCTCAACTTTGTGCTTACAGCTGTTCTTTTACCTATTTTCCTGGAGATGACCACGGCGGGGCTCGAGTACGTAGTTGATAGCTCATCACTACTTGCTTCCGCGGTTTCACTATTTCGTCTAAATTTTATTATTAGTAATTCGAACATTTATTTGGGATTGTAATTAACAATTGTCAAGTACTTATTTCTATTAGTATCTATTTACGTTTCAATTGAGGTGTTGTTGTAAAAAAAATTTGGAACGTTACAACTTGGTATCAGAGACTAGGTTTAGAGGATTCAGATACGTTTCGGTGGTTCATGAAGGAATTTTCAAACGGTGTTTACGAAACTTTTAAGTGTCAAAAACTGCGATGAGCTATCGGCTGGAGCTAGTCCAGGTGGTCACATGCGAGGTACAAGGTACATGAATCATTATATGAGGATTCGGTTTGCATGATTTCGATATTGAACTGTCCTAGTAGGAAACCAAGATGTAGTATGGCCTTGATTATGTGATTACTATACATGAAATCTTATATGCATCACGAGAATGGAAATATACTTGACCAAGCCTGTGAATCAGGGTTCCTAGAGGTAATGCTAGGATTCAGTAAATATAGTGTGTCTTTAATAATAGGACCCATATTATTATCTGCACATGATACCTATTGGAACCTATCAGTATCGACGGAATCTTGTGAATCCGGTAAGGGGTACTTGTAGAGATAGGATGCATGTAGCTAGGGTGCCTTAGAACGTCTAGGGTTGCCTGTTAGCTAAGTTTAGGACATGTTATGAGTGGAATATGAATGGATATTATAATGAGGACTGTATGACAATGCCGCCCATTAATCAGTTCATTATCTATACATCTAGTATGGTGACTACAAGAAACAGAAGACTAATACTAACTTATGGGGGTTTCGAAAACCCACCTGATGACGAGAACGCTAGTGTGACAGGGTAATGTGACCCTTGTATGAAACCAATCTTAAACCAGTATTTGCCAGAGAATATGATTCCACCGAATGTGGAACAGGGACACATGGATAACGCGGAAGAAGAACAATTTGGGGAGATAAACACGACAGAGTTGGTGACTACCGCGGTGACCAACACCCTGAAAGAATTATTACCAAATATAGTGGAAGATTTGAAACAGGACATGAGCACCATGATTGATCAGAAAGTAGGTGCTCTATGGGCCGCAAGGGAAGCCACTACAGCAGCGGCCGCCACCCAGCGAGTGACGACGCTGCCTGTCAACCAGGCAACCAAATGGGGTACTTTCCAAGACTTTTCGGCATGCCGGCCACCAACCATCGAGGGGATGCCAGTCCCCATGGTAAGTACTTGATGGGTTATAGCGGTGGACTGAGTTTTCTTCACCGGCAGGTGAGCCGACGACGCTAAGGTCTTGTTCGCCTCTAACTTTTTAAGGGGAGTAGCTAAAGACTGGCGGAACTTACTACGTAAAATGAAGGGCGAGGAAATCGCTAGGATGAAGTGGGAAGAGTTACAGAGTTGCTCTACGAAGAATATGCACCTAAGGTGTAGATGGAAAGAGTAATGGATGTGTTTATGAGGCTAGAGCAGACCACCGAAACGGTTAATTAGATTACTACATCCGTCACCAAATCCAATTGGTTGGCTTGACTTGTAGCTGATTGCTAGTCATTAAACTTAAACTCCTGTGCTCGTGTGATTTCAAACCTAGTAAATGCTAAATTCAGGGTGCCAAGTATGGCTAATTACTCAAAATACTTGGGTTGTACTAACAATAGAGTCAGGCGAAGTCTTTATACTACGAAAGTTGAACTAACTCCTTCTGCACCAGTTAAATAAACAAATGTCTATAGAAGAACGTAATGACAAGTTAATTCCATGAATTAGTGAACTATGTTAATGATGTACAAAAATAATAACTAATATATTAAATCAAATAAAACATCTAAAAGTTCACTCTAGAACTCTAATAAGTTGTACCATACATTAAAAATAAAATGCACCAACAAGAAATGTAAGTGTAAAACACAAGAAAATAATAATAAATATGATTAATTAAAAATAATAATAGTAATAATACAAATAAATTAGAATAAAATCAGCCAAGGAAGGAGGAAACAAACCAAGATTTCCAAAATAATACAAACTATTCAAAAACCTACCTAAGTACCAATCTAGTTACCATAAACACTCAAAAACCATAAACACACACACAATTTCTGTCTTTCTTCTCATTATTCACGAAATTCTCAGCCCCAAAATGACCATTTGAGTGGTTCTTCAAAGCTTCAAGAAGCCTAGTCAAAAATCGGTTCCATTCGAAGAGTTTTAGGTACGTATTCGGTTTCTATACATCTTTAATCTCTTTTCTTGTTTCTCTTCTATAACCCTAAGTGATGGACTATCAAATGAATCAAAAACATCCTAATAACACATAAAGTAATGATTTTGATGTGTTTGGGTGAATAACATATCCATAAGATTGATTTATTTGAACAAAAATATGAAGAACAAAGAGTTTCAAACTGAACAGAAAATAGGTGCACTTCAAGAGTTCATATCTCGACCATACCAAACCTAAATAAATATATTTTTGATTCTTGAATAAATTACGCTGAGTCTATTTTCATTTCCAACTGGTTTCATACAAAACTAAGTTGATTGGATCACTCAAATATCCAAAATCGTCTAGATGCGCAAATCTGTGTTTTCTGGCAGTTTAATCTACCAAGTTTGAAATTCCTAAATCCTATTCTAAACATTATGAAAATTCTTCAAAATGAATATGGGGCATATTTCACGAGTTTTAAAAGTCCTGTAAAATATTAGAATTTATTAAGTCGTTTTACTATTTTAATTAATAAAAAACATTTTTGTGGTTGAATCTGAAAAACATAGGGTTTTCTATAACAGACTTTGAATTATCATAATTAATCCTAGGTCTCGAATTAGAGGCCAAAACTTAATATTAATAAACTTTGGATTGTTTATAATCACTTTAGAAAACATTAGGATTTATTAGTTTTATTTTCTATTTTATTTGAGTGAAAGCTTTTTAATTGTCAAATCTAGAGGTTTTGAAAATTTCAATATTTAGAGTTTAAAATATTGTAACATATTCAAATGTCCGAATTAATTAACCAAAAATTGTGTGAATGAATTCTTATGTGCCTTTAAGTTAATGTAAAATTTATAGAGTTTAATAAAGTTTTTAGTATTTTAAATAAATAAAATCTTTATGACGCGTAAACTGGAGGCATTTTCTGACCCACACCAATTAAAGTATTTCTATAAAATAATAAACACGTTATTAAATTCTAGAAAATTTATATAAAATAATAGAGACATTAAGGTCTCTGCTATAAAAATGTAGGAAAATAATTGGAACGTTTAGATTAATTTAAAAATATACGAAGAGTACCCAAAATTTCAGTATTTAATCTACACAATTTAAAAAGGAAAATAAACAAAATTTCAAAACTAACATATACATATTGGGGTTAGACCCAAGAGATGGATGCACTTATGCAACCTAATGTAAATGTTAATCGCGAATCCTAAATAAATTTAATAGCTCAAGGATAACCCATAAAAAGACTATTACTCGTGAATCTAATATAATCTATATGAACTAATTGTTTGTAGATTTGTGAGCGTGCTAAGACTCGATTGACTAAGCTATTTACTAAGGTGAGTACTCGTGGCCCCTTTTTACTATATTTCTCGGGGGAGAATGACACTCAAACTCTCTTTTAGACTTTTTATGTCGTGATGACTATTTCTTATTTCTTTTGGACAACTTATGTGACGTATATGCAAAAACTACTTATTGTTGGTTAAAGACAATTGATTCCTATAATCCTATGAGCCAACGGTTTATGCTCCAGCTGGGTATGCTATAATAACTGCTTGGAAAACTATGATTTGATTCCTATTAAACCTGGTGGTTTGGATGTTGGTAGAACATCTACACGCTTAACATGCTATACGTGCACATTTGTCCTACTTAAACACTTTACACGGCAACTATGCTATTTCTATAAACCTGCGAGCTCACCAACTTTATGTTGACATTTTCAAGTGTTCATTTTCAGGTAATCCTAACGCTAACGCTTAAGGTACTTACAAGACTCTAGTCGGGCCTTAGCGTGTCTAATAGCGTGAATCGGATATATTTAGTTATTTTGTGATGTGGATGTTTACAAATATTTCAAAACTATTATTTGGTTATGGGCTTATTGCCCGTATACCTGACCACGCTTGTGGGGTTTACATTCGCACGTTCATTTTTTGTTGTTTTGCTATGTTGCCGTGGAATCGACTTAACACGGCACAAGTCCTCTCTTGTGTCGGGGAAACGTCGTGACACGTTGGAATATTTGCATTTAGTGATTTGTCTCTATTTGATATCAATGTGTTATGATGATCCTCTCCGTCATCTTTGTGATTCCGCCTTAGCGGGGTGTGACAATATGCCAATGATGAGGGATTGCAGATGCACAGGTATACTCAAATGCCGAGGGAGGATATATGGGAGTTTGTAGCAAGCGGTCTGTATTCCAAGCTTGACCAACTAATTGAAGGAGCCCGAAAGAGAGAACTATATCTGACAGAGAGAAACAAGAAAAGAACAGTAGAACAGGCCGCCCTGGCAACAAGCAAGGGAGGCCGCAGGTTAAGAAACCAAACACTGGGATGAGATGCATAAGGTGTGGGAAGACGCATTCTAGCGAGTGTGGGCAGGGAATAGATAGGTGCTATAGATGCGGGAGAGGTAGGCATCATGGGAAAGACTACAAAGCTCACCTAAATGTGTGTTTCAAGTGTAACAAACCGAGGAATCGTATGGCTGAGTGCCCGGAGGTGACTGAAGGAAGCGGGAGGACAAATTGGCAACGTCCACTTAGAATCACCGACGAGGAGAAGGGAAAGAAACCGGAAGTCTCGAAACCAAGACACCATGCTTTCCATATGACAGTAAAGGAATCCAAAAGAGAACCCGACGTTATCGCAGGTACATTCATTGTAAACTCCATACCTAGACTTGTACTTTTTGACTCTAGGGCTAGTAAGTCCTTTGTATCTTCCTTGTTTTGTAAAAGTTTTGTATTAGAACCAGTGAAGTTAGAGACACCTCTAGAAGTAGAGATAGCCGATGATAAGGCTTTTCGTGTAACCATTGTTAATAGGAACAATGTAATAGTGATAGACGATGTAAAATTCCCCATAAACCTATTACCAACCCCTATGAGAGAGTTTCAAGTGCTTTTGGGCATGGATTGGTTGGGTTGTCATCAGGCCAGCATACTGTGTAAGCAAGGAATCATACGGATTCGGAGTCTAAGTGGGGAAGAAATCTCAATTTACGGTAAGTGACAAGAAGGATTATCAGCGTGCAGTACCGCAGTCAAAGCAGCTAAGTATCTACGCAAGGGTTGCACTGCCTTCATAGCCCATGTGGTCACTCACAAATGGAGAAGAAGAAACTAGCGGTATCTGATGTACCAGTGGTATGCGACTATCCGGAAGTGTTCCCAAGGACTTGCCTGGGATACCGCCAGATAGACAACTACAGTTCCACATAGATCTAGTACTGGGAGTAACACCTATCGCCAAGGCACCATATCGGCTAGCGCCGTCTGAGATGCAAGAAATGATGTTGCAACTACAGGAGCTACTTGATAAAGGTTTCATTCATCCGAGCAGCTCGCCTTGAGGAGCGCCGATTCTGTTCATGAAAAAGAAAAATAAAGCTTTCAGAATGTGTATAGACTACCGCAAACTCAATATGCCAAGACTGAGATTGAGCATGAGGAGCACCTGTGGGAAGTACTCGAGACCTTGAAGAAAGAGAAACTATACACAAAATTTTCGAAGTGTGAGTTCTGGCTACAAGAGGTGCAATTCCTTGGACACTTGGTAAACCAAGAGGGGATCAAAGTAGACCCGGCCAAGATAGAAGTAGTAATGAAATGGGAAACGCTGAAGAGTCCTACAAAAATCCAAAGCTTCCTAAGGTTAGCCGGCTATGACAGAAGGTTTATTAAAGATTTATCCAAGATAGTAGTGCCGCTAACTAAGCTAACAAAGAAGAGCGTTCAATTTTATTGGGGAGCAGAACAACAAAAAGCATTTGAAACCCTTCGGGTCAAACTATGTGACCCACCGATCTTGACCTTACCAGATGGAATGGAGGGTTTCGTAGTTTATTGTGATGCCTTACACGTTGGCCTTAGATGCGTCTTGATGCAATGTGGGAAGGTAATAGCATAAGCGTCGCGACAGCTAAAGCCGCATGAAAGTAACGATCCGACTCACGATCTGGAACTGGCGGCCATGGTTTTTGCTCTAAAATTTTTTTAGGCACTATTTTTATGGGGTTAAGTGCACGATCTACACTGACCATAAAATTTTAAGGTACCTTGCCAGTGAAAAGAATTTGAATATGAGACAACGGAAGTGGTTGGATTTAGTTAAGGACTACGGGTATGAGATTATGTATCACCTAGGAAAGGTGAATGTGGTAGTTGATGCCTTGAGTCGCAAGACTAGCTACATAAAATTTCCCGTGACCTGCATGAGAATGGCGGTGATGACGACGTTGCTTGAATCAATTCAGAGCGCACAAGCAGAAGCTATGAAGGAAGAAAACCAGAAGGCATAATTAATAACCGGGGCTTGATGGTTCGCTACAACCGAATCTGGGTGCCAAGAATGTTAGGGATACATGCTACTCGACTCGAGGGAACCCATAAATCAAAATTTTCAATTCACTCAGGAGCAACAAAGATGTATAGAGACTTGAAAATGGATTATTGGTGGCTGGGAATGAAGAGAGTGCTTAACTTGTTTACGGGTGAAAGCCGAGCACCAGAGACCTCATGGAAAATTGCAACCGTTAGAGATACAAATGTGGAAATGGGAGCATATAACCATGGATTTGATCACCAAGTTCCAGGGAACGCCAAGGAATTTCGATGCAATTTGGGTCATCATGGACCATTTGAAAAAGAGTACCCACTTCATCCCTATCAAGGAAGCATTTTCCTCGGAGAAGACGACATCAGGTTTACTTCACTGTTTTGGGAAACATTTCACCAATATTTGGGTACTCGAGTCAACCTTAGTACAGCTTACCACCCCTAAACTGACGGTCAGAGTGAGTGTACGATACAGACATTGGAAGACATGCTTAGAGCATATGTTATAGACTTCGGTGGGAGCTGGGATTCGTACTTACCATTAGCAAAATTTTATTACAATAATAGTTACCATGCGAGTATTGGGATTCCCTGTATGAAAAGTTGCATGGGAGGAAGTGCAGAACTCCAATCTAATGGGGAGAGGTTGGACAGAGTGAGCTCGGTAGTACAGAGATAGTACAGAAAACCTCGGAAATCGTGCAACAAGTCCGAGAGAGGCTAAAGGCTGCACAGAGATGACAGTAAAGTTATGCAGATAAATGAAGGTCATTTCTAGAATTTCAAGTCGGGGATTTCATACTTCTTAAGGTGTCCCCGTGGAAGGGAGTGATACAGTTTAGGAATGAGGAAAGTTGAACCCGAGATTTATTATGCCGTTCAAAGTAATTGCAAGAATTGGTAACGTGGCCGGAGTTATCGAAGTTACACAATACCTTCCATGTGTCTCATCTACGGAAGTGTCTAGCGGATGAATCGGCGTTCGTACCCTTAGAGGACATTAGGGTGGATGAGAGATTGAATTATGTTGAAAGACAAGTAGTTGTACTAGAGCGGAAAGTTAAACAACCTTGCAACAAACAAATAGCAACAATCAAAGTTCAGTGAGAGCACCATAAGGGTTCAGAGTAGAAGTGGGAACTGGAAGACCAAATGAAGAGAAACTACCCCGCGCTATTCGAGTAGAGATTTTAAGGACGAAATCGTATCTAAGTGGGGGAGATTTGAATACCCAAGTTCGAAATTTACGAAATAATATTACTATTATTATTAATGGAAACATTAATGTATTATGTTGGAATTTATGAAATGGAGTTTGACCTATTGGGCTTATTTAACTATTTTAACAATGATTGGATGGATAATGGATCTAATGATTTGTGGACTTGGGCTTGAGGAGAAGATGAGTTTAGGCTTTTTGAGTTAAATATGTATAAATAGAAAATTAGGGCGCAGCCCCCAAGGGTCTCCACACTATTCCATCCTTCAAAGACTTGTGTGCTGTGTGTACTGTGTGAAGAGCAAGAACTAAGGGAGCAAGGAATCGCACCATTGCCACCAAAAACTTCAAGGAATTGTGAAGAAAAGCCTCAGGTAATCAACCTTACTTCATTGTCATCGCATGTGAGTAATTTATTTTGAATTTTAGTATGTTTTTGGATTAGTAGGTGCTATGTGTCGGTGTGTTCTTCGTGAGTCTTCAAGCCGAGGAAGAATAAAGTAGGTTTGGATTGGAAACTTGTTAAAACACCAAGATTTTTATAAGGCTTTGTTTTCATGAATGGAGAAGTGTTTTGCAACAAAAATAAAATGAAGTGGTTAAGTTTTCAAGAAGCTTGAATTTTCAAAAATGGTGTTTTGGGTGACCTGTGATTCGTCCGACCAAGATGATGTCCCTAGTTGATGGTCCGACTTTAAGTGTTGGTCCGAATTTGAGAAATGGTCCAATTTTAAGTGTTGGTCCAACTTTGAGAAATGGTCCGACTTTAAGTGTCGGTCCAACTTTGAGAAATGGTCCAACTTTGAGAAATGGTCCGACTTTAAGTGTCGGTCCAACTTTGAGAAATGGTCCAACTTTAAGTGTTGGTCCGACTTTGAGAAATGGTCCTACTTTAAGTGCCAGTCCGACTTTGAGAAATGCTCCGACTTTAAGTGTTGGTCCGACTTTGAGAATGGTCCGACCTAGTGTTGGTCCTACTTTGAGGATGGTCCGACTTAGGGGCCTTGGTCCGGCCCAGAGTACGGTCCGAATTAGTATTCTTAGAATTTTGTAACGTGAGCCAGGGACTCGTATCAGTATTAATCTAGTTTAATTCGTTGTAGGTTCGTGCCCTAGACCCGCGACTAAGTAGTCGTGTGATTTAAAGTTAACCAAGACTAAGACTGCCGATAGGTGAGTATTCCTACTTACACTTTAAATAGATCGTGTATGCGATTGAAGACGTGTAGATAAGTGTATAAGTTATGCGATACGTGAAAGATGCGTTTAGACCGTTACTTCGGTAACGAGTATGTTTAGACCGTCTATTTCGGTAACTGGTAAGAGACCAACACCTCGGTGTCGAGTATGAGACCAATACTTCGGTGTTGGGTATGAGACCAACACTTTGGTGTCGGGTATGTCAGACTGTTGTGACGACAACGGGTGAGATGAGACCGTCCTAGCATGCGGGTATGATGAGACCACTTACTACGGTAGTAGTTACGAGCTAGGTGTTAATTGATAAACTCTTTGATGTTTAAGTTGTGTACTCGCTAAGCTTTGGGCTTATAGCGGTTGTTTTACCTATTTTGCAGGAGATGACCACGGCGGGGCTCTAGTACATAGTTAATAGCTCATCACGAGTTGCTTCCGCGGTTTTCACTATTTCGTCTAAAGTTTTATTATTAGTAATTCGAACATTTATTTGGGATGGTAATTTACAATTGTCAAGTGCTTATTTCTATTAATATCGATTTACGTTTGAATTGAGGAGTTGTTATAGAAAAAATTGGGACGTTACACATATACTCTGAGTTATATCTGGCATGCATTGTGTGATGCATTGCAATGTGTATTATTGATCTGAGGATCATTGCGTTGGGTAACATGTTGCTTCAAGCAGTAGGGGCTACAATCGTCATTTAGCCTTATGGGCGGATGCTAACATGGTGCAGTATTGTATTCATAAGACTAGTGTGATATTTGTATATGATTATACATGTGCTTATATGATTTACAGTTTAGTATCCTCACTAAGCTCTTGTAGTTTATCAGGTACTATCTTCTGTTTTGCAGATTGTGATAATACTAGGGGCAATGCCCAAGTTTGACTGTTAGCTGCTTAAAACATATTTTGTGAGAATAACGCTCCATTTGTGCAAATAAAACCATTTTTGCTGTAAATTTGCGTATACGTCTTTTGTACAAACCTGAGGGTTTAACAATCTTACTCTTTCGCTGACTTTTCTAAACATATGTTTTACGCAAATGAAGTTTATTTATGTTATAATTGTGTTTTGAAAATATGGGCGTTATGCGACAATAACGCTCCATTTGTGCAAATAAAACCATTTTTGCTGTAAATTTGCGTATACGTCTTTTGTACAAACGTGAGGGTTTAACAATCTTACTCTTTCGCTTACTTTTCTAAACATATGTTTTACACAAATGAAGTTTATTTATGTTATAATTGTGTTTTGAAAATATAGGCGTTACAACTTGGTATCAGAGCCACGGTTTGAGGGATCTGGAGGTGTGTTATTCATCGTCTGGACTTAAACCATGGTTGTGTGGATTTTGTCAAATTGGAGGCTTGCATCTTCGCGGGTATATTATGTATTATGAGGGGATGTGCTAAATGTGAATTATATGTGATGATTGATGCACTTGCGAGTGATATGACATGTTATGTGAGTAATTGTTATGCATCGATTTGATATATGAGATTGTATATGTGTTATTATCTTATGATGTATATGGTTAGTGTATGATACCTTGTGTTTCCAGCGATAACAAAATGTAACGTGTAGGTGCTTTTAGACAATGCATGATACTAGACTAATAAAAGATGCGATGGTTATACGTGATACTTTATATTGTGAATTATGATGTGATACATGGCCTAAGCTTGTGAATTGGGACTTCTAGTGGTCCAGTTGAGATCGAATGTGTATAGTGTGTTCGGAGTAATATAAGGGCCCATATTATTACAAACACATGATACATTTTGGAACTTGATAAAATCATTGAAAATCTTGTGAATCGGGTGAGGGGTACTAGTAGGATGTAGTACGCCCATAGTATTCGAGTGTCTTAGTATGTATAGGAGTACTTCGGATTTGAGGATAGGTGTATGAATGTGTTAATTGAATATAACTGTTTGATGTAGAGGGTAGTGTGGTAAAGCTGCCTTATGCTTTAATGTTTTATCTATACTTCTAGAATAGTGACTACGAGGAGAAATCTAGAATTAACTAGTAGGAAACTTAAATAATTTCTTGATGTAAGAGCTATATTTGACATAAATATTAGTATGGTAAATAGAAGAGGTTCTTGGGTAACTAATATTCTAGAGGATGGTCTTAGTAATGGGCCATGGAGAGGATAGAAACCAGTGTGACTGATGGGAGAAACCCGACAGAATTACTACACGCCGAAGTAAAGTGATTGATGTAATCAGATTATAAATAGATAGCAGAAAGACATATGAATAAGAGTTGATGTTGATGCTTATTAATAAATAAACAGTATGAGATAAATGATAAATATAATACTATAAGTATTGTATGCCTTATTAAGAAAAGAAAATTTATATGGGGCTTAACTAAGTAAGCCTAAATCTGAGTGTGAATAAAATAGTACAAAAAAACTATTAATTATGCGGTATGATAAAATATATTACTATTGAAGGTATTATACGAGAAACAAGAGATCATGGTTATGAGGAAAACAATTAAAGATGTAATGATTGTGATTATCAAAATTAAATTTACACAGGCAAGAGGATGCTTGACAAAAAAGCACAGGTGTATGCACAATTGAGAAAGATGTCATAATTAAAAATACAAGTGATAAAAAAAATGATCATCCTTCGTTAAACTCTCCTTGAAAGTGTCGGATTTCCTTGAAAGTGTCAAATTTCTTCATGTTTATCGGATTCCGATAGAATGTCGGATTCCATTGAATTGTCAAATTCATATGATGTCTAAGTATCGAAATCCGATTATGTATCGGATTTCCTCATATGTCGGATTTCCACTAGTCCGGATTTCACTAAGTATACATGTGTCGGATTTCCCTAAGTATCGGATTTTCCACAATCCGACAGTTTTGTCGGATTTGTGTTAAGTCCGGATTTGGGGATTCCTATGTTGATTTTAGTAGCCATTCTTTATATGTTAAGATAATTAATGTAAGTAATATTGTTCTAGGTGAATTTGTTGTAACAAGTAAAGCAGAAATAAAGTAACTATCTGTTTAAACTACACAGGTGAGTGCCGACTTCCGTAAGCCTCAGTAGAGGAAGATTTGTTTGCTAAGTGTTTTAAGTGCATGTATTCTTAAAAGTAAGTGAATTATTATTGCCATGCTACTTAATGCACAATGCCATGCTAAATACATGTTGAATTTAAGTTAAGTGTATGCCAGTAGAATCCAGAATTGGAGCCGCCTAGTTAAGATGAATGATATGTATGTTAGGGATCCAGATTGGATCCATAATGATGTAATGAATGTAAATGCATGCTTAATGAATGAAATGAATATACATGCTAAGTGAATGATCCAGATTGGATCAACTATGTGTATGTGAAATGTTCGTGAACAACTGTTGCATGGTTAAGGTCAACTCTGTAGTTAGGTTCCAGGGATCCTTAATCAGGTGATTCGGAACTTAACGGTGATTCGGGGTGCATCCCGGATCTTAGGTTCTGCAGAACCACCGTGCCTTAACGTGAGATTGTAATCAGCCAAAATACGGCCGGGATTACTAGGGAACCTATGGTTCCGTAAACGATGCTTGGTGGACTGCTTTATGCTCCCCCACCAGCGCGGATGGTTGTGCCTGATTCCCGGTGTATTGTTCTTGAGTAGGACTAGCTATCCTGCAAGAAACAACTTATACCGATCTTGTTAGCACACCGCAATGTGATAGGATAGCATTGTATGCTTATTCCTGTAATGCATGACTTGCTCTAATGATGCTTATGTTAAGTTTGTACTCACTACCTATGTGTATGGCTAACGGTGCCATGTTAACTCTTTTTGCAAATTGAGAATAGGTTGCCTGGTGAGCTGGGTTGCCTTCTACTGGATATTTTGGTGGAACACTTTGTGTTGTAATATACATTATGGTCGATTGTTTGTAGAGTAACACCAACAGTGATACCAAGTTTTGAATGTGAATATTAATGTAACCTTTTTGGTTAACTTCCGCTGCTTAATCTAATGATATTTAATCGTGATTGAGTTCACGTTTATTAAAAATGCAATTTTTTGCTGAAATCTGGTAATTGCAAAGCCGGTGTTACATGTACCAAAATTTATAAATGTTCAATGACTGAAACTTTAGGTTTCTAATGATAAAGAATCATATGAGGTATTGATAAGAGTGATTTTAAGAAAAATGTACACATGGTGTGTACATGTAATTATGATGGAGAAAATGAGAGATAAAATAACAGGAAGTAGATAGAAATTATCCAATTTCGAAAAGAGATATGAATTATTATGAACATATAAATTATTCAATATAATGAAAGATTAAAATGTTTGTAAAATAAAGAATAGAATAAGTGATAGAAAGTGTGATCGATATTTTGATTTTTATATATAACCAAGATGATGGATCCAAATGTAAACCTTAGAGTAGAGAATGAAGTAAGAAATGAAGAAAACCGTTGCTATAGGAGAGATTGAGGACTATATTTCTCTTTATGGAGAAAGGCGTGGAGCTATACTAACTAGACACCTCAGGGGTGTCATAACAGATGAGTTTGGCAAATGTGTTAAGGAAAACATGCCACCTTTTGTGGTGGATATGAAAAATGAAATAAGAAGTGTAGTCCGCGAAGAATTCCATATATTAAAGGATGAATTGATTAATGAAATGAAGAAAGAAAAAGTAGAAATTAAGGTCGAGGGATCCTAGGAAAGAACAGGGTGTGGAACTTGTTGTAAGAACCATGTCGGACAGTGTAAATATAAGACCAAACGTTGTTATATGTGTGGAGAAGTAGGACACAATTATAAGGATTGTTTATCCTTGGGAAAGTTATGTTATGACTGTGCCCAGTATGGACATGAATCTTCTGAATGTCCTAACTAGTTAGAATATCTATTAATTGAGATGTTAAATGAAATAAGTGGATACAGTGGAAGGTTCCTTCCTAAACATGTGTAATCTATGTAGAAAATTGTGTGTTCTTTTCTCTTATGTAATACAATCTTGTAGTAGACGGAAGTAAAGAGGACAATTATGTTAATATTTAATTACGGGTAAGTAGTACCTTGTATTTATACACAGAATTGACCCCAAGTGGGGGAGGAAGCTTAAACCACATTAATTGAACACGAAATGATTGGTAGAACGAGTAAATAGTTAATGAAAGAGATTGTCGTCTCTTTGGTTAAATAAACATGTTGTGGTGATTATATTATTTCAGAGAAAATTAGGATAAGTAATAAATAAAATATTGTAAAATTAACCATACTAGCCAAAATTAAAGTTGAAATTGTGAACCACGTACTTATTGATAATCAGAAAATAATATAGAAATCGGGAAGAAGGTCAGGTGTTGATCCAGCGGATAATTGAATATGATTAGTGTATTTATCGATTATTAATGTACAGGTGAGTATATCTATAACTATTATAAAAAGGCTTACCTTTTTTTCCTTTTTTAACTATTAAATCAAATTCTATTAACCAATCAAAACCTCCAATTTCAAAATCATTAAATTTTACAAAACAATTTTAGAAAGATTAAACACATCGAATTCAATTTTAAAACAATTGTGAGGGGGATAGATTAAAATTGTAAGGGGGTTTTATGAAACATGTGAGGGGTTTTTAAGAAAATATTAGGGGGCTTTATAAAAATTGTATATTAATATAATTAATTATAAGTTGTTTATAAATTATGTTTAGTACCTTGTGATATATTTTATTTAGAGAAAAGACAATTATATATTTGTGATCGTCTCATTTTTATCTATGTTTTGGTATAAATTTTATTATAATATGACACTTTTTTAAAATTAGTATATTCTTAATTTTTTGTTATCCATTAGTAGCCTGTAGGTAATTTCTTGGTTAGCTAAGTGCGTTTTTTTTATTATGGTGATGAGCTAAGTTGTCAACCTGAGTATACTATTCAAAGTGTTTAGTTATTGATTTTAAATCATTTTCAATCTTATTAGAAAGATGTATGAAACCTTTTATAAAATATGGTTTAAAATAAAAGGTATCATTAAAAGATGATATATTATATATTTAAAAATCTAAATTCAGAGATGTAAAAATAGATGTTCTTGATGGTCCTGAAACTATTTTATTAGAAGTGTTAATTTTATTAGTGTAGGTAGTTAGCCAAAGGAAAAACTAAAATAAAAGTGTTAATTTTTTATATACAAAACAGTAAACCATTCTTGATTTTTTAATATTTAACATGTGAGTCATTAATTTTTTCTTTTAATTGCAAGGTGTATGAAAATTTCGCCTTAGAAGTGGAAATGCAATGGAGTCCGTTCAAAAGGTAAGACATGTGATCATTAGTAGCAGATTTAAGCATGGAGATGAGCTTCTTTATCAATTAATTTAATTCATTAAATTATCAAATGATTCTATATTGGATTATGTAGTGTTTCAGGTTTAGTCATGTAATGCTCGTGTGTATAAATCTGTATGTATATTTTCTTTCTCTAAAACCTGTGCGCTTAAATCATCACTAAGGTATTAGTTATGCGAACTTGGATTTTCATTTTCTCTAAACATGAAAAACTTTTAGTTGTTCTTTATATGTGATAGTTTATACTGACTATCATTTTATTCTTTCCCAATGATGAGTTGACCAAGTAGAATAGTTGTTTATAGAATGTTGTTGCTTTGGCTTGATTTAAAAAATTGTGTCTTGAGTAGATTCACTTCTTTTCCTTATTTATAGATCGCCCATTGATTGATCTGTGAGATGTCATGATGATACGAGCATACTTAAGATTCTGATGTGTTTTTGTTGTTTTGTATATATTTTAAACAATTTGTATGTCTAATTTTTATTTTTTACGCATTAGTCTTAATAGTTTAGTCATTATCTACATACTTGAAACGTGTTTTGTATTAAATTATGTTATTTTCAAGTTACTTGTGTATAAAGTATTTCAAAAAAAATATTTTGGTTTCGTATGTACGCATTTGGAATTTTCTTGTATATGTACAATACTTATATTTTTCTATTTGATTTTAATTCATTTTAAGTTTATTTCTCTAATAGACTAATATCCGTGCGTGCACGGGTCTATAAACTAGCAAAGTCTTTAACAAAGAGATCTGGTAGCATCCTTTCTTATGATGGTGAAAAGATTATATGGGCAATAGATGCGTTTAGAAATTTGAGTCAATTTTCAGTTCATAATTATTATCTGCTTTGACTTCAATATTTAAATATACTAAAAATGGTATGAGGTAATACATGTTCTTTCAAATTAAATTATTGTTGTTTTGGGTTTAGTGAATTATATTTTGATTTTTAAACTTATATATCATATAAGGAGTCATGTCTAAGATAGATAAATCCAGATTAAACTATTATAACTCATGAGTCTGTATCTGATTATGCAACAAAAGTGTCATTTGCTTTTGCTAATAGAGTCTCATAGCTCTATTCTTTTTCTACTGTTTTCAATTGTCAACAAAAGAAAAAATTGTCATGTTTTCTATCAAATCTCATAGCTCTATTCGTTTAAAATTTAATGTTTTTGATTGATTTATAATACTTTTCACGTTACATCGTTGTTACTTCTATGCTACTCTGTATCGAGTCTTCTACAAAGAGACTCTATCTACTTCCAAATCATAAGAAGTGTCCTTACATAAGTTAAGTCATTTAAATATTGCACATTAAATTTTAACTTACCTGGTAAATTTATCAAACCAATCATCCCCTCAATCCCTAAAAAGAAATTGGCGTCAATCAAAGTGCAACGTAATATTTTTTATGTTCAACGTAATATCTTTTGTGGGATAAATTTATATGTAGAATGATAGCTGCAAAACTAATGAATTTGATTTTGTACCTAGAGATTCTTTAAATTTATCATTATTGAAATTAATGTCTACAATGATAGTTGCAAATAAATTTGAATTTATACAAAGGACTTTTGGAGCGGTGATATGAAATATGAAAACTGGACAATAAAAAAGAGTATGACTTGAAATTTGTTTCTGCATGACTTTAACAGTTTAAACACCACGTTCCTGCTGGATTATATAAAGAAGTACTACAAAATACAAGTTCTGTTATATATATACTTTAAACAATTTGTTTATGTCCACTTTTTAATATTTTTCTATAAATATGAATAGATTAGAGTCATTCAATTATTAAATATTTCTTCAATTATTTCAATTTGATATACATGTTATTGAGACAAAGATTCTCTGGCAATAATGTTTGTGTTATTATGTGTATTTCTAGAATGAAAATGATTCAAACTTTTAAGTTAAGTTTCACCAATGAAGTTTTAAAGTTATGAACAATGTCATTTTCATCATGTATAATAATTTAAAAATCAGAGATGAGTATGAACTAACACAAAAGAAAATAAAAACAATGATACCTCTTTATTCTATTATAACTTTAAGATCATTATTTGATTATTGAGTTGAAATATTTTGAAACCTGGTCTCTTTGTTTTATTTGAAGATAACAAGAAAACCTTCTTTATTTTAATATATATGTGAAGTTTACTTCGATAATACCCATGTATACACAGGCCTATAAACTAGTTGCTAATAATAAAGAGTGAGAATAATCAAATAGTTTATTATGTTTAGGATATCAGTGAAGAATGTATTTTGAAACTTATAAACGTAGTTCTTATTTGGCATATTTGAATTGAAAAGATTGTGATTGTAAGAACTAGAAATGAATCGAATAAGTGATATTGTCTATTTAGAAGGACATATTATAGTAGATGCCTTGAGTAGAAAGTCAGGATCAATACTCCTAAAGAATGAATTCCTAAGGATGACTGCAACCACATCCTTGTTTGAGGTCATAAGAGATGCACGGTTAGAAGCAGTTAAAGATGAAAACCACAACAAAGAGCAGATCAAGGAGAAGATAACCAATCTTATCAAGAATAGTCGTGATTGTTACCCGTTATAGTCGGGTATGGATACATAGTTGTGGAGCGGACAGGTAAACCCTTCTGAATAATATTCACCCGAGAGCAATTAAGATGTATAAAGATCTAAAAGTGGAATATGGGTGTCCAAATACGAAGTGAGATGTAAATAGGTATATAGAAAAGAGTTTTACGTGTTTGCAAGTGAAGGTTGAACATCAGAAATCGCATGAAAATTTATAACCCTTAGAATACTTGTTGAAAAAAACAAAAAAATTTAATTGAAGAATATTACCATGGACTTGATTACCAAGCTACCCAGTACCCCTAGAGGTTACGATAATATATGAATGATTATTGACAGGTTAACCAAAAGCACACACTATATTTTCATTAAGGAAATCTATTCCTCAGAAAGACATTCTGATGTATAAATGAGAAAAATAGTGTCTCGTTATGGCATACCATTTTCCATTGTGTTAAATGGAGATACTCGATTTACTTCTAGATTCTGGAACAAATTCTAGGTGGGAGATTACATGATACTGAAAGTATCACCATGGAAAGACGTGAACAGATTCAGAAAGAGAAGGAAAACTAGATTCAAGGTTTATTGGTCTATTTAGAATTATTGCTCGTTTGGGGAAAAATGCATATAGACTAGGATTGCCACAGGAATCATTATAGAATTATAATACTTTTCACGTATCACATTTTAGAAAGTACTTAACAGACAAGTCTGAATTTGTATTGTTGGTAGACGCTAGTATTATTAACAAATTGGACTAGTTAAGGTCCCGTGGAAACGCAAAAAGGGGTCGGATTATACTCGGAAGATTGAGAAAGAAATGATATATAGTTATCCACAACTCTTCAGCAGTTGATTTCGGGTACAAAATCCTTTACGAGTGGGAGAGAGTTGTAACACTCCAAATTTATAAAAGGTATTTAAAATAAGTTGTTGAATAAAAGTTAAGGAAAATGAGTAGAAGTTATAAATTATTAAATGGTTTAAAATAATGATTCCAAATATATCCCCATTCAGATTCTTGGGTAGCGTATGGATGAGTTGTAAGTTGGAAAGAAGAGTGGGATACCCGCTAAAAATTGAGCCAACCGACTAATAGTCGGCAACCCCATCTCCCTTACCTCTTTTATTGTTTCTTTTCTTTCTTACTTCTTCTTTCACTATTCATACACACATATACATAGTTTATTTCACATTTAGAAGAAGAAAATCAAGGAAATCATTAAAGATTCCTTCATACTAGAATTCAGACATCATCATCTTCATTACCCACCTTTGAATTGTAAGTGTTCTTCTTGTTATATTAGTGTTCTTGAAGGTTTTTAGCTAGTGGGTCATTGGATTGAGTTTAAATGATGAATTTTGATTAAGGGATGTTAATATGCGATTTTATATAGTTAGTAAAGGTTGTAGGATGATTAAAAATACACCCCTATGTAGGGTAACACAGAACATGTAGGTATGAACACGGGCCATATAGGAGTCCATGTGGTTGAACACAGGACGTGTAGGTCCAACACAGCCATGTAGGTTGACACAGGCCATGTAGGTCAATACTGGTCATGTAGGCCTCTATCAGAGTATAAGTTTAGTTTTATACTTTATATAAGATGTATGATTGTTATACTATTATTCTCAGGTATTTGGGGACCTAAAGAAAAGATAAGAGAACGTTTTGGAAGTGCTGGACTACAGGACGTAATCGTTGGCATATACTCTGAGTTATATCTGGCATAACATTGTATTAACTGATTGTTGATGTGAGTTTTCTAAACTCTGATTCATATATGTGATATGTGTGATGCATTGTAATGTATATTATTTATCTGAGGATCATTGCATTGGGTAACATGTTGCTTTGTGTAGTAAGTGCTACAATCAGCATTTAGCCTTGTGGGCGGATGCTAAGATGGTGTAGTACTATATTCATAAGACCACTGTGATATTTGTATATTATTATACATGTGCTTCTATAATTTATAGTTTAGCATCCTCACTATGCTCTTGTAGCTTATCAGATACTATCTTCCGTTTTGCAGGTTGTGATAACACCAAGGACAAGGCCTCGGTTTGACTATTAGCTGCTTAAAACATATTTTGTGACAATAATCCTCCTTTTGTGCAAATAAAACCATTTTTGTTGTAAATTTGTGTATACCTCTTTTGTACAAGCCTAAGCGTTTAACAATCTTACTCTATCGCTGACTTTTCTAAACGTGTGTTTTACACAAATGAAGTTTATTTATGTAATAATTGTGTTTTGAAAATATGGGCGTTACAATTGTGATGCCTAATATGATAAGAATGTGTGATGATACGCCTCAACTAAGACTGACATTAATATTAGTAACGATGATAATGATGTGTGATCATAGACCCCAACTAAAAGCGATATTAATGATGAAAACAGTGATAAGGATGATAAGGATGTAGGATAATAGACCCCAACTAAGAGTGATGATGATGATAACAATGATTGAAATGTTTAAATGATAAAGATGTTAGCGATGTATAAAGATGTTAGTGAGGTAAAAGTGATAGACTATATAATGTTAATAAAAATAGAGAAGTACTATAGAGATGTTTAGTAATGATGCTTGATCGTGTGGTGATTAATGATGATATGCGGGTAGGTCAAGTTACGGGCTGAGATGTATTACCCTAACCTAAACATGTTTTATGAACGTTTTAATGTGATTATTTTGTGATAATAACTAAGCTGACTCACAAGGAGAAAGCACACACTTATTTCTTTGAAATGTGTCTTGTGTTGGTGCAAGTTGCTTAGGTATGCGTGGCCTTGTGAGCGTGGGTGCCAATGGGTAGTTATTTATATTATATTGTTGCTGAAAGTGACTTGTGATTGTATTAAAGAGTTGATTTTAAAACAAAGATGTGATTTGACGTAACGGGTGGTTTTTATGTGTAACATCCGAAAACCTGGCTAGTCGTATTCAGTGGTGAGTAAATGGTGTTTGTTTACGCGTGTTTATATTTAATTATGTAATTAAAATGAATATTTTATATCGCATGATCTTATGAGTTATATAATTCGGTTTTGCACGAGGGTTATAGAAAATACCTCGTTGTAGGTTAACTGATTATGAAAGATTAATTAATTGGAAAACTGTATGCTAAAAAGCAGTGTAGCACAATACATTTATGGTTATTTAGAAAAGATGATGATGCCACCTCATGCTAGTATGATTGGTTGAATATATATATATATATATATATATATATATATATATACACACACACACACACACTAGCATGAAAACCGCGCAATGCTGCGACAACGAATAATTTCTACTCATTAACATATCTGTTTTCAATACGTAGGGAGTATGGTATTCATGTAATACGGTGACAGCGGATAATTTTCGTTTGGTAACATGTCCATTTTCTTTATATTTTTTTCATTTTCCTTACTATTTTCTTCTCCATAACTGAAAAAAAAAGTTATAAAAATACTTTTTAATAATTAAATTAGGTTGTATTGACTTTGACTTTCAAAAAAATTGTATTGACTTTGATTTTCTTAAATATGTAAAGTTTAGTTATTAAAATAAAATATAAGAATCTTATTAATTATATCTAATAGTTACTTAATTTAGTTTATATGAGGGGTAATTTATAAATTTCAAAACACTTAAAATTTAAGAGTTTAAGCAAAAGGCTTAAATGCTTTATAATATTATATATATATATATATATATGTGTGTGTGTCTGTGTGTTATGTATGTATGTGTGTATGTATGAGAAGATGTATATAGGATTGTAAGTCCACTTCATGCCTGCTAGAATTGTGGTAGAAAGTAAGCACGTGTATTGTGTTGGATGAATGGATATGTTTGATTTGAATTAGTCACCTCCTCATTTCTAAAGTCTTATGTGTGTGTAAGTGTGTGTGTGGTGCAACCTTTGTGAAGAAGAAACCTCAAAAAGAAGTTAACTTGAATTCTTGAAAAAGGAGAAGTGGGGATTGTTATTGAAAGATAAAGGTTGGTTAATATTTCTAGCATGATTATGATCATCTTGATGTGTTTTCTTGTTGGTTTTCATTTTTATAGTGACGAACACCATTGTTGAAAGTTTGAAGAAAACTTGATATGTGGGTTTTGTTGGTTTTATGATTTAAATAGATATGATGTGTTTATTGATGTTGGTCTACATGTTGTTTGAAGTTTGTATGGGTTTAATATTGTTAGAAATCGTTTTCAAGATTTATGGTCGTGATTTGGATGAAGATATGAAGCTGGAAATATGTAGAAAATAGAAAGTTGCAAGTCTGAAAATGGCGTGACGCGACGCGTCGGGTTGATGGATGCGACGCGACCCCGGTTTAGTCCGACTTTGGGTCAACCGACTTTGTTGGTCCGACTTTTTAGTGGTCCGAATTTTTGGTGGTCCGACTTTTGGTCCGAATTTGCATGATCCGACTTTGGAAGTTGTCGCGACGCGACGCGTCGGTTGGTTAGACACAATGGGTCCGGGCAGAATACCATTTTGGAGCTTTTGTTGCTGATTCGATTTTGTACAATGTTGTATGCTTGCTTATGTGTGACTTTAACCTATTGTATATGGTTATATTAGATATAAATATTTGTGAATATATATATTTATGAATCAATGACTGATTTTAATGTTGTTGTGTTCTCAGGAACTACGAAGACTTAGTAACATTAGAGGTGAGTGGAGGTTTACTGGTATTGGTGGTAACTACTATGGTTACTTGATATTGAGATAATTGATGATATGATAGATTGTTTAGTGTGATGATTTGTTGATCGAGAATTGAATAACTGATTGTGTATTATCTGATCGAGTGCTGATTATATGTTGATGATATGATGACTACCGGTTATTTGGTAGAAGCCAGCTACGCGTGAATCGGGCTAGTACTGAACCAGCTAAGCGTGCATCGGGCTGGTGGAGGCCAGCTAAGCGTGAATCGGGCTGGTAGAGGTCAATTATACGTATCATTGGGTTGGGACTGATTGCTATTGGTTGAGCAGTTGTAGACTCTCTAGTGCATGCGGTGTATCAAAGGGTATCTAACTGTGCCAATTGGCGGAGGGCTATCGGTAAACCTTTGTTTTGGTCCCAATTGGTTGCAGGTTCTGCAGAACCGCCGATCCTCTGATCTCTTTTGGATTTGTATGGATGTTTGAGACTATTGATTGCTGATTGTTGATTGATTATGGTTTGTTGCTGATAACTTTTTGTTTGTAGTTTCCATTCGCTTAGCTTTGTGCTAATTTTTCACTGTTGAACCCTTTTTGTAGGTTCGGCGAGTTCAGCTGTTTACCTAAGGTTTGTGTGAGAAGGGAAATTTGACCAACGCTCTGATATTTTGTTTTGAATAGAGACGAGCCGTGTATTGTAAATCTTTTGTAACACAAATGAATACTGCATTTTATAAACAGTGTAATATATTGTGGGTGTTTATAATTATGAAATTTAGTAACGCTTCTGTAGCAATTTAAAAATATGGCTTGGAGATTTCGGTGTTACATTATGTTGGTGTAAGTTTAAAACGGTTTTAGAGGTTTTAATAAATATGGTGTCAAAAGTCTTCCGATCCGATAATCTAAATTAGTAAAGAAAAATTTTTGTAAATCAAGAATTTCGAAAACCACGGCTATTACAATCCAATTCTAGTGCACTGACCAAGACTTATCTAGAATTCACCACTAGACCATACCAACAAAAACACATGGTTACATAAATTTAGATTCCACCCTAGGCGATACATAGAAGGTGTGACAAAACACTCCACAACTTGGATTGTCCAACTGCAATGCACCTTAAACAACATAGGTTTTCGTAGACAGGTAACACTACCGGTCCAAGATTTTTAGGGTTTAACAAGTTTTTTCGAAAAAATTATACATTCCAATTTTAAAATTATTTCAAATCCAAGTTAGGAATACATGGGTCAGTCAGGAGGCATGATCCTTCCTTCGTGTAAAAACCTCAAGAAAAATCTAACAACCAAGCTAAGTGTAACTATTCAAAACACCATCCCTCAAATTATATCTATTTGTGTCAATGATAAAATGTTTAATCTTCAGAAGAGAACAAGTGCAATCTATTAAACTATTGGGCCATGAAGCCTTAAACTAAAATATTTAAACCTTTGGGGCCAAAGCCCAAAAGATTTGATCCAACAATTAAACTAAAACCAAGTTTAATTGATAAATGGATGTTAAGGATATAATGTCTACTCTTTAAGCCCGATTCATAATCCATAGGTAATACCTAACCCATCCGGCCCAAGTATTAAAGTAAAAATCCTAACAGTAATTACGATAAAAATTCAATCCTCATTATTAAATTATTACAAACCGAAAATATTTAATGTATATTCCTTTTAATTTTTAGCCAAAATTTAGCCAACAAGTTTTCAAAAGCAATCTTAATAAATATATATTTACTGGAAAAACCCAATTAATATTTATACATATTTTCGGAAAATATATAATATATATCTATATTTCTGAGAACTTAGAAAATGCATATACATTTATAAATTCCAAATTTAATAATAAATATAATTTTGTACAATTTGAAAAATCCAAACACACATACACACATATATATATATACTAATATATAAATCATTTAACAGTCTCTCTTCTAAATGTATTACTCTCATAAATTTTAAGTAATTTAAAATTACTAACTTACCCCTCATTTAAACCTAAAAGAAAGCCATTAAATACTATTTTAATAACTAAACATTTCATATGAAATCCGACACTACTATCAGATTTGCACCAAATCCGCAACCACCTTCGGAATCCGCCACTTAGTATCGGTTTTGAAGGAATCCGATACTTCCATCGGATTTCACTTAACACAATCGTATTTTCCATGTTAATCGGATTTCATGCTTAGGGCTCCATATTCGGATTTAAACCATCGGATTTCGACACTAGGATTTCACACATCCAGATTTCAAGAGTATCGGATTCTAAGTTCCGGATTTTACAACTACCGGATTCAACACCCGGTTTTCATCATCATCATCAGTAAAATCCGCCACCTTCATCATTTCAAGAATCCGACAACTTCAACCTTGCATGCATCTCATATCCAGATCATAAACAAGTTCATACAAACACATATAAATATGTTTAAACACACTAGCACGCATCAAAACACCCTTTAACACCAAGAACATCAAATCCGATAAATTCATAAAGCATGAGTATATGAAGTTCATATCAAATCCACTCAAAACCGTAGCATGTTAAACTAATCGAAGTATAACAACAAGAATCAAAGAAGAATCAGCAACCTTCAAGCTTTGAATCACAATTCACAATCACCAACAATCAGCTTTCTTCTTCCTCTTGTTTTCTCTCGGTTTCACACAAATACACACACACATGCAAATCTTCGAAGTGAAGTAAGCATACACAAATCCACGTATATATGTTAATAGCATGAGGTGGCAGGTTTAAATTCATTTAATCACATGCACACCCATACACACAAAACCATATACATATATATACATATATACTACAACTACTCAATTAATCAAGTTACTTAATTAAAATTAAAGTAAACTTATCAAATAATAATCCAAGTGTAACATACCCCAAGCCTACGTTTCTACTAGGCCCAATCTCAGGATGTTACAAATCCTCCCCTCTTAAACTGGATTCCGTCCTCGGAATCTATTCGTCTTCAAACAACTGCGGGTAACGAGCTTTCATATCGGCCTCGGTTTCCCACGTCAAGTCTGAACCCAAACTATGTTTCCATTTAATCAGACCCATTAGAATCTGTTTCTTTCGCAACTTTGTAACTTTCCGATCTAGTAGTTCTACAGGTTCTTCCACCAACCTCTTGCTGGAATCCACTTTAAGATCATGTAAAGGTAGAATCTGACTCTGATCCTCAACTCTACATTTCTGCAATTAACACACGTTGAAGGTATTGTGAATATCTGACAATTCTGCCGCAAGGTCGAGAGTAACCGTCTAATCATTTACCACCCGTTGGACACGAAACGGCCCAATATAACGCGGAGCTAGCTTTCCCCGCTTCCCAAAACGGATAACCCCTTCCACGGAGACACCTTCAGATATACCAATTCCCCCTCAACAAATACAACTGAGCTACGACGTGGATCAGCATACATCTTTTGTCGATCCCTCGCAGCTTTCAACTTTTCTCACGCAATAGCCACTTTGTCTACGGTGATCTGCATAATATCAGGTCCTGCATACTGTTTCTCACCCGCATCTAACCAACACGTAGGAGTACGGCAGCGACGACCATATAGCATCTCATAAGGCGGCATATCGATACTCGAATGGTAAGAATTGTTGTACGCGAATTCAATTAACGGCAGATGGGAATCCCAAGAACCTCCATATTCTAACACACATGCCCGCAGCATATCCTCGAGTGTCTGAATACTTCTCTCAGATTGCCCGTCTGTTTGGGGGTGGTAAGCTATACTCAGATTAACACGTGTCCCCAACTCCCGCTGTAAACTGTTCCAGAAGTTCGACACAAACCTGGAATCTCTATCTGATACAATCGAAAGCGGTATACCATGTCGGGAAACAAGAAATGACTGAGCCAACTAACTGAGTGATGCCGTCTCACTGGTAGCCAAGAAGTGAGTACTCTTGTTCAATCTGTCAACGATCACCCAAATCATATCATTATTTGTAACACCGCTTCTGAATTCAGTTACTTATTGATAAAACAGATTTTAGCAGCGGAAAATTTTCTTTTATAACAACAACTGTCATTTACATTATCAAAAGAACGTTGGTGTTACCAAGTACAGGAACCGACCATAGTATCTATTTACATTACATCACAAAATATAAGTGTTCCACCCATAAGGGGCATTACATTCCCATAAGCAACCCGCCTCGCAGGCCACATAGTCTTTACCTGAAAAGGGAAAACATAGTATCATTAGCTACACTAGCTAGTGAGTACATACAATCATAAGCATCAATGTAGCAAGTCATGCATCGTATCATAAACAGTCATCGCTAGCTTAGCACATAGCGGTGTGCTAACAAGATCGGTAAGAGTCGTGTCTTGCAGGGTAATCAATCCCGCTCAACAACTCAGACCGGGGGATCAGACACGACCAATCTACGCTGGTGGGGGAGCACAAGGCAGTCCACCAAGCATCGTTCTCAGAGCCAGAGGCTCTACAGGTAATCCAGCTACAATCAGCTGATCACCACTCACGTTAAGGCACGGTGGATTTTCAGAACCTTGACCCGGGATGCACCCCGAGTCACCGTTAAATCAAGAAATGACCGAAATCCTGTTAGGATTCAGCTAACCGGCTGACCTTAACCATGCGTCAGATAGTCTGCAGACAGGTCACATACACATATACGTACATTTGACCCCACAGGGATCCATCATCTTACATATAGTATCTTACAGTTATTCATACGGGCATGCTATCGTATACTAACTAAGTGGTTCCAATTTGGACCCACTGGCATGCAACAGACAAATATTCAAACATCATATCAATCATACATTTACCTTCTCGAACGTACCTGCAAAAGCAAGTTAGTCATACATAGTACATTCACATAGCCACTTAGCAGGAAAGCCTTACTCTACTAAGCCTCATGTTAGTAGGCACTCACCTGAGCTGTCTACTAGGCACGGGTATTTGGTTCTGAGTATTTTAACACAACAAGTCCACCTAGCACATCACATTTACATTCATCATTCACACGTGCAATCAAGACTTCACAAAACAACATTCAACTTTGGACATTACACAAATCTGCCAAAACTGTCGGATTTGTGAGAAATCCGATGGTTCTGTCGGATTCATGAAATCCGACACATAGACTCCAAATTCCGATACTCAATCAATCGGATTCCAACACTTAGGAATTCCAATCATGCATGTGAAATCCGGCACTTGCGGATTTCGACACATGGATGGAAATCCAATTCTTCCCAATGAAATCCAATTCTTATCGGATTCCGACACTTAGAATCCGGAACCAAGGAAATACGATAGACTTGCGGATTCCAATGGCTACAAAACATTAAATCCGACAGAGTTGCGGAATCCGACCCTTCTATCGGATTCCGACAATTCCTTCGGTTTCCAATACATGTGGATTCCAACAACTTCATCAACTGTGATTCCGATAGCTTCAATTAATCATCTAAACAACTTCATTTTGGCTTGCTTTAAGCCCAGAACATCATAACACCATCATCTAATCGTCATGCCCGCATGAAACCCCAACAAGAACACCATATATACCAAAACCCACTTTAAAGTAAGCTTTTGCATGTTCTTCATGGTGCTCTTGCATGATTTCATGATTCTAATATTCATGAAATCTTCTAACATCAATGATTCTAAGTTGCTAACCTTTTGTAGATTAAACAACCGCGAATTCTTGTTCTTCTTTCTTCTTTTCTGGAAATCCGAGAGAGCAACGAGACGAGAGAGAAAGTGTGCTTGCGGTTTTGTATGTTTTCCTTCTTTGACTTGTAAAGTCAATAAGGCACATGCATACACACACACACACATATATATATATATATATATGTATATTCTCATGTAAAAACGGTGGCGGTTGCCCCTTTCTTCACATGAGGGTTTTCCAAAATATCTACTTCCATACATACTAAATACACATACATATTAATCATGCATACGTACATACATATACGTAAACACACATTCATTTAATTCAACAAATATATACAAAATACATTTTATTACAATAACCACGTACATTTACGTATCAATTACAACTAGGCCCAAGTTGAGGATTTATTCCTCTGCGTACGTGGAAGTTTCATTACAAAATCCATCGTTATGTGCTCCCACTTCCACTCTGGAATCTGCAATTGTTTAAGTGATCCATAGGGTTTCTGGTGCTCTGCCTTAACCTGTGCACAAATATGGCAAGACTCCACAAACTGTGCTACATCCCTTTTCATTGTAGGCCACCAATACAGCACCTTTAAATCGTTATACATTTTTGTGCTACCTGGATGAACAAATAGTCTAGACTTGTGAGTTTCAGTCATAATCACATTCCGAAGACCTCCAAGCAAAGGCACCCAAACACGTGATTGATACACTTTCAATCCCCTAGTGTCATCAGTCAAATCATTCTTCTTCTTAATCATAATCTCTGACTTCAGATTTTCATCTCTCAAGGCTTCCAACTGAGTTGCCTTTAATCTGTCAATCAAGTCGGAGACTATTTCAATTCGCATGAATTTAACATGTTCACTAACTCCTTTGCGACTCAAAGCATCGGCTACCACGTTGGCTTTCCCGGGATGATAGCAAATCTCGCAATCATAATCTTTAACAAGTTCCAGCCATCGCCTCGGTCGCATATTGAGTTCTTTTTGCGAAAATACATACTGTAGGTTTTTGTGATCCGTACAAATGACTCACTTTGTACCATAAAGATAGTGTCTCCACAATTTTAACGCAAAAACCACAGCTACCAGTTCTAAATCATGGGTCGGATAGTTCTTCTCATTCGGTTTAAACTGACGAGAAGCATACGCAATCACTCTATCCCGTTGCATCAACACACAACCCAACCCTGCCAATGATGCGTCACAGTAAACTATGAAGTCATCTGGCCCATCTGGTAAAGCAAGAATAGAAGCCTAGCACAAGAGTCGTTTCAACGTCTGAAAAGCTCTCTCCTGTTCATCACTTCATTTAAATGGAACCTCCTTGCGAGTCAATTTAGTCATGGGATTCGCAATCTTAGAAAAGTTTTTAATGAATCTTCTATAATACCCAGCCAATCCCAAGAAGCTTTTAATCTCAGAAGGCGACTTCGGAGCCTCCCAGTTCATCACTGCTTCTATGTTTGCCGGATCAACCTGGACTCCATCACTGCAAATGACATGCCCCAGAAAGTGAACTTCCCGCATCCAGAATTCACAGTTCGAGTACTTGGCATACAATTGCTCCCGTTTTAACGTCTCAAGAACCTGTCTCAAGTGAATCTCGTGATCAGCTTCAGATTTAGAATAAACCAGAATGTCATCAATAAATACTATCCCAGATTTATCCACAGAAACGGTCGACAAACCCGGTTCATCAAATCCATAAACACTGCAGGTGCGTTAGTCAAACCGAACGGCATGACTAAAAACTCATAATGGCCATACCTGGTACGGAAAGTAGTCTTAAGCAACATCCCCGTCAGAAACTCGTACCTGGTGATAACCCGATCTCAAATCAATCTTCGAGAAATACGAAGCACCCTGCTAGTGATCAAACAAATCATCAATCCTCGGCAGAGGGTATTTATTCTTTACCGTCCTCTTATTCAGTTCCCTGTAATCAATACACATCCGTAGCGTGCCATCTTTCTTTTTCATAAAAAAGAATGGTGCACCCCACGGTGAAGAACTCGGACGAATAAATCCCGATCCAACAAATCCTGAATCTGCGTCATCATCTCCCTTATCTCATAAGGAGCCAACCGATAAGGAGATCTGGCCACTGGATTCGAACCTGGTATTAAATCAATCTTGTACTCTACCTCTCGGACGGGAGGTAACCCAAGTAACTAATCCGGAAATACTTCAGGATATTCTGATACAACTCGCACATCAGTAACTGCCCGTTTCTCTTTTCTAGCATCAATCGCATATGCCAGAAAACACTCGCATCCCTTACTCAAGGATTTCTTGGCTTTCAACATCGAAATGATAGGAAACACAGACTTGTTCCTTTCCCCTCGAGCCACCACACGCGACCCATCAGATAACGGAAACGAAATCAGCTTCCTATGACATTTAATACTTGCCCTGTGCTTACTCAGCCTCCATCCCCAAAACCACATCAAACCCCGCTAATGGCATCAACCGAATGATACAGGAAAGCACTTACCATCAATATCAATTTCAGCACCCGTCACAGAAGTCGTAACAGGCACTATCTTACCATCTGCTACTTCTATATCAATCGGCATAGAGATACTAGTAGTAGGCAAATTTAACTTAGCACAAAATGCTACAGAAATAAAGGAGCGATTCGCTCCAGAATCAAACAATACACGAGCAGGTAAGGAGTTTATAAAGAACGTACCGGTGATCACATCATCAGTGGCAGTAGCATCATCTACTGTCATCCGGAACGCCCTGCCCTTCGGAGTCGGAGGATTCTTCCTTTTCTGCCCACCCGCTGCAGACGAGCCCCCAACCGCCCCTGCCCCTGTCCCTGACCCAGTCCCTGCCGCTGGTCTTCTCCCTGTAGGGCAATCACCTGCCCTATGACCCTCTTGATGGCAGTTCCAGCATACATTCCGAGGGTACCGACAATCCTTGGATTCGTGCCCGTGCGTTCCACATCTCACACATCGCATAGTCTGAGTAGTACACTGCCCAGTGTGAGTAGCCCTGCACCTCGTGCACCACTATGATTTATTCCCCGAATCCCCTGTAGAGGCTTTTCTACCTTGTTTACCCTGGGACTGGTTACCCTGCCATTTCTTCTTCTGCTGGCTACCCCTAGCCTGGTCATACCTCGGCTTCTACAAAGCCGCCTCCTCTTTGTTCTGTTTATCCTTGGCCTGGATGTCCCCCTCAGCAGATTTTGCCAAGGTGAAGGCCTGGGACAAAGATCTAGCCAACCTGGTGGTGCTCCTGTATTCTGGCAACAAAGCCCCAATAAAGCGCTGAACTTGGGAAGATTCATCAGGCACCCACTAAGTTACAAACCTCAGCTTCGAATTGAAATGTTCAATCAGTTCATCCACCGTCATTTTCCTTGTCATCTTCAGTTCCATGAACTTCTGCCTTATTTTATTCAATTCAAAGGCGTTGCAGTACTGTTCACACAACTTATCCCGAAATTGGTTCCAAGTGATTGAATCCATTTGGGCTCTCTACAAGTGGGTGGTAATGGAATCCCACCAAACCATTGCTTTGCCTTTGAGCATCCGGGTGGCAAAAAACACTCTCATCTCATCTTCACAATTGCAAGCATGCAAGATCCTTGCAGTATCCCTCAGCCAGTTCAAAGTAACATCGGGATCCGTGCTGTCGTGGTATTCATCAGGTTTACAATCCAGAAATTGTTTATGAGTACACGGATGCCTGTAACCCATTCCTGGTGGAAATCCCATAAACGGATACGAGTAAGATCCAGATCCTTGTGGCATTGACCCCTGTGGAATAGATCCTTGAGGATAGGGTCCTTGTGGAAACAATGGATAATAGAAAGGTAGAGTCATCGTTTAAGTAAACGGTGGTATCGGCATTGACATTGAAGGAACCTCTGCCAACGTAGTAATTGATGGAAAGATAGGGGGTATCGCAACCGTAGTTGAAGCTACAGAAATAACTGGTGGTTGTGCTGCAGGAGCCTGCCTCTGCTGCTCTAATTCTGATCTCAAATCTTGCAGCTGACCCTCTAGTTGAAATATGTACTCATCCCTGTCATCAACCGCTGTGCCAGATGTACCGGCGTTAGTTGGAATCTCAACTGTTATGGTAGAAACCTCAGCAGTAGTTGGGACAGTAGGGGTACCGGTTGAGTAATCACATCCAGCCATTGTTATCTGTAACAATCACATCACCTCACGATTTATTAGATAAATCCGTTAGTACACAACATACTAACTCTACCCTCTCCAATTCACCCCAATCCCACACCCAAGGAGTAATCGACCTACTACGAGCCAAAATTTGGGAATGTAACACTTCCACTGTGCCTACACTGCCAAACCTAGGCTCTGATACCAAACTTGTAACACCGTATTTTTAACCCAAAAATTTTCACCTTTAATTACACCGCGGAAGCGTTTTAAACAACAAAGTAATTACAACTAATTACAACCATTGTTTACAAAATATCAGTATTACAAAATACGGCTCGTCACAAATAATTTATCAGAGTCCTAGGTGATTACTCCCCAAGCTAACCACTCACAGCCGAGCCATTGACTTACCAAAACCTGTAAAAAGAGTGAGAGGTGGGTGATTAGCACAAAGCTAAGTGAATGAAGTATCACTAAACAGATATATCAGCCAGAACCGCATGATATCAACAACCACAAATAAGCACCCTGGGAAGACCGGCAGTTCTGCAGGAACCTACAACCAATGCCGGCCAAAGCAAAGGTTCACCGATAGTCCATTTGCTATCCTCACACAATATCATCCTCTGGTAGTAACAAATGCATCCCAAGGTCCTGATACTGATTAGTCAATAGCAAATGAACCCAGCCCATAAGCCCAGTCGTAAACTGACTTCCCTTCCAACATGTATACATATCACAGAATGCAACAATTAACATTCACAGTTAATTAACCAACAGATATACAATCTATCCAACAATAGTTGAAACCAAACCAGTACAACTAATATCACCCGTGAGCAAACATCCACATACCTCAAGCTTTCAGCTTTTCCACTCAGTGATCTTATATTACTGAGCCTTGTATGTTCCTGAGAACACAACAACCAACCATTAGTATTAAATTCATAAATATATGTATCAATCATATATTTATATCCATTAATCAAACATAAACATGTAAGATTCACATATGAATGCACATATATCACATAGCAAGCATTAAACAATGCAAATCAACAAATCAAAACAGTCGGATTTCATATAAAATCAGACACTACTATCGGATTTGCACCAAATCCGCAACCACCTTCGGAATCCGCCACTTAGTATCGGTTTTGAAGGAATCCGATACTTCCTTCGGATTTCACTTAACACAATCGGATTTTCCATGTTAATCGGATTTCATGCTTAGGGCTCCATATTTGGATTCAAACCATCGGATTTCGACAATAGGATTTCACACATCCGGATTTCAAGAGTATCGGATTCTAAGTTCCAGATTTTACAACTACCGGATTCAACACCCGGTTTTCATCATCATCATCATCATCAATAATATCCGCCACCTTCATCATTTCAAGAATCCGACAACTTCAACCTTGCATGCATCTCATATCCAGATCATAAACAAGTTCATACAAACACATATAAACATGTTTAAACACACTAGCATGCATCAAAACACCCTTTAACACCAAGAACATCAAATCCGATAAATTCATAAAGCATGAGTATATGAAGTTCATATCAAATCCACTCAAAACCGTAGCATGTTAAACTAATCGAAGTATAACAACAAGAATCAAAGAAGAATCAGCAACCTTCAAGTTTTGAATCACAATTCACAATCACCAACAATCCGCTTTCTTCTTCCTCTTGTTTTCTCTCGGTTTCACACAAATACACACACACATGCAAATCTTCGAAGTGAAGTAAGCATACACAAATCCACGTATATATGTTAATAGCATGAGGTGGCAGGTTTAAATTCATTTAATCACATGCACACCCATACACACGAAACCATATACATATATATACATATATACTACAACTACTCAATTAATCAAGTTACTTAATTAAAATTAAAGTAAACTTATCAAAGAATAATCCAAGTGTAACATACCTCAAGCCTACGTTTCTACTAGGCCCAATCTCAGGATGTTACAATTTCTCATTCAAATCAACACAATTCCCAAAGTTATTGATATGTTTTTATCATCTTATTTTATAAGTAGAGTTTTTTTTCTTATTTTATTGTTTTTCAAAAGTTATTTTAGGAATTAACGAAAGATTTGATAGATAATAAACAAATAAATAAAATGGAAAAAAGGAAAAGAAAATGGACATGTTGTGAATGAAAAATATTGATGTCATCATAGTGCGTGAATAATATACCCTACGTTATCGAAAACGGACATATTATCTGTTAGTCCTATGTTCAGAAAAGTTAGATTTGATGAGACAAACCATAGATATGTATAGGTGATAGGTTAAATATTAGGAATTATGTAAGTCTGTTGTAAACTGACTAGTCAGCGTACAAACAGATTTAGAGTTTTCTATGTAAGTACTAGATAACTCAGTGACTTCTAAGCTGAGATAGGTTTCAAGAGTGAAGACTTGAAGATTCAAGAACCAAGGATTCAAGAACTCAGCTTGACAATGTCAAGCTGAGTAAGTCAGATCAGCGTCAAAAGTCAGTTTAAAGAATTTAAGTAAGTTTAATTTCTGCTATAAACTCTTAATATCTACGGTATTTAAATTTGAGTGTCTGAACCTAATTTAAACTATCAATTAGTTGGATAGAAATCTCAAACGGAATTAGTTAGATATGTTCTAATTAAAAAGTTTGTTACGGTTTTAAAGAAAAGATAAGTTCTATCTTTAAACTGCGATTTAGTCGTAGATACATCAAGTATAAGTATAAACCTTTTATGGGTTTACACGGGGGATGTGATACACAGAGCAAGAATAGCATAAGTTGCGAAGCCTGTGTTCATACTTGATAGGCGTGTGTTGCGATAACTTTGTGAGTTCAAAGTTAAAGAGAGTTTTCGAGAATTCTTGTTAATCAGTTTTAACAAGAAGTTCGATCATCAATTAGTTTGTGATCCAAGAGTGTTTAGAGAAAAGTTGAGTTTATAATCAGTGTAATATCAAATCATCCTGTTGATTTGATTAGAAATTAAAAATTGTAATCAGTTCATTTGATTAGTCAATATACATTTGATTAAATTTGATTGGTTGTTTAAAGTGTATTCAACCCCCCCTTCTACACTGTATTGGTTGCTTGTTTACCCTCTTTGGGACCAACAACTGGTATCAGAGCAAGTTTCTTCGTAAGTTGAAGATCAAGATCTGCTGACAAGAAGTTAAGATGTCGACTAACAAGCAATCAAGTCATATTCCAACAATGGCGGCAAAAGGGTGTCCTATTTTTTATGGCACTGACTATCATATGTGGAAGTTCAGAGCTATGCTATATCTGAAGTCCGTGGATCACAGGATGAGTATCGTGATTCAAGATGGCCCAATAATACCCAAGATCCATATTAATGCCCCTGACAAATCTGTTCCCTCTGGAGAAACTCCCAAGCCTGAAGCATCTTGGACTGAAGAAGATCGTAAACTATTCAACCTTGATGACAAGGCACAGAGCATTATAGCAAATGCTTTGACAAACCCTCTTCTGCATACTGTGGCTGGGTGCCAAACTGCAAAAGAGATGTGGGATACTCTCAGTGTTACGTATGAAGGCACTGACTTGGTCAAGCAACATAAGAAGACAAATTTGAGTCGTTCTTATGAGACTTTATTTTCGAAAAGGAATGAAACTCTGGCTGATCTGTTTACCAGATTTCAATGCTTGATTAATGATCTGCTCTAGGTAGGTGTCAATAAAGATGAGAGTGAGTTGGTACTCAAGTTCTTGGATGTGTTACCAGAACAATTCAATGAGATCACCATTGCACTTCATGCTAGAGGAACCTTAGGAAAATATGATCTCAAATCTATCTATGGTTTCCTTCTAAATCATCAACAGATCATGGAACAGAAAAAGTGGCCCAGAAACAACTAAAAGAATCTATCAATAATGCTGGATCTGCATTAGTTGCAGAAAAGAAGAAGAAAGGATCTAAAAAGTCTCAAGCTGAGACTGACTCTGAATCTGAATCTGAAGAAGTAAGTCCTAACTTAGATTCAGATGACTGAAGAGATGGATGCTCTTACTGAACAAATGGCAATGTTTGCAAGGAATTTTAGAAAATTCAGAAGAGGAAGGGGTCAATCTGACAGAAGCAAAGGTGGTAAGTCTACTTTTGATCCTAAGAAAGCTAAGTGCTACAACTGTCAGAAGATAGGACACATAGCTGCTGAGTGCAGAGTTAAGAAAAGAGAATCAGCTTCAGTGGCTGACAAGAATGCCTACAGAGCTGATAAATATAAAAAGAAATATCAAAGAATCAAAGCCAAGCCAGATGAAAACACTAAAGGTCTTCTTGCTGAGACTTGGGATACTGAATCATCTACCTCAGATGATGATGAGCCAAATAGGTGTTTGATGGCCATTGAGGATGAAGAGGAACAAGTTGACTATGAGTTAGAAGATAGTTCCTTTGATGAGGATCTAGCAGAAGCGGCTAAGCTGAGTAAGCAAACCAACAACTAGGATCCTACCTCAATGTATAAGGTAAATAACTTCAGCTCTTACACTGATGAACAAAAATGTTTAATGTTCAATTATTTGTTGAATGATTTCAAAACCTCTCTCAATGTTCAATCTGATTTAAAAACTGAAATATCAAAATTAAAAGATGAACTTAAACACTCTGAAACTCTCATAAATGCTGGTAAAAAGACTCAAAGTGATTATGAGTGTCAGCTTCATATTAACAAACTTCTAAGTGAAGAATTACAAGAATCAAAAGAACAAGCTGACAATCTAAGAAAGATCTGTGAATCTTGGTGTAAGTCATCAAGGGAAGCAGAAAAATGTATCAACCAGCAGATACCTAATCAAGTAAAAGCAGTGCTTGGGGGAGATTATAGTGCTGCAGCTGATGAGATCATCAAAGAACAAGTCAGTCTTGAAGACAAAAATGTGAAATCGGATGAAATACTTCCAAAGACATTTTTAAGGAACAAGGATGGAAAACAGGTCAAAACCAATAAGTTTGTGAGACCAATCCAAAGCCCCCAGGTTTTTCATACAAACCATCAAGCTGAATGTTCCAGATCCAACAGAAACTGTAAGTCAGTTTTCAAAAGATTAGATTACAATCCTGTTAGAACAACTGTCTTTGACAGAATAACTCCAAATAAGTCAAAGAGAAATAACTCTCTGGTCAGTTCCGAAAGAAGTTATAAAAACAGGAAGTTGTCTGTAAGTCAGACTTCACCAAATAAGGGTAACCATAAAGCTGACAAAGGTAAGTCTAAGGTCAGAGAAAATCAAGTAGACAATCTGTCTAGAAGGATTGAAAGGTTATCCACATCCTATGACCCTAAAACTGAGTCGAAATTTAATGTTGGAAAACTTAAAGAAATCACCCAAACACCTATATTTAGAAGAAAATACTATAAGTGTGGTGACAGAGGTCATGAAGCCAAAGATTGTGTAAGTACCAATCTTAGGCCTAAAAAAGTAAAGGATGATCAGTCTAAAACAGACTCAGAATCTGTTCAAGCTGATCAGTCAGCTTCCAATGGATTAGCTAAGTGCTCATCCTCAGAACCCACCAAACAGTGGGTTCCTAAAAGTAACTAATATGTTTAGTTGATCATGTGAAGGGCTCCTATAAGTGGTACCTAGTCAGTGGATGCTCAAGGCACATGACAGGAAGCAAGGAGATTCTAAGTGAATTCTAAAATAATGAAGGACCCAAGGTGACATTTGGGGATAATTCTCAAGGAAGGACTAAAGGTTATGGAAAGATAACTGCTGGAACAGTTACTTTCAAAAAGGTAGCATACGTTGAAGGCCTTAAACACAATCTGATAAGTATCAGTCAACTGTGTGATGAGGATTATGAAGTCACCTTTAGAAAGCATGCAGGAACAATTTATGATAAGAAAGGAAAGCCAATACTAATGGCACAAAGAGAGAGAGATATCTATTTGTTAGATATTAGCTCTGCAGATCCTTCAACTGAAACCTGTTTGTATTCTGACTCAACCCCCAAGCTGAGTTGGTTATGGCACAAAAGACTGTCACACCTAAATTTCAAATATATTAACAAATTGTCTAGCAAATAATTAGTTTCTGGTCTACCAAAGATCACGTTTGCTAAGGACAAACTTTGTTTAGCTTGTGAGATGTGAAAACATCATAAGGGAGATTTCAAGTCCAAGCAAAATTTTTCAATTACAGAACCATTGCATATGTTGCATTTGGACTTATTTGGACCTATAAGCACCCCAAGCCTGAGTGGCAAAAAGTATACCCTAGTGATTGTTGATGAGTTTACAAGATTTACTTGGGTAATCTTCTTAAAAGCCAAAAGTGAAGCTGCGTATGAGTTAATTAGCTTCATAAGACAAGAAGAGTTGCAGAAGGGTAAGTCTCTTAAGCAGCTCAGGAGTGATCATGGAACTGAGTTTAGAAACTCAGTTCTGGAAGGCTTTTATGAAGAGAAGGGAATCATCCAGAATTTCTCAGCTGCAAGAACTCCACAACAAAATGGAGTTGCTGAAAGGAGGAATAGAACTTTAATTGAAGCTGCCAGAACTATGTTATGTGGAGCAAAGCTTAAGCTGAGCTTCTGGGCAGAAGCTGTAAGTACAGCCTGTTATACCCAGAATAGATCTATAATAGTTAAAAGACATGGTAAAACATCCTATGAGATGTATCATGGCAGAAAACCCAATATTGGATATTTCCATATTTTTAGTTCTACATGCTATGTGCTAAACCAAAGAGATCAGCTCCATAAGTTAGGACCCAAAGCTGATCAAGGCATATTTGTTGGATATTCTTCAATCTCCAAAGCTAACAGAGTCTATAGTTTTAAAAGAAAGGTCATTGAAGAGTCAGTACATGTTACGTTTGATGACACAAGTATTGATCGATCTGACAAAGCTCAAGCTGACCCAGTTAGTCCGAGTGAGCTTGAAAGAAGCAAAGAAGATCTCACATCAAATCCCATATATGTTATGGATGATTCTGATGATGAGGATGTTGGCAAATCTGAAAAGGTAATATCAACTAAAGAAGCCACAAATATTGAAGATGATCACATCAATAATTCTGTTGAAACTGATCATCAGCCTGAGAATCTAGGTGAATCATCAGCTACAAGTCAGATTGAAAATCTAAGTGATCTCTCAATCCCTACTCAGACTGAAGAAGTAAGTCCTGTTCAGCCTGAGAGACACTGCTCAGATTCAGACCCAGAACCACAGTCTCCTAATATAACTTTCAAAGTATTAAAAGATCATCCACTTGATGACATTATCGGTAACATTGAAGATGGTGTGTTAACTAGATCTATGGCAAATGCAAACTATGTTGCCTACTCTAGTTTTCTATCTCAAATGGAACCAAAGAAGACTGAAGAAGCTCTAAAAGATGAAAATTGGATTGAGGCTATGCAAGAGGAGCTGACAGAATTTCAAAGAAATAAGGTCTGGACCCTTGTCCCTGCCCCCAAAGGAAAGACAATTATAGGCACTAAGTGGGTCTATAGAAACAAAATGGAAAAGGATGGAGTAGTGATTAGAAATAAGGAAAGGCTAGTAGCTCAGGGGTATAGACAAGAAGAAGGTATCGACTATGATGAGACCTTTGCCCCTGTTGCAAAGATTGAAGCCATAAGATTGTTTCTACCCTATGCAGCCTTCAAAAATTTTAAAGTGTATCAAATGGATGTTAAAAGTGCTTTTCTAAATGGAGCATTACAGGAGGAAGTCTATGTGAAACAACCTCCTGGGTTTGTTGATCCTAAACATCCAGATTATGTCTATAAGTTAGACAAGGCTTTGTATGGACTCAAACAAGCTCCAAGAGCATGGTATGATACACTGGCCACCTATCTACTTTCAAATGATTTTATTAGAGGAAGCATTGATAAAACTTTATTTATAAGAAAAAGCAGAGGACATGTCATTCTGGTTCAAATCTATGTGGATGACATTATCTTTGGTTCAACAAACCAATGTCTATGTGATTGGTTTTCAAAGATAATGTCTAATCAATACAGAATGAGCATGATGGATGAGATGACTTATTTTTTGGGACTTCAAATTAACCAGAAAGAAGATGGTATATTCATTAATCAGAGCAAGTATGTTTTTGATCTGATTAAGAAATATGGATTAGACTCAAGCCATCCTGCAAAGTCTCCATGTTACACAATGTCAAGTTGCACAAGGACATTGATGGGAAATCTGTATGTCAGACTACTTATAGAGGAATGATAGGTTCATTACTCTACTTGACAGCAAGCAGACCTGATATAATGTTTGCTACATGTGTTTGTGCACGATATCAGGCTGATCCAAAGGAATCACACTTGCTAGCTGTTAAACGAATTCTCAAATATCTGAAGGGAACACCTAATTTAGGTTTGTGGTATCCCAAAGGATCAGGATTTGAGTTGATAAGGTACTCGAATTTAGACTTTGCAGGTTGTGGTCTAGACAGAAAGAGTACTACTGGAGGATGTCAACTGTTGGGTGGTAAGTTAGTCAGCTGGACAAGTAAGAAACAAAACTCAGTGGCAATCTCCACAACTGAAGCTGAGTATGTTGCAGCAGGAGTTGCTGTACTCAAATACTGTGGATGCAACATCAGCTAAGGGATTTTGATTTGCTTTATTCAAAGACTCCCATATTCTGTGATAATCAAAGTGCTATTGCCATTACACACAATCCAGTTTTCCACTCAAGAACAAAGCACATTGAGATAAGACATCACTTCATCAGAGACATAGTTGAAAAGGGAAAGATAGAGTTAGTCTTCATTGAGACTGAAGATCAGCTTGCAGATATCTTCACTAAACCAATTGAAGGCACAAGATTCACAACTCTACTTAGCAAGCTTGGCATGCTCAACCCTTAATTTGGTATGTTCCATTAATTCTCTATCTCTGTTTAATATATGCTAAGTGCTAACCTTGACTAAGTGTCACAGTTTGAGCTGAGTGCTCATTCTGAGCTGAGTGCTCATTCCGAGCTGAGTGCTCAATCTGGGCTGAGCAATCAATTCAAAAGTGTGGTCAGTTCCACATGTCTAGGTTAGTCCTCACAAATGGTCAGTCCAACCCTATGGTAAGTCCAAAATATTAACGGTATGTCCTATTTTAAAATAAGCGTAAGTCGTTTATAATTTTTTTTAAAGATTTGTTCTTCAAAGTAATTCCACTGATCTTGATAAAATTCAGATTAATATAACAGTGTAAGTTTGGGTAACTTACATTGAATATAGCCGTTATAACAAACTGCTTAGCCGGGTGTTACAGTAACAGTCATATTTATTACCGTCTGACAACGGTAACTTTTCTCTCACATTGAAAACGTATAAATCAGAGAGTCTTCTCATCTTATTTCGTTTACTCTTCCAAATTTTCCATCTCCTTCTCTATTCTCTAAAACCCTAATCGCGCTTATTGCAGCATCATTGCTCTGTGCTAACCCCTACTACTGCTAAGTGCAATAAAATACGATCAGTTCGAAATCAATGGAGGGCTACACTCTAAATCTGACAAATTTGATGATCCGAGGAGGAACGTTTAAGAACAATGCCCTTCCGGTGTACAAACAGAACAATGTACAAGCGTGCATCGACATTCCTCAATCAAAACGAGGTCACGGATATGAGGAGTGGGTCTCCTACATTCGCAAAGGACCTCTATCTCATGCCTTTCTTGATGGTCCTGACGTCCTAGTTCCTCAATTGTTGACAGAGTTCTGGTATACCTGTCGCTATGAAGCTGATCTACGAGTAATAAGGGGAACTGTCCTAAGTGGACAACAAGGAATGTAGATTAAGAAGAGTTAATCTTTGAAGTTCTCAGATCACAAGTCACCAAAGCGGTGAGAGATGTCAATGTGCCTTTCATCCGCTTTCTATCAATGGTGTTCGAAGACAGGCTTGGAATCCTATATGCAAGCAGATATGAAACCACTCTAACCCCTGCCCTCAGCCCCAGAATGTTCAAGGATGACATCTTCCCGGGGCATCCTACAATGACTGCTCAGATGAGGGTGTATGCCCAGCTTCCGACCCCAGAGTCGAGTGAAGCTGAGGAAGTTACAAATGATGAGGAGAAAACAGATAGCATCAATGCTTCTGAAGCTGAGTCCTCCACATCCAGCTCTGAGCAAGAGAGTATGTTCCATAGCTTAGAGTCCCCGCTAATTGGTGCAGGTATAACTTCTCTTCCCTCCTCTCCTTCTTTCTCTCATATTTCTCCATCACCTAAACAAGGAGATGAGATTGAGTTAAGCCCAACTCGGTCTAACCCCTCTCCTCCACCACAAACTTCTCCATCTATCTTACACTCTAAAGCCCACCTTGGTCAGCCCACTGCTACCAAGGTTATATCTCACACATATACCAGAAAAACTGCCAAAGGTGGTCCTTCACCTCAAAAGGACCTTAGAGCTGATGTCACATTGACACCTCTACCGGCAGGAGCTGAGGGGGAGACACCTTCTCTTAAGGTGCCAGCCTCGAAGCTTAGTTCAACCAGTCAGCCTAAGCCGGGTATGGTGTCTAATCAGCCCATATCTATCCTAGCCATGGGAGAACCCGCTACTATGCCTTCACAGACCCATGAAGGTTACATTGAACAATTGATCTCTCCCAAGGATCAACTAACCCCCTCCTCAGCACTCAGACTAGCCCAGCCTATCACCCATACACACGACGTTGGTCCTTCTACTTCATTTCTCTTCTCACACCCTATTGCACGACCTGTCAATGAACCTTTCATACACCAGGAAGGTTTACAGGGTCCCCTGTCTAGCCCCATTGATTCCTTAGGTCAACACCAACCTATGGATATGGGGCCCACATTCTCACCTATTGAGGAACACTCAACAGCCACTCCTACAGTGGAACTACATTCCTCCACTGGACAGGAGAACTTTGAGTTTACAAAGAGACCGGTGGAGCCCATAGTTGCTGAACATACTGATGTTAACTCCATCATGGTGTATCTATAAGCTCAATTTGAGCTTTTGCTCAAGAAGAGGAAGAGTGATAAAGCCAAGTTGATACGCAAGCTGATTGATCTATCAAACTCTGTAGCCAACTTGGAGAACTTTGTGCTCAAACTAAGACCCTCCCCTATTGATGATGACAAAAAGGGGGAGGAAGAATCAAAGAAAGATGATGATACAGTTGAGGGGGAGAATACTGAGGAAGTGCAAATAGAAGAAGAAACTCATGATCAGTTCATGAGTACCGTAGATCAACCCTCTCAACAGCATTCAACTCAACCAGACATTCCACTTGCTGTGATCCCTCAAGCTAAACCCTTTCAAGCTGAGCTACCAAAGTTTGTTGAAGCTGAGTCTGTTCTAATTTCACAAATGGATAAAGGGAAAAGCAAGGTGTTTGAGACGGTAAAGAGAAAGAAAAGAACAAGTACTAAGTCTCAAGCCAAGAGAAGGAAAGTCATCATTTCAGAGCCTGAGCAACAAGGTCAGTCCCAAGTTGCTGAAGCTGACTCTGACTCTAGTGATGAAGTTGATGCAACATAGAAGGCCATTAATATGTTAGCTGAACAAATGTTACAAGAAATGGCCAAAGAACTGGGTATGTCATTAGAAGAGTTGAAAGAACAACAGAGGCAAGCTGAACTACAAAGAGAACAGGCCAAAGCTGATGCTACACTAGCTTAAGCTGAGGCTGATTATTTTGGACCTAGAGCTGAGCCAATTACATACACTGATGATGATCTCAGATACTGCTACAAGAGAAAATATTTTGTTCATATGATTAAAACTCTAACTTTGAGCAGAAAAGGTGAGTTGGTGCTACTCAACTTTGTATTAGAAAACAAAGCTGAAGTAGGATTGGATCTGAGAAGATTATACAAGTTGGGATTCTCCGAGTTAAAAATAGTGGCCTCAGTTGTGCGAAAGATGAATAAAAGTCAGATCAAACAAGAGGTCATTGATGAGCTGAAGAGAATATTTATTAAAATTGATTAGCTTGGAGAAGTTCCCACAGTTGAGTTCGATGTCTTTTTCAACAGAAAGAAAGCTGCAAGAGAAAGAGCGGCAAGGCAAAGAAAAGACAGAACTCTCAGCTTACAAGTTCCCAAGGGTGTTGAATTCAAGGAGAATACATATATTGATCAACCCCTAGCAGGCTTCATGTACTTGGATGTCGAAGGAAATAAATGTTTCTTGGAGGAAGCCAGTATGCACTTGGCTAGCTTGGAGCAAATTCTGTATCTGAGGATTCTATGTGATGACTCAGTTCAGAACTCACCATTCAGATATCAGCTTAACAAGGCTATCAGGTCCAGAAGGGATGAGATGAAAGAATATCAAGATGGTGAAGAAACTCTTATCAGTGCTATCAAAGAAGCAGCAATCTGGGAGCTTAAGTGTTATGATATGTGGTTAGAAGTTGGAGATCCTGTTGATTAAATAGATTAGTTCTATAAATTTTTGTAAGCACTAAGTGTGCATAAGCTGATCAAAATGATCAAACTAAAATGTAAATGATATGTTTATTAATGAAAATTCAAGTTTGATATGTTCAACGGTTTGATGTGTTCAAATAAACAGCTTAGTAAGTTTAAGCTGACTATTGATATGTTCAAGTATAAACTGATAAGTTCAGTGTTAAAAGTTTTGTAAGTTCAGAATTTAAATAAATTCTGATAAGTTTAGTGTCTAAGTAAATGTATGTTCAAATACTTAGAATACAAGTCTTAGAGTAGATTTGTAACCTAAAGTCTTGTAAGTTCAAGAAATGATGAAAAGGTATAGATCAGTTCAATACTTATTTCAAGAACTAACTTTGGTCAGTTACAGAGTTGTTCAACATAATTCTTTAACCTATACTTATTTTGATTCAATATTTTGTCATCATCAAATAGGGGGAGATTGTTAGTCCTATGTTCAGAAAAGTTAGATTTGATGAGACAAACCATAGATATGTATAGATGATAGGTTAAATATTAGGAATTATGTAAGTCTGTTGTAGACTGACTAGTCAGCTTAGGCTGAGTAGTCAGCGTACAAACAGATATAGAGTTTTCTATGTAAGTACTAGATAACTCAGTGACTTCTAAGCTGAGATAGGTTTCAAGAGTGAAGACTTGAAGAATTGAAGACTTGAAGATTCAAGAACTCAGCTTGACAATGTCAAGCTGAGTAAGTCAGATCAGACTCTCAATATATACGGTATTTAAATTAGAGTATCTGAACCTAATTTAAACTATCTATTAGTTGGATAGAAATCTCAAACGGAATTAGTTAGATATGTTCTAATTAAGGAGTTTGTTACGGTTTTAAAGAAAAGATAAGTTCTATCTTTAAACTGCGATTTAGTCGTAGATACATCAAGTATAAGTATAAACCTTTTATGGGTTTACACGGGGGATGTGATACACAGAGCAAGAACAACATAAGTTGCGAAGCCTGTGTTCATACTTGATACGCGTGTGTTGCGATAACTTTGTGAGTTCAAAGTTAAAGAGAGTTTTCCAGAATTCTTGTTAATCAGTTTTAACAAGAAGTTCGATCATCAATTACTTTGTGATCCAAGATTGTTTAGAGAGAAGTTGAGTTTATAATCAATGTAATATCAAATCATCCTGTTGATTTGATTAGAAAGTAAAAATTGTAATCAGTTCATTTGATTAGTCAATATACATTTGATTAAATTTGATTGGTTTTTTAAAGTGTATTCAACCCCCCCCCCTTCTACACTGTATCGGTTGCTTGTTTACCCTCTTTGGGACCAACAACTGTACGAATTATTTATTGTCACCGCATTGCGCGCGTAACATGCTAGTATTGTAACACCGTATTTTTAACCCAAAACTTTTCATTTTGATAATCACTATGGAAGCGTTTAAACACCAAGTAATTACAACTAATTACAAACCACTGTTTACAAAATATCAGTATTACAAAACAGGGCGCGTCACAATAAAACTATCAGAGTCCTAGGTGATTACTCTCCAAGCTAACCACTCTCAGCCGAGCCGTTGACTTACCAAAACCTGTAAAAAGAGTGAGAGGTGGGGGATTAGCACAAAGCTAAGTGAATGGAGTAAAACCACAACAGATATATCAGCAAATAACCACATGATATCAATAACACATATCAGATAATCGTGCCCCGGCAAGACCGGCGGTTCTGCATGAACCTACAACCAATGCCGGCTAAAGCAAAGGTTTACCGATAGTTCATTTGCTATTCTCACACAGTATTACCTTAAGTTGCAACAACTGCATCAAAAGATCCCAATACTGATTAGCCGATAGCAAACAAACCCAACCCATATGCCCAGCCGAAGCTGACTTCCCAACCATCATGTATACATATCACTAACTCACAATTAATTAACAATCAACAGTTAATCAATTATCAGATGCACAATCTATCCATGCGTCAACCAATAATAGTTGCAACCCAAGCCAGTTACAACTAATAACATCTATGAGTAAACATCCACTCACCTCAAGCTTTCAGTTTCTCCACTCAGTGATCTTATATTACTGAGCCTTGTTTGTTCCTGAGAACACAACAAACTGAAATCAGTAACGATTCATAAATATATGTCAAACACATAATTTATATCCTTTTAATCAAACATAAGCATGTATGATTCACATAATTATTATGCTAACTTAAACCAAGTAAAACATAATAAAAACAAGTAATTTTCTGAAATTGGGTCCGTCGCGCCGCGACACAATACTCGTCGCGCCGCGACCACATCGGATTTCAAATCCGGAATTCAACATTCGGATTTCAGTGGCGGATTTCCAATATATTGGATTTCAGTGTTGGATTTGCCATGTTTCGGATTTCCAAGGGTCGGTTTTGCAAATGTCGGATTTCCACAATCCGAAACCCATTTTGTCGGATTTCACCCTTGTCGCGCCGCGACACACTACTTTCAGGTTGTCTTCTTCATTTTGTGTCGGATTTCCAGCCAACTCTAACTTTCCAAATCCGATTTAAACCCTCAAAATCATTATGAACACTTCTAAAACATGATAAACATCTTATAATATGTATACAACAACAAGAACACATCAAACCCTTTTTAACATGACAAATCATACAAAACCCATCAAGCAAGTTTACATATAAACTTCTACAATGGCAACTTCATGTTCTAAGCATAACTTTTCAAACAAAACATGTTAAGATGTTTAGAATCATGCAGATTACAACCATACCTTTGTTTTGAATTAACACACAACAAACCAAAACTTCCAACTTTCAAGTAACCTTGCTTCTATGCCTTTTCTCTCAAAACACACACAAACACCTACTGTCGGTTTTCAAGATATGAGGCAATTTCAGATGATAAGTCATAAAAACCCACGTATGCCTTTTCTCAAAACAAGTAGCATGAGGTGTCAAATTATAATTAATATCATAACATACTAACATGCATACGAAAACACACACACACACACACACATATATATATATATATATATATATATATATATATATATAACCGTACCTATGTATTCAAAACACCTTTCCTCATTTAATCTTTCAATTAATCAATTAATTGAACCATATAATTAATACACAAGTAATTAATCACAATTTAACATACCAAAGCCACTATAACTACTAGGTCCGATCTGTGGATGTTACAAGTATTACATAAAGCATCTAGATCTTTTGTATCTTTTAATTTTAAGTAATTTAAAATTACTAGTTTACCCTTAATATTGAACTAAATGGAATCTTTAAATAAAACAAATATTTGATGGAGTTGATAACAATCTTATGTACCATTTTAATAATTAAACCATCCAAAATAAAGATTATTTAAAAAATCAAATCAATACAAATTAATTTAATAATTAAAATATCAATAATTATACTTTTCATATTAAATGATATATCATATAATAATATTTTAACTTAAATATTAAAAACTGTGTATAATTAGAAGTATTAAATCTAAATAACATACAACCTAAACTTATAAAAATTACTTGATTTTTTAAATGGGTAATATAATTAGAATAGAACTGAGTTATAATGTCAACGTTCTTGTTAGATATTACCATCCATGTGAAATTTCATTGACCCATTGTAATTTTAAAAAGAAACACACCACCTCTATTTTAAAAACAAACAAATTATTGAGAAAAAAATATTCGTAACCGCTATATTGCGTGAATACAATGTTATATATATATATATATATATATATATATATATATATATATATATATATATATATATATGGGAGGGTTCAAACGAGAACTGTTTTTCAAAGGAGAACTGCGAGAACCAATCTTGGCCGTTCATTTTGGATAATGAAATTCATGGATGATAAGCGTGGAGGGATTGAGTATGGCAGGGTGCATGTAAGGAATTCATGGGTGGGCAATCAAATTGAAGAAGGGGGAATTAGACGGCTAAGATTGGTTCTCACGATTCTCGTACGAAAAACAATTTTCGTTTTAACTTTTGTCTATATATATATATATATATATATATGTGTGTATGTATACATATATTTCTTTGAAAAATATAACCTAAAAAATAATTTTTAACAGAAATCTTTGATTTAATTAAAATACCTACCAATGAATAAATTGTAAACCCTAAAATATAGACATGCGATTTTCAAAATTCCTATCCCTCAATTTAATCTAAAATTGAAACTTAAGAAAAAAGAAACATAGCATGACAATAAACCTAAAACTTTAAATAAACTTAAAAGATCAAACCATGAGCTATCATAGAAAACAACCGACCCTATTACTACTGTTATGTTTTATGAGCTCGATTAAACACAAAGTTTCAATCTTAAATGTTGATTATACGAAAACCGTAAATAAAATTTAGAACCATATTGATAAAAAAGAACACATTTACATAACGGAAGCAAAACATGATTTTAAATAAAAACATCCTTTAACCCAAAATTACATCTAGTTTGATTTAATACATCAAACATGAAAAACTTACAAGAAGATTTGGAACGAATAACCTGCTTATGCTGAAATCCGCCCATGATGTCACAAATGAGCACTACTACTACGTGGAGAACCGCAACCAATGATCAAACCGAATCTTGAATGATCTTAGCATTGGTCGAACACCCGAAAACCGAAACTTGATTTTTTTTTCTTGGTTGTCGTTGCAAAGGAGAGAGGGAGAGAGGATTTTTTTTTTCTTAATTGTGTAACCACTAAACCTTTAATCCTTAATTAACCCTTATTTATATGTTTAGGAAACCTATTTTAATAAGAATACAACTCCTATTAAAATAAAACAGTTTATATGTATCCAAACATTTAACTTAGATATATTTATTTCAAATAATTAAGATAAAATATATATTCTCCAAATTATTTGAATAATCCAAATTTAATTTAATTATCTACAAAAAAAATCGTCCAAATGTATAATATATATATATATATTTAATATGAAACAAATATACAATAAATTACTTGTCCAGATAAATAACTAGTAAGTTAAAATTCATACTAATATTTTATTCTATAAAGCACTACAGAATAGTATCTCGTTTTTATGGTCGCTACTGCTACTCGAATTATAACACTCCTAGGTATGATCTCTGAGTGTTCTATGACATTAGTTGTGATATCATATAGTTATTGTGACATTATATAGCTATTGTGCATATAATCTCTAACATTAGACCATTAGCATCCAACCCTACTTATCCCATGCCACATCAGCATCCACATTCTCTTTCACCTTCAACCCTATCATACTCACAAACCCTCACATCCAATTTTATTCAACCCCACTTTAAATATTAATAAAATATATATATTAAATATATTAAATGTGAGAGGGAAGAAACAAAAAAAAGAAAAAGGAAACGGGTTCTCAAACCCGTTGTAGAACCCTATCATCATGAACCCAATTGGGTGCTTTGGTGTTTCCCACTTACCTGAAGGAACCCGATCTTTGGTAAACCCATCGATGTGGATGGTCTTATTAACACAATGATCTAGAACACGACAACAAATCATATATATTTCATTAAATATTCATGAGGAACGTATAATAACTGCTTTTTAAGCCCTTTTTAAATATCTTTAATTCAATCCTTTCACTAAAGTCTTATTAGTAATTAACATCTAATTCGCGAAAATCTGGATTGTTACACTACGAGCGTTCGCTATTCACATATGAAATAACATCATATAATCTATTTTATATTTTTAAACGTGGAAAACTTACTATAATCATATGTGAATAGAGAAATGTTTATTTCAATAATCTTTTAAGTATCTGAGTAATCTAATTAAACATGTGAAATACTATGAAATATAGGTTGTTTTCACATATGACTTTATATTAAAAAAAATATAAAAAACAGTTAAAATATTTAAAGAATACCAAATTTACTCTATATTAAAGAGAAAAAATCTTTGTTAATATGATGTAATTTGTTTGAATTAATACTTAGTAAAATTTAAGATAATTAATTATAAAATACTGTAGAATTATATTTATATTTAGGAAAATGCTAATGACAGCGCATTGTGGTTAAGAATAAAATAAATATTATTTTTAATTTTTAAAAATGACAAATTTTGTTTTATGTATTAAAAGGTAACTATGGAAATCATAAAAACTTAATTATGATGACATAAATTATGATTATCATTTTTAAAAACTAAAAGTATAATTTTATTTTTATTCACGACCCTAAAGACCGTGGTTAGCATTCTTCTTATATTTAAAAGTAAATCATTAATAAAATAAGAAAGTGAATAGAGAATAAATTATATGCAATTGAAAAATTATAAGAAAGCGGCTCTTACAATTGTAAAACTTCTTTTTTCACCTCTGCTTCATTAAATGTGCAATATAAATTATATTTAAATTTCAATCATTATATTTGAAACTTATGTACATTAATTAAAAGTCATGGAGCTAATGAATGAGGGTTTTTAAATCTAGCTAACTATATACTTCAATTAGTATTAGTTGGTTAATATTATCTATAGCTAGGGATGACAAAAAAAACCGAAACCGACAGGGATAACCGAAAACCGATATAAACGGGGCGGGGACGAGGAAACCCGATTAGTTAAATGGGGATGGGGACGGAGACGGGTTTGATGATCCCCGCCCCGATTACCAGACATACCCGATTATAATTTAAGATTAACTATATATATATATATATATTAATATACATAAAATTAATTTTAAATATAAAATATACAAATCTTTATATACTTTCACACAACCAAATTACACTACCAGCATTCGCTATTCACATATGAAATAACATCATATAATCTATTTTATATTTTTAACAACTCTTTTTAAATGTGGAAAACTTACTATAATCATATGTGAATAGAGAAATGTTTATTTCAATAATCTTTTAAGTATCTGAGTAATCTAATTAAACATTTGAAATACTATGAAATATAGGTTGTTTTCACATATGACTTTATATTAAAAAAATATAAAAAAGCAGTTAAAATATTTAAAGAATACCAAATTTACTCTATATTAAAGAGAAAAAATCTTTGTTAATATGATGTAATTTGTTTGAATTAATACTTAGTAAAATTTAAGATAATTAATTATAAAATACTGTAGAATTATATTTATATTTAGGAAAATGCTAATGACAGCGCATTGTGGTTAAGAATAAAATAAATATTATTTTTAATTTTTAAAAATGACAAATTTTGTTTTATGTATTAAAAGGTAACTATGAAAATCATAAAAACTTAATTATGATGACATAAGTTATGATTACCATTTTTAAAAACTAAAAGTATATTTTTATTTTTATTCACGACCTTAAAGACCGTGGTTAGCATTCTTCTTATATTTAAAAGTAAATCATTAATAACATAAGAAAGTGAATAGAGAATAAATTATATGCAATTGAAAAATTATAAGAAAGCGGCGCTTACAATTGTAAAACTTCTTTTTTCACCTCTGCTTCATTAAATATGCAATATAAATTATATTTAAATTTCAATCATTATATTTGAAACTTATGTACATTAATTAAAAGTCATGGAGCTAATGAATGAGGGTTTTTAAATCTAGCTAACTATATACTTCAATTAGTATTAGTTGGTTAATATTATCTATAGCCTTAAAAGGTTATAAAATTTAAAATTAGATACTAATTTACCATTTTCAATGTTAATGTTTTTGGATTGTTGCAATTATGTGGCCCCTCCCCACTTATTAGCAAAATTAAATACTATAAATCTTTAATATATATTAAAAAATCGAATTTAAGACGTTGTTATTCTACTTTTAGAATTTTTTCTATTAATCATATTTTTTTATATTCTTAAATGGTCTTCGAATGAGTTGTTTTCACAGTCATTTTAGGTGAACTAGTTTATTAACACTTAAAAAACTTTAACAAAAACATTTATTCAAATAATTTAGTATCTATATATACTTATTTACGCTGTTTTTATGTAAACACGCATACTAATTGCATTAAATTAAAAAAAATCGTATTTAATTATAAAGAGGTTCTATAAAAAATTTGATAATGTTATGTATAAATTTCTGATTTTTTAAAGAATTACCCATCTTTTAAAAGATTTTATATCCCCGTGCAAGCATGTTTTATTATTGTTTTACTATATATATACTAGCTTAATACCCCGTATATAAACACAAGAGTTGGTTAATTTAAATTTTAAATATTTATGATGTGGAGGACTACTAAACTGTATAGTAAAATAATTGTACATCATACCTAGTGATATAAAATATCCTAAAAGAATGGTAAATATATTAGAAATCAGAAATTCATATATAAGATCCAAATCATACTTTTATAAAACCTTTTTATAAACAATATTCATCATTTTAAATTATTTGTTTTCTATTTAGTAAAGAATAACTTATAAATATCTTGGGGCCAAGACAAAACCACCTAATGAGAAGCGCAAATGAACCAAATGTGTTTGCATCAATTACGTTTTAAACCATTGCCCCAATAAATTAAAACAATGCAAAACATTAAAAACTCACTAGGGAATATATAGAATTAGAAAGAAACTAATAGGAAATTCGACATCTTATCTCTTTTGTGATTCCTTTTGAAACAACAATCATGCTCTTATTAAAACAACTATTAATAGCCGAATTAAATGAATCAAAAAATAAAGTTCATCAAATTGGGGTAATTGATGAAGAACAAAAAATGATATACTTGTTAATTTTGCATAGCTTTCTCTCGTCGTATGAAGGTTTGTTTGAAAAATGGCTTTGACATATATGGGAAGGGGTTATCAAGTCAGATAACCCATTTTAACTAATATATGATCCGCGCATAAGAAAATGGCTTAAGGAAATTGACATAACTAACGTAGAATTCTTAAGTAATAATAGGAAATAAAGGCGTATGATTTGTAAAAAAAATTAAAAATTGAATTATGACATCATATTCCTTTTTTTCATATATATATATACATAAGATTTAAGATTAGCGCTTCTTAACATAATAAATATTTAAAATTTATTTTAATCATTCCTTATATTTATACATGGCACGTTAAACTAGTTAGCTACTAAATAACTAATGTAGAAATGGTAAACTGTAAATTAGTTATTAATAATTGAGTTAATTGTCAAATTCGTCTTTTAACTATCTGTTGGGGAGATAATGACTTCACCTTGATAATTAACTCTGCATATTTTAAAACATAGAATTTGATAATAACCAAACTATACATTCAGTATGACTTAAGAAAGTATTCAAACATGTGTTGTTTGAATCAGATTAATGAAATTTTGCTAAGTATGTAAATATCAGCTGAGAAGCAGCCCCTACTCAAAGCATCAGCCGAAGGACATCAACTGAGGAACATAAGGATGAAAAGACAAGTGTAGAAGACCATCAGGAAAAACAACCATCAGCTGAGTAAAGAAATTGATCAACTGAGCGTTTACAACCATCGGCTGAGCAAAGTACTTTGATCAGCTAAGAAGATTCATAACCATCAGCTGGGTGGAGAAATAAATCAGCTGAGGCCACATGCATCGGCTAAGCAAGTCTTTCAGAACACAAGTCTTCATATTACATAAACTTATGTATTTAAATGATCAACTGAGAATAGTTGATCAACTGTTCATATAAATACATTAGCTTACGCCTTTCTAGTATAACTATTGATCAACTTAGCATCTATATGATTAGCTGAGCATCAGTTATTAACTGAGCATTTGCAAGAATGATCAACTGATCATTTCTTTCAACTGAGTAATTATAATTCTTAACTTAGTACATTCTGTCAACTGATTCAAGCAAAGATGTCATATTTGTTCATTATTTCAGTTTGTTCTTTTTATATGTAAAAGGTAGAACATTGTTGTTCTATTTTGCCTTTAGATCTTTGAATGTAAAAGTACAAAGCACTTTTTGGATCAAGCATGAGACAAAAAGGATAGATCTTATCCTCTGAAAAAGGAGAAAGATACATTTGAAAATTGAAGATCTCGAAGATTTATAACCTTAACTAAGTATGACCGACAATTCTTTATGTGGTAAGGTCAATCCTGAAAGAAGAATGGGTGTTGATAAAAGTTTAATCATAAAAGAGGAAACTTAAACTTTCAAGGCAAAAAACATAAAAGATAATATTATTTTAATATTAGTGGGCATTACTTTTCTGAAAAGCAAACTTACTTTATGCATTTCACCCACTAACTTTACAAATATTATATTATTTTCTTTAGCTCTTTTGTCTCTTTCCTTCAACCAACTAGACACGTCAAAGCTTCTATAAATACCCATGCATAGTGGACATACGAAATACACTTCTACACAACAATACAACAATCTCATTAGTTGAGAAAATTCGTAGAGTTTAACAACTTGTTCATGCGTTGAACACTCTTAGCATTAGTTGTTCTAGAGTTAGCTCGTCTATGTGTTAGAAAAAATTAATTGTCACCTTTTATTTTACTTAGAATTTCCGCTTCTAGTACATGTAATTCTTGATTCATCATCAATAAGAATTATATAAAAGTATCATGGTGTGCCTTTAAATTTAAAAAGTTAAAGTTTGTATTCAACCCCCTTTCTACAAACATTCGTTGTTGTGTATTCACTCTGGAACTAACAACTGGTATCAGAGCAGGTTAGATAATTCATATCTATATCTGTTTTGCTTACTCTACAACTACTCCTACCCCTCTCAAAATGGCCTCATCCTCCAACAACATGAATATCTCAAACACCGGATCTTTAACAAGATGTCCTATATTGGATACTGAAAACTTCTCCATGTGGAAAAGTAGAGCACGTCTCTTTCTGTCTATCCTTGACATCCAAATGCTAAACCTCAACAACTGAAAGAATCATTACCAAACCTATGCATCTATGGACAGATGAAGATAATGTAACATCCTCAAATATGGCCTATCCGCGTGCTCTATTTGGTATGTGAAATTAAAAATAGTAATAAAACTAGAAAACAATTATAAAATAATAACTGGTTTCAAACGAGGTTTCCAAAAATATCCTCGTTAGTTGAAACGGTTACTCGGGTATTGTGTTGTATGTTGAAAGGGGGAACAAAATACCCCTTGTGGATAACTTAAAAACCAAAGTCGGTTTTAAGTTACCCACACACACTGGTTACACACACACACACTCACGCTTTCTTCTTCCTTTGGTTTCTTGAAGCCATTCCAAGTGAAGATCAACAAGAAACTGGATTATATCAAAGAGTTGAGTTCAAATCTTACTTCTAATATGTTTCCAAGCTTCAATTCATCATCTTGTTCACTCTTTGTAAGCCTCTCTTCCTTTGTTCTTCATTTTTGCAATTTAGGTCAAAAATGGGTAAAACGGGTTTAGCCATTAAAGCTTAGAATTCTTTATTGTAATCTGTTCTAGGACCATTTGTAAGTTATTTAGAACCGATTTTAGGAATTAAAGTAGCTATTTAGATTGAGTTTCTTGAAATTGACCAAATGGGTCAAATATGGTGATTTGAAGAATCATACAAGAATTTGACGTTAACGCTTGATGTTTTTAAGTTTATGAACTCCTTTTGATGTCCCAAGACTAATACAAAAGCTGGAATTAATTTAGAACATGATAAAGTTGGGTTTGAATGAAAAGCAGATGCTGCAGGGGCACAAAATCGCAGCTTTGAAGCTGCGTAGCGGCGCGACACACAAAGGTGTCGCAGCGCGACCTGTGCTGCAGCAACTAAGTTGTTGTTTTTGAATGGTTTAAGCATAAGAAAAGTACTTGTATCATTTTTGACCATTTTAGAGGAGTTTAGAATGGATTGAGCATTTTGTCAACTTAAACACATAAATAGGAATATAACACTAGTTTTAGTATATGTATATATATGTGGTGATCTAAATGGAATTATATGTAAACGATAGGTAATTAAGCACCAAGGAAGGACAAACACATATTTGAGCACCAAGGTGAGTACCGACTTGTATGAATTCAATAAAGGAAGTTTTGAATGCTATTTGGTTTAAACGAACATGGTATACTTAGAAAACCATTAATGACATAATGAATGATATCTTTGACATGTATATAATTACATGTATATTTATTGTGATATTTTGATGAATATGAATTCATATGTGAAAGCATGCATGCTATGATCTCTATTATGAGATAATTATGAGCTATGTGAAAAGTCTGGACATATGTGCATGAAAGGTTAGCTTCGGCTGGGTCTCAGGGGCCTTCGGGCAATTGTTCGGGACTAATGGTACTCGAGTGCCATTCCTTTAACATTTGGGGTGATTGCCTTAACTGGCTGAGCCTAATGAGCCTTTGGCTCCGTAACGAGCAGGTGGAGTCACTTATGTGATGATACCAGCACGGTTGGCAGTGTTTGATTCCCCCGGTGGTTGTTATTGAGTCGGACTAGCTATCTGGCAAGATATAGCACTGCTGGACATGTCAGCATTACCGCTAATTGTTAGGATAGCATTGTATGCTCATATTTGATTCATGACTTGCTATTATTGCACTTATACTTGTCTTTATTCACTAGCTATTTTATATAGCTAATCCTGTTGTTGTTTCCCTTTTTCAGACAAAGTATAGGCAGGCCTGGTGAGACGGGAACCTTATGCTTTTGTACGGGCTTTGAGGAACACTACTTTTTGGTATATAATATATACAATGGTCGGTTTAGTTTAAAGTAACACCGGTAGTCGTGTTTGGCAAGTTTTGTTTTGTATATTTGTATATACGCCAAACACGTGTTTAAATTGTAATAGTTTAATAGGATTGGGTTTGTTTATTGTTTTTGAAAATTCCGCTGCTTTGTTTTTGAAATTCGGTTAGGATAACTAACAGGTAAACATTCAATTTACAAACGGACCCATGCAGTTTGAAAACTCAAATTTTAACTGATTTTTAAGGTTTCAAAGGCGGTGTTACAAGTTAGGTATCAGAGCCTAAGTTTAAGGGAATTGGGTACTTGAAAGAGTATTCAATCTCAAACTCGGGCCCGACCATTATGAAGTGTTCTTAATTGGGTAAAGGGGTTTGAGTATGAGAGTTATATGATAAGTACTTGTTATTACCTACAACGGTCTGGGTTTTGAAAACCCAAGAATAAGTGAAGGAGTGAATGCCAAGCAATTGTACGATTTTAATCTCATGAACAATGGCATCACGAAAAACATGGTGTTTGTTGGACAAGAGGAAGAAGTTGTTGAAGAAGATTTTAGAAGAAATTCAAAATTAAAATTAAAATTATCTTTTTACTATCAAGAGTTGAATGAATCGACTTCACCTGGGTCACAAAAACCCAGTGAATCCAATGATTTAGTGCTTACATATCCGTATGACCGAAAAAAGCCTGAAGTAATTCAAGAAGCCAGAGTTTATATCCCTCATATGGTATTACAGCGGCGACTCGAAGTACTTAAGGCTTTCTATTTTCAAACGATTATCATGAGTGATTAAGTAAACACAATTAATAAATCAGAAAAGGTTCTTTCGTGTCAAAGGACTCCAAAATCACACATTTATAATCAAGCTTCCACGAGTAGGAAACACAATGCAATCTCAAAGACAAATCTCAAAACATCTCACACAAATAAACAAGCATCTCATGCCAAGTTTGTCACAAAACTTCCACATCATAGCAAAACTAATCACTTTACTCATGTTTCAGATGTGAGGACAGCTGGAAAATCCACAAGAGAGTTTGAAAAAAAAGAAACTTGGAGTAAAGATACACCTAGAGTTGCTAGGTTCTGTTAGGTTTTAGCATGGCACGCAACGGAAGCAAAAGAACAAGAATCAAACAAAACTAAGTGGTTCCAATAACCAAAATGCCATTAAAACCCACCACATGGAACAAGCTCTACATGCAAGTAATGCAACAAGAAAACAATGGAAAAGAAGTTATACCAAACACAAATTGGAGCTGGAGAAATTGAATTTGATGGATGAACTAGAAAGCTAAACAAAGCCTTCCTCTATCAATAGTCTACACCGAGTTTGCTCAATCTCCTTGTACTAGCAAGCCTGCAAGTGATCTACAAAGACTTGTAATCACTTCTGGAACAATAACTCAGTACCTTAATGGCTCTTGGTAAACCTCTTGCGTGAACACACAAAGAACACTCATGGAAATCACCTCACAAGTTTATGTAAGTGTATATACGTGTTAGGATGTTCAAGAGAGCAAATGGAGCTGATGCATGGCCTTTATAAAGACCCCAAGAAGCCTCTCTAGTGCCCAAAGGCCAGTGAAGAAGCAATCATGGTCAAACACATGCATTAGTGGAAGAGAGAGGCAACATGGAAAAAGGCCGGCGAAGAAGCAATCATGGTCAAACACATGCATTGGTGGAAGAGAGAGGCAACATGCAAAAAACTGTCTGCTGTCAGACCCCAACAAGTTCACGCCGTGAACCCAACATGGTTCACGCCATGAACTCTCCCTAGTCCACTTCAACTTGGAACTCAAATGCAATTGATTCCTTTTAGCCCTTTTACTTAGGTTGTTGTCGAGATCAATCCCCGGTGTGTGACGTAATAGGCCTACGCATCATCGGTAGTGATATTGGCGTACGTGTGTAAGTGGGCATACTCCAACAGACTCCCACTTGCACATGACACACCGTACCCAAAATGCCACATACAAAGAGCGGCCTCTAGCAAGGTATCTTTGCTTCCCAAGTCAGGATAGGTTTTTCATCCTGGACAAATACCAAATCTCAAACATAAGTATGAAATACATCCCTTTGTTCATGATATCCATGTGAAAATGAGACATGGTTAAATGTCATCTCCAGATCGTTCACGATTATGTTTCTCGATCAAGATTGAGGGTGACCAAAATTCTAGTTGCAATCGATCAAACATCATTGCAACTTAAGCACGGCCATGCATTTTAACATTAGCGCTCAATCATCGAGGGGCCCATGGACATCTCTCTAGAACTAGAGGAACAAATTCCTTTGACTACATTGTTTTGCCACATATACCATACTTTACCCAAATACTCCCTTTATAACAGCCAGTTACACTATGCGTTTGAAAGCAATCAAAGTAAAGCAGGCACATGCTTTGATACACATCTATCTCCGGTCTAAGGATGAAATGATATTATCATCTTGAGTTACTTGTGACAAAAACCATGAAGTAACTTCAGGTGTGGGTCGTTCAATCACTTGAAGAATTCAAGCATAGGCGAAGTTTTGCGTCCCTTGTATCAAATCCATTATTGGATACATGACCAACCCCTTCCCTCTGTCTTAATTCAAACTTCCTCCCTATGAAGAATGACTGATTGTGGACATTTAGAATGATAAAGCATTCTGGGAAATGGTTAAACATTCTAAGATGGAACATAGTAAGATTCATGAAAATACCCGCCCTCGGCGCATTATTAAATCTTCATTTAATAATCCATATAGTATGAAATACAATACTGCTTAACGTTCCCCAAATAGATAAATACAAATCTATCATAAACCAAAATAATATTTAAGACAAGTTATATGCATTTAGAAATGCCAACTAACCTAGTATGCTAAACATCACTAGTCAATAACAACGGCTTAACAAGTGGGTTTGTAACACAACACCCACATGTACTTTTGTAATTTACTTATATCTCTACTGAACAGACCACTCTTAAAGTGTCCATAAAAAATATCATAATATAAAGTGCTAAAGTAACCACACCCTCATTGTCACTAAAGCCCACAATAGGGTAAGTGATACTTAAGAGCTAACAATTAACACCACAAGGTAGGATCATAAACTTCGATCAAGATCGACAGTCATCCTTATAGAAACTTGCACTAGAGTAATTACTTACTTCAGACCTTTTCTAGTTGTCAAACATCAAGAACATATCTCGGTATTTCTTGAACTCAAAATATTGTATTTTGTATCTCCTAAGTGTTCTTATGAAGCAATAATTCCTGAATTAGGTCCACAGACAACTTAGTATCGAGACATTATCTTCAATAGACACATATACTTAGGAATACAGCAATGCTCCCACTAGCCCTGACATATGTAAAAGTCTCATCTATCCTTCTAGAAAATCATCACTAGATTTCCTCAATAAAAGCAAAGATCTTACCTTTTAGATGCTAGCATGAATCCACAATGGATTTATCCATGCTTGTAGACTTAATTTTGATATTATGTATGTTGGAATATGCCTACTGACACACACGAGTTGGTATCAATACCGATGAGGCATAGGCCTATTGGGTCACACACCAAATATTGATTCCGGCAACACCTTTGAACAAAAGAGAGAAAAATACAAAAATGGGTTTTGGTTAGGCTGGGCACGGCCATGCCTTGTGAAGGTACAGGCGTGCCCTATGCCAGGTACGGGCCCAAGGGCCGGCGTGCCTAGGGCGTACCCATTAGGGTCGGCACGGGCATGACTAGTGGAGGTACGGCCGTGCCCAGTGCGAAAGCACGAGCCCAAGTCGGGCGTGACTTGGGTGTGCCCGTGGGCTGGCACGGGCGTGCCCTGTGAGGCACGGCCGTGCCTCACTATGTAACATCCTCTTTAACTAGCTTTTTAAGACTAGTTTAATGGTGTCATTATGGCATTTGTTGCTAGTAAAATAAGAAACGGTTTTGGCTTAATTATGGAGCTATGAGACTTGTTTTAAAAGGTACTAGTAACGTGAAAATGTGGTTGGTTCTTTTTGAACAACACATAAAACACATTCTCTCTAAAAAAATACTTGCACAAACTCGAAAAAAATCTTGATCTCAAGAAAGCTTCAAGTATTGGTGCATTGTTAAGGTGGTGCTCTTGGTGGCGACCAAGCATAGCTAGCACGTGGGAATCATTGACGTTTGGTGTGGATACCGATAGAGGAATACACGTTTGTATTCTTAAGTCCATTCCGTTTCAACCATCAACGACAAGGAAGTTGAAGAACTTGTATGGTATAATTTGTTCTACTTGCTCCTTTCTTTTGTTGTATTGCTATTGTTTAGAGTTTGCTCCATTGGGTGTGGTATTCGTGGCATAAAAGGTAATTGTTTTTATACTCTTTTTGTTTCCGTTGCGTTCTCTAGATGCCACAAAAACCCAACAGTGGTATTAGAGCCATCTCTAACATGGCTTTGCACTAAAACCGGAATTTTGAGTTTTCTGTCAAAATCTGGTTTTCCGGTGACCGGGCATGACTATACCTCTTAGGGTACGGGGCATGCCGGCGGCCGGGGCACGGCCGTACTGTAACACTGTATTTTTAACCCAAAAATTTTCATTTTAAATTTACACTGCGGAAGAGTATAATCAACAAAGTAATTACAACCACTGTTAACAAAATATCTGTATTACAAAACACTGCTCGTCACAAATACTATATCAGAGTCCTAGGTGATTACTCCCCAAGCTAACCACTCTTAGCCGAGCCACTGACTTACCAAATCCTGTAAAAAGAGTGAGAGGTGGGGGATTAGCACAAAGCTAAGTGAATGGAGTATCACAAAACAGATATATCAGCCAGAACCGCATGATACCAACAACCACAAATAAGCACCCTAGGAAGACTGGTGGTTCTGTAGGAACCTACAACCAATGCCGGCCAAAGCAAAGGTTTACCGATAGTCCATTTGCTATTCTCACACAATATCATCGTCTAGTAGCAACAAATGCATCCCAAGGTCCTGATACTGCTTAGCCAAAAGCAAATGAACCCATCCCATAAGCCCAGTCATAAACTGACTTCCCTTCCAATATGTATACATATCACATAATACAACAATTAACGTTCACAGTTAATAAACCAATAGATATACAATCTATCCAACAATAGTTGCAACCAAACCAGTACAACTAATATCACCCGTGAGCAAACATCCACTCACCTCTGATTCTCAGCTATTCCAGTCAGTGATCTAATGTTACTGAGCCTTGTCTGTTCCTGAGAATACAACAAACTAAAATCAGTATTCAATTCAAAAATATATATCAATCATATATTTATATCCATTTAATCAAACATAAACATGTAAGATTCACATATGCATGCACATATAACACATAGCATTAAACAATGCAAAACAACAAACCAAAACTTTCGGATTTCATGAGAAATCCGACACTACCATCGGAATCCGCAACCCCTATCGGATTTCAAAGAAATCCGATACATCTATCGGATTTCATGGAATCTGATACTTCCTTCAGATTACAGTTAGTACAATCGGATTTCATACTTAGGATTCCACATTCGGATTCAAACGATAGGATTTCGACACTAGGATTTCACACATCCGGATTTCAAGAGTTTCGGATTCTAAGTTCCGGATTTCACAACTACCGGATTCAAAACCCGTTTTTCTGCTCGGTTTTCATCATCATCATCAAAATCCGCAACCTTCAACACTTCCATGAATCCGATAACTTCAACCTTGCATGCCTCAAATTTCAAGTTTATACAATTCACATACAAGTTCATATAAACACATATAAACATGTTTAAACATGCAAGCATGCATATTAAACACCATAAAACTATAAGAACACCAAGAACATCAAATCCGATTACTTCATTTGATGTTCATAACAAAACCCACTTAAAACCGTAGCATGCTTAAAACAACTAGCATGTTAGCAAGAATCATGAAATAATCATCAACCTTCAAAGCTTGAATCACACAACCCAGAAATCACAAAATTCCGATTGTTTTGTTCTTCCTTGCTTTCTACTTCTTAGCTCTCAATTTTTCACACAAAACACACACACATGCAAATCTTCAAAGTGAAGTAATGCCAATGCTAACACACGTATACATACCCAAATTGCATGAGGTGGCACGATTTAAACACTAAACACATGCACACACACATATCACCGTATACATACATACATATATATACATATAATCCATATTAATTAAGTACATAATTAATTTATCAAATTAACCATTAAATACCAATTAATTAACATAATAATTCACGTGTAACATACCCCAATGCCTACGTTCTACTAGGCCCCATCTCAGGATGTTACAAATCTTCCCCCCTTAAACTGGATTCCGTCCTCGGAATCTATTAATCATTAAACAGCTGCGGGTAACAAGTTTTCATATCAGTCTCGGTTTCCCACGTCAAGTCTGAACCCAAACTATGTTTCCACTTAACCAGAACCATCGGAATCTGTTTCTTTCGCAGTTTCGTCACTTTCCGATCCAATAGTTCTACGGGTTCTTCCACCAACCTCTTGCTGGAATCCACTTTAAGATCATGTAGAGGTAGAATCTGACTCTCATCCTCAACTCTACATTTCCGCAAGTAACACACATTGAAGGTATTGTGAATACCTAACAATTCTGCCGGAAGGTCAAGAGTACCCGTATGATCATTTACCACCCGTTGGACATGAAACGGCCCAATATAACGCGGAGCTAGCTTTCCCCGCTTCCCAAAACGGATAACCCCCTTCCACGGAGAAACTTTCAGATAAACCAACTCCCCCTCGACGAATACCACTGACCTAGCACGTGGATCAGCATACATTTTCTGTCGATCCCTCACAGCTTTCAACTTCTCTCGCGCAGTAGCTACTTTGTCTGCGGTGATCTGCACAATGTCAGACCCTACATACTGTTTCTCACCCGATTCTAACCAACACGTAGGAGTACGGCAGTGACGACCATATAACATCTCATAAGGTGGCATACCAATACTCGAATGGTAAGAATTATTATACGCGAATTCAATCAACGGCAGATGGGAATCCTAAGAACCTCCGTATTCTAACACACATGCCCGCAGCATATCCTCGAGTGTTTAAATTGTTCGCTCATATTGCCCCTCTGGCTGGGGGTGGTAAGCTATACTCAGATTCACACGTGTACCCAACTCCTACAACTGTTCCAGAAGTTCGATACAAACCTGGAATCTCTATCTGACACAATCGAAAGCGGTATACCATGTCGGGTAACAACTTCATCGATATACAACTGAGCCAACTTACTAAGTGATGCCGTCTCACTGGTAGCCAAGAAGTGAGCACTCTTTGTCAATCTGTCAACGATCACCCAAATTATATCATTATTCCTCTGCGTACGTGGAAGTTTCGTTACAAAATCCATCGTTATGTGCTCCCACCTCCACTCAGGAATCTGCAACTGTTTAAGTGATCCATAGGGTTTCTGGTGTTCTGCCTTAACCTGTGCACAAATATGGCAAGACTCCACAAACTGTGCAACATCTGTCTTCATTGTAGGCCACTAATATAGCACCTTTAGATCGTTATACATTTTTGTGCTACCTGGATGAATAGATATTCTAGACTTGTGAGCTTCAGTCATGATCAAACTCCGGATACCTCCAAGCAAAGGCACCCAAACACGAGATTGATAAACCTTCAATCCCCGAGAATCATCAGTCATGTCAATCTTTTTCTTAGTCATAATCTCTGACTTTAGATATTCATCCCTTAAGGCTTCCAACTGAGCTGCCTTTAATCTGTCAATCAAGTCGGAGACTATTTCAATTCGCATAAACTTGACATGTTCACTAACTCCCTTGCGGCTCAAAGCATCGGCCACCACGTTGGCTTTCCCGGGATGATAGCGAATCTCGCAATCATAATCTTTAACAAGTTCTAGCCATCGTCTCTGTCGCATATTGAGTTCTTTCTACGAAAATACATACTGCAGGTTTTTGTGATCCGTACAAATGACGCACTTTGTGCCATAAAGATAGTGTCCCCACAATTTTAACGCAAAAACTACAGCTGCCAGTTCTAAATCATGGGTTGGATAGTTCTTCTCAATCGGTTTCAACAGACGAGAAGCATACGCAATCACTCTATCCCGTTCCATCAACACACAACCCAACCCTGCCAATGACGCGTCACAGTAAACTATGAAGTCATCTGACCCATCCGGTAAAGCAAGAATAGGAGTCTGACACAAGAGTCGTTTCAACGTCTGAAAAGCTCTCTCCTGTTCATCACTCCATTTAAATGGAACCTCCTTGCGGGTCAATTTAGTCATGGGATTCGCAATTTTAGAAAAGTCTTTAATGAATCTTCTATAATACCCAGCTAATCCCAAAAAGCATCTAATCTCAGAAGGCGACTTCGGAGCCTCCCAATTTATCACTACTTCTATCTTTGCCGGATCAACCTTGACTCCATCACTGCAAATGACTTGCCCCAGAAAGTGAACTTCCCACATCCAGAATTCACACTTCAAATACTTGGCATACAATTGCTCCCGTTTCAGAGTTTCAAGAACCTGTCTCAAATGAATCTCGTGATCAGCTTCGGATTTCGAATAAACCAATATGTCGTCGATAAATACTATCACAGATTTATCCAGGAACGGTCGACAAACCTGGTTCATCAAATCCATAAATACTGCAGGTGCGTTATTCAAACCGAATGGCATGACTAAACTCATAATGGCCATACCTGGTACGAAAAGCAGTCTTAGCAATATCTCCGTTAGGAACTCGTACCTGGTGATAACCCGATCTCAAATCAATCTTTGAGAAATACGAAGCACCCTGTAACTGGTTAAATAAATCATCAATCCTGGGCAGAGGGTATTTATTCTTCACTGTCCTCTTATTCAGTTCTCTGTAATCAATACACATTCGCAGAGTACCATCTTTCTTTTTCACAAATAAGACTAGTGCACCCCACGGTGAAGAACTCGGACGAATAAATCCCCGATTCAACAAATCCTGAATCTGCGTCATCATCTCCCTTATCTCAGAAGGAGCCAACCAATATGGAGATCTAGCCACTGGATTAGAACCTGGTATTAACTCAATCTTGTACTCTACCTCTCGAACAGGAGGTAACCCAGGTAACTTTAATGAATTAACTACACAATTAAGCATATTTAAGTTCGTATCTATCAAGATCTAATCTTTAATGATTGATTAAGTTACAAAATCATTTAATTAACACATGAAAGTCATCATATATCAATTCTAACACATTAAAGTTCCTATCTTGATTGTTTAACCCTAGGTTTTGATCAAACACTAGTCAACACTAATTATTGGTCCTAGTTAGCATTGATTAAAGTCTTATAAATGGATTGTGTTAGAACCTAGAGGGGGGTTGAATAGGTTATATGCCCACTGTTTGAAGTTTTTAACAATATTTGCAAGTAATTAAAGAGTTTAAGGAAGAAAGATATCACCAATGAAGTAGTTTAGACACAATGATTTATAGTGGTTCAAGCAAGGGTTAACAACCTTGCTCTACATCCACTCCTTGGCCTCACCCACCAAGAGTTGCTCCACTAACTTCTCTCTTTGAAGGTAGAGATAAACCTTTTACAACTTCTCTCTAATTCTAAGGCTAGAGATGATCCTCACTTCTCTCTAATTCTAAGGCTAGAGATGATCCTCACTTCTCTCTAATTCTGAGGGTAGAGATGATCCTCACTTCTCTCTAATTCTAAGGCTAGAGATGATCCTCACTTCTCTCTAATTCTAAGGCTAGAGATGATCCTCACACAATTACAAATATACAAGAAGGTAATGTAGTGTTTGAACTTTGAAGGCTTTCACTCTTGCTTCATTCTTGATCTTGAGATGTTGAATTTGTATCAAGAATATGAGCTCACAAGTTTTTGTATATGTTCTGTGTTTTTCAGATTGCAAGAGGTTGGTAAAACACAAGACTTGAGTTACCTTAAATAAAGAAAAAGATGCAAGCTCAAAAAGTGTCCAGACTGTCCACGGTCGATCCACGGTCGACCGTGGCATCGACCGTCGGCCTGCTGGAACTTTTTGAGACTTGTCAATATAGACGTTGGCCTTTTACCATAACCACACACAACCCATTTTTACCATAAAAATGCACTGAAAAGAATCTTTAGAAAAGTTGGGTTAGTGCCATACTTCTTAAGTTTGAATTTAATCATAAAAATGGTAGTTTAGAAACCAAATGCACAAAGCATGTTGGAAGTTTACCTCTTTGAGAGATTCCTTTTGCTAAATATGGTTTTGGCTTATTTCAATAGAAGATTATGTTTAGTATTTGCCAAAATAGGAATTCATTTGCTTTGACTACCAAGCTTGTGATTTTATAAAAAGTTTCTCAATTTTTATAAAAGTTTTTATAAAAATTATTTTATAAAAACTTAAACTCATTTAATTATTTATTTTGTAAGCTCATAAACTTTGAACGTTTATTTGTAGGAGGCTTCAACATCGGCTTCTACTTGAACTCGGATCTTGACGATTGGATCTTGGCCATTTGATGAAGCTTGTTTTGTAGATTATAGATGAGAATATATTTGATTGAATATATATATATATATGTATATGTGCACATATGTTAATGTTAATACGTACAATGCGACTCCAAAGGGATTCCATAATGCGACTCCAACTCCTCACTCGATTCCGTGGTTACCTCCTTTTCTGATTTCGGAGCGTCCTCCTCGAAGAGTAGAAAATTTAGATAGTCCAAGATTTCATCTGCACAATTCTCCACGTCTTCTCTATCAAGAAGGGAGGGTCCCTATACGGGTTTGGTTCTAAACCTAATGTGGGTGTTGATTGAACGAGGGTCAACGGTTCATCCTTTGAATGGTCTTCTGGTTCCTCAAGCAGGTCAGCGAGACACTCCAGAACATCTCCATCAGACTGAGCATCTTCTCTCGACTCCACCTCCACACAAGGCTCAAAATGTATACTATCATCAGAATCGGAGTCGTCTGAATTGTACGGTTCAGGACTAACATGTGGTTCATCAGGACAGCCAATCGGGTCGTCATTATCATCATCTTTTGGGATAAAATTGTAATCATCCCGTTCGATGCCATCGTCGTAAAATTCATTCAACAAATCTTTAAGGAAGGTCTTTCAACATATCGAATGATCCTCGGGCCAATACATAATCACAAAAGAGACATCGACGAAAACCAAATAGCGAGCGAAACAACTAACTAGGCACTAAATACTATAATACGAAAAGTAACATCCTTTTGAGCCGAAACTCGCAGGAAGGATCGTTTAATAAAGAATTAGTCAAGTTATACCAAAATAAAACCGTTCCCCGGCAACGGTGCCAAAAACTTGATGTGCTTGTGGCGTACCAGTTAAATTTATAAAATCCGAATTATTTAGCACGACTACAACACAAATAGGCAAGAGAACCTAATCGTATGGGAGTATAGTAAATAAGAGGGGAACGGGTATGATTTTGAATATAACTCTACTAATTAAATATTAAACTAAATAAAACAACTAAAAGGGGAATTTAGAATCTTATCAATAAAGATTCAAACTTTATTATCTAAAATCACTCCTAACACTAGCAAACGCTCAAAAGCAAACCAAGAACGACAAAAGCAAAGATTTTTATGGATTAAACTTATCAAATTAAAAGGCTTCCCTCCCTAGATTCAATTCCACCCTTTTCAAGTTGGTTTTATAAATCAAAATCAATGCAATGGACAATTAATGAACACTATACCGATTCCTATATTGTTAGACTCTTGATCCGAGTATCCAACTTATCTAATCATGCAATTAACTAATAAATTGGTCATTAAATCAATTAACTACACAATTAAGCATATTTAAGTTCGTATCTATCAAGATCTAATCTTTAATGATTGATTAAGTTACCAAATCATTTAATTAACACATGAAAGTCATCATATATCAATTCTAACACATTAAAGTTCCTATCTTGATTGTTTAACCCTAGGTTTTGATCAAACACTAGTCAACACTAATTATTGATCCTAGTTAGCATTGATTAAAGTCTTATAAATGGATTGGTCCTCCAATTTACATCAACTCAGATTCTAAACAAATCAAAAACAGAATTAAAACATGCTAGGATCATTGATTAGACTTGAAAGATAAATATAATGCCATTAAAGTAAAAAAGATACAAAATTAACCAACTTGATAGAGTTTCATCTTCTCTAGGGAGGAAAACAGAAAACCTAGCCTATTACAAGCATAATCAACTTCTGGAAATCAAGATTAAACATTAAAAACAGAAGAGAAGTAGAAAAACCGTAAAAAGCAAGAATTCCAAGCCTTTAATCTTCAAAGTTATGCTTCAAATCTTCAAATCCGAGCTCAAGCTTGCTGGGATGTGTTAAGGGATGTATTTAGCAGAGGAATGGTGGATGAAATCGGGTGGTTCTTCCAAAAATCGATCTGGATGTTCGTTTATATAGAAAACTGAAAACAAGGGCGTCGCGCCGCGACGGGTAAGTGTCGCGTCGCGACGGCTGAGTTTGACACAATTCAAAACTCTTTTAAAAATTGAATTCTGATGTGATCTGATGCGTCGCGCCGCGACCCAAGCAACTGTCGCGCCGCTACGACACGTGGCGAGCTTTTGGACCTTATCTTGAACAGCTCCGTCGCGCCGCGATTCTTGAAGGTGTCGCTCCGCGACATCGCTTTTTCAGCCTTTGACCATAAAAGTGATTTTGTAGCCCTCTGAGTCTAGTTTCCGTGGCCTTTTGAATCACCTCAATCCGAGTTCGTATGACTGAGATATGATCAAAACAGTAGAGATGTGTCAGCGCGGACATCTTTTCATATTTCTTCGGTTTTTTCCGGTTTTTGCTCAAAAAATTTCATCATCCGCCTTTTTTAACCTGAAATTCAATAAATGAAGATAATTAAGTATCTTTTACTTATTTACGAACAATAACAGGCTAAAATAAAACAGATATCGCTTAAAATATATATCTAAATTTGGCGATATCAGATTACACTTAGTACAATCGGATTTCATACTTAGGATTCCACATTCGGATTCAAACCATAGGATTTCGACACTAGTATTTCACACATCCGGATTTCAATAGTTTCAGATTCTAAGTTCCGGATTTCACAACTACCGGATTCAACACCCGGTTTTCCGCTCGGTTTTCATCATCATCATCAAAATCCGCAACCTTCAACACTTCCATGAATCCGATAACTTCAACCTTGCATGCCTCAAATTTCAAGTTTATACAATTCACATACAAGTTCATATAAACACATATAAACATGTTTAAACATGCAAGCATGCATATTAAACACCATAAAACTATAAGAACACCAAGAACATCAAATCCGATTACTTCATTTGATGTTCATAACAAAACCCACTTAAAACCGTAGCATGCTTAAAACAACTAGCATGTTAGCAAGAATCATGAAATAATCATCAACCTCCAAAGCTTGAATCACACAACCCAGAAATCACAAAATTCCGATTGTTTTGTTCTTCCTTGCTTTCTACTTCTTAGCTCTCAATTTTTCACACAAAACACACACACATGCAAATCTTCAAAGTGAAGTAATGCCAATGCTAACATACGTATACATACCCAAATTGCATGAGGTGGCACGATTTAAACACTAAACACATGCACACACACATATCACCGTATACATACATACATATATATACATGTAATCCATATTAATTAAGTAAATAATTAATTTATCAAATTAACCATTAAATACCAATTAATTAACATAATAATTCACGTGTAACATACCCCACTGCCAACGTTCTACTAGGCCCCATCTCAGGATGTTACAAATCTTCCCCCCTTAAACTAGATTCCGTCCTCGGAATCTATTAATCATTAAACAACTGCGGGTAACGAGTTTTCATATCAGTCTCGGTTTCCCACGTCAAGTCTGAACCCAAACTATGTATCCACTTAACTAGAACCATCGGAATTTGTTTTTTTCGCAGTTTCATCACTTTCCGATCCAATAGTTCTACGGGTTCTTCCACCAACCTCTTGCTAGAATCCACTTTAAGATCATGTAGAGGTAGAATCTGACTCTCATCCTCAACTCTACATTTCCGCAAGTAACACACATTGAAGGTATTGTGAATACCTGACAATTCTGCCGGAAGGTCAAGAGTACCTGTCTGATCATTTACCACCCGTTGGACATGAAACGGCTCAATATAACGCGGAGCTAGCTTTCCCCGCTTCCCAAAACGGATAACCCCCTTCCACGGAGAAACTTTCAGATAAACCAACTCCCCCTCGACGAATACCACTGACCTAGCACATGGATCAGCATACATTTTCTGTCGATCCCTCGCAGCTTTCAACTTCTCTCGCGCAATAGCTACTTTGTCTGTGGTGATCTGCACAATGTCAGACCCTACATACTGTTTCTCACCCGATTCTAACCAACACGTAGGAGTACGGAAGTGACGACCATATAACATCTCATAAGGTGGCATACCAATACTCGAATGGTAAGAATTATTATACGCGAATTCAATCAACGGCAGATTGAAATCTCAAGAACCTCCGTATTCTAACACACATGCCCGCAGCATATCCTTGAGTGTTTGAATTGTTTGCTCAGATTGCCCGTCTGTCTAGGGGTGGTAAGCTGTACTCAGATTCACACGTGTACCCAACTCCCGCTGTAAACTGTTCCAGAAGTTTGACACAAACCTGGAATCTCTATCTGACACAATCGAAAGCGGTATACCAAGTCGGGAAACAACTTCATCGATATACAACTGAGCCAACTTACTGAGTGATGCCGTCTCACTGGTAGCCAAGAAGTGAGCACTCTTGGTCAATCTGTCAACGATCACCCAAATCATATCATTATTCCTCTTCTTACGTGGAGGTTTCGTTACAAAATCCATCGTTATGTGCTCTCACTTCCACTCAGGAATCTGCAACTGTTTAAGTGATCCATAGGGTTTCTGGTGCTCTGCCTTAACCTGTGCACAAATATGGCAAGGCTCCACAAACTGTGCAATATCTGTCTTCATTGTAGGCCACCAATACAGCACCTTTAGATTGTTATATATTTTTGTACAACTTGGATGAACAGATAGTCTAGACTTGTGAGCTTCAGTCATGATCAAACTCTAGAGACCTCCAAGCAAAGGCACCCAAACACGAGATTGATAAACCTTCAATCCCCGAGAATCATCAGTCAAGTCATTCTTTTTCTTGGTCATAATCTCTGACTTCAGATTTTCATCCCTCAAGGCTTCCAACTGAGCTGCCTTTAATTTGTCAATCAAGTCAGAGACTATTTCAGTTCGCATAAACTTGACATGTTCACTAACTCCCTTGTGACTCAAAGATTCGGCTACCACGTTGGCTTTCCCGGGATGATATCGAATCTCGCAATCATAATCTTTAACAAGTTCTAGCCATCGTCTCTGTCGCATATTGAGTTCTTTCTGCGAAAATACATACAGCAGGTTTTTGTGATCCGTACAAATGACGCACTTTGTAACATAAAGATACTGTCCCCACAATTTTAACGCAAAAACTACAGCTGCCAGTTCTAAATCATAGGTTGGATAGTTCATCTCATTCGGTTTCAACTGACGAGAAGCATACGCAATCACTCTATCCCGTTGCATCAACACACAACCCAACCCTGCCAATGACGCGTCAAAGTAAACTATGAAGTCATCTGACCCATCCGGTAAAGCAAGAATAGGAACCTGGCACAAGAGTCGTTTCAACGTTTGAAAAGCTCTCTCCTGTTCATCGCTCAATTTAAATGGAACCTCCTTGCGGGTCAATTTAGTCATGGGATTCGCAATTTTAGAAAAGTCTTTAATGAATCTTCTATAATACCCAGCTAATCCCAAAAAGCTTTTAATCTCAGAAGGCGACTTCGGAGCCTCCCAATTTATCACTACTTCTATCTTTGCCGGATCAACCTTGACTCCATCACTGCAAATGACATGCCCCAGAAAGTGAACTTCCCACATCCAGAATTCACACTTCAAATACTTGGCATACAATTGCTCCCGTTTCAGAGTTTCAAGAACCTGTCTCAAATGAATCTCGTGATCAGCTTCGGATTTCGAATAAACCAATATGTCATCGATAAATACTATCACAGATTTATCCAGGAACGGTCGACAAACCCGGTTCATCAAATCCATAAATACTGCAGGTGCGTTAGTCAAACCGAACGGCATGACTAAAAACTCATAATGGCCATACCTGATACGAAAAGCAGTCTTAGCAATATCCTCGTCAAAAACTCGTGCTTGGTGATAACCCGATCTCAAATAAATCTTTGAGAAATACGAAGCACCCTGTAACTGGTCAAATAAATCATCAATCCTGGACAGAGGGTATTTATTCTTCACTGTCCTCTTATTCAGTTCTCTGTAATCAATACACATTCGCAGAGTACCATCTTTCTTTTTCACAAATAAGACTGGTGCACCCCACGGTGAAGAACTCGGACGAATAAATCCCCGATCCAACAAATCCTGAATCTGCGTCATCATCTCCCTTATCTCAGAAGGAGCCAACTGATAAGGAGATCTAGCCACTGGATTAGAACCTGGTATCAACTCAATCTTGTACTCTACCTCTCGAACAGGAGGTAACCCAGGTAACTCATCCGGAAATACTTCAGGATATTCTGTTACAACTCGCACATCAGTAACCGCCCGTTTCTCTTTTCTAGCATCAATCGCATATGCCAGAAAACACTCTGCCTTAACCTGTGCACAAATATGGCTACACTCCACAAACTGTGCAACATCTGTCTTCATTGTAGGCCACCAATACAGCACCTGTAGATCGTTATACATTTTTGTTCTACCTGGATGAACAGATAGTCCAGACTTGATTATCCGCCATGGATTGCATCTCACTGTCCATCACCTCCTTCCACTTAGCAAACTTAGGGCCCACTATGGCTTCTCGGTAATTGGTTGGTTCATTATGATCCACCAATAGTTCGTTGCCCTCGGATATGAAGAACCCATATCTTTCCGGCTCATTACGAACTCTACCAGATCTACGGAGCTCTAATGGCTATGTGTCAGGTACCTCATCCTCTATCGGTTGAGGTTTCACTTCTTCTGGTTTGCCGAGCTCAGAAGTGGTAGTAGTGTGAACATCAGGTTGAACATTGGCGTCATCTAGAATTTCTTCTAAATCGACCTGCCTCCCACTGGCTTATGTGGATATCAGCTCCCTTTCAAGGAAGACCGCCCTTCGAGCAACAAACACTTTGTTCTCGGAAGGTTTGTAAAATAAATATCCCATAGAACTAGCTGAGTAACCTATGAAAATACACTTTTTGGCTCTGGGTTCAAGTTTGTATTGAGCTTCACGTCTTACGTAAGCCTCACAACCCCAGAACTTGAGATAGGCTAGCGAAGGAACCCTTCCATGCCACACCTCGAATGGTGTACTCGCAACCTTCTTTGTTGGTACAAGGTTTAAGGTCCTAGCAGCAGTTTCCAAAGCATAGCCCCAAAAACATGCGGGTAGCTTTGTGCGACTCATCATGGGCCGAACCATATCCAATAAAGTTTGGTTCCTCCTTTCAGCGACCCCATTTAATTGTGGTGTTCTGGGTGGAGTAAGTTGTGAAATAATTCCACAACCCTAAGATGATCAAGAAACTCAGTACTAAGATACTCACCACCCCTATCGGATCTGAGAATCTTAATCCGCTTGCCTAATTGATTCTGCACTTCGTTTTGGTATGTCTTAAACACCTCAAAGGTTTTAGACTTATGCTTAATCAAATAAACATAACCATACCTACTAAAGTCATCAGTAAAAGTAACGAAGTACCTGCAGTTGTTTCTTGTAGCAGACCTGAACGGACTACACACATCGGTGTGAACAATGTCCAACAAGTCTTTGCCCCTCTCACTAACAGCAGTGAAGGGAGCTTTAGTCATTTTGCCTAATAAACAAGAATTGCATACTTCGCTTGACCCGTGGTTAAACGATTCCAAAATCCCATCCACTTGGAGTTTGGCGATACGTTTCTTATTTATATGGCCAAGACGACTATGCCACAAAGACTACTTGTCCAATACACCTTTAGACTTAGAATCAATGTTCATGATTAATTTATTACCATCCACATACATACTTGTTTCATAAATACCATGACATCGAGAAGCTTTAAAATAATGAACACTATATCCTAGACATAAAGTAATTCCATTATCAAAATTAAAATGAAATCCATCGTCAAACAATGCATGAAAGGAAATAATGTTACGCGCCACACGGGGCGAAAAGCAAACATTTAGCAAGGTAATAGCAACGCCTGAAGGAAAGGCGAGATCAACACTCCCAATCCTCTTCACAGGAACCACCTCCTTGTTCCCCATGATCAGGTCAAGCTCTCCAGCACCCAGAACCCTACTTTTTAGCACCCGCACATTGTTACAAATATGAGTGCCACAACTGGTATCAAGTACCCAGCCGTTAGACGTAGCGGTGTTGTGGAGTTCAATCATAAAGGTACCTGTGTTACCAGCTCCCTTTGGTTTTACCCACTTGAGCTCCTTGAGGTACTTTGGGCAAGAACGCTGCCAATGCCCTTTTTCCTTGCAGTGGAAGCACTTGGCTTCCGCTGGGTCCTCGGCCAGTGGAACCATCACGACTTTCCCCTTGCCCTTCGGGGCCGGACCCTTTCCCTTGGAGGGGGGAGCGCCTTTCCTTTTGGTTCCGCCTCCCGGGATAGCTAGGATGGTTTTAGACGAGGAGGGCTTCTTGGACATGTCAGAGTCGACGGTCTTCAACATTCCCTGAAGCTCCATTAGGGATTTATCCATGCCATGGACATGATAATTCCACACAAATTGTGAGAAGAACCTTCCCCTTACCCTTTCCCTTGGAGGGGGGAGCGCCTTTCCTTTTGGTTGCGCCTCCTTGGATAGCTAGGATGGTTTTGGACGAGGAGGGCTTCTTGGACATGTCAAACTCGACGGTGTTCAACATTCCATGAAGCTCCATTAGGGATTTGTCCATGCCATGGACATGATAGTTCGACACAAATTGTGAGAAGGAAATGGGCAGAGAACGGAGGATCACATCCACCGCTAACTCCCTCCCTAATGGGAATCCCAACCTCTCCAAAAGAGCAACCAATGCTTTCATCTTAAGCACGTGAACGCTAACATTTCCGCCCTCCTACATGTGACAGTCGAATAGGGACTTTAGGCATTCGAAGCGCTCAAGCTTAGCCCGCTGTTGGAACATTACCTTCAGCTGGTTAAGCATATCATATGCCCCTACATGTTCCATTTGCTTTTGAAGCTCGGGAATGATCGAAGAAAGCATGATACAAGTCACTTCGTTTGTTTCCTTGACACGCTTATCATGCGCGTCTCGGACCGCCCTAGTCACACTCGCCGCATGTGCTTCCGGCAGAGGCTCCTCGACGGCCTACATTTTTTATTCATACCTAAGGGCTATCCTTAGTTGCATGAACCTGTCCATGAAGTTTTGGCCATCGAGTTTGGCCTTTTCAAGGAACAATTTCAGGGAAATTGAGTTCGATGATGTAGAAGCGTTGCTGGATGCCATTTACAAAATTAGAGTAACAATTTTAGTTGTCAAATCCTTGTAGAAATAATTACCCGATAGTTATAAAACCAATTATTTAAACAAGGCTAAGAACCGTATTTCACTTTATCCCGTGACGGGTTTACCGCGTATCACAAAATAAGTTATTTAGGCCGGTAACCATTTTACCGATTGCAACCAGTGCAACTCTTAGACCCTTGCGGGATCCTTTTGACATCAAATGTCTAAGGCATGTTTGATCCCTTCATACAACAATCCTTTTATTATTCTTAAATGACTCGGCTAGAGATCGGCATCATTTAAGCGTTATAAAAGAATTTGTAAGTCATCCGTCAAGACACACGTTGCTACTCTAGCCCAATCATTGGTTCGTGCTTAAGCTCGACTACCAATATTGTGAGTTGACACACTCACCTTCCACACAACTCCACAAGGCATGAATCGTGCTAATGCTCGACAATCATTCAAGTTTCGTTAGATTTAGGTGGTGCCGTCTTACGGATGGCGCGTGACTTACTTTTGAAAAACGGGTTTTTGTTTTTCCGGTTAAAAGAATATTTTAACAATTTTGCGAATTAACAACTTAAGTGATAAAAACACCTTTTCGATCACCATTTAATATAATCACCTTTTATATTAATATTGTTAATTCTTATGCACGTGAAATATAAACTCATTTATAAATCTTTTTGCTTTATATATTTTTCAAAAATTCTCTAGCATGCAAATCTTAAAGAATCATGCAAGAAATAAATATAAAACAACCACGCATATAAAGTAATCAAAAACCAGGTAACATGCCCAAATCCTAAAATGTTTTCCCCGTGAGCCAAAACGGGGAAAAACATAGTCATCTAGGGACAACAATAAATGCTCCGTCACGATCTACACACCGGTGAATCTCCCGGAAAAAAGGTTCGTCAAGAAGCCAACACCATGCTTCCCGATCGGTTTGATGCAATACATATATTTAAAAATAATATAAGTACGAGTACATAATAATAAGAAAACGACATGCAAGTCGCGGTTCTAATAAACTATTACGAGTACAAAGAAATTAAATAAACGACATGCAAGTCGCACCAAAATATAAATATTATAACCATACGGCACGCAGGCCAAATCAAAAACAATCACAATCAACACAAAGGCTAAGGGCATATCAAGTTACCAGGCAACAACAACAAACACAACCAAACGAAAACAATGGTGTACCACAAAAGCATGTTAAACAATATATATATTTTGATCAAGATTGAAAAATAACATTTAAGGCACAACAAGCAATCCTTGTACATATGTATTAGTAATTTTAATACACCATTAAAATTACATATTCATATATACACCTAAAAATATATGTTGTTATGAACTTCATGCCAAGCCATACGAAAGATATAGAATTAGGAATCAAAATATAGTGGGGATAACCAGAATCGAGACTAGTCAAAACCAATATAACCGGATTTCAATATAAGCTTTAAACCCACGCAACGCGTAACCCAAAAACCAGAAGGCAAGGGCGTACCCCAAAGGGTACGGGCATGCATGCCCTTTTGTCAGTGTACAGTTTAAACAGTTTTAGTTGTTTAAAGAATTCTGATGGCACGGCCCGTACCCTCACTGGTACGGCCGTGCCCTAGCTGCCGGCACGGCCCGTACCCCTAGAGGTACGGCCGTGCCCGGTCGCCGGAAAACCAATTTTGACATAAAACAGAAAAATCCGGTTAAAATCCAAAAGTGCAAAGCCATGTTAGAGATAGCTATGATACCACTGTTGGGTTTTCGTGGTAAAAAAAAAAACACAGCGGAAGCAAAACGAGTAGAAAAATAGTTTTCAATTTTTGACCACGCAACGCCCACCAAATGGACCAAAACTCTAACAGTGACAAAGCAACAAAATAAAGAGACAAAGATATAGTATTATACACTTGATGTTATCTTCTTTTTGCAATTGAGATTGGAGTTTGGAAGGTGTGTGTACTAACTTGTACACCACTAGTGAAGTCCACACAAGCTGTTATCGATTCCCACTTGCTAGAGTGTAAGATATGCTAATCTATACACCACCAAATGTCTTGTCACAATGAACCACAAAGCCTTGTGTTCTTGAAGTGCTTTGAGAGAGTTTAGTATGCAATATGTATTCACTAGTATCAAAAGTTCAAGTAACCAACTTACATAAGCTTCAAGCACTACTTATAGAACGCACAAATGAGTTCAAATTCGTGCCTCATAAATCCATGCATTAGTTTCAAGAATCAATACCATTAACACCTCTTTTACTAGCCTTAAAGGCCTAGTAAAGAGGCTGTTACTGCATAAGGCACGACCGTGCCTTTGACCAGGCACGGGCGTGCCAGCCCAAAAGGCTGCCCAAGTCACGCCTGACTTGGGGTCGTGCCTGTCCACTGGGCACTGGGCATGGGCGTGCCTCCGAGAGGCACGGGCGTACCTTGGCCCACCAGAACCAGTTTCTGGTTTTCTCTCTCATTCGATCATAAATGATGCTGGAATCGATACTTGGCGTGTGACCCAATAGGCCCTTGCTACATCAGCCATGAAGCCAACTTGTGTGTGTTAGTGGGCATAATCCAACATTTACCATATAGTACACACTCATGTTCTCGAACTACTTTTGTAGCTTTGAGCTCATAGTTGACAACATGAGGCAGGCAACGTCGTGTGTGTCCTCAACACGGTTTTCATATGCGTATCGGACGGCCCAAGTCGCGTTGGTAGCAGGTGGTTCCGGAAGGGGTTCCTCAAGGATGTGCAACTTTGACTCATTGCGAAGGACAATTCTCAATTCCCTAAGCCAGTCAATGAAGTTCACTCCCATGAGTTTCTCCCTTTCTAGGAACATACGAAGTGAAATGTTTGACGTGGTGTTATTATGGTTTGACATCTATAAATAACAAGAGTACGAGTTTGGTTAGTTTGATATAATCCTTGGTAAAATAATTACCCCATAAGTTTTAAGAAAAACAATTATCTTAACTAGGGCTAAGAACCATATTTCACATTACATCGTGACGGGTTTTCGACGGATCACGTGGTAAAACTATATAGGCCGGTAACCATTTTACTGATTGTAATCCATTATTACAACTCTTAGTTCCCTGCGGGATCCAAATTGACCACCATTGTGTCGTATTGGCATGTTTGATCCCTCCACACCAACTTCAAACTAGAATTTTGAATAATCTCGGCTAAAGCTCGACAACCATTCAAAATTCTATTTGGAAATTGTAAATCAACCGTCAAGATACACGGTGGTACTCTCGCCTAACTATTGGCTTGGCTAGAGCTCGACAACCACTCTTGCAAGTTGCCACCATCACCTTCCACATAGCTAACATAACGTTTGACTCGGATAAAGCTCGACAATCATTCCTTGCGTGACTAGATTCAGGTGGTGTCATCTTATGGGTGGCGTGAGATTTACATTTAGAAAACGGGATTTGTTTTCCAGTTAAAAAACCATTTTGATTTGATTACCAAATTTAGTGACAAAAATAATTTCTCACTTTTGAATATAAACCAATTTTATATCCTCTTTGTTAATCTTATGCGCACGCGAGTTAACAAAACCATTTAAAACTCTTGTGTTTTTATTATTTATAATATATTGTCTAGCATGCAATAGTCCTAATATCCATGCATAAACAAATAAAACACATCACACACATACAAAAAAATTGGTAAGCATGCCCCTAAGCCTATGCCTTTTCCCGTGAGCCAAAACGGGAAAACAAAGTCAACTAAGGAAAAACTTCCAATGACTTCGGATGTGCTCCCACGAAACCCGCCACATCCATTGGGCCTCCCGGATTTATACAAATACATACAAAGATAGAAATGGCATGCATGCCTTTTCCCACGAAACCCACCACAAATACATACAAAGATAGAAATAGCATGCAAGCCACAAAAACCTATCTTCTAGTACTTTACAAATATAAAGAATTTAAATGGCATGCAAGCCACATAAAACATATTTACATACCAAATAACTAAACAAATTAATTACAAACCATGTGATATAAAATCACCAAATGAATGAATTAAATACAACAAGCAACCAAACATCACAACCAAAGGTCTAGGGCAAAATGGTTACCAACACAAACTATCTAAACATCACAAGAAAGATAACAAGCATGGTGTGCCACAAAACCCATGCAACTTATGTATCTTGGCACAAGAAATATTCCCATGTACATATGCATTAGTAACACCAAACCATTTTTGATGAAACATATTCATATATACATAATATAAGTACATGCAATTACATATTTCATGCCAAATAATAATCCACATGTAAAAATACCAACCAAGATAGAAGAAAACTAATCTACTGGAAAAATCAGAAACTAACAACAAAGGGCCAAAAACCAAATTACCAAAACAGATTGAAAATTTGAAAAACTGAAAAAACACATACTGTATGAACTTTACGGCGTGATCTCCAAACAGTTCACGGCGTGAAGTAGTTCTGCCAGATTTCAAAAACTTTGATTTTTCAGTTTTAAGGCTACCAAGTGCAAAACTGATGTAGAGGTGGCTCTGATACCATTGTTGGGTTTTAGCATGGCATGCAACATAAGCAAAAGAACAAGATTCAAACAAAACTAAGTGATTCCAAGAACCAAAATGCCATTAAAACCCACCACATGGACAAAGCTCTACATGTAAGTAATGCAACATGAAAACAAGGGAAAAGAAGTTATACCACACATGAATTGAGCTAGAGAAACTGAACTTGATGGATGAACTAGAAAGCTAAACCAAGCCTTACTCTATCGATAGTTCACACCAAGTTTGCTCAATCTCCTTGTACTAGCAAGCCTCCAAGTGATCTACAAGGACTTGTAATCACTTCTGGAACAACAACTCAGTACCTTAATGGCTCTTGGTAAACCTCTTGCATGAACACACAAAGAACACTCATGGAAATCACCTCACAAGTTTATCTAATTGTATATATGTGTTAGGATGTTCAAGAGAGAAAATGGAGCTGATGCATGACCTTTATAAAGACCCCAAGAAGCTTCTCCAGTGCCCAAAGGCCGGCCAAGAAGCAATCATGGTCAAACACATGCATTGGTGGAAGAGAGAGGCAACATGCAAAAAGCTATCTGTTGTCAGACACAAGTCCACGCCGTGAACCCAACATGGTGCACGCCGTGAACTCTCCTTGGTCCACTTCAACTTGAAACTCAAATGCAATTCATTCCTTTTAGCCCCTTTACTTAGGTTGTTATGGAGATAAATCCCCGGTGTGTGACCCAATAGGCCTACACATCATCGGTAGTGATATTGGAGTACGTGTGTTAGTGGGCATACTCCAACAGGTTCTGCATTAATTATTCCAAAAAGTGTCATCACATTTCAAAATTTGCAAATAACTGTACTAGTTTTAATGCAAATGAAATGAAAGCGTCCAAGTCTTTTTGTGTGAGTAATGGTTGTTTGCATGGTCATTGTGAATTCAACTGTGAATATGATAAAATTAGAAAATCTTTTGAAATTCGACCATGTGAAAGTTGGAAAGCACAATATAAAAAGCAATGCAATGCTCCATTCATTACCTCAAAAGGGGTAGTCATTCATCAATGGGTTTCCAAACATGCATTAAATCTGATGAACTACTGGAATTACCAAACCGCTTAATGACAATCCAAGAATTGGAAGCATACAGAAGAGGAGGATAAAAGGAGTACTCAAAACTTAGCATACTGTAACACCAGAAAATCCTAGGCCATTTTTTTTAAATGCGTTGCGGATGAATTAAACAAACAAACTTTACATAAACTACAATATTTACAATCATTATTCAAAAACATCTGTTCAAAAAACAATACACATTCAACTTGGTGTTACAAAATTCTCATAGCTCGTTTCCATTTCAAAATACATATCAGAGCAGGTTCGAGCTTTCCTTCTACAAACACCAACAACTCAGAAACCTGCAAAAGTATCAACTAAGGGGAATTAGCACAAAGCTAATTGAGAAGAAGTTAATCACAAAGGCAAACATCAACAATCAATATCAAATCATGTAATCACATAATCCAGAAGACCGGCAGTTCGGCGCAAAACCTACAACCAATGCCGGCCAAAGCAAAGGTTTAACGATAGCCCACCGCCAATTGGCGCAGTTAGATCCCCTCTAATACAACGCATGCATGAGAGGGTCTACAACTGCTCAACCAATAGCGATCAGGCCCAGCCCAATTTTACATATAGCTGACTTCTCAAACGCAACTCAATATCATCCAAATAGTGCGTATCGGCCAAATAGTCGTGCAACAGATAATAATAAATCAACAATCAACAATCAGACTCAGCAGTCTATCAATCACATACGCAAGCATCACATCAATCATATCAACCCTAATCTTTACCATCCGTGAGTTAACATCCACTCACCTTGTGATTTTAGACGCGAAACTCAGATATCTAATATTACTGAGTCTTTGTGTTTCCTGAAAACACAGTAACAACGAAATCAGTCTCGGATTCATAAATATATCTTCCCACATATATTTATATCTCTATTCCTCATATACACTAAGCTTAATCCTCATATCATTAATTATATAACATACAACCACATGAAATCAACAAACAAAACCATATTTTGAAAAACCGTAGACGTGTCGCGTCTAACAATCCGACACATCGCGTCGTGTCTGATTGTCGGATTTCAAGAACATTGGATTTGAGAATTGGATTTCATGTCTCGGATTTTGGGTGTCGGATTTTCTAGGGTTGGATTTGAGTTGACGGAATTGGATTGTTGGAATTAGGGTTTTCGGTAATGGAATCCATCGGATTTCCTGGGACTCGTCGCGTCGTGTCATTTTCTGCATCATTTTCTTCAAAATCCAGCCGACTTTAAACTTATAAAAACTCAATTCAACATCTGAATTCTTACCAAAACACTTCTAAAACATACACAAACTTCTTTTAACATGTATACAAATATCATAGGCTACTCAAATCCAAATAAAAACCTCATAACAAACAAAACCCATTTACCAAGTCTTAAGCTTCAAGCTCCATTAATGGTGTTTCACCATATATGCATAGAACTTAATAGAAAAACATACCATGATGAACAATAACATGTTGTTATCACATACTAACCTTCTTTTTGAATTATCAACCACAAATCCTTCACTTTGTAATTTCAAGTGTGTAACTTTTGTAGGTTTCTTCAATAAAAGGAAATACACACACACAAACACCTCTTTTTCACCTTAAATCAAATGAGCAGATGACTTTCAAACATATACACGTACATATTCTTTTCTCAAAAACCAAAGCAAGACGTGTACATGCCTTATCCAAATCACATACTGACATGCATAAGTACACACATACATACATACATATTCACATATCTTCTATTTCTTCCAGTAACATATTTATTTACATATATATATTTTCAATTATTTAATTAATTAATTAACTCTTTTTACTTATCAAGACTATTAACCAACCCAAAATAATCGCATAATAAAATTATTAAGTACCGCTAACCCGCTAATGACTAGTCTGGGTTTGCGGGTGTTAGAGTTTATCAAAAAAGTACCCGTTACATCATTCTTGGTCGGGTAACATCATCTCTCGTTATACCAAATGGCCTACTCTCAGACGTAGTAGGGTTCTTCCTTTTCATTCCACTTGTTGACGAAGATCCCCCAACTGTCTCAACTCCTGGCCCTGGCTAAACTTTCTTGTCTTCCCAACATCGCTTTGTCCGATGACCCTCTCTTTGACAGTTCCAACAAACACTCAGAGGAAAAATACAATTGTTAATCCTATGAACAACCAATCCGCATCTAACACAACGCAAAGTCCAAAGTGTGCAAGGTCCCCAATGAAGAGAACTACACCCACGTCACCACTGCGAGTTTTGTTTAGACCCACTTAACATAGGTTTATTGCATTGATTTTCTTGTCTCTGACCAACTGCTGACAAGGGCTTTCCTATTATTTCAATTCCCAATCCAGACTCTAGTTCTCGTTTAACACTACAATCCATTGCTCTGTGATTCTCCCCATAACAAATCTAGCAAACCTTCCGAGAAAAACAACAGTCTTTCTTCTCATGACCAAATTGGCCACATGTAAGACATCGCATAGTTTGAGATGTACAAGGTCCTGTGTGGTGAGATTTTCATTTTCCACACCGCGGTGCCTGTTGATTAGATCCATTAAACATAGGTTCACAATTCAAGTTTCCTTGCCCTCTGACTACCTTGCCCTTTTCGCTTTTGAGTATTGTATTGTTTAGTCCTAAATTTATGTTGAGAAATCTGATCTCGGGTCCTGTTTTTTTGGCTTCCACATTTCTCTTATCCAACTCTGCTAAGGTAAAAGCTTAGGAGGAAGTGCTATCCCATCTCGTAGCATTTTGATAATTCGGGAGCATAGCTCCATGAAAAAGTAACCAGATAAAAGAACGGTTGTTGTATTACTTATGTCATAGGATGAAATGGAACTGGAACTAGAAATGTTGTAGTCTGAGTAGTAATTGCTCGAGAAATCTGAATTTGAACGTTTTGGGTTATCCTTTCTCGTTCCATACGGTGAACAGTATCTTGAGGTTCTTGCATCTCACTTTCCAATTTATTGATATACTTACTCTTTTCATCTTCCAGTTCATAGCCCGAAGTACCAGTTTGATTTGTTATATCGAACGCATTCACCGTTAAAGTTCCAGCCACTTCCTGAGTCATAGGAGTGTCAGTAGGGATATCTTTGTCAGCCATATTTGTACAAACACATCATCTCATAATTCATTAGCATAACCCATTAGTACACAAAATACTAACTACTACAAGCATCTCCAACTCACTCTAATTCCCCTGAAGAAAGGTTTGACCCGTCACGAGCCAAGATTTGGGAATGCAACACTCTAGTCGTGCATGCATCGCCAAACCAAGGCTCTGATACCAAAACTGTAACGCCAGAAAATCCTAAGCCATTTTTTTAAACACGTTGCAAAAGCATTAAACAAACAAACTTTACATAAAGTACAATATTTATCATCATTATTCAAAAACGTCTGTTTAGAAAAACAATACACATTCAACTTGGTGTTACAAAATTCTCATGGCTCGTTTCCATTTCAAAATACATATCAGAGTAAGGTCGAGCATTCCTTCTACAAACACCAACAACTCACAAACCTGCAATACCATCAATTGAGGAGAATTAGCACAAAGCTAAGTGAGAAGAAGTTAATCACAAAGGTAAACATCAACAATTGATATCAAAGCATGTAATCACATAATCCAGAAGACAGGCTGTCTGGCGTAGAACCTACAACCAATGTCGGCCAAAGCAAAGGTTTACCGATAGCCCACCGCCAATTGGCACAGTTAGATCCCCTCAAATACAATGCATGCACGGGAGGGTCTAGAACTGCTCAACCAATAGTGATCAGGCCCAGCCCAATTCTACGTTTAGCTGACTTCTCAAACGCAACTCAATATCATCCATAGAGTGCGTATCGGCCAAATAGTCATGCAACAGATAATAATCAATCAACAATCAGACTTAACGGTCTATCAATCACATACGTAAGCATCAGATCAATCATATCAACCATAATATTTACCATCCGCGAGTTAACATCCACTCACCTCGTGATCTTAGACGCGAAACTCAGATATATAATATTACCGTGTCTTGGTGTTTCCTGAAAATACAGTAACAACGAAATCAGTCTCGGATTAATAAATATATATGCCCACATATATTTATATCTCTATTGCTCATATACCCTAAGCTTAATCCTGATATCATTAATTATATAACATACAACAACAAGAAATCAACAAACAAAAGTATATTCTAAAAAACCGCGGACGCGTCGAGTCCAACAATCCAACGCGTTGCGTCGTATCTTGTTGTCGGGTTTCAAGAACATTGGATTTGAGAATCGGATTTCAGGGTCAGATTTCATTTCTCGGATTTTGGGTGTCGGATTTTCTGTGTCGGAATTGCAAGGGTCAGATTTGAGCTGACAAAATTGGATTGTCAGAATTAGGGTTTTCGGTAATGGAATCCATCGGATTTCCCGGGACGCGCCGCGCCCCTCTAATGGACACGTCACATCGCGTCAAGCTCCAGCCGACTTTAAACTTGTAAAAACTCAATTCAACATCTGAATTTTTACCAAAACACTTCTAAAACATACACAAACTTTTTATAACATGTATACAAATATCATAGGCTACTCAAATCCAAATAAAAACATCAAAACAAACAAAACCCATTTACCAAGTCTTGAACTTCAAGCTCCATTAATGGTGTTTCACCATATATGTATAGAACTTAATAGAAAAACATATCATGATGAACAATAAAATGCTGTTATCATATACTAACCTTCTTTTTGAATTATCAACCACAAATCCTTCATTTTTTTAATTTCAAGTGTGTAACTTTTGTAGGTTTCTTCAATAAAAGGAAATACACACACAAACACCTTTTTTTCACCTTAAATCAAATGAGCAGATGACTTTCAAACATATACACGTACATATTATTTTCTCAAAAACCAAAGCAGGACGTGTACATGCCTTATCCAAATCACTTACTCACTTGCATAAGTACACACACACACATACATACATACATACATACATACATACATAGACACATATTTACATCTCTTCTATTTCTTCGAGTAACATATTTATTTACATATATATATATTTATAATTAGTTAATCAATTAATAACTCTTTTTACTTATCAAGACTATTAATCAACCCAAAATAATCACATAATCAAATTAACACGTACTGCTAACCCGCTAACGACTAGCACGGGTCTACGGGTGTTACACACACACAACTGAAAGTCAATCATGGAAACAACGTTCTTCACGTAAATTAAAAACAAAATCATCTGATTTTCCTAAACAAAAACATGCTTCAACATCAAAGTCACCAAAATCAAAAGCCAAACAAATGGTGAAATCACCAAAATCAAACACCAATGTTCCCAAAACAAACTCAAAACCCAATTCTCAAAACAAACTTCTACCAAAACTGGTTCAAGTATGGAAACAAAAGGAAATGGTTCAAGTATGGAAACTTAAAGAAACAAACAATCCCTAGTGATGGAAAAAGGGGAAATTCCAGTTAAAATTTTGACTCAAATTGTTCCGGATCCATTTTGGGTTAAAAACTCCAAATTTAATTCTGATGAACAAAAGAGTCAGTGGAAATCACAGAAAAACATTCACTGTATCATAAATGAGGTTGCTGATTCAGGTCAAACTAACAAACAAGGACCCATTACTACATGGGGACCTAAATCCTCTTTCTTTTCTATGTGCATGAGCCTAATCTCTAGTACCTGGACTCATGCTGCACAAAGCATATGGCGGGAAACAAGAGTCTTCTACAAAACTTCGTTCCCAAGTACTCCGGGAATGTTCGTTTTGGGAATGACAACGTGGCACCAATTCTGGGTACGGAGATATAATAAAGAAAAGTATAAAAATAAAAAAGGTTTCCTTTGTAGATGGACTAGGCCACAATTTATTCAGCATCCCGCCTGTTCTGTGATAAAGACTTGGAGGTCACATTCAAGAAGAACTCATGTTTAGTCACAGCCAAAACAGGGGATGTACTTCTTGCTGGAACAAGGAAGAACAATCTCTATTCAATTGACTTGAACAACTATAATGCAAAGACCTTAGTCTGTCTCTTAAGTAAGGCCTCATCGGACCTAACTTGGCAATGGCACAGGAAACTCTCTCACCTCAACTTCAACAATATCAACAAGCTAGTAACTGATGATCTAGTGAGAGTCCTACCTAAGTTGAAATTTAACAAAGACCACCTGTGTGCAGATTGTGAGAAAGGCAAGATGAAAAGATCTTCTCTCCAAACCAAACAAGTCTCCAGTACCAAGAAAACAATTGAGCTTCTGCACATGGATTTATGTGGTCCGATGAGAGTCCAAACACATAGTGGGAAGAAGTATATCTTGGTGATTGTTGATGACTACTCCATATATACTTGGGTCAAGTTCCTGAGATCAAAGGATGAAGCCCCTCAAGTAATCATATGCTTCATCAAGCAACAACAAAACAAGTTTGAACATCATGTTAGTGTCATTCGGACTGATAATGGGATTGAGTTCAAGAACAAGACCTTGTTTGCTTACCTTGACCTAGTGGGGATCTCACATTAATTTTCTACAACATACACTCCATAACAAAACGGGTTGGTAGAATGACACAACCGAACTCTAGTTGAGGTTGCTCGTACTATGCTGTCCTATTCTGGTCTCCCACCATCCTACTGGGCTAAAGCTATTAGCATGGCATGTTACACACAGAACCGTTCCTTCATTCGTAAACGCTTTAACAAAACTCCATATGAATTGGCAAATGGCATTGTGCCTAATATCAAATATCTCCACATATTTGGTAATAGGTGCTTCGTACTCAATGAAAAGGATAACCTGGGAAAATTTGAGGCCAAGGATGATGAAGTAATTTTCCTTGGTTATTCACAAGAGTCTAAAGCCTACAAAGTTTTAAACAAAAGGACAAACTGTGTTATTGAAAGCATAAATGTTGTTGGAATATGCCCACTGAAACACAAGTTGGTATCACTGCCGATGAGGCATAGGCCTATTGGGTCACATGCCAAGTATTGATTCGACAACACCTTTGAACGAGAGAGAGAAAAATGCTAAAACTATGTTTTGGTAGGGTCGGGCACGACCGTGCCTTATGAAGGTACGGGCCCAAGGTCGGCGTGCATACGGCATACCTATTAGGGCCGGCACGGGCGTGCCTTGTGAAGGTATGGCCGTGCCTAGTGCGTAAGCACGAGCCCAAGTCGGACGTGACTTGGGTGTGCCCTTGGGCTGGCACGGGCGTGCCCTGTGAGGCACGGTCGTGCCTCACACTGTAACAACCTTTTTTACTAGTCTTTTAAGACTAGATGAAAGTGAGGATTAATGACCATTAGTACTAGACTAATTACAGACGTTTTGGAGGCTGGTTGTGAGTCTATGAATAGTCTAAGTGGTCTACTATGGCTTGGTTGGCACATTGGTCGATGTAGCTTCTCACAATCTCTCTAAAATATATATATATATATGAACTTGTAATTTGTTAATTAGTTCATATTATCTCAATATACACACTTGGAAGATAGATAAGCATATCAATCTTCAAGTTGGTGTTAGACTTTGGTGATGCTTTTGGCGTCGTCTAAACACTGCTAGCACGTGGGAATCTTCAACACTTGGTGTGGATACCGATCGTGGTACACTACTTTGTGTACATATTTTTCGAAAACAACAACAAGAAGGAATAACTTGTATGGTATAATTCTATCCTTCCTCTTGTTCTTTTAGTTGCATTGCTATTGTTTTAGAGTATGGTCCATTGGGTGGTACGTTGGTGGCACAGAATTGAAATTGTTTTACCCGTTATTCTTTCTGCTGCGTTTTCTGAATGCCATCAAAACCCAACAGTGGTATCAGAGCCATCTCTAACATGGTTTTACACTCTTGGTCTGAAAAACTGGAATTTTCTGTCAAAATTGGTTTTCCGGTGACTGGGCATGACCGTACCTTTTGGGGTACCGGACGTGCCGGCGGCCAAGGCACGGCCGTACGTGTGGGGGTACGGGCCGTGCCGGCAGTATTTTAACCATGAATAAAATGTTTAAATCAGTGTACTTACACACGGGCGGGCATGCCTGTGCCCGTCGTGTTTTGGCCAGAATCTGGATTTTTGAAGCTGTGTTTTTTGGTGTTCTTAAAATCCGGTTTTTGACTGTTTTGGACCAATCTTGGATCTGGTTGTACCCCACTATATTTTGATTCCTAGAATTTATATATTTTGTATGGCTTGGAACGAAGTGCATAAAAATATATATATTTATAGATGTATATATGAATATGTAATTTTAAATGTGTATTAAAATTACTAATGCATATGTACAAGGATTGCCATTTGTGCCTTTAGTGTTTTGTGGCAATCTTGATCAAAATATATTTGATATGGTTTTTTGTGGCACATCATGGTTTTGTTTTGGTTATGATTGGTTGTAGTTTAGTAACTAGATGCGCTTTAGACCTATGTGTTGTGGTGGTTGGTTTGTTTGGTTTTTGGTGGCCTGTGTTACGTATTGTTGTAATTTTTATTATTATTTGGTGTGGCTTGCATGCCGTTTATTTATTCCTTTGTACTAGTAATAGTAGCATAGGATTGTGGCCTGCGCGCCATTTTTTCTTCTATGTATTTGCAAAATAGTATAGAAGTTGATTTTATATGTAATAAACCAACGGGAGTCACGGCATTGATGTCTCGGCAACGTGGAGTCCGGATTTCCTTTTGGAGATGCCGGCTTTAGAGGGAGCAAACTCAACTGGGTACTTTGGATTGTGGATTCCTTAGTAGGTGTTGTTTTCTTCGTATGGCTCACGGGGAAAACGCATAGGATTTGGGCATGTTACTGAACAATTGTGTATGCGTGGTTGTTTTATATATTTATTCTTTTGCATGGATGTGTTGGATATCGCATGCTAGATAATTTTTCAAAATATATAAAAACGCAAAGATTTATAAAATTGGTTTATATATCTTTCCGCTCGTTTAGAATTAACAAGATAATATAAAATTGTATTATATTATAAGTGGATAAAAATTGTATTTATCACTTGATTTGTTAATTCGAAAAATGGGTTAAAATTATTTTAACCGGAAAAACAAAATCCTTTTTTTTCAAATGTAAATACGCGCCATCCGTAAGGCGACATCACCCGAATCTAGTGAAACTTGGATGATTGTCAAGCTTTAGCACGAGTCATGCCGACTGAAACAGTGTGGAAGGTGAGTGTGGTAACTCGCAATATTTGTTGTCGAGCTTAGCAGGAGCCAATTATTGGCGAGAGTTAAACCGTGTGTCTTGACGGGCGGTTTACAATTCTTTTTGTGACACTTAGGTGGCGTCGAGCTCTAGCCAAGTCATTTAAGGGGATCAAGTTAGAATTGGTGCGAGAAGGGATCAAGCATGCTGAAAGACATTTTGATTGTCAATGGATCCCGCAAGGATCTAGAAGTTGCAAAAGTGTTTGCAATCGGTAAAATGGTTACCGGCCTAAATAGCTTTACTTTATGATCCGCGGTAAACCCGTCATAAGGTAAGGTGAAATATGGTTTCAAGCCTGGCTTAAATAATTGGTTTTGAAAACTATTTGGGTAATTATTCCTACAAGTTTTATATCTAAATTCACTAAAACATGTATTCTAAATTGTAGACGACAAACGTTAACAACGCAACACCGAATTTATCACTCCATTTGTTCCTAGAAAAGGAGAAACTCGTAGGCGTGAACTTTGTGGATTGGTATAGGCATTTGCGAAATGTCCCTCGCCATGAATCAAAGTTGCACAACCTCGAGTAACCTCTTCCAGAACAACCAGCTACCAACACAAGTTGGGCCAGTTGATACGCCTTTGAAAACCGTTTCGAGGACGCAAAAGATGTTTCTTTTTTCATGTTATCGACTATGAGTTGCAAGCTGCGAAAACAACTCGGGCATATGAGTGCGTATGACATGATTAATCGGTTGACTGACATGTTTCAACATAAGATTAGAGAGGAACCCTTTATGTGTGTCAAGGCCCTTGTCGGTTGCCGGATGCAGGAAGGTGGGAAGGTTAGTGTTCATGCGCTTCGTATGAAGGCATACATTACCCAAATGGAAATACTAGGATTTCCTATTGGGAGGGATTGCGGTGAATATGATTATCTAGTCCTTGCCCACGTCTTATGATAAGTTTATCAAAAACTATCAAAAGGACAAAATGGTAGAATCCTTAGACGAGTTGCATGGCATGTTGAAGACTTTCAAGTCTAACATGGCCAAACGCAAGTTCGTTCCCACCCGGTTATTTAAGGAACGTAAAACCGAGAAAGAGAATGCAACTCCTAATGGAGAATTTTGCTATTTATGTGGTAAATATGGAGATTGGCGCCGCCACACTTGTCCTGAGTGTTCAGAGGAGTTAAAGCTTCCTATGAGGCAAGAGAATAGCTCATCGTCATTAGATACTTTCATGATTAGCTCCATTGCTTTTCTGCATCTTAGCTATATTTATTGAGATGCTGGCTATACACTCACGTTTGTTGCAAAAATGTTTTGTTACAAAGTGTAGGTGTTAAACAAAAGTAGTAGCTGATAAAGCATGGAGAGCTAGAGCTCAAGATTGAGAAACTTGGACGTTGTCTCGATTGAGAGGACTGGGAGTTTGGATCTCGCCATTCCACCTAGCTATTTTATCACTTTACTAGATTAATATATTATCTGCCCTGCTTGGCGAGAGAAATATTAAGTCTATTATGCCTTGGTTGACGATGGATATTATGTTGTATTTGATATATATATATATATATAGTTGTGGTTTATTTTAAAGTTTAACCATGTCATGACATTTATAAGTTTTTGCTTAAAAGTAATAAAATAATCATGAATAATATGTTTAATCCAAAAATTGGTTTGGATAAGTTATCAAAGTGACAAGGTTATTTCAGCTATGTAACCAAGACTTGTTTCACCAAGGTCTGTGTGGTTTGGAATCTTGGATGCATTTGATAGTTGATCAAATGTTGAATGTGAGAATTGTTTATTAGGCTAAATGACTTGTATATCTTTCATCGACGAATGAAAGTGGATTGAAAGCTTGTTGAATTTAGTTCACACTTATGTGTATGATTCGTTCAAGCAAATCCATGGGGATAACTACATGTACTTCGTTACTTTTACCGGTAGTGGTAGTAAGGATGGGTATGTTTGAAACCTTTGAGGTGTTCAATAAATTACCATAATGAGGTTTGTGGGAAAAGTTGCTTAAATCTTGTGAAAATGTTAAGTATCTTAATTTGTGAATTTTGTAACCATCATAAGAATTATGAGATTTATCTCATAATTTATTTCTCATAGGACACATTGGCATATGGGGTCGAATAGAGGAGGAACCGAACATTCTTGGATATGTTCGGGTCTTGATGGATCTCAAACTTCATACCCAAAGTGTTGGGAAGCTCAAATATGGCGGGCAATGTTCTATATATAAAATCAACAAAGACGGTTTAGTGTGCATCTTAGGAGAGAAGACTAGAAAGAGTGTCTTTGCTTGTCTATCTCAAAGTGTAGATTATCCAACCTACGTGTAGACATGAGGTGGAAGAATCCGGGGACTAGTGATGCTACTCCATTAGGCGTTCTGCTCAGACCATGAGATATTTGTTTCACAAGCTTTTGAGGACAAGGTTTCATCGCTGGATATCAAGTGGAAACTTAATATCTACAGAAGCCGGTGGGAGTAAACGGAGCCTTGAATGGTAAAACCTGATGTTGGCACTAGCATACAGTCATAAAATTGGAACTTAGCACGGTGATGCTGGAATACCTTGCATAATTCGTTACTCTTCCTGTTTCTGATAGGAGTTATCGTAAGGCCGGATAGATATATGTTTTATATCTAGAGGAAGATAACTCGATGATGGATTAGTTGAATTCATCAACTATCGGAAGTCGTAGTGGGCCTATGTCTACTAGAAGGAGAAAGGTAAAGAAGATGGGATGCAATCCATGTTGGATATCCAAGTGTTGGACTTGGTTGATCCAAATGCCTTGGTGTAAACCTAAGGGTGTACATGCACTGAGATGTAGACAACTTCAAATACCGACCGGTGGTAAGAGTTCTAATATGATTGGCCATGAGGATAGTATCATAAAAGAAATTTTTCCGGGTGGTTATATTGAAGTCTACTCGGATGACTTATGATTCATCATTGCCTTCGCATGGCTATGAAGGTATGGTAGTGAAATGTAAAGACCCTATTTCTTTATAGGAATTTTGAGGAAGTGTTTTATCACTTTCCGAGAGTCTTGTACATTATAAAGTATCCTTGTAAGGTCTACAAGCCCAAGAAGTCTATTCGTGTGCTTGAACTTCAAATATCAACTAATGATAAATGTTCCCTTGTGATTGACCATGAGGATGGTATCATAAGGAAATTTTCTTAGTGGTTATGTTGAAGATTACTCGGATACATGTGTTTATCACTACAATGTAAAGATTGTATTCCTTCATGGGAATTTTTAGGAAGAGTGTTTTAACACTTTCCGAAAGTCTTGTACATTGAAAGTATCCTCGTAGACTTGAATAGACATCTCAAGGTTGTAATCTTTACTTTTGTGAGAAAATCATAGTTTTGAGTTCTCGAGAAGGAAAGATTAAACTTGGATGTATGGCAGAGTTAGTGGGTGTTGGGATATGACTTGAAAGGCTTGGAAGATATTTGGAAAACGAGAAAACTAAAAAAAGGATGCTACTTGGCGTGCACTAGAAGAGCTCACTGTTGGGCTGTGCGATGTTGTGCGGTGTAAGCCTCTACTCCACGGCATGGAGCAGGCCTGGTCAGCCCTGGGTTGTTTTTCTTCTTGTGTGGCGGCTGAGGATCTTTAATTATGTAATTATCTTTTCCTAATTGGTAATTAGGGCAACATTGTGTTTTCTAGTTTTGTTATAAATATCTAGACTAGGGTTTACTCATATGTACATCAAACACTCTGAGTTAACAAATAAGTCTCTGGTTCCTGCCCGTGGACGTAGCTCGTGACCCCGACGACCGAACCACGTTATAACTTTGTGTCGTGACTTGTCTTGTTCGTTATCCACATTATATTCTAACGCTTGTTTGGAGTGTCCCGAATCCTAACAAGTGGTATCAGAGCCACGGTTCTGTTCATCAGGCTCACGCAGTTGTTGATTGTGAAGATGTCGTCCTTCAAATTCGATTTCGAGAAATTTTCTAGTTCGAATGATTTCACGCTATGGAAGTTGAAGATGAGGGCTCTTCTGGTTCAGTACGGTTATGCGGTGTCGTTACAAGGTGAAGACATGTTACCGAGAGATATGAGGGAGGACGTGAAGAGAGATGTTCTAGCAAAAGCTTATTTGGCGATTTTGCTATGCTTAATTGATGAGGTGTTGAGGGAGGTGGTGGATGAAACGACGGCTACAGGTCTGTGGAAGAAGCTTTTGTGAGAAGCATCAGAAGAGTACCCTTACGAATAGGCTTTATCAGAAGCATAGGTTGTATACCCTGTGTATGTCTGAAGGCGCCCAGGTACAAGATCACCTTGAAAACTTCAATCGTATCATCCTTGATTTAAAGGCGGTAGATGTGTAGATTGAAGATGAAGATCTTGCCCTGATCCTGGTGTGTTCACTACCGCATTCGTATGAGAACTTTGTTGATACCATGATGTATGGTAGGTCAACAATTTTTGTTGCTGAAGTAAACGATGCCTTGTTGTCGAAGGAACACAAGCGTCGGGTTTCTGGTAAAGAGGGGGAGTCTGGTTCAGGTTTATACGTGGGTAGAGGAAGGACACATGGAGGGATGGGAGGACTGGGGGAGTAGTCTTCGAGATCAAGATCCACGAAAAAGGTTATGTGTTATCACTGCAAGGAGATCAGTCACATCAGGAGAGATTGTCCTCGTAGGAAGGGAGATGGTAATGTGGTTCAGGGAGATGAAGACATGGGCGTTGCTTTAAGTGTAAGCACGGATAATTCGGTAGATACCTGGATCTTGGATACGGGTGCATCTTATCACATGGTGTTCTCACATGGTTTGTTCACTTCCTTCAAGAAAAGGAACAGAAAGGTGAAGCTAGGTGACGGTGGAACACGGAGTATCAGAGGTAGTGGTTTGGTGCAGATTAAAATGCACAAAGGAGAAATCAAGCGGATGCATTGCTGGTTAAAGCTAGGTGACGGTGGAACACGGAAGAACCTAATCTCTCTTGGAACTTTGGCCAGGAATGGGTATGAGTGTTCTCGTAAAGGAGATGGACAGAAAGTTTATCGGGATGCTCGAGTGATAATGCGGGGCAGGCTGCTACGTGGTATTTACGTTCATGAAGGCAGTTCTGTGGTATCGTCCTTGGAGCGGAAAATTGACCCCCCAACGAAGTCGAGACGACACGGGTGGCCGGAAAAATCACGTGATGGGGTGTCGGACTTCGTGGCTCATGGAAGGAGGTAGTCCCTTCGGGGAGGTTGGCAGGAAAGAGAGACGGTTCTTTGGTGATCTCCGGTTTGACTGGTCGAAGAGAGTTCAAGACACGGGAGAGATTGTTGGGATATGACTTGAAAGGCTTGGAAGATATTTGGAAAACGAGAAAACTAAAAAAAAAGGATGCTGCTTGGCATGCACTAGAAGAGCTCGGTGTGGGGCTGTGTGATGTTGCACGGTGTGGGCCTCTGCTCCACGGTGTGGAGCAGGCCTGGTTAGCACAGGGTTGTTTTTCTTCTTGTGTGGCGGCTGAGGATCTTTAATTATGTAATTATATTTTCCTAATTGGTAATTAAGGCGACATTATGTTTTCTAGTTTGGTTATAAGTATCTAGCCTAGGGTTCAGTCATATGTACATCAAACACTCTGAGTTAACAAAGAAGTCTCTGGTTCCTGCCCGTGGACGTAGATCGTGACCTCGACGACCGAACCACGTTATATCTTTGTGTCGTGATTTGTCTTGTTCATTATCCGCATTATATTCTAACGCTTGTTTCGGGTGTCCCGAATCCTAACAATGGGAGCATTGATGTTCCATGATATACTTTTTATTGAGAATAATGTCCTAACTTGGTGGTTTATAAAACCGGGGTTGAGGAATTATTGCTACAGAAGAAGAATTGGAATGTATGAACGTGGACTTTTGAGAGTGACAAAACTAAGAAAATGATACTGAAACATGATGGACTAATATGTTAATTGATGTGCGTTTTACGTACTAGTTTTAAATTTATATTATACCGAATTATTTACCAAAAATTGCACGAATAGGCAAGTGAACCTAATCGTTTCGTATTATAGTTAGTAAGTCGGGTGTCGAATACTTGGGGAACGGGAGCTAAACTGATTTTACCAAATTAATCTAGAATTAACTAATCTAAACTATTAAACTAAATAAAATACAATTAAATACTAATTAAAACAATTAAACTAATTAAGGGGAATTTTTGATCAAGTTGCAAACTTTATATTTTAAAACCACTCCTAATACTAATGAATTGCAAAACACATCAAAGTTGGCAATAACAAGAACTTGTAGATTAAAACTTATCAATTAAAAAGTTTTCCCTCCCTAGATTTGATTCCACCCTTTTCAAGTTGATTTGATTAATTAAATTGTGCATTAGACATTTAATTAACACTATATCGATTCCTACAGTAGTTAGATTCTTGATCCGATTATCCAACGTTTTTAATCTTGCAATTCACTAACTTTATGGTCATTAAATCAATTAACTACACAATTAAGCACAATTAAGTTTGTATCTAACAAGATCTAATCTTTAATGATTGATTAGGTTACCAAATCATTTAATTAGCACATGAAAGTCATCATATATTAATTCTAATAGATTAAAGTTTCTATCTTCATTGTCTAAGCCTAGGATTTGATCAATCACTAGTCGAAACTAATTATTGGTCCTAATTAGCAATGATTAAAGTTATATAAATGGATTGGTCCTCCAATTTACATAAACTCAGATTATAAACTCACAAAAACAGAAACTAGAACATGAAAGGATCTTTGATTAAACTTGAAAGATGAATATAGCATGAATTAATGTCATAAACATATAAATTAACCAACTTTAAAGGGTTTCATCTCCTCTAGGGAGGAAAACAGAAGAAATCTAGCCTATAACAATCATATCAACTCTCTAGAATATAATTAACATAATAAGAAATAGAGAAGAATTGATAAAACCGTAAAATAGCAAAGTATCCAAGCCGAAATCTTCCAATTAAGCTTCCAATCTTCAAAGTTAAGCTCCACAGCTCCGGGGATACCTTGTGGACGTATTGTAGCAGAGTTTAAGTGCAAAAAGTGGGGTGGTTAACCCCAAAACGGATCTGGAGATGTGAATATATAGGACTCTGAAAACAGGGGGATCGCGCCATGATCTGTAAACGTCACGTCGCGACGAGGACTTTAATCGCGATCCGGATTCCTTTGAATTTCAAATCTAACGTAATCTTCACACGTCACGCCGCGATCACGTGGCGGACTCTTTGACTTTATCTAAATTCCTACGTCGCGCCGCGATATATGGATTGGTCGCGCCACGATTCTCTGTTTCTCGCCCGGTGGAGCCTTTTTCTTTTCTTTTGGGCTTTGGGCTTGATTTTCTATTCTCTCTGTCTCTATTCTTGGGCTTTATTTATTTTCTCTCTGGGTTTATACTTCTTTTCTCTTTTCTTGGGCTTATATTTCCAATTAATTTATTATTTTCTCCTTTTAACCTGCCAAATATAAAAGAAACGATAAACGCATCTTTTTACAATTAATTACATATTTTCCGGCTAAAACCAACCCGATATCGCACAATATTTATATATTATAAATGCGATATCAAAATACCCCACAATTGAACTTTGCTTGTCCCCAAGCAGATCACAACTCTATCCAGGCTAAAAATCTAAATAATTTAACACCATTCTTGAAAAATCAAATATCACTTACGAATGTCAAAAAGGTTGATTAAAAACAAAACAAACGTTATAACTAGAATTATGCACATACCCATGATTAGATCCTCATTAACTTTCCACCACTACCAAAGAATATTCCTATATGTATATATATATATATATATATATATATATATATAGGGGAAGGTTCATTTGAGAACCATTTTTATTGCGAGAACTGCGAGAACCGATCTTAGCCATTTATTTTGGATAATGGAATTGATGGATGAAGAGCGTGGGGGGATTGGGTGTGGCAGGGTGCATGTAAGGAATTCACGGGTGGGCAATCCAATATAAGGAGGGGGAATTGGACGGCTAAGATTGGTTCTCGTGGTTCTCGCAATAAAAACGGTTCTTAAATAAACTTTTCACTATATATATATATAGGGGAAGGTTCATTTAAGAACCGTTTTTATTGCGAGAACCGCGAGAACCAATTACAACCGTTGATCAAAAAATTGAAAGGTCTAGATTAAATAGTTGTTAGTGGATAACCTTAATTTTTTCAAATTAAATCCTATGTTTAAGGTAGTTAATGAGGGTAATTTGGACAATTGTCATTTACCCCCACTTTCTTTAAACTAAATTAACTACCAAACGCAAAGGTATTAAAATACGAAAATTATACCAAATTAACAAGAAAAAATATGCTCTTTAATATGACATCCATATTGCTATACTTTCTGAAAAAAAGTTCTTCATTTTTACCGGGTTTTCTTTTCAACACAGCATTAGATATTTGCATATGTGCACATACCATTGTCTTTTTTTCCATGCCCAGGTACATATAGATGCACATGTGCATATACCACTATCTTTTTGCAGCATATACAATAAAGTCACATATGCACGGTGCATATGTGCACAACCTGTTCATACTACTAGGTTTTGTTTTCGCACAAGTGCGTGTAGGTGCATACATGCACCGTACACGTGTGTATCTCGTGCATATATGCACATGCACATGTACACCTAGATGCATGTGTGCACGTGTAAGTCAAAGTTGGCTTAGTCAAACTCATTTCCAGGGTTATAAAAGAATCGAACGAACGGGGTTTGTTCATGTTTGTTCGTTTAACTTTAGATGAACAAATAAGCAAACATGAATGGATAAACGAACGGATTTTGGTTCGTGTTCGTTCGTTTAAGTTTAGTCGAATAAATAAATGAACACGAACGATAAACGAACGAGATTTGTGTTCAATTGTTTAAAAGATTGGTTCACTCGTGTGCATTTTTGTTTGTTTTTAAATGATAAACAAACGTAAATGAAGGAACACACCCTATAATAGAAATCGAAACATTATTAAACACAAATAAACACTATATATACGGGCACACACATGTAATATATATTTATATATAATATAAACGAACGGATAACCGAACGTTCACAAATATAAACGAATGAACGAGAGCTCTGTTCGTGTTCGTTCGTTTAATTAAACGAACGAAAAATATTATTCGTGTTCGTTCGTTTAACTTTAGCCAAACAAAAAAACGAACACGGACGGAAAATAAACTTAAAATAACTATACAAATTTACATTTGTTTTTTCATATATTACTGTAAATTTTAAAATTTGGTTATTGTAACTAAAAGGAAGTTAGTCAATTAATAAAAGTGATCTTTTTAGATTTTTTTGACAATTCTACTTGCGAAAATAAAAATGATTCTTCTCGTCGATCTCTAACAAAAATGTAAATAATTGAAATTAATAAATAGAGAAAGAAACAAAGAAAAAAAGAAATATAAAAAAAGTCTTGAACTCTATAAAAAAGAAAAAAAAGAAAAAAGAAATAAAAAAAACTATGTAGACTTCCTATGAATAAAAAGAAAAAAAATATCACAACATTTAAAAAGAAAAAATGGTGCAGGCGGATGCGCATCATGGTGTAACAATTTTATAATTCACCATTTTACCCTTTTCAGTTTAATTTAATTGATTAAAACATTACCAAAATTGATTGGTCCACAATAGTTCTCGCGGTTCTCATAATAAAATGGTTCTCAAATAAACCCTCCCCTATATATATATATATATATATATATATCCAAACTTTAACTTAAAAAAATTGTATTTATATTTAATTTGGTTAATTTACCCTTTAAAAATCCCCTAACCTCAAGACTTATTGCAGATTTCTCAATTTTGTTTTCACATATGCGTTTTATCTTTTCAGCTCTTTTTCATAAGTCTATGACTTTCTATGGAACCCATGTAGCCAATCCTCAACTCAACCGATCCCAAACCAGTTGGCTTTAGGTGGCTAGGTGTAGAACACCCCTAAGAGTTTACTAATTCGAGTTCTAAAGGCCATGTATTTGACTTATATATATATATATTTCTAGCTCTTTTATATTTTTTTCATTTTTACACATTGGCTTTTTTCTCTCTCTTTTCTTAAGCATATGTTTATAAAAATTAAAAATTCAACTCAGTCTATTTTTGTCATGCTTAGACTGAAAAAGGGCTTAACCTTATAATTTATTGCAACAATTCAAAAATTAAAATTTGGATACTATAAATAGAAATTTCTAAGAAAATGGCGCAAAGCCACGAATACTATGCATAACAGCTAAATATATCCTATGAATTATTATAAATCAACAAACTTGACATTCTTAAATAATATCTAACTTTTAACTTGAATGATATTAAAAATTAAAAATTTAACGCCCAAATAAAATATAATAATTTACTATGAGGACAAGTAAATTTCAAGTGAGGAATATTTTTCTAACCTCTTACCCCACACGTAAAGTGTACAATGTCCTCATTGTACATAAAATAAAATAATATAAGATAGAAAAAGGTGCGAATGGAGCAAAAATATAAGCAATCGCTGAACTTACTGCCAGTATATAAGCACACTCCAAATAATTAACCACATATGCTGAAAATTAAACAACTCATGCACAAGGAATCAAACAATAATAATAATAAATATACCCATACATCATAGAGTAAAATGTCGGAGTACAATACATAAAATAAACCAAATCAATCTCTCTCAATCTTCCTCCTCTGAGTCGTGCCCACCGGATCTAGACGGTCTCGGCATGTGGGTCTCTGGGCAGCGCGTAGTCCAATTTGGGTATGGGGGAAGGTATGGTGTGAACTGAGGCGGCGGATATCCAAAGTAGGTTAGGAGGGTGGACATACTGGATTGCATAGTCTGATCATTACCGTCGCAGATCAGCTACTGCGCGTGCACCTGATCTGTATAGAAACCCAGCCCATCCACTCTCTCGGACAGGCGGTCGATCGATCCTGATATCTGCTGCAGCGAGTTAGGCTGCGCCTCCTCGCCTGTGCGCCCCGGCACCCGCCTCCTACGGCGTACATGGCGTGCCTCCTGAGCCTGCCCCCTAACTCCTCATTAGCAGCATCCACTATGTGATACCCCCCATCAAACCCCGGCTCTATCACTCGCATAGCCTCCAGATAACCAAAACCCATCGTCCGTGGCTCAAAGTGTACCTACTGGGCGATCTCCTGTTCTATGAGTAACCGATACGACCGTGCCAATCGTGTGATGAACTGCCCACCATACATCGGGCTGGTCTGCTTAGGCCCAGAAGCCCTACGTGCAAAGAAGAACGCGACATGATATGGAACATCGAATAGAACCCCAGGTGTAAGAATAGTGTGCATGAACATGAGGTCCATGGCAGTGACTTTCTCAAGGCCCCAACTAGATCCAGACTGTTGAGGAGCGGAGGTTCTGCAGGAACCAATATTCGTGATCATTGAATCGCCGTACATCATAGCTGGCGGCACAAGGCCCCAACTAGATCCAGACAAGCTGGCCCCAAAAATCCAACAAAGTACCAGTACAACACACATTGGCCTACATAAAGCCACATCATAAACATAATTGGCCTACAAAAGCCATAGCATAACAAATTGGCCAACAAAAGCCTTAGCATAACAATTAGCCTACAAAAGCTATATCATATCATCTTAGGCGTACAAAATCCATTAACATGCGTACATAACAATTTAACAACTTATTTGGTTCATGAAAACCTTAAACACGGATAACTAACAATTCCTCGGTTTGTAACATACAAACATCTATATAACACCATTAATATCATACTTAGGTTAACTTTTACTCACCTATGGAGTCACAACAGGTAAGAACCAAGACACAGATGTTTCCGGATCAACTGGTTTACCTTAACAGGTTTATACGTATCAATAAACACTAAAACAGAAACTGCCAGAAGGCAGGGTACGGCCGTGCCTGGCTAAGGCATGGCCGGACCTGAGTAAGACTTGGCCGTGCCCTACTATCAGATACCCCCCGTGACTGCAAGGTACCCTCCGGACCTTCTTGGGTTAGGCACGCCTGTACTTTTTGGAGGTACGGCCGTGCCTCCTAGGGTACGCCCTAGGGTATGACCTGTTCTTGAGAGGCACGCCAGTGCCTTTCCATTTGCAGCAGCAGGTTCGACCAGAACTTGCTGTTTCCCAGCCAAAACTCAACCAAACTATTACCAATTCAATTCCAGTCGATTTTTATCATTCACATATGAAATAACTCATCAAAACCAAGCTAAAGACACTCTTTTTATACCATTTAACATCAAATTCACACTTTGGGAGCAAATTCATCATTTTGACCCATTTAAGCTTTAACCTCCAAAATCAATGAAAATCATATCTTTAATTAACAAATCTGATTGCTATGATCTTAGAATCATAGTAGAAACTAATTGGAAATATAAAATTCCATTATTGGCATCAATTGCTAATCTTAACCAAAAATACCCAAACCTTGAAAACTTGAACAAAATGAGGAACAAGAACTTACAAGAACAAAGATGATGAAGATTGGTGCTAACAAACATATTGAAACACAAATCCAGTAGCAAAGATTGAAGCTTGAGTGATTTCTCCTTGGATTTCTCTTGAATGGCTTTGAACACAAGGAACACACAAAGGAAAGGAAAATGTGTTGTCTGATGTGTACACGTGAGTTAGGAGATGACTATCCTACTCGTGGATCAATATTATCCACAAGTGGGTATTTTGTTCCCCTTTTCAACTTACAACTCAACGGACGAGTACCCGTTTTAATTAACAGGGATATATTTGGAATCCTTACCTTAAACCATTTAATATTCTATTATTTTTATCTATTTTTATTAATATTTTATCAACTCATTAAATAACTATTTTTAGTCATTTATATCAATATCTAACATATATATTTCATTCAATTTATTTAAATTATTTAACATACCACGTAAACGTGCGTCTAAGCCCTTTATGAGGATGTTACAAATCTACCCTCCTTAAGAAGATTCTGTCCTCAGAATCTGCTCAGCAATGAACAAGTGCGGGTAGCGTGCTTTCATCTCATCCTCGGCCTCCCATGTCATGTTAGGACCCAGACTGTGTTGGAATATGCCCACTCATACACGTGCACTAGTGTCACTGCTGATGAGGTACCGGCCTATTGGGTCACACGCCAATGGTAGATTCTGGCAGCACAGCCTAAACATGAGAGAATATTTAAATTAGGGTTTCTAGCGACCTTCACGGGCGTTCACGGGCCGTGAAGAGGTCAAACCCTCCACGAGGCTTCACCACCCACATAGGTAGTCGTGGAGCACGATCTTCACGAGGGCTTCACGGCCCGTGAGAGCCCGTGAAGGCAGGCGCCATGCTTTTATTCGACCACTTGATAGTCCAATGAGAATGTGCGGTGGAAACCGGCCTATGAGGACATGACGGGGGCTTCACGGCCTGTGAGAGCCCGTGAAGGCAGAAGTCAAAGTGTCACTTTGTTTTCATTGGACCTTTGTGTTGGTCCAATGAGGGGCAGCCTATGAGGCCGAACTTGGTGACTTTTCTTCCACAGATGGGTTTATAAAAGGCCATTGATTCTCTCTTTGATGGACTCTTGCTTCAATATACACTAGACACATATATTTGCTACTTGAACCTTATATGGTAAGTTAAGTGAGTGTATCATGTGAAGGCAAGTTCCATACGGTTGTAGCTGTTCCAGATTCACGAGGACATCACGTGGCTCGTGTCTCGGGTCGTTAGCAAGGTGGAATCTCGCTCACTTGGTGTGGACTATCAATAGAGGAGCTCGGTTTCGAGTGCTCGAAGATCTACCTAGCTCGGTGGATTGCTCCAGCCCCGTGATGGTACATTTTTCATCCTTTCTCTTTTAGTTTTGTTGCTATAGTCGTTTTTAGTCACGATCCCAACTTGGGGAATACATGCATGTCGGTTTTGATACCTGAAAACCCCGGTTTTTGATGTCGTTGCTTCCGCTGCGTACGTGTTAGTCCTATGTTCAGAAAAGTTAGACTTGATGTGACAAACCATAGATATGTATAGATGATAGGTTAAATATTAGGAATTATGTAAGTCTGTTGTAGACTGAGTAGTCAGCGTACAAACAGATATAGAGTTTTCTATGTAAGTACTAGATAACTCAGTGACTTCTAAGCTGAGATAGGTTTCAAGAGTGAAGACTTGAAGAATTGAAGATTTGATGATTCAAGAACCAAGGATTCAAGAACTCAGCTTGACAATCTCAAGCTGAGTAAGTCAGATCAGCGTCAGAAGTCAGTTTAAAGAATTTAAGTAAGTTTTAAATTCTGCTATAAACTCTCAATATCTACGGTATTTAAATTAGAGTATCTAAACCTAATTTAAACTATCTATTTGTTGGATAGAAATCTCAAACGGAATTAGTTAGATATGTTCTAATTAAGGAGTTTGTTACGGTTTTAAAGAAAAGATAAGTTCTATCTTTAAACTGCGATTTAGTCGTAGATACATCAAGTATAAGTATAATCCTTTTATGGTGTGTTCATAGTTGATACGCGTGTGTTGCGATAACACAGAGCAAGAACAACATAAGTTGTGAAGCCTGTGTTCATACTTGATACGCGTGTGTTGCGATAACTTTGTGAGTTCAAAGTTAAAGAGAGTTTTCCAGAATTCTTGTTAATCAGTTTTAACAAGAAGTTCGATCATCAATTAGTTTGTGATCCAAGAGTGTTTAGAGAGAAGTTGAGTTTATAATTAGTGTAATATTAAATCATCTTGTTGATTTGATTACAAAGTAAAATTGTAATCAGTTCATTTGATTAGTCAATATACATTTGATTAAATTTGATTGGTTGTTTAAAGTGTATTCAATCCCCCCTTCTACACTGTATCGGTTGCTTGTTTATCCTCTTTGGGAACAACAGTACGGGTGTTGGCGTGCATGGATTCCTTATAGTGGTATCAGAGCCTAGGCTACAAAGATATAGCACGAAAATGACTCGAAAAACCATTTTGGAAGATTCATTTTTCTGTCCAGTAGGCCTTCACGGGTCGTGAAGAGTTCTTCACGAGTCGTGAAGGCTACACGACCAGTGTTCGTGAGGGGTCTGGTCGTGGGAAGTGTTTTCACACTTAACGAGTGATTTTAGCCCGTGACCGGTTGTGAAGCTCTTGGGCTTCACGAGCCGTGAGAGGTCGTGAAGCCTCTCGTGAACAGTATAGTCATGAAACTAGGTTTTTAGGCTGACGAGTCTTTCTGGCCCATGATCGGTCGTGAAGCACTTGTGCTTCACGAGCCGTGAGGGGTCATGAAGGTGATCCTGGGCATTTTTTGTCCTTAAAAGAAAATTTTCTGGTTTTTCGGGTCGTGGAGGAGTTTTTGTTTTTCGGGTCGTGGAGGAGTTTCTGTTTTTCTGGCAGATTCCGTTTGGAAACCCCTTATAATATTTTGGTACAAATATGGGTATGTAAGGTATGGTCTTGGCATGAGATCCATACGTGCATACACATATGTTGTGTATATATGAATATGGGTGTAAAAAATGGTTTTGTGACCTAATGCATATGTACAAGAATTCCCTTGTTGTGCCTTGAGTGTTTGTGTTGGAAATTCTTACCGAAATATTCCTTTAGTCACAGTTTTGGCACACCGTCTTTTGTGGTTGTTGTTTGTTGCTTTTGGTTGGTGACCATCGCCCTAGACCTTGTGGTTGTGCCTTGTGGTTTGTTTGATTGTTTGGATTTATTTGGTAACCTTAGTGTCACGTGTGATGTAACTGATTACTTTATTCATTTGGTATGTAATTCATTATCTTGGCTTGCATGCCATTTCATTCATCCATATGTACTTGTACTAGATTGATAGGAAGCGCGTGGCTTGCATGCCATTTTGTTTCTTTTATGTACTTGTGTTTTGAGGACCACAATCAAGAGTCAAGAGGTGACGTCTTGAAGACCTTGGATCCGGTTAGTCCTGATGGAGGTAGCGGATTCAGTGGGAGCACTCTATGGTCTAGATTTGTGTCCTTAGTAGACCTAGTCCTCCCGGCTTGGCTCGCGGGTAGGACTCATAGGTTTTTGGCTTGGTTACCAACCCTTTTGTATGTGTGTGATGTGATTTATCTTTCTTGCGTGGTTGTTTATGTTTCTTCGCATGCTTCATAACTTTTCTAAAGTTAATAAAATCACAAGAGTTTTTAAATTGGTTAACAAATTCTCGCGCGTACAAGATTAACAAGACAATATAAACTTGGTGTTATATTTAAAGTGAAAATCGGTTTTGTCACTTACTTTGTTAATCAATTATTAAAACTTGGTTTTAATCAAGAAACAAAAGCTCGTTTCCTAAAAACGTAAATCACACACCATCCATAAGATGACACCACCTGATTCTAGTGAAGCATGGGATAATTGTCGAGCTAAGCACGAGTTATTCCATGTAGATCTATGTGGCAGGTGAGAGTGGCGACTTGGGGTTATTGGTTGTCGAGCTTAGCACGAGCCAATGATTGTTGAATGTGCTACCGTGTATCTTGTTGGACGATTTACAATTGCAAACTAAAGTCCTTGTGTGATTGTCGAGCTAAGCACGAGTCAACCAAGAATTTTAATTTGGGATTGGTGTAAGTAGGGATCAAACATGACAACCGACCGTTTTATGTCGTTGAATCCCGCAAGTGTCTAAGAGTTGCAATAGAGATTGCAATTGGTAAAATGGTTACCGGCTTAAATAGCTTCATAAAGTGATCCGCGGTAAACCCGTCATGTAGTGGAGTGAAATATGGTTCTTAGACCTTGTTAAGAGAAAATGTTTTTCTAAAACTTTATGGGTAATTATTTTAACGAGGTATATATCGAACTAACTAAAACGTGTACTCTTGTTATTTATAGATGTCAAGCCATAATTACACCACGTCAAACTATTCGCTTCGTATGTTCCTACATAGGGAGAAACTCATTGGCTTAGGCAATTGAGAATTGTCCTTCGCTATGAGTCAAAGTTGCACATCCTTAAGGAACCTCTTCCGAAGCCAAGTGTTACCGACGCGACTTGGTCCGTCCGATACACATATGAAAAGCGTGTTGAGGACACACACGATGTTGCCTGCGTCATGTTGTCAACTATGAGCTCGGAGTTGCAAAAGCACTTTGAGCACATGAGTGTGTATGATATGATGAAGAAGTTGAAGGACATGTTCCAACAACAAGTAAGGGAGGAACACTATGAGTGTGTTAAAAACCTAGTCGATTGTAGAATGCAGGAAGGTAGGAGTGTGAGTGCCCATGTCCTTAAGATGAAGGCGTACGTGGACCAAATAGAAAGATTAGGTTTTCCCATTGGGAGGGAGCTTGTTGTGAATATAGTACTCCAGTCCCTGCCCGCATCATAAAATCAGTTTGTCATGAACTATGACATGAATAATATGGAGAAAACCATAGGTGAACTATATGGCATGTTGAAGATTGCCGAGTCTGACATGGCCAAGCATGAATCCACCTCTTCCATTCCTATCACGAGTTCAAGGGAACAAGAGAAAAGGAAGAAGAAACCGACACAAACAGGAAAGGTTGGAGTGTCCAAGCCTATCCTCGATGTTGAATCTGAGGACATAGGTTATGTGCCTCATGAAGAGATTCAAGGAGTGGTTTGCTACTTATGTGGAAGATTTGGAGATTGGGGCCGTCACGCCTGCCCTTCGTGCCGAGATGATATTAAACTTCTAAGGAAAGAGAGAGTTAATTTCCCCTCTTAAGTGTAGGTACTATTTAAAAGAAAAAAGAAGAGCATGAAGAACCGGATCTCTAAAAGAGGAAACTTGTTAGATTGACCTCTAAAGGAGAATTGGGAGTTGAGATCTCGCCTATTGTTACCGGTTTAATTATTACTTTGTTTTGATGCCCTGGAGGCAAGTTGAGTTTTTATTGTATGTTCATGAAGACGATGGATGAAATTTTGAATTTTGGGTTTAAGTTGTAAAACTTTTTTCGCATTACTTATTCAATTTCCAAGTTTATTCATGTCATATCTTATGTTTTATTTTGGCCTCCATGGCGTATCATTCTACATTTGATGACAATGGATTTATACTTGAAATTTGAATTTTGTTATGAAAAATATTTTGTTGATTGATAAAATAAAAAATTATCAATGTCACGACATACACTGCTACAAGTAATAAAAATCATGAATAGTTGATTCTAAGTCCAAAGTAGTTTGGATTAGTTGTCTCTGCGAAATAATCAACTTAATCATATAAATAAGACATGTATCACCTAGATCCATGTGGATTAGGATCTTGGGGTAGTTTAACCTCGGGTTAAACATTTGATGTTAGTCTTATCTATTAGGCTAAGATGATTATGAAACCCTTCACGGTATATGTGAGAGGGATGCTAGCTTGTAAGATATTGATCACCCTTAGTGGATAATCCGTACAAACACTTAATTAAGAGAACCTAATTAAGGAATCAATTGCATAATATAGATAGGATGCTTAGATCTAGTTGAGATGCTAAGATACCTTAAATATATATATATGACCACATTACGAATTGCGGGATTATCTCATAATTCATTCCTTACATAGACACATTGGTACATGGTGTCGCGTTAAAGGAAACCGGATATTGTTGAAAATGATCTGGTATATATAATGGGTCAAATACGTGTGTTCAACTTGTTAGTATACACAATAAATGTGACGACCCAAGCCCTTAATCTTTATCCAACTTGAAAGTCTATTTAGCACCTTGTGAGATATATCTTGAAAGAGTTCTTTGCAATATCAAAGTTTGAAGTTGCTCAATCTACATTTAGTGGGAGATTGATAAACTTATGTGGTGCTAATGCATTTAAAGAAGTTCTTATAGGTTTTAGATATTTAACCCTGCGAGAACAATGTTTTGTTTCTCTAAAGGAAGATAATCACTAAAGCATTCTAGTGGAATAACGTGAAACTTAAATGATAGACTTGATGTTGGCGCTAGCATATGATCAAGTATCGGCATAAGAATACCGGTTATCCTGACCATGAGTAAATAGTTTCAATGCTGATAGAAGTCATGTAGCCAAAGAGATATGGGTTCCTCACATCTAAGTGGCAATGACTTGATGGTGAGTCTTGTTCATGTCACCATCTATTGGAAAGCATAGTGGGCCCTGTGTTCACTAAGGTTATAAGAAGTAGTTAATCATGAGAAGAAATCCATTTTGAAGTATGTGAATACCTTGCTTAATTCCATACCAAGGTGCAAACCGAGATGGTGTAAATGGAATTAACATGGATTGTATTGTAGTCTATTTTAAATACTGACTAGGGGTAAAGGTTTCATGATGGTTATTGTGGAAACTTTTCCTAGTGGTCATGTTGAAGGTCATTTGATACTCATTGATATTGTTGCCTTATTATGGCAATAAAAGATAGTACACGGATATACAAGACCGCATTCCTTCATGGAACTATGTATTGAGGAATTGCTTACCATACTCTCCGAGGGTCTTAGATATCCGTAGTATCCAAATTAAGTCTACAAGAGTGGATAAGTCCTTTGGACTTATGATAACATCGTAAAAGTACGATCTTTGCTTTCATGAGAAGATCAAAGTCATGAGTTTTCTAGAAGCATAGATAAGACTTTTACATATATCATGGCTAGTGGGAGATTTTGTTGTATACCTAGAAGTATGTATCGATTGAAGATAATGTCCCATTGTTAAGCGTTCTATGAACCTGAAATAGGGAATTATTGTATCATGATATGTAACACCGTATTTTCATACCAAAAATTTTCATTTAAACAATGCAAAAAAAAGCCAAACTATCGGATTTGAGGAGAAATCCGATACTACCATCGGATTTACACTAAATCCGCAACCACCATCGGATTCCAAGAAATCCGAAACACCTGTCGGATTTCCACTCTTTTATCTTAACTTGGCACCCACAATCGGATTTCATAATGAGAATCCACCCTCGGATTCAAACCATCGGATTTCACTAGTTTCGGATTTCAACATAAGTTCCGGATTCATGAGTATCGGTTTTCCAATACTCGGATTTCCATCATCTCTTTCACAATCCACCATCTTCAAGATTTCATCAATCCGACAACTTCAAAAATGTATACATCAACTTTACACATCATAAAATTTAGATACAAGTTTATAGAAACACATTTAAACATGCTATCATGCATCAAAAACACCTTTTAACACCAAGAACACCAAACCGACAACTTCATATGATGTTCATAACAATACCCAGCAAGTTTAAACCGTAGCATGCTTATCAAACTCAATATGCATAGCATGTTACAAGAATCGTGTTTCAAGAAGCATAGAATAATCAACAACCTTTTAGCTTGAATCATAGCAAATCAAGAATCACCAACAATACGATTGCTTCTTCTTCATGCTTTCTCATGGTTGCACACAATTCACACACACACACACACTAGCTTCAAAGTGAAGTAATGATTCACTTAAACCCACGTATATATATTTGCAAGCAGGAGGTGGCATGTTTTAAACTCACTAAACACATGCACACACACACAAACGACAATCCATACACACACACACACACATATATATATATGTAAAACCAACAATTAATAATTAATCAATTTACTTAATTTAGAATTAAAGTAAGCTTAATCAAATAATAATCCACATGTAACATACCCAAAGCCTACATTTCTACTAGGCCCAATCACAGGATGTTACAAATCTTCCCCCCTTAAACTGGATTCCGTCCTTGGAATCTATTAGTTATCAAACAACTACGGGTAACGAGCTTTCATATCGGCCTCGGTTTCCCACGTCAAGTCTGAACCCAAACTGTGTTTCCACTTAACCAGAACCATCGGAATCTGTTTCTTTCGCAGTTTCGTCACTTTCCGATCTAATAGTTCTATGGGTTCTTCCACCAACTTCTTGCTAGAATCCACTTTAAGATCATGTAGAGGTAGAATCTGACTTTCATCCTCAACTCTACATTTCCGCAAGTAAGAAACGTTTAAGGTATTGTGAATACCTAATAATTTTGCCGGAAGATCGAGAGTAACCGTCTGATCATTAACCACTCGTTGGAAAGAAACGGTCCAATATAACGAGGAGCCAACTTTCCCCGCTTCCCAAAAAGGATAACCCCCTTCCACGGAGAAACCTTCATATAAACCAATTCACCTTCAACAAACACAACCGACCTACGACGTGGATCAGCATACATCTTTTGTCGATCCCTCGCAGCTTTTAACTTGTCTCGCGCAATAGCTACTTTATCTGCGGTGATTTGCACAATATCAGGCCTTGAATACTGTTTCTCACCCGCCTCTAACCAACACGTAGCAATACGGCAGCGACGACCATATAGCATCTCATAAGGCGGCATACCGATACTCGAATGGTAAGAATTATTGTATGCGAATTCAATCAACGGCGGATGGGAATCCCTAGAACCTCCATATTCTAACACACATGCCCGCAGCATATCCTCGAGTGTTTGAATAGTTCGCTCCGATTGCCCGTCTGTCTGTGGATGGTAAGCTGTACTCAGATTTACACGTGTACCCAACTCCCGCTGTAAACTATTCCAGAAGTTTGACACAAACCTGGAATCTCTATCGGATACGATCGAAAGCGGTATACCATGTCGGGAAACAGCTTCATCTATGTATAACTGAGCCAAGTTACTGAGTGATGCCGTCTCACTGGTAGCCAAGAAGTGAGCACTCTTGGTCAATCTGTCAACAATCACCCAAATCATATCATTGTTCCTCTGTGTACGTGGAAGTTTTGTTACGAAATCCATCGTTATGTGCTCACACTTCCACTCTAGAATCTATAACTGTTTCAATGATCCATAACGTTTCAAGTGCTCTACCTTAACCTGTGCACAAATATGGCAAGACTCCACAAACTGTGCAACATCCATCTTCATTGTAGGCCACCAATACAACACCTTTAGATCGTTATACATTTTTGTGCTACCTGGATGAACGGATAATCTAGACTTGTGAGCTTCAGTCATAATCAAACTCCGAAGACCTCCAAGCAAAGGCACCCAAACACAAGATTGATAAACCTTCAATCCCCTAGAATCTTCATTCAAGTCATTCTTTTTCTTAATCATAATCTCGGACGTCAGGTTTTCATCCTTCAAGGCTTCCAACTGAGCTGCCTTTAATCTGTCAATCAAGCCGGAGACTATTTCAATTCGCATAAATTTGATATGTTCACTAACTCCCTTGCGACTTGAAAGAAGTAATCCGTGATCAAACAACCTTCAAGCAATCAATTGGTGAGATGAATATTGAGAGAGAGAGAGATAGCTACACACACTTTCACGTCAATAATAAGATTTCATATATGTCTATAACGTCAAAAGCTCTTTTCACCCATGGTACAAATACCCTATATATAGGCTAAACCTGCTACATGGGCCTCATGGGCTTTCCTACATTTTTATCTAATATTAACAATCTCCCCCTAAATGGAGAGAAATCCTATTACATTGAAATAAAATGCAGAAAGTAAGTAATTACAAAGTAGATCGATTTCTTATGCTAAACGTAATCTGCCACCTCCTTATAATCCGCCGGCTATCCAATGTCCTTTTGACCTGTTCAATGGTTCGTATCAGCCCAACCATTTCAGTCTCACTTAAGTTAGATTGATTCTTTTCAGCCTTTTCTTGGAGATGGTGAAATAACAGTTTAAGAGTCACATCTGAGTATGCCATTAAGTCTATCATCCGAACCATAATCTTTCGGCGGCGTTGATTGACAAAGATGACAACTCTTTGACACGCGAAGCTAGAATCATTTTTATCAATGATTGTGAGCTCCTCAAGGGTTTGTATATCTGTATGATGCTGCAAAGGTCTGAGCAGATTCACCTCGAGTTGATTACACTCGGCGCCTAATTGTAGATCATGCTCTTGTATAAATTCAATAAATCTCCTCGTATATTTCATTAGAGCTGATCGTCCTTGTTGTTATTCATAGGACTTGTTGATCTTTGTAGAGAGCTCCTCGTATATGAACTCAATGTCATGCAGCTTTACATGTTTGAAGTCTGCTTCATTGAGGGAGATTTTCTGACCATCTGCTCTTTGGACATCATACACAACAAATCCGTACCTTAATGATTTTTGCATGCTAACGCGAAGTACTTTGCTAATTCGGTACTCTAACACTATCTGCTCCCTTGGGGTTTTGTATTCGCTGAGAATGTGAGTGTATCGTCTCCTTTGCGCATCGTCAAGACCTCTCATTTCTGGGGGAATCTTGTCTCTGATTTGAGAAGTGTATATGGTAGGGATCTGATCCCCAAGGTAAGCAGCATTTACACCATATTTTTCCCAAATAGGGTTTTTCATAGCTTCCCTGGTGTACATATTGTGTCTATCAAGGCCTGGGTCTGAAGTAGTTGGAATTGGACGTGCCGGTTGGACATTAGGAGGAATAGGCCAATCTGATGACGTTTGTTGTTGTAGTAGTGCCTGCTCAGTTTCTTGATTCTTCCTCAGGATGTCGGCAGCAGACACCTGGAATTTCTTAGCTTCAGGAGGAAATAGTTGGTGAACCTCCTCCGATATTCCCCGGAGAACCCTGGTAAGATCAAACCTTTTGATGGTCTCGTCCATTTTCTTTTTGGTGACCAACTCCCTCGCAAGCTTTGTAACCCTTGAAGAAGCTGGCTTTTGAACGGTTTGCATGGGCATATCCTCAAATCTATCCAATATCTGGACCTCCTCGGTTCTTTCTGGCAGCTTTTCAAATGAGAACCCTTCAATCTGTTTCAGTAATTCATCTGACTCATCCCTTTCATGAGTATCGGCGGTTTCCATTTCAAATTCAAAAACTGGGACGGCAGGTTCAGGCTCAGACAGACAGATGTTGGTGTTCTTGCTGTTGTTGTGGCAGTTGTTGTTCTGATTGAAGTTGTTGTTGCTGTTGTGATTGTTGTGGTTCTGGTTCTGCCCCGATCCCCATAGTAGCTGCAAGTCGTTCGGTCAAAGGGGTAAAGGTCAAAATGAGGGGTCTTTTCTCCCCCTCGTGACGATCATGATCGGGATCATCATCATCACGCCTACGTTTTGACCCAGCATCTTGGGATTTACAAGTAGTTTCAAGCGTTGTAAGCCTTGTTTCCACAGAATCTAACTTTTGAAATACCACGTTCCCCAGATCCTCCATTGAGTTCATGACTATTTCTTTAAATTCAGAGAGGTTGCTACCCTTATATGTTTGTTCATTGCGATGGGTTTCAAGGAGATCCAGGTTCTGTTCACGGTCAGGGGCTTTTTCCAGTAATCGGGCATAAAGCAGGGATTTAAGTGTATCAGTAGATAAGCTCAAGCATCATCAACTTTTGATTTAAGAGAGGCAAGGGTTTGTTTGATGTGGGCAATGCCCTCATTAATAGGGTGAGAGCCTCTTGCAATTCCTCTTTGGTAACATACCGAGACTCACGTAGAGTGCTCGTTGAAGTCTCCGCCATAGAGGCGGAGCTACTCGAAAGTGGAGCCGATGTTGTGAACACTCCACCGAGATTTCCACCCGATCCTTGAATGGCACTTTCAGTAGTGCCACCTACAGGTGTTCCGGACGGTTGTCTGGTAAACAACGCCGTAATATGTGCTAGTGTGGTTTGGTGTCTAGAAAGAAATGCAGAAATCTGCGGTATGTCAATTTGCGCGGAAGAAAAGGGCGAGGTCTAGAGAGGTAGACCTCTAGTTTCAATACCAGCCATCTCCGAATGAGAGGCCGGTAGAGTATGTGTATAATCTCTATGGAATGAAACAGGTGTCTGTTGAGAGATACCCGAGTGGCTGGAGGGGTTAATGTGCACTATTGGGATGAGAGTGACTATTTAAACACCAGAGCTGACAATGTCAGCTCCGATGGCAGGTGTGGCTTCCCGGCTTTTTGGGCTCGGGGGACCCTCAGCACTCTCTTTTTTCTTTTCTCCCCTCTCTCTCCTCTAACACAACCTCTTCTTCTTCTTCCACCTCTTCCTCTTGTTGTGTATAATGATCAAAGTCATATCCTTCACTACCTTCATCAAGAGGACCCGATTGATAGCCATATAAGAATTCAGTTTCAGAGTCGAAGGCCTCGGGTAGATTTGGAAATAGGTCAGAAAAGCTCAAATCTTCCTCTTCAGCCACCACTGGCGTTTTGGCTCGTTGTTCGTCAGTATTATCACGAACCAGTGGTGCTGCTCCAGGGGTAAAATCAATAAAAGCTAAAGTATCAGATGCAAAATCCGGAGCAGTTACAGCTGTAGTTATTTCTGGTGCAGAGGATTGCGGCAATTGTTCGGGATCTGTAAGTACATGTGAAAAGGAATCCATCATAGCCTGGATCTTTGCAGGGTCATACTCCGCCCCTCCCTCACTATGTGTATCACCAACGTCGCCTTCACCTCTCATTACTTTTATCACTCGACTCTCCCCGCTCAGCTTCCCCCGTGGAATGTTGAGGCCTAGTCTCTCTTACCTCACTTGGAGCTATCGGCCCTGGGGTAGGTGCAACCGGCTCTGGTTGCGCCATAGGGCCAAGTCCTACACTCTCCCTATACGCTCACACCACATCATTTTGTGCACATAGATCCAGTAGCGAAGTCGTAAAAGGTTGAGGTTGAATCGGATGATCAGCAGTGAGTACCTTTACATACATTAACTGCTTCGGCGGGATAGAAGCATGATTTGGCCGGCGAGGAATTTCCTTGTTTCTGTCCATTGCGAACTAGACCATCATCGGCAAGAACCTTTGGTATGGCAGAAATCTGCCCTTTGCACGCTTAAGATCAGACAACTTGCCTTCAACTTGCTGCACACGATCAAGAAATATCGGAGAGGCATAACCAACGTGTAGGTGATTAGCCGCAGCATATATGAGTTTGATCTGGTTTGTGTTGGGATATTCATATCCAGTATGTTTGGGGGTGAGGCATCATTGAAGAATGGTGAGAAAGGTATAGAATATGGGGTGCAGGTTGGCTCGTTTGAAGTGGAAACGAAGTTGTAAGTCCCTGATGTAACCCATTGCACGAATGCCTGCAAAGGTAGTTGACTCATCAGGCATGATGTAACCTATTTCACGGAGTCGGCTGGCGGTAATATTGAAGGTGAAGTGATCTACATTACCACGTACTGAAACTCGGCCAGTGTTTGGATTGGTATGGGTATGAATGGTATTCCATAACTGTTGTACATACAACTCATGAACATGAGTTCCAGAGGTAAATGGATTAAATGTGAGAGCATGGTTTAGTGGGTGTATGTGGAGTATTTCGGTAATTATTAGGAAGTTTGGGTTTCTGAAGTTGTTTAGGTTGATGAAGTGGTTGTTATCATGGGTGACCACCGAAAGAAATTAGGTTCTTGGAAGGAGTTGGTCATCAGGGTTATGAGATTGGCTAGCTGTCGAAGAATGGTACGAGACAGAATCGTCTTCCATAGCTATAGTATGTCCTGTAAGAATAGCCAAATGGGTTAGAAAGTTGAACATTCACATGTGAAACTTTTGGTCAAAACCCAAAAATTTATAACACCCTAAAAGCCTTCATTAATGAAGTGGTAATTTTTATGGACAAAAATGTTTTTAGACACATGATTTACAATGAATACATGTATCTAAATATTTTCTTAACACTGAAAATTTTCCCATTTTGCCCATAACATGAAGATTTAGCCAAAAAATGAAATCAAGGCCATCTTCAACCACACGAAGAACACGAAGAACACTTTTCAAATTTTGTTAGTTTTCTTTGATAAAAACTTTCTTCATGTGTTCCTAAGACCCAACGCAAGTGTGGATTAAGTTAACACAATCGTTTGATGGTCGAACAATGCCTTGGAAGTTCAAAAAAGCAGTTTCCGAGTTCTACAGTAGCAGGTTCATTTTTGTTTATTTGAATGCGAAGTAAACTTGTTTTTTCATGTATTTGATGTATACCTTTGGTAAATGAGCATGTTTATCACAAAAATTCAAAATTTTGGCAGCAACGTTTGAATAAGTTTCGCAAGAATCGTAACTGGAGATTCTCGTAAAAGTAAGAATAGGAATGCGTAAAGAACACATTTACCCACTCAAATATTTATAGTAAAAAATATTAAACGGTAATAATTTAAAAAATCACGCTCGAAGTGTGAAGAGCTTCGAGTGTGAAAACGCGCTCGAAGTCTTCTATGGAGCACTATTCACCTCGGAGTCTAAAGAGCTTCGAGTTCGAAGTGTGAAGACTTCGAACTCGAAGAAGAATGAATCTGACCACTGTTTGGAATTCGATGTCTACTAGCTTTGAACGGATGCTAGTAGACACGCTCGAAGTGAACGTGGATTTCATGATTTCGTATTCGAAGTCAACTAAATTTGAATTGACTCCTTCGAACACGCTGAAGTGGCCTTGGACTTAATAACTTCGTATACGAAGTCCATAGACTTCGAATTTATCCAAAGAGCGCTCGAAGTGAACTTGAAATTAAAGATTTCGAGTTCGAAGTGCTCTGACTTCGAATTTGAATTCAAGAGCGCTCGAAGTCCACTTTTGATTGTAAGCTTCGTGTTCGAAGTCCATAGACTTCGAAGAAATTGTGTGCTTCGTGTTCGAAGTCCATTGACTTCGAATAAGACTTGTGAATTCGAAGATAATAAAATCTTTTTGTATTTTTTTTCAAAGAAATAAAATATATTTTTGATATTTTTCTTTGTTTTGTGAATGTTTTTGGTATTTTCTTTGATTTTTTAAATGTGTTTGCATTTTCTCTGATTTTCTCAATGTTTTTGTATTTTCTTTGATTTTCCCCCCCTACAAGCATGCGTAGCTTGTATGAATGATTGACACTCCCCCTCAAATAGTGCTTGGATTATCTGCAACATGAACAAACAAAGTGAACTACCCACTCAACAAATATCTGGTGGTCAGACTTTATAATTCAACATACATAATTTGGATACTAAATCATTAAAACAAGATTCGTCTAATGGTTTAGTAAACAGATCAGCCAGTTGATCATCAGTCTTGACATATTGAAGTTCTATTAGACCTTTCTCCACATTATCTTTAATAAAATGATACCGTATGTCAATGTGTTTGGTCTTTGAGTGGTGGACTGGATTGCATGAGATGGCAATTGCAGATTGTGAATCACATAGTAATGGTATCTTGTCATAGTGTAGGCCAAAATTAGAGAGTTGAGTCCTAATCCACAAACTTTGAGAGCAGCACATTGTAGTAGCAACATATTCAGCCTCAGCAGTTGAAGTAGAGACACAATTTTGTTTCTTAGAATCCCAACACACTAACCGATCTCCTAAAAAATACGCACTGCATGATGTACTCTTTCTGTCAAGCATGCAACCAGCATAGTCGGCATCTGGATAGGCATATAATTGAAGACTAGAATCCCTTGGATACCATAGACCTAGATCGGGGGTACCCTTGAGATACTTGAAAATTCTTTTGACTGCCAGCTGATGTGATTCCTTTGGATTAGCCTGGAATCTAGCACATAAGCATGTAGAAAACATTATATCTAGTCTATTAGCCGTTAGATACAGTAATGAGCCAATCATACCCCTATAAGTTTTTAAATTAGCTGCTTTTCCGACAAGATCAGCACACAGTTTTGCTTTGGAAGACATGGGGGTAGATAGTGAAGAACAACTAAGCATATCATACTTCTTCAACAAGTCTTTAATGTACTTGGATTGACTAATGAAGATGCCATGACTTAGCTGTTTCACTTGTAATCCGAGAGAGAAATTCATCTCTCCCATCATACTCATCTGAAAATGATTTTGCATGGTATATGCAAACTCATCACTGTACTTTGGGTTTGTGGAACCAAAAATGATGTCATCCACATAAATTTGTACTAAGATTAAATCCTTTCCTTTGGCTTTGGTGAACAGAGTGGTGTCGGTTTTTCCTTTGATGTATCCCTCACTCAACAAATATTCAGACAGGACATCATACCAAGCTCTTGGGGCTTGTTTCAGTCCATATAGGGCTTTGTCTAAAATATAAACATGTTGAGGGAATTTGGGATTGACGAAGCCTTCTGGCTGAGACACATGGACCTCGTCTTTGAGGATACCATTTTAAAAGGTTGTCTTAATGTCCATTTGAAAAACCTTGAAGCTTTTATAGGCAGCATAGGCTAAGAAGAGTCGAATGGGCTCTATCCTAGCCATAGGAGCAAATGTTTCATCGTAGTCTATTCCCTCCTGTTGGTTGTAACCCTTAGCAACCAGCCTAGCTTTGTTTCTAACCACTTTTCCATCGGAATCCCGTTTGTTCTTGTAACACCCAAAATTTTATTATTAAGTTTATGCAAGAAAAGTACAAGGTGTTACCCGAGTTATAAACGGATATACGTGATAAGATGGGGTTTTAAACTAGAGGGGCTAAAACTGCCAGATTTCAATTTGATAAGGTCAAGGGGGCTGTTTTGTCATTTATTCAAACTATGTATATATATAGTGCATGAACTTTGACTTAATAGTCAAAGTTTCACATTTTGCTTCCTGCAATTCACGAGCACATATACATCAGTCCATAAGCACTCCATTTTAGTAAGCCAAAACAGAATTTCAAGTGCCTATAGCCAAGATCTAACAAGCATACAACTTGAGGTAAGCTTTTAAGCTTTGTTTTTGATGTTTTGTAAGATTAAACACATGGTTTCAATGGTGGAATCATGTTAGAGTTGTTTTATATAGTTTAGTATGTATATCAGTTGTAGGAGGTGTAGGAAAACACCTCTAGTCATTTTATGTTGAAGTTATGTGATTTCTTGGTGAAATCCGACTGTTATTGGCAAGAACAGTCTGCTGAACTGTTATGTACACGGCCGTGTAGTAGTTATGGCGGTCACAGGGCCATGTAAGGTTACATGGTCATGTAGTATAAGAGGTACACGGCTCGTGTAGCGATACACGGCCGTGTAGTGTGCAAGGCGGTCATAGGGCCATGTAGGGTTACATGGTCGTGTAGCATGAGTGGTACACGGCCCGTGTAGAGGTACACAGCCCGTGTAGGGTGACTAGACCACACTAGCCATGTTGCCAGCTTAGGTCGTGTAGCATTAATGGGACACGGCCTGTGTAGGGATATACGGCCCGTGTAGGCTCTATTTCAGATCAGAATGCCTTATGTATTATTCATGTATTGTTATATAGGAGGTGATTGACATAATACCTGCATCATTGATCTGTGAAGTATTGCATATTACAGTTATAAGGTGAGTCTTCTAGACTTCACTTCATATTAGCAGCATGTGTAGTTTCATATCAGATTGCTAACATGCTATGTTATACATGTGAATATGTAAGCTTACTGCTATGTGCAATAAGGCTGAGATGCAGTACAGTACTATGACCTATGATGCTGCCCTGGGTCTAGAACCTGTGGCTAGCTTTGATTGCCAAACATGCGTGTATTATCTTCATGTGATTGTATACGTGTGCTCATACGATGTTATGTTTAGATTACTCACTAAGCTCTCGTAGCTTATCAGATACTATTTTTAAAATGTTTTGCAGGTTTTATCAAAGGCAAGGGCAAAGCTCCGGTTTGAATTCCAATTGTTAAACTCCTTGAAATTAACGCCTGGTTTGTAAATATCAAGTTTTTGGTACCAAACTTATGACAGTATTTATGTGAGTATCTATTGATACGTCAAGTTTTCAAACAAATAGCTTCCGCTTTTATGATAAACCCTGAGATGCGAACACTTATAGGTGTTTGATCTTAATATTTTAAATTTGGTTTTTTGGGCGTTACAACTTGGTATCAGAGCCATAGTTTGAGGGATCTGGATGTGTACAAGACACATTCTGGACTTAAACCATGGTTCTGTGGATTTTGAAAATTGTCAAACTGGAGGCTTGCAGCTTGGTGAGTATACTAGCAATTATATTGATTATGTATTATGTGAGTATTGTATGTGAGTACAGGATACGCTTAAGACATATATGTTATATGTGTATACGACTGTTAAGAGTTAGTTTATGTGAGCATGTATGATAAATTAAATTGTTATATGAAAATATGAAAGCATGATGTATGAACTTTGGCCTAAGCCTGTGAATCGGGAATCTTTATGATAAAGTTAAGATCAAATGTGTGTAATGTGTTTAGAGTAATATAAGGGCCCATATTATTACAAACACATGATACATGTTAGAACTTAATGGAATCGTGACGAATCTTGTGAATCGGGTGAGGGGTACTTGTAAGGTAGTACACCTGAGAATATATGTAGAATGCCTTAGTATGTATAGAAATACTTTGGATATGATAATAGGTGTATTGATATGTGGATATACAAGTAACTGTTTGTTATATAGGATAGTGTGATAAAGCCACCCTTTTGCTTTAGTGCTTTATCTATACTACCACAATGATATATACAAGAGGTTCAAGAGTAGTGTATAATCCTAAGAGTGATTTTAGTCACAGACGCGAAAGGATAATATCAGTATTACAAGTGAACGTATTCTTATAAGAATATAACATGATAGGGTGTTTGAGCCCCATATATAATTGTTAAATATCAGAACCTACATCTGAAGAATTCAGTACAGAAAACTTAGTAAAGTGGTGAGATAGAGTTTATGCCAGATATTATCATATGAGTTGCAGAACAGATGAAAGAACAAGGAAGTGATCAGATAAGAGTCAATATCAAGATTAGTTGTACAAAGTGAAAGGGTTCATTATTAACCCTAAGTTATTATTCGTGAAGTATCAGAAGGTTGTATGTCCAGGAGTTTCCGCGTGCCAACCAACGGTGTATTAAAGATTATATGAGGAATACAGATGAATTGAGAGCATAACATGAAAAGAGTTTAAAGACATTATAATTGGGCGGTTGGTGCCATAGTTAGAGATAGCCAGAGTTATGGATGAATTCCACAAGTAGAACAGACATGAAAGACAATTTCGAAAATCGATACGAGGTTTCAGAAAAATGTATATTTTATTCAGATTATCTTGGTAATGAAAAGATAAAAATATATAGGTATATGGTAGCATTTCAGTTCAGCTTGTATGAATTTATAGACGTTTGTAAACACCAAGATGTGAAATCCCTGATGGAGGCAGCCAGAATTAGAGAGACAGAAAAGAAAGGAAGCCGATAGAGAAAGTTGTATTGATGTTTAGGAAAACAAGAATGGAGGTTCGAAAGAAGAAAACGATGCAAAAGGTCTATCTATCTACTCAACATACAAGAAACGTCGACTGGAGGAAAGCAGGTATGATTCCCTAATATGTTTTAAATATGGAAACCGGATCATAAGAGTAAGAATTGTGGGAACCCAAGAAAGTAAAAGAGAAGAGTATATCAATAATCAGAAGTGAGAGTTTTCTAGACACCAACCGAAGACGCTAAAACAGAATCAAGTATGGTTACAGGAAGATCGGATATGTATAAGTATAATGTGACAGAAATGAGTATTATCAAATTCATTAGTGAATTTGTATCCATGAATATGAGTGTGTTCCAAATAGAAATTGGAACAGACTGGTTACACTGTAACCAGGTTATGATATTATGTGAGTAAAAGTGATACGAGCTCATATCCCAAGTGGGGAAGAACTAATTATATGTGTTAAAAATCAAAACAGGTAGGTTATATGGGTGTTCAGTTCCAAAAGCTGGGGAGTGTCTTCAGTGTGGATACATTATTTTCTCAACTTACGTATAGGTATTAAAATAAAGAAGAGCAGATGAGTTTAGAAGATGTGAAAGTGATATGTGAGTATCTTGATATGTAATTCAAGAAATTGCCAAGGTTACTGCCAGACAGACAGAGTATGTTTAGAATTTGTGTGGTGTTGAAAGCTTCACTGATTACGAGAACTATGTACAGACTTGCTCCTTCAAAGATACAGGAATTATTGAAATGATTTCAAGAATTATTACATGAGGGGGTTTATAAGACCCAGTAGCTTTTTATGAGGTGTATTCATGTTATGTGTATTAATTATTATGAGTTCAATAAAGTGATCATAAATATATGTCCAGTGTTAAGAATATGTGAATTACTTGATCAGTTATTATGGGGTAAAGTGGTTGTCAATGCTGACTCAGGATCGAATTTTCTTCAGCCTAAGATCAGAAGGGATGGTATTTCTCAAACTGTGTTCAGAAATGTTTAGATATTTTGAAGTGGTTATAACACTTTGGTCTTGCTAACGTACCAGCAGTGATTATGTAGTAAATGAATAAGGGTGTATAGGCCAATATTAAGTAAGTCAGTAATTGTGTGCATAAATGATATTCGTATTTATTCCAGGGGTTTAGCAGATCATGAGAATTATGTTTGAAAAGTTTTAGTGACATAGAGTAGAAAATAGTTATATGTTAAGTTTTCAAGGTGAGTTTCAAGATATGAGGAATGAAATTCTTTAGATAATTTATTAGCAGAAATGGGATCGAGATGAGTTCTGAGAAATGGAAAAGGTGATGAATTGAGAGCCGCCAAAGAACCCGACAGTAATCAACAGTTGGATGGAATTAATTGCATAAATTATGTGAAGCAACAATTTGCACTACCTGAATCGACTGAAGAAACGATAGCATTGTGTAATGACAGTACAGTGGTTTGGATGGATGCAGAGGGGCCGAGTTATTATTTACACTTCTAGACAATTCAATCGTATGAGAATGAATATACAGACTCACACCTGATAGTAGTATATGTTGTATGTTAGTTATATGATACGTAAGGATATTACCTCAATAGTGGGTGGATATGTCGATGTAAGACTATTGTTGGTGCGCCGCAATAGCATTCATAGGTGGTGTAAGACTACCGCTAGTGCGCCATGGTAGCATTCAGTATGATATGATGAGATTAGGTATTTCTTTATGTATAGAGTTGTTTACACGAGATTATAAAAGTTAGAAACAATTGTTGAATGAGAAGGACCTTTAAAGGCGACAGTAAAACAATGGTCAGAATCAGTAAAGAATTGTGAGTAGAATATTATATTATTAAGGGTAAGGCTAATGATATAGCCAACAGTTTGAACAGGAAAATCAGAAATAATACTTGTATGAATTAATTATCTAGATGATAGTTACAACGCTTATATTCAGATGAAATGGGAACATGCCAGTCAGAAGAGATCAAAAGTGAAAAGTATATTAAAGAATGGATGAGAATGACAGGAAATAAATCCGATTAAAGACAGTCATGATATACTGATTAGATATAACCGTATGTGAGTATCAAGTTATGGAGATGCAAGTCAGACAAAGTTAAATGAAGCTCGCAAGTTTAGATTTTCTGTTCAGTCAGAAGTTACCAGTTTTATAAAGACCTGAGTGTGGATTATTGGTGACCGGATATGAAACAAGATATAGTCAGATAAGTGGAGAAATACTTATAAAGGTGTACGAAAGAAAGCCAAACGTCAGAAATTATATCTGGAAAAATTAGTATGAACCTGAATGCCAAATTATCCGAAAACTCTACGAAGTTATAATGTGTTATGAGTGATTGTAGGCAGGTTAAATAAAAGTGTATATGTAGTTTCCATTAGAGAAACTCATTCATTAGAACAGTTAACAGATGTGTATGTGAAACAGATTGTGTTATGTCATAGTATGTCAATGTTTATTGATTCAGACAATGATATCAGATCCACTTCTAGAATTCGGAACAGATTTCATATAAAGTTAAGGATTAAGCTTCATCTCAGTACAGTCAGAATGAAAGAAATATACAGAAGATGGAAAGCATGTTTTATGATTATGTTATTAAGTCAGAAGAAAACTGGGGTACATATTTGCTTGATAGAATTTCGTATTACAACAAATACAGGTTCAGTACCGGGATGCCAATGTATGAAATTGTATGACATTACTGCCAAACTTCAGTGTATTGGGTGACGTGGGTCAAAAAGTCTGGGGTAGCACAGAAATGATACAGCGAAAGACAGAACAGATCCAGAAGGTATGTCATAGATTGTTTGACGCCCAGAATAGACGGAAGGGTTTTACAGATAAACAGAGATCATCACATCAGTTTCAGTGGAGAAGTATGGATTATTGAAAGTATCACTGTGGAAAGACGTGATCAGATTCAAAAAGAAGGAAAAATTAAGTCTGAAATTCAAATGGTTGTACAGAATTATTATATATGAGAAGAAGGGCAGTTTATAGATCAGAGTTATGAGAAGAGTTGTTATAAATTCAGAACACCTTTCATATATTATATCTCAGAAGATGTTTAGCAGTTAAATCTATGATAAACAGAGTAGATGGGTCAAGGACCGGTAAAAGCGTAGAAAGAGGTCAGAGTATGTATGAGGGCTTGAACAGAAAAGGATGATATTTATTCAGAACTCTTCGGCAGTTGATTTCGGGGACGAAATCATTTCAAGTGGGGAAGAGTTGTAACACCCAGAATTTTATTATTAAGTTTATGCAAGAAAAGTACAAGGTGTTACCCGAGTTATAAACGGATATACGTGATAAGATGGGGTTTTAAACTAGAGGGGCTAAAACTGCCAGATTTCAATTTGATAAGGTCAAGGGGGCTGTTTTGTCATTTGTTCAAACTATGTATATATATAGTGCACGAACTTTGACTTAATAGTCAAAGTTTCACATTTTGCTTCCTGCAATTCACGAGCACATATACATCAGTCCATAAGCTCTCCATTTTAGTAAGCCAAAACAGAATTTCAAGTGCCTATAGCCAAGATCTAACAAGTATACAACTTGAGGTAAACTTTTAAGCTTTGTTTTTGATGTTTTGTAAGATTAAACACATGGTTTCAATGGTGGAATCATGTTAGAGTTGTTTTATATAGTTTAGTATGTATATCAGTTGTAGGAGGTGTAGGAAAACACCTCTAGTCATTTTATGTTGAAGTTATGTGATTTCTTGGTGAAATCCGACTTTTCTTGGCAAGAACAGTCTGCTGGACTGTTATGTACATGGCGCGTGTAGCGACTTTTCTTTGCAGGTTTTATCAAAAGCAAGGGCAATGCTCCGGTTTGACTTCCAATTGTTAAACTCCTTGAAATTAACGCCTGGTTTGTAAATATCAAGTTTTTGGTACCAAACTTATGACAGTATTTATGTGAGTATCTATTGATACGTCAAGTTTTCAAACAAATTGCTTCCGCTTTTATGATAAACCCTGAGATGCGAACACTTATAGGTGTTTGATCTTAATATTTTAAATTTGGTTTTTGGGGCGTTACAGTTCTTAAAAATCCACTTGGTACCAACAACTGATTTTCCCTCTGGAAGTGGTACCAATCTCCAAGCTTTGAGTCTTTCGAACTAGTTAAGTTCTTCTTGCATTGCAATGACCCAATCTGCATCGTGTAAAGCATAGGAGACTTTCGTGGGTTCTATCATGGATAGGTAACTGGAATAGAGACACTCATTCGCCGTTGCGGAACGAAATCTTACTCCATCTTGAACATTGCCTATTATTTGAGATTCAGGGTGGGATTATGTCCATCTTATTCCTCGGGGGTTTTGGATCGGAGGAAAGAACTCGTTTAAACGATTTGATAGTTCAAGTCTTCCTCTGTTGATATTGGATCTGAATCATAGATTGGAGTTCCCTCATAAACCGGCTCATGAGGAACTATGACTTGATTGACAGTTGATGTAGACGGAGAATCCACGGTTGGATACGAAGACGAGTTGTCAACCTCCATTGCAGTTGTAGCAGGAGACATTGCATCATTCTTGTCACCAGCATTTTGAACATCACATTCAGACTGTAAGAAATCAAATAAGAAATCTAAGTTGTGTTCTGATGATGATGGATTTATATTTGTTTCTTTTCTTTGAAGTATTGGTCCTGAACTGACTTGTCCAGAAGCAACTACATTTCCCTTTTTAAATGTGTTAACATCCAACATGTCGTCAAATGTAACATTTATACTTTCCATAACACATTTAGTTCTTTTATTTAACACTCTGTAGGCTTTTGACTCATGTGAATAACTTAGGAAAATTGCTTCATCAGCCTTGGCTTCGAATTTCCCTAGATTATCCTTTTCATTGAGTAAAAAACACCTATTACAAAATATATGAAGATATTTGATATTAGGCACAATGCCATTTGCTAATTCATATGGTGTTTTATTGAACGCTTATGTATGAAAGAACGATTCTGTGTGTAACATGCAGTGTTGACGGCTTCAGCCCAATAGGAAGGCGGGAGACCAGAATATGCAAGCATAGTACGAGCAGCCTCAACCAGAGTTTGGTTGCGTCGTTCCACTACTCCATTCTGTTGTGGAGTGTATGCTGCAGAAAATTGATGAGTGATCCCCACGACGTCAAGGTAATCTGACAAGCATTTGTTCTTGAACTCAGTTCCATTATCCGTGCGAATGGAGGTTACACTGTGTTCATACTTGTTCTGCTGTTGTTTGATGAAGCTGATGATAGTAGGAGTTGCTTCATCTTTCGATCTTAAGAACTTGACCTAAGTATACCTAGAGTAATCATCAACAATTACTAAGATATACTTCTTCCCATTGCATGTTTGTACTCTCATCGGACCACATAGATCCATGTGCAGAAGCTTCATTACTTTCCTTGTACTGGAGATTTGCTTTACCTTGTGAGAAGCGCGTTTCATCTTCCCTTTTTCACAGTCTGCACACTGATGATCTTTGGAGAATTTCAACTTAGGCAGGCCTCTCACCAGATCTCTAGTAACTAGTTTGTTAATTTTGTGGAAGTTGAGATGGGAGAGTTTTTTGTGCCACTGCCAAGTTAGGTCTGATGAGGCCTTGTTGAGTAGACAACGGCGGTCTTCGTGTTGTAGTTGTTCAGATCTATTGAATACAGGTTAGACTTTCGTGTTCCCGCGAGAAGTACATCACATATGTCTGTTGTCACTGAACATGAATTCTTTTTTAATGTAACCTCCAAATCTTTGTCACAAAACTGGCCAATGCTAAACAAATTATGGCCCAGTCCTTCAACATAAGAGACCTTCTTTATTTTTATATTTTTCTTTTCTATATCTCCGTAACCCAGTATCGGTGCAACATTGTCGTCCCAAAACAAACATTCCTGGAGTACTTGGGAACGAAGTTGTTGAGAAGACGTTTGTCACCGGTCATGTTCTTTGTGCAGCTTGAGTCTAGGTACCAGAGATTAGGTTCCTGCATACAGAAAACAACGAAGGTTTAGGTCGCCATTTTGAAATGGGTCCTTTCTTGTTAGATGAAACACTGGTGTTAACTACGTCTTGAAAAAAAAGTGTATTCTTTTCGGTGTCTTCAATGTTCTTTCAAACCTTCATAGCTTTAATTTCTAAACAGTAACCTTCTTCGATGATTCTTGTTATCGATGATTTCCCCAATCAAGAGCCAACTCAGATCAAGTTAGGCTTTGATACCAATTGAAAGAACTAATCCGTGATCAAACAACCTTCAAGCAATCAATTGGTGAGATGAATATTGAGAGAGAGAGAGAGAGATAGCTACACACACTTTCACGTCAATAATAAGATTTCATATATGTCTGTAACGTCAAAAGCTCTTTTCGCCCATGGGACATATACCCTATATATAGGCTAAGCCTACTACATGGGCCTCATGGGCTTTCCTACATTTTTATCTAATATTAACACGACTCAAAGCATCGGCTACCACGTTGGCTTTCCCGGGATGATAGCGAATCTCGCAATCATAATCTTTAACAAGTTCCAGCCATCGCCTCTGTCGCATATTGAGTTCTTTCTACGAAAACACATACTGTAGATTTTTGTGATCCGTACAAATGACGCACTTTGTACCATAAACATAGTGTCTCCACAATTTTAACGCAAAAACCACAGCTTCCAGTTCTAAATCATGGGTTGGATAGTTCTTATCATTAGGTTTTAACTGACGAGAAGCATACACAATCACTCTATCCCTTTGCATCAACACGCAACCCAACCCGGCCAATGACACGTCACAATAAACTATGAAGTCATCTGACCCATCCGGTAAAGCAAGAATAGGAGCCTGGCACAAGAGTCGTTTCAATGTCTGAATAGCTCTCTCCTGTTCATCACTCCATTTAAATGGAACCTCCTTGCGAGTCAATTTAGTCATGGGATTCGCAATCTTAGAAAAATCTTTAATGAATCTTCTGTAATAACCAGCCATTCCCAAGAAGCTTTTAATCTCAGAAGGCGACTTCGGAGCCTCCCAGTTCATTACTGCTTGTATCTTTGCCGGATCAACCTTGACTCCATCACTGCAAATGACATGCCCCATGAAGTGAATTTCTCGCATCCAGAATTCACACTTTGAGTACTTGGCATACAATTGCTCCTGTTTCAATGTTTCAAGGACTTTTCTCCAATGAATCTTGTGATCAGCTTCGGATTTAGAATAAACCAGTATGTCGTCAATAAATACTATCAAAGATTTATCTAGAAACGGTCGACAAACTCGGTTCATCAAATCCATAGACACTGCAGGTGCGTTATTCAGACCGAACGGCATGACTAAAAACTCATAATGGCCATACCGGGTACGGAAAGCAGTCTTAGCAACATCCCCGTCAGAAACTTGTACCTGGTGGTAACCCGATCTCAAATCAATCTTCGAGAAATACGAAGCACCCTGCAACTAATCAAATAAATCATCAATCCTGGGCAGAGGGTATTTATTCTTTACCGTCCTATTATTCAGCTCTCTCTAGTCAACACACATACGTATTGTACCATATTTCTTTTTCACAAACAAGACTGGTGCACCCCACGGTGAAGAACTCGGACGAATAAATCCCCGATCCAACAAATCCTGAATCTGTGTCATCATCTCCCTTATCTCAGAAGGAGCCAACCTGTAAGGAGATCTAGCCACTAGATTAGAACCTGGTATCAAATCAATCTGGTACTCTACCTCTCGAATGGGAGGTAGCCCAGGTAACTCATCCGGAAACATTTCAGGATATTCTGATACAACTCGCACATCAGTAACTGCCCGTTTCTCTTTTCTAGCATCAATAGCATATGCTAGAAAACACTCGCATCCCTAACTCAAGGATTGTTGGAATATGCCCGCTGACACGAACAAGTTAATAGCGCTGCTGATGAAGTATAGGTCTATTGGGTCACACACCAAGTATTGATTCCGGCAACACAATCAAGCAAAAGAGAGAAAAAGGCCAAAATGGGTTTTGGCAGCATGGTACACGGGCCGTGGTCTTGAACACGGTCGTGTCCAGCCTAACTAACACGGGGTGTTTAGGCCTAAAACAGAGCCGTGTGCTTTGGCCCAACACGGCCGTGTAGGTGAACACGGGCCGTGTTGAGCCTACTAGGCACGGGCTGTCTTGGCCCAATTGAGGCTGTGGGCTTTGGGCCTACACGGACGTGTTGATCAACACGGGCCATGTACGTTCGCTGTAATAGCAGAATTAACAGCCTTAAACACTTTATTAATGGTGTTTATATGATTAACTTGGGAAGACAAAGAGGTGACGTTTTTCTCTGCTCAAGAATAGGCTTTTGGGTGTTCTTGGAGTTAGTTTTATGCATAAGAAAGTTCTCTCAAACTTGATCTTCTTCTTGGTGTTCTTTTGGTGCACAAGAGTGTAAGAATATACTTGATTGTTTTCTTCGTGGTTACACATCAACTAACTAGCATTTGGGAATCAACACAACTTGGGGTGGACTTCATTAGAGGAATCCTTGTTTGGATTCTTGAAGCTTGACAAGGGGAAGATTGTTGTACTTGCATTGTGGTACATTTCTATCCATCTTGTTCTTTTATTTAGTTGCAAGTTCATTGTTAGATTTTGGTCCATGGATGTGTGTTTGTTTGGTGAACATAGGTTTTTGTATCATATCTTGCTTCCGTTGCTACCGGTTATGCCAAACAACTACTTCAGGGGTATCAAAGCCATATTTAACATGGCTTTGCACTAACGAGTCTGGAAAAACCATATAAATATTTTATATTAGAAAATTGTTTTCTTGAAATGGTTTTTCGTGTAGATTCTTGTTAGGCTAAAATTGATATATTTGTAGCCTACATAATATTCACATGTAATATATATATATATATATATATATATTATAAGAAAATTGTTTTCTTGAAATTGTTTTATGATTCTTGCTAGGCTAAAATTGGTATATTTGTAGCCTACCTAATATTTTAGTTTTTACATCGAGTCTAGAAAAGCCATATAAATAGTTTTATATAAGAAAATTGTTTTCTTAAAATTGGTTTTTCATTGAGACTCTTGTTGTGCTAGAATTGTTATATTTGTAGCCTTGTTAATATTTTAGTTTTTATATTTATATATTTATTGTAACTTGGCATGAAGTGTACACAAATATATACTTATAAATGTATATATGAATATGTGTCACAAAAATGGTTTGGTACACTAATGCATATGTACACGGATTGTCATTATGGTGCCTTTGATGTTGTTAACAATCTTAACTAGAATAAAGATATACATTTGTATCATGGTTTTGTGTGGCACACCATGTTTCATTTAGGTTGCGTTTGGTTAATTCGGTAACATGATATGCCCTTAGACCTATGTGTTATGGTGGTTGATTAATTAGGTTTTTGGCGGCCTGCGTGCTGTATTGTTGTAATATAATTTATTTATTTATTGGTGCGGCTTGCACGCCATTTCTTTTATTCCGTGTATTTATATAAATAGTGTAGGAATGCGACCTGCGTGTCGTTTATATATATTCTATGTATTTGTAAATAGTATCGAATTAGAAACGGAGAAATCAACGAGAGTCATGGTGATGACGTCTTGGCGAGAAGGAATCGACACACTATTGGAGGTGTTGAATTCGGTGGGATCTCACCCAACGAGACTTTACCTTGTCCTTAGGTTTTGGCCTCGTTTTCCCCGTTGTAGCCCACGGGGAAAACGCATTGGATTTTGGGCATGTTACCGAATTATATATATATATATTTGTGTGGTTGTGTTTTATTTTTCTATGCATGGATTAGGATTCGCATGCTAGACAATTTTTCCTATAAAATTAAATAAAAACAACGTTTGTTAAAATGGTTAACAATCTCGCGCGAATAAAATTAACAAATAAAATATAAACTTGGTATTGTATTTAAAAGTGCTTAAAATCATTTTGACACTTAATTTGTTTATTCACAAAAGGGTTTTTATAAACCGGAAACAAAATCCCGTTTTTCAAAATGTAAATCACGCACCATCCGTAAGACGACACCACCCGAATCTAACAAAACAAGGATGATTGTCGAGCTAAGCACGAGTCATTCCTTGTGTAGTTGTGTGGAAGGTGAGTGGGGTAACTCGCATGATTTGTTGTCGAGCTAAGCACGAGCCAATTGATGGTTGAGAGTGCCACCCGTGTGTCTTGTCGGACGGTTTACAATTTTAGTATATAATTCTTGATTAGTTGTCGAGCTAAGCACGAGCTAAACAAAAATTATATGTTAAGATTGGTGTAAGGAAGGGATCAAACATGCCAACAAACACAATGGATGTCAACGGATCCCGCAAGTGTCTAAGAGTTGTAATAGAGATTAAAATTGGTAGAATGGTTGCCGGCCTAAATAGCTTCGCCACGTGGTCCGCGGTAAACACGTCATGGTGCGAGGTGAAATAAGGTTCTTAGCCCTTGTTATAAATAATTTTTTTATCTAAAACTATGGGGTAATTACTTTAACAAGGTTTATCCAAACTAACCAAACTCGTATTATTGTTATTTATAGATCTCAAAACATAATAGCACCATGTCAAACATCTCAGTTCGTGTGTTCCTAGAAAGGGAGAAACTCACGGGGGTGAACTTTATTGCATGTCTTAGGCAATTGAGGATTGTCCTACGCCATGAGTCAAGGTTGCACATCCTTGAGAAACCCCTTCCAGAGCCACCTGCTACCAAAGCGACTTGGGTCGTCCGATACGGATATGAAAAACGTGTTAAGGACACGCACGATGTTGCCTGCCTTATGTTGTCAACTATGAGCTCGGAGTTGCGAAAACAGCTTGAGCACATGAGTGTTTACAATATGTTAAACAAGCTCAAGGACATGTTCCAATAGCAAGTTAGGCATGAACACTATGAGTGTGTTAAAATCCTAGTCGGTTGTAGGCTGCAGGAAGGCGGGAATGTTGGTCTTCACGTCCTTAAGTTGAAGGCGAACGTGGACCAAATGCAGAGGTTAGGATTTCCTATTGGGAGAGAGCTCACTTTGGATATTGTACTCCAGTCTTTGCCCGCATCATATGATCAGTTTGTCACAAACTATCATATGCAAGGAATGGAGAAATCCTTGAGCAAATTGCATGGCATGTTGAAGTCTGCAGAGTTTGACATGGCCAAGCATAGTTCTACCTCAACTACTCCCGTCTTGGGTTTAAAGAAAAAAAAGAAGAGGAAGAAGAAACCGACCCTAAAAGGAAAGGTTGGAGTTTCCAAGCCTATCCTTGATATTGAGTTGAAGGACGTAGAGAATGTTCCTCAAAAAGAGACTCAAGAAAAAGTGGTTTGCTACTTCTGTGGAAGATTTGGAAATTGGGACCGTCACGCCTGCCCTACGTGCCGAGAGGATATAAAACTTCTCAGGAAAGAGAGAGTTAACTTTCCATCTTCAGGTACGTTCATGATTCATTGCTATTCTTATATAAGCTGGGTAGTTGACCCGAGCTGATTGACTCACGTTTGTCACAAATTTATTTTGTTACAAAATGTAGGTCCATGGTGATTGTCCTCTAAGAGAAGCTAAGGAGACTTGATCTCGCTTTTGTCGCCGGTTTATTTATTACTTTATTTTCTTGCCCTGCGTGGCAAGTAACATCTCTTTGTATGCTCGTTTTCAATTACGATGGACATAATTTTGAAGCTTTAAGAATTGATGTAAAACCTTTTTAAGCATTATTTATTCAAGGTTTTTATGTTATAGATCATGTGTTGTCTTGCCCTGCGTGGCACACAACTTTACATGTGGTGACGATGAGTTTATTCTAAAAATATGAAATTTATTATGAAAAGTTGTTGTGAGATATTTTGTTCAAAATTTTCCATGTCATGGCATACATAAGGTTTTGTAACAAGTAATAGAATATTCATGAATAATTGATTTTGAATCCAAAATAGTTTGGATAAACTATCTTTGTGTGATAATTAACTTAACAACATAAACAAGAGATATATCACCTAGATTCGTGTGGTTGGGATCTCGGAATAGTTTAGCCTAGGGCTAAACGTTTTCATGTTGATCTTGTTTATTAGGCTAAGATGATTATGAGATCCTTCACCGGAGTTTGTGAGAGGATTATAGGCTTGTTGGATATTCATCACATTTTGTGGATAATCCGTTCAAGCACACCACAAAGAATAAACGAAAGAGAAACTTCTTCGTCACTACCTTAATGGTAGTAGTTGCGAGACGTTTACTAGTTTGGGTATATGTCTGAAACCTTATTGGTGTTCAAAATTAACCAAGACAAATTTTAGAATCAATAGGGCATATAGATCAAGATACATAGATCTAGTTAAGATGCTAAGACGCATTGGTACATGGTGTCATGGAGTAGGGAACCAGGTGTTGTTGATCCGGTTTATGACGGGTCAAGAATGTGTGTCCGATTTGTTGGGATATTCATTTGCCATTGTGACTAAGTCCTCAAATCCAAACTCAATTGATAGTCTATTTAGCATTTATTAAGATATGACTTGAAAGGTTCTTTGCTTGTATATCTTATAGTTCAAAGTTATCCATTCTACATTCAGTGGGAGATGGATAAACTTGAAATCAAGAAGTGCTAATACATTTGAGGATTTCTTCTAAGTTTTAGTTATTTAACCTTTTGAAACAATGTTTGTTTCTTAAAAGGGGGAGAAGAAAGAAACTAAAACTAAGGCATTCCAGTGGAAGAACGTGGAACTTAAATGAAAGACTTGATGATGATACTAGCATATAATCTAATATCTTTGATAGATGATCATCATGGTTATGCTGGTATGCCTGACTAGGAGTCATTACTTCTTTTAATTCTGATAAGGGTCATATAGAGCCAAAGAGATATGGGTTTCTCATATCTAAGTGGCGATGACTTGATGGTGAGTCGTGTTGAGTTCACCACCTATCGGAAGACGCAGTGGATCTAGAATTCACTTAAATAAAAAAAATTAAATGAAGTAAATGATAAAGAGATGCAATCCATTTGAGATGTCCAAGTACTTGACTTGACTTGATCCCATACCTAGGTGTACACCAAGGTGGTAGTGATGGTATTAACATGGATGGGGTTGTAGACAACTTCAAATACCGACTAGTGGTATAGTTTTTCATGATGGTTATGGAGAAACTTGTCCTAGTGGCTATGTTGAAGAATGTTTGATACTTGGGGTATTAATGACCGCGTTCCGTCAAGGAACAATATGATGAGGAAGTGCTTATAACACTCTCCGAGTGTCTTAATATACGTCCGTAGTATCCGTGTTATGTCTACAAAAGTGGATAAGTCCAATTCGGACTTATGCTAGCATCTTAAAGGAAATGTCTTTGCTTACTATTAGAAAATCATAGTGACGAGTTTTCTAGAAGCGTAGATAAAACCTTTTATGTATGTCAGGGCTAGTGGGAGCTTTGTTGTATTCCTAGTGTTAAATGTCTATTGAAGATAATGTCCCGATATTAGGTTATCTGGAAACCTAATTCCGGAGTTACTGCTTCATAAGGGCATTTAGGGGATACAAAATTGGATAGTACTTAGTTCAAGAAATATAGAGATATGTTCTTGATGTTTGATGACTTGAATAGGCTTGGAGTAAGTAGTTACTCTAATGCGTGTTTCTGCTAGGATAACTATTGATCTTTGATCAAAGTTGATGATCCTAACTTGTGGTGTTGTTTGTTGATTCTTAAAGTGTCACTAACCATATTGTGGGGTTTTGAGACAATGAGGGTGTGATTACTTTAACCTTTTGAAAAATGAGATTTCTTTGACGCATACTTTTGAAGTAGTCTTGTCAAAAGAGATATAATCGAATAACAAACATACTTGTGGATGTTGTGGGACAAGTCCACTAGTTAAGCCGTTGTTATGGACTAGTGATGTTTATCATACTAGGTCAATTAGCATTTCTAATGCATGTAAGTTGGCTTGAATATGTTTTTGTTCATGTTTGATTTGTACTTGTATTTTGGGGACCTTAAGCAGTATTGCAATTCATACTATATTGATTATTAAATGGAGATTTAATAATATGCCGAGGGCGGGTATTTTATGAATCCTTATTGTGTTCCATCTTAGCATGTTTAAACACTTCCGAGAATGTTTTCCATTCTAAAATCTCCACAATCGGTTATACTTTATAGGAAGGAAGTATAAATTAAGATTGAGGTAAAGAATCGGTTTTGTTAAACGTGATTCTTGCCTATACTTGAAAGGGTTTTCTAGTGATTGGAGGACCCGCACCCGAGTTCACTTCATGGTTCTGGTCATAAGTAGCTCGGGATGATGATGGCGTTTCATCCTTAAACTAGAGATACATGTGATTCCAAAGCATAGATCTGCTTTGCTTTGATCGTCTTCTAATGTGGTCCGTAACTGGTCGTTATAAGGGAGATGATTAAGTTGAGTATTATCTATGTGGCGGGACTATGTAGTCGAAAGGAATTTGTTCCTCTATGTATAGAGAAGATATCCATGGGCCCCATGATGATTGAGTGCTAACGTTCATATGCATGGCCGTGCTCAAGTTATATTGATGATGGATCAATGTTAACTTGGTTTGTTGGTCACCACTAATCTAGAATCGAGAAACATAATCGTGAACGATCTGAAGGTTGACTTTATTCCATGCCTTGTGTTCACATAGGATATCGCGAACAAAGGGATGTACATGTTCATTTGTCTTTAGGACAATCATTTCATGATTGGGATCTTGTCAAGAGTGGCATACCCAATACTGACTTGGGAGCACAAATGTCTTGCTAGAGGCTGCTCTATGTTGGTGTTATTTTTCGTAGTCGTGTCACGTGCAAGTGGGAGTCTGTTGGAATATGCCCGCTGCCACGAACAAGTTAATAGCGCTATTGATGAAGTATAGGCCTATTAGGTCACACACCAAGTATTGATTCCGGCAACACGGTCAAGCAAAAGAGAAAAAAGGCCAAAACGGGTTTTGGCAGCATGGTACATGGGCCGTGTTCTTGAACACGGCCGTGTCCAGCCCAACTAACACGGGGCTTTTAGGCCCAAAACAGAGCCGTGTGCTTTGGGCCAACACGACCGTGTAGGTGAACACGGGCCATGTTGAGCCTACTAGACACGGGCTGTCTTGGCCCAATTGAGGCCGTAGGCTTTGGGCCTACACGGCCGTGTTGATCAACACGGACCGTGTACATTCGCTGTAATAGTAGAATTAGCAGCCTTAAACACTTGATTTAATGGTGTTTATATCATTAACTTGGGTAGACAAAGAGGTAGACGTTTTTCTCTGCTCAAGAATTGGCTTTTGGGTGTTCTTGGAGTTAGTTTTATGCATAAGAAAGTTCTCTCAAACTTGATCTTCTTCTTGGTGTTCTTTTGGTACACAAGAGTGTAAGAATATACTTGATTGTTGTCTTGGTGGTTACACATCAACTAACTAGCATTTGGGAATCAACACAACTTGTGGTGGACTTCATTAGAGAAATCCTTGTTTGGATTATTGAAGCTTGACAAGGGGAAGATTGTTGTACTTGCATTGTGGTACATTTCTATCCATCTTGTTCTTTTATTTAGTTGCAAGTTCATTGTTAGATTTTGGTCCATGGATGTGTGTTTGTTTGGTGAACATAGATTTTTGTATCATATCTTGCTTCCGTTGCTACTCGGTTATGCTAAACGACTACCTTCAAGGATTTCTTGGCCTTCAACATGGATAGAATAGGAAATGCAGACTTGTTTCTGTCCCCACGAGCCACCACACGCAACCCATCCGATAACGGAAAAGAAATCAGCTTCCTATGACATTTAATACTCGCCCTGTGCTTACTTAGCCAATCCATCCCCAAAACCACATCAAAACCCGCTAATGGGATCAACAGGAATGATACAGGAAAGCACTTACCATCAATATCTATCTCAGCACCCGTCATGGAAGTCGTAACAAGCACTATCTTACCATCTGCTACTTCTATTTCAATCGGCACACAGATAATAGTAGTAGGCAAATTCAACTTAGCACAAAATGCTATAGAAATAAAGGAGCGATTCGCTCCAGAATCAAATAATACACGAGCAGGTAGGGAGTTTATAAAGAACGTACCGGTGATAACATCATCAATGGCAATAACATCATCTACTGTCATCCGGAACGCCCTACCCTCCGGAGTCGGAGGATTCTTCCTTTTCTGCCCTCCTGCCGTTGACGAGCCCCCAACCGCCCCTGCCCCTGTCGCTGACCCTGTCCCAGCCCTTGGTCTTCTCCCTGTAGGGCAATCACCTGCCCTGTGCCCCTCTTGATGACAATTCCAACATACATTCCTAGGGTATCGACAACCCTCGATTCGTGCCCATGGGTTCCGCATCTCACACAATAAATAGTCTGAGCTGTACACTGCCCAGTGTGAGAAGATCTGCACCTCGTGCACCACTGAGATTTACTCCCCGAATCCCCTGGAGATACCTTTCTGCTCTGGTTACTCAGGGACTAGTTACCCTGCCACTTCTTGTTCTGCTGGCTACCTCCAGCCTGATCATACCTCGGCTTCTGCAAAGCCGCCTCATCCTTATTCTGCTTGTCTTTGGCCTAGATGTCCCCCTTAGCAGATTTTGCCAAGGTGAAGGCCTGGGACAAAGATCCAGCCAATCTTGTGGTGCTCTTGTATTCTGGCAATAATGCCCCGATGAAGTGTTGAACCTGGGAAGATTCATCAGGCACGCAGTGAGTTACAAACCTCAATTTAGGATTAAATTGCTCAATTAGTTCCTCCATCGTCATCTTCTTCGTCATCTTCACTTCCATGAACTCATGCCTTATTTTATTCAATTCAAAGGCGTTGCAGTACTGTTCACACAACTTATCCTGAAATTGATTCCACGTAATTGAATCCATTTGTGCTCTCGATAAGTGGGTGGTAATGGAATCCCACCAAACCATCGCTTTTCCTTTCAACATTCGGGTAGCAAAGCATACTCGCATCTCCTCCTCGCAATTACAAGCTTCCAAAATCCTTGCAGTATCCCTCAGCAAGCTCAGAGTAACATTAGGATCCGTACTGCCGTGGTATTCATCCGGTTTACAATCCAAGAACTGTTTGTAGGTACACGGCTGCCTATATCCCATACTGGGTGGAAATCCCATAAACGGATAAGAATAAGACCCTTGTGGCATTGACCGTTGTGGAATAGATCCTTGTGGATAGAGTCCCTGAGGGAACAACGGATAGTAAAAGGGTTGTGTCATTGGTTGAGATAAAGGTGGTATCGGCATTGACATCGGAGGAACCTCAGGCAAAGTAGTAATTGCTGGAAAAATGGGTGGTATCTCAACAGTAGTTGAAGCTATAGGTATAACTGGTGGTTGTACTACATGAACCTGTCTTTGCTGCTCCAGCTCTTTCCTCAGATCCTGTAACTGACCCTCCGGTTGGAAAATATATTCATCTCTCTCATCACCCGCTATACCAGATGTACCAGCGTTGGTAGGAACTTCCACTATTGTAGTAGGGACCTTGGCAGAAGATGGGACAGTAGGGGCACCGGTTGAGAAATCACGTCCAGCGATTGTTATCTGTAACAATCACATTACCTCACGATTTATTAGATAAATCCGTTAGTACACAACATACTAACTCCACCACACTCCAATTCACCCCAATCCCACACCCAAGGAGTAATCGACCTACGACGAGCCAAGATTTGGGAATGTAACACTTCCACTGTGCCTACACTGCCAAACCAAGGCTCTGATACCAAACTTGTAACACCGTATTTTCATACCAAAAAATTTCATTTAATTTACACTGCGGAAGCGAATTAAACAACCAAAATATTTACAAAGAACAAGGCTCATCACAAATAATCTATCAGAGCCGCTAAAACCTGTAAAAAGAGTGAGAGGTGGGGGATTAGCACAAAGTTAAGTGAATGGAGTACCACAAAACATATATATCAGCCTGAACCGCATGATATCAACAACCACAAATAAGCACCCTAGGAAGACCGGCGGTTCTACAGGAACCTACAACCAATGTCGGCCAAAGCAAAGGTTTACCGATAGTCCATTTGCTATTCTCACACAGTATCATTCTCTGGTAGCAACATATGCATCCCAAGGTCGTAATACTGCTTAGCCAATAGCAAATGAACCCAACCTATAACCCCAGTTGAAAACTGACTTCCCTTCCAACATGTATACATATCACAGAATACAACAATTAACATCCAACAGTTTTATTAACAGCAGATATACTATCTATCCAACAATAGTTGCAACCAAACCAGTACAACTAATATCACCCGTGAGTAAACATCCACTCACCTCTGGTTCTCAGCTATTTCCACTCAGTGATCTAATTTTACCGAGCCTTGTCTGTCCCTGAGAGCACAATAACCAACCATCAGTAATCAACTCATAAATATATATCAAACATATATATTTATATCCATTTAATCAAACATAAACATGTAAGATTCACATATGTATACACATATAACACATAGCATTTAAACAATGCAAACAAAAGCCAAACTATCGGATTTGAGGAGAAATCCGATACTACCATCGGATTTACACCAAATCCGCAACCAGCATGAGATTCCAAGAAATCCGATACACCTGTCGGATTTCCACACTTGTATCTTAACTTGGCACCCACAATCGAATTTCATAATGAGAATCCACCCTCGGATTCAAACCATTGGATTTCACTAGTTTCGGATTTCAACATAAGTTCCGGATTCATGTGTATCGGTTTTCCAATACTCGGATTTCCATCATCTCTTTCACAATCCGCCATCATCAAGATTTCATCAATCCGACAACTTCAAACTTGTATACATCAACTTTCCAGATCATACAATTTAGATACAAGTTTATAGAAACACATTTAAAGATGTTTAAACATGCTAGCTTGCATCAAAAACACCTTTTAACACCAAGAACACCAAATCCGACAACTTCATATGATGTTCATAACAATACCCAGCAAGTTTAAACCGTAGCATGCTTATCAAACTCAATATGCATAGTATGTTACAAGAATCATGTTTCAAGAAGCATAGAATAATCAACAACCTTTTAGCTTGAATCACACCAAATCAAGAATCGCCAACAATCCGATTGCTTCTTCTTCTTGCTTTCTCTCGGTTGCACAAAATTCACACACACACACACACATACACTAGCTTCAAAGTGAAGTAATGATTCACTTAAACCCACGTATATATATTTCCAAGTAGGAGGTGGCATGTTTTAAACTCACTAAACACATGCACACACACACAAGCAACAATCCATACATACACACACACACATATATATATATATATAAAACCAACAATTAATAATTAATCAATTTACTTAATTTAGAATTAAAGTAAGCTTAATCAAATAATAATCCACATGTAACATACCTAAAGCCTACATTTCTACTAGGCCCAATCTCAGGATGTTACATGATAATACTTAGGAGATACAAAAATTTTTTTTTTAAATTACAAGAAATACTTGTATATGTTCTTGATGTTTGACGACAAGAAATAAGCCTTGGAGTAAGTTTATACTCTGATACTAATTTCTAATGGGATAAACTGTCGAAGTCGATGATTCTACTTTGTGTTGTTGATTATTAATTAGAAAATTTCTTAAGTATCACTGATCCTATTGTGAACTTTTGTAACAATGAGGATATGAGTACTTTAGCACTTTGTTATATAATCTCTTTGACGGATACTTTGAATAGTAGTCTGGTCGAAAGAAAGTTATGAAGTTAACAACAATACAAACGGATGTTGCATGGCAAATCCATTAAATATGCCATTGTCATAATGACTAGTGATGTTTGACATACTAGGTCATGTAGCATTTCTTATGCATATGATTTGGCTTGAAATATTGTTTTACTAGTTCATTGTTTTATGTTAGCTTTGGGAACGGCAAGCAGTATAGTAACTTTTGATTGTTTTCGATATATAGTAGGGACTATATATATGTAGACGCGGTTACTTTCATTAGTCTTTACTGTGTTCCATCTTAGCATGTTTAACCACTTCCCTGAGTGCTTATGCATTCTAGATTTCCACAGTCAGTCATTCTTCATGGGAAGGAATTTTGAGCAAAGACCGAGGTTAGGGTTTGGTCATGCATTAATCAAGGATTGAATGCAAGTGATGCAAAACTAACCTATGCTTGAAATGAGTTTCAAGTGATTGGAAGACCCACACTTGAGTTCACTTCATGGATTATGGTCACAAGTGACTCGGGATGATAATATCATTTCATCCTATGACCGGATATACATGTGTATCCAAAGCATGAGTCTGCTTTATTTTAATTGCTTTCAAACGTGGTTCGTAACTGGCCGCTATAAAGGGAGTTTTCAAATAAAGTATGAAGCATGTGGTGGGGCTATGTAGTTAAAAGGATTTGTTCCTTTGGTTAGGGAGATATCCCTGGCCCCTCGATGATTGGGCACTGACAGAATATATGCATGGCCATGCTCAAGCTGCAATGATTTTAGATCAGTTGCAAACTTGTTATTTTGGTCACCACCTATCTAGAATCGAGAAACACAATTATGAGCGATCTGGAGATTGACATTTTTCCATGTCTCGTGTTCACACAGATATCGCGAACAAAGGGATGTTTATGATCACTTATCTATATGACCTTTTAGCCTTTCTAGGCTACCAGGATTTGTGGAGGATGACGTAACTCGCACTGACTTGGTGGAAAGTATGCTTTGCTAGAGCTGCTGCTTGTCTATGAGTTAAGTGAGTGTATCATGTGCAACTGGGAGTCTGTTGGAATATGCCAACTGATACACATACACTAGCGTCACTACTGATGAGGTACGGGCCTATTGGGTCACTAGCGTTTTAACTAACGGGATATTTTGGAGTCCTTAATGCACTAGTACCCATTTTAAGTGAGTGTATCATGTGGCACGAGTACCCGTTTTAACTAACGGGAATATTTTTGGAATCCTTATCTTAAACCATTTAATATTTTATTATTTTTATATATTTTTATTAATATTTTATTAACTCATTAAATAACTATTTTAGTCATTTATATCAATATCTAACATATATATTTTATTCAATTTATTTAAATTATTTAACATACCATGTAAACGTGCGTCTAGGCCCTTTCTGAGGATGTTACAAATCTACCCTCCTTAAGAGGATTCCGTCCTCGGAATCTGCTCAGCAATGAACAAGTGCGTGTAGCGTGCTTTCATCTCATCCTCGGCCTCCCATGTCAAGTTAGGACCTGTAACATCCTCGATTTGGGCCTAGTTGTAAATTATGTGTGAATGTACGTAAGATAAGTGGTCAGTGGAGAGGATCCACAATGTAAATTAGTTATATAAATAAGTAGAGTTAATTGTATATTTGTGATATGTGTTTTGTGTTTAGATGTAATATATATATATATATATATGTGTGTGTGTGTGTGTTAGTCCCAGATTGAGTACACAACAACAAATGTTTGTAGAAGGGGGGGGGGAGTTGAATACAAACTTTAGCCTTAAAAATTTAAAGACACACCGATATACTTTTATATAATTCATATTGATATTGAATAAAAAATTACATGTACTAGAAGCGGAAATTCTAAGTACAATAAAAGGTGGCAATCAATTTGTCTAACACATAGACAAGCTAATTATAAAACAGCTAATGTATATAGAGTGTTCAACACATGAACAAGTTTGATTCTACACAATGCTTAAACTCTACGAATTTCTCAACTGATGAGATTTTCTCTCTGTGAAGTAGAGACTTTCCTGTGTTGTATTTTGCATGTCCACCATGCATGAGTATATATATAAATATTGGTGAATCCGGTTGCATGAAGGTAGGAGACAAAGAGGAGGTGGAAATATAATATTTTAATTGTAAGTTAGTGGGTGAAAAGTAAAGTTACTTTAATCAACTGTTTGATAAAAGTAATTGTACTTTTCTATATGAGTGCAACCCACTCACAATATAAAATATTAAAACCCACATCTACTATCGTGTAGAAGTTTCTTTCCCTTTCCATGCTTGTACTTTAATCAACACCATGCTTCTGTTTGATTTGACTTTACCAAGTATTGGATTCCCAGCCATACTTAGTTGTTGAACAAATCTTCAAGATCTTCGTCAATTTGAGGTATCATTATCCTTTTCCAGAGGATAAGATCAAACCTTTTTGTCTCATACTTGATCCAAAAAGTGCATTTTACTTTTACATACAAAGATCTAAGGCATAATTGAACAACACATGTTCTTCCTTTTACATATGACTTACAATCTAAAAAGATAGTGCAGATTTGACATTTTGCACGACTCAGCTAACAGATTGTACTAGGAACTCTGAATTTCACTACTCAGTTGACAAAATATATAAGTTGATCACTTTTGCTAGGACTCAGTTGATACATATTGCTCAGCTGATCATACAGATGCTCATTTGATCAATAGTAAACTTAGGAGGACATAAGCTCATGTATTTGTATGATTAGTTGATCAAGACTGCTCAGCTGATCATTCAAATACATCAGTTTATGTGGAGAGATGACCTGTGTAAGAAAAGACTTACTTAGTTGATTCTTTGGGCCTCAGCTAATCCATTTGTTCACTCAGCTGATGGTGAAGGCACTCAGCTGATCAACTTTCTTCACCCAGCTAATAGTTTATTTTCCTTAACTGATGGTATTCTTTACTTGTGTTCTTCATCTGATGCTCTTTGGCTGATATCCTTTGGCTGATACATTGAGTAGGATCTGATGCTCAGCTGATGGTTCCATACTTTGCATATTTTTACAGAATCTGATTCAAACAACACATGTTTGAATTCCTTCTAAGTCATACTGAATGTACGGTTTGGTTATCATGAAATTCTATGTTTTAGGATAGGTAGAGTTGATTATTAGTGTGAAGTGATTATCTCCCCAACAATCTCCCCCTATTTGATGATGATAAAACCTTTTTCTTTTTAAAGAATCAGTTTGCCTTCGAATACAAAAGATTTAAACTTTTAAGTACATTTCGCTACCTAGCTATCTGTTTTTGGTATCTCTTTTTATTTTGAACCTTGTTCTGTTCTTGGTTTCTTTTCTAATGTTCCATTTTGTTCTGTTTTTGTGGAATCTTTTTCTTTGTTGTACCATTTTGTTCTATTTTTGTGGTATCTTTTCATTTTTCCATTTTTATATGTTTTTGATTTTCTGATTTACATAAACATCACTCGAAATAATAGAATAAAGAAATGTACAAAAGTGTTTACAGAGATTAACTACTAACTAAGCTAGTCTAAACATAATATACAAACAACTAATATCAAAAAGTCTTCAGAGTTAAATCAGTCTTCAACCATCCCACCATTGTTCTTCTTTAACTTCAAAATCTTTGGCATGGTGATCTGCTTCTGCTAAGAACATTGGGATTGTACAAGGGCTTCAAAGTGCTCATTTCCAGTTCTGCCTCTTGTAGATGTTCTTAGCCTAAAGAGAAATCTCTTGCCAGCTTTAGGGATTTTAGACTGTCTAAAGAACCTCCAAGTACCCACTCTGTTTAGAAAGAATATACCTTCAACAGGCATAACTATAAACTTGTAAAACTCAGGGATGATGTTCAGTAGTAGAGTTGTGTTAAGACCCTCAAAATCATATAAGTACTCATGCTGAGGCAGTACCTCTCTTTGCTCAAATGGTTTAAAGGGCTTGGAGCCTTTCTTGTGAAGATTATCAACTGTGTGCACATGCCTATAATAGTCATCTAGAGTTAAGGCCCTTTGTGACACAGCTGGAGCTATCCAATTTTGAATCTTTTGTACGAATTGAACTTTAAGCTTGGATTTGAATTTGAAGAGAAGATACAGGATCTCTCAACTAACTCTATGAATGTAACGACCCGAATATTTTAATAATATTTATCGAGAAATGAATATTATTTTCGAAGTTCAACTTGATAATAATAATAATAAAGGAATATTATTATTTAAAGGAAAAGTAAAAGAAAAGAAAAGAAAAGAATAGGAAAGAATAGAAAAGAAAAGAAAAGAATAGAGAAGAAGAGGAAATAAAAGAAAAGAAAAATAAAATTCTGGAAAAGTCAAGGTCACGACGTGACGCGTTAGGGAGGCAAAGACACGTGTCGGTTACGGATGACAGGCGGTAGCGTGTGTCAGTACGGTTGCGTATGTCAGCACGTCGCGACGTGACGCGTCGGCCAGGAAATGGGTCTATAAATAGAAGAGCTTTGCCATCCGATTTTCACACACATACTTCTACCATTTCGTTACTCTGCCCAAATTTCAAGAGAAATCAAGTTTAGTGAACTTGTACGGGTGTCGGGTTTCGTTAGAACTCGTATTCGAGGTACGGGGTGAACGGAGATAGCGTTTCGGGCGTAGTTTTGAGCGTGGTTTCGCTTTGGTGACCCCGAAAGGTAAATTCTTCTAGACTTAAGTTAACATTTTAGTTATATGGCTCGATATTCTACATGCATGTCGCTCTAGCATGTTTTGATGGACTTTCCGAGTTCACGACGCGTATATCTTTGATCGAAAGTATATTTTTACATATCTAGGTTATTCGAGACGGTTGAGGTCGATTTCTTGACGATCCGTGAGTGTAGTTCGTCAAATCTAGATTGTGGGTTTATTTCAGGACCGAGGTGAGTTCAGTAGTCTTTTACAAAACCGAGTACATAGACAAAACCTTATTTTAGAAATAAAGAATATTATACATATATCTATATATTGATTGATGATACATGTTATGTGTTCTAAGTTAAATACTCGTTGCATGCATGATCAAACACGAAATACGCATGTTACGATTATTCATGATTTTACTACGATTTACATGTGACTGCTTACGAGTTATTGCATGCATGTATTTTTGCGGCGGGGGTAGAATACGATACTACCCATATTGCGGATTTACGGGCCTAGTTGGCATGATTGACCTTCTAGGATTAAAGTGCTAGCCAACAAGAGTCATTTGGTCTTTCCAGATGACTATTTTGACACGTGGTACGCGGACACTTCGGTGTTCAAGTACTGGAGTGATGTAGGCCAAGGAGGCTAGATCATACATCACGTGAGTGTGAGGTGAAGTTGAAATACGATGGGCTTCGTTTGGACTCGTACTAGAATGACAACGCAGTACTTGTACTCGCACCGTCGGAGTAGTGAAAGTGGAGTCTCGGGATATATGTTCACGGGTGGGAGTTGCGCCTCGCTTGAAAACATAGGTTGGCCGTGCACACAAGTAGTGAACCTTGGGTTTTCTAGTGTGGGTTTAGACTCTACAATGGAATTATCCTATTGATATGATCTATGCGATATGATATATGCGATTATGGTGTGATATGATCTATGAAATATTATGCGGTATGATTATGATTATGTGCGATTGACTTCATGAAATTATTTGTGAATATTTGACCCATTTGGTGCTATGTGATCTGCGGGTTCTCGGTACGGGTCAAATACGTTAAGGGTGGGATATGGTATTTATTTACATGTCATATTCTACTTACAAACACGTTTTATGGTTTTTGATTACAACTCCTATTGACACACTTAGCGTAAGCTGACACTTGTTTCTTTCGAAATGTGTCTTGTACTCGCGCAGGTGGCTTAGAGGTTGTGGTTCTGCGAGGAGGGTAGGATTAGTCTGGTTTATATTTTGGTATCAATGAACAATCCGGTTATGTAATAAATTCATAACATTGAACTTGTACTGACTCTTTGAATGACTGCGGTCGTAACCCCGTGGTTTATATTATGAAAAATTCTATAATCGCCTCTATGGCGAAAACAACTATTTCCATTTATGACTTTTAAGACTTCTACTGCATGTTTTTGCTATTAATTAAAGGTTTTTATAAATGGTGAAATTGAGAAAAATCATGGGCGTTACAAGTTGGTATCAGAGCCACGTCATGAGTGAACTGAGTGCTGAGACCGGCATTTAGACTCATGACTAGATTGGCTCGTATAGGAATGAAGAAGACTTTAAGTGGGGGGAGGTGTGTGATTGAGTGCTTGTAGGGATTACTTGTCTGTTACCTATAGGACTCTTCTCTCCTCTATTCGATTTAAAATCTTTCGATCTTCACTCGTGCTAACTTCTGAATTTCAACTCGTCATCGTGTTGTCTTGCAGAAGAATTGGTGGGTACTCGTAGAAACAACAACAATGCCATACCTGAAGTTGGTCAGGGAAGCGGTGGAGCGGGCGGTGGTGCCCCAATTATTGAAGAAATTCCCCATGCTGAGGATACCCCTTCGATTTACCGCTCGAACCATAATTTTGTTGAGAACGAAGGCCGCAATGATGAGCCTGAGAGGACCCATTAAAGCCAGCGCAATCGTGGTAGTATTGCGCGCCAGGCGCACTTAGAGGAACAACTACAAGCAAGGGATGCTGAGATTGCTCGTTTGCGCAGAGAGGCAAGAGGTGGAGGAGAGGACGAAAATGAGGAACGGTCGGTGCATAGTGAGGCAGACAGCGTCTCACGCCCCGTGTTGGAGCATGGAAAAGCGGGAGGTAAAGGAACCTCGTTTGAAAGTTTTATGAAGTGCAAACCGCTAGCATTCAAAGGGGGTGAGGACCTACTAGGATGCCTATGGTGGATCATGAAGATGGAGCAAGTGTTCTGCGTTGGGAGTTACACTGATTACCAGCAGGTAAACTATGCGGTCATGTGATTTGAGGGGGAGGCCTTAGAATGGTGGCGAACGGTTAAGCGGACACTTTCTAAAGCCGTGTTAGACAGTTTGACTTGGGAGATGTTTAATGATAAGATCAAGATGAGATTCTGTAGCTTGGGGGCAAGGGAGAAGGGGAAAAGGGAATTTTTGGAGTTAACGAAAGGAAACATGTCGGTAGCAAAGTACAATGCTGCTTTCACCGATAAGCTGCAGTTTGCTGGTAGCTATTGTATTACTGAGGAAGAACAAATCGGAAGGTATGCTGAAAGATTGCCTTTTGATTATCAAGTGGCTTTGAGGATGAGGAGAACTTTGGGGGAAGCAATGGATGAGGCAAGTCGGGTTGAGCATGACTTAACCAAGCGTGAGAAGACTAGGTTCAAGAGGGAGGAGAAACGAAAATGGGAGGGACCATCTGGATCCTCTAAGAAGAAGGATTTCCCTCCAAGGAAAGGTCAGCAAGGGGACAAACCCCGTTACTGTACGACTTGCCACTTTTCTCACAAGGGAGAGTGTAGCAGCCACACTCTGAGTTGCAGACGATGTGGAAAGACGTGCCATAGGTTTGAGGATTGTAAGAGTACCGAACCTAAATGCTACAACTGCAGGGAGATGGGGCACATCAGTACAAATTGCCCAAAACCAAAGGTTTGAGGTGGAGCTCCAGAGAGAAAGCAAGAGGCACCGAAAGGCAAAGGACGTGCCTTCAATATGACTGCGGAGGAGGCCAAGCGCAACGATGAGGTTATTTTCGGAACCTTTCTTATAAATTCTATGCCTGCTAGAGTATTATTTGATTCGGGTGCAAGTAGGTCTATAGTGTCTACTTCTTTTTGCTCTCGTTTTGTGTTACCACGAAGTCCGTTAGAGTCGGTGTTGGAAATTGAGGTGACGGTTGGAAAACCCGTCACTGTTAGGGAAAAATACGAAAATTGTGCTGTTGAAATTAACGAAAATATCTTCCCTCTAACACTGATTCCGATGGATCTCGATGGATTTGATGTGGTTATCGGAATGGATTGGTTATCGTCTAATCGTGTGGAGATCCTTTGTGCCAAGAAAATCGTGCGTGTGCCTCTTAAAGCGGGTGGTTATGCCATCGCTTACGGGGAGAAATCTTTGGGGACTCTGTCCCTAATCTCGGTTCTCAAAGCACGAAAGTGCTTAGCGAAAGGTTGTTTTGCGTTCTTGGCCCACGTAGTCGAGACTTCTAGAAAGAAAGCGGTTTTATCTGAAGTGGAGGTGGGCCGGGACTATGCGGATGTCTTTCCAGACGAGTTACTTGGGTTGCCACCACCACGACAGATAGAGTTTCAGATCGATCTTGTTCCTGGTGTGGCACCCATTGCTAAAGCACCATATCGACTAGCTCCATCGGAGATGAAGGAGATTATGACGCAACTTCAAGAGCTTCTCGAGAAAGGTTTCATCAGGCCAAGCTCTTCGCCTTGGGGAGCCCTGGTCCTGTTCGTTAAGAAGAAAGACGGTTCTATGCGGATGTGCATCGACTACCGATAGTTGAATAAAGTTACGATCAAGAATAAGTATCCGCTTCCAAGGATTGACGATCTTTCCGATCAACTCAATGGGGCGAGTTACTTCTCGAAAATCGACTTGCAGTCTGGCTATCACCAAGTGAGGGTGAGAGATCAGGACATTCCTAAGACGGCATTTAGAACTCGCTACGGTTACTACGAGTTCCTTGTGATGCCATTTGGTCTTACCAATGCTCCAACAATTTTCATGGACTTGATGAATCGAGTTTGTCGTCCATTCTTGGACAAATCGGTTATAGTATTCATTGATGATATTCTTGTATACTCTCGTACTTCAGAAGATCATAGGCGACATTTGCGTGAGGTTCTTGATATTCTTCGAAGGGAGGAGCTCTACGCCAAATTCTCCAAGTGTGAATTTTTGTTGCGAGAAGTTCAGTTTCTCGGTCACTTAGTTGGAATGGATGGGATCAAAGTAGATCCTACAAAGATTGAAGCGGTCAAAAAGTTGGAGACCTCGAAAACCCCTACGGAGATTCGTGAATATTTGAAGCGGTATGATTATGATTATGTACGACTGACTTCGTGAAATGATTTGTGAATATTTGACCCATTTGGTGCTATGTGATGTGCGGATTCTCGATACGGGTCAAATACTTTAAGGGTGGGATATGGTATTTATTTACATGTTATATTCTACTTACAAACACGTTTTATGGTTTTTGATTACAACTCCTATTGACTCACTTAGCGTAAGCTGACACTTGTTTCTTTCGAAATGTGTCTTGTACTCGCGCAGGTGGCTTAGAGGTTGTGGTTCTGCGAGGAGGGTAGGATTAGTCTGGTTTATATTTTGGTATCAACGAACAATCCGGTTATGTAATAAATTCATAACATTGAACTTGTACTGACTTTTTGAATGACTGCGGTCGTAACCCCGTGGTTTATATTATGAAAAATTCTGCTGCATGTTTTTGCAAAAAGAACTATTTCCATTTATGTCTTTTAAGACTTCCGCTGCATGTTTTTGCTATTGATTAAAGGTTTTTATAAATGGTGAAATTGAGAAAAGTCATGGGCGTTACAGTGAACCCATAGATGTGACACCTTTCATATGATACAACTTCACAGCTGTTGAAGTTGTTCTGCCTTATTGCTTTGAGTTAGGGTTCACCATCACCTTTGTGGACAGTGGCTCTTGTGATTGGAGTTAGTTCTGTTCTGTTTCTTAAAATGTTGATCTTTTCTCTGAAGCTTTGTAGCCTTTGTTGACTAAGATTGTAGGGAGCAGATAAATCAAGGTTGAAGAGGGTTTTGATGGCATCCGCATGAGATCTAGCTTTGAGCAGTTCAGACTGAGATTTCTCCCTTGCTAGTTTGTGTTGAGCAGCAGCTTGGTTTTGAAATTGTTCTTGTTCTTGTTAATATACTAGCTCCTTGGCTTGGTAGATCTCTTCAACTGGAACACCCAATGCTTGAGCCATTTGGGCATTCTCCCTTTCTTCTTGCTCTTTGAGTGCAAGCTCCCTTTGCATTTTTTCATCTGCTTCAACTTGCTCAGATGTCATTTTCTTTTTGCCTTTGTCTTTAGGAGCAGAGGTTGAAGCCTTTTGGACTGGAGGAGTTGATTGTACTGGTGAAGGAGATGGTTTTAGGCTATGTCTTCTTCTTCTTAGGATGTTAGAGAGTGGAGTATCATCCTCATCATCAGAATCAGACTCAATCGCTATTGGTGGAGAGCAACCCTCAACAACTTTCCTTCTTGGCTTTGGCCTGTTAGCCATTCTTTTCAATCTCTTAGGAAACCTTTGCTCCCCCTCAGAAGGTGCTTTTCTTTTGAGAGAAGGAGGAGCTGTTGCTTTGGATGCTTCCTTCTGCAAGATCTTTGTAGTAGTTTCATTATAAGTAGCATCCACCTCTTCAGAATCAGGATCATCCTCCCTGGAAGAACTTGAGAATTTCTACCCTTTTTTGGCATCATCAAAAGGAGGAGGGGAGTCACCTATGGTTGGTTTAGGGGATGGGGTAGGGGCAGGGGTAGGTGTATGAGTTGAGGAAGTGGTATAGGTTGAGGTAGAGGCATGTTTAGAGAGCTGGAGGGAGAGGTCATCCTTGAGATCTTTTAAAGCTTTCCATAATGAGAGATGACTCATTCTGGATTGTTCAGTTAGTGCTTCAATGTCATCAAGGATGCCTTTAAAGTAGGAAGGCATGGGTAGGAGTTGGTCAGGTATGGGGACAAAAATGTTAGGATTGATTGGACGTAGGGTTTGGAGTCGGGATAGAAGGTTTGAGATGGTTTGGTTAAGGGAAGAGATGATAGATTGAGGTTCGATGGGAATTTGTGGTTGAGATGAAAGAAGGTTAGAGAGATGGTCTATTTTGGCTAAGATGGGTTAAGATCAATGGGAGAGGTAGTAGGTGCAGGGGAGGGTTGGGTTGGGGTTTTGAAGGACTCAATGTCTTTGGTGAGTCTAGACAGTTGAGTGGAGGTTTGGGTTTGGAAGGCTTGGAAAGTTTGAGTTAGGTTATCAAGGTTTTGGTTTATGGTTTGAATAAGGTTAAGGTTTGGTGTTTGTGTAGAGGTAGATGGTTTAGAATTGTAAGGGTGGAGATAGGTTCAAAGAAATTGGGTAAGGTTTGTGTTCCCTCATTTGAGCCTTGGTGAATAAGCTCAAACTCATTGGGAAAGACTGTTGAGCCCTGTACAAGTGGTTGGTTTGTACCACTAGCATTGGCAGGCCGTGCTTGTGTAAGAATTGAACTAACTAGAGGTGCAAGATAAGTGGAGTGAGTGTGGGATGCACTAAATAGTAGGGAATCCCTTATTGGATCCACATTCTGTTGGGAGAATGTGAATGGTATTGGATGACTCAATAATGGGGTAGAAACAGTATGACCTTGGGTTGAGGTCTGTCTTTTGGGAGGTTGTCTCAGATTACGGTTTAGATCCCATTTTTACAGATGTATCCTGTTGTGAGGATACATCCACTGACTTAAAGGTGGCAACATCCAATTGCTCCCCCTCAACATGAGGAAGGGTAATTGGAGTTGAGGTCAGAGGTGTGGATTGCACTACCTCAAAGTGCTCATAATGAGTCACTTCTGTTGACCTTGTATATATGGGGCTACGGATGGGAGTAGAACTAGTGACCACAGGAGGTTCACTAGAGCTTGCCTGTTGGATTGGTGTGTGGACTGGAGAGGAGGATGGGCTATCAAAGGTTAGGACTACCATTTGAATATCCTCCGAGGTGGAATCAGAACTGTCCTTACCTTGGGACATGATGTGCCTACTCCTGTCAATGAGCTTCTCAGAAATTTCTTGGTCTTGGGCATCACCATCACCACCAAGGGGACTCAGTACCATTGGACTTAAGGGAGTGAATTCACCAGCATCATCATCATCATCATTGTTATTGCCAGTGTGACTTTCCTCATCACCAACATTATCATCTCCACTTTCATCATTATCACCAGCATTATCATTATCATTTACAGCATCAATCAGCTCTTGCATTTGAGCAGTGATTGGAGGACCTCTGTTTGCCTTAATAAACTGGAATACCTTTTCACCCATGGCAGGGACAGTAATGTGCTCTTGATGTTCAGTTAAGCCCACATAATCGTTTTCGCGAATCTCCCGCATAGCTATCAGGCTTAAGAATCGAATGTAGGGCACCTGAGACCTTGATGATTTCTTGTTCATGCTCTGGGTGATCTTATCAACAAGATCAGAAAATATAACTTAAGCAATGTCTATGTTTACCCCAAAGACTAAGGCATAGAGCACAAGAAGCTCTGTTTGATTGATGAGGTGGTGACTTCCAGATTTGGGACCAAAACAACGTATGACCACGTTGGCCAAATACTTCCAAGGTTGAGAAAGAGAAGAGACTTTTACTTGACCATGCACTACAAGTTTATTGTAGCCGATGGTTTGCAGAATGGTTTGAACTTCAGCTCTGGAGGGAAAAGCGATGTAAGGTGGGGAGTGAGGAATACCAGTAGCTTCGCGAAGAGTTTCAGTGGTGATTTGGAGATGATAGCTTCCTTGGGCTAGGGTGCAGTGGATGGTGTTATCGTTTAGGTTGTAGGTTGTGGAGTACCATAGCTCACCAATAATTGTGGGGTAGAAATAGTGTGGATCAGCAGTAAGACTATCGAACAGAGGATGAGCCTGAAGAAACTATACCATTGGCTCATAACCTTGGTTTTCTCACGAGGCAGGGATGGTGGTGCAGAGTAGAATGTTGTTTGGAGTTATGTTCATTGGTTGGTTTAGAGCAACATTCATTGGTTGGTTTTCTCGCGAGGTAGGGAGGGTTGACAGCAGGGTCTGGAATATAGGTGGCCATTTGGTAGGGATGATGAACAGTGAGTATCGAGAGAGAAAAGTTGGGGTAGTTCTTTTTAGAGAGAGAGAGGGAATTTAGAAAGTTTGAACAGGTAAAGGTGAATGAGAGAGGAAATGGGATATTTATGAATGTTAGTTAACAGATATCGTTAGATACTAACAAAAATTCTAATGGAAAACAAATTAATTAGCAATTAAATGAAATTTGACGGACGGAGTAAATAACTAGGGTTAAAAAGCATTAAATGAATGTAAAAGATGAAAATTTACTAAGTGTTGAACCATCAGCTGATCATTGAAATGTATCAGCCGAGCGGCATCAGCTGATGAAAAACTATCGGCTGATAGTGAAAATTTGGAGTATCAGCTGAGGGAAGTACTTAGCTGAGCATTTCCTTCTTATCTTAGGGTGATCGGCTGAGTAAGTTTGATCAGCTGATATCAGCTGAGCACAATTACTCAGTTTACATAGGCTAAGTAAGACTTAGAGATGCTTAGATAAGTAACCCATGATTTTCAACACTTATAAATTAACACAAACTAAATTACCACTATTCTAATCTAAAAATTAAGCATACCTAGTTTAGATATTTGGAAATTGAACCTTGCTTATCTAATGGCTTTGTGAACAAATCTGCAAGTTGCAAATCAGTGTTGATGTAGTGCAGAGTTACCTTCTTCTTTTGCACATTATCTCTGAGAAAATGATTTCTGATTTCAATATGCTTTGTCTTTAAATGCATGACTGGATTATTTGAGATGGAGATAGCACTTGTATTGTCACACAGAATTGGGGTGTCTTCAAACTTCACATCATAGTCAAGTAGTTGATTTTGTAACCACAGAATTTGAGCACAACAGCTTCCTGCAACAATGTATTCTGCCTCTGCTGTGGATGTTGACACTGAATTCTGTTTCTTACTAAACCAACTAATCAATCTTCCTCCTAGAAGTTGACCACCACCTGAAGTACTTTTGCTGTCTAATGTACACCCTGCAAAATTAGAATCAGAATATCCAACTAACTCAAAATCTGAGTCTTTGGGGTACCAAAGACCAAGATTAGGAGTTCCTTTGAGATATCTGAATATTCTCTTAACAGCAGCAAGATGTGATTCCTTAGGATCTGCTTGATATCTTTCACAGAGACATGTTGAAAACATTATATCTGGTCTACTTGCAGTGAGGTATAAAAGTGACCCAATCATTCCTCTATAAGTAGTAATGTTCACTAATTTGCCATCAGCGTCCTTTCCTAACTTGATAGAAGTAGACGTAGGTGATTTCATTGAAGAACAATTTTCAAAATCAAACTTTTTGAGTAAATCTTTGACATACTTTGTTTGATAAATGAAAATACCATCATCCTCTTGTTTAATTTGCAAACCAAGAGAATAGTTTAATTCACCCATCATGCTCATCTGATAGTTATCAGACATGAGTTTAGAAAACTTTTTGCATAGTTCCAAATTAGTAGACCCAAATATTATATCATCTACATATATCTGTACAAGTATCACATCACCTTTGCACTTCCTTATAAATAAAGTGCTATCAATGCATCCTCTTGTAAAATCTTTGTTAATGAGAAAAGAAGAGAGGGTATCATAACAGGCTCTTGGAGCTTGACTACTTAAAACCAGGAGGTTGTTTCACATACACATCTTCTTTCGGATCTTCTTTCAAATCTCCATTCAGAAATGCACTCTTCACATACATTTGGAACCCTTTGAAGTTCTTGAACGCAGCATAGGCTAGGAATAGTCTAATAGCTTCCAATCGCAACAGGGGAAAAGGTTTCATCAAAATCAATACCTTCTTCTTGACAATACCCCTGTGCCAGTAGCCTTGCTTTGTTTCTGATGATTTGCCCATGTTCATCTAGCTTGTTTCTGAACACCCACTTTGTTCCAATGATGGTTTTATCCTTTGGTTTGGGTACCAAAGTCCATACATTATTTCTTTTGAATGCTGCCAATTCCTCTTGCATGGCAAACACCCAGTGGGGATCATTGGGAGCTTCATCAACCTTCTTTGGTACAATCATTGAGACAGATCCAGAATATAAACAGATGTTACAAGCTTTTGATCTTGTTCTAACCGGATCATCTATATTGCCTGTCACCAAATTATGAGGATGGTGCTTGAGGTCTTTGAAGGCTTTTTGGATTTCTTAGGAGTTGGGATTCATTTAGATTTTGGGAAGGAAGTTATATGTTGGCTATCAGCAGTAGAAGTGAGTTCATTTTGAGTGGCTGATATAACTTCATTGTTGCAATCTGTGGGTATCTCTACTGAAGAGGGAATGTGTGATATGGAATTAGAATCCAATGATGTTGAGTCATTTTCCACATTATTCAGTAGAGGTGTATGATTTGATGAGGATGGTTGTACATGTTTAAAGATTTGGATAGGAACAGGTTCATCTACATCATGAGCAGCTGGTGGAGAGGGATCAACTTGCTCTGGAGTGTCTTCTCCAGTTTGCATGAGATCATTAAATTTTTCACCTGAAACATGATTAGAAGAACAGGAAGAAACAAAGTCATTTGCATTAAACTTACATTGATGGATTCTTCTACGACTTTGGTTCTGAGGTTGTATACTCTGTATGCTTTGGAAATCACTGAGTAACCTACAAACACTCCTTCATCAGCTTTTGGAGCAAACTTCTGTAATTGATCTTTTTGATTGAGTATGAAACACTGACAACCAAAAATATGCAGAAAGCTGATACTTGGCTTCCTTCCCTTGAGCACTTCATATGGAGTTTTGGTGTGCCTCTTGATAATAAGGGACCTGTTCTATGTGAAACATGCACAACTTACAGCCTCAGCCCAGAAATAAAAGGATAACCCACTTTCACACAACATGGTTTTGGCAGCTTCAATCAATATTCTATTTCTTCTTTCGTCTACACCATTTTGTTGTACGGTTCTTGGAGCAGAGAAGTTTTGAGATATCCCTTTCTCATCACACAAAGATTCTAGAGTTTGATTTCTGAATTCAGTTTCATGATCACTCCTAAGACTCCTCACCAGATTGCCATTTAACACTTCCATCTTCTTGATAAAACATATAATCTCTTCAGCAGCCTCACTCTTTGCTTTATGAAAGAAAACCCAAGTGTATCTTGAGAATTCATCAACCAATACACCAATACTAACAGTTGCAACAGGACCAAAGAGATCTATGTGCAACATATAGAAAGGTTCTGTAATTGAGAAGGCCTGCTTGGATGCAAATGATGTCTTATGTTGCTTTCCCTTCTCACAAGCAGTGCAATGTTTAGGCTTAAGATAAGTCAGAGAAGGTAGTCCTGACACTAGTTCACCCTTGCTCAACTTGTGGATATTTTTGAAATTAAGGTGGGAAAGCCTCTTGTGCCATAGCTAGTTTGTATCCTCATTATTTTTGGAGTACAAACATGTTTCCTTTGAAGGGTTACCAGAGGACATGTCAAGTGTATACACATCATTGGTTCTTTTGGCACTTAATACTGTATTACCTTCTTTATTTATTTTGGAGCCTCCTTTCTTTGTGAAGTGGACTTCATTATCCCCATCACACAATTGATTTATGCTTATGAGATTGTATTTTAGCCCTTTGACATATGAAACTTTGGACAGCTTGAGGTTCCCATTATGAAGTTCACCATAGCCTTTTGTTTGCCCATGGTTGTTGTCACCAAAAGTCACCCTTGGACCATTCTCTTTCTTGTAGTTACTGAGCAAAGTCTTGTTACCTATCATAGTTCTTGAACATCCACTATAAAGAAACCATGAACCAACACCCTACACAGATTGAATGAAAGAAGAGCTAGTGACACAAGTAGGAATCCACTACTTAGTGGATCCCTGTGGAATGCACCTAGCTTTCCACTTCATCTCAGGTTTCTTATGTATGAGAGGAGTGACTATGTTATCATTACAAGTCCGCTGTCCTGAATTCCCTTCTAATGAACATTCAAATGCCTTATGTTCTTTGCTTTCACATTTATAACATTTTTGGGATTTTGTGGTCTTGGAGCATTGAACAACATTGTTTGAATGCCTATGAGTTTTATTATCAGTCATCATTTGACTAACTTGACCATTTAGCTTATGAAGCTTATCCTGTAAATTTCTTAGGTCTTTATTTATAGGCACCTCGGATTGATCTTTGTTTTTAGAAAGTTTTTGACCAATCTTCGGAGTGGCAGAAATGGGAACAATGTGAACATCATTCTTTTTACTCATAGTTTCTTCTATTGAAAGAGAGTTGATTACTTCAAAATCAACTAATTGTTTAGAAGATGAGCATTTATCATCTACTAACTTATCAGTTGATGGAGTAGTATTAGCTAATGATTCTTCAGTTTGTGAAATACTAAGATTTAAGTCATCTGTTTTGAAGGTTTGACAACATAATGTCTCTGAGGTCTCAACTAATGATTCCTTTCCTTTTACTCACATCCTTTGACTTTGTATTCTTAGGATTTTTACATTCTGAAATCTTACTAGAGGATGATTCAACAGAAGGAATAATTGATTATTTTGAGTGGGAACTTTTGCTTTTAACAAACTTATTTGTGAACACAGTTTTGCCTTTAACAGTTTTGTGAAAAGTCTGTGGCAAAATGTCAGCTTCGTCTAAGATATTAAGGTTCTTATTAGAATCAAGATAGTTAGTAGCCTTAGAGTAATTTCCACCAATAATAGCTTGAACTTGTTTGGGTATTTGCTCCATGACATATTGAGTGGTCTTTTCTGTAGATACACACAAAGACTTTACTACTTTTTGGAGGTCATTGAACTTTTTGGTTGCTTCACTAGTTTCTTTTACTAAGATCTCATTAAGTATATTTTGATTAGCTAGTTCATCATTTAAGATTGTTATCTGCTTAAGTTCCTCATCCTTAAGAATTAATTTTTCTTTTAGTGATTCTACTTAGCTTCTTCTCTCTTTGAATAGCAGACTGGAAATCAATACACAAGTAATACAACATAGCATTCTTCTCATTATCATCATAGTTAATAAATTTTACAACCTGATACATATAAGAAGGATCCCAGTTGGTAGTTGAACAAGCTTTTGCAGCCTTTTTCATGTCTTCATCAAAAGAACTACCATCATTGTTGTTGGCCATCATGCAGAACTGAGCAGAGATCACCTCATCTTCATCTGAGGAAAGATCTTCTTCTGCCCAATCTTCTTCTTCAGCAACAAGAACTTGGCCCTGGGCTTTCTTCTTCTTCTTCTTCTTGTCAAGGACAGCAGCAAGGAGTTTCTTATACTTGGCTTCATAATCAATTTTGCCCTCCGGCTTTGGCACAGATGAAGAAACAGTGTTATATTTGGACTTACAGTCACTCGCTATGTGGCCAATCTTGCCACACTTATAACACTCTATTGTGGAGGAATCAAATGTAGATTTGGGCTTGACAAACTTTGATGGCCTCTTGCTGAACCTCTTGACACCCTTTCCCTTCTTGAAAGGTCTGAACTTCTTAACCAAAATTCCTACACCTTCAACTAACTCCTCCAAGTCACTCTCCTCACAACCATTCTCCTCATCACTTTCTCCAGCACTCTACTCTTCATCTCCTTCATCATCAGAACCAGAATCAATAGCTGCAAAGCTTCTCATCTTTGTATCTCATTGGGTAGTGCAGAGACAAGAGTTGATCTAGCCTTAATATCTAGGCTAACCAACCTCTTATCTTCATCTATCCACAGATGCATGGGTTTGGTTATGATTCTTTCTGTTATAGAGGTTTGACCTTCAGATTCTGATGGAATGGATAACACTGATGTTGAAACATAAGGACCATCAGTGACTATTTCAACTATTTGGATATCAAGGGTGGATAAGAAAAGATGTGCTCTACTTTTCCACATGGAGAAATTTTTGGCATCAAACATGGGACATCTTGTTAAAGACCCAGTGTTTGAGATGTTCATATTGTTTGCTGATGAGGCCACTTTGAGAGGTGTAGAAGCAGTTGTAGAGTAAGCAAAATAGATCTAGATATTGATTATCTAACTTGCTCTAATACCAGTTGTTAATCCCAGATTGAGTACACAACAACAAATGTTTGTAGAAGGGGGGTTGAATACAAACCTTAGCTTTAAAAATTTAAAGACACACTGATATACTTTTATATAATTCTTATTGATATTGAATCAAGAATTACATGTACTAGAAGCAGAAATTCTAAGTACAATAAAAGGTAGCAATCTATTTGTCTAACACATAGACAAGCTAACTCTAAAACAACTAATGTATATAGAGTGTTAAACACATGAACAAGTTTGATTCTACACAATGCTTAAACTCTACGAATATCTCAAACGATGAGATTTTCTTTCTGTGGAGTAGACTTCACTGTGTTGTATTTTGCATGTCCACCATGCATGAGTATATATAGAAATCTTGGTGAATACAGTTTCATGAAGGTAGGAGACAATGAGGATGTGTAAATATAATATTTTAATTGTAAAGGTAGTAGGTGAAAAGTAAAGTTACTTTAATCAACTGTTTGATAAAAGTAATTATACTTTTCTATAAAAGTGCAACCCACTCACAATATAAAATATTAAAACCCACATCTACTGTCGTGTAGAAGTTTCTTTCCCTTTCCATGCTTGTACTTTAATCAACACCATGCTTCTGTTTGATTTGACTTTACTAAGTATGGGATTGCCAGCCATACTTAGTTGTTGAACAAATCTTCAAGATCTTCGTCTGTTTGAGGTATCATTATCCTTTTCCAGAGGATAAGATCAAACCTTTTTGTCTCATACTTGATCCAAAAAGTGCATTTTACTTTTACAAATAAAGATCTAAGGCATAATAGAACAACACATGTTCTACCTTTTACATATGACTTACAATCTAAAAAGATAGTGCAGATTTGACATTTTGCACAACTCAGCTAACAGATTGTACTAGGAACTCTGAATTTCACTACTCAGTTGACAAAACATATCAGTTGATCACTTTTTGCCAGGACTCAGTTGATACATATTACTCAGTTGATCATATGGATGCTCAGTTGATCAATAGTAAACTTAGGAGGACATAAGCTCATATATTTGTATGATCAATTGATCAAGACTGCTCAACTAATCATTCAAATACATCAGTTTATGTGGAGAGATGACTTGCGTATGAGAAGACTTACCTGCTGATCCATTTGTTCACTCAGCTGATGGAGTAGCTAAGCAAAGTCCTTGCTCAGCTGATGGTGTAGGCACTCAGCTGATCAACTTTCTTCACTCAGCTGATGGTTTATTTTCCTCAGCTAATGGTCTTCTTTACTTGTTCTCTTTATCTGATGCTCCTTGGCTAATATCCCTTGGCTGATACTTTGAGTAGGATATGATGCTAAGTGATGGTTCCATACTTAGCATATTTTTACAGAATCTGATTCAAACAACACATGTTTGAATTCTAAGTCATACTGAATGTAGGGTTTGGTTATCATCAAATTCTTTGTTTTAGGATAGGGAGAGTTGATTATTAGGGTGAAGTGATTATCTCCCCTAATATATATATATATATATGTATATAAATGTTACTAAAAGAATAAAAGAATTGAAATCCAGAGGCGGTGCCTCTGGATATGAGTATATATGTTTGAATGTTGCTTTGACTAAGTCAAAGTTGATATCAAAAGCCAACACAAACACCTCTTTCTCTCTTGAATCTCTTTGTCTCTCGGATTTCTCTCATTCTCTCGGATTCTTGAAGATTTGGACAATAGGTGATTCTTGAATCTAAACAAAGGTAAACAATTGCTTGTTAACATGATTGAACTCGATTTTATGTTTAGAATATGCTTAAAACTCAAATTCATGCAAAACACCACACAAGAACATTCAAAGCTTACTTTGTAAGTGGTTTTGTTTGTTTGGTGTTAATGTTTGGGTTGATGCGTTTATGAAGTCATACTAATGAAAATAGATGTTTCGGAATGTATAAATGTAAAACCAAAGAATGAAATTCTGGAAATAAGCTATGGATGAAGTTGGCGGATTTCCAATCTTGCATGTGTCGGATTCCGAGACTTTGAATGTGTCGGAATCTGCATGTTTGTCTAAATCGGTAAGTCGCCCAAAATCTGCTAGTCAAATCTGATAAAGTGTTGGATTTCCTCATAAGTGTCGGAATCCGAAAAACTGTCGAATTTCTTTGTAAATGTCGGATTTCTTCAAAAGTATCGGATTCCGATAGAGTGTCGGATTCCATTGAGTTTCTAAGTCCACGAGATGTCTAAGTGTTGAAATCCGATGATATGTTGGATTTTCTTTATGTATCAGATTTCCCAAAGTGTCGGATTTCCACAATCCGACAGTTTTGTCGGATGTCTGTGAGATCCGGATTTGGGGAATTCCTATGTTGGTTTTAGTAGCCATTCTTTATTAATGTAAGTCCTAATATTAGGTGAACTTGTTGTGCTAAGTAAAGCAGAGGTGAGATAATTATCTGTTTTAAGCCACTCAGGTGAGTACCGACTTCCGTAAGCCTCAGTAGAGGAAGATTTATTTGCTAAGTGTTTTAAGTGCACGTATGCTTAAAAGCAAATGAATAAGTGTTGCCATGCTACTTAGTGCACAATGCCATGCTAAATACTTGTCATATGTAAGTTAAGTGTATGCTAGCGCAATCCAGAATTGGAGCCGCCTAGTTAAGATGAATGATATGTATGCTAGGGGTCCAGATTGGATCCGTAATGATGTAATGAATAACTACACATTCTTAATGAAGTGAATGAATATGCATGCTAAGTGAATGATCTAGATTGGATCAGTATGTGCATGTGAAAAGTTCGTGGAAATCTTCAAGCATGAATAAGGTCAACTCTGTATTTGGGTTCCGGGGATCCTTGATCAGGTGATTCGGGACTTAACGGTGATTCGAGGTAACATACCGGATCGTAGGTTCTGCAGAACCGCCGTGCCTTATATCATGAGGGGTAATCATCCGGTTGTAGCTGAGTTGCCTAAGGAACCTCTGGTTCTGTAAACGATGTTTGGTGGACTGCTTTATGCTCCCCCACCAGCGCGGATGGTTGTGCTTGATCCCCCGGTGTAATGGTGTTGAGCGGGACTAGCTATCCTGCAAGAAACAACTTATACCGATCATGTCAGCACACCGCAATATGATAGGATAGCATTGTATGCTTATTCCTGTGATGCATGACTTGCTCTAATGATGCTTATGTTAAGTTTGTACTCACTAGCTATGTGTAGCTAACGGTGCCATCTTAACTCTTTTTGCAGATTGAGAATAGGTTGCCTGGTGAGCTGGGTTGCCTTCTATTGGATGTTTTTGGTGGAACACCTTGTAATGTAATATATACATTATGGTCGGTTGTTTGTAGAGTAACACCAACTGTGATACAAAGTTCTAAATGTAAATATCAATGTAACCCTTTTGGTTAACTTCCGCTGCTAGTCTAATGCTATTTAATCGTGATTAAGTTCTCGTTTGTTAAGAATGTAAATTTTGCTAAAATTTGGTAATTACAAAACCGGTGTTACACGTGGGTATCATAGCCGAAGTTTGAGTGAATTGGGTACTTGCAAGAGTATTCAATCTCAAACTCGGGCCCAATCATAATAAAGTGTACCTTATGGGGGGGGGTTGAGTATGAGAGTTGCATGAATATTATCTGTTATGATGTAGCTTGTTAGATATGATAAGCATGTATGATAAAGTATTAATTACTCTTATGTGTTATATAGAAGAGTTAAGTTAAAGATGTCTGCCGATCGCGGAAATACTGAGCAAGCGCTAAAAGAAATGGGGGATGAGGCTTCTCACATGCCTCATCAGGATGAAGATCAACGCTCTCAGTGTAATGCTGGTGGCAAAAGACCTGACCCAGACCAACTAGCATATATAAAGCATCCGGAAGAAGAACTCCGAATTGCTAAGAAGCTCTTATTACAGTCTACTCTTGGCAAACCACGCAAGACCTGCTCTTACAAAAAGTTCTTGTCGTGTAAGCCACTGACTTTCGAGGGGAGTGATAACCCCACTATTACAATGCAATGGCTCCGTGAAATGGAGCAAACGTTTGAATCTTGTGAGTGTGAACCGGAGTACTATGTGAAATACGCAGTACGGATGTTGAAGGGTCACGCCATCTTCTAGTGGGACACCATGAAGGCCTCTGTTAGCAAAGAGGTATTGAGTGCTCTCTCTTGGGAGCAATTTTCTGAGAATGTGCTAAAGAAATACTACACCGAATATGACATGGAGCGGAAGGAAAGAGAGTTTACAATCTCTAGAAAGGAGATAAACTGATAGAAGAGCACATCACCTCATTCACTGATAAAATGAGGTTTGTTCCACACCTAATCCCAGATGAAGTCACCAAGATAAGAAGGTTTGTGGCGACCCTACCACTAGAATTTCGCGCCCATGTGCGGGTAGCTCCAACACTAGATCGGGCATTCGAAGTGGCCGGGCAAATGAATGGCGATCGTATACTGTGTCGGGGTGAATTTGCTAGTGGGGGAACAAAAAGAAAGTTTCAGCCATCTCTTAAATCGGGGTCTTCAAAAGGGCAATCCTCTGGAGGTGGGAAGACTGAATCTCCTAAGAAACCAAGACCTGACAATCCTTGGTGTTCTTCATGCCGTACTTATCATGCTGGGGAGTGTTCCGCAACAACCAGAAGATGCGGCAGGTGTTGGCAGAAGGGGCATTTTGTGAATGAGTGCCGGTATAAAGAGGATGTTTGTTACCGGTGTCACAAACCCGGTCACAAGATGGTGGAGTGCCCTGACAGAAAAAGCTCGGGAGCCAGCGGGTCTTCTGGAGCAGCTGGGTCTTCTGGAGGGCAGAAAAGAGATAATGCGTCTCGTGCCAGGGGGCATTTCAAATGATGGCCGAGGAAGCAAAGACTGCAGGGGATGTCGTCACTGGTACATTCCTTATTTTATTCCTGCAAGTGTACTATTTGATTCAGGAGCAACATATTCTTTTGTTTCTATTGCTTGTCGCAAAAGACTTCAATTACCTGTTGTGCCATTAGACGAGCCTCTTAATGTAGAAGTTACTGACAGTAAAGTAGTCTCGGTTACCGAGAAAGTCCCTATCGCCGTTATTTATATCGATGAGAGTAGTATCCCCATCTCATTTTTTTATAATTCCTATCACGGGCTTCGATGTCGTAATTAGAATGGATTGGCTTAGCAAGCGTGATGCTGAGATTCTCTGTTCCAAGAAAATGATTAAGATCCCTCTTGCTGATGGGTCTTATGTAGTGACTCGAGGAGAACGATGGGAGTATGATATTCCTGTAATCTCCATAATTAAAGCTCAGAAATAAGTTTCCAAAGGTTGTGATTCCTTCTTAACATATGTTATTGATGCTGCTATGGAAAAGCGACCAGTTCAAAATATCAGGGTAGTGCCTGGTTACCCTGAAGTCTTTCTAGATGAGTTACCTGGTTTACCTCCGGTGTTAGTCCCGTGTTTAGAATAGTTAGATTTGACAAGACAAATTATAGATATGTATAGATGATAGGTTAAGAGTTAGGAATTATGTAAATCTGTTATAGACTGACTAGTCAGCTTAAGCTGAGTAGTCAGCGTATAAACAGATATAAAGTTTTCTATGTAAGTACTAGATAGCTCAATGACTTCTAAGCTGTGATAGGTTTTAAGAGTGAAGACTCGAAGACTTGAAGACTTGAAGATTCAAGAACCCAAGATTCAAGAACTCAGCTTGACAAGGTCAAGACTGAGTAAGTCAGCTCAGCGTCATAAGTCAGTTCAAGAATTTAAGTAAGTTCTAAATTCTGTTATAAACTCTCTATATCTACGACATTTAAATTATGATATCTAAACCTAATTTAAACTATCTATTAGTTGGAAAGAAATCTAAAATGGAATTAATTAGATATGTTCTAATTAAGGAGTTTGTTACAGTTTTAAAGAAAAGATAAGTTCTATCTTTAAACTGCTATTTGTTCGTAGATATATCAAGTATAAGTATAAACCCTCTTATAGGTTTAACAGAGACGAACACGAATACAGAGGAATACACAACGAAAACTGCATAAGTTGCAAGACTGCATAAGTTGCAAAACGTACGTGTGTTCGTGATACTTGATACGCGTGTGTTGCGATAACTTTGTAAGTTCAAAGTTCGAGAGAGTTTTTCAAGAGTTCTTGTTAATCAGTTTTAACAAGAAGTTCGATCATGAATTAGTTTGTGATTCAAGAGTGTTGAGAGAGAGTTAAGGTTATAATCATTGTAATATCAAATCATCCTGTTGATTTGATTAGAGAGTGATAATAGTTATTGTTCTGTTTGATTATTGAATATACGTTTGATTAATTTGATTATTTGTTTAAAGTATATTCAACTCCCCCCCTTCTACACTGTATCGGTTGCTTGTTTACCCTCTTCGGGACCAACAACTAGTATCATAGCAAGCTTCTTCATAAGTTGAAGATCAAGATCCGCTGTCAAGAGGCTAAGATATCTACTAACAAGCAATCAAGTCATATACCAACAATGGCGGCAAAAGGGTGTCCTAGTTTTCATGGCACTGACTATCCTATATGGAACTTTAGAGCCATGCTATATCTGAAGTCCGTGGATCAAAGGATGAGTACCATGATTCAAGATAGCCCAATCATACCAATGATCCATATTACTGCCACTGACAAAACTATTCCATGTGGAGAAACTCCCAAGCCTGAAGCATCTTGGACTGAGGAAGATCGTAAACTGTTCAACCTTGATGACAAGGCACAAAGTATTATAGCAAATGCTTTGACAAATCCTCTTTTGCATACTGTGGTTGGGTGCTAAACTGCAAAAATGATGTGGGATACCCTCAGTGTTACGTATGAAGGCACTGACTTGGTCAAGCAACATAAGAAGACAATTCTGAGTTGTTCTTATGAAACTTTCTTTGCTAAAAAGAATGAAACTCTAGCAGATTTGTTTACCAGATTTCAATGCTTGATAAATGATCTGATCTTGGTAGGTGTCAAGAAAGATGAGAATGAGTTGGTACTCAAGTTCTTGGATGTGTTTCCAGAACAGTTCAATGAGATCACCATTGCACTTCATGCTGGAGGAACCTTAGGAAAATATGATCTCAGATCTATCTATGGTTTTCTTCTAAATCATCAACAGATCATGGAACAGAAGAAGGTGGCCCAACAACAACTAAAAGAATTTATAAATAATGTTGGATTTGCTTTAATTGTAGAAAAGAAGAAGAAGGAATCTAAAAAGTCTCAAACTGAGACTGACTCTAAATCTAAATCTGAGGAAGTAAGTCCTAACTCCGGTTCAGATGATGAAGAGATGGATGCTCTTACTGAACAAATGGAAATGTTAGCAAGAAACTTTAGAAAGTTCAGAAGAGGAAGGGGTCAACCTGACAGAAGCAAAAGTGGTAAATCTACTTTTGATCCTAAGAAAGCTAAGTGCTATAACTGTCAAAGGATAGGACACATAGCTGCTCAGTGCAGAGTTAAGTAGGGAGAATCAGCTTCAGTAGCTGACAAGAATGCCTACAGAGCTGATAAATATAAAAAGAAATATCAAAGACTCAAAGGCAAGCCAGATGAAAACACCAAAGGTCTTCTTGCTGAGACTCGGGACACTGAATCATCTTCTTCAGATGATGATGAGCCAAATAAGTGTTTGATGGCCATTGAGGATGAAGAGGAACAAGCTGACTATGAGTTAGAAGACAGTTCCTTTGATGAGGATCTAGCAGAAGCGGATAAGCTGAGTAAGCAAACCAGTAACTGGGATCCTGCCTCAATGTATACGGTAAATAACTTTAGCTCTTACACTGATGAACAAAAATGTCTAATGTTCAACTATTTGTTGAATGACTTCAAAACGTCTCTCACACTTCAATCTACTTTGAAAACTGAAATTTCAAAATTAAAAGATGAACTTAAACACTCTGTAACTCTCTTAAATGCTGGTAAAAATATTCAAAGTGATTATGAATGTCAGCTTCATATAAACAAACTTCTAAGTGAAGAACTACAAGAATCAAAAGAGCAAGCTGATAATCTAAGAAAGATCTGTGAATCTTGGGGTAAGTCATCAAGAGAAGTAGAAAAATGTATTAACCAGCAGATACCAAATCAAGTAAAAGCAGTGCTAGGGGGAGATTATAGTGTTGCTGTTGATGAAATCATCGAAGATCAAGTCAGTCTTGAAGACAAAACGATGAAATCAGATGATATACTCCTAAATTTTTTTTAAGGAACAAGGATGGAAAACAGGTCAAAACCAATAAGTTTGTGAGACCAACCCAAAGTCCACAGGTTATTCATACAAACCATCAAGCTGAATGTTCCAGATCCAATAGAAACTGTAAGTCAGTTTTCAAAAGATTGGATTACAATCCTGTGAGAACAGCTGTATTTGACTGAATATCTCACGTCAACTCAAAAAGACATAACTCTCAAGCCAAATATGAAAGGATGTCTAAGAACAGGAAGTTGTCTGTAAGTCAGACTTCACCAAATAAGGGTAACCATAAAGCTGACAAAAGTAAGTCCAAAGTCAGTGAAAATAAAGTAGGCAAACTGTCTAAAAGGATTGAAAGGTTATCCACAGTTTATGACCCTAAAACTGAATCCAAATTTAATGTTGGAAAAATCAAAGAAATCACCCAAACATCCATCTTTAGAAGAAAATGCTACAAGTGTGGTGATAGAGGTCATGAGGCCAAAGATTGTGTAAGTACCAATCTTACACGTGAAAACGTAAAGGATGATCAGTCCAAAACAGACCCAGAATCTGTTCGAGCTGATCAGTCAAACTCTAAAGGAAAAGCTAAGTGCTCATCCTCAGAACCCACCAAACAGTGGGTTCCAAAAAGAAACTAATATGTTTAGTTGATCTTGTGCAGGGCTCCTACAAGTGGTATCTAGACAGTGGATGCTCAAGGCACATGCAGGAAGCAAGGGGATTCTAAGTGAAGGACCCAAGGTGACATTTGGGGATAATTCTAAAGGAAGGACTAAAGGTTATGGAAAGATAACTGCTGGAAAAGTCACTTTCAAAAAGGTAGCATATATTGAATGCCTTAAACACAATCTGATAAGTATCAGTCAACTGTGTGATGAGGATTATGAACTCACCTTCATAAAGCATGCAGGAGCAATCTATGATAAGAAGGGAAAACCAATATTAATGGCAATAAGAGACAGATATATCTATTTGTTAGATCTCAGCTCTACAGATCCTTCAACTGAAACCTGCTTGTATTCTGACTTAACTCCCAAGCTGAGTTGGTTATGCCACAAGAGACTATCACATTTAAATTTCAAATATATTAACAAATTGTCTAGGAAAGAGTTAGTCTTTGGTCTACCTAAGATCACATTTGCTAAAGACAAACTCTGCTCAGCTTGTGAAATGGGAAAACATCATAAGGGATCTTTCAAGTCCAAACAGAATTTTTCAATTACAGAACCATTGCATATGTTGCACATGGATCTATTTGGACCTATTAGTACCCCAAGCCTAAATGGCAAAAAGTATACTCTAGTGATTGTTGATGAGTTCACAAGATTCACTTGGGTAGTCTTCTTAAAAGCCAAAAGTGAAGCTGCATATGAGTTAATCAGCTTCATAAGACAAGAAGAGTTGCAAAAGGGTAAGTCTCTTAAACAGCTCAGAAGTGATCATGGGACTGAGTTTAGAAACTAAACCCTTGAAGGATTTTGTGAAGAGAAAGGAATTATCCAGAATTTCTCATCTGTAAGAACTCCACAACAAAATGGAGTTGCTGAAAGGAGAAATAGAACCTTAATTGAAGCTGCCAGAACCATGCTATGTAAGGCAAAGCTCAAGCTAAGCTTCTGGGCAGAAGTTGTAAGTACGACTCGTTATACCCAGAATAGATCAATAATAGTTAAAAGACATGGTAAAACACCTTACGAGATGTATCATGGCAGAACACCCAACATTGGATACTTCCATATTTTTGGTTCAACATGCTATGTGCTAAACCAAAGAGACCAGTTCCATAAGTTGGAACCCAAAGCTGATCAAGGGATATTTGTTGGATATTCTTCAATCTCTAAAGCTTATAGAGTTTTTAATCTTAAAAGAAAAGTAATTGAAGAATCAGTACATGTTACATTTGATGAAACAAGTATTGACGAATCCGACAGAGCTCAAGCTGACCCAGTTAGTCTCAGTGAGCTTGAGAGGAACAAAGAAGATCTCACATCAAATCCCATGTATGTTATGGATGATTCTGATGATGATGATGGTAGTAAATCTGACAAATGTGATCATCGAAAGAAATTATCAATATTGAAGATAATCAAGCTGAGAGTCTCAGTGAATCATCAGGTACATGTCAGATTGAAGATCTAAGTGATTTTCCAATTCCTACTCAGACGGAAGAAGTAAGTCCTATTCAGCCTGAGAGACACTGCTCAGACTCAGACCCAAAACCTCAGTCTCCCACTACAACCTTCAGAGTATTAAAAGATCACCCTCTTGCTGATGTCATTGGAAACATTAAAGATGGTGTGTTAACTAGATATAATGCAAATGAAAATTATGCTGCCTACTCTAGTTTTCTATCTCAAATGGAACCAAAGAAGACTAAAGAGGCTCTAAAAGAAGAAGATTGGATTGAGGCTATACAAGAGGAGCTGACAGAATTTCAAAGAAATAAGGTCTAGACCCTTGTCCCTGCCCCAAAGGAAAAACAATTATAGGCACTTAGTGGGTCTATAGAAATAAAATGGACAAGGATGGAGTAGTGATCAGAAACAAGGCAAGGCTAGTAGCTCATGGGTATCGACAAGAAGAAGGAGGTCTATGTGAAACAACCCCCTGGTTTTATTGATTCTAAACACCCAGATTATGTCTATAAGTTAGATAAGGCTTTGTATAGACTCAAGCAAGCTCCAAGAGCCTGGTATGATACACTGTCCACCTATTTGCTCTCAAATGATTTTGTTAGAGGAAGTATTGACAAAACTCTAATCATAAGAAACAGCAGAGGACGTGTCATTCTGGTTCAAATCTATGTGGATGTCATTATCTTTGGTTTAACAAACCAAGATTTGTGAGATTAGTTCTTCAAGATAATGTCTAATCAATACAGAATGAGCATGATGGGAGAGATAACTTACTTTTTGGGACTTCAAATCTATCAGAAAGAAGATGGTATATTTATTAATCAGAGCAATTATGTTTTTGATCTGATTAAGAAATACGGATTAGACTCAAGCCATCCCGCAAAGTCTCCAATGTTACACAATGTCAAGCTACACAAGGACATTGATGGAAAATTTGTATGTCAGACTACATATAGAGGAATGATAGGTTCATTACTCTATTTAACAACAAGTAGACTTGTTATAATGTTTGCTACATGTGTTTGTGCACGATATCAGGTTGATCCAAAGGAATTACACTTGCTAGCTGTTAACAGAATACTCAAATATCTGAAGGCAACACCAAACTTAGGTTTGTGGTATCCCAAAGGATCAGGATTTGAGCTGATAGGGTACTCAGATTTAGACTTTGCAGGACGTGGTCTTGATAGAAAGAGTACTACTAGAGGATGTCAACTTTTAGGTGGAAAATTAGTTAGCTGGACAAGCAAGAAACAAAACTCGGTGCCAATTTCAACAGCTGAAGCTGAATATATAGCTGCAGGGAGTTGTTGTGCTCAAATACTGTGGATGCAACATCAGCTTAAGGACTTTGACTTGTATTATTCAAAGACTCCTATATTTTGTCACAATCAAAGTGCTATTGCCATTACACACAACCCAGTGTTTCACTCAAGAACCAAACACATTGAGATAAAACATCACTTCATAAGAGATATTTTAGAAAAGGGAAAAATAGAGTTAGTCTTCATTGAGATCAGCTTGCAGATATCTTCACCAAACAAATTAAAGGCACAAGATTTACAACTCTACTCGGCAAGCTTGGCATACTCAACCCTTAATCGGTATGTTCCATTCTTTATCTCTATTAAATTTTTGCTAACTGCTACATTTGACTAAGTGTCAATCTGAGCTGAGTGCTAAATCTGAAGCTGAGTGCTCCATCTAAGCTGAACACTCAGGATCAGCTGAGTACTCCGTTCCAAAGTGTGGTCAGTTCCACATGTCTAGGTTAGTCCTAAGAAATGGGGTGTCCAATAATATGGTAAGTCCAAAATATTTACGGTGTGTCCTGAAAATAAACGTAGTCGTTTAGAAATTTATTTTCTGATATATTCTTATCATGAAAATATCATTTCCATATAACAGTATGTGTTTGGGTAACATACAATAAATTTAGCCGTTGTAACAAACTGCATAGACGTTTTTACGGTAACGGTCATATTTATTACCCTCCGATAACGGTAACTTTTCTCTTGCATTGAAAAGGTATAAATAAGAGAGACTTTTCATCTTATTTCATTTACTCTTCCAAAATATTCTTCTCTACTCTCTTAAACACTAACGTTGCTGTGTGCAGAAATCATTGCTCAGTGCTAATCCTTACTACCGCTAAGTGCAATCCAATACGATAAGTTCGATTTCAATGGAGGGATATACTCTTAATCTGACTGAACAAATGATCTGTGGTGGCTATTTCAATAACAACACACTCCCCATCTACAAACAAAACAATGTCATCGCCTGTATCGACATTCCAAAGTCCAAAATTGGTAGGGGATATGAGGAGTGGGTCTCCTACATTCGCAAGGGACCCCTGGCACATGCATTTCTTCGTGGTCCTGCTGTGCTCATTCCTCAACTTCTCACGGAATTATGGTATACGTGTAAACTGGATACAACTCAACCGGTTATACGGGGTACAGTCCTAAGTGGACAAGTGGCGATAGAAATCGATGCAAATTGTCTCCGCCGAATTCTTCATCTCCCGGTTCATAATCAGTATGAGGCGATTGTTTCTAGGGAAACTTCACGAAGCGTTTTACCCTTAATAGGTCATCCTCAACTTATTGGCGTCATACAGAAATCTGTTCTCCAGACGACATGGGGATTTATGGTATCCATTGTGGTTCGTTCTCTTAGATACAAGGTGGGTGGCCTGGATAATGTTAATGACTTTGAAATGCAAGTGTTATACAACTTATTTTATGATCGACGATTGGATTACACTGAGTTGATCTTTGAGGCATTCAAGTCATTGGTGACCAAGAAGATAAGGGACACCATTGTGCCCTTCGTAAGATTTATTTCCATGGTCATCGAGGACAGGTTGGGTAGAAGATATACTGCCCAATATGAGTCAACCCCTACTCCTGTTCTCAGCTACAGAATGTTCGCCCATGATATTTTCCCTGAGCATCCTACAATGAGTGCTCAGATGAGGGTGTATGTTCAGCTTCATGCCGGGGCCGTCTGGATATGCGGGTAACGACTCGGAGGACGAGGATTGAGAGATGACTTTTGTTTTTATTCTATGATGTACATGTAAAACCTTTAATATATATTGATTCTAATATTTGTCTAATATTTTGTGCATGAGTTGTTTAAATTTTCAGCATGTTTGGTTGATATGTGGAGTGTGCTTATATGCTGGCAGTCAGTTCAGCGATTGCTAATATTATTGCTCCATTCGCCTGTATAATATCCAGGGAGCTATTTCTAATCTTTTTCTACCTTAATATATTTTTATTGTGTATGATAGAGACATTGTACGATTTAAGCGTGGGGTAGGGGGTTAGAAAGAGATTCCTCGCTTGAACTTAATTTGTCCTTGTAGTAAATTATTTATTGTATTTGGGCGTTAAATTTTAAAATTTTAATATCATTCGAGTTAAAAATTAGATATTAGTTTAGATTGTCAAGATTGGTGATTTATAAACAATTCATAAGATATATTTAGCTTTTATGCATAGTGTTTGTGGCTTTTCGCCAATTCTTTAGAAATTCGAGTTTATAGTATCCAATCTTTAATTTTTGAATTGCTACATAAAATTTAAGGTTAAGCCCTTTTTGAGTCTAAGCTTGACAAAATAGACTGAGTTGAATTTTCAATTTTTATTTAAATATGTTTAAAACAGAAAAACAATGAAAAAAGCCAATGTGCAAAATGAAAAAATATGCAAAAGAGCTAGAAAAATATATATAAGTCAAATACATTGCATTTTGAACTCGAATTAGTAAACTCTGAGGGTGTTCTACACCTAATCACCTAAAGCCAACCGGTTTGGGATCGGTTGAGTTGATGATTCGCTACATTGGTTCCATAGAAAGTCATAAACTTATAAAAAAATAGCTGAAAAGATAAAAAGCATATGTGAAAATAAAATTGAAAATCTGCAATAAGTCTTGAGGTCAGAGGATTTTTAAAGGGTAACTTAGCCAAATTAAATCTAAATGCAATTTTTAAGTTAAGGCTTGGATATATATAGATAGGAATATTCTTTAGGAGTGGTAGAAAGTTAAGGAGGATCTAATCATATATATGTGCATAATTCTAAGTATAATTTATGTTTTGTCTGGAATCAACCTTTTTGACATTCGTAATTGATATCTAATTTTTCGAGAATGGTGTTAGTTATTTAAAACTTTTAGCTTGGATAGAGTTGTGATTTGCTTGAGGACAATCAAAGTTCAAGTGTGGGGTATTTTGATATCGCGTTAATTATATATAAATATTGTGCGATATAGGGTTGATTTTAGCCGGGAAATATGTATTTAAGTGTAAAAAGATGCGTTTATCGTTTCATTTATATTTTGTAGGCTAAAAGGAGAAAACAATGAATTAATTGGAAAATAAGCCCAAGAAATAAAATGAAAATAAGAGAAGCCCAAGAAAGAGAAGAAGAGAGAAGAAGTGTAAAAAAAAGAAAGAAAAATAAATGAAGCCCAAAAGGAAGAAAAGAAATAATTAAAGGCCCAAGCCCAAACAAAAGAAAAGCATAAACCAAGTGGTCGCGGTGCGACGTCATCAAAGATCGCGGTGCGACGAACTGTTTCAGATAAGGCCAAACCGGTCGCCACGTGGGGTCACGGCACGACGCGTCAAGATAATGTCAGAGTTGAAATTCAAAGAAGTAGGATCGCCATGAAACTCCCACGTCGCGGCACGACACATGCACGTCGCGGCGCGACACCCCTGTTTTCAAAAATCTATATAAACGCAACTCCAGATCGGATTTGGGGTTAACCAATCAAATTCTTCTACCTATACTCTGCCAAATACGTTTTAGAAGACATCGAAGAAAGCTTGAAGGCTGATTTGAAGGAATGAAGCTCAATTTGGAGGCTAAAGGCTTGGATTTCTAGCTTATTTACGGTTTTATCATCCTACTTCTGTTCTTAATGTTTATTTATGATTTCTAGAAATGTAATATGATTGTTCTAGGGTAGTTGTCTCTGTTTTCCTTCCTAGAGGAGATGAAACCCTTTAAAGTTGATTAATTTACATATTTACGACATTAATTGCATTATATTCATCTTCAAGTTTAATCAAAGATCCTTGCATGTTTTAGTTCTGTTTTTGAGAAGTTTATAATCTGAGTTAATGTAAATTGGATGACCAATCCATTTATATAACTTTAATCATTGCTAATTAGGACCAATAATTAGTTTTGACTAGTGATTGATCAAATCCTAGGCTAAAACAATCAAGATAGGAACTTTAATGTGTTAGAATTAATATGTGATGACTTTCATGTGTTAATTAAATGATTTGGAAACTTAATCAATCATTAAAGATTAGATATTGATAAATACGAACTTAATTGTGCTTAATTATGTAGTTAAGTGATTTAATGTCCAATGAATTAGTTAATTGCATGATTAGAAAAGTTTGATACTCGGATCAAGAGTCTAACAATATAGGAATCGGTATAGTGTTAATTAATTGTTAAATGGAACACTTTAATTAATCAAATCAACTTGAAAAGGGTGGAATCAAGTCTAGGGAGGGAAAGTGTTTAATTGATAGTTAAATCCATAAAACTCTTTGCTTTTGGCTATTTGTGGTTGCTTTTGAGTATTTAGTAGTGATAGGAATCATTTACGATCATAAAGTTTGAAACTTGCATCAAAATTCCCTTTAATTTAGTTAATTGCTTTAATTTAGTATTTAATTGCATTTATTGAATATTTATTTGGTTTATTTAGTTTATTTAGTTAATTCTAGATTAATTAATAAATTCAGTATTAGCTCCCGTTCCCCAAGAGTTCGACACCTGACTTACTAACTATAATATGAAACAATTAGGTTCACTTGTCTATTCGTGCAGTTTTTGGTAAATAAATCAGTAAAAATATAATTTTAAAACTAGTACGTAAAACGCATATCAGTTTGTTTGATTGTTTGGATTTATTTGGTGACCTTAGTGTCACGTGTGATGTAATTGATTATTTTATTCATTTGGTATGTAATTTATTATTGCAGCTTGCATGCCGTTTCATTCATCCATATGTACTTGTACTAAACTGATAGGAAGTGTGTGGCTTGCATGCCATTTCCTTTCTTTTATGTACTTGTGTTTTGAGGACCACAATCAAGAGTCAAGAGGTGACATCTTGAAGACCTTGGATCCGGTTAGTCCCGATGTAGGTAGCGGATTCAGTGGGAGGACTCAATGGTCTAGATTTGTGTCTTTAGTAGACCAAGTCCTCCCAGCTTGGCTCGCGGGTATGACTGATAGGTTTTTGGCTTGGTTACCAACCCCTTTGTATGCGTGTGATGTGATTTATCTTTCTTGCGTGGTTGTTTATGTTTCTTCGCATGCTTGATAACTTTTCTAAAGTTAATAAAATCATAAGAGTTTTTAAATTGGTTAACAACTCTCACGCGTAAAAGATTAACAACACAATATAAACTTAGTGTTATATTTAAAGTGAAAATCGGTTTTGTCACTTACTTTGTTAATCAGTTATTTAAAACTTGGTTTTATTCAAGAAACAAAAGCCCGTTCCCTAAAAACGTAAATCACGCACCATCCATAAGATGACATCACCCGATTCTAGTGAAGCATGGGATAATTGTCGAGCTAAGCACGAGTTATTCCATGTGGATCTGTGTGGAAGGTGAGAGTGGCGACTTGGGGTTATTGGTTGTCGATCTTAGCCAAGCCAATGATTGTCGAGTGTGCTACCATGTATCTTGTTGGAAGATTTACAATTGGAAAGTAAAGTCCTTGTGTGATTGTCGAGCTAAGCACCAGTCAACCAATAATTTTAATTTGGGATTAGTGTAAGTAGGGATCAAAAATGCCAACCGACCGTTTTATGTCGTTGGATCCCGCAAGTGTCTAAGAGTTGCAATGGAGATTGCAATAAGTAAAATGGTTACCGGCCTAAATAGCTTCATAAAGTGATCCGCGGAAAACCCGTCATGTAGTGGAGTGAAATATGGTTCTTAGCCCTTGTTAAGATAAATTGTTTTTCTAAAACTGTATGGGTAATTATTTAACGAGGTATATATCGAACTAACTAAAACGTGTACTCTTGTTATTTATAGATGTTAAGCCATAATAACACAACGTCAAACTATTCGCTTCGTATGTTCCTACATAGGGAGAAACTCTCGGGAGTGAACTTCGTTGACTAGCTTAGGCAATTGAGAATTGTCCTTCGCTACAAGTCAAAGTTGTACATCCTTAAGGAACCTCTTCCGAAGCCACCTGCTACCAACGCGACTTGGCCGTCCGATACACGTATGAAAAGTGTGTTAAGGACACACACGATGTTGCCTGCCTCATGTTGTCAACTATGAGCTCGGAGTTGCAAAAGCAGTTTGAGCACATGAGTGTGCACGATATGATGAACAAGTTGAAGGTCATATTCCAACAACAAGTATGGGAGGAACACTATGAGTGTGTTAAAAACCTAGTCGATTGTAGAATGCAGGAGGGTAGGAGTGTGAGTGCCCACGTCCTTTAGATGAAGGCGTACGTGGACCAAATAGAGAGATTAGGTTTTCCCATTAGGAGGGAGCTTGCTGTGAATATAGTACTCCAGTCCCTGCCCGCATCATATGATCAGTTTGTCATGAACTATCACATGAATAATATGGAGAAAAGCATAGGTGAATTACATGGCATGTTGAAGATTGCCGAGTCTGACATGGCCAAACATGAATCCATCTCTTCCATTCCTACCACAAGTTCAAGGGAACAAGAGAAAAGGAAGAAGAAACCAACACAAACAGGAAAGGTTGGAGTGTATAAGCCTATCCTCGATGTTGAATCTCAGGACATAGGTTATGTTCCTCATGAAGAGATTCAAGGAGTGGTTTGCTACTTCTGTGGAAGATTTGGAGATTGGGGCCATCACGCCTACCCTTCGTGCCGAGAGGATATTCAACTTCTAAGGAAAGAGAGAGTCAATTTCCCCTCTCAAGTGTAGGTATTATTTAAAAGAAGAAAGAAGAGCATGAAGAACTGGATCTCTAAAAGAGGAAACTTGATAGATTGACCTCTAAAGGAGAATTGGGAGTTGAGATCTCGCCTATTGTTACCGGTTTAATTATTACTTTGTTTTGATGCCCTGCGGGGCAACTTGAGTTTTTATTGTATGTTCATGAAGACGATGGATGAAATTTTGAATTTTGTGTTTAAGTTGTAAGACTTTTTTCGCATTACTTATTAAATTTCCAAGTTTATTCATGTCATAGCTTATGTTTTATTTTGGCCTCCATGGCGCATCATTCTACATTTGATGACGATGGATTTATACTTGAAATTTGAATTTTGTTATGAAAATTTTTTTGTTGGTTGATAAAATAAAAAATTATCCATGTCATGACATACACTGCTACAAGTAATAAAAATCATGAATAATTGATTCTAAGTCCAAAGTAGTTTGGATTAGTTGTCTCTATGACATAATCAACTTAATCATATAAATAAGACACGTATCGCCTAGATCCATCTGGATTAGGATCTTGGGGTAGTTTAACCTCGGGTTAAACATTTGATGTTAGTCTTATCTATTAGGCTAAGATGATTATGAAACCGTTCACGGTATATGTGAGAGGGATGCTAGCTTGTAAGATATTGATCACTCTTACTGGATAATCCGTACAAGCACATAATTAAGAGAAACTAATTAAAGAATCAATTGCATAATATAGATAGGATGCTTAGATGTAGTTGAGATGCTAAGATACCTTAAATCTATATCTATGACCACATTGAGAATTGCGGGATTATCTCACAATTCATTCCTAACATAGACACATTCGTACATGGTGTTGCGTTAAAGGAAACCGGATATTGTTGAAAATGATCTAGCATATGTAATGGGTCAAATACGTGTATTCAACTTGTTAGTATACACAATAAATGTGACGACCCAAGCCATTAATCTTAATCCAACTTGAAAGTCTATTTAGCACATTGTGAGATATATCTTGAAAGAGTTCTTTACACTATCAAAGTTTGAAGTTGCTCAATCTACGTTTAGTGGGAAATTGATAAACTTATGTGGTGCTAATGCATTCAAAGAAGTTCTTATAGGTTTTAGATATTCAACCTTGCGAGAACAATGTTTTGTTGTTCTAAAGGAAGATAATAACTAAAGCATTCCAGTGGAAGAACGTGAAACTTAAATGATAGACTTGATGCTGGTGCTAGCATATGATCAAGTACCGGCATAAGAATGCCGGTTATCCTGACCATGAGTAATTCCTTTCAAGGCTGATAGAAGTCATGTAGCCAAAGAGATATGGGTTCCTCACATCTAAGTGGCCATGACTTGATGGTGAGTCTTGTTCATGTCACCATCTATCGGAAAGCATAGTGGGCCCTGTATTAACTAAGGTTATGAGAAGTAGTTAATCATGAGATGAAATCAATTTTAAGTATGCGAATACCTTGCTTAATTGCATACCAAGGTGCAAACCGAGATGGTGTAAATGGAATTGACATGGATTGTATTGTAGACTACTTCAAATAATGACTAGGGGTAAAGCTTTCATAATGGTTATTGTGGAAACTTTTCCTAGTGGTCATGTTGAAGGTCACTTGATACTCATTTCTATTGTTTCATTCTTATGGCAATAAAAGGTAGTACACGGATATACAAGACCGTGTACCTTCATGGAACTATGTATTGAGGAAGTGCTAAGCACACTCTCAGAGGGTCTTAGATATCCGTAGTATTCAAATTAAGTCTACAAGAGTGGATAAGTCCTTTGGACTTATGCTAACATTTTAAAAGTAAGATCTTTTCTTTCATGAGAAGATCAAAGTCATGAGTTTTCTAGAAGCATAGATAAGACTTTTACATATGTCATAGCTAGTGGGAGCTTTTATTGTATACCTAGAAAGTATGTATCGATTGAAGATAATGTCCCATTGTTAAGCGTTCTATGAACCTGAGATAGGGAATTATTGTATCATGATAATACTTAGGAGATACAAAATTTTGAAATTTTGAATTACAAGAAATACTTGTACATGTTCTTGATGTTTGATGAAAAGAAATAAGCCTTGGGGTAGGTTTTTACTCTGATACTAATTTCTAATGGGATAAACTGTTGAAGTCGATGATCCTACTTTGTGGTGTTGATTATTGATTAGAAAAGTTCGTAAGTATCACTGATCCTATCGTGAACTTTTGTAACAATGAGGATATGAGTACTTTAGCAGTTTGTTATATAATCTCTTTGACGGATACTTTGAATAGTAGTCTAGTCAAAAGAAAGTTATGAAGTTAACAAGAATACAAACAGATGTTGCATGGCAAATCCATTAAATAAGCCATTGTCATAATGACTAGTGATGTTTGACATACTAGGTCATGTAGCATTTCTTATGCATATGATTTGGCTTGAAATATTGTTTTAGTAGTTGATTGTTTTATGTAGCTTTGGGAACTGCAAGCAGTATCCTAACTTTTGATTGCTTTCGATATATAGTGGGGACTATATATACGCAAATGCAGTTACTTTCATTAGTCTTTACTGTGTTCCATCTTAGTATGTTTAACCACTTCCCTGAGTGCTTATGCATTCTGGATTTCCACAGTCAGTCATTCTTCACGGGAAGGAAGTTTAAGCTAAGACCGAGGTTAGGGTTTGGTCATGCACTAATCAAGGATTGAATGCAAGTGACGCAAAACTAACCTATGCTTGAAATGAGTTTCAAGTGATTGGAAGACCCACACCTGAGTTCACTTCATGGATTAGGGTCAGAAGTGACTCGGGATGATAATATCATTTCATCCTTAGACTGGAAATACATGTGTATCCAAAGCATGAGTCTACTTTATTTTGATTGCTTTCAAACGTGGTTCGTAAAGGATTTGTTCCTCTGGTTAGAGAGATATCCCTGGCCCCTCGATGATTGGGCGCTGACACCAAATATGCATGGCCGTGCTTAAGCTGCAATGATTTTAGACCAGTTGCAAATTTGTTATTTTGGTCACCAGCAATCTAGAATCGAGAAACTCGATTGTGAACGATCTGGAGATTGACATTTTTCCGTGTCTCGTGTTCACACAGATATCGCGAACAAAGGGATGTTTATGATCACTTATCTATAGGACCTTTGAGCCTTTCTAGGCTACCAGGATTTGTCGGGGATGACGTAACTCGTACCGACTTCGGGGCAAGTATGCTTTGCTAGAGCCACAGCATGTCTGTGAGTTAAGTGAGTGTATCTTGTGCAAGTGGGAGTCTGTTGGAATATGCCCACTAATACACTTGCACTAGCGTCACTGCTAATGAGGTACGGGCCTATTGGGTCACTAGCGTTTTAACTAACGGGGATATTTTTGGAATCCTTAACGCACGAGTACCCGTTTTAAGTTAGTGTATCATGTGCACGTACGCTAGCGTCACTCAACGCACGAGTACCCGTTTTAACTAACAGGGATATTTTGGAATCCTTATCTTAAACCATTTAATATTCTATTATTTTTATCTATTTTTATTAATATTATATCAACTCATTAAATAACTATTTATAGTCATTTATATCAATATCTAACATATATATTGTATTCAATTTATTTAAATTATTTAACATACCATGTAAGTGTGCGTCTAAGCCCTTTCTGCGGATGTTACAAATCTACCCTCCTTAAGAAGATTCACGGAATCTGCTCAGCAATGAAGAAGTGCGGGTAGCGTGCTTTTATCTCATCTTCGACCTCCCATGTCAAGTTAGGACCAAGATTGTGTTGGAATATGCCCACTCATACACGTGCACTAGCATCACTGCTGATGAGGTACGGGCCTATTAGGTCACACGCCAAGGGTAGATTCCGGCAGCATAACCCAAACATGAGAGAATATTTAAATTAGGGTTTTTGGCGACCTTCACGGGCCTTCACGGGCCGTGAAGAGGTTGTGAAGAGAAACCCTCCACGAGGCTTCACCACCCGGACAGGTAGTCGTGAGGCACGACCTTCACGAGGACTTCACGGCCCGTGAAGACAGGCGCCATGCTTTTATTGGACCACTTGATGGCCCAATGAGAGTGTGCGGTGGAACCCGGCCTATGAGGCCTTCATGAGGGTTTCACGTGTAACACCGCTTTTGAATTCAGATATTTTAATGACAAATCAGGTTTTAGCAGCGGAATTTTTTTTTCTTTTCACATAATAACAACTATTATTTACAATGTCGTTCTTTCAAAACATCAGGGTGTTACCTAGTTCAGGAACCGACCATAGTATCATATTACATTACAACATACAATTACAAGTGTTCCACCCAAAAGGGGCAATACATTTCCCAAAAGCAACCCGCCTCGAAGGCCATCTAATCTTTACCTGAAAAGGGAAACATAGCATCATTAGCTACACTAGCTAGTGAGTACATACAATCATAAGCATCGATACAGTAAGTCATGCATCGTATCATAAACAGTCATTACTAACTTAGCACATAGTGTTGTGCTGACAAGATCAGTAAGAGTCATGTCTTGCAGGGTAATCAATCCCGCTCAACAACTCAGACCGGGGAATCAGACACGACCAATCCACGCCGGTGGGGGAGCATAAAGTAGTCCACCAAACATCGTTCATAGAGTCAAACACTCCACAGGTAATCCAGCTACAACTGGCTGATCACCACTCACGTTAAGGCACGGTGTTTCTGCAAAATTTGTGATCCAAGATGCCTGCTGAATCACCATGAAATCCCAAGGGATCCAGTTACAACCGACTGACCTTAACCATGCGTCAGATAGTCTACAGAGAGTGCACATTCACATATACATACATTTGATCCCACAGGGATCCATCATCTTACATTTAGCATCATACAGTTATTCATACGTACATATCATCATGTACTAACTAAGTGGTTCCAATCTGGACCCACTAGCATGCACATGACATATATTCTAACATCTTGTAAGTCATACACTTACCTCCTCGAGCGTACCTGTAAAAGAAAGTTAAATACACAAAATAAATTCACATAGCATGCAAGGCCTTACTCTACTGAGTCTCATGAAAGCAGGCACTCACCTGAGCTGTCTGCTATGCACAGGTATTTGGTTTTGACTTCACAGCTACAATAAGTTCACCTAGCATATCACATTGACCTCAATCATTCACATGTGCATTCAATACTCATAAAACAACATTTAGTTTTGGACTTGGCACATATCCGCTAGGACTGTCGGATTTGGGGAAATCCAATGGTCCTGTCGGATTCATGAAATCTGACACTTAGACTTTAAATTCCGATACTCAATCAATGAGATTCCAACACTTAGGAATTCCAACATGCATGTGAAATCCGACACTTGCGGATTCCGACACATGATGGGAAATCCGACATATAGGAATTCGACACTTAAAATGAAATCCGATAGACTTGCGGAATCCGACACTTCTATCGGAATCTGACAGTTCCTTCAGTTTTCCACACTTGCGGATACCGACAACTTCATCAACTCGGAATCCGACAACGTCATAGACTGGAATTCCGATACATGCTTGAATTCACTATACAAGTTACATTTTCATCGTTCTTTTGCCCAGATCATTGTAGGCCATTACAACATCATCATTTAATCATCATAAACACATGAAATCCCAACAAGAACACCATAAACACCAAAACCCACTTTGAAGTAAGCTTTAGCATGTTCTTGCATGGATTCATGTTTCTTAGCATGTTACACACGATTCTAATCTTCTAAACATATCAGAATCATGTTGCTCACCTTCGTAGATCAACAACCGACTTCTTCTGTTCTTCTTTTAGAAACCGAGAGCAACGAGAGAAGAGAAGTGTGTGTGTTTTCTATCTTTAAGCTTTGACTTCATAAAGTCAAACTAAAACTTATGCATGCATATATATACTCGACTTTCCAGAGGCGGTTGGCCCTTTCTTCACATAGGGTTTTCCCCGTTAACTAATTTCATGTACATATATATATAGCATACATGCATACGTACATACATAAACACACATATTCATTTAATTCAACAAGTATACACAAAATACCTCTTACTACAACAACTACGTACATTCTCGTACGAATTACAACTAGGCCCAAGTTGAGGATGTTACAAATCTACCCCCTTAAGAGGATTCCGTCCTCGGAATCCGCATAGTAGTAAATAGGCGAGGGTACCTTGTCTTCATCTCGTCCTCAACTTCCCACGTCAGGTTTGGACCCAGATTGTGCTTCAACTTCACAAGGACTAGTTTGATCATTTTCTTGCGCTGCTTCTTGACCTTCGTCTCAAGAATTTCAACAGGTTATTCAACTAGTCGCTTGGAAGAGTCAACTTTCAATTCCTGCAAAGGAATAATATGTTCTTCTTCAACGTGGCACTTGCGTAAGTAGCACACGTTAAAGGTGTCGTGTATTCCAGATAGTTCAGGCGGCAGCTCTAGAGTTACCGTCTGATCATTCACTTTGCGTACAATTTTTAATGGGCCAATGAAACGTGGACTTAGCTTCCCCTTGCGCCCGAAACGAATGACGCCTTTCCAAGGAGAAACCTTCAAGAACACACGGTAACCGACTTCAAATGTAGCGGAACTACGCTTTGGATCGGCATACATCTTCTGTCAATCCCGAGCTGCTTTTAGCTTTTCAAGAGCCACATTCACTTTATGAGAAGTAATCTGGACGATTTCAGGTCCATCGAACTGCTTCTCGCCAGGATCCAACCAACAGGTCGGAGTGCGACATCATCTTTCGTAAAGCATCTCGTATGGTCGCATTCCAATGCTGGAATGATATGCATTATTATAAGAAAATTAAATCAATGGGAGATGAGAATCTCACGATCCACCAACTTCGTGTACACAGGCACAAAGCATATCTTCTAACGTCTGAATTGTATGTTCAGATTGGCTATCAGTTTGAGGATGATAGGCGGTGCTCAAATGAACACGAGTCCCAAGTTCGCGTTGCAGACTCTGCCAGAAATTTGAGACAAACCGAGAGTCACGATAAGATACAATCGAACAAGGAAGACCATGACATAACACAATCTCATTGATATACAACTGGGCTAAACAGGTCAACGAAGCAGACTCGTTCGTTGCCAAGAAATGAGCACTTTTCGTCAATCGATCAACGATAACCTAGATCATGTCGTGCCCTCTGGACATTCTTGGTAGCTTTGTCACGAAATCCATTGTGATATTATCCCATTTCCACTCCGGAATATCCAACTGCTGCAGATTACCATAAGGTCTCTCGTGCTCCGTCTTCATTTGCGCGCAGATCTGACATCTCTCCACAAATGAAGCGATGTCTTTCTTCAGAGTTGGCCACCGGTATAACATCTTCAAGTCGTGGTACATCTTCGTAATTCCCGGATGGACAGATAATTTGGACTTATGGGCTTCTTGCAGAATCAGCTCACGGTTACCTCCGACAGAAGGTACCCAAATCCTGGATTGAAAAGTCTTCAACCCACGATTATCTTCCGTAAGCTGATCCTTTAACTTCTTCATTGTCTTAGTCTTCAAATTTTCTTCTTGCAATGCGGTTTGCTGAGCTTCCTTCAATCTAGAAATCAAATCTGACACAATCGTGATCCTCATAAACTTAGCTTCTGTTGTCGGTCCTTTACGGCTTAAAGCGTCCGCTACAACATTGGCCTTGCAAGGATGGTAACGGATCTCACAATCGTAGTCTTTTATTAACTCCAACCAACGGCGTTGCTGCATGTTGAGTTCTTTCTGAGAAAAGACATCCTGAAGGCTCTTGTGATCTGTGCAAATCACAAACTTTGTGCCATAAAGATAATGTGTCAACAATTTTAGTGCATAGACAACGGCAGCAAGCTCCAGATCATGGGTTGAGTAGTTCCGTTCGTGTGATTTCAACTGCCTGGAAGCATAGGCAATCAATCTATCACATTGCATCAGGACGCAACTCAAACTCGCATAAGAAGCGTCACAATATACCGTGAAGTCCTCCGAACCCTCAGGCAATGTAAGGATTGGAGATTTACATAGAATCGTTTCAAGTTGTGGAAAGCTTCCTCCTGAGCTTCCGACTAGATAAAAGCAACATCCTTGCGAGTTAGTTTGGTCAACGGATCCGCAAGCTTCGAGAAATCGCGGATAAACCGCCGATAGTAGCCAGCCAAGCCAAGGAAACTTTTAATTTCAGAAGGAGTCCGAGGAACTCCCCAATTCATCACAGCCTCCACCTTAGATGGATCTACTTTGACACCGTCTTGACATATAACATGGCCAAGGAAATGAACTTCCTTAAGCTAGAATTCACACTTGGACAACTTGGCATACATCTGTTCTTGCTATCGAGAACCTGACGAAGATGAAGCTGGTGATCAACTTCTGTCTTCGAGTACACAAGAATGTCATCAATAAATACAATCACGGATCTGTCAAGAAACGGACGGCAAACCCGATTCATCAGATCCATGAAGACGACAGACGCAATGGTTAAGCCGAATGGCATAACCAGAAATTCGTAATGACATTAACGAGTTCGGAACGCGACCTTCGGAACATCTTCTTCATGAACTCGTACTTGGTGATACCCCGACCGGAGATCAATCTTAAAGAAGCATGTAGCTCCCTGCAACTGATCAAAAAGATCATCTATACGAGGAAGCGGATACTTATTCTTTACAGTTCGCTTGTTAAGCTCCCTGTAATCTACGAACATTCGCATTGTTCCGTCAGAACGAATAATACAGGAGCTCCCCACGGCGAGGAACTCGAACGAATAAAACCTTTGTTGAGCAACTCCTGAATTTGAGTCATCATCTCTCTTATTTCAGAAGGTGCTAGACGATACGGAGAACGAGCCACATGTGTAGCTCCTGGAATAAGCTTTATCATGAATTCAACATCACGAATTGGAGGCAAACCTGGAAGTTCCTCGGGGAATACCTCATGGTAGTTAGACACCACCCGAATATCACGAACTGGTCGCTTCTCCATCGTAGCATCAATAACGTATGCCAGATAAGAGTCACAACCTTTGGCAATCGACTTTTGAGCTTTAATCATGGAGACAATGGGAATATCAGAATCCCCTCGTTCTCCACGTCCAACAACATAAGATCCATCAGAAAGAGGGATCTTAATCATCTTTTTGGAACAGATAATCTCAGCATCATGCTTGCTGAGCCAATCCATCCCGATCATGACATCAAAGCCCGCAATAGGCAAAATAAAGAATGAAATTGGGATACTACTCCCGTCAATGTAAATCACAGCTATTGGGAATTTCTCTGTAACAGAGACTACTTTGCCGTCAACAACTTCTACTCAGAGCGGCTCAGTTAAAGGAACAACAGGTAATTGCAATCTTCTACGACACGCCACAAATACAAAGGAGTAGGTAGCTCCAGAATCAAATAAAACACTAGCAGGGATATAATTAATAAGAAAAGTACCCGTGACGACATCCCGTGCTGCTTTGGCCTCGTCAGCCGTCATCTGAAAAGCCCTACCTTTCGTGCGGGGCGCGTCATCTCTTTTAGGGCCTCGAGAAGAAGAAGACCCCTTTGCTCAAGTACTTTGTCTGTCTGGGCTGTCAGTCAGTTTGTGCCCAGGCTTGTGGCACCGGTAGCAGACATCCTCTTTAAAACCACACTCAGTCGTAGCGTGGCCCTTCTGTCTGCACCTCCAGCAACGTCTGGTAGAGTTAGAACACTCACCAGAGTGGTATGTTGGGCACTGAGAACACCAAGGAGAATTAGGCCTCGGTTTCTTGGAGGAATCAGTCTTCCCGCCTGCAGAGGATTGTCCTTTGGAAGGACCCGATTTATCAGACGGATGAAACTTCCTCTTTGACCCTGCACCAACAGATTCGCCCTTGCAGTATAGATGGTCACCTTCCAGTTGTCGAGCTATATGAAAAGCCCGATCTAGTTCAACAGCTGCCCGCACGTGTGGGCGAAATTCCAGTGGCAGAGTTGCCACAAACCGCCTTATCTTGGTGGTCTCGTCTGGGATTAGATGGGGAACAAACCACATCTTGTCAGAAAATGCGGTTATATGTTCTTCGATTGGCGTATCCCCATTTCCGGAGATCATTGAAATCCCTCTCCATCCACTCCAAGTCATAATCGGTGCAATACTTCTTTAGCACCTTTTCAAAAAATTGCTCCCAAGTGAGAGCACTCAGCACCTCCTTATTAACAGAGGCTTTCACCGTGTCCCACCAGAAGATGGCACGGCCTTTCAACATCCGTACCGCGTACTTGACACAGTACTCAGGTTCACATTCGCAAGATTCAAAAACTTGCTCCATATCCCGGAGCCATTGGATAGTAAAGGTGGGGTTATCACTCCCCTGGAATGTCGGAGGATGTCAAGTCAGAAACTTCTTATATGAACAAGTCTTGCGGGGCTTTTTCAACGTAGCTTGCAATAAGAGCTCCTTTGTTACTCGAACCTCCTCCTCCAATCGCCTAATAATAGCAGCCTGATCTGGCTCAGGTCTGCCACCACCAACATTATGCGGAGATCTCTAATCCTCAGCCTGATGAGGCATATGAGAAGCCTCATCTTCTAGTTCTTTGATAGCTTGCTCCGTATGGCCACGTTCGGCATACATTTTATGTCAACTTTCTATATAACAGAGAAAGAGCAATTAATACTCAATCTCACTAACTTAACTTATAAATCATCACATAATACTAGCATACATATAACTCTCACTCAATCCCCCCCCCCTTATTGGAACATTTCTTTATGGTCGGGCCCGAGCTTGTGGTCGGATACTCTTTCAAGTACCCAATTCACTCAAACTTATGCTATGATACCTAATTGTAACACTTCTTCTGATTCAAATATTTTAATGACAAATCAGGTTTTAGCAGGGGAAATTTTTTTTCTTTTCAGATAATAACAACTATTATTTACAATGTCGTTCTTTCAAAACATCCGGGTGTTACCTAGTTCGGAACCGACCATACGTACATACATAAACACACATATTTATTTAATTCAATAAGTATACACAAAATACCTCTTACTACAACAACTATGTACATTCTCGTACTAATTACAACTAGGCCCAAGTTAAGGATGTTACATCACGGCCCGTGAAAGCTCGTGAAGGCAGAAGTCAAAGTGTCACTTTGTTTTCGTTGGACCTTTGTGTTGGTCCAATGAAGGGCAGCCTATGAGGCCGAACCTGGTGAGTTTTCTTCCACAGATGGGATTATAAAAGGCCATTGATTCTCTCTTTGATGGACTCTTGCTTCAATATACACTAGACACATATATTTGCTACTTGAACCTTATATGGTGAGTTAAGTGAGTGTATCATGTGAAGGCAAGTTCCATATGGTTGTGGCTATTCCAGATTCACGAGGACATCGCGTGGCTCGTGTCTCGGGTCATTAGCAAGGCGGAATCTCGCTTACTTAGTGAGGACTATCAATAGAGGAGCTCGGTTTTGAGTTCTCGAAGATCTTCCTAGCTCGGTGGATAGCTCCAGCCCCGTGATGGTATATTTCTCATCCTTTCTCTTTTAGTTTTCTAGCTATGTTCATTTGTAGTCACGTTCCCCACTTGGGGAATACATGCATGTCCGTTTTGATACCTGAAAACCCCGGTTTATGATGTCGTTGCTTCCGCTGCGTACGGGTGTTGGCGTGCATGGATTCCCTACAGATTGTGCTTCCATTTGACGAGTACTAACTTGATAATCTTTTTACGCAGCTTTTTGATTTTGGAATTCAAAATCTCAACAGGTTCTACCACAAGGCGTTTTGCTGAATCGACCTTCAACTCTTGTAGAGGTAGGATTTGATCATCATCAACCTTGCACATCCTTAGATAGCACACATTCAATGTGCTATGAATACCAGATAACTCAGGAGGAAGTTCAAGTGATACAGTCTGGTCATTGACCTGTTGTAGAATTTTAAACGGACTAATATATCTCGGGCTTAACTTACCCTTGTGAATAAATCGAATCACCCCTTTCCAGGGTGAAACCTTCAAGAAAAGCCGGTCACCCACTTGAAAAGTAATGGGTCATCATTTAGGATCTGCATACATCTTTTGCGTGTCTCATGCAGCTTTCAGCTTTTCTCGTGCCATCTTCACCTTATCAACTGTCATTTGCACAATATCAGGACCTGCATATTGTTTTTCAACAAGTTCTAACCAACGCGTAGGTGTACGGCATCGCCAACCGTACATCATTTCATATGGTGGCATACCTATACTCGAATGATAAGAGTTTTTATAGGGAAATTCAATCAAGGGAAGATGAGAATACCAAGAACCACCTGCGTACTAAGTTCACGTTGAAGACTATGCCAAAAATTAGATGTGAACCATGCATCTCGATCCGAGACAATCATTAGAGGTATACCATGTCGCGATACCACCTCATTAATATACAATTGAGCCAAACGATTCATAGGTGCAGATTCGTTAGTCGTGAGAAAATGTGTACTCTTAGTTAGGCGATCAACCACAACCCATATTATATCATGCCCCTTTGTAGTTCGGGTAACTTGGTAAGGAAGTCCATGGTAATATGATCCTATTTCCACTCCGGGATATCCAATTGTTGTAGATTCCATAGGGCTTTTGGTGTTCGGTTTTGACTTGCGCGCAGACTTGGCATTTTTCTACAAATGAAGCAATATCACGCTTCAATGTAGGCCACCAATACAATGATTTCAAGTCTTCGTACATTTTTGTACTTCTGGTATGAACATACAATCTAGATTTGTGTGCTTCATGTAAGATTGTCTCCCGGTTGCCACCAAGACTCGGTACCCAGATTCAGGATTGAAATGTCTTCCGATCCTGACTGTCTTCTCCCAATTGCTTTGATATCTTTGTCATTGTCTCATCTTTCAAGTTGTTTTCTTGCAATACTTCTTGTTGTGCTACTTTAAGTTGAGCAATTGTATCAGATTCTATAGAGAGTCTCATGAATTTAGCTATTCCAGGAGAGTTATTTCGACTCAATGCATCAGCTACCACATTCACCTTGCCCGGATGATAGTTAATCTCACAATCATAGTCTTTGATTAGTTCCAACCAGCACCATTGTCTCATGTTAAGCTCTTTCTGCGTGAACGCATATTGCAGACTCTTGTGATTTGTGCATACAATACATTTGGTGTTGTACAAGTAATGACGCCATATCTTGATGTTGGAATATGCCCATTGATACACGTGCACTAGTGTCACTGCTGATGAGATACGGGCCTATTGGGTCACACGCCAAGGGTAGATTATGGCAGCACAACCCAAATATGAGAGAATATGAAATTAGGGTTTGTGGTGACCTTCACGGGCCGTGAAGAGGTCGTGAAGAGAAACCCTCCACGAGGCTTCACCACCCGGACAAGTAGTCGTGGGTGCACTGCCTTCACGAGGGCTTCATAGCCCGTGAGAGCCCGTGATGGCAGGCGCCATGCTTTTATTGGACTAGTCATTGGCCTAATGAGAGTGTGTGGTGGAACCCGGCCTATGAGGCCTTCACGAGTTCTTCATGGACCGTGAGAGCCCGTGAAGACAGAAATCAAAGTGTCACCTTGTTTTTTATTGGACCTTTGTGTTGGTCCAATTAGAGCAAGCTTAAGTGGCCGACCCTGGTGGCCTTTGAGCTTCTTCCAGACTTTATAAAAGTCCATTGCATTCTCTCCATTCCAACTCTTGCTTCATGTTATAACACACACACACACATATATATGGTACTTGGGTTCTACTAAAGTTAAGTGAGTGTATCAACTGAAGGCAAGTTGTTCATAGTGCTGTTGCTGCTCCAGAAGCACGAGGACATCGTGTTGCTCGTGTTTTGGGTCATTAACAAGACGGAATCTCAGACACTTGGTGTGGACTATCAATAGAGGAGCTCGGGTTCGAGTTCTCAAGATCTTCCTTCTCGTTGCCTCGTTCTAGATCTCGTGTTGGTATATTTCTCCTCCCTTCTCTTTTGTTTATGTTCCTATATTGCTTTGTAGTCAAGATCCCCACTTGTGGAATACATTCATGTCGGTTTTAATACCCGAAAACCCCGGTTTTTGATGTGGTTACTTCCGCTGCGTACGGGTGTTGGCGTGCATGGATTTCCTACACTTCAAAGCAAATACCACAACTGCAAGGTCCATATCATGTGTTGGGTAATTCTTCTCGTGTTGCTTCAATTGACGAGAAACATATGCAATCACCTTGTCTCGTTGCATCAAAACACAACCTAGACCTGCATATGAAGCATCACAATAGACAATAAAGTCTTCTGACCCATTAGGCAATGTTAGAATAGGTGTTTGACATAACAATTTCTCAAGAGTCTGAAATGCTTTCTCTTGCTCTTCACTCCACACATAAACAACATCTTTGTGGGTCAATTTAGTCAATGGACCAGTGGTATCAGAACCTAGGCTACAAAGATATAGCACGAAAATGGCTCGAAAAACCATTTTGGAAGATTCGTTTTTCTGTCTAGTAGGCCTTCACGGGCCGTGAACGTTTCTTCACGGGTCGTGAAGGCCACACGACCAGTGTTCGTGAGAGGTCTGCTCGTGGGAAGTGTTTTCAGACTTCACGAGTCCTTATGGCCCGTAACAGGTTGTGAAGCTCCTGGGCTTCACGAGCCGTGAGGGGTCGTGAAGACTCTCGTGAACAATATAGTCGTGAAATTTGTTTTTAGGCTCACGAGCCCTTCTGGCCCATGATCGGTCGTGAGGCCCTTGGGCTTCACGAGCTATGAGGGGTCGTGAAGGTGCTTCTGGGTAGTTTTTCTCCTTAAAAGAAAATTTTATTGTTTTTCGGGTCGTGGAGGAGTTTCTGTTTTATTGGCAGATTCAGGTTGTAAACCACTTATAATATATTGGTACAAATATGGGTATGTAAGGTATGGTCTTGGCATGAGATGTATACATGAATACACATATGTTGTGTGTATATGAATATGGATATAAATGTAACATCCCAATAATTATTATTTTTAAATAATTCAAACAAGAGTACAATTGATAATTCATCACAAATAAAGCATTGTATACGTTAATTACAACCCCGGGTGATAACCCATAAAATTCAAATGTAATTGTTTGGAATACATCATAAAACACAAAATAAGTTGAACATTGCGGAAGCTTGTGGAGTATGAGCTATCAACCGCGTGCTGGAGCCCCACCGTGGCCATCACCTGAAAAGAAGGTTAAACAACAACCGTAAGCACAAATCTTAGCGAGTACACTTACTTACAATCGACCATATGACATCACATCTTTTGCTTTACGATCACGTTACATCTTTCATTCCCGCTACCGTAGTAGGCGGTCACAACATTCCCGTCACTGTAGTGAACGGTCTCATCATTCCCGTCACCGAAGTGAATGGTCTCATCATTCCCGTCACCGAAATGTACGGTCTAATCATTCCCATCACCGAAGTGAACGGTCTCATCGTTTCCGTCACCGAAGTGAATGGTCTACTCATTCCCGTCACCGTAGTGAACGGTCTCATCATTCCTGTCACCGAAGTGAACAGTCTAATCATTCCCGTCACCGAAATGAACGGTCTAAGAAACATCATAGCATAACACATTATCAGTTCATCAATTCATCAGTCATCATTCATGAATTCGTCATTCGTCATTCATTAATCATATAGCATGTAGCACATTAAAAACATACATCATAAGGTTTAGATGGTAAGTAAGAATACTCACCTGTCTTGCAGTTTAATCTCACAGTTTTAGCTTACTAGAACACTTGTGATTACTTGCCAATCGACCGTCACCTATAATGGGTCTAATAAATCAATTACTGTATACGAATCCCTTGTTCGTTTACACACATAATACATTCGAGCCTCACAAGGCATTTAACAATAAAATGCATTAGGGTCCATTAAGTCGGGGATGCGTCAGGTCCATCAAACCGACGTGTCGTGTCGACGTAAAGTGTCGGATTCTACAATCCGGTTCTGACTGTCGGATTTTGACTCATAATGCAACCATTGGATTTCAAGTTAGAAACTGTCATATTTCAGCTCATATATGGAAACTATCGGATTTCGGACCCATGTATAAGTCGCATGAGGGTTTTGTAAGTTGCTCCATGCGACAGTCGCACCATGCGAAAGTCGCATGGGGTAACATATGTAAGTCGCATGGAGTGTCTCTTTATAGGTGAAAGTCGCATGGGCATACATATATCCCTACATAAGTCGTATGAATGTTCACATGTCCTCAAAAGTTGCATGGGTTTATATATATGGCATCCAAAAGTCGCATGAACCCATGTACATGTCAACTGAAAGTCGCATGAGATATTTACACACATATAAAGTCGCATGGCTCATTTCTAAAGTCGCATGAGGCACTACAAAGGTCGCATGGGGTGCCATACACATATACATAAAGTCACATGGAATAGCTGGGAGTCTATATGGAAGTCGAATGGACTTCACAAAAGTTGCATGGAACCATATGAAGGTCGCATGGAACTCCACCTTCCATGTCAGTTTGTTTTTCTCAAAAACCCAGCTTCCATAACCAAAATCAAACTCTTTCAAAACTTAACCAAATCACTTTATTTTTCTCTCAAAGCATTTCTCCATTCATTTAAACATTTCCTTCAAGATTTAACTACATTTTATCAAGTATTGAAGTTTATATCTCAAATTTCTTTCTTTTGTTCTTCATAAACCCAAAACCCCAAGAAACTTAGATTATAACTCATGCTAGCATCATCCAAGCAAGGTAAAGTTGATACCTACAGTATTCTAGTGAGGTAAGAAACATTACCTGATGAATCTTCCAACAATTTCTTGAGTTTCTAGCTGATTCTTGAATCCTTCTTCTTCTTCTTTTCGTGGGTTATGCACACACAACACACACTAGTTTTTCTCAATCAATGGAACAGTATTTTGAAAGGGTGTTGGGGGTTGTTCCCTAATCTCTTATATATATATTTCCAAAAAGGCCTAAGCCCACATTACTCATAGATTAGGCCCAAGAACATTATCAACCAATACACATAATTATCCATTCATCCATGCAAGCCCATAAACTCTTTAATACATTTCACAATTAAATTCACAATCCAATATAACTTATTATTTCTCAATAAATATTCTTTTATTTATTTTTCGAAGTTCGGGTATTACAATAAAATTTGGTTTTGTGCCCTAATGCATATGTACAAGAATTTCCTCTTTGTTCCTTGAGTGTCTGTGTTGGAAATTCTTACCAAAATATTCCTTTACTCACCGTTTTGGCACATCATGCTTTGTAGTTGTTTTTTGTTGCTTTTGGTTGGTAACCATTGCCCTAAACCTTGTGGTTGTGCCTTGTGCTTTGTTTGTTTGTTTGGATTCTTTTGGTGACCCTAGTGCCACATGTGTTGTGTTAATTACTTTATTCATTTGGTTTGTAATTAATTATCGCGGCTTGCCTGCCATTTCATTCATCCATTTGTACTTGTACTAGATAGATAGGAAGCGCGTGGCTTGCATGCCATTTCCTTTCTTTTGTGTACTTGTGTTTTGAAGACCACAATCAAGAGTCAAGAGGAGACGTCTTGGAGACCTTGTATCCAGTTAGTCCCGATGGAGGTAGCAGATTCAGTGGGAGCACTCCATGGTCTAGGTTTGTGTCCTTAGTAGACCTAGTCCTCCCGGCTTGGCTCGCGGGTATGACGCATATGATTTTTGGCTTGGTTACCAACCCCTTTGTATGCGTGTGATGTGATTTATCTTCTTGCGTGGTTGTTTATGTTTCTTCGCATGCATGATAACTTTTCTAAAGTTAATAAAATCACAAGAGTTTTTAAATTGGTTAACAAACTCTCGCACGTACACGATTAACAAGATAGTATAAACTTGGTATTTATATTCAAAAGTGAAAATCAGTTTTGTCAATTACTTTGTTAATCAAATATTAAAACTTGGTTTTAATCAAGAAACAAAAGCCCGTTTCCTAAAAACGTAAATCGCGCACCATCCATAAGATGACACCACCCGATTCTAGTGAAGCATTGGATGATTGTCGAGCTAAGCATGAGATATTCCATGTGGATCTGTGTGGAAGGTGAGTGTGGCGACTTGGGGTTATTGGTTGTCGAGCTTAGCACGAGCCAATGGTTGTCGAGTGTACTACCGCGTATCTTGTTGGACGATTTACAATTGCAAACTAAAATCCTTGTGTGATTGTCGAGCTAAGCACGAGTTAACCAAGAATTTTAATTTGGGATTGGTGTAAATAGGGATCAAACATGCCAACCGACCGATAGTGTCATTGGATCCCGCAAGTTGTTGGATATATGCCCACTGATACACGTATATTGGATCACTGCCGATGAGGCACGGCCCTATTGGGTCACACGCCAAGCGTTGAATCCGACAGCACATGTCAAGAGAGAAAATTAAGGTTTTTGTCGACCTTCACGGGCCCTCACGGGTTGTGAAGAGGTCTTGACGTGAAGCCCATCACGAGGCTTCATGGGCCGGTCGGGGATCGTGGGGGTGATGCCTTCACCACTTCCTCACGGGCCGTGAGAGCCCGTGAAGGCAGAAGTCTAAGTGACACTTTGATTATTATTGGACCTTTTGTTTGGTCCAATGGGAGGGTGCCATTATGGCCGACCCTAGTGTCACCTACAGAGATAATATGCTTATATAAACCCCTCTTGCTTCTCTCCATATGACGTTTTGCCAAATTCACAAACACACACACTAAAGAGAGCCTTGTAGGAGTCTTTTAGCAAAGAAGTTTGTGTTGGTTGTGAGCAAGAGTTCTAGTACTGTTCTTGTGTGAAAGTTGGAGTATCTCAAGCTTTAGCAAAGGAGATTCACGGTTTGCTTGGAGTGGATATCAATAGAGGAACTCTTCTTAGAGTTCAAGCCTTTCATCTACAACAACAAAACAACCAGAGACATCAAGGGTATGGTCTCACTTTCTGGTTCCTTTGGTTGTTCTTGTTGCTATCATTCTTTGTAGCTTGATCCCACTATGTGTTTCTTGTGTATAAGTGTTGAAAACCCGAAATGAAATCGTTTTTATCTTCATGCTTCCATTGTGCTTGGGTTTTGCATGTGCATGAGAAACCTTCAGTGGTATCAGAGCCATTGCTACAAGATGGTAGCACAAAATGGCTCGAAAAATCATTTTTTGGAAGTTTTGGCATTCTGTCCAGGAGGCCTTCACGAGCCGTGAAGTTCTCTTCACGGGTCGTGAAGGTCACACGACCAGTGTAGTTTGGGGTCTGGTCGTGAAAAGTTTTTTTTGGTGCTTCACGAGTTCATCCGGGCCGTGAGCGGTCGTGAAGCCCTCAGGCCTCACGAGCCGTGAAGGGTCGTAAAGGAGCTCATGAACAGTGTTTTTGGTCTTAAAAGAAATTTTTCGGTTTTTCGAGTCGTTGCTATGTTTCTGTTTTCTTTCAGTTGATTCTGGAAATCCCCAAATAATATTTTGGTACCACTATGGGTATGCATGGTATGGTCATGGCATTAGATGCATACATGCATACACATATGTGTGTGTATATATGAATATAGGTTTTAAAAATTGGTTTTATGCCTTAATGCATATGTACAAGAATTTCCATTGTGCCTTGAGTGTTTGCTTGGAAATTCTTATCAAAATATTTGCTTGTTGCGGTTTTTGGCACACCGTTTGTTTTGTGGTTGTTTGCCTTGTTCTTTGTTGGTAACCTTGGCCTTAGACCTTGTGGTTGTTTGTGGTTGCTCCCCTTTTATTTGGTGACTTGGAGTCACATAGTTTGTAATAATTATTTATTTATTGATTGTTGTAATTATTATTGCGGTTTACATACCGTTTCATTTATCCGTGTACTTGTAAATATATGATAGAATTTTCTTGGCTTGCATGCCATTTCATTTCTATTTTTATGTACTTGTACTCATGGAGCATGGAGACCACAATCAAGAATCAAGGATGGTGTCTTGAAAATAGAAGATCCGGTGAATCCCTTTGGAGATGGCGGATCAAGTGGGAGCTATGACTTTTTGTATTGTGTCCCTAGTTGACCGCGTTCTTCCCGTAGGCTCACGGGTAGAACGCATAGGTTTTGGCTTGGTTACCAACCCCTTACTATGCGTGTGTTGTGATTTATTTCTTGCATGGATTGTTTAGGTTTTCGCATGCTAGAAAATTTTTCAATAAATTAAATCACAAGAGTTTTATAAAAATTGGTTTATATTTCTCTCGCGCGCGCTCATGATTAACAAACCAACTAAAGTGAAAAATAAGTTTTTATCACTCAAATATGTTAATCAAAATTAATTGGAAACAAAAACCCGTTTTTCCATAAAACATAAATCACACACCATCCGTAAGACGATGCCACCCAAATCTAACAACACAATGATTGGTTGTCGAGCTTAGCACGAGCCAATTCTTGCGAAGTGTACTTACCATATGTCTTGGGGGACGATTTATAATTTCAAATTAGAATTCTTGAAAGATTGTCGAGCTTAGCACGAGTTAATAAACAATTCTAAATTGAGATTGGTGTAAGAAGGGATCAAACATGCCAAACGACTGATGCTTGTCGTAGGATCCCGCAAAGACCAAAGAGTTGCAATAATGGATTGCAATTGGCAATATGGTTGCCAACCCGAAATAACTTCCTTATGTGATCCGCGGTAAACCCGTCATATACGGAAGTGAAATAAGGTTCTTTGCTTTGTTAAAATAATTAAAAAAATTTGTTTTGGGTAAATTGTTTTAACAAACTTAAATATCGAACTAACCAAATCTACTTTGCTATTATAGATGGCATCTTCAAGTACCACCACCACGAGCAACATTTCTCTACGAGTTTTCCTTGAGAAGGAGAAACTCGACGGTAGCAATTTCATGGATTGGCATAGGAAACTTCGGATTGTCCTACGCCATGAAGGGAAATTGCATATCATTGAGGAAGCCTTGCCCGAAGCCCCTGGGACCACGGCATCTAGGACCGCCCCAGAGGCACATGAAAAACGCCTTAAGGACACGGAGGAAATAACGTGCCTTATGCTTAGCACAATAAGCACCGATTTGCAAAAGCAAATGGATCATTTAAGTGCTTTCGACTTGCTCGCGCAGTTCAAGGACATGTTCCAACAGCAAGCGAGGCAAGAAAGGTACGAATGCCTCAAGTCCATCCTAGGTTGCAAGCTCCAGGATGGCGGGAATGTAAGTACTCATGTGTTGCGTATGAAAGCAAACATGGAGCGCATGGAGAGGTTAGGGTTCACCATAGGGTGGGAGATGGCGGTTGATCTCATCCTCCAATCCTTGCCCAATGCATATGATCAATTCATCGTAAGTTATCATATGCATAGTATGGACAAAACTCTCATGGAGCTTCATAGGATGCTCAAGACCGCGGAGTCAAGCATCTCGAATCCCAAGGCCACCTCATCCAATCCCGTCTTGGCTATCCGGGAGGGCCGCATCCAAAAGAAGAAGCCGAATCCTTCCCATAAGGGAAAGGTTGGTGCCACCAAGCCTAACCTTACCCCGGTGGCAAATGGCAAAGGGAAGATTCCCCAAGCCAAGGCCCCGGAGGATGCGCAATGCTTCTTTTGCGGGGACAAGGGGCATTATCGCCGAAGCTGCCCAAAGTACCTAGATGGCCTCAAGAAGCTCAAGGCAATGAGCATCTCGGGACCTTCAAACCAAGGTACATTCATGATTGAGCTCCATCAAACTTCTATTTCAAAGGGCTGGGTTTTAGATACCGGCTGCGGCACTCACATTTGTAATATGGTGCAGGTGCTAAGGGAAAGTAGAGGCTTGGAGCGTGGAGAGCTGGATCTAATTATGGGGAACCGAGAGGTTGTGCCCGTAGAAGCAAAAGGGAGTGTCGAGCTCTTTTTTAGAACCGGTCTTTCCATAGTTCTTATTAATGTATGTTATTTGCCCTACGTGGCAAGAAACATTTTATCTTTACATGCTTTGTATGACGATGTTTTTTTTTTAAATTATGGATGGATCTATTTTATGTTATAAAAATGATGTTTGTTATTTTAAAGCTTTACCATGTCATGGCATATATGAAGTTGATGCATACATTGAAAATAAGAGACCAATCATGAATATTGATTCTCAATCCAAAAATTGTTTGGATAAATATTCCTTATGGCACGGTCGTCTTGCTCATGTAAACAAGACCCGCATCACCAAGCTCCAAGCGGACGAGATCTTGGAATCATTTGACCTTGGGTCAAAAGATGTATGCGAATCTTGTTTACTAGGCAAAATGACCAAAGAACCGTTCACCGGAGTTAGTGAGAGGGGAAAGGATCTTTTGGAAGTCATTCACACCGATATGTGTGGTCCTTTCAAAAATGTCACAAGGAACAATACTAGATATTTCGTTTCCTTCACGGATGATTAAAGTAGGTATGGATATATCTACTTGATTAGACAAAAGTCTGAAACCTTTGAGGTGTTCAAGACATTTCAAAGTGAAGTAGAGAATCAATCGGGTAAGAAGATTAAGATACTACGATCGGATAGAGGCGGTGAGTATCTTACTTCGGAGTTTCTAGACCATCTTAGAAAATGTGGGATTATCTCACAATTAACTCCTCCTAGGACTCCACAATTAAATGGAGTTGCCGAAAAGAGAAATCGGACATTATTAGATATGGTCCGTTCTATGATGAGTCAAACAAAGGTACCCATTAGTTATTGGGGTTACGCTCTAGAGACGGCGGTAAGAATCCTTAACCTCGTACCAACAAAGAAAGTTGAAACAACACCATATGAGTTGTGGCACAAGAAAAAGCCCACTCTCTCATATCTTTGTGTATGGGGATGTCTAGCCTACGTGAGATGTGAGACGAATGACAAACTAGAACCCCGTTCCGAAAGGTGTTATTTTATCGGATATCCACGTGCCGGTATTGGATATATTTTCTACAAACCTTCAGAGAACAAAGTTTTTGTTGCTCGAAGAGCCATTTTCCTTGAAAGGGAACTTATATCCAACGTGCCGAGGCAAAAGTAAATAGACCTTGAAGAAATTCAAGGTACACCCGATAAAGAACTTGATGTTGGCACTAGCAATCAACCATCAATGGTTGACACCGAGCAAAGTGAAGCTACGTTACCTGACACACTTCCACTTCCTACCCCACGTAGATCTGGTAAAGCTCATCATGAGCCAGAGAGATATGGATTTCTCATATCTGAGGGCAATGAGCTATTGGTGGATCAAGATGAACCCACCAGCTACCGAGAAGCAATGGCGGGCCCTGAGTCTGCCAAGTGGAGGGAGGCAATGGAAAGCGAAATAAACTCCATGTCGGATAACCAAGTTTGGGAACTGGTTGATCCAACACCCGGGTTTTGACACGTTGGGTGTAAATGGGTTTTCAAGAAGAAAACCAACATGGACAATACCTTGGACACTTTAAAAGCCCGATTGGTAGCAAAAGGTTTCACGCAAACACCGGGTGTTGACTATGATGAAACTTTTTCACCAGTGGCCATGTTGAAGTCCATTAGGATCCTCCTTGCCATAGCTGCTTTTCATGATTATGAGATATGGCAAATGGATGTAAAAACCACCTTCCTTAACGGGAAGCTTTCTGAAGAGGTGTACATGACACAACCTGAAGGTTTTGTACATCCTAAGTATCCTAACAAGGTATGTAGGCTTAAGAAGTCCATTTATGGACTTAAGCAAGCCTCTCGTAGTTGGAATCTTTGTTTTGATGAAAAGATCAAGGAATTTGGATTTTTGAAAAACGAAGATGAACCATGCGTGTATGTCAGGGCTAGTGGGAGCTCAATAGTTTTCCTAGTTTTATATGTAGATGATATTCTACTCATAGGAAATCATATCCCAACCTTGCGTAGTGTCAAAGATTGGCTTGGGAATTGCTTTTCTATGAAAGACTTGGGAAATGCGATGCATTCTCGGAATTAAGATCTATAGGGATAGGTCTAGAAGGCTTATAGGTTTAAGATCTATAGGGAAATGTGGATAAAGTCGTTAAATGATTTAAGATGGAGGATTCAAAGAAAGGGAATCTCCCCATGATGCATGGATTGGCATTAAGCAAGGCTCAATGCCCCAACTCTCAAAAGGAGTTGAACATAATGAAGCGAGTCCCATACGCTTCGGCTGTGGGATCGATCATGTATGCCATGTTATGCACATGCCCCGATGGCTCATGTGCCTTGAGCATGACTAGTAGATATCAGGGGAATCCAGGAGAGGCTCACTGGAGGGCTATGAAGAACATTCTAAAGTACCTTAGGCGTACAAAGGAAATGTTCTTGGTATACGGTGGCGAGGAAGAGCTTAGAGTAAAGGGTTACTCTGATGCTAGCTTCCAAACCGATAGGGACGACTGCCGATCTCAATCGGGGTTCGTGTTCCTATTGAATGGTGGTGCAGTAAGCTGGAGGAGCTCAAAGCAAGACACAGTTGCTGATTCAACAACCGAGTCAGAATATATTGCAGCAAGTGAAGCTGCTAAAGAAGCTGTGTGGATGAAGAAATTCATCCAAGATCTAGCAGTTGTTCCGAGCATCACCGACCCTATTGAGATTTTTTGTGACAATGAGGGTGCGGTGGCTTTGGCAAAGGAACCAAGAGCTCACAAGAGGACAAGACACATTCTTCGAAAATATCACTTCATTAGAGAAGTAATCGAGAATGGTGACATTGCCATAAGTAGAGTACCGACGGATGGGAACCTTGCGGACCCATTCACTAAGCCATTATCACAAGCTCCTCATGATTCTCACACCAAAGCTATAGGTGTTAGATTCTCTAGTGATTTGGCTTGACCTATGTATTTGGTTTGTTTGATTTGTAAGATTTGTATTTGTATTTATGGAAACATTTAAACAGTATTGTAACTTATGTTTGTTTCGATATATGAATAGAGATTTATATATACGCTTGTTGCGGTCACAATCATCAAGTCCAAACCGTGTTCCATCTTAGCATGTTTAAACACTTCCTTGAATGATTATCATTTTAAAACCTTCTGCAATCGGTTATTCTTCAAATGGAAGGAAGAATGAAATAAGATTGAAGTAAGTGGTTGGCCCGGTATTCGAAATGGTTGAATAAGGGTGTAAGACTTACTTGTGCTTGAAAGGTGTTTCAAGTGACCAGAAGACCCACACCTGAGTTTACTTCATGGATCTATTAGTCACAAGTATCTCGGGATGATAATACCATTTCATCCTTAGACTTGAGACGCATAGGTTACCAGAATATGAATCTACCATACTCTAGTTATCTTCAAACGCAGTTTGTAACTGGCTGTTATAAAGGAAATAATTGGGTAAAGTATGAAACATACAATGGGACTATGTGGTCAAAAAGGATTTGTTCCTCTAGTAAGAGAGATATCCCTGGGCCCCTCGATGATTGGGAGCTGACATCAAATATGCATGGTCGTGCTCAAGTTACATTGATTTTAGATCAGATGCAACTTGTCTATTTGGTCACCACCAATCTGTAATCGAGAAACATAATAGTGAACGATCTGGAGATTGACATATTCCATGTCTCGTGTTCACAAGGATATCGCGAACAAAGGATGCATATGATCACTTATCTATAGAACCTCATAAGCCTTTAAGGCTATTAGGTTTTTGTCGAAGATGACAACTCGTGCTGACTTGGGGCATTGATGCTTAGCTAGAGCCGCTCTTTGTCTGTGATTAATATATGACGATGTATCATGTGCAAGTGGGAGTCTGTTGGATATATGCCCACTGATACACGTATATTGGATCACTGCCGATGAGGCACGGGCCTATTGGGTCACACGCCAAGCGTTGAATCTGACAGCACATGTCAAGAGAGAAAATTAGGGTTTCTGTCGACCTTCACGGGCCCTCACGGGTCGTGACGTGAAGCCCTGCACGAGGCTTCATGGGCCGGTCGGGGATCGTGGGGGTGATGCCTTCACGACTTCCTCACAGGCCGTGAGAGCCCGTGAAGGCAGAAGTCTAAGTGACACTTTGATATTATTGGACCTTTTGTTTGGTCCAATGGGAGGGTGCCATTATGGCCGACCCTAGTGTCACCTACAGAGATAATATGCTTATATAAACCCCTCTTGCTTCTCTCCATATGACGTTTTGCCAAATTCACAAACACACACACTAAAGAGAGCCTTGTAGGAGTCTTTTAGCAAAGAAGTTTGTGTTGGTTGTGAGCAAGAGTTCTAGTGCTGTTCTTGAGTGCAAGTTGGAGTATCTCAAGCTTTAGCAAAGGAGATTCACGGTTTGCTTGGAGTGGATATCAATAGAGGAACTATTCTTGGAGTTCAAGCCTTTCATCTATAACAACAAAACAACCAGAGGCATCAAGGGTATGGTCTCACTTTCTGGTTCCTCTTGTTGTTCTTGTTGCTATCATTCTTTGTAGCATGATCCCACTATGTGTTTCTTGTGTATGAGTGTTGAAAACCCGAAATGAAAACGTTTTTATCTTCATGCTTCCGTTGTGCTTGGGTTTTGCATGTGCATGAGAAACCTTCACAAGTGTCTAAGAGTTGCAATAGAGATTGCAATCGGTAAAACGGTTACCGGCCTAAATAGCTTCATGAAGTGATCCGCGGTAAACTCGTCATGTAGTGGAGTAAAATATGGTTCTTAGCCCTTGTTAAGATAAATTGTTTTTCTAAAACTTTATGGGTGATTATTTTATCATGGATTATATCGAACTAACTAAAATTTGTGTTCTTGTTATTTATAGATGTCAAACCATTATAACACCACCTCAAACCATTCGCTTCGAATGTTCCTACAAAGGGAGAAGCTCACGGGAGTGAACTTCGTTGACTGGCTTAGGCAATTGAGAATTGTCATTCGCTATGAGTAAAAGTTATACATCCTTAAGGAACCTCTTCTAGAGCCACCTGCTACCGACGCGACTTGGTCCATCCGATACGCTTATGAGAAACGTGTTGAGGACATACACGATGTTACCTGCTTCATGTTGTCAACTATGAGCTCGGAGTTGCAAAATCACTTTGAGCATATGAGTGTGTACGATATGATGAATAAGTTGAAGGACACGTTCCAGCAACAAATAAGGGAGGAGTGTGAGTGCCCACGTCCTTAAGATGAAGACGTACGTGGACCAAATGGAGAGACTAGGATTTCCCATGGGGAGGGAGCTTGCTGTGGATATAATGCTACAGTCCTTGCCCGCATCATATGATCAGTTTATTGTGAACTATCACATGCATGACTTGGAGAAAACCTTAGGTGAATTGTATGGTATGTTGAAGACTACGGAGTCTGACATGGCCAAGCATGAATCCACCTCTTCCATACCTACCCCAAGTTCAACAGAACAAAAGAAAAAGAAGAAGAAACCGACACAAGGGGGAAAGGTTGGAGTGTCCAAGCCTATCCCCCACATTGAATCTGAGGACAATGATTGTGCGCCTCATGAAGAGAATCAAGAAAGCGTGGTTTGCTACTTCTGAGGAAGATTTGGCGATTGGGGCCGTAACGCCTGCCCTTCGTGCCGAGAGGATATTAAACTTCTAAGGAAAGAGAGAGTTAATTTTCTCTCTTAAGGTACATTCATGATTCATTGCTGATTCTACTAAACGCTGGGTTGTTTGACCCGAGCTAATTGACTCACGTTTGTGACAAAATTTTTTTGTTACAAAGTGTAGGTACCATTTAAAAGAAGAACCAAGAGCATGAAGAACCGGATCTCTAAAAGAGGAAACTTGGAAGATTGACCTGTACAAGAGAATTGAGAGTTTTGATCTCGCCTATTCTTACCGGTTTACTTGTTACTTTGTTTTGATGCCATGCAAGGCAAGATGTATTAATTTGTATGCTCATGAGGACGATGGATGAAATTTTGAATTTTGGGTTTATGTTGTAAAATATTTTTTGCATTACATATTCAATTTCAAAGTTTATTCATGCCGTAGCTTATGTTTTATTTTGGCCTTCAAGGTGCATCATTCTTCATTTGATGACGATGAATTCATACTTGAAACTTGAATCTTGTTTTTGAAATATACTTGTTGTTTGATAAAAATCAAAATTATCCATGTCACGACATACATGATACAAGTAATAAAAATCATGAATAATTGATTCTAAGTCCAAAGATGTTTGGATAAGTTGTCTCTATGTCATAGTCTACTTAACCATATAAATAAGACACGTATCGCCTAGATCCATGTGGATTAGGATGTTGGGGAAGTTTAACCTCGGGTTAAACATTTGATGTTAGTCTTATCTATTAGGCTAAGATGATTATGAAACCCTTCACGGTATATGTGAGAGGGATGCTAGCTTGTAAGATATTGATCACCCTTAGTGGATAATCCGTACAAGCACATAATTAAGAGAAACTAATTAAAGAATCAATTGGATAATATAGATAAGATGCTAAGATACCTTAAATCTATATCTATGACCACAGTACGAATTGCGGGATTATCTCACAATTCATTCCTTACATAGACACATTCGTACATGGTGTCGCGCTAAAGGAAACCAGATATTATTGAATATGATGTGGTACATAACGGGTCAAATGCGTGTATTCAACTTTTTACACATTAAAAGTGACGAGCCATGTCTTTAATCTTAAACCAACTTGAAAGTCTATTTGGCACCTTATGAGATATATCTTGAAAGAGTTCTATATATATATATATATATATCAAAGTTTGAAGTTGCTCATTCTATATTTAGTGGGAGATTGATGAACTTATGTGGTGCTAATACATTTAAAGCAGTTCTTATAGGTTTTAGATATTTAACCTTGCGAGAACAATGTTTTGTTGCTCTAAAGGAAGATAATAACTAAAACATTCCAGTGGAAGAATGTGAAACTTTAATGATAGACTTGATGTTGGCACTAGCATATGATCAAGTATCGGCATAAGAATGCCGGTTACGCTGACCGTGAGTAATTACTTTCAAGGCTGATAGAAATCATGTAGCCAAAGAGATATGGGTTCCTCACATCTAAGTGGCAATGACTTGATGGTGAGTCTTTTTCATGTCACCATCTATCGGAAGGCATAGTGGGCCCTCTGTTCACTAAGGTTATGAGAAGTAATTAATCATGAGATGAAATCCATTTTAAGTATACGAATATTTTGCTTAATTCCATACCAATGTGCAAACCGAGATGGTGTAAATGGAATTAACATGGGTTGTATTGTAGACTACTTCAAATACTGACTAGGGGTAAAGGTTTCATGATGTTTATTGTGGAAACTTTTCCTGGTGGTCATGTTGAAGGTCATTTGATACTCGTTGCTATTGTTGCCTTCAAATACCGCGTTCCTTCATGGAACTATGTGTTGAGGAAGTGCTTACCACACTCTCCGAGGGTCTTAGATATCCGTAGTATCTAAATTAAGTCTACAAGTGTTGATAAGTCGTTTGGACTTATGCTAACATCGTAAAAGTAAGATCTTTGCTTTCATGAGAAGATCAAAGTCATGAGTTTTCTAGAAGCATAGATAAGACTTTTACATATATCAGGGCTAGTGGGAGCTTTTGTTCTATACCTAGAAGTATGCATCGATTGAAGATAATGTCCCATTGTTAAGCGTTCTATGAACATGAAATAGGGAATTATTGTTTCATGATAATACTTAGGACATACAAATTTGGAAATTTTAAAATGTAAGAAATTTTTGTATATGTTCTTGATGTTTGATGACAAGAAACAAGCCTTGGAGTAAGTTTTTACTCCAATACTAATTTCTAATAGGATAACTGTCGATCTTGATTGAAGTCTATGGTCCTACTTTGTGGTGTTTATTATTGATTAAAAAAGTTCTTAAGTATCATTGATCCTATTATGAACTTTTGTAACAATGAGGATATTAGTACTTTAGCACTTTTTTATATAATCTCTTTGACGGATACTTTGAATAGTAGTCTGGTCAAAAGAAAGTTGTGTTCACACGGATATCGCGAACAAAGGGATGTTTATGATCACTTATCTATAGGACCTTTTAGCCTTTCTAGGCTACCAGGATTTGTCGAGGATGACGTAACTCGTACCGGCTTTGGGGCAAGTATGCTTTGCTAGAGTCCCTGCTTCTCTGTGATGTTAGTAACGCTGTATCATGTGCAAGTGGGAATTTGTTGGAATATGCCCACTGATACACGTGCACTAGCGTCACTGCTAATGAGGTACGGGCCTATTGGGTAACACACAAAGGGTAGATTCCGGCAGCATAACCCAAACATGAGAGAATATGAAATTAGAGTTTATGGCGACCTTCACGGGCCGTGAAGAGGTCGTGAAGAGAAACCCTCCATGAGGCTTCACCACCAGGACAAGTAGTCGTGGGGGCACTGCCTTCACGAGGGCTTCACGGCCCGTGAGAGCCCATGAAGGCAGGCACCATGCTTTTATTTGACTACTGGTTGGCCCATGAGAGTGTGCGGTGGAACCCGGCCTATGAGGCCTTCATGAGTGCTTCACGGCCCGTGAGAGCCCGTGAAGACAGAATTCAAAGTGTCACCTTGTTTTTTAATGGACCTTTGTGTTGGTCCAATTAGAGCAAGCTTAAGTGGCCGACCCTGGTGGCCTTGGAGCTTCTTCCAGACTTTATAAAAGGCCATTGCATTCTCTCCATTCCAACTCTTGCATTATGTTATAACACACACACATATATGGTACTTGGGTTCTACTAAACCTAAGTGAGTGTATCACGTGAAGGCAAGTTGTTCATAGTGTTGTTGCTGCTCCAGAAGCACGAGGACATGGTGTAGCTCGTGTTTTGGGTCATAAGCAAGATGGAATCTCGGGCACTTGGTGTGGACTATCAATAGAGGAGCTCGGGTTCGAGTTCTCAAGATCTTCCTTCTCGTTGCCTCGTTCCAGATCTCGTGTTGGTATATTTCTCCTCCCTTCTCTTTTGTTTCTGTTTCTATATAACTTTGTAGTCTAGAACCCCACTTGGGGAATACATGCATGTCGGTTTTAATAGCCGAAAACCCCGGTTTTTGATGTAGTTGCTTCTGCTACGTACGGGTGTTGGCACGCATGGATTTCCTACACTTCAAAGCAAATACCACGGCTGCAAGCTCCAGATCATGTGTTGGGTAATTCTTCTCGTGTGGCTTCAATTGACGAGAAGCATATGCAGTCACCTTGTCTCGTTGCATAAAAACACAACCTAGACCTGCATATGAAGCATCACAATAGACAATAAAGTCTTCTAACCGTAACATCCTCAAATCGGGCCTATTCGTGCGCTCCATTTGCTATGTGAGTTAATTTAAAATAATTAAATTAAGAGTATATGTTAAGTATTTAAAGAAAATAAGTTATTGGTTAATTAAATGTGAATTAAAAAAATAATAAAGAAAATAGATAATAGTAGTTGAATATTAAATGGTTTCAAACGAGGTTTCCAAAAATATCCCCGTTAGTTATAACGGGTATTCGTGCGTTGAGTTGCACGTTGTAAAGGGGAACAAAATACCCCTTGTGAATAAATGAGAACCAATATTGGTTCTCATATATATCTTTCCCTAATGAAACACACGTTCACAGATACATACACACACTAAACTCTTGCCTCTTTCTCTCTTGAAGATCGAAGAACATAAGCAAGTCAAGCAAGCAAAGCTGGAATTAATTCAAGAATCTAATTTTAATCCTTGTTGTAATCTATTCTAATCAGCTCTATATCATCTCCCTAATTCTTGTAAGTTCTTCTTCCAAGTTCTACCAAATTCTAGTTTAGGTTCAAAAGGGTCAATGTCCAAATTTGTTTCTAAAATTGAAGTTAATTGTTCTAAGTTGTTCCTAGTCCAATTCCAGATGTTTTGTAATCAGTATGTGTAATTATGTTGATGTTTAATGACGAATTTGATGATTTTGTGAAAATGGATCAAAAGGTAGAAATTGATCCCAAATCTACAATGTGTTGTTATAATATGTAAAAAATGTGTTTTTAGCTTGTTTATGCAACATAGGTTCACATATGAATGAAAGGTTCTGGTCGAACCTGCTGATGTGTGACAAAGGGCACGGGCGTACCTCGAAAAGGTACGGGTGTGCCTAACCCTAGATTGTCCGGGGGAGTGCCTTTGGTCACGGGGCATGCCCCGAGAGTCACGGGCCTGCCTTGTCCTGTAACAGTCTTGTTTTACATCCGGTCTGATATGTGTAGTCTGTAATTAGGTATTCCGACTGTACCAGGAGTGCCAGTACTGTAGTTTGCCTAATATTAGTCTGTTAGGTGTGTATTGACTTTCATGAGTTCAGTAAAGGGAGATTTAACTGCAAATGGAATTACACGTTTATTGTATGTTAAATATGGTACACATGGGAGTTATACGTATGCAAGTAAGTAATGCCATGATTAAATGATATGTGAACATGTATTTAAATACATGTGCATATATATATATATTGATGAATACAAGTTATCGGTAAACGCATGCATGCAATTGTTCCTGAAAAGGAGTATTGATGAGCTATACGTATGTCCGGACAATTTCTTGATTAAGGTCAACATCGGCTGGTTCTTGGGCCTTCGGGCATAATGTTCTGGATCAACGGTACATGAGTGTTGTTCCTTGGTTTATCTAGGGTGATTGCCTTAACTGGCTAAGCCTATGAACCTATGGTTCCTAAACGAGCATGTTGATTCACTCACGTGGTGAAACCAGCGCGGTTGGTAGTGTTTGATTCCCCCGGGGGTAGTGGTTTGAGCTGGACTTGCAACCCGGCAATATAATACACTAATTGGACATGTCAGCACTCCGCTATGTGATAGGATAGCATTATTTGCTAACTCTTGATATATGACTTGCTTTATTGCTATTCATGCCTGTTAGTACTCACTAGCTATTTTATATAGCCAATCCCGTTGATATTTCCTTTTTACAGATCAGGAATAGGTGTGCCTAGTGAGATGTGATTCTCTGCTGGGATTTGTATATGTCTTTTGGGAAGGAACACTGTATATGGTATTTTGAATACAATGGTCGGTCGATGATGTAGTAACACTGGTGTTATGTGATTTGGCATCATTTTTGCTATGTAAATATAAACGCAAAATCATTGTGGTTTTAATCTGTAATAATTAATAGGGTTTGTTTGTTTGGTTAAAATATTCCTCTGAGTTGTTTTAAATTACTAGTTAGATAATCGAACATGTTAACAGTTTCATTATAAATAGATCTACGCAGTTTAAAAACTTAAATTTGCAGTGATTTTGATAATAGCTGAGGCGGTGTTACAAGTTAAGTATTAGAGCCTAAGTTTGAGGGAATTGGGTACTTGAAAGAGTATTCAATGTCAAACTCAGGCCCGACCATTATGAAAGTGTTCCTTATTGGGTAAAAGGGATTGAGTATGAGTGCTATATGATTAGTACCTGTTAGTAGTTAATTTATATGTTGGTATACAAGTGTAAATGCTATAATGAATACCCTTCCTTTCTTATAGCAAATCGATAGAGATGTCTGCACAGCATGATGCTACTGAACAGGCTCTCAAGGAAATGGAGGACGAGGCCTCCCATATACCCCAACAGGCTGGAGACGAGCAGTCTCAGCACCATACTGAAGGTGCTCCAGCCGAACGGGTACAACAGGAGTATATTCGATGTCTTGAGGAGGAGCTCCGTATAGCAAAGGAGCTTCTACTAAACTCGGCTTTGAGAAAACCACCTCGCAAGCCGTGTTCATTCAAGAAATTCCTGTCTAGCAAACCACCTAGATTTGAGGGGCGTGATGACCCCACAATTACAATAAGGTGGCTTCGTGAGATGGTGCAGGCATTTGAGTCCTGCGAATGTGAAGCCAAGTACCGTGTTAGGTATGCGGTACGGATGTTAAAGGGCCGTGCCATATTCTAGTGGGACACAGTCAAGGCCTCAGTCAGGACGGAGATAATCGATGCTCTGTCTTAGGAGCAATTTACAAAGAAGGTGTAGAAGAAGTACTACACAGATTATGATATGGATCTCCTGGAGCGGGAATTCAATAATCACCAAAAAGGAGATAAGTCTATGGAGAGTCACATTGGGGCTTTTACAGATAAGATGAGGTTTGTTCCTCATTTACTGGCTGATGAGAACATTAAGATACGGAGGTTTGTTAACACCCTACCTTTGGAGTTTCGGTCAAATTTCCGAGCAGCGACTGATCTGGATCGAGCTTTCGAGGTAGTTCGACAAATGGAGGGTGACCGTATCCAGTGCAGAGGTGAATCTGCAGGGGGAAGCAGCAAGAGGAAATTTCAATCCTCTTCTAACCGTAGTCCTTCAAAAGGACAATTTTCTGCAGGTACCAAATCGGGCGATTCCAAAAAGCCCAGGTTTGATGAACGATGGTGCTATACATGCCGCACCTGCCATTCTGGTGAATGTTCTAAAGCTACCAGGAGGTGTGTTAGGTGTGGAAACAAAGGGCACCCGGTGGAGGAATGCAAGTATAAGGAGGACGTATGTTTTAGATGTCACCAGTCTGGGAACAAGATAGGCCAATGCCCTAAAAATCCAAATCCCAGACCTGGTGGATCTTCTTCTGACCAAAGAAAGACGGCACACCACGTGCAAAATGGCGTGCGTTCCAGTGACTGCAGAAGAAGCCCGAGCTGCAGGTGATGTGATAACGGGTACCTTTCTTATTGAATCTACCCCAACATGTATATTGTTTGATTCAGGAGCTACTTATTCTTTTATTTCCGTATCTTGCCGTAAAAAGCTATAACTACCTGTTTCTCCATTAATTGATCCAATTAAAGTAGAAGTGGCTGACGCTAAAGTAGTTCACGTTACCGAGAAAGTCCCGGTAGCACTTGTTTACATCGATGGGCATAGCTTTTCAATTTCGTTCCTTATTATGCCTATCGCGGGCTTTGATGTTGTGATCGGGATGGATTGGCTCAGTAGTCGAGATTCTGAAATTATATGTTCTAAGAAGATAATCAGATTTCCTCTAAATGACGGGTCTTATGCTATTGCGAGGGGAGAAGGACGGGAGTCTGATATTCCTATCATTTCGGTGATTCAAGCTTAGAAATCTATTACAAAAAGGTTGTGTCTCCTATTTTGCTTATATTATTAATACTCAGATGGAGAAACAACTAGTTGAGAATATCAGGGGGTGTCAGAATATCCTGAAGTCTTTCCCGATGAATTACCCGGACTGCCTCCCGTCAGGATGTGGATTATAAGATCGACCTTGTTCCCGGAGCTACTCCAGTGTCTAAAGCTCCGTATCGTCTCGCTCCTTCTGAAGTCCGTGAGATGATGAATCAGATACAAGAGTTACATGACAAGGGCTTCATTCGCCTGAGCTCTTCTCCTTGGGGAGCTCTAGTTCTTTTTATCAAGAAGAAGGATGAGACTATGCGAATGTGCATAGATTATATGGAGCTTAACAAGCGAACTATAAAGAAAAAATACCCACTCCCGCGCATAGATGATTTATTTGATCAATTGCAGGGAGCAACGTGCTTTTCTAAAAATGATCTCCGATCAGGGTACCATCAAGTACGGGTTCAAGCTGAAGATATTCCGAAGACGGCCTTTCGTACCCACTACGGCCATTATGAATTCTTGAAGTTCGGGATAGTATTTATTGATGATATATTGATCTATTCAAACCAAAGCTGAACATGAATCACATCTTCGTCAAGTTCTCGAAACTCTTAAGCGAGAACAACTCTATGCCAAGCTTTCTAAATGTGAGTTTTGGCTTCGGGAGGTGCATTTCCTTGGTCACGTTATCTGCAGGGAAGGTGTGAAAGTAGACTCTGCTAAAGTAGAGGCGGTGATGAATTGGGAGGTTCCTAAAACTCCTACAGAGATCAAGAGTTCCTTGGTCTTGATAGTTAATATCCGCGATTTTTCTAAACTCGCTGGTCCTCTTACTAAATTGACACGGAAGGATGTTGCTTATGTGTGGTCTGATGCACAGGATCAGTCCTTTCAAACTTTAAAGTGACTACTTTCTGAAGCTCCGATTCTTACTCTGCCAAATGGGTCGGAGGATTTCATAGTATATTGTGATGCTTCTTATTCTGGTTTGGGATGTGTTCTAATGCAACGCGACAGGGTAATTGCCTATGCTTCAAGGCAATTAAAACCGCATGAAAAGAACTACCCAACACACGATCTTGAACTCGCAGCAGGTGTATTTGCATTAAAGCTGTGGAGGCATTACTTATATGGCACAAAATGTGTTATATGCACGGATCATAAAAGCTTACAGTATGTCTTTTCTCAAAAGAACTCAATAGGAGGCAACGATGCTGGATTGAGTTGATTAAAGGCTATGATTGTGAGATCAGTTATCATCTACGCAAAGCTAATATAGTAGCTGATGCCTTGAGCAGAAAAGGGGTTTCAACTGAAGCCAAGTTCATGAATCTTACTGTGGGTTCCTGATATTAATTCAAAATTGAGGGAAGCACAGCAACTAGTACTACAGGAAGAGAATCTGAAGGCAGAGACTATGAGAAAGCTGAAAGATCAGGTTATTGATGACAGCCAGGGTTTGACGACTTTTCAATCCCGAGTCAGGGTACCATTCATTAGAGGCAACCATGATTTGATATTACATGAAGCACACAATTCCAGGTTGTCTATTCACCTAGGTATAACAAAGATGTATTATGATCTCAAGAAGCTGTATTGGTGGCCTACTCTTAAAAGAGACATTGCTTCCTTCGTGGAGAAATGTCAAATATGTGCACAAGTCAAGACCGAGCACCAAAGGCCTTATGGCAATCTACAACAGCTTGATATTCCAGAATGGAAATGGGATCATATTACAATGTATTTTGTCACCAAGCTACCCAAAACACTCAAAGGGCACAACATGATTTGGGTCATCGTTGACCGATTGACCAAGAGTGCTCATTTTCTTGCTATGAATGAATCTGCATCATTGACACGCCTAGCTCTACTCTATATTAACAAGATTGTCACACGTCACGGTTTACCTTGTTCTATTGTCTCTGATCGTGACTCTCATTTCGTGTCGAATTTCTGGCAAAGCTTACAACGTGAGCTTGGTACACGGGTTCATATGAGTACTGCTTATCATCCACAGATGGATGGTATGTCTGAAAGAAAAATTAAGACTCTAGAAGATATGTTGCGAGCATGCGTGCTCGAATACGGTGGTTCTTGGGATTCTCATATCCCATTTATAGATTTTGCTTATAATAACGCTTATCATTCTAGTATCGGGATGCCACCATATGAGATGTTATACGGGAGGCGTTGTCGCACTCCCACTTGTTGGCTTGGACCGAGTGAGAAGCAGTATGCCGGACCCGAAATCGTGTAGATCACTTATGATAAAGTCAAAGTAGCTCTAGAGAAATTGAAAGTAGCTCGTGATCGTCAAAAGTCTTATGCAGACCCAAAGCGCCGACCTGTTGAATTCTGTGAAGGCGATAGGGTTTTCTTGAAGGTATCTCCTTGGAAGGGGGTAATTCGGTTTGGACGTAAGGGCAAATTGAGTCCACATTATATTGGTCCATTCAGGATTATCCGAAAGGTCAACGAGCAGACTATATCTCTTGAATTACCTCCTAAGCTATCTGGTATTCACAACACTTTCAATGTATGTTATCTAAGAAAGTGTAAAGTTGATGAATATCAAGTTCTAGAAGAGCTGAAGGTTGATTCAGCTAAACGTCTTGTAGAGGATCCAGTTGAAATTCTTAACTCAAAGACAAAGAAGTTGCGTATGAAGATGATCAGACTTGTTCTTGTCAAGTGGAAGCATAGCCTATGTCCCAACATGACATGGGAAACTGAGGATGACATGAAGGCACGCTACCCTCATTTATTCTCAGCTGCGCAGATTCCGAGGACGAAATCTTCTTAAGGGGGGTAGAGTTGTAACAACCTCAAATCGGGCCAATTCGTGCGCTCCATTAGGTACGTGAGTTGATTTAAAAGAATTAAATTAAGAGTATATGTTAAGTAGTTAAAGAAAATAAGTTATTGGTTAATTAAATGTGAATTAAAATAATAATAAAGAAAAGAGATAATAGTAGTTGAATATTAAATAGTTTCAAACGAGGTTTCCAAAAATATCCCCGTTAGTTAAAACGGGTATTCGTGCGTTGAGTTGCACGTTGGAAAGGGGAACAAAATACCCCTTGTGGATAAATGAGAACCAATATTGGTTCTCATGTATATCTTTCCCTGATGAAACACACGTTCACACATACATACACACACTAAACTCTTGCCTCTTTCTCTCTTGAAGATTGAAGAACATAAGCAAGTCAAGCAATCAAAGCTGGAATTAAATTCAAGAATCTGTTGTTAATGCTTGTTGTAATCTGTTCTAATCAGCTCTATATCATCTCCCCAATTCTTGTAAGTTCTTCTTCCAAGTTCTACCAAATTCTAGTTTAGGTTCAAAAGGGTCAATGTCCAAATTAGTTTCTAAAATTGATGTTAATTGTTCTAAGTTGTTCCTAGTCCAATTCCAGATGTTTTGTAATAAGTATGTGTAATTAAGTTGATGTTTAATGTTGAATTTGATGATTTTGTGAAAATGGGTCAAAAGGTAGAAATTGATCCCAAATCTGGTATGTGTTGTTATAATGTGTAAAAAATGTGTTTTTAGCTTGTTTATGCAACATGGGTTCACATATGAATGAAAGGTAACATCTGGAAATGGCTGGAATTGAGTTTTGGGTATTTTGGAATGGTAAACAGCAGGTTCTGGTCGAAGCTGCTGCTGTGTGTCAAAGGGTACGGGCATACCTCTCAAGATCCAACCGTGCCTTAGGGCGTACCCGGGTAGGCACGGGCGTACCTCGAAAAGGTACGGGTGTGCCTAACCCTAGATGGTCCGGGGTAGTACCTTTGGTCATGGGGCGTACATATGAACAGTGTACGGGGCGTGCCCCGAGAGTCACGGGTGTGCCTTGTCCTGTAACAGTCCTATTTTACATCCGGTCTGATATGTGTAATCTGTAATTAGGTATTCCGACTGTACCAGGAGTGCCAGTACTGTACTTTTCCTAATATTAGTATGTGAGGTGAGAATTGACTTTCATGAGTTCAGTAAAGGGAGATTTAACTGCAAATTGAATTACACGTTTATTGTATGTTAAATATGGTACAAATGGGAGTTATATGTATGCAAGTAAGTAATCCCATGATTAAATGATATGTGAACATGTATTTAAATACATGTGCATATATATTGATGAATACAAGTTATCGGTAAACGCATGCTTGCAATTGTTCCTGAAAAGGAGTATTGATGAGCTATATGTATGTCCGGACAATTTCTTGATTAAGGTCAGCTTCGGCTGGATCTTGGGCCTTCGGGCATAATGTTCTGGATCAATGGTACTCGAGTGTCGTTCCTTAGATTATCTGGGGTGATTTCCTTAACTGGCTGAGCCTATGAACCTATGGTTCCTAAACGAGCATGATGATTCACTCACGTGGTGAAACCAGCGCGGTTGGCAGTGTTTGATTCCCCCGGTGGTAGTAGTTTGAGCTGGACTTGCAACACAGCAATATAATACACTCGCTGGACATGTCAGCACTCCGCTATGTGATAGGATAGCATTGTTTGCTAACTCTTGATATATGACTTGCTTTATTGCTATTCATTCCTGTTAGTACTCACTAGCTATTTTATATAGCTAATCCCGTTGATATTTCCTTTTTACAGATCAGGAATAGGTGTGCCTGGTGAGATGGGATTCTCTGCTGGGATTTGTATATGTCTTTTGGAAAGGAACACTGTATATGGTATTTTGAATACAATGGTCGGTCAATGATGTAGTAACAATTGTGTTATGTGATTTGGCATCATTTTTGCTATGTAAATATAAACGCCAAATCATTGTGGTTTTAATCTGTAATAATTAATAGGGTTTTGTTTGTTTAGTTAAAATATTCTGCTGCGTTGTTTTAAATTACTAGTTAGATAATCAAACAGGTAAACACTTTTATTATAAATAGATCCATGTAGTTTAAAAACTTAAATTTGCACTGATTTTGATAATAGCTGAGGCGGTGTTACACTAACCCATTAGGCAATGTTAGAATAGGTATTTGAGATAACAATTTGTTAAGAGTCTGAAATGCTTTCTCTTGCTCTTCACTCCACACATAAACAATCCTTGTGGGTCAATTTAGTCAATGGACCAGCAAGTTTAGAAAAGTTATGTATGAACCGCCTGTAATAACCAGCAAGACCTAAGAAACTCTTTATCTTAAAAGGATTCTGAGGAGTTTCCCAGTTCATAACAACTTCAATCTTCACAGGATCAACTTTAACATTTTCATTACAAATAACATGACCCAATAAATGCAACACCTTAAGCCAGAACTCACATTTAGATAGCTTCGCGTAGAGTTGTTCTCGCTTAAGAGTATCCAAAATAAGAAGAAGATGTTGCTTGTGTTCCACCTCTGTTTTGGAATAATTAAGGATATCATCGATGAACACGATCACAAATTTATCAAGGAAAGGGCAACATACGTGATTCATCATATCCATGAAAATATCTGGAGTATTGGTTAAGCCAAATGGAATAACCAAGGATTCGTAGTGCCCATACCGAGTTTTAAACGCAGTTTTAGTGATATCATCTTCTCGAACACGGACCTGATGATAGCCAGAACGTAAATCAATATTAGAAAAGCATGTGGCACTTTGCAATTGATCAAACAGATCATCTATGTGTGGTAATGGATATTTATTCATTACAGTTCGCTTGTTAAGATCCCGGTAATCGATACACATTCGGAGAGTTCTGTCCTTGTTTTTAACAAACAAAACAGGAGCTCCCCATGGTGAAGAACTTGGGCGAACAAATCCCTTGTCAACAAGTTCCTGGATTTGGGACATCGTCTCTCGAATTTCAGATGGAGCGAGACGATAGGGTGATTTTGCTACAGGTGTAGCTGCAGGAACAAGAACAATCCGGTATTCAACATCCCTCACAGGAGGTAGACCCGGTAAATCTTCAGGAAAGACATCAGGGTATTTAGAAACAACCCTGATATCATCAACATTTTTTGATCTTATCTCAGCATTAATCACATATGCAAAGTAGGAGATACAATCCTTTGCAATCAATTTATGAGATTTAATCACATAAATAAGAGGAATGGCAGACTCCCTTTTCTCCCCTCGAGCTATAGCATAAGAACCATCGGACAAAGGAAATTTGATTACCTTCTTAGAACACAAGATCTCAGCATCTCGACTACTGAGCCAATCCATACCAATAACAGCATCAAATCCCGCGATAGGCATGATAAGAAAGGAAATAGTGAAATTATTCCCATCGATATAAAGAACAGGCTACTTCTAATTTAATTGGATCAGATAATAGGGAAACAGGCAATTGCAGCTTCTTGCAATAAGATACGGAGACAAACGAGTAAGTAGCTACCGAGTCAAATAGAATACATGTAGAAGTATTTTTAATCAGAATAGTGCCTCTAATTACATCACCTATATGTTTAGCTTCATCAGCCGTCATCTGGAAATCCGTCCCTTGTGCATGAGGAGTGCCTCTCTATTTTGGACCGCTGCTGATGAACCCCCAACACCTATGTTTGGCTACAACGGGCACACTGAAATGCGGTGCGCAGGTTTATGGCACTTATAGCATACGTTCTCCTTGTACCTGCAATCAAGAGTTTAGTGGCCCTTCTTCGCGCACCTTCCACATTTCAACAAATCCCAGTCTTCGGACTTATGGGATGTATTCAGACGCTGCTTACCACCAGTTCCACTATCACCTCCCTTCTGAGTTGATTGCTGCTCAAACTTTCTCTTACCTTCACCAGATTACTGTGATGCAGTTGTTGAGATCTCGCCCTCTTTTTCTAATCATCATCAGTGGTTCTAGCATTATCAAATGCTTCATCTAAGGTTGCAGCAGATCTCACAGTAGATCGATACTCCTGAAGCAAAGTGTTGGAAAAGCAAGTGATTTTTGCCTTTTCATTGGGTAACAGGTGAGGAACAAACCTCATTTTATCACTGAATTTGGATATAAGATCATCCAAAGGCTTGTCACCCTTTTGTAGTGTCGTGAACTCGTTATCAATCCTCAACATATCATAGTCAGAACAATACTTACCCCTGATCTTCTCTTTGAAACCATCCCAAGTCATTGCCTCCAAAGTGGCTGGTGGTGTAATAGCAATTCCTTTATCCCACCAGGCCAAAGCACGCCCCCTGAACATGCGTTTAGCAAAATTCACATTCTTGTTCTCTTCACATTCACTGGTTTCAAAGGTATTTTGTATCTCCCTGAACCAGGTTTCTACTGCAGAGGGATCATTGGTTGTGACAGCAAAAGTAGGAGGCTGACAACTTAAGAAAGTCTGAAAGGTTGTAGACTTATGAGTATCCTTTTCCATCCTTGTAATCTCATGCTCATTTGCTTGCTTTAGCTGAGCCTCCAGTTTCAAGATGTAAGCATCCTTATCACCATCTCCAGAAGAACCAGCCATGACGAGTTAGCTTTCTATATATATATATATATATATTAAAGTAGAATATTTAGTATATCTCATATATACCTTCTCTTTCTTGTCAACTCTTATACTTTTCCTAACACATAACAAAACACATAAGTCACTCTTCACACCCCAATACCACCCAGGGAACATATAGTAATGGTCGAGCCTGAGTTTGAGACTGAATACTAGTTAAAGTACCCAATTCACTCAAACCAAGGCTCTGATACCAACTTGTAACGCCGCCTAAATTTTGAGGAGTCTTTTTTTATAAACGAGCGGATGCTTTATTATTTATTTAACAATTTACAACTTATATATATAAGTTGTATTACAAAAGTACTACCAAAATATCTTAAGGCGTTACCAATTCGTTCGACCATTACACTACTTATTACATAAACATAGCATTCACAAAGTGTTCCCATAACAAAACATGAACTCCCAGCAGGTACCCGTCCTCACCAGCTATCTATTTACCTGCACATGGAATGTTCATGAGAGGGTTAGCTATAAATAGCTAGTGAATAACAACTAAGCGGAAGCATCATATTAATACTATCATATACATATCACATGCATACCAAATCAACATTCAAGTCTACCCTAGCACATTGTGAAGTAACGGTTAGTCAGCAGAAACCACGTCTTGTAGGGTAATGAGCCCGGCTCAGTGATCCTAACTGGGGAAACCGATACATCCTCCGCGCCGGTGGAGAAGCGGGTAGCGGTCCACATTGCGTTGAGGGGCGGAGGTTCTGCAGGAACAAAGATTCGTGATCATCGAATTGCCGCACATCATAGCTGGCGGCACATTGGCCTACATAAAGCCACAGCATAAACACAATTGTCCTACAAAAGCCATAGCGTAACAAATTGGCCTACAAAAGCCTTAGCATAATAATTGGCCTACAAAAGCCATATCATATCATCTTAGGCCTACAAAAGCCATTAACATGCGTACATAACAATTTAACAACTTAGTTGGTTCATGAAAACCTTAAACATGCATAACTAACAATTCTTTGGTTTGTAACATACAAACATCTATATAACACCATTAATATCATACTTATGTTAACTGTTACTCACCTGTGGAGTCACAACAGGTAAGAACTAAGACACAGATGTTTCTAGATCAACTGGTTCACCTAAACAGGTTTATACGTATCAATAAACACTTAAACAGAAACTGCAGAAGGCAGGGTACGGACGTGCCTGGTCAACGCACACCCGTGCCTGGCTAAGGCATGGCCGGACCTGAGTAAGACTTGCCCGTGCCCTACTATCAGATACCCCGTGACTGTAGGGTACCCCCGGACCATTTAGGGTTAGGCACGCCCGTACCTTTTGGATGTACGGCCATGCCTTCTAGGGTACACCCTAGGGTATGGCCTATTCTTGAGAGGCACGCCCGTGCCTTTCCATTTGCAGCAGCATGTTCGACCAGAACCTGCAGTTTCCCAGCCAAAACAAAACCAAACTATTAACAATTCAATTCTAGTCGATTTCTATCATTCACATATGAAATAACTCATCAAAACCAAGCTAAAGACACTCTTTTTATACCATTTAACATCAAATTCACACTCTCGGACCAAATTCATCATTTTGACCCATTTAAGCTTTAATCTCCAAAATCAATGAAAATCATATCTTTAATTAACAAATCTGATTGCTATGATCTTAGAATCATAGTAGAAACTAATTGGAAACATCAAATTCCATTATTGGCATCAATTGCTAATCTTAACCAAAAATACCCAAACCTTGAAAACCTGAACAAAATGAAGAACAAGAAGTTACAAGAACAAAGATGATGAAGATTGGTGCTAACAAACAGATTGAAACACAAATACAGCAGCAAAGATTGAAGCTTGAGTGATTTCTCCTTGGATTTCTCTTGAATGGCTTTGAACACAAGGAACACACAAAGGAAAGGAAAATGAGTTGTCTGATGTGTACACATGAGTTAGGAGATGACTATCCTACTTGCGGATCAATATTATCCACAAGTGGGTATTTTGTTCCCCTTTTCAATTTACAACTCAACGAACAAGTACCCGTTTTAACTAACGGGGATATTTTTGGAATCATTATCTTAAACCATTTAATATTCTGTTATTTTTATCTATTTTTATTAATATTTTATCAACTCATTAAATAACTATTTTTAGTCATTTATATCAATATCTAACATATATATATTTTATTCAATTTATTTAAATTATTTAACATACCACGTTAGCGTGCGTCTAGGCCCTTTCCGAGGATGTTACACAGCAGTCAAACCAACAGCATCTGCCATGTCCCATTCGAGCATGTGCGGGAAATCTATCTCCTTTGGAAGGAGAAAAGCCAAATGCGAAATGTAGTCGGCCCTGAGGCGTGCTGGGAGAGTAGTCGGGAAGATAGCCACGGGTGCTCGACCACAGGCGCCTGGGAGACAGGAATGTCCTTATCACGCTGCTGCCTTCTGCCGTGACCACATGTAGCCATGGATATGTACCAAACGGAAACAAAATCAGGGTCAACACAGATAAAAAGCTACTGACAGAATGTGGGCATGCTGGAACATGATTAACTAAGCTAGGTGGACATTAAAAGCACGCACATGTACTCAGATTGATTTTGCTATTATTTAAAACACAACTCAGATATGGATAACAGTACCAACCAATAGATATGGTCTCCCAAAAACCAACATAGGGTCAAAAACCCCCAATTTTGGAAAAAAAACTTATACTTGAAAGATAAGAAAGATAGATTTCAAGAAACTAAATTTGGTATGAGTATGGTTGTGAGTACTTTGAGTTGTAACAAGATAAAATCACTCAACAACTTTAGATTTTAGCACCAAGAATCCTAGAAAATGCTACTGATTTTTGTGTTTGTTGAAAGCCCTATCTTTCTTTAAGCAAAATTTCGAAATATACCATGAATCATGGATATCAAGCATGGAAATCAGTCATGGAAGCATGCTAGACATGGGTAAACACTAGAATCAGCCATGAAATTGAGAAACCCCGAAGAAAATCACTGAGTGTGGCTGGACATCATGAAAAACGCAACTAAGACGCAATTATGAGAAATGAAACTTACTTTGATGATGGATGACGAAGAAGACACAAAAAATTGCGAGGATCCGGCCTTGAAACGTCGAGGAATGGTGGAGAGTGTTTGTCGCGGCACTAACTCGAGAATAGGGTAAAAAATGATAGTGATGAATGGCAGGTAAAAACAAGGTCGCACCGCGACCTTCTTAGAGAATCGCGCCACGTTGACACATGGAAGGAAAACACCAGACCGCGTTTTGGCACGTCGCGCCATGACCTGCGTGAAGCATTGCGCCGCTATGACACGTGGATGAAAAGCGCTGGATTCTGGAAAAGTAGGATCGCGCCATGATCTTCGAAAGCGACACACGTGACGACAAGTGGTTGGAAATATTAGAGACAGGGCAAAAGATCTGTCACGACGCGATAATTAGAGGTCACGCAGCGATCTCTATCCTTCCTACTTTTATTCGTTTAGATAATTCGTGCACGGGTTTCGACAACGGACTAGTCCTACGGCTCGAAATATCTGTTATGAGTGTGTATGAAGATCGGTCTATGCTATGATTATCTGAAAACAACAAAAAGAACAAAAAACGAAAACAAAGAAAAACCTAACTCACTTTCGTAGAAATCACAGTTGCATTTAGCGTATGCAACAAGCCCTTAAACCCCCCGTTAGCCCGAGTAGCCGAGTTATAGTCTCGTGAGGGTTTCTAGACAACACACCCACAAAGTTGGAATACGGGGTGCCTCCCGGAAGCGCTTCTTTATTAGAGTCTTTTAGCTGGACTCTACCACACACTTAGGGCTTTAGTATGGTGAGGTTGATATCCTAACCTTCCCTCTCTTCGGGCATTCCTTCCAAGTAATGCTTTACTCGGTGCCCTTTGACTTTGAAGGTAATTCCGGTGCCCTTTGACTTTGAAGGTAATTCCCTTTGAATCAAGTAACTCAATTTTGTCATATGGGAATACCTTACTAACCATGTATGCGGTATACCATCGTGTTTTGAGTTTTCCAGGAAACAACTTCAACCTAGAATTGAATAGAAGAACTTTGTCGCCTGGTTCAAAGTGTTTAATTTCTTTTAGACGTGCATCCTGCGATTTTGTCGTACGATCTTTATAGATCAATGAATTTTCGTATGTTTCATTTCGTAATTCATCTAATTCGTTTAGCTGTAAGAAATGGTTGGCACGTTCTTTATCTAGATCAGGATCGCATGCCTTCAACGCCCAGTACGCCTTGTGCTCTACTTCTACTAGCAGGTGACATGCCTTACTGTAGACTAACCTAAAGGGTGTGGTGCCTAAAGGAGTCTTGTAGGCAGTCCTAAACGCCCAGATTGCGTCATCGAGTTTATCTACCCATTCTTTAAGGTTCCCGTTCACCGATCGTTCAAGAATTCGTTTAAGCGCGCGGTTGGTAACCTTGGTCTGCCCGCTAGTCTGTGGATGATATGCCGTTGACAATCTATGGTTCACACCATATGTCTGCGGTGCCTTTTCCATAAGGCTTTTAGCAAAGTGTGTACCCCCTATCACTGATTAAGGCTTTAGGGATACAAAACCGAGAGAACAAATTCTTCAGGAATTTCACAACTACTCGTGCATCATTGGTGGGTAAGGCTTGTGCCTCGGCCCATTTAAACACATAGTCGACGGCTACTACGATGTATTTATTACCGCGGGAGGAAGGAAACGGATCCATAAAGTCTATACCCCATACATCGAAAATTTCGCATACTTAGATGTTGTGTTGGGGCATCTCGTTTCGGGAAGATATATTACTGGCCCTCTAACCTGCATCACACTCCTTTACGAGGGTGTGTGCGTCTTTAAAGATTTTGGGCCAATAAAATCCGGCTTCAAATACCTTCTTTGCGGTGTAGACCGCACTGTGGTGTCCCCCGGTGGGCCCGCTATGGCAATCCCTCGGTACTTCCCTCGCCTCATCTCTCCCACCTCCGGATAATGTTGTCTGCACAGTGTCGAAATAGATAGGGTTCATCCAGAACTAGTACTTCACATCTGCAAGGAATTTCTTCTTTTGCTGATGTGTCAAACCTTTCATGAGAACTCCTGCAGCAACGTAGTTCACGAAGTCTACAAACCAGGGAGGCTCATTGCTGACCTTCATTAGATGCTCGTTTGGGAAGTTGTCAACGATGTTCGACTCTTGTAATTCGTCTAGATGTGGGCTTTCTAATCTTGACAAATGGTTAGCTGCCACATTTTCTGCTCCTTTCTTGTCCCTGATTTTGATGTCAAATTCTTGCAGAAGCAAGACCCATCGGATAAGCCTAGGCTTGGAGTCTTGTTTGTTAAACTAGTACTTCAAAGCAGAATGATCAGTGAAGCCGATAGGTTTGGATATAATAAGATAAGTTCTAAATTTATCAAAGGCGTAAACCACAACTAGGACTTCTTTTTCAGTAATAGTGTAGGTCTCCTGAGCTGGGTTTAGGGTTTTACTCGCGTAATGAATTGGTTGGAAACGATTATTAACCCTTTGGCCTATGACTGCCCCTACCGCGTAATCGCTGGCATCACACATAAGCTCAACGGCAGGGTCCAGTCTCGAGCAATGATGTTTGGGGCAGTAGTGAGTTTCTCCTTTAATGTATTAAAAGCAGTTAAACACTCGTTGGAGAACTTGAATTTAAGGTCTTTTAATAGGAGTTGTGTCAGAGGCCTGGTGATTTTTGAGAAATCTTTAATAAAGCGGTGATAGAATCCCGCTTGGCCTTAGAAACTCCTCACCCCTTTCACATTAGTAGGCGGTGGTAGTAAAGATATAGTATCTATTTTAGCTCTATCCACCTCTATGCCTACTTGTGAAACTTTTTTTCCCAACACTATGCCTTCACGTACCATGAAATGGCACTTTTCCCAATTCAGCACAAGGTTGGTTTCTTCACAACGGGCGAGCATTTTGTCCAGATTAGATAAGCACGAGTCGAAATAATTTCCGAATATAGAGAAGTTGTCTATGAATACTTCCATGAAATCTTCCACCATATCATGGAATATGGCGGTCATGCATCGTTGGAAGGTTACTGGAGCATTACATAAACCAAACGACATCCTCTAGTAAGCAAACATCCCGTATGGACATGTGAAGGTCGTATTTTCCTGGTCCTCGGGTGTGATGGGAATCTGGAAGTAACCAGAAAAACCATCTAGGAAGCAATAAAATGCTTTACCACAAAGACGTTCAAGCATCTAATCTATGAATGGGAGGGGAAAGTGGTCCTTACGAGTGGCATCATTTAATCTTCGGTAATCAATGCACACTCGCCAACCAGTGACCGTTCTAGCAGGAATGAGTTCATTCTTTTCATTAGTTACCACTGTCATCCCTCCCTTTTTGGGTACCACATGGATTGGTCTAACCCACGGGCTGTCTTAAATGGGATATATCATACCGGTGTCTAAGAGTTTAACAATTTCTTTTTTCACAACCTCTTGCATTTTAGGATTCAATCGGCGTTGAGGTTGGACTACCGGTTTGGAGACATCCTCCATAAGTATTTTATGTGAACAATATGATGGATTGATTCCTTTGATATTGGAAATGGACCAGGATAGTGCCGATGATATGATAACGGAGAATGTAGAATTCTCCCCTAGATAGGCATACTCCAGATGTGGAGGTAATACCTTTAGCTCAGGATGCGGATCTAAAAGTGGAATTGCATCCTTAGTTATGTCTGGAGGTTCTGGATCCTCCTTTACTTTGGAAGCCTTTATGTGTGATGATGCAACCTGTCGCGACGCGTTCATCGCGCTGCGTGCCGCGACGGCTGAAAATCCTGCACATCAGATCTTGGCTCTGGCCCTTCTACCAGCAGCTTCTCTAACTCCTCTAGGTCTCTCTCAGGATTCAAAAGAACTTCCCCTAGTGGCATCTACTCTTTAGCTCCCCGAGTGTCTAACTTCTACAGCTTGCTCTCCAGAAGAATATCTACTATGACCACAGAGAAGGCAAAGTCATCACATACCTTGGAATGTTTCACGGATTTATCAATCCCAAATGTGATAACATCTGTGCCTACCCTAAGTGTCAGCTATGACTCGTGAATATCGAATAATGCACGAGCTGTACACAGGAAGGGTCTGCCCAAGATGATGGGAAGTTTATTATCCTCCTCCATATCTATGACTATGAAGTCCGCAGGAAAGATGAATTTGTCTACTTTAACTAGCAAGTCCTCAACTATCCTAGGTGGATAGGTGACGGGCTTGTTTGCCAGATGTATATCCATGCGAACAGGTTTAGGCTCAGGCAAATCTAGTTTGGCGAAGAAAGAGTATGGCATTAGGTTCACGCTCGCTTCCGAGTCAGCAAGTGCATGACTAACGGGTAGATTGCCAAAGTGGCATGGCAAAGTAAGACTCCCAGGATCAGTCATCTTCTTTGGGATCTTATTGAGCATGGCTGCTAAGAACTGGTCGTTCAGAGTGACACTCGACACTTCTTCCATTCTCTTACGGTTGGTAAGAATGTCTTTCATGAATTTGGAATATTTTGGCATTCGAGCCATAGCCTCAACAAACGGGATGTTGATGTGAAGGGATTTCAGGTGCTTGAGAAATTTCCAGTAGTGCTCATCCTGCTTGTCTTGCTAAAGACGCTGCGGATAAGGTATCGAAGGTCGGTAAGGTTTCACCGGTGGAGGAACAGATGGATTAGATGGAGTAGATTTTGGATCAGGAGTGACCTCCTTCTCCTTCCCTTTCCCTTTCCCTTTATCATGCTGAGTGGGTGGTGGCTCGATAGGAACATCATAGGAGCTAGTAGGTGGTGGGCCTGTAGCTTCTTTTCCAGTCCTAGTGGTCACAACTTTAATTTCGGCCTTTGGGTTTGGTTCAGTGTTACTAGAAAGAGGACCAGGAAAACAGTCATGGAGAACCCTAGAGATTTGCCCAATCTGGGTCTTTATGTTATGGATAGACGCCTGCTGGTTCCTCAATGCAACCTCAGTAGAGACGTCTATTTTCTTCACTAACTCCTTAGTCTCCTTATGCCTCTAATCTGATGCTGCTGCGAAGCGCGTAAGCATATCCTTGAAATTAGGCTACTTCTCTGGCCCCTTTGGTTGTTCTCTCTGATAAAACCCTGGGCCAGACTGCCTAAATCTCCCCTCCATGTCCTTGCGGTGTTCAGGATATGGTTTCCAATTTGGCTTTCTATTGCGGAAGAAAGCCTCGTCCTCTAGATAGTCATATTTATCCTCAGCTGAATAACACACAAATTCTTTAAGATTCCCACTCTCGTCATATGGGCAATCTCTCGCAAGATGAGGTCCACTGCAGTTATCATAACCAACTTGCATAGCGTGAATGTTTTGCTTCAACTTTTTCATGTCACTACCTAGTGCATTCAGCTTGGCACCAAGGGCCACTATTCTATCAGATGAGTCAGCTGTAGCTCCGGTCTTCCTCCGGTAGGAAGAATCTCTAGAAGAATGACACTGATGGGAGTGCTGAGCCATTTCCTTAATCAGGGCGTACCCTTCGGCGGGTGTTTTCTTTGGTATTTGTCCCTGAGAATCGACCATCTATCTAGTGCAGACATTAATACCATTATAGAATGTCTGGACAACCTGGTGAGCATTGAAATCATGTTGTGGACAATTTTGGAGCATCTCCTTGTATCTGTCCCGGGCGTCATATAGAGTTTCGTCCTCAAATTGCATGATGTTTTGGATCTGCATCTTGATCTTGGCAATCTTTGATGGAGGACTGAATTGTTTGATAAAGCGAGTTTTGAGTGCCTCCCATGTACGGATGGTGGGCTCGGATCGTAACCAACGTTTGGCTGCACCCTAGAGTGTTTTCGGAAACACTCGCAGCATAACAGCGTCACCACAAACTCCTAGCATGTGGAAATAGTCAGCAATCTCGAGAACGGCCTCGACATGCTGGTTGGCATCCTCGTTATCCTTTCCGGTGAAAGGAGTCTCGCGCAGAAGGTGAAAGAACTAGCCTTTGATCTCAAAAGTTCTCTCCTCGGGTATCTCAGGTCGGTGAATACCCACTCCGATGCCCTTGCGTACACAGCTCGTATACTCCTTGAGTGACATGTTGTCGAGATTCTACGCCATTTTTCGTGCTCGCTCTCTCTCACGTTTAACTCGTAGAAGCCGATGAAATTCGTGTTCCTAGTCGTCAAAAGGTTGAACTAAGTCAGAAGTGTGGTCTAAGGTCATGCACTGCCCTAAAAACCCTAGTGGAGTCTACTGGATTCAAGTACTAACCCTAATAAGGCCCGGATATTATTAATAAATAAAACAAAATCTTGAATTTTGGTCGCGTCGCGTCGCGGAGCGACAAAAGCCTTTGTCGCGGCGCGATCAGTGGGCAGAAACTCAAATTGTGTTTCTTTTGAGCCTAAACTCGTAGGAAACAATAGTTAACACTAAATTAACACAGTAAAAACAGATTAAGACTGTTCCCTGGCAACGGCGCAAAAAACTTGATATGTGTTTTACGTACTAGTTTTAAATTTATATTTTACCGAATTATTTACCAAAAACTGCACGAATAGGCAAGTGAACCTAATCGTTTCGTGTGTCGAACACTTTGGGAACGGGAGCTAAACTGATTTTACCAAATTAATCTAGAACTAACTAATCTAAACTAATTAAACTAAATAAAAGACAATTAAATACTAATTAAAACAATTAAACTAATTAAGGGGAATTTTGATCAAGTTGCAAACTTTATTATTTCAAAACCACTCCTAATACTAATGAATTGCAAAACACACCAAAGTTGGCAATAACAAGAACTTGTAGATTAAAACTTATCAATTAAAAAGCTTTCCCTCCCTAGATTTGATTCTACCCTTTTCAAGTTGATTTGATTAATTAAAATTGTGCAATAGACATTTAATTAACACTATACCGATTCCTACAATAGTTAGATTCTTGAACCGATTACCAACCTTTTTAATCATGCAATTAACTAACTTTATGGTCATTAAATCAATTAACTGCAAAATTAAGCACAATTAAGTTTGTATCTAACAAGATCTAATCTTTAATGATTGATTAGGTAACGAAATCATTTAATTAACACATGAAAGTCATCATATATTAATTCTAACACATTAAAGATTCTATCTTGATTGTCTAATGCTAGGATTTGATCAATCACTAGTCAAAACTAACTATTGGTCCTAATTAGCAATGATTAAAGTTATATAAATGCATTGGTCCTCCATTTTACATAAATTCATATTATAAACTCACAAAAACAGAAACTAGAGCATGAAAGGATCTTTGATTAAACTTGAAAGATGATTTAATGTCATAAACATATAAATCAATCAACTTTAAAGGGTTTCATCTCCTCTAGGGAGGAAAACAGAAAAAATCTAGCCCATAACAATCATATCAACTCTCTGGAATATAATTAACATCATAAGAAATAGAGAAGAATTGATAAAACCGTAAAATAGCAAAGTATCCAAGCCGAAATCTTCCAAACTTCAAAGTTAAGCTCCATAGCTCCTGGGATACCTTCTAGACGTATTGTAGCAGAGTTTAAGTGCAAAAAGTGGGGTGGTTAACCCCAAAACGGATATGGAGATGTGAATATACAGGTCTCTGAAAACAGGGGGATCGAGCCGTGATCTGTAAACGTCGTGTCGCGACGAGGACTTTAATCGCGATCCAGATTCCTTTGAATTTCAAATCTGACGTAATCTTCCCACGTCGCAGCGCGACCACGTAACGTGTCGTGCCTCGATCCCACGTGGCGGACTCTTTGACTTTATCTGAAATTCCTATGTCGCGCCGCGATATGTGGATGGGTTGCGCTGCAATTCTCTATTTCTCGCCCGGTGGAGCCTTTTTCTTTTCTTTTTGGGCTTTGGGCTTGATTTTCTATTCTCTCTTTCTCTATTCTTGGGCTTTATTTATTTTCTCTGTGGGCTTATACTTCTTTTCTCTTTTCTTGTGCTTATATTTCAAATTAATTTATTATTTTCGCCTTTTAACCTGCCAAATATAAAAGAAACGATAAACGCATCTTTTATAATTAATTACATATTTTCCGCCTAAAACCAACCCGATATCGCATAATATTTTTATATTATAAACGCGATATCATTAATCTAATTAGCAACTTGCTTTATCACATGGTTTCTTTTCTTTCATTTTGACATACTTGAAAGAACTCTTGGTACATTGTTCTTCGTGTTGATATTCGGTGATGACAAGGAGCTTAGAGTAAAGTATTACTCTTGATGAAATTGCTGTGTTGTTAATGAAATGTTATCAACTAGAATGGTTCTTTAAGCATCATTGACTCTATTGGGCTCTTTTGAGACAATGAGAGTATGATGGCTTATATATATGAACCATAGTCTTGTGCATTGTGACTCTATTGGGTTCTTTGAAATAATGAGAGTACAATGGCTCGTACACGAGAACTATTGTTCGAATCATCGTTGACTCTATTAGGTTCTTTGAAACAATGAGAAGCACGAAGGCTTGAACAAAGGACCATGATCTTCCCGACGCACACTTTATAAGTGATTGGTCGTGAGAAGATATGGTGATTGTTAGAGTATGCATGGATGTCACTTGGTGAACCCATTTACTAAGCTTTGGTCACAAGCTAGTGATGAGTTTTCATACTAGGCTTGCGTACACTTGGTTTACAAGTGGCTTTGGCTTGATTTTGTTTTAGTTGAATTTGATTTGTTTTGAGTTGGGAACATTAAAACAATAATGTGCTTTGATTGTATTGATTATCAAATGTGGATTTGATAATGAGCGTGGAGCGGGTACTTTCGTTAGCCTTTATTGTGTTCCATCTTAGCATGTTTAACCACTACCATGAATAAAATTTATTTATTCTAAAATGCTCCACGATCGGTCGTTCTTCATTGGAAGGAAGGAGTGAATTAAGATCGACGCAAGTGGATGGTAAAGTATTCATAGTGGATTGAATACATGTTTACACAACACTAGCCTGTACTTGATAGTGATTAAGTAATTGGAGGACCCACACCAGAGTTTACTTCATGGATATGATCACGAGTAAATCAGGATGATAATATTATTTATTCTTTTACTGGAGATACATGCGGTTCTTGAATAATGATATGGTCTTGTTTAGATTGCTTTCTAATGTAGTTCGTAACTAGGTGTTATAAGGAAAGTTTTCAGGCAAGAACTTGTTATTATGACCGAACGATGTAGTCAAAAGTATTCGTTCCTCTTTAGAGAGATATCCTTGGGCCCCTCGTTGGCTGAACTGGTGACATCAAAATGCATGGTCGTGCTCAAGTTGAATTGATGGTGGATCAATTATGCAACCTGTATTGTTCGTCATAGTTAGTCTAGATCGAGAAACATAATTGGAGATGTTTTGGGGTTGACAGTGTTCCATGACATGAATTCATAATGGATATCGTGAATGAAGGATGAATAATCACTTATCTATAGGACCATTGTTTACAGGTTGGTACTTTTCATGGGTGATATACCCTATGCTGGGGGCATAGATGCCTTGCTAGAGGCCGCTCTATATCGGTGTTACCTTTCGTAGGTGTGTCATGTTCAAGTGGGAGTTTGCTGGAATATGCCCACTGAAACACATGAGTTGGTATCACTATCGATGAGGCATAGGCCTACTGGGTCACATGCCAAGTATTGATTACGGCAACACATTTGAACGAGATAGAGAAAAATGCCAAACCTGGGTTTTGGTAAGGAAGGACACGACCGTGCCTTGTGAAGGTACGGGCGTGCCCTATGCCAGGTACAGTCCCAAGGCCAGCGTGCCTAGGGCGTACCTACTGAGGCTGCTACGGGCGTGCCTTGTGAAGGTACGGCCGTGCCTAGTGCGAAAGCACGAGCCTAAGTCGGGCGTGACTTGGGTATGCCCGTGGGCTAGCACGGGCGTGCCCTATGAGGCACGGTCGTGCCTCACACTGTAACAGCCACTTTTACTAGTCTTTTAAGACTAGATTAAAGTGAGGATTAATGACCATTAGTGCTAGACCAATGACAGACGTTTTGGAGGCTGGTTGTGAGTCTACAAATAGTCTAAATGGTCTAGTATGGCTTGGTTGGCACATTGGTTGATATAGTTGTAACACCCGCAAACCTGGGCTAGTAGAATAGCGGGTTTACGGTATGTGTTTAATTGTGTTTTGATTGCATTAATTTAATTATGTGATAAATTAATGATTTAAGTTATGAGTATTAATTAATGGAATTAAAAATTATGAATTGTATGTATATATGTATGGCCGTAGATATATATATGTATGTGTGTAAGTGGAATACACGTGGGGTGTGGGTTAGGAGAGTGTGACACCTATTTGCATGTAATTGTGTGTGTATTAGTTAGAGAACCATCTGCTCATTATTCTCCAAAAGAAGAAATAGTGTGTGTGCTTTAAGTTTGTTCTCTGCCAAAGAAGAAAACCGAGAGGAAGAAAAAGAATCAGAATCTTAAGGGTGTGTTATTAAACCAAGATTAAAGGTTGGTATGTATAAATTTAACATGTTACTCTTCTTCTTGATGTGTTATCTGACTTAAAGACATGATTTATGTTTAGTTTGAAGATTGCATGCTAAGAACACCATAATCGGTTTTTGAAAGAATAGGATTTTAATAGTTTTGTGTGTTCATATGATTCATGTGTTTATATGATATTTATTGCATGAGAATGTGTTTAAAATTGTTTAAATCATGTTTCTGAAATGTTTAAATGAGGTTATAAAGTTCTAGGTTTTTTAAGTTTTGATGATGATGAAGTTATCGGATTGTTGGGAAGAAGATGATAGAAATCCGATTCTTACTTCAAACCGGAAGTAGGGTATAAAACCGACACTTGGAAAACCGAAACATTGAAATCCTTATGACTAAATCCGATACTCAGTCTATGTGAATTTAGAATCCGATTGTGTTAAGAATTGATACCTAAATCCGAGACTTTAGAAACCGGTACCCAAATCCGGAACTTGAAATCCGGGAATGATGAAATCCGAATGATTGAATCCGAAACACTTAAAATCCGGATTTAAGAATCCGACACTTTAGAATCCGATAGCTACGAAATCCTATACTTGGAAAGTGATAACTCAGAATCCGAGTGAAGTTAAATCCGACACATTGATAAAATCCGACAGTAGGTGAAATCCGATACCCAAGTTGCGGATTTCTAAGAATCCGATGGTGCCAAATCCGATAGTTTAGAAATCCGACACTTTGTGTTTGGATTTGTATTTGTTTATTGTTTTATTCTATATTATGAATGAATGAATTATAAATATATGTGGTCAGATATATTTACGAGATTGAGTCTGCTTGGTTGTTATTGTATTTTCAGGCAATCCAAAGTCTCAGTAACATTAGAATTCTGAGTACTTCCTCTGAGGTTGAAAGGTGAGTGGATGTTGAAATGTGAATGGTAAAGATTATGGTTAATGTTATTGATCGGATGCACGATTGTGATTGTTGGATTGTTATTGGAACTCTTGATTGGGAATATTATTTATTGATGTCTACTGCATGACTATTTGATCGATACGCACTCTTAGTATGATTTTGAGTTGCATTTGGGAAGTCAGCTACACGTGGAATTGGGATGGGCTCGTCTACTGGTTGGTTAAACAGTGGTAGCCTTACTGATGCATATGTTGCATCAGAGTGGGATTTCACTGTGCCAATTCAGTAGAGAGCTATCGGTAAACCTTTGCTTTGGCCGGCATTGGTTGTAGGTTCTGCGCCGAACCGCCAGTCTTCATGGGTTTGTGATTACATGTTTAGTATTGGCTTGATGTTTGCGTTTGGGTTTAGCCTCTACTCACTTAGCTTTGTGCTAATTCCCCTCAGTTGTTGCTTTTTGCAAGTTTGTTTTGAGAGGGTTCGCTGAAGGAAAAGTTGACCTAACTCTGATGTCAAGATTTAAAATGAAACGAGCCAGTCTTTTTGTAACACGGAGTTTATGTTTGTTAGAATTTAAAGAACAGATATTTTTTGTATAAATATTTAATTTACGAAATGTATGTTTGATTAATTAAAGGTTCCGCAACACAATTAAAGAAAATTGCTTAGATTTTATGGTGTTACAGTTTGGTATCAGAGCCTTTGTTTGGCGATGCATGCACAACTAGAGTGTTGCATTCCCAAATCTTGGCTCGTGACAGGTCAAGCTTTCCTTCAGGGGGAATTAGAGTGAGTTAGAGTTGTTTGTAGTAGTTAGTATTTTGAGTACTAACAGTTTATGCTAATAAATTGTGAGATGATGTGATTGTAACAGATATGGCTGATAGAGAGACCCCTATCCTCCCTCCTGTGACCAAGTCATCAGCAGAGGCACCTGTAATAGAAGATTTGGATGCCACTAACCGAGCAAGAACATCTAGTCATGATCAGGAAGAAGACCAAAGTGAATATATACTCAAGTTGGAGAATGAATTACTGGATCTTAGAACTAAGATTCATAACTTGGAATAAAGATTAACTCAACCTGACCCAACTCCGGAGCCAACTGCGATTTCTACACAGGCAACCATACCACCTGTATCAATACCCCTACCGCCTATAACACAGATGATGCAACAACCGTTCTACTATCCATATCCACAACCAGGAGCTTACCCTTTTGCGTTCCTGGGGTACAAGCAACCATGCACGTATAGACAATTCCTTGACTGTAAGCCTTCTGAGTACAGCAGGAGTTCTGACCCTAACATAACATTGAACTGGCTGAGGGAGATGGTGAAGGCACTTGATGCCTATAATTGTGAGAATGAATTGAAGGTGAAATATGCATCGAGGATGCTCATAGGTGATGCTATGGTTTGGTGGGATTCTATCACTGGCCATTTTACTGAAAACAACAGGAAAGCATTACTTGGAGTTAGTTCCAGGAAAAACTTTTTGAACAGTATTGTAGTACATTTGAGCTTGCCAAGATCAAGAAAGAATTCATAGATTTGCAAATGACCGGGAACATGACAGTGGATGATCTGATCAGACAATTTAATCAGAAAATGCGGTTTCTTAAACACTGTGTACCTGACGAAGAGTCAAAGATCGGTCACTTTGTTGGAGCATTGTACCCCGACCTTTGTAGCCCCACTAGGTGGGCTACCACCTTATCACAAGCTTTTACTTTGGCCAAGTTAGCAGAACGGGATTTAATTGCCAAAAACAAGTTGAGTGGGGAGAGGATTGCTCAACAAAAATCGAGGATTGATCATTACAATACCCAACAGATACAGGGTGGACAGGGCAGTGGGAACAGACAGGGAGACCAGAACAGGAGGTCTAACGTAAGTGGATCAACTCAAATGGCACCGTGGTGTGGTCGTTGCAAGTCATACCACAACAGACAGTGTACGCCCCAAACCATGAGATGCGTAAAATGTGGCCAGTTTGGTCATGATCTAAAGAACTGCAGGTTCCCACGCAGTGTTTGTTGGAACTGCCAGAAATAAGGGCACAGAGTGGGAGAGTGCCTGGTGGGAAAGAAGGCACGGTCAGGTGCAGGGGCGGGGACAGCTGGGGGATCATCTTCAGTTGGTCAGAAGAGAAAGAATCCACCTAATACTGAGGGTAGGGCTTTCAAAATGATGGTAGAGGATGCCACCACTATTGACGATGTCATAACGTGTATGTTCTTGATTAACTCTATCCCTGCAAGAGTACTATTTGATTCTGGAGCTAATCGCTCGTTTGTGTGTGTGGATTTTTGTGATAGATTAAATGTGCCTGTTATTAAAGTTGCTAGTACCTTGGAGATAGAAGTAGCTGATGGCATGATGGTTCCAGTCACGACTACTATGGCTGGAGCTAAAATTGATATAGATAGTGTGTGCTTTCCTGTTTATTTTCTTGTCATGCCTCTATCTGGTTTTGATGTGATACTGGGTATGCATTGGCTAAGTTTCAATCAAGCAAGTATAAAAAGCCACAAGAAGTTAATCTCGTTTCCATTAGTGGATGGTACAGGGGTGATAGCAAGGGGTGAGAAAGCCGGGTCTGCGATTTCAATAATTTCATGTTTAAAGGCCAAAAAAGCATTGAATAAAGGTTGTGAATCGTTCATAGCATATGTGATTGACGGAAAGAAGGAAAAGCAAGTTATGACAGATATACAGGTAGTAATGGAATACCCGGAAGTATTTCCAGAAGAGTTTCCAGGGCTGCCTCCAGTTCGTGAGGTAGAGTTTCAAATAGATTTAATTACTGCTTCCCGACCAGTGGCTAAAGCACGGTACAGGATGGCGCCTTCAGAAATCCGAGAGATGATGACACAGATTCAATACTTGTTAGATAAAGGTTTTATTCGTCCAAGTCCATCTCTGTGTGGGGCACAAGTATTATTTGTGAAAAAGAAAGATGGTACATTGCATGTGTGTATCGATTACTGGGAATTGAACAAGAGAACAATAAAGAATAAGTATCCGTTACCCAGAATTGATGATTTGTTCGATCAACTGAAGGGAGCTTCTTTCTTCTCAAGGATTGATTTAAGATCAGGTTACCATCTCGTACGGGTGTCAAAGCAAGATGTGTCAAAGACAGCTTTCCGTACGCGATATGGCCACTATGAGTTCTTGGTTATGCCATTCGGTCTAACCAATGCACCTGCGATATTTATGGATCTCATGAATAGGGTCTATCGACCATTTCATGATAAATTTTTTATTGTCTTCATTGATGACATTTTGATTTATTCAAAGACTGTGTTAGAGCACGAACAACATTTGAGACAGATCTTAGAAATCTTGAAGAAAGAACAATTGTATGTGAAATTTTCAAAATGCGAATTCTAGTTAAGGGAAGTACAATTTTTGGGGCACATAATTTGTAATGAAAGGGTAAAGGTGGATCCCTCGAAGGTAGAGGCAGTAATGAGTTGGAAGGCTCCAAGAACACCATCAGAGATAAAGAGTTTTCTGGGATTGGTAGGATATTACCACAGATTTATCAAAGATTTCTCCAAAATTGCGGGTCCGTTAACCAAGTTAACTCGGAATGATGTTAAGTTTGTATGGGGTAACGAACAAGATAGAGCTTTGCAGATGTTAAAGGAATTGTTGTGTCAGGCTCCAATCCTTGCTTTGCCAAATGGATCGGAAGATTTTACAGTATATTGTGATGCGTCGTTGGCTGGTTTAGGATGTGTATTAATGAAGAGGGATCGGGTGATTGCGTATGCTTCTAGACAGTTAAAACCTCATGAAAAGAATTACCTGACTCATGATTTGGAGCTGGCAGCGGTTATATTTGCACTTAAACTGTGGAGACATTACTTGTACGGCACCAAATGCATAATTTGTACAGATCATAAGAGCCTACAGTATGTATTTACTCAAATGAATTGAATATGAGACAGAGACGATGGGTGGAGTTGATAAAAGATTATGACTGTGAAATTAGATATCACCCAGGAATGGCAAACGTGGTGGCAGATGCCCTGAGTCAAAAAGGAACTGGAAGTCCTATTCAGTTTATGCGCATTCAGATAGTATCTGACTTGGTAGATAGACTGAAATCTGCTCAGTTGGAAGCACTAAAAGAAGAAAATCTAAAGATTGAATTAATGAAAAAGGGAAAAGATGAATTGAATGACGACTCTCGTGGATTGAAAACATTTAAAACTCGTGTGTGGGTGCCTAAGCTTGGAGAATAGAGACAATTAATTTTGACAGAAGCACACAAGTCGAGATTGTCTATACACCCAGGAAGCACTAAAATGTATAACGATCTGAAAGTGCTTTACTGGTGGCCTACGATGAAGGCAGATGTGGCACACTTTGTGGAATCATGTCATATTTGTGCGCAAGTGAAGGCAGAACATCATAAGCCTTACGGGTCTTTGAAATAGTTAGAGATTCCTGAGTGGAAATGGGAACACATAACGATGGATTTTGTAACAAAACTTCCGCGAACTCGGAAGAATCTTGATATGATAAGGGTGATAGTGAACCGACTGACAAAGAGTGCTTACTTTTTGGCTACTTGTGAGACGGCTTCAATAGGTAAATTGGCATAACTATACATCGACGAGATTGTTGCAAGGCATGGTATACCATTGTCAATTGTGTCTGACAAAGATTCAAGGTTTGTATCCAATTTCTGGAGGAGTTTGCAAAGAGAATTGGGAACAAAAATTAACTTGAGTACAGCCAATCATCCTAAGACAGATGGTCAAACTGAGCGAACCATACAAACACTTGAGGATATTCGGTTCAAGAAATATAGAGATGGTCAAAGAACATATCTCTATATTTCTTGAACCGAATATTATCCAATTTTGTACCTCTTAAGTGTCCTTATGAAGCAATAATTCCTAAATTAGGTTCGCATACAACCTAATATCGGGACATTATCTTCAATAGACACATAACATTAGGAATATAACAAACCTCCCACTAGCCCTGGCGTATTTAAAAGGTTTTATCCATGCTTCTAGAAAAGTCATCACTGTGATTTTCTAATAATAAGCAAAGATCTTTCTTTTAAGATGCTAGCATAAGTCCGAAGTGGACTTATTCACTTTTGTAGACTTAATTCGGATACTACGGATATATATTAAGACCCTCGGAGAGTGTTATAAGCACTTCCTCATAATATTGTTCCATGACGGAACGTGGTCAATAATATCCACAAGTATCAAACATTCTTCAACATAGCCACTCGGAAAAGTTTCTCCATAACCATCATGAAACTTTACAACTAGTTAGTATTTGAAGTTGTCTACAATTACATCCATGATAATCCCATTAATACCAAGAAAGCGTTAATGAATTGCAGATGGATTGCATCTAATCATCAATGACTTCTTTTATCTTAGTGAATTCCAGATCCACTATGTCCTTCGATAGATGGTGAACTCAACATGACTCACCATTAGGTCATTGCCACTTAGATATGAGAAACCCATATCTTTTTGGCTCTATATGACTTTGAACAGAATTAAAAGAAGTAATGATTCTTAGTCAGGTATACCAGCATATCCATACCGATTAACAATCAAAGATATCTGATTATATGCTAGTATCAACATCAAGTCTTTCATCCAAGTTCCACGTTCTTCCACTGGAATGCTTTACCTATTGTCCCTTTTAAGCAACAAAACATTGTTCCCGAAAGGTTAAATAACTAAAACTTAGAAAAACTCCTCAAATGTATTAGCACTTCTTAATCTCAAGTTCATCCATCTCCCACTGAATGTAGATTGGATAACTTCGTACTATAAGATAGACAAGCAAAGAACCTTTCTAGTTGTATCTTAATAAGTGATAAGTAGACCATCAATTTAATTTAGATTTGAGGACTTAGTCACCATGGTAAATGAATGTACCAAAAAATCGGACATACATTCTTGACCCGTCACAAACTGGATCATTATCAATAATATCCGGTTCCCTACTCCATGACACCATGTACCAATGTGTCTTAGTAGGATATGAATTGTGCAACTATTCCACAATTCACTATATGGTCATTCAATGTAGATAGAAGATATCTTAGCATCTTAACTATATCCAAGTATCTTGATCTATAGGCCCTATTGATTCTGTAGGTTGTTTTGGCTAATTCTGAACACCAACAAGGTTTCAGACATATGCCTAAACTAGTAAACATCCCGCAACTACTACCATCAAGGTAGTGATGAAGAAGTTTCTATTTCCTTACTCTTTGTGGTGTGCTTGAACGGATTATCCACAAAAGTTTGATCAGTATCCAGCAAGCCTTCAATCCTCTCACTAACTCCGGTGAAGGATCTCATAGTCATCTTATCCTAATAAACAAGATCAACATCAACAACATTTAGCCCGAGGTTAAACTATCCCGAGATACCAACCGCATGGATCTAGGTGATACATTCCTTGTTTATATGGTAAAGTTGATTATTTCACAAAGATAACTTATCCAAACTATTTTGGATTTAGAATCAGTTATTCATGAACATTTTATTACTTGTAATGAAATCTTGCGAATGCCGTGACATTAATAATTTTTGAATATATACAAATCTCTCATAACAAAAATTTCATAACAAATTTCATATTTAAAGGATAAATTCCTCGTCATCAAATGTACAGTTGTGTGCCTCGCAGGGCAAAGCAACACATAAGCTATGACATGAATAAACTTTGAACAAACGATGCTAAAATGGTTTTACATCAAGTCTTTAAAACTTCAAATTATATTCATCGTCTTCAAAAACAAGCATACAAAATAAGGTAATAAATAAACCGGCAACAAAAGCGAGATCAAGTCTCCTTATTTTCTCTTAGAGGACAATCATCCTGGTTTCCTCATCCCAGATCCAGTTCTTCATGCTTTTCTTTCTTCCACCAAGGACCTACACTTTGTAACAAAAAAAATTTGTGACAAATGTGAGTCAATCAGCTCGGGTCAACAACCCAGCTTATAGAAGAATAGCAATGAATCATGAACATACCTTAAGAGGGAAACATAACTCTCTCTTTCCTTAGAAGTTTTATATCCTCTTGGCACGTAGGGCTGGCGTGACGACCCCAATTTCCAAATCTTCCACAGAAGTAGCAAACAACCTTTTCTTGAGTCTCTTCTTGAGGCACATTTTCTATGTCCTTCGAATCAATTTCAAGGATAGGCTTAGAAGCTCCAATCTTTCCTATTAGGGTCGGTTTCTTCTTCCTTTTCTTTTGTTTCTTTAAACCCAAGACGGGAGTGGATGAGGTGGAATTATGCTTGGCCATGTCAGACTCCGCAGACTTCAACATGCCATGCAACTCACTTACGGATTTCTCCATTCCTTGCATGTGATATTTCCTGACAAACTGATCATATGACGCGGGCAGGGACTGGAGTACAATATCCACAGCGAGCTCCCTCCCAACAGGAAATCCTAAACTCTCCATTTGGTCCACGTTCGCCTTCATCTTGAGGACGTGGAGACTTACATTCCCACCTTCCTGTATCCTACAACCGACTAGGTTTTTAACACACTTAAATTGTTCCTACCTAACTTGCTGTTAGAACATATCATTGAGCTTTTTTACCATATTGTACACACTCATGTGCACGAGCTGTATTTGCAACTTTGAGCTCATAGTTGACAACATGAGGCAGGCAACATCGTGTGTGTCCTGAACACGTTTTTCATATCCGTATCGGACGGTCCAAGTCACGTTGGTAGCAGGTGGCTCTGGAAGGAGTTCCTCAAGGATGTGCAACTTGGACTCATGGCGAAGGACAATCCTTAATTGCCTAAGCCAGTCAATAAAGTTCACTCCCGTGAGTTTCTCCCTTTCTAGGAACATACGAAGTGAGATGTTAGACGTGGTGTTATTATGGTTTGATATCTATAAATAACAGGAATGCGAGTTTTGGTTAGTTAGATAAACCTTGTTAAATATAATTACCCCATATGTTTAAGAAAAACAATTATTTTAACAAGAACTAAGAACCTTATTTCACCTCGCACAGTGACTGGTTTGCCGCGGATCACGTGGCGAAGCTATTTAGGCCGATAACCATTTTACTAATTTTAATGTCTATTACAACTCTTAGACACTTGCAGGATCCTTTGACATCCACTATGTCGGTTGGCACATTTGATCCCTTCCTCACACTGTAACACCCGCAACCCTGAGCTAGGAGATTAGCGGGTTAGCGGTATGTGATTGGTTGTTTAATTAATTATGTGATTGGTTAAATTTCACTAATTAAATTAATTAGTTATATGTTGTTAAGTTAATTGGTTAATTTGAAAATAATATATATATATATATATATGTGTGTGTGTGTGTGTGTTACTGGTAGATTCATTAGAAAAGAAAAGAAAGAAAAGAAAGTACAAGTCTTGATGTGCATGTATGTTAGTATGTATGTATGCATGCATGAGTTAGATTAAAAAGAATAGGATTTTAAGTTGCCATCTCCTGCTTGTATTATACAAACATATGTGTACGTGTATAGCTACACATCTGTTCATTATCTTGAAAGTGGAAAAGGTGTCTGTGTGTGTATTTGGATAGCAAAACCGTAAGTGAAGTAAAGTCACAAAGCTTGAATTTGTGGAATCAAAATCTTGTGGGTTTTAATTCAAAAGAAAGGTAAGATAGTGTTTATAGCATGTTATAGTTCTTATTGGTGTGTTTAGACGTTAAAAAGCATGAGTTTATGCAAATAAACCATTTTTGAAGTTTGGAAGAAAACTTGATATTGGGTTTTGTAGATTTTGTTGTTATGAATGAGTAAAAAGGTGTTTTTGATGATCTATATGCATGTTATATGTTAGATACATGTTTTGTTGGAAGAAAATGATGTTGGAAAAGAGTTATGTGATTTTGGGTGCTGGAAATCTGACACTTTGTGAAGAAGACGATCGGAATGTAAGCGCGTCGCGGCGCTACATCAAAATGTCGCGGCGCGACATTCATAAAAATCCGGAAGTTTGGAATTGGATTGTAAGAATCCGAATGTTTCAAAAACCGACCTTGGAAATCCGAGACTTGGCAAAATCTGACACCAAAATCCGGGACTTTGCAAAACCGACACTAAAATCCGATACTTATTTTCTTTGTATTTTGCTTGGAATTAATTGATATAATATTTATGTGATTTAATTGAGTTGTTTTTATAGATTTGAGATATAAATATATATGAGAAGATATATTTTTATATTCGAGACTGATTTGATTGTTGTTGTGTTTTCAGACAATCAAAAGACTCCATAAAATTAGATTTCTGAGCCCGTGCTGGTTTTGAGGTGAGTGGACGTTAATCGCGGATGGTAAAGATTTCGGTTAATGTTATTGGCGTGATGCATGACTATGATAGAGATTGGATTGGATTGATTAAACTGTTGAATGTGATTATTAATGATTGATAGCTGCTGCATGATTATTTGGTCGATACGCACTCTTAGTATGAATTTGAGTTGCGTTGGGAAGTCAGCTATATGTAGAATTGGGCTGGGCTTATTCACTAATTGGTTGAACAGTGTTAACCTTACTAGTGCATATGTTGCATCAGAGGGGGATTTTCCTATGCCAATTCAGTGGAGGGCTATCGGTAAATCTTTGCTTTGGCCGGCATTAGTTGTAGGCTCTGCGCCGAACCGTCGGTCTTCTCTGGATATGTGATTACATGCTTTGATATTGACTGTGGATGTTTGCTTTTGTTGTTTAGCCTCTAATCACTTAACTTTGTGCTAATTCCCCTCAGTTGTTGCTTTTGCAGGTTCGTGTTTGTGAGGTTAGCTGAAGGAGAAGTTGACCTGACTCTGATATTATTTTTGAAATGAAACGAGCCTGTAGCTTTTGTAACACGACAATGATACTTTTGTTTGTGAACAATGTTTGTACATTTGTTAATGTTGGTTTATATGTAATAGTTTGTTTATTTAAAGATTCTGCAGCGTATTTTAAAAAAAATGGCTTGAGTTTTCCGGTGTTACACACACCAATCTCAATATACAATTTATGTTTAGCTCGTGCTTAGCTCGACAACTAACCAAGAATTATATACCAAAATTGTAAATCGTTCGACAAGACACACGGGTGGCACTCTAGACCATCAATTGGCTCGTGCCTAGCTCGACAACCAATCATGCGAGTCACCCCACTCACCTTCCACACAACTACGATGACTCGTGCGTAGCTCGACAATCATCCTTGTTTCGTTAGATTCGGGTTACCGATGGTGCGTGATTTACTTTTGAAAAATGGGATTTTGTTTCCCGTTTATGAAAACCTTTTGTTAATTAACAAAGTAAGTGTCAAAACGATTTTAAGCACTTTATAAATATAATACCAATTTTATATTTTTTTGTCAATTCTATTTGCGCGAGATTGTTAACCATTTTAACAAATGTTGTATTTTATTTAATTTTTGAAGAAAAATTGTCTAGCATGCGATTCCTAAACCATGCATAGAAAATAAAACACAACCACGCAAATAAATAAAATTCTGTAACATGCCCAAAATCATATGCGTTTTCCCCGTGAGCCACAACGGGAAAACAAGACCAAAACCTAACGACAAGGTAATGTCTCGTTGGGTGAACTCCAACTGAATTCGACACCTCCAATAGCGTGTGGACTCCGTCTCGTCAAGACGTCATCATCATGTCTCCCGTTGACACCTCCGGTTCAAATTCTACACTATTTACAAATACATAGAATACTCAAATGACAGGCAGGTCGCATTCCTACACTAATTATACAAATACACGGAATAAAAAATGGCCCGCAAGCCGCACCAAAAGATAAATAAATAAATATTACATCCATACGGCACGCAGGCCACCAAAAACCAAAAATGGTCAACCACATCAACACATAGGTCTAAGGGCATATCATGTTACCGAATTAGCCAAACACAACAAAAAGAAACATGGTGTGCCACACAAAACCATGATACATATATATATCTGTTAGTTAAGATTGTCTAAAACATCAAAGGCACAAAAAGACAATCGTTGTAGATATGCATTAGTGAACCAAACCAATTTTGAAACACATATTCATATATACATTTATAAGTATATATTTGTGTACACCTCATGCCAAGTTACAACAAATATATAAATATAAAAACTAAAATATTATGGGGCAACAAATATACCAAGACCAGTCCAAAAACCAGTCAACAAAAGTCAAACCGAAAAACCATAGTAAGAAAACAATTTTCTTATAATTATATGGAAAAATAAAATTTTCAAAAAACCAGGCATGACCGTACCTCGAGAGTCACGGCCATACCCTACAGTACGCCCTCGAGCACCAGGCGTACCTAGTCCAAATGCATCCGGCGATAGACACGCCCGTACCCCCATAGGTACGGCTGTGCCTCCCCTCTGCCATTTGACAAATTACATATTTTATGGTTTTTCTTGATTTGTTAGTGCAAATCCATGTTAGATATGGCTCTGATACCACTGAAGGTATTTTTTTGGCATATTCAAGAGGTAGCGGAAGCATAATATAGAACAAATTTTAAAGCTAACCAAACATCCCAATGGACCAAAATCTAGACATGGTATTGCAACTAAAATAAAGGAACAAGAAAGAAGAAATGGTTATACCTTTAAGCATCAACTTCTTCTTGTCAAGTATGAGAATTCAATATAGAATTCCTCTAGTGTAGTCCAGCCCAAGCTATATTGATTCCCCAATGCTAGTAGGTTGATGTAGACACCAAAATAACATGATCAAAGTATATGTAACACCTTTGTGCATCAAAACCTTGATCACAAAGTGTATGAGAACTAGAGAGAAAAAGTGTATCAAGAAGTGTTGTGTTCTAACTAGTGTTTTTCACCAAGAACTCTCAATATTCGTGACCCTTGAAAACTCCGAAAAATGAATGATCCTTAATCCCATTAAAGTGAACATTAAAACCAATCAATTCTGTTGTTATATACCAAGGGCATGCCCGTGACATATAGGGCAAGGCTGTGCCGGCCCAACAGACCACGGTCCAGCCCAAGGCCGGTATCCCCGTGCCTGTTGGATCAGACACGCCCGTGCCTCACAAGGTACAGCCGTGCCTCACCCTGCCAAAACCCATTTTGGCCTTTTCTCTATATTTTCTTGATCGTGTTGCCGGAATCAATACTTGGCGTGTGACCCAATAGGCCTATACTTCATCAGTAGTGCGATTAACTCGTGTGTGTCAGCGGGCATATACCAACATGTACCTCATGAGCCGGTTTATGAGAGTACTCCAATTTATGATACAGAACCAATTGTTAATCAGGAGGATACGGAATTAGCGGGAAGATTAGATGAATTCTTTCCTCCAATTAACAACCCCCGAGGTTAAGATGGACAAAGTCCCACCCAAAATCATAGATAATAGGGAATATTCAAGATGGGGTAAGGACTCATTCTGCAACGGAAAATTTGTGTCTTCATTATAGTTTCCTAATCATGATTGAACCCACTAAAGTCTCAGATGCATTACAAGAAGCTGATTGGGTCATAGCTATGTAAGAAGAGCTCAATCAATTTGAACGTTTAAATCCATTGTAGGTACCAAGTGGATTTTCAAGAACAAACGGGATTCTGATGGAGTGCTGGTAAGAAATAAAGCAAGGCTGGTTGCTAAAGGCTACAACCAACATGAGGGAATCGACTACGATGAAACATTTGCTCCTATAGCTAGGATAGAATCCATAGGACTATTTTTAGCCTATGTTGCCTACAAAAGCTTTAAGGTTTTCCAAATGGACGTCAAGACTGCATTCCTCAACGGTATTCTCAAGGAGGAAGTGTATGTCTCTCAACCTCAAGGATTTGTAAATCCCAAACTCCCACATCATGTTTATATTCTCGACAAAGAATTACATGGACCAAAACAAGCCTCAAGAGCTTGGTACGATGTCCTGTTAGAATATCTACTAAGTGAGGGATACAGTAAAGGAAAAACCGACACCACTCTCTTTAAGAAAGGCAGAGGAAAGATCTAATTCTAGTACAGATTTATGTGGATGACATCATCTTTGCTTCTACAAACCCTAAGTACGGTGATGAGTTTGCGCTTACAATGCAAAACCGTTTCCAAATGAGTATGATGGGAGAGATGAACTTCTTTCTCGGATTACAAGTAAAACAACTGAGTCATGGCATTTTTAAGAATCAATTCAAGTATATCAAAGACTTGTTGAAAAAGTTTGACATGCTCAGTTGTTCATCACTATCAAGCCCTATGGCTTAAAAAAGAAAACTGTCTGCTGATCTTGATGGAAAAGCAACTAATTTAAAAACATACAGGGGTACGATAGGCTGATTACTGGCAGTGAAAAGAATCTTCAGATATCTTAAGGGTACTCCTGATTTATGTCGGTGATATCCAAGAGATTCAAGTTTACAGTTATATGCCTATTCAGATGCAGATATGTTGGTTTATGCTAGACAAGAAGAGTACTTCTGGGAGTGCATACTTTTTGGGAGATAGACTAGTTTGCTGGGCTTCAAAGAAACAAAACTGTGTATCCACTTCAACTGCTGAGGCTGAATATGCTGCTGCTGCAATGTGCTGCTCTCAGAGTTTGTGGGTCCGGACTCAGTTATCTGACTTTGGCTTGCAATATGATATAATCCCATTATTATGTAATTCACAATTTGCCATTGCAATATCATGCATCCAGTTCATAACTCAAAGACCAAGCCCATTGACATAGGGTATCATTTCATAAAAGATATTGTGGAAAAAGGTCTGATTCAATTACAGTATGTTAAGACTAAAAATCAACTGCTTGACCTATTCACTAAACCATTAGACGATACTCGTTTTAATGAGTTAGTGTCTAAGTTAGGCATGTTGAATTATAAGGTCTAACATTCTGTTTTTCACTTTTATATTCTTAATGGTCTATTTTTTTAGGTTTTGAGTAGGTATTTTACAATGTTTGTTTATTTTGTAGATAATGAAAGCATAATTTCGGGGGGAGTGTCAATCATACGTACACGCTACGCATGCTTGTAGGGGGAGAAGTTTAACAAAAAGTTGAAAAATTACAACAACATTCAAATATGATAAAAATACAAAAAGTTGATAAAAGGACAATTCACAAATATTTGTGTTTTAATTTGAAAAATGAAAAATACAAAAATATTTTTGTATAATTTGATAAAATAAAAATCCAATTTTTTTAAGATTAAATAATTTTCTAGTATACCTTTCGAATTCGAAACACACACTTCGAATTCGAAACACACACTTCGAATTCGAAATGGGTGAAGTCGTTTGACTTCGACCGCATTCAGGTGTTCCAAGTTCAACTTTTCAAGTTTAAACGAGACTACGAGTTCAAAATATATGCAAGTACTCTTCGAATTCGCAAACAGGGTTTCGAATTCAAACTTCAAATTCGAATTTGTATTCTACGCTTTGACTTTGCATTCGAAGTCTTCCTGATCATGAAGATTTCGAGTGCCATTTTTATTTTCATTTGGACTTCGAATTTGAAATCCTCGAATCCAAGAAGGCTTCGAGCGCCTTTCTTGGCTTCTCATGCAAAGTCTGTTCACTTCGAATTCGAAATCCACAAATTCAATAAGGCTTCTAGCGCCTTTCTTGGCTTCACATAAGAAGTCTTTACACTTCGAACTATGAACAGTGAACTAATAGTTCACTTCGAGCGCCCATGAACAGAGGTCCTTCGAACTCGAAGTATTAACACTTCGAATTTGAAGTCTTCTAACTTCGAATTCGAAACAGTGTTTCTCTGTAAAGTATAAAACTGTATAGAAATAGGAGTTTGCTTGAGAAAATACTCATAGAGTATAAATAGGGATATGTCCCTTGTAATATGTTAATTTTGCCATATTCAAAGTTTAAAGTGTGTGTTTTGTATGGTGTTAATCATCTCTCACACTACATTTTTGCATTACTCCATTCATACTTGAACCACTTGGGACTAACAAGTGGTATCAAAGCCTAAAGAGTGTGATTTGATTTTGAATTCAACATACAAGTTCAAGATTTTTGAAGAATTTGAAGAAAACCGATAACACATTTTGAGATTTTTGGGTTTTCATAAATTTTTGTGATTTTAGTGAATATTATGGTTGATTGATGCTCGATTATCATTTTAGAATCATTCTAGAGTGAACGAGATCAAATTAACAACAAAACAGCAAGCAAATCGAAGATTTTAGTATGTTTTGTGAAAAACGGGTTTTAAAGAAAATCGTCTAATTCGATATCAATTCGTTGTTGTTTATTGGCAAATTTGATATAGGATTGATTGTAGTTGATAGGCGAAGTAATCTGGGCAAGAAATATGCAGATTCGTGCAAATTTGAAGAATTTTTGAATCTGAGCGAGATGAATATGAATTTATCGGATTTAGAAGATGAAGTTAACGGATTCAGAAGATGAAGTTATCGGATTTCATAAATCCGATTAAGTGTTTACCGGATTTTGTTTATGCGGATTTGGAAATTTGGTGGATTTGGTTTATGCGGATTTGGAAATTATCGGATTTGAAATTTGGCGGATTTGAAAGTACCGGAGTTGCCTTCTATCGGATTTGAAAGTTTACTGATGGCGGATTTGGGATTTGGCGGATTTGGTTTAATAGCTCGACCACAGCCAGGGGCTCTGCCCCTTGAACCCAGCCAGGGGTTGCCACCCCTTGGACCCCGCTATCCGGGGCACTGCCCCCGAACCCCCGTAGTCGTTGTGACTGAATTATCTGGTCACCTTGATTCCTAAGACAAGTGTTTGGATTTTTTGGCTGAGTCAGGAGTTCTCAAAGTTTTAGTTATCATTATGATGTTTCTAGATTTGGGTTTACTTTGGGTCATTGCTACCATATGCTGAATGTCTAGTACCTTATGTCTAGTCATCTGACCCTTTCCTAACTGATTTTTGGATCTTATTTCTTAGTGTCACCAATTTTTGGTCTCAAAAACAGATTTTGGCCATCTATTCCTTGTTTCTTTTGAATCTTGGTTACGTTTTATCAGTCATTTCTGACGACCCAGATCACATTATTGGTGAAATTGTTTGAAGGATTGACCAACATCAAATTACTTCAGGTTTTTGAGAAAATTTTGTATTACATGCGAATGCTCTTGAATAAGGATGGATCTGACTCACTTATTATTATATCAAAGTCATCTACCCACTTATGTGTACCCAAGTTATTTTGCACCCGTATGTCTTCCAAAATTTTTTTGGAACATGCTGTGATCTAGTCAAGGTTGATTACACGGTATTGGGAGACTTGCTTGACAACATTAACCTCCAATATCATATTACATCCAACACAAAGTTATAAATCTTCACGAATTCAGATCATATCATTACCTCTCCTTAACGATCGAGAGTGGTTCGAGTATCTATTCATGTCATACAACAATTGGAGATCTTTTTGACTTGACTATGTAGGATCCTCCCCATCCCTTTTCCATGTTTGTTACAACTAAATCTCATAGTGATGTCTTTTATGCATGATGCTCATAATATATCATAATCATCATGAGGGGGAGAATAAAAAAAATAAGTAAATAAATTTTACATTGTTGATTCAGTGTTGAGGGAGAGTAAAAGAACATATTGAAAAGTTATTGTGTCTACTCAAGTGGGAGAGAGAGAAAGAAACGCCAGTCTATATCATGTCTAGGTGGAGTCAAGATTATCAGACTTATGAAGACATGGGAACAATCTGAGCTACATTATATGGGGAGACAAAAAGAAGATTCTTCTTCATACATTTCAATCATAACCTTAGTTGCAGTGGAAGTTAACTTTTTGTTAAGATTAAAGATTGTTTCTTTTAGAATAACATTTTCTACTTAAAATTGTATTTTCTAATCTATGCACGCCAATTCAAACAGTTCCTACCTTTTCTACAATTCCATGTGTGGAATGTAAATTCTTGTAGTCGGCTTTTCTTCTTCAACAATTTTCTTTACTTCTGGTGGGTGAGGAATGAAGCACTCTTCAGAAGAACAACCACCACTTTTCTCAGCAACTGCGTATGACGCATTGAGTTCATCATAATTGAGTGAGTTTTGCATTTTTGTTGTGTTTTTTTCTTTTTAGTTCTTCTTCCTGTTTTATTTCCTCTTCTCCCACAAACACCATTTTGGATGTCCATCCCTGATTCATTCTCTCTAGTTGATAGAGTTGTGTGCAATTTATCTTCGAGAAGAAATTTTTTTCATCATAACCTAAACCTTTATATCTTTTCTTAACATCAATGAAGGATTTTGAAGATTGTGTGACGAGTTATGACTTGCTTCTTTACTATTTCCTCAAGGTTTTGTACTTAATATGTCACTATTAGGGATATGTATAAATAGTGACATTAGCCTTTCATCCGGTAACCTTTGGCATTTATTCAAGTAATACAACACACACTTAAAGGTGTTCTTACCAAAAAAAAGTATCGGAATTTTAAATGATACACAGACTAGCGGATTTTTCAAGTATACTTGAAATTTCATTTTAAAATTCCATTTCATTTCATTGTTTAGAATTTTTCTAAATCAAAATTTTCATTTCAATCACATTCAAAAATTTTCATTGGATGGTTTACAAAATCAAATATTCAAAATGATGTTGGTGTAAAAAAATGAAATGAAGGAAAGACCACCGGATTGAAAAATTTTCATCGGATTTTGAAAAATTGATTTATCGGATTTTGTATCAACTAGCTCACATAATTGTTATTTTTGGTGTTTACGTGTTTACACGAATCATAAATTCTTGGTGATAGTTGGATTTTGTTTTTAATAATTAGAATCGGATTTTCTCATTGTCGGTTTTGTTCATTTTAGCGTTTTTTTAATCGTTCCCCTATCGTATAGTTTAGTCGTTTTTAGTGTTTGTTACCGTGTTCGGATTATTTGTTTTTTTTGTTGTATTAATTGTCTCCTATCGTGTTAATTGTTTCATGATTCGTTTATTTTAGTAGTATCATAGTTACTTTAATTGTTCTCCTAGTACACTTTTAATCATTGTTGATCTTTCCCAATTCATTCTTAATTGATCAAATCATTGTTATTGATTAAATTTTTGATCAAATCAAATCATTCCTAAACGATAGTATATTTTTCAGGTATCAATATAAATACCAAGATTTCAACGCATTTCGGCACAGCAAATTCAATCTAACAAGAGATTGACAGATGGAGAAAGAACAAATATCACTTAAGTGAAAATGAATTATTTCTCTTGCTTAGATTAAGGAAAATGTTTGACATTCATAAACCATATGGTAATGCTTGTTTTGAGAAAGGTGATTTAATTGTAAAGCTACAAAATGAAAATTTTGCTCTTGTTAATGAAAATGCCAAATTGATTGTCAAACTTCAAGTGTGTGAAACAAAGATTCAACAAGTTGAAGTAAATTTTGAGAAAAAGAAGGCAGAAGGATTAGTTAATTAGAATATCCAGCTCAAAGAGAATATTTCTTCACTGAACAAAGAGATTCACACATTGACACGGAGCAATCAAATTTATGATTTAAGGATTGAATGTATATCAGATGATATAATCATAAAGGAGAAACATATGCAAATTCTGAGTGGAGAAAGTTCATTACTAAAAGGACAAGTTGAATTTGAAAAGAAAAGAGCAAGTGAATTACAAGTTGAAAAAACTGAATTGCATGATAAGTTGAAACAACTTGAGCAACAGCTACTTGTTGAAAAAGTTGAGTTGCATAAAGAAACAAAGGTATTAGACGTAGAAAAGAGTTTGGAAAGTGAAAAGAAAATGTTTGAAGAAGAAAGAAGAAAGTTTGTGGAGAAAATCTCACAACTTGGAGTACATTCTGAAGTGGAGAAAAAGAAAGCAGAGATTTTGTCAGAAGAGAAAGATAAGTTCAAATAGCAAATGTCTAGAGTGTCTGAGGAACTTCAACTTTTGGAAAAGAAATGTCAAGAGTATAAAGTTGAAGTTGAGAGTAAAGAAGCACATATAGAACACGTAAAGAAGAGAGCAAATGATCTGAAAGTAGAAAATCAGATGACGATTTCATTGATTCTTCTATTCCCAAAGCAACTACTTCTTCTCAAAAGCCAAAAGAAACTGAATTCAGAAGTCAACAGAATGCATCATATTCAAGTTATATTGATTCTGAATTTTTAGTAAGCTCAAATGATTCTCTGCCAAAGACTAAACAAGCTTGGATTTCAAAGAAGAATCTAGGTGACAAGTTTGTAAAGATATCATCATTCTGGACTGAAAAGAAGACAACCACAGAAACCTCAATCTTTAATTCATCATAAGTTTCAATCAATCATGTGCATTCAAATGCATGCTTTTCATCATCAGAATTTCGTATAAAAAATGTCATAACTGATGAATTCTCAACTTAAGTACACTTCGAGCACTTTTTCCTATCTGAAATACGTTCACTTCGAGCGCGTGTCAGTTTGAAATCCTTCAAACTTCGATCGGATACTCTTTAGTTCTATAAATAGGACTTTCGAAATTTGCTGCTTCAATACGCATTCTGAAAATTTGAATTTGCAAAGTTCTGGTTGCACATATTTTCGCCATTTAATCTAAGTTGCTGTCAAAATTTTCACTTTTGTGCTTAAGTTGATCATAAACATCAGGTATACATCGTATATGTGTCTAAATCATGTTTAAATCATGATTAAAATAAAAAATTAGTGATTTACTGTGCAACTCGGAAGGTAGCTGCAAGAGCTTTAGACAGATTGTTCGACATCAAAATGATGTTGTTAAGGCCTATAACACTTGCGATGAACCTTAGGAACACTCAAAGCATGTTTTTGAACTATAAAATCATGACAAATCAAAAATGTGTTCTTCGTGTTCTTCGGTTGGAAGAAGATTGGGGTTTAATTTCAATTTTTGACTAAATCTTCATATTATGGACTTTTAAGGAAAAATTTAAGTGTTACAAATGTGTTTAGATACATGAAATCAGTGTGAATCATGTGTTAAAATATATTTTTGTTAATACATGATACCACTTTGTCTATGCAACTTTCAGAGTTATCATTTTTCATAAAATTTTCAAAATTTCGACAAAGGGTCAATATAAGTAAACATAGATTAACTTTTGGACTAAATTTGTACAATGTGTCAAGTGTCTGGTTATACTTCTTTGGTACATGTTCATAATGGCTGGCCGTTTTACTGTTTTAACAGGAAATTGACTCATCATGAAGATGACACAGTCTCATTTCGTTCTTCGACTGCTAGCCTGAGCCACAATCCAGACGACCAACTCTTAACCACTGATAAATTCTTGTTGGTTGTAACCCATGATAACAAAAACTTCATCAACTTCACCAACTTCAGAAATCCTAACATTCCAATAATCTCAGAAATCCTTCGCGTTCACCCACTTAACCATGCCCTCACTTATGACCCTTCTACCTCCGGAACCCATGTCCCTGAATTATATTTTCAACAATTCTGGAATATGGCCCACACCCACACAAATCCTGACACTAGCTGTGGGCTGTCGATTAATTCACCCTAAGCATAACCGCCAGCCGTTTACGCGAAATCTTGAGGCTGCCAACTACCAGGAGCAGAACTTCGCTTACTGATTTCCAGGATATCCCTGATGAAACAACCACTTTGGAGGGTATTCGTGCCATGGGCTATATTGGTGACTTTCAAATGCACTCACACTTTGAACGTGCTAAACTTCACCGGCTTTCCTATACTTTCACATCAAACTTTTACTTGCAGCGGCTAATTATCTCCACGTGGATTATTCAAACTTACTTTTCTTTGATCTAGTGCAATCGGTGGGAGGAAAACTTTTAGATCTAAAATGAACAAAAGGCATATTCCTGCCCTATCAAAGGTTTTTGCCCATGATGATAAAATTTTGGATGGATTGTAATGATCAAATCCTCAGGTGGACAAACCACTGTTCAATCAGACCGAATCAATTTATCTTTGTCAAATATTTAACCGGGGAGCATCCTATTCAACCTTAACCGTTTCCGGTCTCCCTGCTGGATCTTTGTGAAAAAAATGATGTTGTGAGAGCTTATAGGGAGAGTGTAGGACGGGCCCCCATGGTTCGACCAGTCTTACCTACCCCGGGGGCAGTAGCACCTGGTGAGGATGTAACTGGTAGGACTCAGTCATCTATGGGAGATGTTGAAAGGGAAGAGTAGAGAGAGAAAAGCATAGAGAGGGATGGTGAAGGGGATGAAGGTGATACACATAGTGAGGGAGGAGCGAAGTATGACCCAGGGCAGATCCAGGCCATGATTGACAGTTTTTCCAATGTACTTCCTGATCTAGAGCAAAGAGCTGAATCTCCTACACCAGATTTCCATTTTGGTTTAGTGGCGCCTGACTTTGAAATAGATACTATTGCCATTGCAACCGCCATGCCAAGAGCAGCACCACTAGTCATTGATAATTTACAATAGCAGAAATCCAAAATACCAGTAGTGACTGAAGAGGAGGACGTGAGCTTCAGAGACCTATTTCCTGACTTACCGGATGCCTTTGACGATGATACTGAATTTCTATATGGCTATCAACCGTTCCTCTTGATATTGAGACTGAAACTTTTGAATTTGATGTGGATATGAATATATATGAAGAAGATGTAGGAAATCCATGCCATGTCAACACCCGTACGCACCGGAAGCAACGACATCAAAAACCGGGGTTTTCGGGTATTTAAACCGACATGCATGTATTCCCCAAGTGGGGATCGTGACTACAAACGAATATAGAAACTAAAAGAAATGAGAGGGAGGAGAAATTATACCATCACGAGGCTGGAGCTATCCACCGAGCTAGGAAGATCTTCGAGAACTCGAAATCGAGCTCCTCTATTGATAGTCCACACCAAGTATCCGAGATTCCGTCTTGCTAACGACCCGAGAAACGAACCACACATCGTCTTCGTGAATCTGGAGTAGCCACAACACTTGAACAACTTGCTTTCACGAGATTACACACACCACCAACCCACTAGATGCTAAAGAACCATGTATATGTGTTATGTGTGTGTAGAAGCAAGAGTTGTAACAAGAGAGAGTGCCTAGCCTTTTATAAATTCTAGAAATAGTTCTTGGAGCCACCAGGGTCGGCCAACTAGGCACACCCTCATTGGACCAACACAAAGGTCCAATAAGAACCAAGTGACACTTTGACTTCTGCCTTCACGGGCTCTCACGGGCCGTGAAGCACTCGTGAAGGCCTCATAGGCCGGGTTCCACCGCACACTCTCATTGGGCCAACGAGTGGTCCGATAAAAGCATGGCGCCTACCTTCACGGGCTCTCACGGGCCGTGAAGCCCTCGCGAAGGCAGTGCCCCCATGACTACATGTCCAGGTGGTGAACACTCGTGGAGGGTTTCCCTTCATGACCTCTTCACGGCCCGTGAGGGCCCGTAAAGGTCGCCAGAAACCCTAATCTCATATTCTCTCATGTTTGCGTTGTGCTGCCAGAATCTACCCTTGGCGTGTGACCCAATAGGCCCGTACCTCATCAGTAGTGATGTTAGTACACGTGTATCAGTGGGCATATTCCAACAGACTCCCACTTGCACATGATACAGCGTTACCAACACCACAGACAAGCAGCGGCTCTAGCAAAGCATACTTGCCCCCAAGTTAGTACGAGTTACGTCATCCTCGACAAATCCTGGTAGCCTAGAAAGGCTAAAAGGTCCTATAGATAAGTGATCATAAACATCCCTTTGTTCGCGATATCCTTGTGAACACGAGACATGGAAAAATGTCAATCTCCAGATCGTTCACGATTCTGTTTCTCGATTCTAGATTGGTGGTGACCAAAATAACAAGTTTACAACTGATCTAAAATCATTGTAACTTGAGCACGGCCATGCATTTTTGGTGTCAGCACCCAATCATCGAGGGGCCCTGGGATATCTCTCTAACTAGAGGAACAAATCCTTTTGACTACATAGCCCCGCCACATGCTTCATACATTATTTGATAACTCCCTTTATAGCGGCCAGTTACGAACCAGGTTTGAAAGTAATCAAAATAAAGCAGACTCACGCTTTGGATACACATGTATCTCCGGTCTAAGGATGAAATGATATTATCATCCCGAGTCACTTGTGACCATAATCCATGAAGTGAACTCTGGTGTGGGTCTTCCAATCACTTGAAACTCATTTCAAGTATAGGTTAGTTTTGCGTCACTTGCATTCAATCCTTGATTAATGCATGGCCAAACCCTAACCTCAGTCTTAACTCAAACTTCCTTCCCTTGAAGAATGACTGACTATGGAAATCTAGAATGCATAAGCACTATGGGAAGTGGTTAAACATGCTAAGATGGAACACAGTAAAGACTAATGAAAGTAACCGCATCTACGTATATATAGTCCCCACTATATATCGAAAGCAATCAAAAGTAACGATACTGCTTGCAGTTCCCAAAGCAAATATAAAACAATCAACAACTAAAACAATATTTAAAGCCAAATCATATGCACAAGAAATGCTACATGACCTAGTATGTCAAACATCACTAGTCATTATGACCACGGCTTATTCAATGGATTTGCCATGCAACATCCATTTGTATTCTTGTTATGCTCTCAATTATCTTTTGACCAAACTACTTTATTCAAAGTATCCGTCAAAGAGATCATATAACGAAGCACTAAGGTACTCATATCCTCATTGTTACAAAAGTTCACAATAGGATCAGTGATACTTAAGAACTTCTCTAATCAATTATTAACACCATATAGTAGGATCAAAGACTTCGATCAAGATCGACAGTTATCCTATTAGAAATTAGTATTAAAGTAAAAAAAACTTACTCCAATGCTTATTTCTTGTCGTCAAACATTAAGAACATACACAAGTATTTCTTGTAATTCAAAATCTTGTATCTCCTAAGTATTATCATGATACGATAATTCCTTATTTTAGGTTCATAGAACACTTAACAATGGAACATTATCTTCAATCCGTACATACTTCTAGGTATACAATGAAAGCTCCCACTAGCCCTGACATATGTAAAAGTCTTATCTATGCTCCTAGAAAACTCATGACTTTGATTTTCTCATGAAAGCAAAGATCTTACTTTTATGATGTTAGTATAAGTCCAAAGGACTTATCCACACTTGTAGACTTAATTTGGATACTACGGATATCTAAGACCCTCGGAGAGTGTAGTAAGCACTTCCTCAATACAAAGTTCCATAAAGGAACGCGGTCTTGTATATCCGTGTACTATCCTTTATTGCCGTAAGAAGGCAACAATAGCAACAAGTATCAAATGATCTTCAACATAGCCACTAGGAAAAGTTTCCACAATAACCATTATGTAACCTTTACCCTTAGTCGGTATTTAAAGTAGTCTACATTACAATCCATGTTAATTCCATTTACACCATCTTGGTTTACACCTTGGTATGGAATTAAGTAAAGTATTTGCATACTTGAAATGGATTTCATCTTATGATTAATTACTTCTTATAACCTTAGTGAACTCAGGGCCCACTATGCTTTCCGATAGATGGTGATATGAACAAAACTCACCATCAAGTCATTGCCACTTAGATGTGAGGAACCCATATCTCTTTGGCTACATGACTTCTATCAGCCTTGAAAGTAATTACTCATGGTCAGGATAACCGGCATTCTCATGCCGATATTTGATCATATGCTAGTGCCAACATCAAGTCTTTCATTTAACTTGCACGTTCTTCCACCGGAATGCTTTAGCTATTATCTTCCTTTTGAGCAACAAAACATTGTTCTCGTAAGGTCAAATATCCAAAACATATAAGAACCTTTTAAATGTATTAGCACCATTTGAGTTCTTCAATCTCCCACCATATGTAGATTGAAAATCTCCAAACTTTGATATATACAAGCAAAGAACTCTTTCAAGATACATCACATAAGGTGCTAAATAGACTTTCAAGTTGGATTAAGATTAAGGACTTGGCTCGTCACATTCAATGTGTATACTAACAAGTCAAACACACATATTTTACCCATTAGTTGCCAGATCATTTTCAACAATATCCGGTTTCCTTCAACGTGACACCATGTACAAATGTGTCTATGTTAAGGAACGAATTGCGAGATAATCCCGCAATTCATAATGTGGTCATTGATATAGGTTTAAGGTATCTTAGCATCTCAACTAGATCTAAGCATCCTATCTATATGTCCAAATTGATTCTTTTAATTAGTTTCTCTTTGTTATGTGCTTGTACGGATTATCCACCAAAGGTGATCAATATCTTACAAGCTAGCATCCCTCTCACGTATACCGTGAAAGGTTTCATAATCATCTTACCCTAATAGATAAGATTAGCATCAAATGTTTAACCCAAGGTTAAACCAGTCCAAGATCCTTACCACATAGATCTAGGCGATACTTATCTTATTCATACGGTTAAGTAGATTATGACAAAGAGCCGACTAATCCAAACTATTTTGGACTCATAATCGATCATTCATGATTAATTATGACTTGAAGCATGTATGTCTTGACATGGACAATTTTGATTTTTATCAATCAACAAATATTTTTCAAAAACAAGATTCAAATTTCAAGTATGAATTCATCGTCATCCAATGTAGAATAATGTGCCTTGTAGGCCAAAATAAAACATAATCTATGACATGAATAAACTTCGATATTGAATAAGTAATGCGAAAATATCTTTTACAACCCAAAATTCAAAATCTCATACATCTTCTTCATGAACATACAACAAAAACTAAACTTGCCTCGCAGGGCATCAAAAACAAAGTAATAATTAAACCGGTAACAACAGGCGAGATCAAAACTCCCAGTTCTCTTTTAGAGGTGAATCTATCAAGTTTCCTCTTTTAGAGATCTGGTTCTTCATGCTCTTCTTTCTTCTTTTAAAGGGTACCTACACTTTGTAACAAAATAAATTTGTGACAAACGTGAGTTAATTAGCTCGGGTGAACAACCCAGCGAAATAGAAGAATTAGCAATGAATCATGAATGTACCTTGAGAGGGAAAATTAACTCTCTCTTTCCTTAGAAGTTTAATATACTCTCGGCACGATGGGCAAGCGTGACGGCCCCAATCTCCAAATCTTCCATAGAAGTAGCAAACCACCTTTTCTCGAATCTCTTCTTGAGGCACACAATCATGGTCCTCAGATTCAATGTGGGGAATAGGCTTGGACACTCCAACCTTTTCCCTTCGTGTTGGTTTCTTCTTCTTTTTCTTTTGTTCCCTAGAACTCGTGGTTGGAATGGAAGAGGTGGTTTCATGAATGGCCATGTCAGACTCCGCAGTCTTCAACATACCATGCAATTCAACTAAGGTTTCTCCATGTCATGCATGTGATAGTTCATGACAAACTGATCATATGATGTGGGCAGGGACTGGAGTACTATATCCACAGCAAGCTCCCTCCCCATGGGAAATCCTAGTCTCTCCATTTGGTCCACGTACGCCTTCATCTTAAGGACGTGGGCACTCACACTCCTACCTTCCTGCATTCTACAACCGACTAGGTTTTTAACACACTCATAGTGTTCCTCCCTTACTTGTTATTGGAACATGTCCTTCAACTTGTCCATCATATCGTACACACTCATGTGCGCAAAGTGTTTTTGCAACTCCGAGCTCATAGTTGACAACATGAGACAAGCAACATCGTGTGTGTCCTCAACACGCTTTTCATACGTGTATCGGACAGACCATGTCGCGTTGCTAGCAGGTGGTTCCGGAAAAGGTTCCTCAAGGATGTGCAACTTTGACTCATAGCGAAGGACAATTCTCAATTGCCTAAGCCAGTCAACGAAGTTCACTCCCGTGAGTTTCTCCCTATGTAGGAACATACGAAGCCAATTGTTTGACGTGGTGTTATTATGGTTTGACATCTATAAATAACAAGAATACACGTTTTAGTTAGTTTGATATAATCCTGGTTAAAATAATTACCCATAAAGTTTTAGAAAAACAATTTATTTTAACAAGGGCTAAGAACCATATTTTACTCCACTACATGACGGGTTTATCGCAGATCACTTCATGAAGCTATTTAGGCCGGTAACCACTTTACCGATTGCAATCTCCATTGCAAATCTTAGACACTTGCGGGATCCAATGACGTAAAACGGTCGGTTGGCATGTTTGATCCCTACTTACACCAATTCCAAATTAAAATTCTTGGTTGACTCGTGCTTAGCTCGACAATCACAGAAGGATTTTAGTTTGCAATTGTAAATTGTCTAACAAGATACATGGTAGCACACTCGACAATCATTGGCTCGTGCTAAGCTCGACAACCAATAACTCCAAGTCGCCACTCTCACCTTCCGCACAGATCCACATGGAATAACTCGTGCTTAGCTCGACAATTATCCCATGCTTCACTAGAATCGGGTGTGTCATCTTATGGATGGTGCGTGATTTACGTTTTAGGAAACGGGCTTTTGTTTCTTGATTAAAACCAAGTTTTAATATTTGATTAACAAAGTAAGTGAAAAAAACGATTTTCACTTTAAATATAAATACCAAGTTTATATTGTCTGGTTAATCGTGTACGCGCAAGAGTTTGTTAACAAATTTAAAAACTCTTGTGATTTTGTTAACTTAGAAAAGTTATCAAGCATGCGAGGAAACATAAACAACCATGCAAGAAAAATAAATCACATCACACGCATACAAGGGGTTGGTAACCATGCCAAAAACCAATACGTCCTACCCGCGAGCCAAGCCGGGAGGACTAGGTTTACTAAGGACACAAACCTAGACCATGGAGTGCTCCCACTGAAACCGCTACCTCCATCGGGACTAACCGGATCCAAGGTCTTCAAGACGTCTCCTCTTGACTCTTGATTGTGGTCTTCAAACTATAAGTACACAAAAGAAAGGAAATGGCATGCAAGCCATGCGCTTCCTATCAATCTAGTACAAGTACATATGAATAAATGAAACGGCAAGCAAGCCGCGATAATTAATTACAAACCGAACGAATAAATAATTAATTACATCACACGTGACACCAAGGTCACCAAATAAATCCAAACAACCAAACAAACTACAAGGCACAACCACAAGGTCTAGGGCGATGGTTACCAACTAAAAGCAACAAACAACAACTACAAAGCACGGTGTGCCAAAACCGTGACCAAAGAATATTTCGGTAAGAATTTCCAACACAAACACTCAAGGCACAACAAGGAAATTCTTGTACATATGCATTAGGGCACAAAACCAACTTTTATACCCATATTCATATATACACAACATATGTGTATGCATGTATGCATCTCATGCCAAGACCATACCTTACATACCCATATTTGTACCAAAATATTACGAGGGGCTAAACAAACGGAATCTGCCAAAAAACAGAAACTCCTACATGACCCGAAAAACCACGAAAAATTTTCTTTTAAGGACAAAAACTGCCCAGAAGCTCCTTCACGGCCCCTCACGGCTCGTTAAGCCCAAGGGCCTCACGACCGATCACGGGTCAGAAGGGCTCGTGAGCCTAAAAACCAAGTTTCACGACTAAACTGTTCACGAGTGCCTTCACGACCTCTCACGGCTCGTGAAGCCTAAGAGCTTCACGACCAGTCACGGGCCATGAGGACTCGTGAAGCCTGAAAACACTTCCCACGACCAGACCCCTCACGAACACTGGTCGTGTGGCCTTCACGACTTGTGAAGAATACTTCACGGCCCGTGAAGGCCTACTAGACAGAAAAACGAATCTTACAAAAAACGGTTTTTCGAGCCATTATCGTGCTATATCTTTGTAGCCTAGGCTCTGATACCACTGTAGGAAATCCATGCCATGCCAACACCCGTACGCAGCGGAAGCAACGACATCAAAAACCGGGGTTTTCGGGTATTTAAACCGACATGCATGTATTCCCCAAGTGGGGATCGTGACTACAAACGAATATAGCAACTAAAAGAAATGAGAGGGAGGAGAAATTATACCATCACGAGGCTGGAGCTATCCACCAAGCTAGGAAGATCTTCGAGAACTCGAAACCAAGCTCCTCTACTGATAGTCCACACCAAGTAGCCGAGATTCCGTCTTGCTAACGACCCGAGACATGAACCACACATTGTCTTCGTGAATCTGGAGCAGCCACAACACTTGAACAACTTGCCTTCATGAGATTACACACACCACCAACCCACTAGATGCCAAAGAACCATGTATATGTGTTATGTGTGTGTAGAAGCAAGAGTTGTGCCAAGAGAGAGTGCCTAGCCTTTTATAAGTCTGGAAATTGTTCTTGGAGCCACCAGGGTCGGCCAACTAGGCACACCCTCATTGGACCAACACAAAGGTCCAATAAGAACCAAGTGACACTTTGACTTCTGCCTTCACGGGCTCTCACGGGCCGTGAAGCACTCGTGAAGGCCTCATAGGCCGGGTTCCACCGCACACTCTCATTGGGCCAACGAATGGTCCTGCCTTCACGGGCTCTCACGGGCCGTGAAGCCCTCGTGAAGGCAGTGCCCCCACGACTACATGTCCGGGTGGTCGCCAGAAACCCTAATCTCATATTCTCTCATGTTTGCATCTCTTAAGCGAAAGGTTGATGATGGCACAGGCTCTTCTGTTGACAAACTAAAATCAGTGTTGCTTGGAAAACTACTGGAAAGAGGCCCGTACAGCGAACAGAACCTCGATCAACTCCAAACCCTTCAAAAGGAGAAAATTTATAAAGGGAGTAACCTGGACGAGTTCAAAGAGCATATTCAGAATTCCATGGAGGATCTTGGTAATGGTTTTTATCAAAAAAATGGATGCTGTGGAAAACCGCCTGGCCGTACTTGAATCCACTTGTAAAGCGCAAGCTGCATATGATGACGATGATCCCGACCATGATCGCCATGAGGGGGAGAAATGTGCTCGTGTTTTGAACTTTACCCCTCTAACAGAAACACTTGCCGCAACAATGGGTATTGGGGCTGAACCTACTCGAACTTCAACAGAAAAACAACATCAGCAAAAGCAGCAGCAACAACAAGAAGCTCAACAAGTATCACTGCATGAATCAGACATCCCAGAATTTGAACACCTTAGAACTCATCAAATCATCATTTTCTGCAAAACCCATTTACTAGTTTAAGCTTGAAGCTCCATCAATGGTGAAATATCAAATAAACATGTTTTCAACAGATTCAAGCATCAAGATGACTTATAACATGTTACAAGCATATGCTTACCTTCTTTTTGAATTAAAGAACCCTATATCTTGATTCCACAAATTCAAGTTAGCAACTTTTTTTTGCAAGGTTTCTTCACTCAAGGTTTTTCACTCAACACACACACTTCAAACTTTCCTCTTTCAGAATAAAATGACTAGATGGATCACACACGTATACATATCTTTGGTTTTAATCAAAGCAGGAGGTGGCTAAGTTATTTTCTTTTCATGCATACATGCATACTTCCTTTTCTAATTAAAATTTCAACAGTAGACATATATATATATATATATATATCCTTGATTAATTACTCAAATAATAACAAAAATCAAATAGAACAATTAGTCACATACCGCCAACCCGCTAATCTCCTAGCCCAGGTTTGCGGGTGTTACAAGAAAAATGGTTGGAAGATTGAAAACTGACCTTGATAACTCTCCTGAAGACTTTTCTTTTGTACTTTTCCTGATTATGTATAATATTGTAAATTCTATTAGTTTCCTCTTAGACTAGTTTAGCTAGTAATTAATCTCTTGTAAATACTTTTGTATTATCTTTGTCCTGTAAGTCAAGCTATATTAGTGTAAATTCAGAAAAAAAAAGACATAAAAATAGAAAAATATAAAAGAAACCACAAAAAAGAACAAAATGGTACAATAAAGAAAAGATTCCTCAAAAACAGAACAAAATGGGAACACTTGAAAGAAACCAAAAACAGAACAAGGTTCAAATAAAAAGAGCTACCAAAAACAGATAGCTAGGTATCCAATTGCACTTATAAAGTTATATAAAATTTTGTATTCGAAGTCAAACTGATTCTACAAAAGAAAAATATTTTGTCATCATCAAATAGGGGGAGATTGTTGGGGAGATAATCACTTCACCTTAATAATCAACCCTACGTATTTTAAAACAGAGAACTTGATGATAACCAAACCTTACATTCAGTATGACTTAATAAAGTATTCAAACATGTGTTGTTTGAATCAGATTATTGAAATTTTGCTAAGTATGGAAATATAAGCTAAGAAGCAGCCCCTACACAAAGCATCAGCCGAAGTACATCAACTAAGGAACATCAGGATGAAAAGACAAGTGTAGATGACCATCAGCTGAGGAAAAACAACCATCGGTTGAGTAAAGAAATTTATCAGCTGAGCGTTTACAACCATCTGCTGAGCAGAGTACTTTGATCAGTTGAGAAGATTCATAACCATCAGTTGAGTGGAGAAATGGATCAGCTAAGTCCACATGCATCAGCTAAGTAAGTCTTTCAGAACATAAGTCTTCATCTTAAACTTATGTATTTAAATGATCAACTTAGCATACTTGATCAACTGATCATATAAATACTTGATCTTATGCCTTCCTAGTATAACTGTTGATCAACTGAGCATCTATATGATCGGCTGAGCATAAGTTATGAGCCTTTGTAAGAATGATCAACTGATCATTTTCTTCAACTGAGTAAGTATAATTTTTAACTTAGTACATTCTATCAACCGAGTCAAGCAAAGATGTCATATTTGTTTAGTATTTCAGTTTGTACTTTTTATATGTAAAAGGCAGAACAGGTGTTGTTCTATTATGCCTTTAGATCTTTGAATGTAAAAGTACAAAGAACTTTTTCGATCAAGCATGAGACAAAAAGGATAAATCTTATCTTCTAGAAAAGGAGAAAGATACCTTTGAAAATTGAAGATCTCGAAGATTTGCAACCTCAACTAAGTATGGCCGGTAATTCTATACTTAGTAAGGTCAATTCTGAAAGAAGAATGGGTGTTGAAAAAAGTTTAATTATAAAAGAGGAAACTTAAACTTTCAAGGCAAAAAGCACAAAGGATAGTATTATTTTAATATTAATGGGCATTACTTTTCTGAAAAACAAACTTACTTTACGTAATCCTTGATTAAAGTAACTCTACTTTTCACCAACTAACTTTACAAATATTATATTATTTTATTTAGCTCTTTTGTCTCTTTTCTTCAACCAACTGGACAAGCTAAAGCTTCTATAAATACCCATGCATGGAGAATCTGTTGTTGCATACTCCAAGCTCTTTTGCAACCCCCCCTTTCTACAGACATTTCTTGTTGCATACTCCAAGCTTTTGCAGAATCTGGACTCGAGTCGATCTCCATACCCTTAATTTTTTAACTTCACGCTGTAAACAAAAGTATCGAGTTCTACCAAAAAGACATGAAAGAAAAGCCTAATAGGTTCATTAATACATGGTGTGTTTGGCAATCGAGTGTGGTGCACTTTCTCCACTAACCGTTTTACTAAATTTCTTCATTTTAGCCGATGTTGACCAATTTCTCCGAAGTGATTCATTTACACCTACAAAGTACTATAAAATGAGTCATGAGAGCCTTGTAACTATTATTGTGACAACATTCAATTATGTAAATAGGTCAAAAACGTTAGTGTGTGTTAACCTCTCACACTATGTTGAAGCACTCATCGTGAATTGGTGAATGTGTGCTCAAGACTTAGGTTCCAAGCTCAGTTATAGCCTCAACGCTCAATTATAAGACTCAACTTTAGTGTTGTCACTCAACAGCATGCAACTCTAATTGCACCGTTCAACCTTGGCACCGATAAAATGTGATAAATGTCTCATGATTAGCATTTTTTGTTTAGTGCCGATAACGACCAATATAGGTTTAGGACTTCGGTATCTACTTATACAAGTGATAATGAAACAATCTTAGTCTCTTAGTATTAGATTAAAACCAATAATAATGTTTGTGAGATTTCCCTTAATTGATTAAACCCATTTTCTTGCACGTAAATCCTTAAA